>OX463233.1:105303387-106674175 GCA_949820135.1 Sylvilagus floridanus | reverse complement strand
CTATTGGAAGCCAGGAGCCAGGAGGTTCTTCTGGGTCCCCCACATGGGTTCAGGGGCCCAAGCACTTGGGCAAACTTCCTCTGCTTTCTCAGGAACATTAGCAGAGAGCTGGATCGGAAGCGCATCAGCCGGGACTTGAACCAGTGCCTCCATGGGATGTGGGCACTGCAGGCACCTGCTATGTAATAGCGCTGGCCCCAGTGATAATTCTTAATTGCAGTTCATGATTTAAAAAAACTGGTGCAGTAATTGCTTTATTGTTCTATCTCAGGATATGTGTTATATATTTATTATATGTGTCTGCATGCTGTATGCTATGTCTAAGATGTTAAAAAAATCCTTAAGAGCTCTGTTTAGTTGGCTTCTGGATGAGAGAGCACTCACATCAATTTTGCAACTGACCTTTGTTAGCAAGATGTTATGTGTCTTGGGGAAGGTTTATGTATTTTCTGTTCCCTTTATTGAGTTTTGATTACTTGGGAGAAGTAAATCTTTTTTCTTTTCCAATGAAACCAAATATTTTCATTTCTTAGCTTTACACATAGAACATGATTAACAAGAGGTGGAGGCAAGATGACTGAATGGTGGGGTCTGTCCACACCTCGACACTGTGGCAACAGCACTGGCCCTATTGCACCCACTTGGCAACAGGAGGAGATGGGGAACCAGTCCCACTGGAGGGAAGTGCTGCCCTCAGGGACTCCTGTACCCACCCTGGTAAGTGTTGAATGCACTGAGGACTAACACCTGGGCAGTGCTCAGCTCGAATAAGAGGAAGTGATTGAGTGATCACACCAGCAGACGTGACCATCCCCCCTTCTGTTGATAAGATGTGAGCTACCATCCCCAACTTGGGTGTTACCCTGGATACTTGATTCATACTGGAGCACTGACCAGAGCTCCCTGGACACACCCACCACACATCTCTTGGTATTCACTGAAATCATAGACATTCCACTAAGCCACAGAGATACAGCTGAAAGATAAAAGCCATCAGAGTGGGAAAAACCCAATTAATTCTACAAATGCCTAAAAATAAAAGCAGAAATTCAAGAAACAAAAAAAGGAAGACTCCATGAGCCCCACAAAGGAACCCAACAACATTTCAAGATTAGAATGCAAAGTTGAAGAGATTCAGGAAATGACAGAAATGGAATTCAAAAAGTTGATCCTGGGATTACTCAGAAGCAATCAGAAGCAAAGTCATGAACCCAAAAAAACCATATGTGACATGAATAGAATTTATTTCCCATGAAATTGAGATTTTGAAATCAAAATGAAATATTAGAATAAAAACTCAATAGATCAAATAAAAAATTAGGTGGAAAGCCTTACAGCAGACTTGTGAGGCAGAAGAAAGAATATCAGAATTAGAACCTAAACCTTTGGAAATCCTATAATCAGGGCAAAAAACACAAGAAGAAAACAGAAAACTTAAAATCAGTGTTGGAGATCTATGGGATACCAGCAAACAACCCAACATATGGGTCTTAGGAGATCTCAAAGGCATGAAAAGAGAGAACACAGACTAGAAGGACTATTTAGTGAAATAATTACAGAAATCTTCCCCAATTTGAAGAAGGAAAAGAATGTCCAAGTAGAGGAAGCACATAGAACTCCTAATAGACATGACCAGAAACAATCTTCACCATGACACACTGTGGTCAAGCTCTCCACAGTAAAACAGAAAGAAAAGATTTTAAATGTGCATGAGAGAAACAACAAATTACTTTCAGAGGTCTCCAACTGGACCCACAGCTGACTTCTTATCAGAAACCCTACAGGCTAGAAGACAATGGCAAGATATATTTCAAGTCTTAAAAGAAAAAAAAAAACGTCAACCTAGAATACTGTAACTGGCAAAGCTCTCATTTATGAATGAAGATGAAATAAAACCTTCTGTGAGAAACAAATTGAAAGAATTTGTCACCACTCATTCAGCCTTACAAAAGATGCTTAAGGATGTGCTGCACATAAACACAGAAACATGCCATCTCTATGAAAGAATGAGAAGACAGAAAATCCACCAGTAGAAGTGTAAAAGAAACACAAAGTAAACAATAGGGATATTTATGGAAAAACAGCAGGGCCACGTTGTTACTTATCAATAGTGACCTTGAATATAAATGTTCTTATAAGGGCCCTAACCCCATTCACCAGGGCACAGATCTCTTCCTGAGGCCTCACCTCTTAATACTCCCAGGTGGGGCATTAAGGTGCACCCTACTGACTGGTGGAAACACCAACATTCCAACCACGGCAGTGACTTTGAAAAACTGGTGAAAGGGGCATCTGGCAACAGGCATGTGTAAAACCTGCAGGACGGCACCCTCCCCAGGCATTGCTACCCAGCCTGGACTGCTTCCTGCCTTCCAGCTGACCTCCTAGGAGTTCTGGGGCCATAGCCCAGAACCCATCCAGGGTTCCAGCTGGCTCAGGGGCACCCTCTGCTGGCTTCTTTCTTTGACCGTGTTTAGGATGTAAGAACCTCTTCAAGCAAGAGCCTGATAAACTGGGCCCAGGAGAGGCAGTGGACAGAGGTCAACCTGCCAAGGCCTCCCAGGCTGGCCAGAGAGGGATTTGGGGCTGGTGTTGTGCCTTGCCATGCCACCATTCTATATGAATGTGGCACCTCAAGTCCGGACTGCTTCTGATCCAGCTTCATGATAATGTATCAGGGAAGGCAATGGATGAGGGCACAAATGCTTAGGCTCTGCTTACCCACGTGGGAAACCTGGATGGAGTTCCTAACTTCTGGCTTCAGCCTGGCCCAGAGCTGGCTCTTTTGGCCATTTCAGGAGTGAGCTGGCAGATGGAAAAATCTGTCTCATTCTGACTTACAAATGAATGTATGTAGAAATAAAACTCTTAGAAAATACAATTAGGCACATCCACAGGGCCCCAAGTGGGAGCACCCATGCCTTCCAGGTTGGTCCCTACCTCTACTGGGACACAGCAATGTTCTCAGGGAGTCCCTCTGATAGCAGTTGGGTATGGGGAGCCCACCTCGGGCCTCACTCATGGCCAAGTCTCAAGAGGGAAACTGAGATAACAGAGAAGCACCAAGGTCCAGTAGGACTGAGCAGGAGCAGGTCACCTCATCCTTCATGCCTGGTCTCCCTCACCAGATCATGCCACACAGGCCAGTTGGACACACACTGGAAAACATCATAGGGCTGGGGCCGGCCTGTGGCATATTGAGTAAAGCCACTGCCTGCAATGCTGGCATCCCATATGGGTGCTGGTTGGAGTCCCAGTTGCTCCGCTCCCCATCCAGCTCTCTGCTGTGGCCTAGGAAAGCAGTGGAGGATGGCCCAAGTGCTTCAGTCTCTGCACCCACATGGGAGATCCGGAAGAAGCTCCTGGCTCCTTGCTTCAAATCAGCGCAGCTCCAGCCATTGCAGCCATCTGGGGAGTGATCCAGCAGATGGAAGAACCCCTCCCCCCCTCTGTCTCTGTCTCTCCTATCTATTTTGCCTTTGACTTTCTTTCTTTCTTTTTTTTTTTTTTTTGAAAGGCAGAGTGGACAGTAAGAGAGACAGAGAGAAAGGTCTTCCTTTTGCCATTGGTTCACCCTCCAATGGCTGCCACAGCCAGCGCGCTGCGGCCAGCGCACCGTGCTGATCTGATGGCAGGAGCCAGGTGCTTCTCTTGGTCTCCCATGGGGTGCAGGGCCAAAGCACTTGGGCCATCCTTCACTGCACTCCCTGGCCACAACAGAGAGCTGGCCTGGAAGAGGGGCAACCGGGACAGAATCCAGTGCCCTGACCAGGACTAGAACCCGGTGTGCAGGCGCCACAAGGTGGAGGATTAGCCTAGTGAGCCGTGGCGCCGGCCCTCTGACTTTCAAATAAATAAAAAATAAAACTTAAAAAAAATTCCAGAGTCAAAAATTCCCACTTGTTTCCTCTGGCTTCCTTGTCCTCCTGGGGACAGAGTGGACTAAGAAGCATTTGTAAGTGGTGCATCCAAATTGGCCCCCAAGCAGAACGGGGACTGGAGAGTGATACCACGTAGAGGGAGACCTAGAAACCTCACCCTGCAATGAGCCCCATACAGGAACAGAGCTAGAAACCCCCTCCTCCCTGGCCCCATGTGTCCCTGTGGTCCCACACCCCAAGGCTGCCCCTGTACCAAATCCATACACTGGTCTCCCCATGGACTGCAGGTATGCCTGGGATGTCCACTCTCATCCATAAGCCATCAGCGGTCTCGTACAAGGCTGTGCTGACAGCAGATGTCAGGTCTTTTTGACTATAAACCTTTGGTTGAGTCTCCACAGCCCTTCGTTTGTGACTAAACAACAGGGCTGCCCAACCTCTGTGCCTGTCCCTCCTGGGAGGCCCACTTGTCTGAGGTCGGCCGCTGGGACTGGATTATGGTTCTACCTCATCTACCAGAACCTTCCCGACTGCCACCACCCCACTCCACCCCTCTGACAACCTGGAAATCCCAAGACCAGTTCAGGAAGGGCCTGGGTTGCACGAGCCCTGGTCCAGCACGGGCTCTTCCTGGGTAGCTGCTTGAGACAGCTGTGCCAGGGTCTGTGTGGAGGGAGAAGCAAAGGAGGAGGTGGGGAATAGAGAGAGGGGTGAGACAGAGGGTCTGGTGTGAGACTTGGCCAACAAGGGACCTCCCTGCAGAAGGCGGAGCTGGGGTTGGGGGGTAGTGCCATCACCAGGTTAAGCTGCTGTGTGCAGGCCAGTGTCTCATATCAGAGCAACACTTCAAGGCCCAGCTGAGCTGCTTCCAATCCCACTCCCTGCTCACCCAACTGGGAAGGCAAGAGATATGGGTGATGCTCTGTTTCCTGGAATCCAGGTCGGAGATGTGGCTGGAGAACCTGGATAGTCCAAGATCAGCCTGGCTGTTGACTCCATTTGGTGAGTGAACCAGAGGATGTAAAAGGCCTCCTCTCCCCTCTCCCTCTCTTACTGTCTCTCTCTCTCTCTCTGGTACCTGTCCCTGTCACTATGCCTTTCAAATAAATACATCTTCAAATAAAAAGAGCTCAGGTAGGTGGCCTTTTGAGATCTGCATGCTATCTCCCTCCAAAAGACAACAAAACCAGTCCCATGCAGACCTGTCTTAGCAGTGCCATTTTAATGGCATTCATGGGTGGCAAAAGCAGGAATCCAAGGGCTCAGTCTTGGGAGGGGGCTTCCCTGTGGCCCTGGGGGTTCTGTCTCCACAGGATCGAGGCCACAAATGTGCGGATCTCCATGGGCTGCAAAGTGATGGCGGCCAGGTCCACAGGGGGCATAGTGAGGTTACGTACGAGGCCTGGGGAGGGTTGGGAAAGGCACAGAGTGAGGGGGTGCAGAATTTCTCATCCTCCTTCATTCCCTGCCCTGAACACACACATGTACCCCCAAATCCTCTCTGATGCCTGGCCCTCGCCCTCACACTATCAGAGCAACCCCAGGGCAGTGGAATCCTCCCAGATCTAGAGACCCAAGGAGATCCACGAATCTCACTCCTTGGACCTAATGCTTAAACTTCGAGACCTATTGCTCACTTGCTGAACCCACTTTGGACTCTGAAGCCCCAAGCCTGGATCTGTCCAGGGTCTTCAGGTTCTATACTGGATCCTGGCCCACATTCCCATGCCTCATACACCGTCTTCAGCTGCCAGCCCCAGGCAGGAGCCCAACCCTCCTACACTAGGTGCCCACCAGTGTCTGGGGTCCACTTGAGCCTTGAAGCACTGGCCCAGGGCTGGTTGGCTGCCAGCGTGGTCTCCTGCAGATGGGTGATGGTGAAGGTGGAGAACAGCCTCTGTCAGAATTGAGGATGGGACCCGGTCAATGGTAGCAAATGGTTTTCCTTCTCTCTCTCCCTCCCTCTCCCCATCTGTCCTCTTTGCCAGCTCTGCTCTCCTAACCTGTAAATCCAAGGTCACAGGGGAGCTCAAGTTGCAGCCCGAGTCTTCCCCACTGGCGAACTGGTGCTCCAAGCGCAGCAGCAGTGTGTTTGGTCCCCAGTAGGCCAGGGTGAGCAGGTGTATGGAGGGCGGGAGCTCCCGGCGCAGCCCTGAGAACTAAAGGGGGATAGAGGTAGGGCTAACTCGGGGAGGGGAGGGGCTTAGGGGTGGAGGGGCGGGGCTCAGTGGAGAGGAGCGGACAGGATCCTGTAGGATGGAGCTAATGAAAGGAAGGGGCAGTCCCAAGGTGGAGGAGGATCCCAGCTGCACGTGTTTGAGGTGGAAAGGGGGCTACCAATGGTGTGAGGGCGGGAACGAAGATTGGGAGGGGTGGGGCTTAAAAGGGTGGGGCAAGAGGGACAGAATCTGGGGAAGCTGAGCGGGGAAGAGCCGAGTGAATGGAGACCTGGCTAGTCCAAGCCATGAGGTGGTGAAGGGACGAGAGACAGGACTGAGTTCCACCCAGGGGAGGTGGGTGGGCACTGAGCGAGTCCTAGACGGTACTACCATGGGGACTGACCAAGCTTTTGGCCTCCCCAGGGCAAATTAACTTTGAGCAAGGTGGCTCCCAGCAGACAGAGCCAAGCACACTGACACCCAAGCCACCTTCTGCCGCAGGCTCCACTGGACCTGGCTCCCTGCCCGCCGCGACTGCCCCCACCTGTGTGCCCCAGAAGGCTCCGGAGTGGTAGCGGGCGCCCCCACCAGCGGCCAGCACCACCTGCGGGGCCAGGACCTCCTTCTCTGCCAGCAGTCAGTGCCCCGCGGATGCCTTGGAGATCACGTCCAGTAGCACTAGGTGGCGCCCTCGTACACGCAACCCGGGGCCCTCCTCGATCAGCGCCTCCATAAGCCCACGTTTATCATCCGGCAGCAGCCTTCGGTGCACCTGGGGGGAGTGAGGCCAGGAGAGGGCGAGAGTGTAGCAGGTGTCCTTGTCCGAAGTCCCACAGGGGTCTGGAGTGGGACCTGGTGCGAGGACCCCAGCTTGGCTGTGGCTCCCCCCACGCCTGCTCACCATGAGCTCCAGGGAGCCGTCCCACAGGCTGCTGCCTCCCTGTGAGCGATCCGTCAGCACCGTCAGCTGCTTCTTCCAGTCCTGGAGGGCGGGGTGAGTGTGAGGTTGGGGTGGGGAGCCGGCCCCAGGCCCAGACACCTGGGAGATGCCGCCAGTGAGGGGTGCTCCCCATTCTGTACCCGGGGAGGTATGGGGTGGGGGAGGGTACCGTGATGTAAATTCGAGTGTTGACTGGATAGTAGTTCCCTGCCACTGGCTCCGTCTGGGTCAAGTTCCAGGTGGGCCGATAATTCCTCCTGGGGGACGGAAGGTCATCTGGTCAGGCTGGGACACCGGCTCCCCAACTCTGCTCTCTCCCTTCTTCCTCTCCCTCCCACATTCACACCATTAGCCAGCGCCCCTACACCTAGGCCCCCACACATCACCACTGCTCTGTGGGTGCCCTGTGTCCCCGTCACCTCCTCTTCAGGATCTCCCAGCCATTGCTGTCTGTGTAGAAGTAGCCCTTGGTGTCCAGCGGCGTGTCAAAGCGACTGATCACTTCCTTCCCCAAACCGTCACTGTACCCAATAGGACAGCACCTCGTGAGCCTCATCTAAACTCACTCTGGGGGCGGTGTCTGGAGTGGCAGCTGGGACGCTGGTTGAGATGCCAGCTCCCCTATCAGAGAGCCTGGGATGGGCCCAGCTGTGCCTCTTCTTCCTGCTAACCAGACCCTGACAGGTGGCAGTGGTGGCCTTACCACCCACAGGGGGGACGTAGATGGAATTCTGGGTCCCCAGCTCCCACCTAGCTCCGCTCCAGGTCTTTGTGGTTGTATGGGGAGAGAACCAGCAGATGGAGGCAATCTGCCTATGTGTTTCTGTCTCAGGGAACCAGTGGAAACAAAAGCTCAATCTTTCTTTCTATCTCATTTGCTTGCAAATAAAAGTTTTAATGATTCATTTCATTTGTGTCTAAAGGAAGAGTTATAGAAACAGAAAGGGACAGACAGAAATCCATCTTTCATCTGCTGGCTCCCTCTCCAACTTGACATGAAGGCAGGTTGAAGGGCTAAGCCAGGTTGGAGCCAGGAGCTGGGAACTCCACCTAGGCCTCTTTACTTGTGAGTGGCAGGGCTCAAGCACTTGGGCCATTTTCTGCTGCTTCCCAGGCACATTAGAAGGAGCTGGTTCAGAAGCAGAACAGCTTGGACTTGAACCAGCCCCTAGTATTGGGTGAAGGCATCGCAAGCAGCAGCTAAGCCCACTGGGCCACAGTGCTGGGACCTTCTTATTTTTTTTTTTGACAGGCAGAGTGGACAGTGAGAGAGAGAGACAGAGAGAAAGGTCTTCCTTTGCTGTTGGTTCACCCTCCAATGGCTGCCGCGGACAGCGCGCTGCGGCCGGCGCACCACGCTCATCCGATGGCAGGAGCCAGGAGCTAGGTGCTTATCCTGGTCTCCCATGGGGTGCAGGGCCCAAGCACTTGGGCCATCCTCCACTGCACTCCCGGGCCACAGCAGAGGGTCCGGGACCAGGAAGGTTGAGTGGGCGGGGCGGGCGAGATGGGGCGGGGGGATGTGGAGCTGGGAGGATGATGTGCCAGGTGCGAGGTGGAGAGAGGGAAGGATTCTCACCCCCCTGAAGTAAGAGGGGTAAGATGTACAGGAGACATTGAGGGAGAGTCCCAGCGAAGAAAGCCTTCCAAAGTCAATGACACCTGCTGTGTCAGTCATGATTTCTCCCAGCACTGGAAGTCAGGGCTGGGGTGTTCCCACGTGGCCCATGATTTGGGAGAGCCCTCAGTGGTTGCCAAGCTCTGTGGAAAGAGTTGATATTGGGGGTGGAAATTAGAGAGGTGACCCTTGGGGAGATGCCTGGGTGAGCCTCACTTAGGGTAGGTACCTGCTGGGAACAACATTTCTTGGGCTTGTCCTTGATGTGTCCTCTTTCCTTGGGGAAAGGGCAGACGATGGCAAGACCCACGTTTGTGCAGGCTCAGGGGCCTGATATTTGACACAGTTCCTCTCCAGGTGATGTCTTCATGCTGAGGTCATTGTGGTGGGATACAGTTTTGCCCATAGAGTTTAGTGACACTGTGCCTGAAACATAATGGAATGGTCTTTCTTATTTTTTTTTTTTGACAGGCAGAGTGGATAGTGAGAGAGAGAGACAGAGATAAAGGTCTTCCTTTGCCGTTGGTTCACCCTCCAGTGGCTGCCGCGGATGGTGCGCTGCGGCCGGCGCACCACGCTCATCCGATGGCAGGAGCCAGGTGCTAGGTGCTTTTTCCTGGTCTCCCATGGGGTGCAGGGCCCAAGCACTTGGGCCATCCTCCACTGCACTCCCTGGCCACAGCAGAGGGCTGGCCTGGAAGAGGGGCAACCGGGACAGAATCCAGCGCCCCGACCGGGACTAGAACCCGGTGTGCCGGCGCCGCAAGGTGGAGGATTAGCCTGTTGAGCCATGGCGCTGGCCGGAATGGTCTTTCTTTGGAAGAGAAGGTCAGGCTTGGCCCATAGGGGAAAGGCATGGTGGAGCCATCATCACCCATGCCCCTTCTCTCTCATGGCCCTGGCTTCCTCCACAATCAACAGACTCATGATCCAAAATGACTGCTCAAGCTCCAGCCATTCCATCTGTATTTGAGGCAGTAATGAGAGGAAAAGGGACGGGGAAGATTGTTTCCACTGCTTTGGTGGCTTTATGAGATAACCTGTGGTTATATGGCTACCGAGAGCCTCAGGGAAGAAAGGAAAACTTCATCTTTTCTGGGCAGCCACATGCCAAGAGAGAAGTCTGCTCTCAGGGGGAATGCTGGGAGTGAGCACAGATACCCAGCTCCAGAACTAGGTGGCCATGACTGAGCACAAAATGTGGCCACCACATCTAAGCAGGAGGCAGTGATGGGTGGGATTCCAATACTCTTAGAGGGGTGGACCCTGATGGAAGCTTCTGGAGGGTTCACAGCAGGGGGCATCTGCACGCCTCCCCTCTGCCCAAGGCTGGGCTGACCCCCGCCCTCTGCCCTGTGTGTCCTCAGACACCCTTGGTGCAGGAGGTGCACCAGAACTTCTCAGCCTGGTGTTCCCAGGTGGTTCGCCTGTATCGCGGACAGCGCCACCTGGAGCTGGAGTGGACGGTGGGGCCCATCCCTGTGGGGTGAGCGCGGAGGCTGGGGCTGGGGTCAGGGCTGAGGGCAAAGTGGAGATGATGTGTTTTTTTAAATATTAAAAGAACAAAAAGAAGGTCCTGGGCCGGCGCCGTGGCTCAACAGGCTAATCCTCTGCCTTGCGGCGCCGGCACACCGGGTTCTAGTCCCGGTCGGGGCGCCGGATTCTGTCCCGGTTGCCCCTCTTCCAGGCCAGCCCTCTGCTGTGGCCAGGGAGTGCAGTGGAGGATGGCCCAAGTGCTTGGGCCCTGCACCCCATGGGAGACCAGGAAAAAGCACCTAGCACCTGGCTCCTGCCATCGGATGAGCGTGGTGCGCCGGCCGCAGCGCACCATCCGCGGCAGCCACTGGAGGGTGAACCAACGGCAAAGGAAGACCTTTATCTCTGTCTCTCTCTCTCACTATCCACTCTGCCTGTCAAAAAAAAAATAAGAAAGACCATTCCATTATGTTTCAGGCACAGTGTCACTAAACTCTATGGGCAAAACTGTATCCCACCACAATGACCTCAGCATGAAGACATCACCTGGAGAGGAACTGTGTCAAATATCAGGCCCCTGAGCCTGCACAAACGTGGGTCTTGCCATCGTCTGCCCTTTCCCCAAGGAAAGAGGACACATCAAGGACAAGCCCAAGAAATGTTGTTCCCAGCAGGTACCTACCCTAAGTGAGGCTCACCCAGGCATCTCCCCAAGGGTCACCTCTCTAATTTCCACCCCCAATATCAACTCTTTCCACAGAGCTTGGCAACCACTGAGGGCTCTCCCAAATCATGGGCCACGTGGGAACACCCCAGCCCTGACTTCCAGTGCTGGGAGAAATCATGACTGACACAGCAGGTGTCATTGACTTTGGAAGGCTTTCTTCGCTGGGACTCTCCCTCAATGTCTCCTGTACATCTTACCCCTCTTACTTCAGGGGGGTGAGAATCCTTCCCTCTCTCCACCTCGCACCTGGCACATCATCCTCCCAGCTCCACATCCCCCCGCCCCATCTCCCCCGCCCCGCCCACTCAACCTTCCTGGTCCCGGACCTTCACAAGCTGGATCTGAGCCCTGCGGCTCGTGCGGAATGGTTCCACTTGTCTGGGATTGAAGATGTAGGCCCCAGAGACCTGACTGCCCATTATGCTATCTGCACTGGCAGCGTACCTATTGTCAGAGAAGTGAGAGTCACATAAGGGGCTGGGGCTCCGCATACCCCCCACCCCCCGGCCTGATGATCCCTCTCACCAGAAAAAAGACTGGCTCACAGGCAGCACGAGTTTCTGCTCCACATCATGAATCCGTATCAAGAGGCCTGTCTCCGGGTCGAATGTAGCCCGGATGAACTGTGCAGAAATGGGAAGACACATGTAAATGAGCTTGGTCTCAGCCAATGGCAGCTCCCTGCTTCCTGGAGCTCAGCACAATGCCCTGCAGCCCCGCCTCTTCCTCTCACTCTCCTACTCCTCTCACTGGATCCCACAGGAGGATCCTGATGGGGCCGTCTCGTCACTGCCTGGCCCTCCAGGCCATGAGCAGGTGACACTTTCCAGGTCTCTTGCTTCTGTGTTCATGTCCCACGCTGAAGGCACCTGGGACATCCCAACTCCAATTGCAAATCTTGGGTGCTTCAGACCAATCTCCACTTGGGAGAGTGACACGAGCAGGGGCCGACGCTGTGGTGTAGTGGGTAAAGCCGCTGCCTGTGGTGCCAGCATCCTATATGGGTGCTGTTATGAGTCCCGACTGCTCCACTTCCGACTCATCTCTCTGCTATGTCTGGGAAAGCAGTAGAAGATGGCCCAAGCCCTTGGGCTCCTGCACCTGCATGGGAGACCTGGACGAAGCTCCTGGTTCCTGGCTTCGGATTGGCACAGCTCCTGCTGTTGTGGCTAACTGGGGAGCGAACCAACCAATGGAACACCTCTCCCTCTCTCTGCCTCTCTTTCTCTCTCTCTGTAACTCTTTCAAATAAATAAATAAATCTTAAAAAAAAGGACCATGTTGCCAACACCCCCAGGACACAAATATTTCCATGTGTTTTAGAACCAAAAGAGAACCTCTGTGTAACACTAACAAGCATGATTTTATAAAGCTTTCTTGGATGGCATTCATGTGTATACCAAAACAGGGTTAAAATAGAATTCTTAATGGGAACAGGGTGTTGACAGTCTTTTTGAAGACTCGTGACAGCCTTAATGCAGCCATGTCTGCCTGTGGCTCCCTCCCAGGAAAAGCCAAAGTCTTTCTCTTGGTTGCCAAGGCTCTCAGTGCCTGGCCTGTTATCTCGGCACCCTGCTTCAGCCACAGTGACATCTCTGCAGTACCTTGAACCCACAGCCTGCCCGATTCCTTTTTGTCTAAAAGCCAAAGGGCTCCCTCACTCACTTCTCCCTTTGACTGCCACCTTTCCAGGAAGGTATTCCCTGGCACTGCCCCCCACTACAGGTGCCAACCTCAGCAGTGCATGTCTGCTGAGAAGTTCAGACACCTGTGGCCCACACCAGAGGGCCTCAGCTCCACACGGCTCCTGCTTTCCCAGAATGCACTCGGTGGGAGGAAGCAGTGAAGGCTCCAATGGTTGGGTTCCTGCCAGCCACATGGGTGAATGAGACTGAGTTCCCAGTTCCCAAGCTCAGCCTGGCTCAGGCTAGTGTGAGTGTTTGGGGGAAGAAGCTAGTAGGTGGCCTCTCTCTTTCTCTGTCTCTCTCTGTCTCTCTCTCTCTCTCTCTTTCTTTCTCTCAAAGGAATAATTCAGAAAGACACACAGAAACTTGCATGCTCCAGCTGGTGTGAGGTCTGATGTGGCTGGCAGGTGTCAGCCATGATCACAAGGTGTCCTCACAACAGCTCCAGGAAAGGACACTGAGATTCCTATGGAGGTCACTCACTCAAGGTCACACCACCAGGGGAGTGAGGGGATGATAGACCAGAAAGCCAGGACCTCCAAGCCCAAGGCCCACTCTGCTCACCATGATGCTTCTTTTTATAGCATAGCAGGGAACACAGTCTGAAAGAAGCCTCACCTCGTTTGTGATGACCAACACATCCGAATCAGGCTTCTGGGGAATGGGCTGGGGGCTGTGGGCCTTGGGATTCTGGAGAGAGACTCGGGCTACTGAGTAGATGCTGAAGCCCAGGGCCGGCACCGAGGCGGAGAACAACAGCTCTGGGCTGGGCTTCTGTCCCTCTGGTTGGGGCAGCAGTAGCACCTCGGGGAAGGGAGAGGGGAAGCTGAGTCAAGAGGCTGTGGGTGTGCACAGAAAGCATCACACTCAGTACAGCAGGCAGCAAACTCAAGGAGGGGAGGGAGCCCTGGGAGGGAGGAGAGAGACGGGGAGGCAATGGAGGGAGGAAGAGGGTGAAGGTGGGGGGCCATCTGGGAGGCAGGGGCTCTCCAGAAACGGAGGAAATGTCCTGGGGGGATTAAAGGGGACCACTCGGGTGGGAGAGATGCTCCGATGGGGGCTGATGCTAAGGGCCAGAGTGGCCAGAGATCTGCAGGCACAAGAGGGGACACGAGGGGAGGGGCGTGTCCATGGGTGTCCTTGGGTGACAGTTCTTGAAGGGGCTCACATCGCTGGGCACCGCGTGGCCACTGGGGTTCTTTACGAGGAAAGCGCCTGCACTGACCGGCAGCCGCACCATGCGGTCCACCTTCCGGGCCAGGGGGTTGTAAATGGCGACCTGGAACTGGGGGAGGGGGACATGCAGGGCGGGGGTCACAGCAGGCCTCTCCAGACCCGCCCATCACACCCCCAGGCCCAGCCCCCTGTGGGAGGGTTTGGTGGTCTCTGTCTTGCCATGGCTTGGCTGAGACCCATAAATCTTGCTCCACAAAGGTCATCCAAAATAATTACCAGCACCCCGTGCACCCCATCAGCGGGAGCCCTGGCTCTTCTTCCGTGCGCCCCACCACCTGTCGGGGTCACTTCCCCCTGGGGCCCCGCCCGCGGCACCTGCCTCCTGCCCCGCCCCCACCCGGCTCACGCGCGCCGATGTCTGGCTGAGCGGGCAGACGCTGATGTTGAGCTCTGGGCAGATGGAGAAAGCCTCCTGGGAGCCGCTGAGGCGCGCCAGGGCGTTGCTCAGGAGAACCTGGGGAGCAGCGCCACGGGGCGGCTTCGCTCTAAACGCACACCGGGGTCTCTTCCACGCCTCCTAGCCTACCTGTCCCCTACACCATGTCCCGCCATTCCCTGCTCTCTACCCAAGGGCCCTTTTAGGGTAGACGTCACTGTCTTCAACCAAGCCTCAGCCCTTTCTCGCCCTCCTCTTGAAGACTCTAGCCCCGCCCCTTAATTCTGCCATTTCAGTGCAGCCAGGGCCCCGCCTTTCTCTAGCCCCACTTCTCTTAGGCAGAGACCCTGACTCTTCCTGTCTCACATCCGTGCACCTGGCCCCGCGCACCTCGCAGCGCGCCCAGCCGGCAGCCAGCCGGCGCGCGTAGTCCTCCGCCACGAGCTGGGGGGAGGTGCCCGTGATGGCGTCGTGGTGCTGCAGCAAGGCCATGGCCTCCTCTGCGGGCACACGAGGGGCTGGGCGGGGTCTCCATAGTACTCAGGGCCCGACCCCAAGAAGAAAGAAAAGTCCCATGCAAGCAGAAATCTAAGATGAGTTAAGGGACCTGGGGTGGCTCAGGGGGTTCCCACCTTCAGCCCCTCTCCCGTCCCACCCCCGGGCCGGCCGACCCCTACCTAGGGGAGTGCTGTCTCCTGACCCATAGGGCACCATGTTGGCCGCTGGGCCCGCCAGCGCCTCCAGCTGCTTGCACACCTGGGGAGCAGTGGACAAGTTCAGGCTGCTGGTCTAAGGGGCCTCCTGACTGCCCTCTCCCGCTGGGGCCGCCCACCTGCAGAAAGTTGTAGCTGACACGCTCATAGCGCTTGAGGGCCGGCCGGCTGGAGAAGTAGCCGGTCCAGAACTGGTGGGGGCCATCCGCGTACCGGAAGAAGTCATCCTCCTTCAGCGACCTGCGCAGGCAGAGAGGGCGGGGTCACGGGGCGCGGGGCATGCCAACCCCCGGCCTCCTCTGGGGCCCCCCAAATACCAGGTGTGGTTGGCCTTGTTCAGCTCCCAGAGGTAACAGGCGGGGGTGGAGTAGAGCACATGGACGTGGTTCCCGTTTGCCTGCTACTGGGGGAGGGGAGTGGGTGAGCTCTGGGGCACAGCGCTGCAACCCCAGGGCCCACAGATGCACACATCAGACCTCCCATCGGCGCCCACAGGCGCGCATGCGGTCGGCTCGGGTGCTGAGTCCACCTTTTGAGTGCGCACCAGTGGTCAAACATTACCATCCCTGACAGGGTCACTGCAAGAATACATGTGGAATTTTACTAAACCATCTCAATGATCCTAGTTTTGGGCTGAAAAACCTCTAGGGATAACAAAGTGTGACATTAACAGGAATAACCATTTTCAGCCCTGTTGGATTGTTGCCAAAAGAGTTTTTATAGGGAATAGATGTTCACCTTCAGCAGAGGGAAGTGAGACAAGAAGAAACCTTGGAGGACAGAAGTCCTTGTTCTGCTGTACTGAGTCCAGTGTACACAGTAGATCCTCAACAGGCCTTTGCATGCATGAAGGGCTGTCAGTCCTTGTGCCCACAGATGTCTACACGCACACATACATCTTATACACACAGTCGGCCCTCAGTACCCACAGGGGGATCTTCTTCAAGGACACCAAGAAGCCACGGGATTCCACAGATGGCAGGTCCCTGGTGTTCGTTGCACAGCATTTGCACTGAACCTGTGCACATCTGCACCCTTGAATCCCCTCAAGATGACGCAATGACGCAATGGAAGGACTTGAAATAGTTGTCATACACTGCTGTTTAGGGGGAAAATGTCTAAGGCAGCCATTTGAGACAACGGGTATGATTCAGCTAGGGATGTCAGCATCCCATATCACAGATCCTGGGTTCTAACCCCAGATCTGTTCCCAATTCCAGCTTTCTGCTGTCGCAGGCCCTGGGAGGTAGCACGTGTTGGCTTGAATGGCTGGGTCCCTGGGAGACCTGGGTTGAGTCCCCAGCTCCTGAGTTCACCCTGGATCAGGACAGCCCACTATACATATTTGGGGAGTGAACCAGCAGATGAGAGATCTCTCTGAGTGTCTATGTTTCATGTAAATAACATAAATCGGAATTTAGAGGTGGACATCTGTTGTATGAGTTAATATGCTGCACGCCTTGGACAGCCACATCCCACACGAGAGTGCTTGGATTCAGATCCTGGCTTCACTCCTGATTCCAGCCACTGCTAATGAACCCCTTGGGAGCAACATGTGCTGACCCAAACAGCTGGATGCCTGCCACCCATGTGGGAGACCTGCATTGAGTTCCAGCTCCCAGCTTCAGCCTGCCCAGCTCCAGTGGTGCAAGAATTCGGGGGATGAAGCAGCAGGCATTCTATCTGCCTTTCAAATAAATAACTTTTCCAAAAATAATAACGTTGTTAAAATGAAAAAAGTCTGTGTTTGTCCAGTGCACACATAGTGCAGGGTTTAAAAGATTTATGTATCTAGTTGAGAGGCAGAGACAGACAAACAGATAGGTCTTCCACATGCAGGTTCACTCCCCAAATGGCCACAGTGACTGGCGCTGGGGCAGGCCAAAGCCAGGAACCAGGAAGTCCCATCTGGATCTCCCACAAGGATGACACAGGCCCAAGTACTTAGACTGTCTTTCACTGCTTTCCCAGGCACATCAGCAGGGATCTGGTTGGGAAGAGATGCGCCAGGACTGAAATGTGGACTCTGACAAGCGAGCCAGTATGGGAGGTGGCCACTTGGCCCACTGAACCAGAATGCTGGGCCCACGATATTTTAACAATACTTTTGATGCACAGTTGGTTGACTTCTCGCATGTAGATTCCAGTGATGCAGAAGACACACTGGACAGGTACACACAATACACACATACTATGTTCCTTCATCAATATAAAACATTTTAAATGAAACTGGAAGATGGAGGCAGAGAATGAAAAAGAGACGGGATTACAGATCAAGTAACAGAGGGGCACTATGTGGCTGGGTTTGAAGACAAAGGAAGGTGCCATTAGCCAAGGAATTCAGGCAGCACCCAGAAGCTGGTAAAGGCAAAGACACAGGTTCTCCCTCAAAGCCTCCGGAAGACGCCCAGCCCTGCCCACACCTCCGTGCCAGCCCAGTGCCATCTGTGCTCAACTGCTGGCCTACAAAACTGGAGGATCATGGATTTCTGCTATTTTGAGCTGCTCAGTTTGTGGTCATGTGTTACAAAAGCAAGAGAACACTAAGATGGCACCTGTAGCTGTGCCCATGACCCGGGTCCCTGCATCCAAGTACACGCTGGGACAGGAGCACCACAGGGCAGGGACACTGACCTGTGTGTTGACCAGCCGGATGAGCTTGTCAAGGTTAGTGGACCACATGTGGGCCTTCTCATAATGGAAGTCACCACCCATGGTCATCACGGTGTGGTTGGTGCGGTACTTCTGGAACTGCAGGGAAAAGCAGTTCTTAGGCCATGCTGTCTCCATCCACCCCTGTGTCTATACGAAGATGCTCCAGAAAGTTCATAAACAACAATTAAAAGAAGAGTTCATTTTGGTGCAACGCAATATGAAAGCCATGCATAATTTTTGTCCTATTCCTTATTTCTATGAATTTTTGCTGACCTTTCGTGAGTGGTCAAGAACATCAGTGCAGTGCAAGCACCTGGGCAGCTGTTTAGGACGCATTGTAGGACGCCCACAACCCATGTTGGAGTGTCTAGGTTCAAGTCCCAGCTCCAGTCCTGATTGCTGATTCCAGCAGCCCTTAAGGAAGCAGATGATAGCCCTGGGGCAGAATAACCGTGGGGTGTGGGTGTGGCCCACAGAGGGAAACTGGCTGGTAAGCAGTTCTCATGGGCACGCTCCACAGGTGAGCACATGGACGCACAGTGCTGGGCTGTCTCACGCATGCTTCAGTGAGGAACACCTGCAAATCTGGCTGGGAACGCTGTGACTGTGACTGGAACAGAACCTCCTCCTGCCCCAAGGGCTATGAGCAGGTGACAAGCAATGTCTGGGCTATGGGAAAGGTTGTGAGCCTGGTACACACTGGTCCTACAGGTTCTGGATACTGGGTTACCTGGTCAGTGGCCACATCAAGGAAGTAATCAACCAGGGCCTTGGTGTTGTATTGAGGACTGTAAGGGTGATCCTCCAGGACCTTGAATTCACAAAGCAGGTCCCAGCACGCATTGCTCGGTGGGCCATACACTCTGGGGAGGACACCTGTTGGTGACACCCAGCTCAAGGAGTGACCCAGAGCCCCAGACCTGCCCTAGGGACACAGAACCAGGCGGGCTTCAGAATGTGCAGGGCCCAGTGCGAAAGGGAAACTCAGGGCTCTTGTTCAAATGGGATAAAAATGTTCAGACGCTGAGAACAGAGCACTCAGTCAAGTCCAGGGACCCATGTGAGCCTGTGGCGCTGGGGGATGGCTCAGATCACCCCACAACCTCACCAGTGAAGAGGTCGGCGGTCAGGGGCTCCAGGCTGGTGCTGCCCCGCCACACCAGCTCCATCTCCTGCTTCTTCTCGCGCAGCTCTTTGTCCTGGTAATCCACACGCCCCAAGAAGAAGCCATCAAAGCCCATCTAGGGGTGGGGCAGGAGGGGCACCCAGAATTAGTGCCCAGCCTTCTGCTACCAAGTTCCCCTCGACTCGAGAGAGGCAGGCAGAGCAGAGGCAACAGTGGGGCTCTAACCAAGGTTGTTTACAAGCTAGGGGAGGCTCAGAGTGCAGCATTTGACCCTGGAATGAAGGGGGACCACATCAGGATCCATCTTTGCCTGCCCAGCAAGTCAAAGCCCAAAGCAACGCATCTACTTCTGCAGTCTGGATGTAGCTGTGGCCAGAACATGGTGATTGGAGCTGTTTTAAGCAATATGGCATTCCACCTGCCACTCAGCTTGGAGACGAAACAGAATACTAGAAGTGGGGGCAGAGCTAGTGTACTAACAAGGGTGGGTTGCTGAGAGAGTGGAGTCAGTGAATAGGGGTAGCCTTGGAACCTGGCAGGATTCACAGATAGCCCAAGGGGAGGGATTCGTGAGCCTAGGTCTGGTCCAAGGGAGATGGTAGTGAAAAAGGTCCAAGAGAAAGCATTCAGAACCAGTGAAGGGATGCATCCAGAGAGGACCACACAGCACCTGCGCAAAGAGAAGCCTGTTCCCGAGAGTGCCCAAAGGGGTCAATGTGCCAGGCCACACGGGGGTGCCCGTCGTCGCCAAACGTGTCCTGCAGGAAGCGCAGCTCCAGCGTCATCTGGTCCACGATGGCGCCATAGTGGGTGGCCACCTCGTCGTTCATCACCCAGCCACCGTTGGCAAACTCCAGGCGCCCTGCGCGGGAGGGGCAAGGTCGGGGTCAAGGGTGGGAGCCGGGCCAGGGAGAGAGGTGCTGGGATGAGAGGAGATGAGCGTTCACTCCCCGTCTCAGAAGCCAGGGTTACAGGAGGAAGTGAGCTGGGCTTCCACTTCCCGTCCTTGGGGCAGGCTCACCCTGGCGCACCAGCTCCCGCACGGCTTGCCGGGTTGCGTTCGTCTGCTGGTGCCACCAACGGGAGAAGAAGGCCATCTCCACGTACGAACCTGCGGCTGGGCTCTGCCCGCAGGGCGGAAATGACTGAGTCCAGGATGGTCTTCACGGCCCCGTGGTGGAGCTCATTCTGAACTGTGGACACAGGGGTCGGGCACTCAGGGACCAGGAGAGCCGGGGGGGCACTCCTAGACACAGGAGCCCAGGCCAGGCATTGCCCCCACCCTGCTGTCCAGGGCTCAGAAGGGGTTGGAGGCCCACGATGGGTGTCTGGGGCCACGCCCACCGAGCACTTACCCCCATAGCAGTACTGGTCCACTGTCTTGACCCAGCCCACGTCATCATGTGTGTGGGGCAGCAGGTGAACGTTCAGCATGTCTGGCTGCACCGTGGGGCATGTCTGCACGGGGACCCAACACACACACACATACACACACACGTGTCAGTACCCCCAGGGCAAAGAGGTGGAGTGGGGGAGGGCCCGGCTCAGTGGACAGTATGATGGACACTGGGGTGCGGTGGGGAGTTCCCGACCTGAGCCTGACTGTGTGCAGAGGAGGCCAGGCCCTCCCAGGCAGGACACACGCATCGTGGTGCTCACACGCACAGCTCCCACCCCGCACAGCCCCCCAGCGCGGCTCTCCCTCTCACCCTGGGAAAATCATCAGAGCCCTGGCTGAGGTGCGTTCAGCCCCGCACACAGCTGACCTGCGGGCGTCCTGGGGCACAGAGGGCAGTGACCTGGGCAAGGGGGCCGCAGGAAGTGGAGGAGCCAGGATGGACTTCAGGGAGGCGGCGTCCACAGCCCCGGTTCTCTCTGAGCGCCCCCGCTGCCCCCACACCGCCCTCACGGGGCTCGCATACTCAGGCCAGCGGCCCGGGGCCAGGGGAGTCGGGGACCCCCTCCATGAGAGCCCGCACGCATTCGGATCCCCCGGATCGGACCCGTCCACACCCGCGGACCCTCCTCAGGGCGTCCCGCCTGCTCTTGCTCCTGCCCGTGGTCTCCCTCACCCTGTATCCCGCGGCGCGAGTGCCGGGCGCCGCCACCAACACCACAAAGAGGATGGGCAGAGGCGAGGAAGGTCCCCGCACGGCGCGCCCCGCGTCCCCCCAGCCGCCAGCGCGGACCCCCGAAGCACGACCGAGGGCGGTCATGGCTCCGCTGTCCCCGCCGCCGCCTCAGCTGCCGCCGCTGCCTCAGGAGGGTTCCTGGGTCCTGTGGAGGCGGCAGGACGAACGCTCCGCCCCCAGAACGCGGCCTGGCCAATCGGCGCCGGAGGGGCGGGGCCAACCCGCTCTGGCGCCGCCCAGGACTGAGGCTGCTGCCGAGTCCTCTTGGTCCCTGAACCCAGCGAAGCGCGGGACAGGTGCTGCCCTCGGGGTTCTGGGCTGGCCACAGGCCCCTTTAGCCTCTCAGCAACTCCTAGATGACTTAGAAAGACTGTCCCCGTGAGAGTAGAAGCCTCGCCTTTTCCTGAGGGTGAGGGGCGTTCCTACGGGGCAGAGGATATGCGTGGATCCTGTGCCTCATGGACCCTCATCCTGGGACCTGGGGGGACCAAGCTGGGCTCCGAGCATGGCTTGATGAGGATGCGGTTCTGTCCTGTGGCGATCGGGACGCTGGGAAAACAACTGCCCTCGTAGGGCCTCCGCTCCCACCGCCTTATCTTTCTACTAAGAAAACCAAAGCCCGGATCCCTCGGCGGTTGGAATTCTTCCTCTCTGTCTAAAAATAAAACAAAGGTGAGCACATTTTAAGAAGCGTTATAGAGGGATATATCCGTGGACAGGGTCCCAGGCTGAGCGGACACTGGGCTGACACTGTCCTCCCTGGCTTCCGTGCCTGGCTCCCTCAGGGTCTCGGAAACCTCAGGATGCCCTCCCACAACGGGGACCCTCTGGGAGTTCGGTGTCCAGCTCCAGCCAATGCTTCCTTGCACTGGGATTAGGATACATTCTCAGGATTCACCAGCAGGTGGCGCCAAAGGCAAGACTCACGCAGAGCCTTAACCTGGCCCCCGTGGGCGGGCACTGAGTCTCTGACCAGCCTGGGCCTGTCACAGGGAGGCCTCCAAGCCATCGAGAGTGATGGATCCAGGGGTCAGACCCCATAGTGGGAGATGAAAGAGCACCCAGGGTCTCCCCATGGGCCGTCCAGGCGCCATGCTGTACGTCTCACACTTAATGAGCACTTTGGTGTGCAGACCCTATGATGGTGTCGTTTGTTAGCTTTGGTGTAGGCCAACTTGTCACTACCAAAAGGACCTACAACAAGCCACTTAGCCAGGAAGGAGGGTAGTTCTGCCTCATGGTTTGGATGTTCATGGTTCAAGATTAGATGGGTCCCATTGATTTGGCTCTCTGCTGAGGCCAGCAGATGGGCACCGCCAGGCATGTGCAGAGGGAGGGTCCCCTGTGGGCCCCACTCAGACTGCTGGCACCAGTGCACCCATGAGAACAGCACTGCAAGGAGAGAATCCCCGGTGACCCAAAGAGCTCCTACTAGGCCCGCTTCTGGATTTTATTTTTTTAGATTTACTTGAAATTTTTCTTTCCACTGCAGAGTAGCCAAGAGAAAGGGAGAGGTCTTTTAGATGCTACTTCACCACCCAAATGGCCGCTACCACCATGGCTGGGTCCTGTTGAAACCGGGAGCCTGGAGCTTCACCCACCTGGGTGCAGGAGCCCCGGGCACTGGGACCATCACCTGCTGCATTGCCAGGTGGCTTAGCAAGGAGCTTCCTGGGAAGTGGAAGAGCCGGGTCTCCAGCCGCAAGGCCTATTTCCTCAACACCATCATTAAGTTACCACATTAACAGTTCCATCCACCTGTGCCTTGAAAACTCTACATGAGCTCAGCAGCCAAACACGTTCAACCCTTAGCAGCTGTGTTCCCTGGCATTCAAAACCCTGGGAAAGAAACACCCAGCAACCACGCTCCAGGCACGAGTGAAGCCAGCAGCAGGCACTGTCCCCAGGCATTCCTGTCCAGCCTAGGCTGTGTCCATCCTCCCACCTGACCTCCTAGGACTTACAAAGAGTTCTGGGGCCATAGCCCAGCACCAGGGTCCCGTGCAAGGTGATGCTGGTCCTGATGCGCCCTCTGCTGGCCGCTGTCATTGACTGGGGTTCGGGACAGGCAAGAGCTTAGATAACTGGGACCAGGAGGGGCCATGGGAAAAGCCAGGTCACCCAGCCCAAGCCTCCTTGACTGGCCAGGACCAATCCTCCTTCAGAGAGGAAACAGACACAACCCTGGGCCCGGTGTTTTGGTCGGGTTGCTTAAGCAAGCACATCATGCATTCTATCTCCCTCCAAAAGATGCCTCAACCTGTCCCCCAGTGACCTGAGGCTCAGCGGTGCTGCTTTAATGGCGTTCAGGGAGGGGCAGCAGCAACAAGCAGAGAGCGGGGTGGGGGAGGGGCTCTGCGTTGCCCTGGAGCAGAGAGCTCAGGCTTGTGCCGGGTCACCCCCATGCTCCAGGTGAACTCTTCCCACTGGACTGAGGCCACAGATGTGCGGAACTCCATGGGCTGCAGTGTGATGGAGGCTGGGGCCAGAGGGGGCACCGTGGGGGTGGGGGTGAACCCTGGAGAGAGGAAGGGGAAGCCCAAGAGTGAGGGGTGCAGACTCCTCCCCCTCCTTCACAACCTCCCCAGGGCTGACCACACTGTGCACCCACAAGAGTCTCCCCCGGGGCTCACCTACCCACATCTACACACCTGCTTGGGCCTAAATCCCACCCCTGGATCTCTCAAATCCTCTCAATGCCTGGTGCTTGCCTCACAGCCTCAAAGCAACTCCCAGGGAATGGACACTCTCCCAGAACTAGACACCCACAGAGACTCTTGAATCTTGTTCCTGGGACTGGAATGCTCAACTCCTCAAGACCTATTGCCAGTTTGCTGAACCCACTTTAGACCCTGAAGTCCTGATCCTGGATCTGCTCAGGGTCCTGAGGTTCTAACTGGATCCTGGCCAACATACCCATGCCTCATACAGCGCCCCCAGCTGCCAGTGCCAGGCAGCAGCCCACCCCACACATGCTAGGTGCCCACCAGTGTCTGAGGTCCACTTGAGCCTGGAGGCGCTGGCCCGGGGCTGGTTGGCCGCCAGCGTGGTCTCCTGCAGGCAGGTGATGGTGAAGGTTAGAACGTTCTGCAGGAACAGTGGAGGGGACCCGATCAGTGGGGGCAAAAGTGACTTCCCCCAACCCCGTTTTGTCTCGTTTCACACCCATTTCCTGTCTTTTTCCCACCTCTGCTCTCCTACCTGTAAATCCAAGGTCACAGGGGAGCTCAAGTTGCGGCCCGAGTCCTCCCCGCTGGCGAACTGGTGCTCCAAGCACAGCAGCAGCGTCTCTGGGCCCCAGTGGGCCAGGGTGAGCAGGTGCAGGGAGGGCGGGAACTCCTGGTGCAGCCCTGAGAACTGCGGGGAAACGGAGGCGGGGCTGAGTCAGAGAGGGGCTGGGCTTGAGGCAGGGTGGGCAGGACTCAGAGAAGAGGAATGGACGGGATCTTGTAGGACTGAGCCAATGAGAAGACAGGATGGCCCCAAGGTGGAGGAAGATTCCACCTGCTGGTGTATGAGGACCAAAGGGGTGGTACCGATGGCGATGGCATGAGGCCAGGGATGAAGACCAGGAAAAGGACGAGTGGGATGAGCAAGGCAAGAGGGGGATGCATAAGGGGGCGGGGCCTACCTGAGGCAGAGCAGGGAAGAGACGGGGAGGGGGTGGCAGGGCAGGAGCTAGGGTTCTGCCCTACCCAGCGGAGGTGCGGACGGAACCCCCGAGGCGGCAGACCTAACCAACCAGCTGCCAAGTGCAACTGAGGTCCCCCGAGGTGGCTCCAAACCACGCCAAACAAAACCCCAAACAAAACCCGCAGCCAAGCCCCACCCTCTGCAGGCTCCATTCGCATTCTGTTTCTGCCTACAGTGCCGACCCTCACCTCAGTGATCTGGGTCGTTCCGGATGCTCCAGCCTGCATATGTCACCAGGAGTCACCAGCAGGTGTACCCAATTCTAGGAGTCATGCAAAGCCTTAGCCTGGCCCCCGCGACCACTCCAAGTCTCTGGCAAGCCCGGCCTGTCACGAGGACTTAGAGCGGTTTATGGATGCGGATCCAGAGCTCAGGCCCCGTGGTGAGGGTCCACAGGAGCACCCAGGGCAATTCTGTGGGTCCTCTTTGCCAGTACCCCCCTCTGCCAGGACACTTGGATATTTTTTTCAAGAGCTAGAGGGATGGCAAGGCCCAAAGCACCACTCATGCCCCCTGAGAAATGTGAACGAACTGGGGGGACAGGCTCTGCAATGGTGCCTTTTATCTCCTATGTGATCAGTCAGATGGGCTCGCAGTGCACACAACCCAAGACACAGGTCAGGCCAGGTTCCTGTTAAAATGGAAAAAAGGGAAGTTCCTTTCAGAGTGGACTAGATGCCTGCTTCTCCCCCAAGAAGCTGCATTTAGCAGGTCCAAATACCAGTCTCACCCTTCTGAGTTTCTAGTTTTATCTGGAGAGTGGAAAGACAAGGTTACCTAGGAGTTGGTGCTGTGGCACAGACGGTTAACGCCCTGGCCTGAAGCACCATCAGCCCATGTGGGCACCGATTTGATCCCAGCTGCTCCACTTCCAATCTAGCTCTGCGCTATGGCCTGAGAAAGCAGTAGAAGATGGCCCAAGACTTTGGGCCCCTACACTCACGTGGGAGACCCAGAAGAAGCTCCTGGCTCCTGGCTTCTGGCTTCAGATCGGTGCAGCTCCAGCTATTGTGGCTGATTGGGAAGTGAACCAGCAGATGGAATTCTTCTCTCTCTGCCTCTCCTTCTCTGTGTAACTTTTTCAAATAAATACATAAATTTTACAAAAAAAAAAGAGAAGGCTCATATGGAACCAACCCAGATGTCCATCAACTAAAGATTAGATAAAGAAATTATGGTATATACACACTATGGAATACTACACAGAGGCAAAAAATAAAATGAAATCCTGTCGTTTGCAATAAAATGGATGCAACTGGAAACCATTATACTTAGTGAAATAAGCCAGTCCCAAAAAAGACAAATACCACATGTTGTCTCTGATCTGTGGCAACCAATAGAGAACATAAAGACAATCTATAGGAGTGAAATTGACATTTTGTAGTGTGATGATTTTGAACAGCCCTTTTCTTGACTGTTGAGGAACAATGGGTTTTGCTTATTTGTTAGTTTTTGTATTTTCTTCATACTATTTGTTGAACTCTCTACTTAGTGTAGGGTTAATCTTATGAATATAAAGTTAACTGA
This sequence comes from Sylvilagus floridanus, assembly GCA_949820135.1. Taxonomy (NCBI): domain Eukaryota; kingdom Metazoa; phylum Chordata; class Mammalia; order Lagomorpha; family Leporidae; genus Sylvilagus; species Sylvilagus floridanus. Next base: position 106,648,231 of record OX463233.1, on the reverse strand, counting down.
AAATACATATTTGTAAAAAAATAAGAATATGAATGGGAGAAAGATGAGGAATAAAGGTATAAGTGCAGGAGAGATGGAGGTAGGGTGGGAAGAATCACTATGTTCCTAAATTTGTTTATATGAAATGCATGAAGTTCGTGTGTCTTAAATAAAATTTAAAGAAAGAAGGCTCAATTTTTATTTGCTTTTTACATTACTTGAAAGTGCATGGAGTTGAATTTCATCACATAGCACACAGTTATGTGGGGAGCAGTAGAAAGGAGAATTAGAGAAGATCGGAATTCCTGCACTTCAACACTTTTTCATGTATGATTGATGCTTTTCTCGATATTTTCACCTTAAACTTGTATTTGTGGACTTTGTAGGTTCACATACCTTTTCACAGAAATAACCAGTTAAATCCCACACTCTTGACTCGAAGGCCCTATGGACATCTCTTTAGAAACTAGAATAAAACAATCACATCCAGAATATTAACACGAGAACTACTGAAGTATGAAACAGGGACATGGACCCAAGATCCCTGCATGTCCCTGTTACAGCCACACCTGTGAAGGGGATGGCTTGATGTCCCCTAGCAACCACTCTTTCCCTTAACCATTTGTGTATTGATAAAATTTCTAAATGTGGTAGAGTGTACGAATATCTCCCTGAGAAAGATGGTGGAGTAGAGACCTCTGGGGCCTGTTGTGCAGTGAACATAGGAGAAATGGAGCTGCAATAGAACCTGGATCCTGAACATGAGAATAAAATCCAAAGTTATGAAATACACAAGTACATTAAATTCCACATCAACAGGAGGAGCAGCTGGAGTAGGTTATACGCATCAGCAATGTCCATAAAAGAGGAAACAGTGGCCTTGGATTCTCTGTGCTAGAAAATCTGTAAATGACTTTAGTTACCACGTAGAGTTTATCTTTAAGAATAATAAAACATATGAACATGCTTTCATGTAAAACAAAAGAAACAGCCTTTTTGTTTTTGACTGGTTAAATGTCTTGTGTGGTGAAGTATTAAGCCTTTGTACTGTAATGTAAATTTAAAATGTTATCTCAAAAACTAAAAAAAAAAAATAAAGGAAAGATAGGAAGAAAGAAGATGGGAATGGGAGAGGGAGGGAGGAAGAGAGGAATATCGCTGTGTTGTAGGAAGTGTGTGTATAAATCATACCAATTCTTTTATAATTAATTAAAATTAAATAAAAAACAAGAGAAATATGACCCGATGCAGTGCATGTCATAGAAAATAATTATTCCCAATATAACTTTATATGCTATGAGAAAGTGACAATTTCCAAATATTCTCATCCAATGTTTAGAAAAACTTTGGGAAAGTAGGGAAGGGAAGGTATCTGGATACTGAAGAGAGCAGAAGGCTTAATAAGTGAGTTGCTTCAATTCAATAAAGAGGTTGAGATGAAACAACGCAAACTCCAGGACACAAACAGAAGGCCTGGGTTCTATGTTTGCAATGTGATCGAGGAATCCAAATTCCAAACTTTGGGGCACTGAGCCCTACAGCTCCAAAGCTATGACCCCTTTTATAGGTTCACTCTAAGAGTGTTTTCAGAGCCTTTTTTACATCCGAATTCCTCAGAATGTAGATGGAGGGGTTCAGCATGGGGGTGACCACCATGTACATCACCGAGGCTGTTGTAGTTGAGCCTGAGTCATGGGTTACAGCAGAACTAAGGTAAACTCCTAGACCTGTGCAATAGAGACAAGGGAGAGGTGAGAGGCACAGGTGGAGAATGCTTTATACTTCTCCTGAGCTGAGGGGATTGCATGGATGGAGGAGACGATCTTGGAGTAGGAGTACAGGATCCCAGCCAGGGGACCCACAGCCAGCAGTATAAGTGTAATATCCATGACCATGTCATTAAGGAAAGTATCAGACAGGCAAGTTGGGCCACATTGTGTGGTTCAGCTCACAGAAGAAGTGGGGGATTTCCACCTGTGTGCAAGACAGCCTCAGCACCATTAGGCTTTGCAACAAGGTATACAGGACACTGATAACCCAGCACACCAGGACCAGCTGCACACAGAGCCGGGGTTCATGATGACCAGGTGGTTCAGGGGTGACAGATGGCCACAAACCTGTCATAGGCATTCATGGCCAGGAGAAAGTTCTCCAACTCTAACTAAAATCATCTGGGTGATGCAGCCTGAATATCTGATGGCTTTGCTCTGTGTCTGGATGTTCACCAGCATCTTGGGGACGGTGGTGGAGGTGAAGCATATGTCCATCAAGGACAGGTTGGAGAGGAAGAAGTACATGGGTGTGTGGAGCTGGGGGTCTGAGAGGATGGCCAGGATGATGAGCAGGTTCCCAGCCACAGTGACCAGGTACATGGAGAGGAAGAGCCCACATATGAGGGGCTGCAGTGCTGGGTCCTCTGAGAATCCCAGGAGAAGGAATCTTGACATCGTGTCTCATTGCCTGGTTCCATTTGTTTGAGTTGACCACCAGCTAAGAGAAAAAATAACAAGACAGTGTGTCATACACAGAGTCCTTCCTCACACAGTTGAAAAATGCTAAGATTTATATTTAGCAGTCAGACAACTGATTTATGTCTATTGTTTATGGACCTGATCCCCTGTAGCAACCTCCCTGCTGGTGCCTCTGAGTAGGGGTGCTGACTGGGCTCTTGCCTTGGTGCCCATCCCAGCTTCATTCCCATTCTTTACTAGGAGGCAGCTGCTGATGTTTCAATAAGTTGGATTCCTACAACCCATGTGGGAGACCTAATGGAAGTCTGGGCTTCTGTCTGACCTGGCCTTACCTCCAGTTTTGTTGGTGTGACCCAGCAATTATGATATTTCTCTCTATGCCTTCTGGCTTTTCCTTTTGGTGTGTGTTCCTCTGTCTTTCCCATAGCATGATTATAACTAAATTTACAAACAATAGACATGTCCTCACCCTATTTTTTTCTTCAAAGCAAAAAGTTATTCGACCCAGGGTCTACTTTTACTGAAACTGCTTGCTGCTTCTTAATCACAGCTCTGATGTGGCTTCTACTTCAATTATTTGCCTGGTTTCAATGGACACTTCTGTTTCTCAACATCGCAAGTAGATACAATAACTGGAAAACGTGATCTTGTGATTGGAAAGAGACAGGCCTGATCATCAGGTGACCCTGAAGCTGAGGTTCTCAGCTTCCCTTCTCTGAGCGTTTCCTGTGGTACCTGCTGGGTTCTCAGACTGACCTGCAAGGATTCTCTATTTGAAGTGTGATTCCTCCCTGGGTGGCTGATGGTGGAGACAGAAGTAGAAAGAAGCAAATCATCTGTCCCTGAGTCAGATGATGACTCCAAAAGGGAACACACTTGGTGGACAACAGCAGGACAATATCACAGCTCCCTTCCTGCTCATTAGGCACATCTCCCTCTTGTTACCCCAATCTTCCAGTCCCTGATTTCCCAGTGGTTATGCTGGGCTTGGCAGCAAGGAATTTTCCTGTTGACTATCTACCCCCAAGAGACCAGGTTAGCAGTCAGGTGAACCCAGATCTCATGGTTCCTTCTCTGTGAACTCCCCTCATTTTAGAAGTCCAATCTCTCAGGAACTTAATTTCCTTGACATAAAGGTTTCAGGGTCGGCATTGTGGCATAGCCGATAAAGGCACTGCTTGCAGAGCAAGTATTCCATATGGACACTGGTTTTGAGTCCTGGATGCTCCACTTCTGACCCAGCTCCCTGCTAATGCTCCTGGGAAAGCAGTGGAGGATGGTCCAAGTCCTTAGGCCCCTGCATCCACATGGGGGACCTGGAAGAAGCTCCTGGATCCTGGCTTCTGATAAGCTCAGTCCCAGCCCTTGTGGCCATTTGAGGAGTGAACCAGCAGATGAAAGACCCTCCCTTGCCTCTCTGTAACTCTACCTTTCAACTAAATAAATAATTTTTTTTTAAAAAGACTTATTCAGAGTCTATGACCAAAGACTTTTCTCAAAGAGGTTCCTAGCATCTTCGAACCAAAAATTCTGTTGGGGACTCCACTCCTGAAATCTCCAGAAAATTGTTATATTCCCTCCTCAAGAGGAGGAAAAGTCATTGGCCAATGTAAAATCAGAGACTTTTCACTTGTTAAAATTTGATAGCTTATTGCACAATAAGAGCTGTCATTTAGTTCCTCGTTACAGAATGCTTGTTGATTTGAAGGGAAATGCTTGTTTACAGCTTTATCTCATTTTAGTTGAAACACAATTTATGTGGGATGGTGTAATGTGTTGGTGCATGTTAGACATTTTCCATTTCTTTTAGGTGGGAACATCCATAATCCTCTTTCCTAGCTGTTTGGAAACACAGAGAGCGTTATTATTAGCTATAGTCCCCCTCCTGAGCAGTAGGCACCCGGACTTTCTCCTCTCATCCAGCTGAGATGGTGGAACCATCCTCCCCTCCCACCCAGTCTCCTCGGCCTTTGGCAAACTCTATTCTACTGCCCACTTTATGAGCTCAGACTTTAGGATTCTGGTTATGAGTGATATTGTGTAACATTTGTCCTTGCTTGCCTGGCTTATTTCATTTACCGTAATGTCCTCCAGGTTCACCTATATTGTCTAAAATGAAAGCATTTCACTTTTAACATGGTGAAATAGTTTTCTATTGTGTGTATGTGTCATGTTAAAAATGTATTTATTTATGTTCCTTTAAATGCTGAGAGACAGAGATTGAGAAAGACAGATTTCCATTCATTGGTTACTCTCCCAAATGCCCACATCAACAGAGTCTGGGGCAGGCTGAAGCCAGGAACCCAGGACTCAATCCAAGCAGTAGGAATCCAAGTACTTTAGCCATCACCTGATGCCTTCTGGAATGTTCAGTAGCAGGACAATTACTCAGAAATAAAAAAGGAACTTGAACCCAGAAAGTCTATATGGACTGAGTCCATCCCAAGAGGTATCTTAAGGTTAACCTCTCTGCCAAAATGCCAGCTTCCCGACATCCATTTACACACCCCTCCAAGTCCTAGAGAAAATCTTGTGTTCTTCCTGTTTGAAATGCAAGTTTCCTACACTGTCTTCCTTAAAGGGCTGTGACCATGTAAATCAGATCAAAGCTGACTCCTTCCACTTGCTAAGACACAGTTATCCTCCAGGTATGCTTCAGACTAGGGGATTTCCCAGTGTTCCACCTGCTGCATGGAGGAAATGACAGCTATAACATCTTAGCATCTGTCTGTCCTGTGTGCGCACGTGTGAGTGTTGGTGTGCTATTTCCATATGTGTTATGTCCATACATAAAATGACAGCTATAACAACTTAGCATCTATTTGTCAACATGTGTGCACATTGTGCATATGTGTGTTGTTACCTTATGTGCATGTGTGTGCTTGTGTCCATACATGATGCCACATTAACTTTGAATTAAGTGGACACTCCAAAATCACATGGAATTAACCCAAATGTATTTCAAAACTTATATGATTTGGAAAAATATTCACTAAACAAGGCTGGCTTGATGTTTTGTTTTAGTGATAAACAGTGGGGCTTATGGTAAGTGAAACACTCATTTCTTTAACTTGAGGACTGTAGCTTAGATGACTGCCTTGCCTTCACACACTGTTGAGATGGTTAACATAGAAATAACAGGAGCTGACTTCTGGCTAGGATTGTTCAATGATGTGTACAATTTGCATGGGAAATTCAAACATACTTGATAAGAAGGTGAAAACTAGGTGAATGTGAGTATCATAAACATTAGTAAATGGACTATTGTCTCCAAAATCTTTTCCATTATCTGAAATATTAAGGATATGTGATGTTAACTAAAATATTAGGCTGATGGTCCTTGTCATTTCTAAAGAGCTCAAATACTTAACATGAACTATGATGCATGAGTTAAAGGTGCTAGACTTGAAACATCCTTCATCTATGGTTTAAAGCAGCTAAATAGACTTGGCTTGCTCACAGGAACTGTGTTAGGAGAAAATGACACATGTTTCAGGAGAAGATGCAGTGCTAGTTGCCCATTCATACTTGCTAAGATTTAGAAGTCTTTTTTAAAAAAGATTTTATTTAGGGCTGGCACCGTGGCTCACTAGGCTAATCCTCCACCTCTGGTGCCAGCACTCCGGGTTCTAGTCCCAGTTAGGGTGCCAGATTCTGGCCTGGTTGCTCCTCTTCCAGTCCAGCTCTCTTCTGTGGCCAGGGAAGACAGTGGAGGATGGCCCAAGTGCTTGGGCACTGCATCTGCATGGGAGACCAGGAGGAAGCACCTGGCTCCTGTTTTCAGATCAGCCTGGCGTGCTGGCCATAGCGGCCATTAGGGGACTGAACCAATGGAAGGTAGACATTTCTCTCTCTCTCTCTCTCTGTCTAATTCTGCCTTTCAAGAAAAAAAAGATTTTATTTACTTTGAGAGGTAGAGTTATAGATAGAGGGAAAGACAGAGAGACACATACACACACACACACACACACACACACACACACAGAGTGTGTCTTCCATCTGCTGGTTCACTTGCCAAATGGCCGCAATGGCTGGAGCTGTGCTGATCCAAAGCCAAGAGCCAGGAGCTTCTTCCAAGTCTCCCATGCAGGTGCAGGGGCCCAAGGCCATAGCAGAAAGCTGGATCAGAAGTGGAGCAGCCAGGACTCAAACTAGCACAAATATTGGATGCTGACACTGCATGCAACAGCTTAACCTTCTACACTACAGTGCCAGCCCCTGTAATTATTTTCTTTCTTTTCTTAAAAAAAGATTTATTTATTTATTTGAAAATCAGAGTTACACAGAGGAGAGGCAGAAAGAGAGGTTTTCCATCCATTGGTTCACTCCCTAGATGACCAGAATGGCCGGAACTGTGCTGATCCGAAGCCAGGAGCCAGGAGCTTCCTCCAGGTCTCCCATGTGTGTGCAGGGGCCCAAGGACTTGGGCCATCCTCCACTGCCTTCCCAGATGATGGCAGAGAGCTGGATTGGAAGTGGAGCAGCCAGGACTGCAACTAGCACAAATATGGGATGCTGAAACTGCATGACGCAGCTTAACCCACTACACCACAGCTCCGGCCCCTGTAATTATTTCCTTATCTATCAAGCTAAATAAGCATGTGGGTTTGATAACCATTTACTTTATCTAATCAGATTGCCTTGCTAGCTTTTGTCTTTGTATATTTGTTTGCATTTTTTAAGACATGATAACTTTAGATATTATTTTCCTCTTCCCATTTTATTTGGAAATCTCTGACAATTCATTGGGAATCATTTATTCATGTGGATGTCTGCACATGTTTTGCTTTTAAAAATAAAAAAGTATGAGGCTGGCATTTGGCGTACTGGGTAAAGCCACTGCTTGTAATGCTGGCATTCAATATGAGTGCTGGATCATGTCCCGGTTACTCTACTTCTGATGGCCTGGGTTCTTGGGCCCCTGCACCCATGTGGGAGACCTGGAAGAAGCTCCTGGCTTGTGGCTTTGGATCAGCCCAGCTCCTGCTATTGTGGCCATTTTGGGACTCAACCAGTAGATAGAGGACCTGACCTCTCTCTCTCTCTCTGTCTCTGTCTCTCTCTCTCTCTCTCCCTCTGTAACTCTGCCTTTCAAGTAAATAAAAAAATCTTTTTTTTTAAAAAATGGATGTCAGATTCCAATATTGCTTAGTTGCCTGTTTCTGTTTATTTCTGTTTCTGTTTATTTCATTCTCCAACTTTCTCACACTTATGTGAAATGCAAGCTTCATCACAGAACATATGAAGAGGTTCCATAACCTCTAGAACACCGCATTGTGTAAATAAGAATATGCATTTCTATTTTATTTATATATTTTATTATGAGAAAACATGTTCAGGATATATGATAATGGCACATGATTGTGTGGTGAAAAAGAGATGAATGAGGACTATATCAGAATTACTATTCTTAAAGAATATGATCCCAAAAAAGCATGTCCTGTTGAGGTGTTTTTCACTTCTTTTCATTTACACTTTACAATATTTTTATGTTTACTTTCAGTTTGCTTGAATTACAGAGAGACATGTAAAGAGACAGAAATAGAGAAGAGAGACAAGGATATGTGTGTATACATATGGAGAGCGAGCAAGCGAGTGAGAGAGAGAATCTTCCATCCTTTGCTTTACTCCCCAGATGTCTGCAGTAACCAAAGACTAAAGCCAGAAGCCATGGAGGCAAATTTTGTCTCGCACATGTGTCTCAGGCACCCAAGTGCTTGAGCCATCAACTGATGCCCCCTGGGAAAAATAAGCTGGACTGGCCATGGAGATGGGACCGTAATGCAGGTTCACTCACATGGGGCGTAGTCACAGCAGCAGCAGCTTGAGTGATAACACCAAGCACCCAAGGCATTTGTAAGTTTGCTTGTGGATTGTTTCAGATTAATGTGCACTTTTAAGAAATACACTTTATCTCAGTTCCCTCCATGGTAGCATCTTGCAAAAGACGGTAAAATATCACACGTGGGGGGCCAGCACTGTGGCACAATAGGTTAATCCACCCCTTGCAATGCTGGCATCCCATATGGGCTCTGGTTCTGGTGCTGGCTGCTCCTCTTCCCACCCAGCTCTCTGCTATGGCCTGGGAAAGCAGTAGAAGATGGCCCAAGTGCTTGGGCCCCTGCACCCTCATGAAAGAAGATCCTGGCTCCTGGCTTCGGATCAGCACAGCTGTGGCCATTGCAACCATTTGGGGAGTGAACCACAAGACAGAAGACCTTTCTCTGTCTCTCCCTCTCACTGTCTGTAACTCTACCTCTCAAATAAATAAATAAATAAATAATCTTAAAAAATCATACACGGGCCACTAATGCTAAGAACAACCAAAATACACAGCATGCACATTAAACACTATGCATCAGAACCCCCCAGTGTGGCTCATTCACATCCATAACCACATAATGTCCAACCTGTCTCCACCATTCATGTGTTGGAATCATTTCAAGATGCTGTTTAGATGATAAACATCTGTATGTTAAAGAGGGGTGAAGTAGATCCCCCCTAGGGCCCTGTCCTGCAGACTCTGTAGTAGAAACTGTGGACATGGAGCTGGTGTAAAAACAAGACCTAAGGGGCAGCGCTGTGGGGTAGGGGGTTAAGCCACCACCTGCAGTGCTGGCATCCCATATGGGTGCTGGTTCAAGTCCCGGCTGCTCCACTTCTGACCTGGATCTCTGCTGTGGCCTGGGAAAACAGTGGAAGATAGCGCAAGTCCTTGGGTCTTTGCATTCACGTGGGAGATCCACTAGAATCTTCTGGCTCCTGGCTTCGGATTGGCCCAGCTCTGCCATTACAGCCACTAGGGTAGTGAACCAGCAGATAGAAGACTTTCTCTCTCCCCACCCCCTTTTCCCCTCCATAACTCTGATTTTCAAATAAATTAATAAATCTTTAACAGAAAAAGAAGCAGGATCCTATATATGAGACTAAAACCCAATGATAAGTAATAAGACACATGAATGTATTAAATGACACATTATCTGGAAGAGATATTAAAGTAGTGATAAACAGAAATGATTCATTTTATAAAAGAGAAAAAATACGGTTTCAGAATTGCATACTACAGATTTCATAAATGACTTTAGTTTGCACAAGTATTGTAACTGTGGAAGTAAAACGCATGACTTTTAAAATTTAATTTTATTTAAATACAAGTCTCATGTATTTCCTGTACATGGATTCAGGAACAAAGTGATTCTTCCCTACCTCCCTCCCTCCCACCCACACTCTTATTCTTTTATTTTTGACAGGCAGAGTGGACAGAGAGAGAGAGAGACAGAGAGAAAGGTCTTCCTTTTTCCGTTGGTTCACCCCTCAATGGCTGCTGTGGCCGGCGCACCGTGCTGATCCAAAACCAGGAGTCAGGTGCTTCCCCTCATCTCGCAAGCTGGTGCAGGGCCCAAGCACTTGGGCCATCCTCCACTGTACTCCCGGGCCACAGCCGAGAGCTGGACTGGAAGAGGAGCAACTGGGACAGAACCCGGTGCCCCGACTGGGACTAGAACCCTGTGTGCCAGCGCTGCAGGTGGAGGATTAGCCTAGTGAGCTGCGGCGCTGGCCCGCACTCCTATTCTTCTTCCTCCTCCCTCTCCTATCCCATTCCTATATTTTACAAAGATCTCAGTTAACTTTATACTTGTTAGATTAACCCTCCACTAAGATACTACTCAGTACAATATATGTTAACTAGGAAAATTGATAAGGTATTCCTACTGTCCATGAGGCAAACAGAAATTTCTAAGTATTTCTGTTTCAATGTCAGGAATAACTTTGGGAAAGAAGGAAAACATCAAAGAGGAAAATGCAGGATACTGAAGAGAGCAGAGTGTAATAAGTGAGTTGCTTAAGTTGTATAGAAAAGTTGTATAGAAAAGCAATGGGGGAAAATTCTGTTTTCACAATCAGATCTAAGAGTGAGAATTCCTAAGACTTTGTGTCCTGCTATCCTTGGCACTCCTTCAGCCCTAAGGCAATTGCCCATCATGCTTTCCTGCCCAAAAATCTTTTCAGAGCCCTCTTTATCTCTTTATTCCTCAGACTATAGATGAAGGGGTTCAGCATGGGGGTGACCACGGTGTACATCACCGAGGCTGTTGCAGTTGAGCGTGAGTCGTGGGTAATGGGAGCAGTAATGTACACACCTAGCCCTGTGCAATAGAATAAGGAGACGACGGAGAGGTGAGAGGCACAGGTGGAGAATGCTTTATACTTCCCCCGAGCTGATGAGATTGCATGGATGGAGGAGATGATCTTAGAGTAGGAGTAAAGAATCCCAGCCACAGGGCCTCCTCCCAGGAGCACGACTGTAATATAGATGACCACATCATTCAGAAAGGTGTCAGAGCAGGTGCTGTGGATCATCTGATTTAGTTCACAGAAAAACTGGGGGACTTCTAGGTGTGTGCAGGAAAGCCGCAGCACCAGGAGGCTGTGTAACAAGGCATGCAGGACACTGATAACCCAGCACACCAGGACCAGCTGCACACAGAGCCGGGGGTTCATGATGACCAAGTAGTGCAGGGGGTGACAGATGGCCACAAATCTGTCATAGGCCATCACAGCCAAGAGAAAATTGTCTAAACCTCCAAAAAGCAAGTAGAAGTACATCTGGGTGATACAGCCTGAATAGCTGATGGCTTTGCTCTGTGTCTCGATGTTCACCAGCATCTTGGGGACAGTGGTGGAGGTGAAGCAGACGTCTACCAAGGACAGGTTGGAGAGGAAGAAGTACATGGGTGTGTGGAGCTGGGGGTCTGAGAGGATGGCCAGGATGATGAGCAGGTTCCCAGCCACAGTGACCAGGTACATGGAGAGGAAGAGCCCACATATGAGGGGCTGCAGTGCTGGGTCCTCTGAGAATCCCAAAAGAAGAAATGTTGACAGTCGTGTTTTATTGCCTGGTTCCATTTGGCTGAGATGATGACCAGGAAGGACAAAAACAGCATGTCTACTTTTTGCACACAGTCATTGCCCCCAGAATTGAAATGCATGAATCATACTTACTTTTGGAGTAATGATTTATGTATTTTGTGCATGGGTCTATCTGGTTTCATTTTGGAGAATCCCTGTTGGCATCCCCAAGTATGGTTTCTCTTTGGTTCTTGCTTAGGTTTGAGTTCTTACTCTGCTCCCCATTCCACCCTGGTTGGCAGCAAGTGTCATGTTATTTCGTTGGGTTCTTGCCACTGATGTCAGAGACCCAGATGGAGTTTCCAGCTCCTGGCTTTCTCTGGACAGAGCACTGATTATTGCAGGCATATGTGGAGTGATCCAGAGTACACTATATCACTCTATGCCTCTTTCCCTCTGTGATTGTCTGCTTCTCCAACAAATGAAAACAAATATAGGTAAAAATGTAAGAAAATGCACTTACATTGTTTATATACTTCCAGAGTCACCATTCTATTTTTCTCTTCCCACGGATCATTGTTATAATTTTCCTGGAGCCACTTCTCAATCTCTGCTCTATGTGTTCTTTTAGCACCATCATTTTGTTGCCGACAATGAGATCTGGGGATGCTGGTTTCAATGAACACTTCTGTTTTCCAGCATCACAGATAAATACAGTGAATAATTATCAAGCAAGCAGAATAAGAATACAACCTGATATCTGAAATAGACTTACTTGGACATTAGGTGACTTCACGGAAACATTCTCAGCTTCTACTCTCTCGGAGTCTTTCCTGCAGTAGTGAGGGGTTCTCAGGCTCACCTAGATGGGTTCTCTCAGAAGAGCACCCCCCATCTGGACAAGTGCATCTCTGATGATGGAGACAGAAGCTTTAGAAGTCACAAGACAGCAGGAAGGAGTACAGCAGTGGTTTCAGAGTCAGATCAAGTCTCCAAAAGCAACCACTGTGTTTTGTCCAGGTTGAGCTTGTACACTTGATGGGCCACAGCGGAGGGTGGTATTTACAGCTCCCTGTCTCTGTTCATTAGGCACAGCTCCCTCTGGTGTTCCAGCCTCTGCACTCCTCATTTCCCTGCAGGGACACTGCTGTGGGCAGAAAAAATAATTTTATTCCCTGCTGATTCTCTATCCCCAAAAGTCCAGGTAAGAAGTCAGGTGTGTACTTAGCTGTCATTATTCTTTCTCCGTGAACTCCTCTGCTTCCTAGAGGTCAAATCTCCCACCAATTTATTTTTCTTGAGTTAAAATTTTCTCCAGGGTGGAAGAACTTACCTTGTTAGTTGCCTACAGCTTTCAAACATCTCCTGGGAATGCAGCTTCTGATATCTACAAAACTTCTTATTCCCCTCCCCTTTCAAGAAAGGAAAACTATGGCAGACATTTGTTGAAGCCATTAAGATGCCGTTGGGATGCCCAAGACTCATATAAGGGGTCCCTTTTTCAAGTCTAGGCTGCAATTTCAATCCAGGTTCTACTGATGTTCACTGTGGGAGACAGCAGGTGATGGCTCATGTGGTTGGGTCCTTGGTACTCACACGGGAAAACCAGATAGTGGGTCCTAATCAGCTTTCCCCACTCTTGACTGTCACGGGTCATTGGGGCTCACACCAGGGGATGGAAGATCTCCCTTTCTCTTGTTCTCAACCTTTCATAATGAAATAGCATTGACCATTCCATATTAGCAAACATTTCAAAACCCCTTTCAAAAGAAAAAAAGGAGACATTATTTCTCTGATGTAAAACATCATGGTATTTCTGAGCTTCATCACACTTTTGTCGGAAAATGGAAAATTACTTTAAGAACTGCCTTTTACACAGCTGCAGCCTTTGCAGGCATCTGGGGAGTGAACCAGCAGATTGAAGACCTCTCTCTCTCTCTCTCTCTCTATCTCACTCTCTCTCTGCCTCTACCTCTCTGTAACTCCACCTTTCAAATAAATAAATAAACCTTAAAAGAAGAACCACCTTTTAGTTCTCATATGCAAATGTTTGTCAATTAGAGGAGATGAGCTGATATGTGATTTTGCTTTTAGTTGACACATAATGAAGGGGGCAGTGCACCGTCTAGATGCATGTATATATTGTGCCATGATCAAAGCAAACACATCACCTTAAACACTGGTCACTTCCTTGAGTTGGGAATCCTCTCTTCTAGCTATTTGGAACACAGAGAGCTATTGTTAACTGTGGTCATCCTACTGGGTGGTAGACACCAGAAGGTTTTCTTCTCATCCAACTGAAACGTTGAATGCACTAACCAACCTCTGCCATCACACCCTGCCACCTGCTCTCTCTGATCTTTGCTAACCACTATTCCACTGTCCACTTCCATGAAATCAATTTGATAACATTCTGCTTACAAGTGTCATCATGTGGTAATTCTCCTCTGTGCTTGGCTTATTCACTTATTCTAATGATCTCTGGGTTTGTCTGTGTTTTTCCAAAATGAGAGCATTGGATTCTGCTTCTAGGCTGAATACCATTCATCGTGCTGATGAGTCACATTTAAAAGCTTATCTGTTGATGTGTATTTGAAAGGCAGTGAGACAAAGAGAGACAGCAAAAGACAGATTTTCCATTCATTGGTTAGCACCAAAATTACCACACAGGTGAGTGTGGACCAGGATAAAGCCAGGAGCCCAGAACTCAAGCCAGGCGTCCCATGTGGACAGTGGAGACCCAAACACATGGGCCACCACCTGCTGCTCCTAAGATGTGCATTATAAGGAAGTTAAATCTGAAGCACAGCGGGGATCAAACCCCATACTGTATGAAATGGAATGTGTGCCTCCTAGGAAGTATCTCCACTGCTGGGACAATACACACCCCTTGACATCCATCTTTGTCATCATCTGTGTTTCCCATTTAAAAAAACACCCAAAATCCTTGAGAAAAATTTCCTTCCTTCCTCCATTTGATATAAATTTCCTACTCTGTTCTCTGTAAAGGGCTGTAACTCTGTCAATCAGAGCAGCTTTGGTTTCTTCCCCTTGTAAAGGTATGGTTTTGATGGAATTGTCAAATAAGGGAACCTTATGTTCCAGATCTGCTGCATGGAGAAAATCAAAGTTACCAAACTTTGTGGTCATGTGTGTATTTTTTTCAAAGATTTGTTTAGTTGAAATACAGATTTACAGAAAGGTTGAGATGTTGAGAGAGAGAGAGAGAGAGACCTTCTGTCTGGTGCTTTACTCCCTCAAAGGGCTGCAAAAGCCAAAGCCAAAGCCAGAATCTCAGGTCTCCATCTAGGTCTCCCACATGGGTGCAGGGACTTAAGCACTGGGCCAACTTCTGTTGATTTCCCTGGTGCATTATTAGGGAGCTTGGTCTGAAGTCCAGCAGCCATGACTTGAATGGTGCTCATCTAGGATGCTGGTGCCACACAGCAGCTTAATCTGCTACACAACATTGCCAGCCCCAAGATGTTCTGGGTGTTTTCATGTATTCAGGTGAATTTGCAATGTGTGTTATGTTCACATGTATGTTTATTTGCATACACGTGATTGGCTGTAGTTTACATGGTACCAGGTTGACTTGGAAAGAACTGCACACACATAAATTAGTCCCCATGCTTACACAAGTTGATATGCATTTCCCTGATGGCTACTGATCCTGAGCATTTTCTCATGTGTTGTTGGACTATTGAATTTCCTCTCTTGAAAAATGCCTATTCAAGCGCTTTGCCCATTCCTTAACTGTATTATTGTTTTCTTGTTGTTGAGTTTCTTGAGCTCTTGGTAGATTCTGGATATTAATCCTTTATCAGTTTCATAGTTTGCAGATATTTTCTTTTTTTTATAAAGCTTTTATTTAAAGAATATAAATTTCCAAAATACAGCTTATCCTTATGGATTACAATGGCTTCCCCCCCATAACTTCCATCCCACCAGCAACCCTCCCTTTTCCCGTTCCCTCAGCCCTTCCATTCACATCAAGATTCATTTTCAATTCTCTTTATTTACAGAAGATCAGTTTAGTACATATTACATAAAGATTTCAGCAGTTTTCCCTCAAATGGCAACACAAAGTGAAAAATACTGTTGGAGTACTAGTTATAGTATTACTTCACAAGGTACAGCACATTAAGGACAGAGATCCTACATGATATATATTTTTTTAAATTGATTAAATTTCTATGCAATTTCCAATTTAACACCAAGTTTTTTTTATTTACAAATATCTTTATATACAGAAGATCGATTCAGTATATACTAAGTAAAGATTTCATCAGTTTGCACCCACACAGAAACACAAAGTGTAAAATACTGTTTCAGTACTAGTTATAGCATTACTTCACATTGGACAACACATTAAGGACAGATCCCTCATGAGACATAAGTACACAGTGACTCCTGATGTTGATTTAACAATTTGACACTCTTGTTTATGGCGTCAGTAATCTCCCTAGGCTCTGGTGATGAGTTGCTGAGGCTATGGAAGCCTTTAGGGTTTGCCGACTTAGATCTTATTCCAACAGTGTCATAGTCAAAGTGGAAGTTCTCTCCTCCCTTCAGAGAAAGGTACCTCCTTCTTTGATGGCCCCATTCTTTCCATTGGGATCTCACTCGTAGAGATCTTTCATTTAGGTCTTCTTTTTTTTATCCAGAGTGTCTTGGCTTTTCATGCCTAAAAACTCTCATGGGCTCTTGAGCCAGATCCGAATGCCTTAAGGGCTGATTCTGAGGCCAGAGTGCTATTTAGGACATCTGCCATTCTATGAGTCTGCTGTGTATCTCGCTTCCCATGTTGGATCATTCTCTCCCTTTTTGATTCTTTCAGTTAGTATTAGCAGACACTAGTCTTGTTTGTGTGATCCCTTTGACTCTTAGACCTATCAGTGTGATCAATTGTGAGCTGAAGATGATCACTTGGACTAGTGAGATGGCATTGGTACATGCATCTTGATGGGATTGTATTGGAATCCCCTGGCACGTTTCTAACTCCATCATTTGGGGCACGTCTGATTGAGCATGTCCCAAATTGTACATCCCCTCCCTCTCTTATTCCCACTCTTATATTTCACAGGGATCACTTTTCAGTTAAAATTTAAACTCCTAAGAATAACTGTGTGTTAATTTCAGAGTTCAACCACTAGTACTAGAATAAAAAAATACTAAAATGGATAAAGTATTACATTGTACAACAACAGTCAGCACAAGAGCTGATCAAGTTACTGTTTCTCATAGTGTCTATTTCACTTCAACAGGTTTCCCCTTTGGTGCTCAGTTAGTTGTTGCCGATCAGGGGGAACATATATTTGTCCCTTTTGGACTGGCTTAATTCACTCAGAATGATGTTTTCCAGATTCCTCCATCTTGTTGCAAATGACTGGATTTCATTGTTTTTGACTGCTGTATGGTATTCTATAGAGTACGTGTCCCATAATTTCTTTATCCAAATGTATGCTTTGAATTCCCTGTGATCTTTTGCTGTGAGGTTCCCTTCGTTTACCTTCTTTCATGTTGATGGCCTTGTTTCTGTGTTTCTGTGTGTAACACATCTTTAAGCATCTTTTGCAGGGCTGGAATAGTGGCAACAAATTCTTTCAGTTTCTGTTTGCAATGAAAGGTCTTTATTTCACCTTCATTCACAAATGAGAGCTTTGCAGGATATAATATTCTGGGATGACAATTTTCTCTCTTAGTACCTGGGCTATGTCTCACCATTCCGTTCTAGCTTGTAGGGTTTCTGATGAGAAGTCTGCCGTGAGTCTAATTGGAGATCCTCTGAGAGTAATCTGACACTTCTCTCTTGCACATTTTAGGATCTTTTCTTTCTGTTTCACTGTGGTGAGTTTAATTACAATGTGTCGTGGTGAGTATCTCTTTTGGTCATGTTTACTAGGGGTTCTATGAGCTTCCTGTACTAGGATGTCTCTCTCCTTCTCCAAACCTGGGAAATTTTCTGCTATTATCTCACTAAAAAGGCCTTCTAATCCTCTCTCCCTCTCCATGCCTTCAGGAATTCCTAGAACTCGAATGTTGGGTTTTTTAATAGTATCCTGCAGATTCCCAACAGAATTCCTCTTCTTGGCTTTGGTTTGACTGTATATTTTCCTGTGCTCTGTCTTCTAAGTCCGATATTCTCTCTTCTGCATCACCCATTCTGTTTGTAATGCTCTCTAATGTGTTTGTCATTTTATCTATTGAATTCTTCATTTCATTATGATTTTTCATCACTATCACAGTTTCATGTTCTACTAGTTGTTTCATTTCATTTTGATTCCTCCTTAATATTTCATTTTTTTTTGACAGGCAGAGTGGACAGTGAGAGAGAGAGAGACATAGAGAAAGGTCTTCCTTTTTGCTGTTGGTTCACCCTCCAATGGCCGCCACGGCTGGCGCGCTGCGGCCGGCGCACCGCACTGTCCGATGGCAGGAGCCAGGAGCCAGGTGCTTTTCCTGGTCTCCCCATGGGGTGCAGGGCCCAAGCACCTGGGCCATCCTCCACTGCACTCCCGGGCCACAGCAGAGAGCTGGCCTGGAAGAGGGGCAACCGGGACAGAATCCGGTGCCCCGACCGGGACTAGAGCCCGGTGTGCCGGCGCCGCAAGGCGGAGGATTAGCCTGTTGAGCCACGGCGCCGGCCAATATTTCATTTTCACGAGAGAGGTTTTCTACCTTGTGCATTAAGGATTTCTGTAGTTCAAGAATTTGTTTTTGAGTACTTCTTAGCGTTCTTATCAATTTTTTGAGATCTGCTTCTTGCATTTCTTCTACCTCTTCATTTTCGTAGTCTTGAGTTGGGGTGTCTTTTATTTGGGCTCATCATAATGTCTTCCTCGTTCTTGTTACCTCGGTTTTTGCGTTTGTTGTTTGGCATATTGGTTTCTTCACTGTGGTGTTTTTTCTTGTTATACTATGACTCTAGATAAGTGGACTGTCTGCTTTCAATGGAGCCTTAGAGGCTTGAGATGTGTGTGGCCTGAGAGCTCTGTTTGGTTCCTCAGGGTTGAGGGTGTGTCAAAGGTGACACTCCCAGGTTAGGTGTGGTAAATCTGTGTTTCTTTATTTTTGATTCAAAAGGGAAGTAATTCCGCACAGCTGAATGGAATTGGGGGTGTTTAGCAGGCAAATGATATACCCACAGGAGTCAGAGATCGGAAGCTCTTTCCCAAGGACCACAGAGGGAATCCCTGCAGCCCTCAGTGTGGGTTCAAATTCTCCTGCAGTCTCACCACTGGGCTACCAAGGCTACCGAACTGTAGCGTCTCTGGAGAGTACTCACGTGTTGAATTCCATGAGTTCTCTCCCCCACCGTCTCTTTTTTTCACAGTCTCAGTTCATTAGCACCACACATTCATTAGGCTCTAATCTCCTGTTATTTCACACTCATGCCCAGAGTCAGGTTTTTCTGCTATGCTCAGGGCTGGTGCAGACCTGAGGTCGCCCTGCTTATCATGTATGTCCAAAATGGCGCCTGCTCTTTGTCTTGCTCACCTTTGAGAGGTGGGCGGAGAGAGAGAAACTCGTGTCCGTAACGGTCTTTTTTTTCTTTCTCTCTCTCTTCTAGTTAGCCTGGTGAAATTTTCCCCACAGGGTTTCAAGCCTTGTTCACTCTAGTCTCCTCTTTCCACTTCCCTGCCACTGTCTTGGGCTATTGAGGTTTGGCTCACCTCGGGTTCCAGTGCTGGTGCATTGAGTCTGCTGCTGGTGTCCCGAACTGCAGGCTCCCACGCTCTCCACGTAGGTCCACTATGAATCACTAGTTCCAGAAGAGTTTCCTCTGCTGTTTCTTCCCCTACTCTTCCTTGAACCTGCAGTATCTCCACTTTTATTAAACTGTCTTTCCCCGGACTATTGGTGTGCTCCCTTCCTATTCCACCATCTTGCCGCTCTCCCTGCAGATATTTTCTCCCATTCTGTCAGTCGCTTCTTCACTTTGCTGTGTTTCTTTGCAGTGAAGAAACTTCTCAGCTTTATGTAATGCCATTTGTCAATTTTGGCTTTGATTGTCCATGCTTCTGGGGTATATTCCAAGAAGTCTTTGCCTATGTCAATGTCCTCCAGAGTTTCTCCAATGTTCTCCAGTAATTTGATGGTGTTGTGTCATAGATTTAGGTCTTTGCTCCATGTTGAGTGGATTTTTGTGTAAGGTATAAGGTAGGGGTCTTGCTTTCTACTTCTGCTGGTGGAAATCCAGTTTTCCCAGCACCATTTGTGGAAGAGACTGTCCTTGCTCCAGGGATTGCCTTTAGCTCCTTTGTCAAAGATAAGTTGGTTCTAGATGTGTAGATTGATTCCTGGAGTTTCTAATCTATTCCATTGATCTATACTTCTATTTTTTGCCAATGTCAGACTGTTTTGATTGTAACTGCCCTGTGGTATGTCTTGAAATTTGGTATTGTGATGCCTCCATCTTTCTTTTTGTTGTGTAAGACTGATGTAGCTATTCAGGGTCTCATGCTTCCATATGAATTTCAGCATCATTTTCTCTATACCTGAGAAGAATGTCCTTAGTATTTTGATTGGGATCACATTGAATCTGTAAATTGCTTTCTGTAGTATGGACATTTTGATGATACTGATTCCTCCAATCCACAAACTTGGAAGATTTTTCCATTTTATGTGTGTGTCTCCTTTTTCTCTCTTAAAAGATTATTTTTGATCATAGAGATTTTGTCCTCCTTGGTTAAATTTATTCCAAGGGATTTAATCTTTTGTAGCTGTTGTGAATAGGATTGATCTTAGAAGTTCTTTCTCAGCCATGGCATTGCCTGTGTATACAAATGCTATTGATTTTTGTGCGTTAATACACAATGGGATACTCTTTAGCTAGTGGAATAAGGACACTCTGTCATTCTAGACAACATGAATGCCCTTGGAGGACATCATGATAAGAGCAATAATTCAGGAAGAGAAGGACAAATACCACATGACTCACTGGTAAGTAGCATCTTGCAGACTTTGTCTCATAAAAATAGACAAGGAAAGAGTGGTTAGCAAATGCCTGGGCGTGTAGGGGAAGAGGAGACTTGGGAGTGGCTGGTCTATTGGTACAAGATGTTGATGGATGAGAAGAATAAATTCTGTTGTCTATTGCACAGTAGGATGACTACAGCTAACAATAAGACTCAGAATATCCCAAAATATCTACAAGAGAGGATTCTGAATGTTCCCATCTCAAAGAAATGCATCTTGTTTGAGGTGATTCATATGCTAATTACCCTGATTTGATCATAACATGGTGTATACACATACCCAATGTTCAGTGTCCCCCATAAATTGTGTCAAATAAAATAAAATACAAACACTTCTCCTTTAACTAACAGACAAATGAAAAACTAAGTGACAGTAAAAAAAATGCAATCTAATTTCTCATTCATGGTGGGAAGAACCACTATATCCTTATTTATAAAAAAATTGTTGTTAAAGTTTCTAACTCATTATAAGTGAAGAGCCCTTGTATTACATAGAGAAAGAGTTTTCCCCTTCTTGAAGAGGGAAATATCATTCTTCCTGACATGTCTGCTGCTGCATCCCCAACCAAACTGTTGGATTGGAGAACCCTAGGGACTTCTTGAAGATGAGTTCTTCCATCCTGCATTCTGGAGAAAGTGTTGAATCAAATAGGGTCAGTGGCTGAAAGCTTAGCTCTCTGGGAGGTAGAAGAATCCATAGAGTAGGAATAATCAACTCTGAGCACACATGACTTCAACCTGGTCTCTTGGGAACAGAGGATCATCCAGAAAGTTTCTGCCCAGACCAAGGTCCCCATGGGGAAATCAGGTGCTCACAGGTCAGAGCCCCAGGAGGAAGATATGCCTACTGTGCAGAGACGGGGAGCTGTAAATTCACCACAATCTTCATCTGGCTCAGGGACTGATGTTTCACTCCTTCCTGCTGTCTGTGTGGGACAGAGCTTCAGTGTCCATCATCAGCCATCCTGGAGGAGTCACACCTCTGCCCAGAGACCTTCCTCCTAGAGAACCCATGCAGGTGAGTCTGAGAGCCCAGCAGGCCCTGCAGGAAAGGCCCAGATTGGAAATTGAGAACGCTTACCCAAGGTCACCAGATAGCCAATCCATTCTATTTCAGATAGAGAGATTGATGTATTCGTTTACTCTCATGCTTAATTATTGTAATTATTCATGGAGTCAAAACACAGAAGTGTCCACTGAAACCAGCAACACAGGATTCACTGTTGACAATTAGATCGTCCTAGTGGAAGTCCTGTCAGAGCAGGAATTCAGAAGCACAAAGCAGTTCTGTAAAGGTAGAACAGGGATCCAAGAATCTTGGCAATTAAGGAGTGTAAAGAAAGATGATGGGGGGCCAACACTGTGGCATAGTGGGCTGTCTCTGTAGTGTTGGTATCCCAAAAGGGTTCTAGTTCTAGTCCCAGCTGCTCCTCTTCTGATCTAGCTCCATGCTAATGCACCTGGGAAAGCTGCAGAAGGTGGCCCAAGTCCTTGGACCCCTGCAACCATGTGGAAGACCCAGAAGAAGCTCCTGCGTCCTGGCTTTGGATTGGCCGAGCTCCAGCCATTACAGCCATTTGCGTAGTGAACTAGCAGATATAAGATATCTCTGTGTGTTTGTGTGTGTGTGTGTGTGTGTGTGTGTCCCAGCACTGGTACTGGGTCGTTACTGCCAGAGAGGGGATGAGGCACAGGACCACAGCTGTCACAGGCCCCAACAGGCCCTTACCAGGGGCCCCAAGGGGTGGGTGCAGCTCACCGATGACTTCCATAATGGGCCACTGATACCCGCCCAGGCTCCCTTCAGGCCTTTACCAGGGGTCCCAACAGGGTGGTTGCAGCTCACTGGTGACTTCCACACCGGGCCGCTGGTTCCCCTCCACCCCCTGGGCTCCCTACAGGGACCCTGGGAGGATTATGGGGTGTGGCTCACCGCAAGACCTGCCCTCCTCCCCCCGGAGGAGGTCCCTTTTCCTCTCAGTCTCCATTGGGTCTGCCAGGCTCAATGTGCCAGTGTCTCACTAAGCACCGTAGACCCTGTGGGAAGTGACTCCAGGAAACAAGGGCAAATCATTCATTTTGCTTCATCCCCCAGGTAAGCAATTTCAAACACTCAAAGCCAGTACCAAGAAACAGAAAGAGTTCAGGGGCTGCCATTGTGGTTTAGTGGGTAGAGACACCATCTACAGTTCTTGTATCCCATATGGGCACCGGTTCTAGTCTCGGCTGCTCCATTCCTGATCCAGCTCTCTGCTATGGCCTGAGGAACCAGTAGAAGATGGCCCAAGTGTTTGGGTTCCCACACCCATGTGGGAGACCTCAAAGAAGCTTGTGCCCCCTGGCTTTGGATCAGTCCAGCTCCAGCTGTTGCGGCCATTTGGGGAGTGAACCAGCAGATGGGGAGATCTCTGTCTCTGATTCTGTCTCTGTTTCTCTCTCTCTTTCAAATAAATAAAAATTAAAATACTTTTAAAGGGGCTGGTGCTGTGGCATAGTAGGTAAAGCCTCCACCTGCAGTGCCAGCATCTCATATGGGAACAGGTTTGAGTTACAACTGTTCCTTTTCCAATCCAGCTCCCTGCTAATGGCCTGGGAAGGCAGTGGAGGCTGGCCCAAGTACTTGGGCCCCTGCACCCACGTGGGAGACCCGGATGAAAGGGTAAGAAGAAGCAAGTGTCCTGGATACAGACACAAAGAACTCCAACAATCATCCCAGAAGACGAAGTCCGATCACCTTGAATGCTGTGACTGACTTGTATGCAGGCAGGGTCTCGTCTCTGTGTCTCACAGTCCATCTGGGGTCTGATTATCATTGAACATCCAGGAGCACTCACATCCATCTCAGGAAAAGCAAAATATCCACAAAAAGGAATCTCTACTTCACAGATGAACCTGAAACAGATTTCCTTTTCTCTTTAAATGTATTTTGAAAGTCAGAGTTACAGAGAGAGAGAGAGAGAGAGAGAGAGAGAGAGAGAGAGAGAGAGAGAATATCTTCCATCTGCAGGTTCACCCTCCAGATGGCCACAATGGCCAACGCTGGGTCAGCCAGGAGCCAGAAGCTTCATCTGCGTCTTTCTCATGGGTAGCAGGGGCCCAAGGACTCAGGCCATCCTCTGCTCCTTCCCCAGATGCATTAGCAGGGGACATCACTCAGTGCCCACATGAGAAGCTGGCATTGCAGAAGGCGGCTTTACCTACTAAACCACAAAGTTGGCCTCAAACTTAAATTTCTAAATGACACAGATGTCCTTAAAATACAAATACTTAATACCACTGATCAAAGTTTGTTTCCTAGAAATAAAAAACTGGGCAATGCAGCAGGTTTGGCTACTACCTACAAATCTGTCATCCCATACGGGAAGTTGTTCAAGTCCTGGCTGCTCCACTTCTGTTCCAGCTCTCTGCCAATGCACTTGGGAAAGCAGTGGAAGATGGCCCAAGTGTTTGGAGTCCTGCACCCATATGGGAGACCCAGATGAAGCTCCTGGCTCCTGGTTGACCCAGCGCTGGTCATTGTGGCCATCTGGAGTGTGAACCAGCAGATGGAAAATCTGTTTCTGTATCACTGTCACTTGCCTTTCAAATGAATAAACTTTTACAAATTTGTTAAGAACTCTAAAATACATACCTTTAACAGAGGGACAGTTATCTTGGCTACAGCAGAAGGTCCACCAAGCGTGTTGTGGCTCCGGCCTTGACACAAACGTCCACGGCATCCCTGACACTCCCTGTGGCCTTCCCATGTCCAGGTGGATGGAACGGAGGGGTCTGAAGCCCTCCTGCTCCACTCCATGTCCTTGAGCCCTGTCTCCCACGGTCCACAATGTCTGTCTACAAACAGCCAGGAAGGGAGAAGGTGTCTGCTCCACAGCTGGCAGGGGAGTGGGCGGGGCCGACCCCTCAGAAAAGAAAGACGGCACCTCACATGTCCCCTAGCGCGGGCTCTTTGGAGACAACCGTGGGTACGTCAGGAGTTGCTGGAGGAAATGTTCCAGAAGCAGTCGAGTAGGCGCGCTCCCATTGTCAGCTGATAACTGAA
Source organism: Sylvilagus floridanus (assembly GCA_949820135.1). Taxonomy (NCBI): domain Eukaryota; kingdom Metazoa; phylum Chordata; class Mammalia; order Lagomorpha; family Leporidae; genus Sylvilagus; species Sylvilagus floridanus. Next base: position 106,623,908 of record OX463233.1, on the reverse strand, counting down.
GAAAAAAACAAATGAAAAATGAAAATTGAATAGAAAACTGAGAATTGAATAGAAAGCTCTTGGTCCGTAGTGTTCACCGTTTGCTGCTTCACAGCTCTGTGTCAGAACTGGGGACACCAAGCTCCACCAAGACCTAGCCTTGGCTCCCACAAAACTCAGCTGGGTGGGAAGGGGGCATTGACAGTGTCGGTCCCACAAATCCCTTAAAAAGAAGCACCAGAATGGAGCCGCTACTTGTCAGTGCATTTTTGGTGTCTACTGTTCTTGTGCCTGACAGGCCCACCCCGTGTGCTGCCTGTGCACTCTCCAGAGAACTCATGCAAATGGGAGAGGGGCGGGCCAGGACCCCCCTCCAGGCATAAATCCCTGAGAGTCAAACCCAAGGAGAAATATCTGGAGTGCAAATGATCAGCGACTCTGGGTAGGGGGGTGTGCTGAGCATTCCAGAACCTTCCTTCCAAGTGCCGGCATGATCCACAGGGCTGCTCCTTGTCTAGACGCCTGCCCCCAGCACGGGCTCCTGCCTGCCTTGTCCCGCGGCCTCCTGCTCAGACACCTGTTTCCCACCGTGTGCCGTGGGTCTCTGGGAGGGGACGGCCTTGGCTGTTAAGCACGCACATGTGCCCGAGTCACAGCAAATCCTGTGCACAATGACGAATACCAGGTTCTAAAAGGCCAGGGCTGTTGTGTGCAGATTAAACCCAGGTGTGACCCCGCAGATGGCGCTCAAGACACAAGCAGCCCCAGACTTCCTTCTTCCCAGCTCGGGTCCCTCTGCAGTGACAGCAGAGCCACCATTTGGGCCTTCAGAGCCCCCCTCCCTGACAGGGGCTAGCTGTTACTTTGTTGCTGTGTGTGTTCCCTTATGAGCCTTGCCACTGTCCTAATGCTGCCCTTGTTCAGGTGGGTAGGGTAGATTAAAAAAAAAATAGCCCAGGCTGGACCAGCCACATGTGGTTGGCATCTGTGGCATCCACTTTTTGCTGGTCTTCAAAAGCACAGAAATCGCTTTTCCTGGGTTCAGACAAAAAAGGAAAACTTTCAATAACCACAAGCAGTCACTGGCCAGGCCCTGCCTGCGCTTGGTCCAGGTCAGCTGAAGGTGGGAAGCTCAGGTACAGGTTACCCCTGGCGTGGGCCCTGGGGGAGGGCATGCTCATTCTCCTCCTTCCCCCTAGGAAGTAGGGGGAGCGCAGCCAACCCTTGCTTCCCAAGGACAGGCTCTGACACTTGTCGGGGAGCCTCTGAGAAGGTGGACACCTGGCCAGGATGTGTCCAGCAGGCTCTCCATGGCCGGTCCCCGGGCTGCCTCCTCCTCCACTTTTTTGCTGGGAGCAGGGTCATTGGCCTCCCACCCTGGGTTGCATGCAGAGCCCCCCACCCCATATTTGCCGCTGGCTTCCGGCTCTCATCCCTGTCACTTCCTCCTTTCTTCAGCATCAAGCTGTGAGCTCCAAGTCCCCTCCAGGCCTCTCATCCTTGCTGAGAGCAAGGCTGGGACCCAGGAGCATCACCTCCCAAGGCCCTCTTCTGGATGCTGTCCTGCCTGCTGCTGACATGGTACAGCTGCTGCAGGACCACGGGGAGGGAGAGAGGCAGAGTCACAAGACATCTCCTGTGGCTGGCGCTGTGGTGCAGCAGGTGCAGTGCTGGTATCCCATATGGACACCCATATGGTTCTAGTCCCGGCTGTGCCTCTTCTGATCCAGCTCTCTGCAATGGCCTGGGAAAGCAGTAGAAGATGGCTCAAGTGCTTGTGTCCCTGCCATGCACAATGGAGGCCCAGATAAAGCTCCTGGCTCCTGGCTTCAGCCTGCCCCAGCCCTGGCTGTTGTGGCTATTTTGGGAGTGAACCAGCAGATACAGCATCTACCTCGGTAACTCTGTCTTTGAAATAAAATAAATCAATCCAAAAAAAAAAAAAAGAAAGAAAGAAAAAAGAAAGAGAGCTCCCAAGTTCCCAGCAAGGCCAGCACATTTTCCACTTTATTTCCTCCAGGACTGGGCCAGGAATCCTCACCCAGAACAAGGACCCCTTCTGTGCCCCAGACCCAGGGAACTTCCAGGGACCAAGTGTGTGGTCCCAGGCCCAACCCACCTCTGTGCCTGGCCCCTCCCGCCCCGCCCACCTCTGCAGGAGTCCCTTGTCGCCTCCCTCCCCCAAACCCCTGAACCCCACCCACCATGCCCCCTGGAGCCCCCTCAATTTCTGGGTCCACCCACCATCCCTGAGACCCCCTCAGTTCTCGAGCCCCGTCCACCATCCCTGGACCCCTCTCAGCTCCTGTGTCTGGGATTTCACACTGAATGCTGGGACAGCCTCCTCTCCAACCCCCATGCCGGGGCCGGCCCACCATCCTGGACCCTCTAAGCCCCACACCTGGGACCCTGCCCACCATCCAGGGACACGCCTCGGCTTCCGTCCCTGGGACCCCAGCCTTCTCCCCAGAACCCCCTCAGGTCCCTGCCCGGGAACCACCCCAGCCCCTGGGCCCCTCCCACTACCCCAGCACCGGCCACATCCAGCCGGGACCCCCTCACCCACTATCCCGGGACCCTGTAAGTCCCATGCCCAGAACCCCGCCCACCACCCAGCTGAGACCCCCCTCATGCCCAGGCCCCACCCATTTATCCCGGGACCCTTTAAGCCCCCTACCCGTGACTCTGGCCACATCTAGGAAGGACTCCCCTCACCCACTATCCCGAGACCCTGTAAGTCCCGTACCCGGAACCCCGCCCAGCACTCCAGGAGTCCCCACCGCACCTGTGCTCGGGCTTGCCCCCAACCCAAGCCCCGGGCCCGCCCACTATCCTGGGAACACCTGGGCTGCTGTGCACTGGACGCCGCCCGTCGCCTCAGAACCCCATCAGGCCCGTGCTCAGGACCCCCGCCTCAGCCCCCGGGCTCCGCCCACGACTCCGGGACCACTGCTCACTCCGCCCCGTGCTGGGACCCGCGCTCCCAACGTCCCCGGGCGCGTTAAAAAGCGCCGCCGCCTCACCCTCGTCCGCGGAGCGCCACCCTGTCTCGTGCTTCTAGCCCATGGCGGCCCGCGCTGGTGGGGAGGGGGCGCCGCGCGGGGAGCGCCCCCACCGCCGAGCGCTTCCGGGTCAGAGGGCGCGCGGCGCGACGGGACGCTCCAGGCAAATTCGGAGGCGGGGTCCGCGGGGTCGACGGCGGTGGTGGCGCTGGGCGCGGGGCTCCGGCGGGGTCTCCTCTGCTCCTGGCGGCGCCGTGGTGGAGGCCGTGGGCGACCTGAACCAGGCGTCAACTGCGTGGCTGACCCCACCTCAGGGGCGCGGCCCCCCAGCACCGCCAGGGAGGCCCAGCAGGCCTGACCCGAGGAGACCCCCCCCTCCCGCCGCCGCCCCGATCTGGCTGCATCTGAGGAACCCTCAGGCCGCCGTGAGGGGAGCAGGAAGTTGGGTGTAGGAAGGTCCAGCATTAGGAAGAGCAGGAAACGCGATGACGTCACAGCGGTGACGTCACAGCGTCTTTCAGGACCTTTCTGATCTGCAGTCTTTCTGTCGTCAGTGTGTCTCCGTGCCTTGTGACTTGGAGCCGGGGCAGGACCTGGCTTCTGCCTGTTCTGGGCTGCGGGGTCACGTAGACCTGCTCCGCTGCGTTGTCTGCGTTCACCCCCAGTCCAGGGGATGCGGAGGAAGAGACCTCCTCTACCAAACAGCTGTTTTGGGGGCACAGTTCTGGGTGCTGCACGCAGTTGCAATTGGGTCCAGAGACACCTACGTGCCAAATCCACCGGGGTTCAGATCAGAGACATCTGTGCACAACCGCACCACCGATGCACTGGGAACAGCACAGAGCAGGCACAGAGGTGTGAAGTCAGAAGCAGCTCGGGGGCCAGCGCTGTGGTATATTGGGTAAAGCCACTGCCTGCAGTGCCAGCATCCCATATGGACACCAGTTCAAGTCCTGGCTGCTCCACTTCCGATCCAGCTCTCTGTTATGGCCTGGGAAAGCAGCAGAAGATGGCCCAAGTGCTTGGACCCCTGCACCCGTGTGGGAGACCTGGAAGAAGCTTCTGGCTCACAGCTCTGGCCATTTCACTCTTTGGGGAGTGAACCAGCTGATGGAAGTGTCTCCCCCCCCTTTCTGCTTTTCAAATAAATCTTTAAAAAAAAGTCCTCTGTTCATCATTAGATATTGATATGGTTTTCATAATTGGTAGATGAGAGTAAACACATTTACTAAGAAACATGTTGCAGTAGATTCCAGAAGGCACCTGTTGTACACTGGTTGAGGGAGACACTTGGATCTGAAACAGAAACAGGACCCTAAAGGAGAGAATCAAAGCCAAAGACCAGTTAGAAAACACACAGATGTATTAAGTTCCGCTATCAGGAAGAGCCATTAGCGATACACCAGGAATGATGGAGATAAAGGAGAAAGACAGTGGCCAGATGTTTTCCTAATCTACACTCAGTAAATGACCTAAGTTGCCAGCGGTAGTCTGACTATGGGAGTAGCAAAACACATAACATGTTTTTCAGTAAAACAAACAAAAGTCTACTCAGTAAGAACGCATTGTGTGTAGAGAACTTACTCTTTAGATAGCCTACCATCCCATGAGACGATGGCGAATTCCAACTGCTACTGTGTTTGGAAAGTCTTTGGGAAAGCAGGAAAGTAAGAAAGGGAAAGATGTTTAGATACCGAAGAGAGCAGGAGGTATAAAGAGCAAGCTGCTTAAATTAGACAGGTGGAAATCCGAGTGACACCAACTCAAGGAACCAAAATGAAGGAGAAAAATCTTTCACAATCTGGTAATGGAATCAGATTTCTGGCCCAGGCATTTGAGTCCTACAATTATCAGTGCTTCCTTAGCTCCAGAGCAATGGGCCCTTGTGTGGTTTCCAGAGCCTTGTTTATGTCTTTATTCCTCAGACTGTAGATGAAGGGGTTCAGCATAGGATGACTACAGTGTACATCACCGAGGCCATAGCAGGTGAGTGTGAGTGGTGGGTAACAGATGAAGTGAGGTAGACACCTAGACCTGTGCAACAGAATAAGGAGACAATGGACAGGTGAGAGGCACAGGTGGAGAATGCCTTATGTTTCCCCTGAGCAGAGGAGATGGCATGAATGAAGATGATCTTAGAGTAGGAGCACAGGATCCCAGCTAGTGAACCAACAGCTAGCAGCACAGGTATGAAATATATGACCATGTCATTAAGAAAAGTGTCAGAGCAGGCAAGATGGGTCATCTGATTCAGTTCACAGAAAAAGTGATGAATTTCCAGGGGTACACAGAAGGACAGCTGCAGCACCAGTAGGATTTGTAACAAGGCATGCAGGACACTGATGACCCAGCACACCAGGACCAGCTGCACACAGAGCCAGAGGTTCATGATGACGGTGTGGTGCAGGGGGTGACAGATGGCCACAAATCTGTCATAGGCCATCATAGCCAGGAGAAAATTGTTCAGCTCTGCAAAAATCATGAGGAAGAACATCTGGGTGATGTAGCCTGCGTAGCTGATGGCTTTGCTCTGTATCTGGATGTTCACCAGCATCTTGGGGACTGTGGTGGAGGTGAAGCAGACGTCCACCATGGACAGGTTGGAGAGGAAGAAGTACATGGGTGTGTGGAGGTGGAGCTCTGAGAGCATGGCAAAGATGAGCAGGTTCCCGCCCACAGTGACCAGGTACATGCAGAGGGAGAACCCAAATATGAAGGTCCTCTGAGGACCCCAGGAGAAGAAATCTTGAAGATTGTGAATTGTCCCGATGCCATTGGTTGAGACGACTACCAGGAAGGAGATAATTACATGATTACTGAGGAGCCATTGCTCACATAGGGGAAATTCTGCCATTTATATGTTGAGGCAAACACTGATTTATATACGTTGTGCATAGATCTGGTCCCATACAGGACTTACTTAGTACATTTGAAACTTCTTATTAGCATCTCTGAGCAGAGTTTCCTTCCCACTTAGCATTTTTCCTAAAGTGCATGTACGTATTCTACTACTTTAATAAGTAATGATCTCCTACAGTTGAACTGTATAAATTGACTTCCAATCATGTTTCAAGCACTGGCCATTCAGAAGTCTAATACCTTGGAAGAACAAAATTGCCTACATCCCAGTGATGGAGATGGACTATAAGAGAACAAATAAATGCTATGAATAAAATGAAAGCAGCTATAAAGGAGAATGGGTCCAGGGTGTTCTTTTCCAGTTGTCTAAGTAACACTACAAACTGGGGTTCATTGCCCAGAGACCCATAGCCACGAGGTGATTTGTGGAAATATGGATAACATAAAGGACATGAGGAGTGCCAAGGCCCCCTGGTAGCTGTTATTACAGAACAGGAGCATTCCAAAGGAAATTAGAATGGCATTGGTGATGAGCAAGAGGGAGAGTGGTGGGCATGGGGACACAGGATGCTTCTGAAGCATCAACACAGACTCCATCATCCTCATGGGAGCCTCTTGCACCTCATTCATTTTTAAACTTTATTTACTCTAACATAAAGAGAACAGATTTAATGCAGTTCATGGATATAATCCTAAAAATAGAGTGATATTTTCCCTTCCTCCCTTCCCCTTTCTCTCCTCCTTCTCCCTTTCTCCTTTCTCTTCCTCCTCCTTCTTCTCTTTCTCCCTCTCTCCCTCCTTCCCTCCCCAATCTCTTTTTCACATTTTTGAGATGACATATTTTTACTATTCTATGTATTTATTCAGTTTTCTAAGATTAAAAATCCTTTAAATATTAAAAAATTTAAACAGATATAAAAATGTTTGAGGTCCCACATGTTATGTGAGTACCTGTCTACATTGTGTTGTGTCAAATCAGTGTGTGTCTATGGATACAGACATCTATCTACTCAAAATATGGGGCATTTCTTCAGGGTATAAAGAATCCAAACTCCTACTTTCTAGTTCTTTTTCAGAGAAATTCATCATGCATTTCCTTGATCTATAGTTGCCCTACCATGCAATAGAACCCAGCAATGTCTTACTTCTCCCTAACTGTAACCTAGTGAACATGGAACAAGCTTTCTCCACCCCTGGCCCATATTTCCCTTTGCATTCTCTAATATCCACCATTAGACTTTATCATTGTGTTTGAAAAGGCAACCAGTGATTTGAACAGGATTCATTCTAAGTATCATATGTTGATTGAGTTCTTGTCTGAGTAACATTGTCACCTTGGAATAATGATGCCAGGTAACTCAGCTTGAACACTGTTCTCATCTCACAGCAGGTGCACACAAGCACACAAACACCCAGAGACAAACACAGACACAGATACTGTGGCCTTTTGGGGCCATTTTTGTACCATGCACTTCTCATCCCTGGTTGCTTGGATAGGGCGACATGTGGACATGACACATGCAGGCCAAATCAAGTTCTTTCCCATAAAAAAGTGCAAATTCCACCCAAAGTTCCAGCTTGAAAACCTCCCATGAACAAATAAACTCCATTCTGGTATGGTCATTTTCACCCTTTAATTTTTAATCATTTTTATTTGAAAGGGAGAGAGAGAGAGAGAGAGAGAGAGAGAGAGAGAGAGATTGTGGTGTAGCGGGATTAAGCCCTCGCTTGCAATGTTGGCATACCTAGGGGTGCTGGTTCAAGACCCGGCTGCTCCACTTCCAATTTAGCTCCTAATGCACCTGGGAAAGGAGCAGAAGATGGTCTAAGTGCTTGGGCACCTGTGTCCATGTGGGAGACCTGGAAGAAGCTCCTGGCTCTGGTTTCAACATGGCCCACCCTGGCTGTTGTGGCCTTTTGGGGAGTGAACCAGTGGATTTTAGATTCTCTCTCTCTCTGTCTCTCCGTCTCTCTGTCTCTCTCTCTCTCCCTGCGCTTGTGTAGCTCTGGTGATCAGATAAACAAATAAGTCTTTAAAAATACAAGCAGGAAATGAATCTAATGTTATAACTGCACTTATGTGAAGATCCTAACATGACTCCGAGTGGAAAAGCTGATGGTGAGTGAAGGATAAAGAAGAATTGATGCCAAATGATGGTGGAGGCGATGCAACCTTCAGAAACAGATACAACTAGAAAATCCCAGAGACACCGTAGGAAATAACAGGAAGAGAGGATGGATGTACATATATACAAGATGATTTGTCAGCTTAATGAGGTCAAGAACATTCTGCATCGACAAAGCAAAGGAAGAGATGGGGCAGTAAGATAGCCTTATGGACCTGGTAACACACATGACTATCCCTCAAACATTCACACACATGTGCACAAACTCACACAGGCACACATACATGTGCAAACATGCACACAGTTGCATACTCACACTCACATACATGTGCACACCTCCTACACCCACACACATACACTCACATACCCGCCACACATGCACACCCATACACATGTGCACACCAACATAGAAATGAACATAATCACACCCCCCACACACAAAGATACACACACAAACACATGAAATGGCAGGCAGCAATGTTTTCAATTTGAAAGACAATCTGTTGTTTGGAATCTGTCTCATCACCAGAAAATATCAATCTGCACCATTTCAAAAATTAAAAACAGCAGAGGTGGATGTCTGGTGCTGCATTTAAGATGCTGCCTGGAACACACACATCCCAGATCAGGTTGCCCAGGTGTGAGTTGTGGCTCTGCTCCTTATTCCAACACCCTGCTAATGAACCCTCTGGGAGGTTGCAATGATGACTCAGCTGTGTGGATTTTCTACCAGTCACACAGGAGACCCACAGTGAGTTCTGGGCATGTGACTTCTTTGGCCTGGCCCAGTCTTAGCTGTTGTAGGCATTTTCAGAATGAAATAGAGGAGAGTGGCTCTCTCTTTTGTTTGTATGTCTTTGTCTATTTCTTTTTGTTTCTTCCCCATTCAAGTAAAATAAAGATAAATAAATGTTAAAAAAGAAATGTCCTCAATTGCCTGTCTTTTCCTCCAGGGCTGCCACTATTTTATTTCTTTTTTTAAGATTTTACTTATTTATTTGAGAGGCAGAGTTACACACACACACACACACACACACACTCACACACACACACACAGATAAATGGCTGCAATGGCTGGAGCTTGGCCAATCCAAAGCCAGGAGCCAGGAGTTTCTTCTGGGTCTCCCACATGGGTGCAAGGGCACAAGACTGGGCCATCTTCTGAAACTTTCCCAGGTGCTTGATTGGAAGAGGAGCAAATGGGACTAGAACCAGCACCCATGTTGGGTGCTGGCACTGCAAAGGCTTAACCCACTATGCCACAATGTCAGTCCCCACCCTCTTTCTTTACACCCCTTAATTGCCAAGATTCTTGGATCCCTGTTCTACCTTTACAGAACTGCTTTGTGCTTCTGAATTCCTGCTCTGACAGGGCTTCCACTAGGACGATCTAATTGTCAACAGTGAATCCTGTGTTGCTGGTTTCAGTGGACACTTCTGTGTTTTGACCCCATGAATAATTACAATAATTAAGCATGAGAGCAAATGAATACATCAATCTCTCTATCTGAAAAAGACTGGTTTGGCTATCTGGTGACCTTGGGTAAGCGTTCTCAGCTTCCACTCTGGGCCTTTCCTGAAGGGCCTGCTGGGCTCTCAGACTCACCTGCGTGGGTTCTCTGGGAGGAAGGTCTCTGGGCAGAGGTGTGACTCCTCCAGGATGGCTGATGATGGACACTGAAGCTCTGTCCCACACAGACAGCAGGAAGGAGTGAAACATCAGTCCCTGAGCCAGATGAAGATTGTGGTGAATTTACAGCTCCCCGTCTCTGCACAGTAGGCACATCTTCCTCCTGGGGCTCTGACCTGTGAGCACCTGATTTCCCCATCGGGACCTTGGTCTGGGCAGAAACTTTCTGGATGATCCTCTGTTCCCAAGAGACCAGGTTGAAGTCATGTGTGCTCAGAGTTGATTATTCCTTCTCTGTGGATTCTCCTGCCTCCTAGAGGGCTAAGCTTTCAGCCACTGACCCTATTTGATTCAACCCCTTCTCCAGAATGCAGGATGGAAGAACTCATCTTCAAGAAGTCCCTAGGGTTCTCCAATCCAACAGTTTGGTTGGGGATGCAGCAGCAGACATGTCAGGAACAATGGTATTTCCCTCTTCAAGAAGGGGAAAACTGTTTCTCTATGTAAAGCAAGAGCTCCTCACTTATAATGAGTTATAAATTTTCTATAACAATTTATTTTTTCTAAATACAACTTTAAGATTTAGTGGTTCTTCCCACCATACCCGCCCTACCACCATGAATTAGAAATTATACTGCAAGTTAGGAGCTGTCACTTAGTTTTCCATATGTCTGTGAATTAAAAGAGTGATATTTTATTTTATTTTATTTTATTTGACATAATTTAGGGGGACACTGAACATTGGGTATATGTATACACTATGTTATGATCAAATCAGGGTAATTAGCATATCAATCACCTCAAACAAGATGCATTTCTTTGAGATGGGAACATTCAGAATCCTTTCCTGTAGCTATTTTGGAAATACTGAGCCTTCTTGTTAGCTGTAGTCATCCTACTGTGCAATAGACAACAGAATTTAGTCTTCTCGTCCATCAACATCTTGTACCAATTGACCAGCCATGCCCCAGGCTCCTCTTCCCCTACACGCCCAGGCATTTACTAACCTTCCTTGTCTATTTTTATGAGACCAACTCTGCAAGATTCTACTTACCAGTGAGTCATGTGGTATTTGTCCTCCTGAGCCTGGCTTATTGCTGTTATTATGATGTCCTCCAAGGGCATTCATGTTGTCTAGAATGATAGAATGTTCTTCTTCCAATAGCTGAAGAGTATCCCATTGTGTATTAACGCACAAAAATCAATAGCATTTGTATACACAGGCAATGCCATGGCTGAGAAAGAACTTCTAAGATCAATCCTATTCACAACAGCTACAAAAGATTAAATCCCTTGGAATGAATTTAACCAAGAAGGTCAAAAATCTCCATGATTAAAATAATCTTTTAAGAAAGAAAAAGGAGACACTCACATATAAAATGGATAAATCTTCCAAGTTTGGATTGGAGGAATCAATATCATCAAAGTGTCCATACTACAGAAAGCAATTTACAGATTCAATGGGACCCCAATAAAAATACCAAGGACATTCTTCTCAGGCATAGAAAAAATGATGCTGAAATTCATATGGAAGCATGAGACCCTGAATAGCTACATCAATCTTAACACAACAAAAAGAAAGCTGGAGGCATCACAATACCAAATTTCAAGACATACCACAGGGCAGTTACAATCAAAACAGTCTGATACTGGCAAAAAAAAATAGATGTGTAGATCAATGGAATAGATTAGAAACTCCAGGAATCAATCTACACATCTAGAACCAACTTATCTTTGACAAAGGAGCTAAAGGCAATCCCTGGAGCAAGGACAGTCTCTTCCACAAATGGTGCTGGGAAAACTGGATTTCCACCTGCAGAAGTAGAAAGCAAGACCCCTGCCTTACACCTTACACAAAAATCCACTCAACGTGGAGCAAAGACCTAAATCTATGACACAACACCATCAAATTACTAGAGAACATTGGAGAAATTCTGGAGGACATTGACATAGGCAAAGACTTCTTGGAATATACCCCAGAAGCATAGATAATCAAAGCCAAAATTGACAAATGGCGTTACATCAAGCTGAGAAGTTTCTTCACTGCAAAAGAAACACTCAGCAAAGTGAAGAAGCAACTGAGAGAATTGGAGAAAATATTTGCAAACTATGCAACTGATAAAGGATTAACAACCTGGACTGGAAGAGGGGCAACCAGGACTAGAACCCAGTGTGCTGGCGCCGCAGGCAGAGGATTAGCTTATTGAGCCACAGCGCTGACCTGCAAGCATTTTTTTAAGATTTATTTTATTTATTTTAAGGACAGAGTTATAGAGATATGTAGAGAGACATAGAGAGAGGTCTTCTCTCCACTGGTTCACTCCCCTAGATGGCCACAACAACCGGAGCTGTGCTGATCTGAAGCCAGGAGCCAGGAGCTTCCTTTGGGTCTCCCATGTGGGTGCAGGGGCTCAAGGACTTGGGCCACCTTCCATTGCTTTTTCAAGCCATAGCAAAGAGCTGGATCAGAATTCTCGCTGTACAACACATTAAGACAGAGTTCCTACATGGTAAGCAAGTGCACAATGACTCTGTTGTTGATTTAACAATTGACACTCTTATTTGCAACATCTGTAATCACCCAAGGCTCTTGTCATGAGCTGCCAAGGCTATGGAAACTTCTTGAGTTCACAAACTCTGACATTATTTAAACAAGGCCATAATCAAAGTGAAAGTTCTTTACTCCCTTTAGAGAAAAGTACCTCTTTCTTTGATGGCCCATTCTTGCCCTGGGATCTCACTCACAGAGATCTTTCATGCTGATCATTTTTTACCATAGTTCCTTGGTTTTCCATGCCTGAATCATTTCTATGTTTATCGCTACTTTAATATCTCTTTCAGATAATGTGTCATTTAATACATTTGTGTGTTTTATTGCTTATTATTGGGTTTATTCTCATATATAATCCTGCTTCTTTTTAAAAAGAGATTTATTTATTTGAAAGGCAGAGTTATGGACAGGCGTAGGTGGAGAGAGAGAGGTCTTCATCTGCTGGTTCACTCCCTAGATAGCCACAATGGCCAGAGCCAGGGTGATCTGAAGCCAAGAGCCAGGAGCTTCTTGCAGGTCTCCCTCATGGGTTCAGGGACCCATGCACTTGGACCATCTTCTACTGCTTTCCCAGGCCACAAAAGAGAGCTGGGTTGGAAGTGGAGCAGCTGGGACTCGAACCAGTGTCCATATAGGGTGCTGGTGCTGCAGGCTTTGGCTTCACCTCCTATACTACAGCACTGGCCTCTAGGTCTTGTTTCTACACCAGCTCCATGCCCACAGTGTCTACTACAGAGTCTGCAGGACAGGGCCCCAGGGGATCTACTTCATCCATCTTTAACATATGTATGTTTATCATCTAAATTATACCAGCACATGAATGGTGGACACAGGTTGGACATTATGTGGTTATGGATGTGAATGAGCCACACCGGGGGGTTATGATGCATAGCATTTTATGTGCATGCTGTGTATTTTGGTTGTTCTTAGCATTAGTGTTCCCAGTGTGATATTATACTGTCTTTTGCAAGATGCTAGCATGGAGGGAGCTGAGTTAAAGTCTCCCTCAGTATTTCTTACAAGTGCACATTAATCTGCAACAATCCACAAGAAAACTTGTAAATATGGTGGGTGTTTGGAATTATCACTTAAGCCACTGCTGCAATGAGTATGCCCCATGTGAATGGACTTGGGTTACGGTCCCATCTCCATTGCCAGTCCAGCTTCCTGCTCCAAGGGAGGCATCAGTTGATGGCTCAAGCACTTGGGTCCCTGAAACACATGTGTGAGACAAAATTTGCATCCATGGCTTCTGGCTTTAGATTTGCCCAACCAGGTTGCTGCAGGCATCTGTGGAGTAAAGCAAAGGATGGAAGATTCTCTCTCTTCCTGTCTCTCTCTCTCTTCATACGTATAGACACACACATATCCTGTCTCTCTTCTCTACCTCTCTTTGTCTTTCTGCATGTCTCTCTGTAATTCAAGCAAAATGAAAGTAAACATATAAAAACACTTTAAAGTATAAATGAAATAAGTGAAAAACACTTCAACAGGATATGTTTTTTGGGGCCATATTCTTTAAGAATAAAAATCCTAATATAGTCCTCATTCATCTATTTTTGCCACATGATCATGTGCCATCATCATATATCCTGAACACATTTTCTCACAATGAAATATATAAATAAAGATGAGTATTCTTATACGATGTGGTGTTGTAGACACTATGGAACCTCTTCATGTATGGTGTTCTGTGATAAAGTTTGCATTTCAGATCAGTGTGAAAAAGTTGGAGAATGAAATAAACAGAAACAGGCAACAAAGAAATATTGGAATCTGACACTCTTTTTAAAAAACTTTTATTTAGTAAATATAAATTTCCAAAGTACAGTTTATGGATTACAATGGCTTTCCCCCCCATAACTTCCCTCCTACTCGCACCACTCCCATCTCCCGCTCCCTCTCCCATTCCATTCACATCAAGATTCATTTTCAATTATCTTTATATACACAAGATCAATTTACTATATATTAAGTAAAGATTTCATCAGTTTGCACCCACACAGAAACACAAAGTGTAAAATACTGTTTCAGTACTAGTTATAGCATTACTTCACATTGGACAACACATTAAGGACAGATCCCACATGAGACGTAAGTATACAGTGACTCCTGTTGTTGACTTAACAAATTGACACTCTTGTTTATGGTGTCAGTAATCTCCCAGGGCTCTAGTCATGAGTTGCCAAGGCTATGGAAGACTTTTGAGTTCGCTGACTTTGATCTTATTCTGACAGGGTCATAGTCAAAGTGGAAGTTCTCTCCTCCCTTCAGAGAAAGGTACCTCCCTCTTTGATGGCCCTTTCTTTCCACTGGAATCTCACTCAGGTAGATCTTTCATTTAGGTCTTCTTTTTTTTCCAGAGTCTTAGCTTTCCATGCCGAAAATACTCTCATGGGCTCTTCAGCAGATCCGAATGCCTTAAGGGCTGATTCTGAGACCAGAGTGCTATTTAGGACATCTGCCATTCTATGAGTCTGCTGTGTCTCCCGCTTCCCATGATGGATTATTCTCTCCCTTTTTGATTCTATCAGTTAGTATTAGCAGACACTAGTCTTGTTTGTGTGATCCCTTTGACTCTTAGACCTATCAGTGTGATCCATGTGAACTGAAATTGATCACTTGGACTAGTGAGATGGCATTGGTACATGCCATCTTGATGGGATTGTATTGGAATCCCCTGGCACATTTCTAATTCCACCATTTGGGGCAAGTTCGATTGAGCATGTCCAAAATTGTACATCTCCTCCCTCTCTTTTTCCCACTCTTATATTTAACAGAAATCACTTTGCAGTTAAATTTAAACACTTAAGAATAATTGTGTGTTAATTACAGAGTTCAATAGTACTAGAACAAAAAATACTAAAATGGATAAAGTATTAAATTGTACATCAACAGTCAGGACAAGAGCTGATCAAGTTACTGTTTCTCATAGTGTCCATTTCACTTCAACAGGTTTCCCCTTTGGTGCTCAGTTAGTTGTCGCCGATCAGGGAGAACATATGATATTTGTCCCTTTTGGACTGGCTTAATTCACTCAACTTAATGTTTTCCAGATTCCTCCATCTTGTTGCAAATGACCGGATTTCATTGTTTTTGACTGCTGTATAGTATTCTATAGAGTACATGTCCCATAATTTCTTTATCCAGTCTACTGTTGATGGGCATTTGGGTTGGTTCCAGGTCTTAGCTATTGTGAGTTGAGCTGCAATAAACATTAAGGTGCAGATGGCTTTTTTGTTTCCATATAATTTCCCATCTCTTAAGTGGGTTGTTTGTTTTGATGTTGTGGAGTTTCTTGATTTCTTTGTAGATTCTGGTTATTAGCCCTTTACCTGTTGCATAGTTTGCAAATATTTTTCCCATTCTGTCAGTTGCCTCTTTACTTTCCTGACTGTTTCTTTTGCAGTACAGAAACTTCTCAATTTGATGCAATCTCAAATGTTTATTTTGGCTTTGACTGCCTGCTCCTACAGGGTCTTTTCCAAGAAATCTTTGCGGTACCTGTATCTTGCAGGATTTCTCCAATGTTCTCTAACAATTTGATGGTGTCAGTCCATAGATTTAGGTCTTTAATCCATGTTGACTGGATTTTTGTGTAAGGTGAAAGGTAGGGGTCTTGCTTCATGCTTCTGCATGTGGTAATCCAATTTTCCCAACACAGTTTATTGAATAGACTGTCCTTACTCCAGGGATTGGTTTTGGATCCTTGATCAAATATAAGTTGGCTGTAGATGTTTGGGTTGATTTCTGGTGTTTCTATTCTGTTCCATTGGCCTATCCATCTGTTTCTGTACCAGTACCATGCTGTTTTGTTAACTACTGCCCTGTAATATGTCCTGAAATCTGGTATTGTGATGCCTCTGGCTTTGTTTTTGTTGTACAAGATTGCTTTAGCTATTCGAGGTCTCCTGTGTCTCCATATGAATTTCAGCATCATTTTTTCCAGATCTGAGAAGAATGTCTTTGGTATTTTGATTGGTATTGCATTGAATTTGTAAATTGCTTTTGTGATAATAGACATTTTGATGATATTGATTCTTCCAATCCATGAGCATGAAAAATTTTTCCACTTTTGGTATTCTCTTCTATTTCTTTCTTTAAGGTTTCGTAATTTTCATCGTAGAGATCTTTAATGTCCTTGGTTAAGTTTATTCCAAGGTATTTAATTGTTTTTGTAGTTTTTGTGAATGGGATTGATCTTAGAAGTTTTTTCTCAGCTGTGACATTGCTTGTGTATACAAAGGCTGTTGATTTTTGTGCATTGATTTTATATCCTGCTACTTTACCCAACTCTGCTATGAGTTCCAATAGTCTCTTTGTAGAGTTCTTTGGATCCCCTAAATAAAGAATCATATTATCTGCAAAGAGGGATAGTTTGAGTTCTTCCTTACCAATTTGTATCCCTTTAATTTCGTTTTCTTGCCTAATAGCTCTGGCTAAAACTTCCAGCACTATATTGAATAGCAGTGGTGAGAGTGGGCATCCCTGTCTGGTACCAGATCTCAGTGGAAATGCTTCCAACTTTTCCCCATTCAATAGGATGCTGGCCGTGGATTTTTCATAAATTGCTTGGATTGTATTGAGGAATGTTCCTTCCATACCCTGTTTGCTTAGAGTTTTCATCATGAAAGGGTGTTGTAGTTTATCAAATGCTTTCTCTGCATCTATTGAGATAATCATTTGGGTTTTCTTCTTCAGTCTCTTAATGTGGTGTATCACATTGATTGTTTTGCAAAGATTGATCCATCCCTGCATACCAGGGATAAATCCCACTTGGTCTGGGTGGATGATCTTTCTGATGTGTTGTTGCATTCTATTGGCCAGAATTTTATTGAGGAATTTTGTATCTAAGTTCATGAGGGATATTGGTCTGTAATTCTCTTTCAATGCTGCTTCTTTTTTTTTCAATTGAGGAATTAAGGTGATGCTGGCCTCATAGAAAGAATTTGGGAGGATTCCCTCTTTTTCGATTGTTCTGAATAGTTTGAGAAGGATTGGGGTTAGTTCTTCTTTCAATGTCTGGTAGAATTCAGCAGTGAATCCATCTGGTCCTGGGCTTTTCTTTGTTGGGAGGGCCTTTATGACTGTTTCAATTTCTGTCTCAGTTATGGGTCTATTTAGGTTTTCTATGTCTTCCTGGTTCAATTTAGGTAGGTTGTAGGTGTCCAGGAATCTATCCCTTTCTGATAGATTTCCCTGTTTGCTGGCATACAAGTCCTTGTAGTAATTTCTGATGATTCTTTTGATTTCTGTGGTGTCTGTTGTTACGTTTCCTTTTTCATCTCTGATTTTATTGATTTGGGTCTTTTCCCTTCTTTTTTTAGTTAGTTGGGCCAATGGGGTGTCAATTTTGTTTATTTTTTCAAAAAACCAGCTCCTAGTTTGGCTGATTTTTTGTAATTTTTTTCGGTTCAATCCTGTTGATTTCTTCTCTGATTTTAATTATTTCTCTTCTCCTACTAGCTTTGGGTCTGGTTTGCTGCAGATTTTCTAGATCGCTGAGATGCATTGAAAGGCTCATCTCTTTGGTGCCTTTCCAATTTCTTGATGTAGGCACTTATTGCTATAAACCTTCTTCTTAACACTGCTTTTCCTATATCCCATAAGTTTTAGTATGTTGTGCTTTATCCTCATTTACTTCCAGAAAATTTTTGATTTCTCTTTTGATTTCTTCTATCACCCTTTGTTTATTCAGGAGCATGTTGTTCAATCTCCATGTGTTTGCATATGCTCTAGGGATTCTTGAGTTGCTAATTTCCTCCTTCATTCCTCTATGGTCTGAGAAGCTGCATGGTATGATTCTAATTCTTTTGAATTTGCTGAGACTTGCTTTATGGCCTAGTATGTGGTCAATCCTAGAGTAGGTTCCATGTTCTGCTGAGAAGAATGTAAATTCTTTCTGTGTAGGATGAAAAGTTCTTAGATATCTTATAGGTCCATTTGGGCTATGGTGTCATTTAAATGTACTGTCTCCTTGTTGATCTTCTGTCCTGTTGATCTGTCTATTTCTGAGAGTGGAGTATTGAAGTCCCCCAGTACTACTGTATTGGAGTCTAAGTCTCCCTTTAAGTCCCTCAACATATCTTTTAAATAAATTAGTGCCCCGTAATTAGGTGCATATATATATTAATAATCTTTATATCTTCTTGATGAATTGATCCCTTAATCATTATATACTGCCCCTCTTTGTCTCTCTTAACAGTTTTTGTGTAAAGTTTATTTTGTGTGATATTAAGATGGCTACACTCGCTCTTTTTTAAGTTATTTTCACATGGAATATCTTTTTCCAGCCTTTCACTTTCAGTCTGCATGCATCTTTGTTGGAAAGATGTGTTCTTGTAAGCAGCAAATAGATGGTTTTTGTTCCTTAATCCAGTCAGCCAATCGGTGTCTTTTAACTGGACAATTCAGGCCATTAACGTTCGATGTGACTATTGATAAGTAGTAACTTTGCGCTGTCATTTAACAAAGTTATTTTCTAATATATGCTTTGAACTTACTGTGATCTTTTGCTGTGAGGTTTCCTTCCTTTACCTTCTTTCATATTGATGACCATGTTTCTGTGTTTCTGTGTGTAACACATCTTTAAGCATATTTTGCAGGGCTGGATGAGTGGTGAGAAATTCTTTCAATTTTGGTTTGCTATGAAAGGTCTTTATTTCACTTTCATTCACAAATGAGAGCTTTTCAGGTTATTATATTCTAGGATGGCAGTCTATGTGTATGTGTATGTGTATGTGTATGTGTATGTCTATGTCTATGTCTATGTCTATGTCTCTATGTCTCACCATTCCCTTCTAGCCTTTAGGGTTTTTGATGAGTAGTCTGCTGTGTGTCTAATTGGAGATCCTCTGAGAGTAATCTCATGTTTCTCTCTTGCACATTTTAGAATATTTTCTTTATGTTTCACTGTGGTGAGTTTGATTACAATGTGTCGTGGTGAGGATCTCTTCTGTTCATGTTAACTAGGGGTTCTATGAGCTTCCTGTACTAGGACGTCTCTGTCCTTCTCCAAACCTGAGAAGTTCTCTGCAAGTGTCTCACTAAAAATGCCTTCTAACCCTTTCTCTCTCTCCATGCCTTCAAGACTACTAGAACCTGAATGTTGGGTTTTTTAATAGTATCCTGTAGATTCCCAACAATATTTTTTAAATTTCTAATTTCCTCTTCTTTTCTTTGGTTTGACTGTAAACTTTCCTGTGCTCTGTCTTCTAAGTCCGATATTCTCTCTTCTGTTTCACTGACTGTTTTTAAGGCTCTCTAATGTGTTTTTCATTTGATCTATTGAGTTCTTTATTTCATTATGATTTCTCTTCACTATCACACTTTCCTGTTCTACTAGTTTCTGCATTTCATTTTGATTCCTACTTAAGATTTCATTTTCACGAATGAGATTTTCTATCCTGTCCAGAAAGGATTTCCGTAGCTCAAGCATTTGTTTTTGAAAACTTCTAATTGTTCTTATCATAAATTTTTTGAAATCCATATCTTGCATTTCTCTCATCTCATCATTTTCATAATCTTGGCTTGGGGTGTCTTGTTCATTTGGGGGTGTCATAATGTCTTCCTTGTTCTTGTTTCCTCAGTTTCTGCATTTGTTACTTGGCATTGTGAAGATATTCTTTGGATTCTTCTTCCCTCACTGTGGTGTTTTTTCTTGTTATACTATGACTGTATTAAGTGGACTGTCTGCTTTTGATGGAGCCTTAGAGGCTTGAGATGGGTGTGGCCAGAGAGCTCTGTTTGGTTCCTCAGGGTTAAGGGTGTGCCAAAGGTGACACTCCCAGGTTAGGCATGGTAAATCTCTCTCTCTCTCTCTCTCTCTCTCTCTCTCTCTGATTCAAAAGGGAAGTAATTCTGCACAGCTGAGTGGAATTGAAGGTAGTTAGCAGGCAAATGACATATTCACAGGAGCCAGAGAATGGAAGCTCTTTCCCAAGGACCACATAGGGAATCTGTGCTGCCCTCAGTGTGGACTCAAATTCTGCAGTCTCCCACTGGTTTGCCAAGGTTACTGAATTGTAGAGTCTCTGGAGAGTACTCACATGAATTCCATGAGTTCTCTCACCCATTGTCTCTTTTTTCACAATCTCAGTTAATTTGCACCACACATTCACTAGGTCCTAATCTCCTGTTATTTCACACCACCCCCCGAGTCTGGTTTTTCTGCTTGGCTGAGGGCGGGCTCAGCCCTGAGGTCATGCTGCTTATGACGTATGACCAAAATGGCGCCTACTCTTTGTCTTGCTCGCCTTTGAGAGGTGAGTGGAGAAAGAGAAACTCGTGTCTGTAGAGGTCACTTTTTTCCCCTCTCTCTTCTAGTTAGCCTGGTGAACTTTTCCCCACGGGGTTTCAAACCTTGTTCCCTCTAGTCTCCTCTTTCCACTTACCCGCTGGTGTCTCCAGCTATTGAGGTTCAGCTCACCTTGCGTTCCAGCACTGTTGCGTTGATTCTGCCACTGATATCCCTAGCCATGGGCTCCCTTACCCTCCATGCAAGTCCACCATGAATCACTAGTTCCAGGAGAGTTTCCTCTGCTGTTTCTTCCCCTACACTTCCTTGAACCTGCAGTATCTCCACTTTTATTAAACTGTCTCTTCTCGGACTATCAGTGTGCTACCTTCCTTTTCTGCCATATTGCCACTTTCCACACTCTCTCTTTTTAAGAAAAGATTTTATTTATTGAAAGGCAGAGTTACAGACAGAAGGCAAGAGAGAGAGAGAGAGAGAGAGAGAGAGAGAGAGAGAAAGCAAGAAAGGTCAGGTCCTCTATCTGCTGGTTGAGTCCCCAAATGGCCACAATAGCAGGAGCTGGGCTGATCTGAAGCCACAAGCCAGGAGCTTCTTCCAGGTCTCCCACATGGGTGCAGGGGCCCAAGAACCCAGGTCATCAGAAGTGGAGTCAGCACCCATATTGAATGCTGGCATTACAGGCAGTGGCTTTACCCAGTACGCCAAATGCCAGCCTCATACTTTTTTATTTTTAAAAGCAAAACATGTACAGACATCTACATGAATAAATGATTCCCAATGAATTGTCAGAAATTTCCAAATAAAATGGGAAGAGGAAAATAATATCTAAAGTTATCATGTCTTAAAAAATGCAAACAAATATACAAAGACAAAAGCTAGCAAGGCAATCTGATTAGATAAAGTAAATGGTTATCAAACCCACATGCTTATTTAGCTTGATAGATAAGGAAATAATTACAGGGGCCGGAGCTGTGGTGTAGTGGGTTAAGCTGCGTCATGCAGTTTCAGCATCCCATATTTGTGCTAGTTGGAGTCCTGGCTGCTCCACTTCCAATCCAGCTCTCTGCCATCATCTGGGAAGGCAGTGGAGGATGGCCCAAGTCCTTGGGCCCCTGCACCTGCTTGGAAGACCAGAAGAAGCTCCTGGCTCCTGATTTGAGTCAACTCAGCTCCAGCCATCGAGGCCATTTGGGGAATGAACTATCAGATGGAAGACCTCTCTCTGGCTCTCCCTCTATCTGTAACTCTGCCTCTGTAATAATGAAATGAAATCTTTTTAAAAAGCATTTAAATATTAGCAAGTATGAATCAGCAAACAGCACTGCATCATCTCCTAAAATGTACATCATGTTGTCCTAACACAGTTCCTGTGAGCAAGCCAAGTCTATTCAGCTTTTTTAAACCATAGATGGAGGGTGTTTCAAGGTCTAGTACCTTTAACTCATGCTTCATAGTTCATGTTTAGTATTTGAGTTTCTTGAGAAATGACAAGGATTAATATTTTAGCTGACAATATATCCTTAATATTTCAGATAATGGAGAAGATTTTGGAGACAATAGTCCATTTACTAATGGTTATGATACTCACTTTCATCTAATTTGCACCTCTTATCAATTATGTTTGAATTTCCCCTGCACATTGTATGCAACATTGAACAGTCCTAGTCAGAAATCAGCTCCTGTCATTCCCCTGTTTACCATGTCAACAGTGAGAAGGCAAGGCAGTCATCTAAGCTACAGTCCTCCAGTTAAAGACATGAGTGTTTCACTGACCAGAAGTCCCATTGTTTATCACTAAAACAAAAACAGCAAGCCAGCCTTGTTTTGTGAGTATTTTATATTTATTAGTTTTGAAACACACTTGGGTTAATTTCATGTGATTTTGGAGTGTTCACTTAATTCCAAGTCAATGTGGCATCATGGATGGACACATACATGGACACAAACACACATATGCACATAGCACACCAATACACATATGTACACACACATTGACAGACAGATGCTAAGATGTTAGAGCTGGGGCCAGTGCTGTGGTATAGTGGGTGAAGGCACTGCCTGCAGTGCCAGCATCCCATATTTGTGCCAGTTGGAGTCCTGGCTGCTCCACTTCCAATCCAGCTCTTTGCCATCATCTGGGAAGGCAGTGGAAGATGGCTCAAGTCCTTGGGTCCCTGTACCCTCATGAAAGATCTGGAAGAAGCTCCTGCTCCTGGCTTTGGATTGGCAAAGCTCCAGCCATTGAAGCCAACTGGGGAGTGACCAGGCAGATGGAAGACCTATCTCTCTCTGCCTCTCCTTCTTTCTATGTGTAACTCTTTCAAATAAAATAAATACTTTTTTTTTTAAAAAAAGATGTTATAGCTGTCATTTTCTCCATGCAGCAGGAGGAACACTGGGAAGTCCCCTAGTCTGAAGCATACCTGGAGGATAACTGTGTCTTTGCAAGTGGAAGGAGTCAGCTTTGATCTGATTTACATGGTCACAGCCCTTTAAGGAAGACAGTGTAGGACTTGCATCTCAAACAGGAAGAACACAGGCTTTAATTTAGGACTTGGGGGGTGTCAATTAGGAAAATTACAGAGGGCTATGTAAATGCATATCGGGGGGCTGGCATTTTGGCAGAGAGGTTAACCTTAAGATACCTCTTGGGATGGACTCAGTCCATATAGACATTCCGGATTCAAGTTCCTTTTTTATTTCTGAGTAATTGTCCTGCTACTGAACATTCCAGAAGGCATCAGGTGATGGCTAAAGTACTTGGATTCCTACTGCTTGGATTGAGTCCTGGGCCCTGGCTTCAGCCTGCCCCAGACCCTGTTGATGTAGGCATTTGGGAGAGTAACCAATGAATGGAAATCTGTCTTTCTCAATCTCTGTCTCTCAGCATTTAAAGGAACATAAATAAATACATTTTTAACATGACACAATAGAAAACTATTTCACCATGTTAAAAGTGAAATGCTTTCATTTTAGACAATATAGGTGAACCTGGAGGACATTATGGTAAATGAAATAAGCCAGGCAAGCAAGGATAAATGCTACACTATATCACTCATAACCAGAATCCTAAAGTCTGAGCTCAAAAAGTGGGCAGTAGAATAGAGTTTGCCAAAGGCCAAGGAGACTGGGTGGGAGGGGAGGATGATTCCACCATCTCAGCTGGATGAGAGGAGAACGTCCTGGTGCCTACTGCACAGGAGGGGGACTATAGCTAATAATAACGCTCTCTGTGTTTCCAAACAGCTAGGAAAGAGGATTATGGATGTTCCCACCTAAAAGAAATGGAAAATGTCTAACATGCACCAACACATTACACCATCCCACATAAATTGTGTTTCAACTAAAATGAGATAAAGCTGTAAACAAGCATTTCCCTTCAAATCAACAAGCATTCTGTAACGAGGAACTAAATGACAGCTCTTATTGTGCAATAAGCTATCAAATTTTAACAAGTGAAAAGTCTCTGATTTTACATTGGCCAATGACTTTTCCTCTTATTGAGGAGAGAATATAACAATTTTCTGGAAATCTTCGGAGCAGTGTCTCCAACAAAACTTTGGTTCAAAGATGCTAGGAACCTCATTGAGAGAAGTTCTTTGGTCTTGACTCTGGTAAAATATTTTTTATAAAGGTTGATTTACTTATTTGAAAGGTAGAGTTATGGGGGGAGGGAGGGAGGGAGAGAGAGAGAGAGAAAGAAAGTGAGCCTTCCATCTGCTGGTTCACTCCCCAAATGGTTACAATGGGTGGAGCTGAGCTGATCTGAATTCAGGAGCCAGGAGCTTCTTCCAGGTCTCCCATGTGGGTGCAGGGGTCCAAGCACTTGGGTCATCCTCCACTGCTTTCCCAGGAGCATGAGCAGGGACCTGTGTCAGAAGTGGAGTAGCCTGGACTCAACCAGTGCCCATATGGGATGCTTGCCCTGCAGGCAATAGCTGTACTGGCTATGCCATGGTGCTGGCCCTGAAATCCTTATGTCAAGAAAATTAAGTTCCTGAGAGATTGGACTTCTAAAATGAGGGGAGTTCACAGAGAAGGACCATGAGATCTGGGTTCACCTGACTGCTAACCTGGTCTCTTGGGAGTAGAAAGTGAGCAGGAAAAAATTTCTTGCTGCCAAGCTCAGCATCCCCATGGGAAATTAGAGACTGCAAGATTGGGTTAACAAGAGGGAGATGTGCCTAATGAGCAAGAAGAGAGCTGTGATATTGTCCTGCTGTTGTCCACTGAGTGTGTTCACTTTTGGAGTCATCATCTGACTCAGGGACAGATGATTTGCTTCTTCCTACTTCTGTCTCCACCATCAGCCACCCAGGGAGGAATCACACTTCAAATAGAGAATCCTTGCAGGTCAGTCTGAGAACCCAGCAGGTACCACAGGAAATGCTCAGAGAAGGGAAGCTGAGAACCTCAGCTTCAGGGTCACCTGATGGTCAGGCCTGTCTCTTTCCAATCACAAGATCACGTTTTCCCTTTGCTTGCTTGATATTCAGTTATTGTATTTACTTGTGATGTTGAGAAACAGAAGTGTCCATTGAAATCAGGCAAATGATTGAAGTAGAAGCCCCATCAGAACTGTGATTAAGAAGCAGCAAGCGGGCTGGCACCAAGTCTCACTAGGCTAATCCTCTGCCTGTGGCACCGGCACCCCATGTTCTAGTCCCAGTTGGGGTGCTGGTTCTGTCTCAGCTCATCTTCCAGTCCAGCTCTGCTCATCTTCCAGTCCAGCTCTGCTGTGGCCCGGGAAGGCAGTGGAGGATGGCCCAAGTGCTTGGGCCCTGCACCAACATGGGAGACTAGGAGGAAGCACCTGGCTCCTGGCTTTGGATCAGCGCAGTGCGCTGATCATACCAGCCAATTTGGGGGTGACCAACAGAAGGAAGACCCTTCTCCCTATTCCTCTCACTAATTCTGCCTGTCCAAAAAAAAAGAAGAAGCAGCAAGCGGTTTCAGTAAAAGTAGACCATGGGTCAAATCACCTTTTCTTTGAGGAAAAAGAATTAGGGTGAAGACATGTCTGTTGTTGTTTTAAATTTATTTATATTCATTCTATTGGAAAGAGAGGAGCACACACCAAGAGAAAAAGCCAGAAGGCATAGAGAGAAATATCACAATTGCTAGGTCAGAACCCATATGACTACAAAACTCGAGGTAGGGCCAGTTCAAAGATAGAATCCCAGGCTTTCATCTCGGTCTTCCAAATGAGTTGTAGGAATCCAACTTACTGAAACATCAGCTGCTGCTCCTCGTAAGAAATGGGAATGGGGCTGGGATGGGCACCAAGGCAAGAGCCCAGTCAGCACCCCTACTCAGAGGCGCCAGCAGGGAGGTTGCTACAGGGGATCAGGTCCATAAACAATAGACATAAATCAGTTGTCTGACTGCTAAATATAAATCTTAGCGTTTTTCAACTGTGTGAGGAAGGACTCTGTGTATGACACACTGTCTTGTTATTTTTCTCTTAGCTGGTGGTCAACTCAAACAAATGGAACCAGGCAATGACACACGACTGTCAAGATTTCTTCTCCTGGGATTCTCAGAGGACCCAGCACTGCAGCCCCTCATATTTGGACTCTTCCTCTCCATGTACCTGGTCACTGTGGTTGGGAACCTGCTCATCATCCTGGCCATCCTCTCAGACCCCCACCTCCACACACCCATGTACTTCTTCCTCTCCAACCTGTCCTTGGTGGACATCTGCTTCACCTCCACCACCGTCCCCAAGATGCTGGTGAACATCCAGATACAGAGCAAAGCCATCAGCTATGCAGGCTGCATCACCCAGATGTTCTTCTTCTTGCTTTTTGTGGAGTTGGACAACTTTTTACTGGCAGTGATGGCCTATGACAGGTTTGTGGCCATCTGTCACCCTCTGCATTACATGGTCATCATGAACCCCCAGCTCTGTGTGCAGCTAGTCCTGGTGTGCTGGGTCATCAGTGTCCTGCATGCCTTGTTGCAAAGCCTAATGGTGCTGCGGCTGTCCTTCTGCACACACCTGGAAATCCCCCACTTCTTCTGTGAGCTGAACCAGGTGGCCCAACTTGCCTGTTCTGACACTTTCCTTAATGACATGGTCATGTATATTGCAATTATACTGCTGGCTATTGGTCCACTGGCTGGGATCCTGTACTCCTACTCCAAGATCGTCTCCTCCATCCGTGCCATCCCCTCAGCTCAGGGGAAGTATAAAGCATTCTCCACCTGTGCCTCTCACCTCTCCGTCATCTCCTTATTCTATTGCACAGGCTTAGGAGTTTACCTTAGTTCTGCTGTAACCCATGACTCGCATTCAAGTGCAAGGGCCTCAGTGATGTACACCGTGGTCACCCCCATGCTGAACCCCTTCATCTACAGCCTGAGGAATTCAGATGTAAAGAGGGCTCTGAAAACACTCTTAGAGTGAACCCATAAAAGGGGCCATAGCTTTGGAGCAGTGTAAGTGCTCGTCATTGAGAGCTCAGTGCCCCAGAGTTTGGAATTTGGATTTTGATCACATTGCAAACATAGAACCCAGGCCTTCTGTTTGTGTCCTGGAGTTTGCATTGCTTCATCTCAACCTCTCTATTGAGTTGAAGCAACTCACTTATTAAGCCTTCTGCTCTCTTCAGTATCCAGATACCTTCCCTTCCCTACTTTCCCAAAGTCTTTCTAAACATTGGATGAGAATATTTGGAAATTGCCACTTTCTCATAGCATATAAAGTTATATTGGGAATCATTATTTTCTATGACATGCACTGCATTGGGTCATATTTCTCTTGCTTTGTATTTAATTTTAATTAATTTTAAAAGAATTGGTATGATTTATACACACACTTCCTAGAACATAATGATATTCCTCTCGTCCTCCCTCCCTCTCTCATTCCCACCTTCTTTCTTCCTATCTTTCCTTCATTTATTTTGTTTTACTTTTTGAGATAACATTTTAAATTTACATTGCAGTACAGAGGCTTAATACTTCACCACATAAGACATTTAACCAGTCAAAAACAAAAAGCCTATATCTGTTGTTTTACTAGAAGCATATTTACATTTTTTACTATTACAGATAAACCCCACATGGTAACTAAATTCATTTACAACTTTCATAGCTCAGAGAACCCAAGGAAAACATTTCCTCTCTTATGGACGTTGCTAACGTGTATAACCTACTTCAGTTGTTCCTCTTGGTGACGTGGAATTTAACGTACTTGTGTGTTTCATAATTTTGGATTTTATTCTCATGTTCAGGATCCAGGTTCTATTGCAGTTCCATTTCTCCTATGTTCACTGCACAACAGGCCCCAGAGGTCTCTACTCCACCATCTTTCTCAGGGAGATATTCATACACTCTACCACATTTAGAAATTTTATCAATACATAAATGGTTAAGGGAAAGAGTGGTTGCTAGGGGACATCGAGCCATCCCCTTCACAGGTGTGGCTGTAACAGGGACATGCAGGGATCTTGGGTTCATGGCCCTGTTTCATACTTCAGTAGTTCTCATATTAATATCCTGGATGTGATTGTTTTATTCTAGTTTCTAAAGAGATGTCCATAGGGCCTTCGAGTCAAGAGTGTGGGATTTAACTGGTTATTTCTGTGAAAAGGTATGTGAACCTACAAAGTCCACAAATACAAGTTTAAGGTGAAAATATCGAGAAAAGCATCAATCATACATGAAAAAGTGTTGAAGTGCATGAATTCTGATCTTCTATTATTTCTCCTTTCTACTGCTCCCCACATAACTGTGTGCTATGTAATGAAATTCAACTCTATGCATTTTCAAGTAATGTAAAAAGCAAATAAAAATTGAGCCTTCTTTCTTTAAATTTTATTTAAGGTATACAAACCTCATGCATTTCTTATCGACAAATTTAGGGACACAATGATTCTTCCCACCCTACCTCCCTCCAGCCTGTACTCTCACCCTTATTCCTCCTCTTTCTCCCATTCACATTCTTATTTTTTTTACAAAGATGTATTTTCAGTTAACTTTATACTCATAAGATTAACCCTACACTAAGTAGAGAGTTCAACAATTAGCATGAATAAAAACAAAAGCCAACAAATAAGCAAAAAAATTGTTCCTCAATAGTCAAGAAAAGGGCTGTTCAAAATCATCACGTTGCAATATGTCAATTTCACTCCTACTGATTTTCTTTTAGGCTCTCTATTGGTTACCACAGATCAGAGACAGCATGTGGTATTTGTCTTTTTGGGACTGGCTTATTTCACTAAGCATTGTTTCCATTTGCATCCATTTTGTTGAAAACGACAGGATTTCATTTTATTTTTTGCCTCTGTGTAGTATTCCAGAGTGTGTAACCATAATTTCTTTTTCTAATCTTCAGTTGATGGACATCTGGGTTGATTCCATATGAGCCTTCTCTTTCTTATAGTGCACTGCATCTTTCTGTTCTAGTTCATGGTACGATCTCCTCATGTTCAATATCTGTTGATAAAGCTTGTGATTTGTGTCTGTGTAAACAAGTGGTATAATGAAATAGGTAGCTAGTAAATGTTGGTATCTGACAGTCCCTTATTGTGACTGTGCTAAAGCAGAGGGTTGTGCAGGTGGAAATTGAACACACAATATGACCTCTCCAATAGCCAAGTAGCATCCACCTCCTCCCTTCATGCTGCTGACCATCCACACCTGCTTCATGTCCCAGCCCAGGTGATGCTTCCTGGGAGTTATTTACTTCTCCTTTTCCATCAGAACTGATTCAGGTCCTCCACTGTATTCTTTTATAGCAACATAGAGAATTTTTCAGTGTATACCTCACACCATTTCTGTGACTTTTTAGCAACGTGATCCATCCAATCAGTACCTCATTTTTGCTCTGAATACCTAACAAGTCATTTTCTGATACTGATCTGGTATTTCAAGATAACTTTAAGAGTGATTGTGGGAATTCCTGAGGGAGAGTATAATTTCAGTTTGAGGTGACTCTGACACCTGTGCCAGGATGGGCTGGTAGCCTTGAGCTGTTCCCCTGTGGACTGAAAACTGGACGGGGATTGTCCTATTTCTTTACTTAAGTTGATCCTGTGATGGCAATACCCCACAGAGCCCATGCCATAAGCCATCCAAAAGCATCACCACCTTAAGGAAATGAGAATGGAAGATCTGGCAGGTGATGGGGTGTTCCTCTGGGGATCTGATGGCAGTCAGGCCATCGAGAGATCTGCCTTGAGTCAGTGAATTTCCCCTTTTCATACACAGTGAGTAGAAAGGACAAGAGCATTTGTCAGGGGTGCTGGGGGAGGAGGGACTGCTTCGTGGTGACATAGGCACTCAGAGACGCAGCAGAATCCTGGGCTGGGGGACTTGGGAAAGCACAGGGTGTGGGCCCTCTGACCCGATGAGCTGACTGAGTCAGTTCAGGCAGGCTGGAAATCAAGCATTTCCACCAAGTTCCTCCTCCACAAATATTCCATTGGTTCTCTACACTCTTCACTTCTGCTTCCTGTATTTTCTTTCTCACATTGGAACTACCAGGCAGTAAGCTTAGGACAAAACAATTTTTTTTCCAGAGACACTAACCCCCTACTTCATTATCTCCTTCACAAAACATGCCTTTTCCTCAAAGGCAGAATCAACTCCTTATAATTGCTCATTTTAGGGAACATGTATTCATTAGAACTGATGTCCTGGGGTTGGCACTGGCATAGTGTGGGGACCCATGGATAGGCTTGCCATGGGACCCCCCCCCCATGCTGGGCTTGGCTTATAGCAGTAATGCAGATGTAGCAGCTGATTGAACTTTCCATCTAGCTGAGGATCGTGGTAAACAACAAGATGGCGCTGTGACTCCACAGCTGATCATGATCAAGTGCCGGATCGGAGAGCTCTGTGCATGGACTGTGATTGATTGACTGTGACTGGTTGAATTTTGTATATAAGTGGACCGCGGGAGAAGGAACGCGCATGCCAGCTTTCCTTCTTAAGAAACATGCGTGCCATCTCTCCCGCTTCTCCCGGTCCCCCACTCTCTTTCCCATTCGTTCTGAGTAAAAGTCTACTGAAGACCGATTAACTGCAAGCAGTGTCGTTCCTTTTGCGGCTGAAGGAGCGACAGCATAGCAGGTAAAGCTGCCCCCTGCAGTGCTGGCATCCCATATGGACACTGGTTCAGGTCCCAGTTGCTCCATTTCCTATCCAGCTCTCTGCTATGGCCTGGGAAAGCAATGGAAGATCTCCCAAGTTCTTGGGATTCAGCATTAGCGTGGGAGACTTGGAAGAAACTCCTGGCTCCTGGCTTCCGATTGGCACAGCTCTGGCCATTGCAGCCAATTTTGGAGTGAACCAGTGGATAGAAGATTTCTCTCTCTCTCTCTCTGCCTCTCTGTAACTCTGCCTTCAAATAAATAAATAAATAAATCTTTAAACTAAAAAACTTAGCAAGCATGGCCCAGCAGTTTCTGCACTGACAGCACTTCATCGTCTCTAGAAATCACACATATTTCTCACAAGTTCTACCAAATGTCAAACTTATTTTGTTTCTTTATACCACAAAGGCTATTTCAATATATATTGAATTTAAACCCATGCTGTGGCATTCTTGTTTAGTGTTCTAACTTCTTTAGAGATGATCCTGACATCTGATGAGTATCCATAACTTTATTAAACACTATATGACCCTAATATTTCAGGTAGTAAAAAGCTTCTGAAGTGATCAAGAGTCCACTAATTCATTCTTATACCAGGCACTTTCATCCAATTGTTTTTTAAAAAGATTTCTTTTATTTCCTTGAAATACATAATTACAGAAAGATGTAGAGCCAGAGAGAGACAAAGAGAGGTCTTCCATCTGCTGCTTCACTCCCCAAATGACCACAATGGGCAGAGCTCAGCTGATCTGAAGTCAGGAGCCAGGAACTTCCTCCAGGGCTCCCACATGGGTGCAGGGGTACAAGCACTTGGGCCATCTTCTACTGCTTTCCTAGGCAATAGCAGAGAGCTGGATTGGAAGTGGAGCAGCTGGGACTTGAACTGGCACACATATGGGATGCCAGCACTGCAGGACAGGGCTTTAACTCTCTATGCCACAGCGCTGGCCCTACCTAATTGTTCCTAATAGTTGTGTTTGGATTTCTAGTTGAAATTTTAAGAGGCACTGAACAAAGTCACCTAGATATCACCTCATGTTGTTTCCCCATTCATCATGCTAACAACATGTGAAAGCTACACGTGCATGTATGTAAACCCAAAACTGAAACACACGAGTATTTTGCTGTTTGTCAGATATTACTGCTTTTCATTAAACTGAAACTCTCAAACTAGTCTAGTTTACTAAAAACTTTTCCAGATCTTGTGAAGTTTGAAAAAATTTGTGTTAATTTTTTTATGAATACATGCTTATTCCCAAGTGAAACTAACACCATGGAAATTGCATTTGCAGCAACTTGTCAACTATATGATTAGAAGGTTAGACTACCACAGCTTTAATGATCTGAGATCACTTTGAAATTTACTGTATATGGGTGAAAGAGAGAGAGAGAGAAAGAAAGAAAGAGGGAGGGTTGGGGGAGGGGAGAGAAAGAGAGGGACGAAGGGACTATTATTATATTCTTAGAATTGTATCCATGAAGTATAGTTAATCTGTTAAATGCTTAGTGAAATAAGTCATCCCCCAAAGACAAATACCATATGTTTTCTCTGATACGTGGTAGTTAACACAGAAAACAAAACATGTATCAGATTGAAACAGACACCTCATGATTTGATCATTGCTTTTAGCTCTTGTATGGTCTTTCTACTTTTTACCTGTTGAATATTAATGTCTAGTGGTACATTAAGCCTGTGATTGCAAAGTAAATTTAAATTATGTGTTTGCAAAAATTGAGGAACAAATAGGAAAGAAGGAGGGGTTGGAGGGAGGAAGAAAGGGAAGGACATACGGTTGTCTTCTTAGATTCATATCTATGAAACACACACAATATATTCTCTTTGTGTTGATAAAAATATTTCAAAAATTATTTAACAAAATCAAGAAAATAAACCCACCATAAGACACTCTTTCATAATGAAACAGAAAAAACGGAGACCTCTCATTCCTACAGTGTGCTGTGTCTTCGTGTCCTGGACCTGGTGGCACCTGTTCACGTACAGCAGTGTGGGATGCAGTTTGCACTTCAGGTCAGCATACAAAAGCTGGAAATGAAAGAAGAAGAGAGGGACACGTGAGCAAGGCGGGCATTGATGCTACGTCATTGTTCCCATGCATGTGTCACAGAGACTAAGGCAGAAAGCTGTGCTGGTGAAAGCATGGTGCTCAGATGGTGCTTCCTGGGAAATCTCTGTCTCCTTCCTCCTGACCACCCAGACTCCCCAGGCCCCACTTCTGCTATTTTACAGAAGGAAGCTTTCAACAAGTACAATGCACAGCACATCCATTCATTCTTTTCAGCCTCTTTTTATTATTATTTTTTTCAGCTATAAAATGTGACATCTTTTACATTCACTTTAAATAGAGACATTTTAAACGCATATGTGCATGCCATTTTTGCTTGAAATTATACCTATTTTATGAGTTGGAGCAGTGGTATAGTGGACTAAAGCCATTGCCTGCAGCACCAGCATCCCATATGGGTTCCAGTTCCAGTCCCGGCTGCTCCACTTCTGTTCCAGCTCTGTGATGGCCTGAGAAAGCAGTAGAAGATGGCCCAAGTGCCCCCTGCACCCACATGGGAGACCTGGAAGAAGCTCCTGGCTTCAGATCGGCCCAGCTCCAGCCAATGCAGCCATTTGGGGAGTGAACTAGCAGATGGAAGACCTCTCTCTCTGCAACACTGCCTCTCAAATAAATAAATAAATCTAAAAAGGAATATTTAATTAAAAAATAAGATGGAGATATTAATAAAATAAAGATGTATTTATAACAGTAATAATAATGTGGATAAAAGAAAGTTTTATGTCATTTATGTGGAATGACTAAATGACTAAATGACTATACTCATAACTGCACTGAATACTATGGCATCCACATGATATTTATAATCTGTGTGTATTGCCTCACACAAATAGGAGGGAACACATGATATCGGTTGTTGTGGGTCTGCCTTATGTCACTTAGCATAAGGATCTCTAGTTCCATCATTTTGCTGCCAGTGTTGGGATCCATTGTTTCTTATGGGGGGGGGGGGGTAACGGCCTATCAAGTTTATATAGCGTGTTTTGTTTATCCTGTCATCAGTGAATGGCTATCTAGGTTGATTCCATACTGAGGAGCAGTAAACATAGGAGTGTGGGTAACTCTTTCAAATGCTGATTTTATTTTCTTTGAGTTTATTTTCAGGAGTGGGATAAGTTGGGTCATATTATAAACCTACTTTTAGTTTTTTGAAGAAACTCCCTACTGTCACTCATGATGGTTGTATGATTTTCATTTCAAAAATGAGTGTACTATTGTAGCTTCTCCCCACTATTTAACCAACATTCATTATTAAAACAAAAATCAGAAGAGAAGATTCTGCATGTTGATAACTCTAAGAAATGATAAATGTTTAGGTGATATGATAACTATCCTATTTACAACACAATGTATACATGCATCCAAACATAACATGTTCCCCCACCAATTATGCATTGATAAAAAAGATACCAAATTATGAATAACTACAGCTCTTTTTAAAATTTTAGTCTCTATTTTATTTATTTCTTTATTTAGAAGGCTTTTATTTAGTAAATATAAATTTCATAGGTACAGGTTTTGGAATATAGCATTTCTAACTCCCATACCTGCCCTCCCACCTCCACTCTTGTCCCACCTTCTACTCCCTCTCCCATCCCATTCTTCATTAAGATTCATTTTAAATTATCTTCATATACAGAAGATCAACTTTATACTAGGTAAATATTTCAACACTTTGCACCCACAGATATACAAAGTATAAAGTACTGTTTGAAGACTAGTTTTACCATTAATTTTCATAGTACAACACATTAAGCATAGAGGTCCTACATGGGGCACAAGTCACAAGTGCACAGTGACTCCTGTTTTTGATTTAACAAATGACCCTCTTATTTATGATGTCAGTGACCACCCGAGGCTCTTGTCATGAGCTGCCAAGGCTATGGAAGCCTTTTGGGTCCACAGACTCCATTATTATATAGACAGGGCCCTAATCAAAGTGAAAATTCTCTCCTTTCTTCAGAGAAAGGTACCTCCTTCTTTGATGGCCCGTTCTTTCCACTGGGATCTCACTCACAGAGACCTTCCATTTAGGTTATTTTTTGCCACAGAGTCTTGTCTTTCCATGCCTGAAACACTCTCATGGGCTTTTCAGCCACGTCTGAATGCCTTAAGGGCTGAATCTGAGGCCAGAATGCAATACAGCTCTTTTAACCAGCAAACATTTTATAATGAGATGGCTATTAACTTGTGATAGAATTTCTAATTCTCGGGGAGTGAAGAGCCCCTGGTTTTAAACCAAAGAAACAATTTCCTCTACTTCAAAAGGGATACAGAAATTTTCTGAAGATGTCAAGAATCACATCTCCAACGTAAGTCTGGAGTTTAAGATTGCTAGGGATGCCTTCAAGATAGGTTCATCCTTCTTCAACTTCAGAGAAAACTTTCACCCAAGAAAGGTCAGTTCCTTTAGAGTTTCGTCCTCTGGGAGTCAGAAGAATTCATGGGAGGGATAATCAGATCTGGGTTCACCTGGTTTCCTACCTGCTCTCTTGGGAACAGAGAATCAGCAGGAAAATTTCCTTCTTCCCAGACCAGCATCCCTGCAGGGAAATCAGGTGCTTAGAGGTTGGGGCACCAAGAGGGAGTTGAGCCTAATGAGCAGAGACAGGGAGCTGTAAATCCACTCTCTGCTGTTGTCCCTCAAGTGTACATCCATGATCTGCTCAGGACATCGCGTTGCTTTTGGAGTCTTGATCTGACTTGGCAACTGATTCTTTGATCCTTCCCACTGTCTTGTGTGTGACCGAACTTCAGCCTCCATCATCAGCTACCCCAGGAGGAGTCACACTTCCCCCATGGAGACGCTCCTCCTGGAGAACCCACCCAGGTGAGTCCAAGAGTCCAGTGAGCACTGTAGGAAATTCTCAGAGAGAATGGAAGCTGAGAGAATGTAGCGGCGGTCACCCAACAGCCAAAT
The DNA here is from genome assembly GCA_949820135.1 of Sylvilagus floridanus. Taxonomy (NCBI): domain Eukaryota; kingdom Metazoa; phylum Chordata; class Mammalia; order Lagomorpha; family Leporidae; genus Sylvilagus; species Sylvilagus floridanus. The sequence goes on along the minus strand of OX463233.1, from coordinate 106,588,400 downwards.
CAGTGTATTTCAGATAACGAGATCACATTTTTACTTTGCTTACTTGATTCACTGGCTACTGTACTCATTTGTGACTATACAGAAAAACAGAACTAACCATTAAATTAGCAAGTGATTGATGGCAATGGAATGATTGATGTGGAAGCTCCATCAGGGCAGAGACTGAGAAGCAGAAAGTGGATCCAAGCATCATTGGGGTTAAAGGGAGGAGAGACTGGGGTGGGGGTAGTGGTTGTGGGGGGAACTGCAGGTAAGTGAGGGCATTTATTATTTTTTATTTTTAAATTGATGTGGTTTCCTTTCATTTGGAAGGCAAAGATGCAAAGAGAGATAGATAAAGATGTACAGACAGAGATATCTGGCCCCCAGTAATTAGCTGAGTGTCAGCGAACACTATGGTTGGGTGAAAACCAAATCTTCAGTGTAGGTTTCCCATATGGGAGGCAGGAAACCCAACTCCCCCAGCCATGGCTGTGACTTTCCAGAGAGTGCATTAGCAGAAAGCTGGAATTGGGAGCAGAGTCAGGAATCAAACCCAAGCCTTCTGAGCTGGGATGCAGCATCTCAAGCAGCATCCAGAATATAGCACTGATAATCCCAGCTCCATATTTTAATCTCAAAATGCTTTCTGTTGAGAATTCCTCTTGCATGGATGTTTTTCAATGCTTCCCTTTTTAAAAATAAAAATAAGATTTACAATTGCATTCTATTTTATTTTGTACAGTTGTTTCAGCCACTATACTTGACCTAATTACATTCTCCATGTTGTCTTTGCTACATATATTTGTAGTTGTTAAAAACTCTCCTCTGAGGGCGGACACTTGGTATAGAAGTTGGGATACTTGGGATGCCTGCGCTGCTTATCAGAGAGCCCAGATTCAGTTGTGGCTCCGCTCCTGATTCCAGTTTCTTGCTAATGTAACTCCTGAGAATTAGTTGTGATGGCTCAGGTACTTGGGTTCCTGCCACAACCATGGGTGACCTGGGTTGACTTCTGGGGTTCCTGGCTTCAACTTTGCCCAGTCCTGGATGTTTTGGGCATTTTGTGAGTGAGCCAGTGGATGGGCAAGCTCTGTCTGTTTTTATCTATCTGCTTATCTATCTATCAATCATCTATTTATCTATCTATTCTATATCTATTCTGTCAGTTCTATCTATCATCTATCTATCTATGTATTCTGTCCTTTGTATCTATCATCTATCCATCAATCTATTCTATGTCTGTCTGTCTATCTATCTATCTATCTATCTATCTATCCTATTCTATCTGTTGGCTCTATCCATCTATTCTATGTCTTTCTATCTATTCTATTTATATATATATATCAATCTGTCTATTCCGTCTGCCTATCCTATCTGTCAGTTCTATTTCATCTATATATCTATCAAGCCGTCTATTCTCTTTCTTTCTTTCTTTCTTTCTTTCTTTCTTTCTTTCTTTCTTTCTTTCTTTCTTTTCTATCATCAATCACATAGCTATCTATAGCTAGCTATCATCTCTATCTCCATCTTTAACTCTTTGTCCCCTCTCTACTTTTCAAATAAATGAAATAATTAATAAATCAATCAATAAAAGAGAAAATTGGTTATACCTGAATCAAGCTAGACTTTTATTTGTTTGAGGAAGGCTCTGAAACTGAAACTTCTGGGTGGTATTTACACTTAATTTATAGCAAAGAAAGCTGATGTATCCAGTTTGTGTCCTGTCTGCTTGCTTGTAGTCCTATTCATGATCCCAGGGTGACAAGAGGATGGGAGCCACCAGCCCTAGAAGGCCATAGTTTCTGTGTGTTTGCCTCTGTGTTTCCATATGCCCATGTGCTTCTGCTTTGTGATACAAGAGCAATGTTCACAGCTTGGGGAGCTGGCCTCTACATTCCAAGTCTCATAGACTCCAAGGTGACTCTTTCAACACTGGGACCATAACTCCAACAATAAATGGTATTTGGAAGGCATTCACTTTAAATTCACTGGGTCCTTTGCATAAAAAGTACTAAGTATAATGATGGTTATTAGAATCTGCAGAGAGAGCCATGACAGACAAATGGAGAAAGGCTGCATAATGTATAATATGTTAAGGTTAGAGAGGAACAAAAATTTCTGGTGCTCTATTACACAGTACAGTGACTCTAGATAATGTTCATGCAGTGCACATTTCTCTATTTAAAAAATAAAAGATAAGATTGTGGATATTCTCACCATGGAGAAATGTATCATGTTTGAGACATAGATAAAGTCACCCAGATTGGACACACAATAGATACAGGTGTGGACGTATCTCATAGCACCCCCACAAACATGTAATTTTTACGTGGAAGTTTAGAATGTTTAAACATGTTAAAACATTTTCAAGCTAACAATACACACAGAGCATTAATAAGGTGCAGGAGGTTTACAGTGTACACAGTTAACTCTGTGTGGGTGTTTCAGAAGCAATGGGAAGGGCACCTCAACCTCCACATCCTCTCACCCCATCCCCACCACACCCCTCCCTGCTCATGCCCATCATCACACTTCTCTCTTGTGGCGTCTTGCCACCCATGGGCCTTTACAATGGTTGGCACCTTGCAAGTCCCTGATTCTGCAAATCTCCTGTGGCTCTCACTTTCTGAGCCATTGCAGCCTGTTTCTGGTCTAATCTAGGCAACAGCTAGAACACCCTTCATCCAAGCTCCTTACATCTACTTTCTTTTCATTCACAGCATTTGCTTGTTCACATAGATTGTCTCCATCACTGGAAGTAGGGAATTTGGTTTACAAGCATGGCAGATTTATTGTTGGAATAGAGCTTGGAACACATTCAGAAGTAAGTGTATGCTGCTCAAGTTCAGGATAATTTCTTATTAAAACTAACATGAATCTTCGGGCAATCACTAAGCGAGCCCTACTCAGAGATGCCAATATGAAGTCATCTAAATAGGACTAAATCCATGTATATTGTACAAAAACAATTTTCTGCCTGCCAAATATCAATGATAGCATTTCACCTCTGTGAGTTGTAACTCTATGGGAAAAGTAATTATGATTTTTGTCTCTTTTCTAGTGGTCACCTCAATCACATGGAACCAGGCAATGAAACCCAATCTTCAGAATTTCTCCTCCTGGGATTCTCAGAGGACCCAGCACTGCAGCCCCTCATATTTGGACTCTTCCTCTCCATGTACCTGGTCACTGTGGCTGGGAACCTGCTCATCGTCCTGGCCATCCTCTCAGACACCCACCTCCACACACCCATGTACTTCTTCCTCTCCAACCTGTCCTCCTATGATATCTGTCTCACATCCACCATTGTCCCCAAGATGCTGGTGAACATCCAGACACAGAGCAAAGCCATCAGCTATGCAGGCTGCATCACCCAGATGTATTTCTTCTTGCTTTTTGTAGAGATGGAGAATTTTCTCCTGGCCGTGATGGCCTATGACAGGTTTGTGGCCATCTGTCACCCTCTGCACTACACGGTCATCATGAACCCCCGGCTCTGTGTGCATCTGGTCCTGGTGTGCTGGGTCATCAGTGTCCTGCATGCCTTGTTGCAAAGCCTAATGGTGCTGAGGTTATCCTTCTGCACACACCTGGAAATCCCCCACTTCTTCTGTGAACTGAACCAGGTGGCCAGACTTGCCTGCTCCGGCAGCTTTCTAAATGATGTGGTCATGTATTTTTTTGTTATCCTGCTGGGTGGAGGTCCCCTGGCTGGGATCCTGTACTCCTACTCTAAGATCGTCTCCTCTATCCGTGCCATCTCATCAGCTCAGGGGAAGTATAAAGCATTCTCCACCTGTGCCTCTCACCTCTCTGTCATCTCCTTATTCTATTGCACAGGGCTAGGTGTGTATATTAGCTCTTCTGCCACCCACAACTCGCATTCAAGTGCAAGGGCCTCAGTGATGTACACCGTGGTCACCCCCATGCTGAACCCCTTCATCTACAGTCTGAGGAACACAGATGTAAAGAGGGCTCTGAAAAGACTCTTTGGAGGGAAACTGTAAGCTGGTCCATTGGTTGAGAACAAAGTAAGCACCAATAATTGTAGGGCTCAGTGCCCCAAAGCTTGAAATTTTGATTCCTTGATCAAATTGCAAATATAGAATCTGCTCCTTGTATTTCTTTCTTGTCATTTTCATTCCTTTGGTGTCCACATTTCTGTATGATTTAAGCTAATCATTTCTTAAGCCTTCTGCTCTCCTGAGTATCCCTAAGGTTTTTTTCCTTTGTTGCTTTCCTCTTTCCCCAAGCACTGTCTCAAAAATATTTGGAAATTCCCATTTGTCCTGTGGGATGGTAAACCTTTGCATTGCAGATCCCTGTTAAGAGTTAGGGTAAGGAAGTAAAGAGAATTGAACAACTAGAAGATGCTGTCATCTGATACTCCATTGTTAATACTGTGAATGCATGGGAGACAATAAAGGAAATAGTTGAGAAGACAAAAACTCAAGGTAGATGGACTGGTGCTGTGGCATAGTGAGCTACAACTCTGCCTGCAGCACTGGCATCCCATAAGGGAGCTGGTTCAATTCCTGGCTGCTCCACTTCTGATCCAGGTCCCTAAAGATGCACCTGGGAAAGCATTAGAAGATGGTTCAAGTGCTTGGGCACCTGCACCCATCTTAAAGACAGAAGAAGCTCCTGGCTCCTGGCTTTGGACCCAACCCAGCTCCTTGCCATTGTTGCCATTTAGGAAGTGAACCTGGATGGAAGACTTTTCTCTCTGTCTCTCCCTCTCTGTCTTAGCTCTACCTCTCAAATAAATAAATAAAAATAAAAATATTTAAAAAAACACAAGGTAGAAATGTGACCTCTGCCATAAACAAACATCTTCTGCTTCCTCTCATCATCTGATAACCATCCACTCCCTCTTCATGTCTCAGCTCTTTGGAAATTATCTCCTTCATACCTTCTATTAAACTACCTGAGATCCCGAGTTGTATTATTTTATGACATCAAATGGCTTTCTTTCATTTTGTATGCCACACAACACTTCCCTCATTTTTAATGATGGCAATCCTAATTGGCACAGCAATTTTGCTCTGGTTATAAACCATGTCATCTTCTGATGTTGATTTGGTTTTTCAAGGTGACTCTACTTGTGGTATTCCTGAGGGTGAGTTACACACAGTAGATCAATCATTTGCAGGTCTCTATACCAACAGCCTTGAGCTGTTCCCCCTCTGGATTAAAAATTGACAGGGCATTGATCTTATTCTATCTGTAGGCTGACTTTGTTAGGTCAAAACCCCCATGGAGGCCACACCACAAGTTATCCAAAAACAACACCACTTGAAGGAAATTGAAATGGAAGATATGGCAGGGAGTGGGGAGTTTCTGAATCTGACAGCTGCCAGGCCATTGTGAGATCTGCCTTGAGTGAAGGAATTTCCCCTTCTCACAAGCATTGAGTAAGGATGAGTCAGGGGCACTGGGCAGGGGATGACTGCTTAGAGCTGAGGCAGGCAATAGAGCAGCAGTCCTCACCTTTGTGCACCTCCAAATCCTGGTTTTGGGGTCTTTGGAAAAGCACACAGCGCTGGCCTCATGCCCAGAACACCTGACTCAGCCAGTCCAGGTGGACCTCAAATTGTATTTTTCCACCAAGTTCATTCTCCACAAATCTTCCAGTTTTCCACACTATTTACTCACAAGTCCTACATTTTCTTCTCTTTCATTTGGGAATAACAAGACAGCAACCTTAGGACAAGTCCATTCTCTGTTTCTTAAAGAACATTGACCCATATTTTATAACCATCATTATAAAACTTACCTTCCTTTCCTTACACACATAATGATTTTCCTTGCTTCTCACTGATGACCACATATTAATTAGAATTTTGTTCTTTAGCAAGCATGAACCATCATTCTGTAGACCAATAGCATTTAACTATTTAACCAGAAATACATACACTACTTATATAACAATGGCTATAATCAAGCCAAACCTATTTAGTTTCTATATGACAGGCAACATATATTTCAATGCATATTAACTTTTTAAAAAAGATTTTAATTTATTTGAGAGGCAGAGCTACAGACTAAAAGAGGGAGAGACTGAAAGGAAGATCTTCTATCTACTGATTCGCTCCCCAAATGGCTGCAATGGCTAGAGCTGGGCAGATCTGAAGCTAGGAGCCTCTTCAGGTATCCTACACGGGTGCAGGGGCCCAAGCACTTGGGACATCTTGCACTGCCTTCCTAGGCCATAACAGAGAGCTGGATCAGAAGTGGAGCTGCCAGGACTCAAACCAGCACCCATATGGGATATTGGCACCACCATATGGATGGTGGCTTTTCCTGCCACATGATATTTATAGCTATATCCTAAAAGATGTGACATCCATACAATTTGTCTATACTGTATCTATTTATTAACTTCCACAAACAAGAGAAAGCATGTGATAGTTGTCTTTCTGGGACTGGTTTATTTCCTTTGCATAATGATCTTCCATTCTATACATTTTACAACAACTGTCAATTTCATTCTTTGTTTTCTAAAAGATTCATTTATTTGAAAGGCAGATTTACAGAATGGCAGAGGCAGAGGCAGATGGAGAGAGAAAGGAGAATGAAAGAGAGAGAGAAAGAGAGAGGTCTTTTACCCACTGGTTCACTCCCCAAATTGTTGCAACAGCTGAAGCTGAGCCAATCTGAAGCTGGGAGCCAGAAACTTCCTCCAGGTTTCCCACATGGGTTCAGGGACACAAAGACTTGGGCCATCTTCTACTGCTTTCCCAGGCCATAGCAGAGAGCTGGACTGGAAGTGGAGCAGCCGGGACTTGAACCAATTCCTATATGGGATGCCGGCACTGAAGGCGGCGGCTTCACCCACTACACCACAGTGCTAGCCCCTCATTCTTTTTCATGGATATATATATATATATATATATATATATATATATAATATCCAATGGAGATATATATCATATATATAATATCCAATTGTGTATATACCACATTACTAGTCATCAGTTGATGGAATCTAGGTTGATTGCATGTCTTTGCACTCTGAAATGAGCTATAGACATGGGAGTGCAAGAATCTCTTGTGTATGCTTATTTAATTTCCTTTGGGTAAATTCCAAAGGAGTGGGATGGCTGGGTCATATGGTAGGTCTATTTTCAGCTTTTTGAAGTATCTCCATACTGTCTTCCACAGTGGCTGCACCAATTTACATTCCTACCAACAGTGGATTAGGGTACCTGTTTCCCCACATCCTCACCAGCACTTACTGTTTTTTTTCTGCATGAGAGCCATTCTAACTGGGATGATGTGAAACCTCACTGTGGTTTTGATTTGTATTTCCCTGATGGCTAGTGATCCTGAGCATTTTTTCAATTGTCTGTTGCCCATTTGAATTTCCTGTCTTGCAAAATGCCTGTTCAAGTCCTTTGCCCATTTCTTAACTTGATTGTTTGTTTCATTGTGTTCTTGTACTCTGTATATACTCTGCCAATTAATCCTTTAACAGATCCATGGTTTGTAAATGTTTTCTTCCATTCTGCCAATTATCTTTTTACTTTGTTAATTGCTTCCTTTGCTGTGCAGAAGCTGCTTAGATTGATATAATCTCATTTGTCTTTTTATTCCCTGTGCTTTTGGTAGTCTTACCTATCTTAATGTCTTGCAGTATTTGCTCTAGTTTTGATACTATCAGCTCTTAAATTTGGATTCTTGATGCAATCTGAGTGGTTTATGTGTAGGGTTTATGGAAGGCGTCTTGTTTCAAACTTCTACACACAAAAATCCAATTTTCCCAATACTGTTTGTTGATGACACTGTCCTTTCTTTATTCAGCAAATGTCTTTTGTGTGCTTGTCAAAGATTGGCCAGTTGTAGATGCATGGATTTTTATGGGGTTTTCTACTGTGTTTCATCAGTCTATATATTTATTTTTGAAAATCTGTCTCTAAAAAAGAAAGAACACGAATTTTTCTCAGGAATTTGGGCTTGACAATTAGGAGAAACACAGAGGATGATATAGATATCAAGGACCAGGCTTTGACACAGCAGTTAGGATGCCACTTGGGGTGCTCACCATCCATAGTGGGCTGCCAGTGTTCAAGTCCTTGCTGTGCATCTCTTTCAGCTCCCTTCTAATGCACTTCCTAGGAGACAGCAGGTGATGCATTCACTACTGTTGTGGCTGCCACAAATGTATGACATCCAGATTGAGTTCTGGGCTCCATTCATCAGCCTGGTCCATTCCCCATTCCCTGGTAATGGAAACCTAGATGGCAGCCCTTACTTAGTGTTTTAAATAGCATTCCGATATTTTTCATTTTGGTAATTGTACCATGAAGCCAAAGAATGTATCACCTATGGTTTCCTCTCAAGGGAATATGGCTCTTCCCCTTGTCAGATAGGGAAATAGTAATTTTGTCAGGCTAACAGGAGCTGTGTTTCCATTATAGTGATTTGATGTCATAAACTATGTAGTTATGACACAATCTTAGAATTTAAGAAGACTTTAATTCAGGGTTGGGAGAAGTCATCAGGAAGTTATTCCTCTGGAAAGTAAGAGTTCTTTGAGAAGGAGAAATAAAGACTAGAATACCTGATTTTATACCTGGTGTCCTAGAAGCAGAGAATCTGTGCAAAAAATTTTTCTGTACACAAAGCAAAGCCCCACAGGGAAATGGTGATCTCAGGGGTTGGGGAAGCAAGAAAGAACTACGCCCAAGGGAGGAGACCCAGGGGCTGCAAACTTCTCCTCTGCTCCTGCTCTTCAGCATGTGCTATCCTGAGTCTGGGGAGATATGATTTATTAAACTGTGGAGACCTAAGGGAGATGTGGTGAGATGTGCTTCACTCCTTCCCACTGTCTTGTCTGGGGCCTGAGTCACTTTCCATTGTCAACCACCCAAGAATGGTTCAGATCTCATCCAGGTGAGCCCAGGAAGTCAGTAGGTACTGCAGGAAAGGTTCAGGGACAGGGAGAGCTGAGAAAGCTCATCTGAGGGCTGCCTGAGGGACAATCCATGCCAGCCCACAAATGAAAGATCTCTGGATTGACTGATCCATTGATGTGTTTATTTATGATGCTAGGAAGAGAAGCAGCCATGGAACTCAGCAAGACAGGGTGAGTGTTGACATTGAAATGATGATAGTGGAAACCCAGTTAGAGCAGGGAACAGAAGGTGTGATGTGTATAATGTAAATACAAGAATATTTGCAATGATAGAAAATACAGAAATCAGGTATTTTCTGTACACAGATATGTAGATTATATTTTTAAGATGGAGCATATCTGAGTACACTTCCACATTGGAAAGAAGGAATCTGACCAAGGGTTGCTTGCTAACACTGCCTTGCAACGGAAGTGCATGAGGTGCATAGTCTGTATTAATCTTCCTTCATGCCAGATATTCAGAAGAAACACATTATTGAACATGTAAAAAGGGGCCTACAGTAATGAGCTTCATTTGTAATTATTCCCTTATGGGTGAGTCTGAATATATTGGTGATTTTGTTAATAATTTACTTTCTCTAGTGTTGGTTCTAGTTCTTTGTTTTTGCATCATCCAGTCATAGTGGCTTTTTTGCTCCTGCCTTATGTACCATATGCTTTAAAATGTAAGACTTGGAAATTGTGCCACCTTTGCTGTCTGTGATTCAGTTATATTTTCTATGCATAGATTTATCTGGGGGATTGTCTGAGCGTGTATACATCTTGTGTAGTCAAGTCTACCTGTCCAGTCGTGTTATCCTCACTCCTTTTTTTTTAAGGGAAAGGGTTTATTGGGGAACACCCTACAGACCGGAGTGAAGGGCAGGCAAAGGAAAAAGAGAGAGAAAGTATAAGAGAGAGAGAGAGACAAAGGAGAGAAGATAGAGAGACGAGCCAAGAGAGAGGAGAGAGCACAGGAGAGACGAACCAAGAGAGCATGTGTTCAGGAACAGGCCCTTTTAAAACTTTGCCTGAAGGTGGGCATGGAAGCAGGAGCAGCGAATCCCATTAAGATGGGGTGGAGTCTGGCTCAGGTAGCTGGGCCATGCGGCAACCTGGCTAAAACTGCGCCAGTTTCCTAACATTCCTCCCTTTTGTTTTTTATAAAGCAGGATTTGTATGGGATTACATTAGTCCCAAAAGTCCAGGAGGGGTAGAGGGATGGTGATCTGTCTTTAGAGCTACTTCCTGCTGACATGGGGTGACGAGGTACTCTTCGCTGGCATAGGGGCAATGTCTCAAGCCACTGTCTCCTGGGTGGGGAGCCGAGTATATCCCTGTAGCAGCATTTGGTTGACTGCCAGGATGTTGAAGGCCTTGGTTTGGTTCCATTATCACCTGCTGTAAACACTTAGACACTGTAGTATAAAAGACAGGGTGAGAATAGTAACCAATGATCCTAAGAGTAGCATTAACCAGGTAATAAGAGGATTTTATAGAGAGGAAATGGAGGGGGTCTCTGGACCCTTGGGGGGACAGTTTGATGGATGTAGCTTAAAGCTGATTCCAGCCAAGACTGGGAGAAAGGCCACTTAACTTTTGCAGGTAGTGGGGTTTTTCTGTAGAGAAATTCTGAACATTCACAACATTAAGTGGAGGAGAGGACCATCAGTACACACAGATTGGGAGTAGAGCCATTGGTGGTAGAATAGAGGCTATGATTACAAAGGAATGAGGCCCAAGTGGGCTAGATACAGAGGACAGAGTTGTTAGAGAACCTAAGAAAGGTTCTGTCTAAGCTACAACTAAGTTTTCTGATTGAGAGGCAAATAGAACCTGACAGAAGGGGCTTGAAAATAATTTGGTGGGCTTTAGGCCTTGTAAATTATGAGGCCCAGATTCATCTATCTCTTCATATAGCATACATCCTAAGGGAGGTGTGAACCTCCTTGGAAAGGCACCCTATTGACTTCCATTACCTAGCTGGCCTTGGAGGAGAGCTGGCCAGGCAAAGGCAGGTGGCATCTCCAACAGGAAATTTACAGCTCTGCCTGCAATGTTGCTGCCCCTACTTGGCCATTTCCTCAGCTGCAGTGGTCACTTTGGAAGCTGGGCTGAGTGAAGAGCTTTTCAGCTTAGAGCCAATAAGATCTGTGGCTATGACCTGGGCATCCTTCGACTCCAGGGCAGGTCCATTTCCAGTGTCCTTGCATCCCATCTGTCTGACTAGCAAGATAATATGGGAGCAGAAGGCGGGGTCGTCACCCAAGTGCCTGCTGGAGCCCAGGGCCTCACCTGTAAAAAGGTGAACAGAGATGGAGTCATCACTCATACCCACTGTTGCCTGGACACAGTGTCCATAGAGGCTAAAGGCCTTAAGTAGGAGTTGTGGTGTCTAGCACTACGACCTTGGACGAAAGTAGAAAACCTCAGATGAATGTAGACGAGAGTAGACCACAAATCAGTAGACAAGTAGAGTCGCCGTGAGAGCTTCCCGTTCTGCATCTTACCTCAAAATTTGGAAGGTTGATGTGTGGATGGAGATTGCAGAGTATTCGGTGGCTTGGAAAGAGTTCCAATTGTGTGTTTTACAACCGGCAGAAATCCAGGACCCCAGAGCACTGGAGGATGCTGGATTACCAATATGAGGCTATCCGAATCATGGCATCAATGTTATATATTAATGTTAGCCATCGTAAAGCACACCGGATACCGGAGTAAGGAAAAGGGTTTATTGGGGAACACCCTATAGACTGGAGTGAAGGGGTGGTGAAGGAAAAAGAGAGAGAAAGTATAAGAGAGAGAGAGAGAGACAAAAGAGAGAAGATAGAGTAGAGAGACGAGCCAAGAGAGAGGAGAGAGCACAGGAGAGAACCAAGAGGCATCCTAACTGCTTTTAAAATGTTCAAAATGCTTCTGCACTACTTGAGACAGTAAGTTCCATTTTCTGCAGATTTTGAGAAAGGGGACCATGTCATCCACATGACCAAACAAAACCCAACAGGCCCAATATATAAAGAACAGGCACAAACAACTTTTCTACTGTTCTGTCTAAAAATGATTCAATTTCATGCGTGTGTTTGGGCAGTTCGGTCTATTTTCTTTTTTGAATTGTCAGTACTCTCTTTGCTCATATTTTTAAAGATTATTTATTTATTTGAGAGGTAGAATTACATATGTAGAGAGGGAGAGACAGAGAAAGATCTTCCATCCACTGATTTATTCTCCAAATGGCTACAATGTCCAGAGCTGAACTGATCCAAAGCCTGAAGCTTCTCCTGGGTCTCCTTTGATGGCACTTGGCTCATCTTCCACTGCTTTCTCAAGTGCATTATCAGGGAGCTAGACCTGAAGTGGAACAGCCGGACTCGAACATTTGTTCATATGGGATGCTGGCACTGCAGGTGGCAGCTTAGCCTACTACCCTACAGTGCTGGCCCCACTCATATTTTTCCTATTGGACTGTTTCCAATCTGTGAATATCTTTCTATGTGTTGCTCAGGGTTCAACTGAGATAATTAGATTTTTTTCTCCATTGAGCCTGTTTTATTTTCTTGTTTACTGGGTAGGTGTTTAATGTTTTTATTCTTAACATGCTTTTAGACAGAAGGCAGAACATAATCACACCACTGAGGCCAATTTTGCCTGGGATCCATTCCTCTCTAAAATTTTCTAGACAGTTCCCAGAACAAGGTCAATATTCCATCTGTAGTCTTCAAGGAGAAAGGGTGTGTATGGGACAGGAGCTCCTAATCAGAGTTGGCATAAGGATCCACTATGGGAGACTGGAGTTAGACACAAAATAGATTGAATTATTGGCTGTAAATATAAATAATAGCATTTCAGAAGATAATAATTCCTTGTGTCATGTTCTGTTTCTGTGTTTTCTAGGAACATAACATATATGAAAGTAGACAATAAAACACAACTTTCAGAATTCCTTCTCCTGGGATTCTCAGAGGATCCAGCACTGCAGCCCCTCATATTTGGGCTCTTCCTCTTCATGTACCTGGTCATTGTGACTGGGAACCTGCTCATCATCCTGGCCATCCTATCAGACCCCCACCTCCACACGACCATGTACTTCTTCCTCTCTAACCTGTCCTTGATGGACGTCTGCTTCACCTCCACCACCATCCCCAAGATGTTGGTGAACATCCAGACACAGAGCAAAGCCATTAGCTATGCAGGCTGCATCACCCAGATGTTCTTCTTCATCCTGTTTGTTGGGTTGGATGACTTTCTTCTGGCTGTGATGGCCTATGACAGGTTTGTGGCCATCTGTCACCCCCTAAACTACATGGTCACCATGAACCCCCGGCTCTGTGTGCAGCTGGTCCTGGCTTCCTGGATCCTCAGTGTCCTGCAGGCCGTGTTACACAGCTCAATGGTGCTGCAACTATCATTTTGCGTGCATTTGGAAATACCTCACTTTTTTTGTGAACTGAGTCAGGTGGTCCACAGTGCCTGCTCTGACATCTTTATCAATGATCTCATGATCTATTTCACATCTGTGCTTCTGGGAGGTGGTCCCCTGGCTGGGATCCTTTACTCCTATTCTAAGATTATCTCTGCCATCCATGCAATCTCATCAGCTCAGGGGAAGAATAAAGCCTTTTCCACTTGTGCCTCTCACCTCTCCGTTGTCTCCTTATTTTATTGCACAGGGCTAGGTGTGTATCTTGGTTCTGCCATTTCTCAAAACCCACACTCAACTGCCATGGCCTCGGTGATGTACACTGTGGTCACCCCCATGCTGAATCCTTTCATCTACAGCCTAAGGAACAAAGACATGAAGAGGGCTCTGAAAAGATCATTGGGAGGAAGATCCTAAATGGGCCAATTGCCTCGGGACTGAAGAACTGCCAGGCACTGCAGGGATAAAATTCTCACCATCAGAAACTCTTACTCTTGGGTCTGATTTTGAAAATAGAATTTTCTCCTTCTGTTTCTTTACTGTAGGTCTTATTACACTGACTTCAACCTCTCTGTACAATTGAATTATTCAGTAATCTTTTTTGCTTTTCCTAGGATATTGTAGTTTTTCCCTTCAACATCTTCCTTCTTTCCCAAAAATATCCCCGGCCTGGGATAAAAAATATTTGGAAATTCCCTTATATATCACAATACAGTAAAACATCTTCCAAATAAGTTCTTGCTAGGTACTTTTTTTTTTACTGAAAAATACTCGTGTAGTCTACAGACTACATGTGGTAACTGTGCTCATTTCCATAATCTGTAGCACAGCAAAATCTGAGAATACAGTTTTTCTTTCTTAAACTTATCATTCCTGCCTCCATCACTAATTTAACTTCTCTTTCTGATAATGTGGAATTAAATAGTTAAGTATGCTTTCTTAAAGATTTATTTATTTGAGAGGTACAATTACAGATATCGAAAGGGAGAGACAGAGAGAGAGGTTTTCCATCTGTTGGTTCACTCCCCAAGTGGTCATCACAACAGTCAGAGCTGGGCAAATCCGAAGGCACAAGCCAGGAGCTACTTCTGGGTCTCCCATGTGGGGCCCAAGTGGGCCACCTTCTGCTGCTTTCCCAGGCCATCTGCAGAGACCTGGCTAAGAAGAGGAGTAGCCAGGACTCGAACCCATGCCCATATAGGATGCTAGCACTGCAGGCGGAGGCTTAGCCTGCTACCCCACTGGTTGGCCTCTTTAAGTGTGCTATATAAGTTCTCATTGGGTTTTATCCCCACCTAAAGATACTGTTCCCACTTCAGTTCCACATCCACTGTCCACCATTGTCACTGTAAAACATGACCCCAGCAATATCTACTTCATTTCTGGTAGAACTGTTTATAGGATATTTTGAAACACTATCACTATATAAATGGTGCAGAAATGAGTAGTTGAAGGGGTCAGGTATTGGACCAGAAAAATAGCAGTTGTGGCTGTAAAAGGGCTACTCATGGAAATTATGTTGATGCACCTGCTTGTATTTTGGTTGTTCTCAATGCTAATAACCTGAGTGTGATAATTTACTTCCATTTTGCAAGATGTCATCATTTGGGAACCTGTGTCAAGAATGCATGATCGCCATGTCTATTTTTACATGTGCAAGTTCATGTACAACTATCTCCAATAGAAGTTTAATTTAGAATCATAGAAAAGTTCTAATATGTGTGAAAAATACATTTCTTTGAGTGCACAAGTCCTAGAGTCTTTTTCATTTCTATTTTCTACTTTGACCTACATAATTTCACACTATCATAATATATCCTGTATTTAAATCACCTTAACACCTGAAAAACACACAGTTCCATTAAGTTCATGATCTATAAATCTTCCACAATTTTCCATAATCTTTTCTCATATGTCCTAATATTTTTTCTCCTATATTGGAACAAACATTCAAAATATCTTAGGAGAAAACCATTCTTTTTCCCTCAAAAATATTTACTCTCATATTTGGTAAAATCCTTTACAGAACACATTTAATTTATAACATACAGAATAATTTCATTTCCTATTTCTCATTGGTGGTGTTATTTAGTATTTTAATCCTTAGCAAGATGCATTCTGTAGTCCAATAGCACTTCATAATCTCTAGAAATTATATATTTTTCTCATAACAATTCTTACGAGCGAGCCAAATATATTTAGTTTATACCATAAACAAAAATATTTCAAAGTATATCAACTTAAACTAATTGCTTCATAATTCATGTTTAGTAGTATATCTTCTTTAGAAATGACATAGACTATGATGAATAGCTAACATTTTATTGAAAGTATTCTTAACCTTAATATTTCAGGCAATAAAAATAATTTTGCAGTGTTGAAGAGGCATTTAACAATGTTTATCCCACTTACATTCACCTAATTTTTTTTTTTTGACAGGCAGAGTGGACAGTGAGAGAGAGAGACAGAGAGAAAGGTCTTCCTTTGCCGGTGGTTCACCCTCCAATGGCCGCCGCGGACGGCGCGCTGCGGCCAGTGCACCGCGCTCCTCCAATGGCAGGAGCCAGGAGCCAGGTGCTTTTCCTGGTCTCCCCATGGGGTGCAGGGCCCAAGCACCTGGGCCATCCTCCACTGCACTCCCGGGCCACAGCAGAGGGCTGGCCTGGAAGAGGGGCAACCGGGACAGAATCCGGCGCCCCGACCGGGACTAGAACCCGGTGTGCCGGCGCCGCAAGGCGGAGGATTAGCCTGTTGAGCCACGGCGCCGGCCCTACATTCACCTAATTTAACAATTATGTTTGAATTGCCCATGGAAATTTTATGAAGTATTGAATAATTCTAGTTATAAATCATCTCATGTTATTTACCTGTTAACTATATTAACAGCAGGCGATTGTGAGACTATCACTTACACAACAGCCCAAAAGTTAAATGTGTGAGTGTTTTGCTAGAACACAATACTGTTTAGGATTAAACCAAAAACATCAAACTGGATTTGCTTGCTAAAGAGTTTTCAAAATCATGTGACCCTGGAAAAGCATTTTGGTTGATTTTTGTTCAATTTATGGGTATTCACTTAATTCCAATTCAATAATCTACCATGCCGTACCAAATATGGTACCAATCACATAAACACACATGTAGATATAACATAAGGCACACATACATATGCATGTATTAAAATGCAGATGAATATAACGATGATATAGTTCTGAATTCAGCCCTGAGGTAGCATCCACCATGTTCCGTCCAGCCCAGTGTTGCACAGCAAAGAGTGAATCTATAATTCCCTTTCTTGGCTCATTAGGCACATCTCCCTGTTGGTGTCCAAGTCTCCAATCACCTGATTCCCCTGCAGGACACTGGGCTTTTGGGATGCCTGCATTGTGTATCAGAGAGCACCAGGGCTCAGTTCTCGACTCCCCTGCTACCTCCAGCTACTGTGATGGTTCAAGTACTTGGGTTGCTGCCACTCACATGGGAGACTTAATTCAACTTCTGAGTCTCCTGGCTTCAGCCTGGCCAAGGACTTGGTGGTGTGGGCATTTGCTGAACAAACCAGTGAAGAGAAAATCTCTATCTGTCCTATATTTGTCTGTCTATGATCTATGATTTATCTCTATATATCTATCTAGTATCTTTCTATATTTATCTTTTTTCTCTCTCTCTCCCTTCCAGATAAATGAAGAAAAATCAATTAATTAATAAAAGGGAGAAAATGATTGTACTTGAATTGACCTCCTTTTATTTGTTCATGGAGGCTTTCAAACTGACACTTCTAAGTAACATTCACACTTCATGCCAAGGAAAACCAATTTAACCAGCATGTCAGAATGTGTAATATATACTTGTAGCTCAATCCCTGGGGTCAGGGGTGAAAAGACCATGGCAACAACAAGGCCCACAAGATCATGGATTCTGCAAATTCATCTGCTTGTTTGTGCACCTGCTTCATGATATGAGAGCAGTTTTCATAGTTGGGGTACCAGGGCTTCACATTCCAAAGTTCAAATATTTCAAGGTTACCAGAACTCGATCAATGGATGAAATTTAGAGTTTATTCATGTTGGGGTTCCTAGCTACTGGCTTCAGATCAGTGCAGCTCTGGTCATTGCGACTATTTGAGGACTGAACCTGTGGATGGAATATCTCTCTGTCCCTCTGTGCCTCTGCCTCTCTGTAACTCTGCCTCTCAAGCAAATAAATCAATAAATATTTTTAAAAAAGAAGTTATTCATGTCACATTATTGGATTCCTTTTAAAATTAGTGATTATAATGGTGGTTATCAAAGTCTAGGCTGGGAACAAGGGTGAAGGGATGGGGGAAAGCTGGAATCATAGATGATAAATTATAATTAGAGAGAAGGAAGAAGTTCTGAGGTTCTATTACATAGTACTGTGCTTGTATTTAATGTTTGTTTAATGTTGTGAAATATTGGAAGACTAATTTTGGATGTTTTCACCATGAGGAAATGCACCAAATTTGAGGACATAAATATGGTTACCACCATGGGATATTACACAATGACAGCTACTGACATATCACATAGTTGCCCCACAAATCTGTGCAATTTTGATGCATCTGATTAAAAGTTTTCAACATTTAAAATGTTAGTAAGTTGAAACAAGCCATACTAACACAGCATAGTGAAAACTTAACAAGGCGCAGAAGGCTCATCGTGCTGACAGTGGACCCTGTGTGGATCCTTCAGAAGCAGCAGTAAGGGTACCTCTTTCCTCAACATCCTCTGAATGCATCCCCCACCATTCTCCCTCCTGCTCATTGTCATCACCTCACTTGCTTCTTCAGAGCCTTGATGACAGGTAAGAACACCTGCCCCAGGGCCTGTGCACAGGCTGACCCTCTGCAAGTCCTTCATTTCCAGATAGCACCTGCGTCCCTTCATGTATGATCCATGGCATCCTGTTCCGGTCTTACCCAGGCACCTGCTGGAAATAACACCCTTCACTGATGCTGTGTTATGCCTAAGTTCTTTTCACTCATAGCATTCACTTGTTTGTTGATGTTCTTTCTGCATCATTGGGATGTAGGGAACTTTGCTTTTCAGTATGAAAGATTGTTGACTGAACAGTGCTGAGAACATGCTCAGAAATCAATTTGTACTGCTCAAGGGCAAGAAAAATTTCTTATTAAAAGAGTCTGACATGTACAGGAATGTCAGTTAAATGCTAAGTAGAAAGGAAAGCTTGCTCAGATATGACAGTACAAGACTCTCCTTTTGGGACCAGATCCATCCATACACTGTAGAGATCAATTTTCAGCCTGTAAAATAGAAATTGTAGCATTTCAACTATGTGAGCCATGACTTTCTAGGAAATGTAGTCATGTTTTTTTTGACAGGCAGAGTGGACAGTGAGAGAGAGAGACAGAGAGAAAGGTCTTCCTTTGCCGGTGGTTCACCCTCCAATGGCCGCCGCGGTTGGCGCGCTGTGGCCGGCACACCGCGCTCATCCGATGGCAGGAGCCAGGTGCTAGGTGCTTTTTCCTGGTCTCCCCATGGGGTGAAGGGCCCAAGCACTTGGGTCATCCTCCACTGCACTCCTGGGCCACAGCAGAGGGCTGGCCTGGAAGAGGGGCAACCGGGACAGAATCCGGCGCCCCGACCGGGACTAGAACCCGGTGTGCCAGCGCCGCAAGGCGGAGGATTAGCCTGTTGAGCCACGGCGCCGGCCCATGTTTTTTATCTCTTTCCAAGTAGTCACCTCAAGCAAATGGAACCAAGAAATGATATAGGAGTTTCAGAATTCCTTCTGGGACTTTCGGAGGACCCAGCACTACAGCACCTCATATTTGGGATCTTCCTTTCCATGTACCTGGTCACTGTGGCTGGGAACCTGCTCATCATCCTGGCCATCCTCTCAGACACCCACCTCCACACACCCATGTACTTCTTCCTCTCCAACCTGTCCTTGGTTGACATCTGCTTCACCTCCATCACCATCCCCAAGATGCTGGTGAACATGCAGACAAAGAGCAAAATCATCATCTATGATGGATGCATCACCAAAACATTCTCCTACTTTCTTTTTGTAGGAATGGACACCTTCCTTCCAGTTGTGATGGCCTATGACTGCCTGTAATACATGGTCATCATGAACCCCCTGCTCTGTTTGCATCTTGTTCTCATATGCTGGATCATCAGTGTCCTGCATGCCTTGTTACACAGCTTAATGGTGCTGAAATTGTCCTGTGCAAACCTGGAAGTGCCCCACTGTTTCTTTGAACTGAATCACGTGGTCCATAGTGTCTGCTTTGAAGAATTTCTTAATGATCTGTTTATATAATTTTTATCTGTGCTGCCTAGTGTAGGTCCCCTGGCTAGGATTCTTACTCCTACTCTAAAATTGTGTCCTCCATCTGTGTCATGTCAACAGCTCAGGGGAGGCATTAAAGCATTTGCCACCTGTGCCTCTCACCTCTCCACTGTCCTTATTTTATTGCACAGGACTAGTTGTGCTTCTTAGCTCTGCTGTTATCCAAGACCCACAGTCAACTGCAATGGCCTCTGTGATGTACACCGTGGTCACCCCCATGCTGAGCCCCTTCATCTACAGTCTGAGAAATTAATACATAAAGAGGGCTCTGCAAAGTGCTTTTGATGGGAAACCATAAAAGGGTCAATTGTCTTGGGCCAAAGAAGTGCCAAGGATTGCAAGGATGAAACCTCACAGTTCAAAATTCTTAATCTTGGATCTGATTGTGAAAACAAAATTTTCTCCTATGTTTATTTACTAGAGCTTCCATTTTGTGGGTATGAACTCCTCAATACAGTTTTGGCAACTTACTTACTAAGCTTTCTGTTGTCTTCAGTATCCACAGCTTTTCCCTTTGATATTTTCCTACTTTCAAAAGTGAATCCTAACATGCAATCAGAAATTTTTGGAAATTCCCATTTGTCTCATGGGACAGTAAGGATATCTTAGGAATAATTTTTCCTATTGAGAAATATGTGAGAAGCCATTATTTTCCAAAAACCATAGCATGGGACACAATGTTTTCAAAGGAGGTGTATGCTGAATCTGTTGGGGGCATTTCTTGGAAACATGGATTATTTTATTTAAAATAATACAAACTCTATGACTTGGATCAGGGTAAACATATGATGTCTGTCTTTTGGGGACTGGCTTATTTCACTGAGTATAATGATTTCCAGTTGCATCCATTTTGTTGCAAAAGACAGGATTTTATTTTTTTTTACAGCTGAGTAGTACTCCATAATGTATATATACCATAATTTCTTTATCCAGTCAACAGGTGATGGACATTTGAGTTAACCCCATATGTTAGCTATTGTTAATTGAAAGAAGATCTTTGTAAAAATTAAGAGTAGGAATGGGAGAGGGAGGAGGAAGAAGGGTTGAAGCATGGATGGGAGGCAGGGTGGGATTGGAAGTATCACTATGTTCCTAAATCAGTATATATGAAATACATAAAATTTGTATAACTTAAATAAAATTTAAAAAATAATAATATAAACTCATAAACATACAGTTGGGTTAAATAAGGCATCCAGAAAAGATACACATTGTACAATTCAGTTATTTGAAGCTTAAAAAGACAGAAAAGTAACCCACACCATTAGAATTCAAAACACTTATTTGCAGGTGAACAGGAAAAGTAGAGAAATTGTGCACAAAAGAAGCTTTTGCATCACTCTATGTGATGCAAAAAAAGGAAATAAATGGTGCTCTCAGAATATTTTTTACAGTACATTTGAAAGTTAACTTTCAACAGAGTGAGTTCTAATAGGGTGGATGTAGGTCACAGTAATATATTATATTATATTTTCAACTTTTTTTGAGCACTGGAAGTGAGGATATCAAGGCCTCCAAGCATAAGGAAACAATAAAGAAGTGGAAATGCTAACTATCCTGATGTGATCAGTGCATCTATATGTATGGGTTGAAATACTATGCTATAAAGGAAATCGTTAGAAGTGAAATTGAGACTTTGAGAAGCAATGACTTGAACAGCCCTGGTCTTTAATGTTGAGGAACAGTTTTTATTTTCTTAATGGAGAGTGGGACTGGGAATGGGAAATGGAGAAAGAAGTGGGGTGGAAGTGGGGGTGGGAGGGCAAGTATGATGGGAAGGATTGCTGTATTCCTAAAGTTGTACTTACTAAATTTGTACTCATTAAATAAATGGTTTCTTTGGGGAAAAAAAAGAATTTTTTTTGACAGGCAGAGTGGACAGTGAAAGAGAGAGACAGAGAGAAAGGTCTTCCTTTTGCCGTTGGTTCACCCTCCAGTGGCCGCCACGGCCGGCGCGCTGCGGCCGGCGCACCGTGCTCATCCGATGGCAGGAGCCAGGTGCCAGGTGCTTTCTCTGGTCTCCCATGGGGTGCAGGGCCCAAGCACTTGGGCCATCCTCCACTGCACTCCCGGGCCACAGCAAAGAGCTGGCCTGGAAGAGGGGCAACCGGGACAGAATCCGGCACCCCAACTGGGACTAGAACCTGGTGTGCCGGCGCCGCAAGGCGGAGGATTAGCCTATTGAGCCATGGCGCTGGCCGAAAAAAAAAAAGAAATATTATGCTATGCCCATACAATATGTGATTGTTACACTAAAATATGTTAGAGGATATTTTGCGTTCTTGCTTAATTTCTTGAACTCAATAAATATTCAGCTATAGTTATTAACATGAGAGTGTCAATAAAGAAAATCTACATAAACAAAAGCTTTTTTGTGTCCCCAAGATTTTCTTTAAAAACTCCTGCAGTAGAGTAATCACTACATAAATCCAAGTCTGGCTCCAAGAATGGGCCATGAGTGGTTATGCATGGAAATCTGAGACACAGTTGAAACAAGGGAGGAGACATCACTACCAGTCTTATGGATATCAAAGAAGCAATGCACCCCTCTGGACATGATGGCGACATATCCAATGGGTTAGATGAAAAGCGCAGGGTCCTTAAACCATATAACCTACCCAGATGGATACATATGAAACAAAAAATCAGAATAAAAACATAAAAAATGTTAAGAAGGCTGATGTTAACAGAAGGGTGAGGAGAATATCCTAGCAGATAGAAAGGCTACAGATCAGACAATGTGGCCCCAAAGGTTAAGCTGTCATTTGACACACCTGTATTGGAGCTCCAGTTCAAACCCAGCTACTCCATTCCTGACCCAGCTTTCTGCTGATGAACTTTGCAGGTGATGACCCAATGACTTGGCTCTCTGCCACCCATGTGGGAAACCCAGATGCACTTCCGGGCTCCTACTTTAGTGTGGCCTAGCCTCAGAGGTTGCAGACATTTGGTGAGTGAACCAGCAGATGGAAGATTCATTCTCTCTCTCTCCCTCTCTCTCTCATTTTCAATCAGATAGTAATAAATAAAAACAACAAAACAGCTCCGTTTAAAAATACATTAAAGAATAAAAGGCCCAGAACCATTAAAAAATAAAAACATCTGATAAAAAGACATGAGGGCAAGTTGCACACACGTGAATTTATGGAAAAAGAAGTACATATGAAAGCATGTGGGTAATTCAAACAGGGTGTAGACAAAAATGGAACTAAAAGATAAGTGTATTACACTGAAAGAATTTGAAATCCATGCATAGTTTTTTTGTAATACACATTTTGATGAGAACCCCTAGGATTGAAGACCCCTAGAACTCTACTTGACTTTCTTGAAAAGGACAAAACTGTGGATGCAGAAAACAACAGTAGTTTCCTGGAGTTAATGGGCAAGAGGCATGGACATAGCAGCCCAGGGTCTGTTAGTGGGTGTAAGTCTTCTTAGGATACCTCAACGGTGGGCATGTGTCTCTATGTATTTATCTAAGCCCACAGAATGCACGTGCCATGATCATAGTGGCATCAAGACAGATTCAACTGTAGAAACACATCACTTAAGGGAGGATGTGGAAACTGGGAGAAGATAGCCATGCATGGGAGCAAGCACTGTTTGTCAACATTACTCCCAGTGCTGCTGTGGACCTAACACTGCTCTGAAAACTAAAGGGTTAGAAACCAAAACAAAGGTTTCTTTGTAAGAGCTTTCCACCCATAACCTCAGTCCCCTTATTCTGTACTATGGGAAGCTGGTTGCCCATGAAGACTCCCTGAGCCCATCCTCCTTCTATCAAATCAGAGCTTGTATTTGAACAAGATCCCCAAGAGATGCAGACTTTACTGAAGTTGGGTAAGTTGACATAGAGTAAGGTTTGTCCCATCTCCACTGCTGGCATTTGTGCTGGATAAACTCTTCGGGGGTGGTGTGCTGGATAAACTCTTTGGGGGTGGTGAAACCAAGCTCCCTATTCAAAACCTTGGGTGCAGATGCTACACATCATCAGGTCCCAGTCTCCTGGCCTCCTGCCCACATCTTAACATACCCTTGCCAAGCCATTGGATGGCAAATCAACCACTTGCTAAACTTGACTCACCTAACTGGGGAGTGGTACAACCAGCCCTACAAGGATAACCACACTCAAGAAGTCATATTGTTTCTCCAATAAATAACAGCTTGCCAGTTGGTATTGTCCTGGGAGTTTTTTTCTGGAAATTCCATGTCCAGAGAAGAAAGGAATCAACACTCTATGGTAGTCCCCAAACTAACTAAAGCCTTCTGGCCACCATGAAAATTCCCTAACAAACACCATCTTGTTGACCAACCAATGGGAAGTCACAAGTACCGCTGGCCAGTCGGCAACTTGAACACAAACCAAATGGCCTCAACTTCACCCCAACAACTCAGGGAGCCCTGGAACTAAACAATAGCTTTGTAGCTCCTTGCTCTGCCAATGACAATAAATGCTTCCTTTCTTCTACCACCCTAAAGTCAGTGATTGACTTTGTGCATATTTGGCAAGCAGATTCCATTTTTTAAAGATCATATTCAATTATTTGAGAGGCAGAGTTACAAAGAGAGGGAGAGACAAAGAGAATGGTCTTCCACCCACTTGTGCACTCCTCAAATGGCCATAACAACCAGAGCTGGGCTGATCTGTAGCCAGAAACCTGGAACTTCTTCTTTGTCTTCCACATGGGTGCAGGGTCCCAAGCACTTAGATCATATTCTATTATTTTTCTCAGGCATATTAACAGGGAACTGGATGGGAAGTGGCAAAGCTGGGACTTGAACAGGAACCCATATGGGATGCTGGCATGACACGGGGAGACTTAACCTTCTATACCACAATGCCAGTCTCCCACAGGCCAGTTTTGGGGGTCCTACAGAAACTCCTCAAACAAGGGTTGTTCCCCCAAGTCCTGGCACCCACTAGGTGCTGGGAGGACCTCTATAGATATGATGGCCAAATTCCTCTGGAAGTTTCCCAATGTTCTGTCACAGAAAACTCATCCCTGGTCAAAAGAGCACAGGCCTGTGACTTCAGAGCAGGAGATATCTTGATGGAGCCCAATAGGAACCCACCCACTGCTTGGTTTGCAACTCAGGGCAGGTCTCTTAGCACTTCAGAGCTGCTTCACTGCAAATACACCATCAGATTCCACATAGCACCAATCACATAGAGTGGACTTTTAGAGAAATTACATGGGAGAATCCTTACAGTTGCTCCACTGAGGATAAACATTTTGTGACAGCTAATACAAATGAAAGCTAAATACGTCTCCACTCATTGCCAAGCATTGTGTGTATGAAGAGAAAGACCTGGATGTCAGATGCTCATTCATGTTACAAGCACTAAGCTGTTCATTTTTAAAAGATTTTATTTACTGATTTATTTGAAAGGTAGAGTTATGAGATCTGGGAGGGGGGAAGAGTTTTTCCTTTCACTGGTTCACTCCCCAAAGGACCACAACAGCCAGAGCTGCACCAATCCAAAGCCAGGGGTCAGGAGCTTCGAATCAGCACACGTATGGGATGCCGGCACTGCCAGCCCCTCATTATTTTGCTGTTGTTGTTTTTGAGAAAAGCACCATGAAGCCACAGACTATGGCACCCATGGCTTCCTGTCAGGGGAATATTGCACCTGTGGCTTCCTATCAGGGGAATATGGCTCTTCTTCTTGTTGGATAGGAGACAAGCTAGCAAGGATAGTCTCCATTAGCAAACAGTGCTGTGATGTCCCTGGGGGCATGGTTATGATCATTCATCTTAGTCTTTGGATAAAACCTTAAGTCAGGGTTGAGTAAAGACCTCTGGAAACAGAGACTTCATTGAGAAGTAGCAATAAAGACAATAAAGACTGGATTCACCTGCTATTAAACCTCAGCTCCTGGGAGCAGGAAAAATTAATCTGTCACAAGGCAAAGTTCCACAGGGACCTGATGAACTTGGGGGTTGAGTAAACAAGAGGGAAGGAGCTGTACCACAGGGAGAAGACCCAGGTAGCTGTACACATCTCCTATACTCCAGCCCTTCAGAAGATGCTACCACAAGCTTGAGAAGATGTGTTTGATAAAATGTTGGAGGCCCAACTGAGGCATGCAGAGTGAGGCTTCACCCCTTCCTGCTGTCTTGTCTGGGCCCACAGCCTCACCTTCTCCAGCAGAAACCATCCAAAAAGACATTCCTGCCGCAGAGAGAGAGAGAGAGAGAGAGAGAGAGAGAGAGAGAGAGAGAGAGGTCTCGTCCAGGTGAGCCCAAGAACACAGCAGGTCCTGCAGGGGAGGTTCAGGGACAAGGAAAGCTGACAAAGCTCACCCAGAGCTCACTCAAGAGCCAGCCCAACTCAACCTGGAGGTGAGTGATCACTGGTTTTATATATTTGCCTGCTGGACTGATTCATTCACCATCGTGGTTATTGATGGTTCTGGGAAGAGGGGCGTCCATGGAACTCAGTAAGGCAGGGAGAGACGGTTGACACCAAGTGGTGACAATGGAAATCTAACCATGATGGGTAGCACAATATTGTAGCACTGTAGAGCTACAATACATTGTGTGTGTGTGTGTGTGTGTGTGTGTGTGCGTGTGTGTGTACAGCCAAGTGAGGCTACTTGTCTCTTTGTTTTGAAGATGAGGTGTATTTGCATATACTTCCACACCAGAAAGAAAGAATCAGACTAATGGGTTGTTTGCTAACCCTGCCTTCCAACAACAGTGTGTGAGGTGCATATTCTGTAGCCATCTTCCTTCAGTGATAGGTATCCAGAGGAAACATATGATTTGATAAATAAAACCAGGTATACATGAATGTACATGCAATTGTTTCCTACTGGTGCATCTGGATGCATTTGTGGTTGGTATGGTCACTTGCTTTCTCCACTGTTCTTTATTCCTGGGTTGTATTCGTTCAACTGTGACACCTGGAGTGTTTATCACCTTTGCTGTATCTTGGTCAGTTCTTTTCTCTATGTCTAGTTACACTTCTGGGTGATATGAAAATCTGTGAATTTTGTGCGGACAAGTCAGTGAGTTCATCTGTGGTGACCTCATTGCTTTTAAAATATTCAAAATTCTCCTGCAGCATTTCAGTTGATAAGTTGCCTTTTCTACAGATTTCCATGTGTCTTTCACATATCTGTTATTCTTTCTTGTGCGTTTGATTGATCGACCTATTTTGCAAGCCAGATTGCCTCTGGCCACCAGGTGGAGGGCATTTTTCAAAGTCATTTGAAGAAGGTTGCCTTCATATTGGACCCACAGATTCTTATAGAAGAGGAAATAAGAAACTTAGATATCTGTAACTCAGTTATATATTATATTATATATAACTCAGTTTTATAGGATCTTTTTTGTAGCTAGTTGTCTGATTAAAATGTATTATATTCTTTTATTATTGCTATATATTATACAGTCTTTTATATCTAGTTTTCTAAAATTTTGATGATTGTACTAAATCACTAGATCATAACCATATTAGTTCACTATTAACGACCCCTTTGATTTTGGTATACTGTTATCTTTTTAAAGATTTATTTATTTATTTGAAAGTTGGAGTTACACAGAGAGGAGAGGCAGAGAGAAAGAGAGAGAGAGAGGTCTTCCATCTGATGGTTCTCTCCCCAATTAGCCACAACCAGCACTGCTCAGCTGATCTGAAGCCAGGAGCCAGGAGCTTCTTCTGGGTCTCCCATGTGGGCCTCCTCCTACTGCTTCCTTCCTCTCTGCCATAGCAGAGAGCTGGATTGGAAGTGGGGCAGCCGGGTCTCGAACCAGCACCCATATGGGCTACTGGTGCTGCAGGCCAGGGTGTTAACCATTGCACCACAGCACCCGTCCCTGGATTTTGAATACTTGCCCTTTCCCCTGGATTGAGCCCCTGCCACTCCATTTGACTCACGTGTCCTCATCGGCTGTATGATTTTTTTCATCTCTAATGCACATGGATTATTCTTGCTCTGTGACAATGCCCAGGTCTCACAGCAAGTGCTGTGATTCGGGTCTTGAGTTCTAACACTGAGGACCGCAGATGATTAAGTTGCGCATCTGACACAAGGGTCTCAGGGATTTATTTGTGAGAACGTTTTTCATTGTAAACGTGTAGAATTTCCATGGCGTCTGCAGGATTTTGTGCAGGGATATCAGGGAAGGCTCTCCAATGCTGAAAAATGGCCAAAACCAGCCCAGTCCTGTGTGCCCATGAGATCTGTCACAACTGAGATTAAAATTTAAAAGCAAATAATGGCTGGCACCACGACTCAATAGGCTAATCCTCTGCCTGTGGCACTGGAACCCTAGGTTCTAGTCCTGGTAGGGGCTTTGGAAGACCTCTCTCTGTGTCTCTCCCCCTCACTGACTGTAACTCTACCTTCCAAGTAAATAAATAAAAATCTTTTTTAAAAAAAGAGCTACAGTTTTTGTGCACTGTCTCATTTTTATCACATTTCTATTTTCTGCTTATCACTTTCCCCAACTGACATAGCACTAAGACAATTGCAAGAATCCGTGGACAGAGGAACCAAAAGATAAATTCATCCTGGAAAAAATACATTTTGAAATTCACATATTAGAAAGTTCATGAAATGCATTTTATGAAAAAAATAATGTGCATGAATCTCAATTTTCTTTGTCCCGGACTTAAAGTTATATTTTGATTGATATTCCAGGAATCTTTGAAGGATGCTCGTTGTACTCTCTGCTTCATTTTATGATAGAGACGTGAATTTTTCTGCATGATTTGCCTGTTGTCTAGACGGTAGAGTAAGGTCCACATCTGATTCATCATCCACAACACCTGAAATGATTTCTCATGAAAATTACAAAACATCTGACATCTTGGATAAAGTATGAGAGCAGGACAGAAATGTCTAATCAGAGATGATACAGGGTGCCCTATGGGAGCCTGACGCAAAGCAGGAAACTTGAGTTATTGACTGTAGAATATAAATAGTACAATTTACAACAGGTGACAAATGCATGCTCATGCCATGGTTTTCTTTCCCTATGTTTTGTAGTCACATCAAATGCATGGAACCAGGCAATGAAACTCAACTTTCAGAATTCCTTTTCCTGGGATTCTCAGAGGATCCAGCACTGCGGCCCCTCATATTTGGACTCTTCCTCTCCATGTACCTGGTCAATGTGGCTGGGAACCTGCTCATCATCCTGGCCATCCTATCAGACCCCCACCTCCACACGCCCATGTACTTCTTCCTCTCCAACCTGTCCTTGATGGATGTCTGCTTCACCTCCACCACAGTCCCTAAGATGCTGGTGAACATCCAGACACAGAGCAAAGCCATCAGCTATGCAGGCTGCATCACCCAGATGTTCTTTTTATTGCTTTTTGCAGGGTTAGATGATGTTCTCCTGACCGTGATGGCCTATGACAGGTTTGTGGCCATCTGCCACCCCCTGCACTACATGGTCATCATGAACCCCCAGCTCTGTGTGCAGCTGGTTCTGCTGTCCTGGGTCATCAGTGCTCTGAATTCCTTGTCACACACCCTAATGGTGCTGCAGCTGTCCTTCTGCGCACACCCTGAAATCCCCCACTTCTTCTGTGAGCTGGATCTGGTGGTCCACACTGCCTGCTCTGATACCTTTCTCAATGACATCCTCATCTATTTTGCATCTGTGCTGCTGGGTGCAGGTCCTTTGTTTGGGATCCTGTACTCCTACTCTAAGATTGTCTCCTCCATCCGTGCCATCTCTTCAGCTCAGGGGAAGTATAAAGCATTCTCCACTTGTGCCTCTCATCTTGCCGTCGTCTCCTTATTCTATGGCACACTCCTGGGTGTGTACCTCAGTTCTGCTGTTACCCAAAATCCACATTCAACTGCAACAGCCTCACTGATGTACACTGTGGTCACCCCCATGCTGAACCCCTTCATCTACAGTCTGAGGAATAAAGATATTAAGAGGGCTTTGAAGAGGTTTTTCAGGAGGAAATCTGGAGATGTGTCAGTCAACCCGTGTCCATAGATATGCCCAAGATTGCAGGGGTCAAATCAAGGTAGCCAGAAATTGTTCCTCACTAATCAGATTAGACAGAAATGTAACTCAATGCTTCTGTTTATTTCCTGCAATGTCCATTCCTTTGACAACAATGTATCAAATTTAATTCATTTTATTACTTTTCTACTCTTTATGATAGGGGGCAATATTTCCCCTCTTGACCATGTACCTCCTTTAAATTCAGGGATCACTTTTTAAGAAATATTTATTTTATTTATTTGAAAGAGTTACAGATAGAGGCAGAGGCAGAGAGGGAGAGAGGGAGAGAGGGAGAGAGGGAGAGACATGTCTTCCATCCGCTGGTTCACTCCCCAAATGGCTACAATGGTTGCAGCTGAGCTGATCAAAAGCCAGGAGCCAGGAGCTTATGCTAGGTCTCCCATGTGGGTTCAGGGGCCCAAGCACTTGGGCCATCTTCCACTACTTTTCTAGGCCATAGCAGAGAGCTGGATTGGAGGTGGAGCAGCTGGAACTTGAACCAGTACCTATGTGGGATGCATATGGGACTTTAACCAGCAACACCACATCTCCAGCCCTAAAGAATTACTTCTATGTTTGTGATCTTGTGATGACTTCCAAGGGAGCTTGAACTCCAGCTCAGTGGTGTGATTCAAGGTCAACAATTTTCCTGCATCTGCTGTGTAGCTGGAAGGGAACTTAGTGCAGTCCCACTTGACAAATCTTGTAGGGGAATTCAAATGCTTCCATGAGATAAGAGCATAAACTAGAAGCAGAGAATCAGTAGAATTCCCTGCAGTTTGTTTCCTTCTATTATCACATCAGTTGACTGTCTCTGTGCTTGAATCCATCCTAAAGTGCAATGATCTGATGCAATGCTGCCATCCCCAACAGAAGTGCAGGAGCTCTGCTGGTCTCTTTTGAGTCTGCATTCAGCTGTGATCTCTACACTACATTTCTTTTTTAATTTTTTTAAATTTATGTTTTTAAATTTATTTTTTAAGGAATACAAATTTCATAAGTACAACTTTAAGAATATAGTTATTCCCCAAATCCCACCCACCCACCCCTCCCCCTTGTCCCTCTCCCTGCACAAGTCCCATTCTCCATTAAGATCCATTTTCACCTTCATTCACAAGTGAGAGCTTTGCAGGATATAATATTCTGGGCTGGCAGTTTTTCTCTCTTAGCACCTGGGCTATATCTCGCCATTCCCTCCTAGCCTGTAGGGTTTCTGATGAGAAGTCTGCTGTGAGTCTAATTGGAGATCCTCTGAGAGTAATCTGACATTTCTATCTTGCAATTTTAGAATCGTTTCTTTCTGTTTCACTGTGGTGAGTTTGATTACAATGTGTGAGGATTTCTTTTCATCATGTCTATTAGGGGTTCTATGAGCTTCCTGTACTTGGATGTCTCTGTGCTTCTCCAAACCCGGGAAGTTTTCTGCTAGTGTCTCACTAAAAAGGCCTTCTAATCCTTTCTCCCTCTCCATGCCTTCAGGAGCTCCTAGAACCCAAATGTTTGGTTTTTTAATAGTATCCTGTAGATTCCCAACAATATTTTTTAGCTTTTTAATTTCCTCTTCTTTTCTTTGGTTTGACTGTTTCCTTCCCTGTGCTCTGTCTTCTAAGCCTGATATTCTCTCTTCTGCTTCACTGATTCTGTTTTAACGCTCTCAAAAAAAAAACCTAAATGAAAAATCTATGTGAGTGAGATCCCAGCAAAAAGAACGGGCCATCAAAGAAGGAGGTGCCTTTCTCTGAAGGGAGGAGAGAACCTCCACTTTGACTATGACCTTGTCAAAATAAGATCAGAGTCGGCAAACTCAAAAGGCTTCCATAGCCTTGGCAACTCATGGCAAGAGCCTAGGGTGATTACTGACACCATAAACAAGAGTGTCATTTGTTAAGTCAACAAATGGAGTCACTGTGCACTTACTCCCCGTGTAGAATCTCTTTCCTTAATGTGTTGTACAATGTGAATTAATGCTATAACTAGTACTCAAACAGTACTTTACACTTGGTGTTTCTGTGTGGGTGCAAACTGTTGAAATCTTTACTTAATATATACTAAATCGATCTTCTGTATATAAAGATAATTGAAAATGAATCTTGATGTGACTGGAATGGGAGAGGGAGCAGGATATGGGAGGGTTGTGGGTGGGAGGGAAGTTATGGGGAGGCAAAAGCTACTGTAATCCAAAAGTTGTACTTTGGAAATTTATATTTATTAAATAAAAGTTAGAAAAAGATTCATTTTCAATTAACTTTGTACACAAGAGACCAATTCCTTTTTTAAAAGATCTATCCATTCATTTGAAAGTCAGAGTTACACAAAGAGAGGAGAGGAGAGGGAGGGAAGGAGGGAGGGAGAGAGAGAGGTCTTCCAGTCACTGGTTCATTTTCCGATTGGCCACAATGGGCAGAGCTGTGGCAATCTGAAGCCAGAAGTCAGGAGCTTCTTCCCAGTCTCTCACATGGGTGTAGGGGCCCAAAAACTTGGGTCATCTTCTACTTCCTTCCCATGCCATAGCAGTGATCTGGATCAGAAGTGGACAGCCAGGTCTTGAACCCACACCCTTATGGGATGCCAACACTTCAGGCCAGGGCATTAACCCACTGTGCCACAGTGCCGGCTCCCAAAGACTAATTCTATACTAAGTAAAGACTTCAACAATTTTCACACACACACACACACACACACACACACACAAACTGTTTGAGAACTGGTTTTACAGTTAATTCTCCTAGTACAACTCATTAAGGACAGAGGTCCAACACGGGGAGTAAGTGCACAGTGACTCCTGTTGTTGATTTAACAATTAACACTTTTATTTATGAAGTCAGTGATCAGCTGAGGCTCTTGTCAAGAGCTGCCAAGGCTATGGAAGCCTTTTGAGTCCACAAATTCTGTCAGTATTTAGATAAGGCCATAAACAAAGTGGAAGTTCTCTCCTCCCTTCAGAGAAAACTACATCATCCTTCTTGATGGCCCCTTCTTTCTGCTAGGCTCTCACTCACAGAGATCCTTCATCTACATTATATTTCTAAGCCTCCTCTGGGATATTGCTCTTCATGTCTGAACCCACTTATGATCAGTTTCTTTTATTTCTTCATTTAGGTTAGTCTTTGAGTTTATGGGGGAGGGGAGGAAATGAATTGATCAGTGTGTAATACCTCATGTTAATTTCACTGCTCCTATCTCCATGTATCACATTCTGCCTTCTTCCCAATTTGAAAATGTAAGTTGCATCAAAAAACAAAAACAAAAACAAAAAACAAACAAAAAAACATTCTATGGTACGCCATACAAATGTATAAGTTTCATGTTTGCTTAAAAAAAATAAGTTGCATCCTTATTGTGTGTGACCAGTCTTCTGTGTGCTGTATCCTACCCTGTGTTGTTTGATTTTTTAGATTTGTTTCCATTTGACCCATTTATTGAACAATAATTGCAGACAATAATCTACAGCATCTTAGACTGTTTAACTGGTTGAATTCAAGATCCAAGCAAAAATTCAGGAGGGCTGGCAGTGTGGTGCAGCCAGTTAAGCTTCTGCTTGCAATGCCTGCATCCCATATCAGAGTTCTGGCTCTTGTCCTAGATGCTCTGCTTCCCATCCAGTTTCCTGCTAATGCACCTTGGAAGCAGCAGATGATGGCCCAAGTTCTTGGGCCACTGACACACCAGACCCACATGGGAGATCAGAGTGGAATTCCTGGCTCCTGGCTTCAGCTTGGCCCAGACCTGGCCATTGCAGCCACTTGGGGAATGAGGCAGTATGTGGAAGATTCTCTCTCTCTCTCTCTCTCTTCTATATATATATATATATATATATATATATATATATACACACACATATATAGTATGTATGTATATATATATGTGTGTGTGTCTCCTCTATGACATTCTGCCTTTCAAAAATTAAATCTTTAGAAGTTCAACTACATGTTTCCATTTGTATGTAATTCCAGGCATTTCTCAGTGAAGTTGAACTTTTTGATTGTGTAATTACTAAAAATTTAATCTCCCTGAATCTCAGATTCCTCTTCTCTGATTATGATGTGATATTATAAGCCTACCTTTAGACAGATGTTATTAACAATAAATTGTCAACAAAAACAAAGTTGATGAAGAGGTGAAACAACACTTATTTGGTAAAACAAGAATTGTGATTTGGGCACACTGAAATAAAAGCAGCCCTCACCAGTGTCCCGTAAGGCAAATGAAGTTGTTTATGGGATTTCCATAGTAGTTGCTTTAGGAGGTGGCTTAGTAACTGGGCAGAATTCTGAATTGCAAACACATTCAGATTGGTTAGTCAATTAGGGTGCTTCCCTCTTAGAGATGTTGAAAACTGGTAGATACTGACTACATGGTTTATTCAAATCTATTGGAATATCATTTGAAGGAGAGAGGGAGGGGGGGGACTGGGAGAGGGAGAGAGAGAGTCCTCCATCTGACCACAATGGCCAGAGCTGTGATCCAAAGCCAGGGTCCAGGAGCTTCTTCCAGGTCTCCTACATAGGTACAGGAGCCCAAGCACTTTGGCCATCTTCCACTGCTTTCCCAGGCTATATCAGAGAGTTGGATTGTAAGTGGAGCAGCCAGGACTCAAACCAGCTCCCATATGGGATGCTGGCACAGCAGGCAGAGGCTTAGCCTACTGTGCCACGGCACTGGCCTTATCTCTGGCTGTTTTTACATTCCAAAAGAAATAATCTAAACATGAATCCAAGAAGATACATCTTGGCAGCCCGGGGATCAGTAAGGAGTACTCAGTGTGGTCCTTTCTAGCAACATGGAAGAAAATCCTCCTGCAATGCCCCTTCCAATAGGCAAAAGTTACCAGGCTGGAAGTTCTGATGTGGTGTCCTTGCCTGGCTGGGCTCACACTGTGGAAAAACTGTTCTACCAGAATCTAATTTTTGCCTGTCTCCTTAACTATTTCTTTATGATGATGGAGAATGTCTCATTTAACCCGCTGCAAGACCTCATGAGAGTTTGTTGTTGCTGTGAAATGCATTAATTCAGTGACTGAAGTCATGATTGAGAGCATTATGCCAAGACATATCAGATGTCTAAGAATCTGCAGTATTTCTGGAATTCCTATTAACAACATCCTTAC
Source organism: Sylvilagus floridanus (assembly GCA_949820135.1). Lineage (NCBI taxonomy): Eukaryota > Metazoa > Chordata > Mammalia > Lagomorpha > Leporidae > Sylvilagus > Sylvilagus floridanus. The sequence continues at coordinate 106,553,681 of OX463233.1, read as the reverse complement.
AAATCTATCTCCAAGGAGGTTAAGCACCTGTTCTTACTGAACAACGCTTTCCATGAAGTTCAACAGGTCAGCATAAGTTTCATGAGAGGCCAGTGTTGAGACACAGCAGATTAAGCTACTGCTTGTGACACCAGCATCCAACACTGGAGTGCCAGTTTGAGTCTTGCTACTCCACTTCTAATCCAACTTCTTGCTAACTGGCCATGGGAAGGAGCAGGTGATGGCCCAAGTACTTGGACTCCTGCCACTCATGTGGGAGGCCCAGATGGAGTTCTGGGCTCCTGGATTCAGCCTGGCCTGGGTCCAGCCTTTGAGGTCATTTGAGGATTGAACTAGGAGAGGGATGATATTTCTCTCCCTCTATCTCTGCCACCAGGCCGTGGGAGGGGTGGGGCAGAGATTGAAAGCCTTGGTCACTGGGGACAGATTTGCAGTTAGGCAGGCAGGGTGATGCTCTATTTCAAGACCTATTGGATGTTGAGGGTTACCATAATGACAATGAATTTTGAAATTCAATGATGCCAGAAGAGGGTATTTTCAATATTCTCATCATAAAAACAATATTATCCTGTATCAAGACCATGTTCTACCCATAAATGTGCACATCATCTATGTGCATTTGTTGTGTACAGTGAAGTTGGCATCTTTCATTTGATTGTTTTAGCTCTTTCTTATGTTCCTGCAGACCTGTGGGCTTTTTACTTTTCACCCGCTGAACTCTTCATTTAGGGGGGCATTAAGCCTTTGAATATAAGGGATAAGTGAAAAGGTTTTATCTCAAGGATGTATGCTCAATCGGACCTGCGCCAAATGATGGAGTTAGAATCCTGCCAGGGGATTCCAATACAATCCCATCAAGGTGGCATGTACCAAGGCCATCTCACTAGTCCAAGTGATCATCTTCAGTCCACAATTGATCACACTGATAGGTCTAAGAGTCAAAGGGATCACACAAACAAGACTAGTGTCTGCTAATACTAACTGATAGAATCAAAAAGGGAGACAATGATCCAACATGGGAAGCGAGATACACAGCAGACTCATAGAATGGCAGATGTCCTAAATAGCACTCTGGTCTCAGAATCAGCCCTTAAGGCATTTGGATCTGGCTCAAGAGCCCATGAGAATATTTTAGGCATGGAAAGCCAAGACACTCTGAAAAAAAAAAAAAGAAGACCTAAATGAAAGATCTCTGTGAGTGATATCCCAGTGGAAAGAACGGGGCCATCAAAGAAGGAGGTATCTTTCTCCGAAGGGAGGAGATAACTTCCACTTTGACTATGACCCTGTCAGAATAAGATCAAAGTCAGCGAACCCTAAAGGCTTCCATAGCCTTGGCAATTCATGACTAGAGCCTAGGGAGATTACTGACGCCATAAACAAGAGTGTCAAATTGTTAAATCAACATCAGGAGTCACTGTGTACTTAACGTCTCATGAAGGATCTGTCCTTAATATGTTGTCCAATATGAAGTAATGCTATAACTAGTACTGAAACAGTATTTTTACACTTTGTGTTTCTGTGTGGGTACAAACTGATGAAATCTTTACTTAGTATATACTGAATCGATCTTCTGTATATAAAGATAATTGAAATGATTAAAAAATCTTGGTGTTAAATTGGAAATTGCATAGAAAATTAATCAATTTTTTTAAAAATATCATATAGGATCTCTGTCCTTAATGTGCTGTACATTGTGAATTAATACTATAACTAGTACTCCAAAAGTATTTTCACTTTGTGTTGCTATGTGAGGGCAAACTGTTGAAATCTTTACGTGATATGTACTAAACTGATCTTCTGTGTATAAAGAGAATTGAAAATGAATCTTGATGCGAATGCAAGGGGAGAGGGAGCGGGAAAGGGGAGGGTTGTGGGTGGGAGGGAAGTTATGGGGGGGAAGCCATTGTAATCCATAAGCTGTACTTTGGAAATTTATATTCTTTAAATAAAAGCTTTATATATATATATATATATATATATATATATATATATATATATAAAGGATGCAAAAATGGAAAAATAAAACTTAGAAAAGTTGGTCCAATCAATATTGAATAAGTGCAGGGAAAACAACCCCAATATTTCCTGTAAAAATGTCCTGACGTGTTGCTCTCTGTGGATTTCCCTGGTGTTTAGTTGATTTTACTGTGTTCCCCACACACGGAGGAGTCTCAGCACCCGAAGGACGACTTCCTTCTTTCCTTAGAGGCTGTGTGTGTCCTCTGCTGGCTGCTGCTGGTCTCTGAGGCCATCCTGGGAGTTGGGAGGGTGCCAGGGCCAAGGGCTTGTTCTTCCTCAGAGTCTCTCAGGAGCTACCCGAGCTTGTTAGCGCTTTCCCCACTGGGCGCCACTGCATTCCTCACTTTTGGCTCAGGGAGCATTTATTTTTAATTTATGCAAACACAAGCAGATTGTGGACCAAGGGCACACAGGCTGGGGAGAGTCACAGGCTGGAATTTAGGATACTGTTTGTACACCCTCTTGGAGAAAGAACACTTGACAGTATGGTGCCTGGTACATATTGTTTTCTGGTGTTGTGACTGGGGTGAGAAGAACACTGGATCAGCCCTAAGAGGCCACGGCATGTGGTGTGTATATGTGTGTGTGTGCCTGTGCTTGGTTGTGCATGTGTGTATCTGTGTGCACACATGTGGATTGCATGTGTGGGTGGGTTGTACGTGCATGCATGTGTGTATACGTGTGTGTGTGTGTGTGTGTGTGTGTGTATTCAGCAGTGAGATCAGATTTCAGAGAAACTGGACCTGAGCTCAATGGGAGGGCACCTCAAGATGTCCATGGAAAAATAGAATTAAAAGATGGCTGCATTTTGGTGCAAAAATCCTTGGCACCCAGGCCTAGTTTTCAAACTGTGCATTTTTTAAAGGTTTTTCCTTATATTCACCTTCTTTCCTGTTTATTTGAAGGGCAGAAGGACAGAGACAAAGAGAGAATCTTCCATCCACTGGTTCACTTCTCCAGTGTCTGCATCAGCAGGTTCTGGGCCAGACAGAAGCCTGGAGCTCCATCTGTCTCCCCCCTGTGTGGCAGCAACACAAGCACTTGATCCCTCCTCTGCTGCCTCCCAGGGTGTGCAACTGCAGGGAGCTGGGTTGGCCACAGAGCCTGGATTCACACCCAGGGACTCTCCTGGAGGATGTGGGTTCTCAACCAGCATCTGAACAGCTGCACCACACGCCCAGCCCCTGGCTACGCTTTCTTCATAGAACTTTGGGAAGGACTCTCAATGCACAGATTTCAACTGTGATTGCCTCAAAGAAGGTTTAACTCCTAATTCCATTTCCTCAGAAGTTCCTGAGTGGGTTTGTGTGTGTTGAGGGCAGAGATTGTTGTGTCCAGATCGTCGGATCCCCAAACGGCGCCAGAGACTTGAACACACTGAAATGCAAGAGCAAAGTTTATTTCAGAGGTACAAGCCACAGCAGGGACCCCGTCTACTCAGCCACCAGCGGAGGGCAGAGGAAGGCCCCAAGCCATGCCTGGGAGCCTCTTTTAAAGCTGGGTTATGTCATCGAGGGGTGTGAGGTAACAGTGGATTGGCTGGGGTCACCTCTGGTACTTCCTGATCGAACGCAGCTGTTCCTGATTGGGTCAGACCCCAGGGATTTCTTTGTATGGTGAATGCTAGCAAGCTGTTCCATTGTAGCTTTCAGTCTCCCCAGAGTGAGGCTGCTTTTACGGAAGTCGGGCCTGCCTCTCTGAATGGAGGCACTTTTTCGAAACAGTTACTCCAGCCCTTCATTCCCCCCTTGTTTTTGTGCATATTTAAAGATCCAATCATGGATTGTGGACTGACGCTTCGTAAGTTTCAGTAGTATTTAAAGGCTTATATTGGGACCATTGGACCATTAACTGAATGGTACCCAATTTCTGTTTCATGAACTGCACAAGTCTGTTGATAATGTAAGGGCCAAAGGTTAAGATTAGAATTAGGAGAACAAGGGGCCCTATGAGTCTTGTTAGTAGGGTGGTTAGCCATGGCGATGAATTAAACCAGGAACCACCCCTGAGAGGCTTCCCATTCTTTTTCATTTTGCCAGCCCCTCCCTGACTTTAGCCATGTTATCTTTTATTAGGGCTGAGTGATTGGCATAAAAGCAGCATTCTTTTCCAGAGTGGTGCACAGCCACATCCCAAAAGTCCAGGTGGGGCAGAGGGATGACAATCCATCTTCAGAGCCACCCCTGCTGACATAGGGCAATGAGACACTCTTGCTGGCATGGGGCGATGTCTTAAGCTGCTGTCTCCTGGGTGGGGAGCTGAGGACTTTCCTGTAGTAGCATTTGGTTGACCGCCCGGTTGCCCAAGGCCTTGGTTTACTCCATCACCAGCTGTAAACACTTAAACAGACACTGTAGTATAGAGACAGAGTGACAATAAAGCAGATCCCAGACCAGGAGAAAAGCCACTCATTAGTGTGGGAGAGGATTATCAGCACACACATGTTGGGAGTATAAACAGCAATCTACTACAGAAAACAGAGAATTTACAGAAATCTTCAACGTTTAATTTCTGCTCTGCTTTTATACACAGAATAATGACTAGTTATTTGCAGCATGTCTTTAACCTTTTAACTTTTTGCATTTTCACCAACTTGTCAAATATACTTTTTTGAACAAGGCAGAGCTGCTATGTGTTACTGAGACAGTAGTTGATATTTAATAGGAAACACTGCTCACAGAACTGTACCCCCTACTAGCCAAATTTACCTAATAATAAATTATCTTGATAATGGAGAGTAATACCATATGCACTAATTACACAGATGTTAAGGTCACAGTTTTAAACAAGGTAATTTACATTTTGAAGTACATTACTTATGGTAGTACTGTTTAAGAGATACTACTGCTGCCCCCACAGGAGCAGTAAAATTACAAAGGAATGAGGCCCAGGAGTGGGCCAGACAGGGTCCAGAACAAAGGACAGAGTTGCTATGAGAGGAGTCAAGAAAGCTGTTGTTCAAGTTACAAATAAGTTTTCTGGTTGAGAGGCAAAGAGAACCTGATAGAAGGGGCTTGATAATAACCTGGTGGTCTTAGGCTTTGTAAGTTAAGGGACCTAGACCTATCTATCTCTTTACATAGGGTACATTTTAAGGGAGGTGTGTACCTCCTTGGGGAAGGCACTCTGTTGACTTTTATTACTTATCTGGCCTGGGAGGAGAGCTGGCCAGGTAAAGGCAGGTGGCATCTCCAACAGGAAATTTACAGCTCTGTCTGCAATGTTACTGACCCTACTTGGCCATTCTCTCAACAGTGGTGGTCACTTTGGAGGCTGGGCTAAGTGAAGGGCTTTTCAGCTTAGAGCCAATAAGATCTGTGGCTCTGACCTGAAGTCCTTCTACTCCAGGGCAGGTCCATTTCCAGTGATTCAACTCTTGGCTGGCAGAGCTCCCAGGGCTCTTCATAGGCTAACTTCTGCTGAAGCCCAGGCTTACCACATCGAAAGCCACTGCAGTGGACAGGCCCATTGGGTGTCCCTGAGGGCAGATCACTGTATAGAGCTGCCTGTAATAGGCCTGCCACCCATCTTTACATTGCTTCTGATGCCCAGCTTTCTTTTCCTCCTGGTTCTTGTTAAAGTAGACCAGAGAATGAAAGTCAAGGGAGTGCTCAGTCCCACCTCTAATTTTCGTTGCCTAGACTAGAAGTCTATAGTCATAGGCATGTTTCTGATGACTATTTAGCTGGGCTGAGTTACTCTGATTCCTGAACATGGTGACTTATGTCCTTACCCAAATAGCTATGCAAGGATACTGCAAAATCTTACCAGTTACCAGTCATGCTTAAAAGCCTTGCACCACCATAGGCAAAACAGATATGTTACTCTGTGTGGTGTTGCCTGGCAGCGGATTTAATTTCCTACACTAGTCTTTAAGTAATTCAGTAATCTCACAAGGAATAATCATATATGGCAAAAGGGTAAAAAAGGCAGGGTGGCTCTTCCATGCACAAACATTTTAAGAGTAATATCAAATGAAAACTTAGCAAGCAGATTTAATCATTAGACAACAACTTAGGAAAACACTTATCAGAAGGTCCAATGTCTTTTACAAATTTTAAGAATACAAGTACTCGGAAACATCTCTTAACTACCCAACATGGTGTAGCTTGTTTAACCAGCAAATCTAAGCACAAGTATATAAAAAGTTTTCAGCTTCTCCCTTTTAGCAAGTTTACAGAGATTTAGGTTACATAAATGTTCGATCAACTTTAGCTGTTTAAACTTATGGGGAACATTACATTATATATAACATTATATTATAATATAATCAAGCTCTACAGCAATATGTAACACTTGAGATTTTTTTTTTGTATACAGAACATTTAAACCAGCAAAGACATTAGAAAAACATACATAAATGATACAGAGGAGTTGATTTAAAGACTAACTACATTCAGTTCCACAGCAAACTACAGGGTCACACACATCAGAGCAATAAAGCAGTTTCAGTAATAGCTGTTAAAATCTTTAACCCCTTTTTTATACTTTACCAATTGATTTGGATTACTTTCCGATCTTAGTAACCTCAGTTAACTATACTTTTTCTCAGTTGGTACCTGTAATACATTATTGACTTTATCAGTTTACAGAGTCATCCCACAGTACTGAATACAATAGATGTGGCTGGAAAAAGTCCATTGTAACCTACAGGAGGACGGTTAACACAGAACCAACAACTCTTTAGTTTTATCAGCAGTAAATCTGATATACGAAACTGTGGATGACAGAAGACCTTAAGTTGTCATATTTAAAATTACAAACTTGTTAACCAAGAAGAGACACTTGTTTACTTTACATAGCATTTTTGAAAGCACCTCTAGCGTTTTACAAGGCAGACTTAACTCTTTTAGGCCTCTGGGGCCCCCTCATAAGATGACCATTTTGTTTAGTAACACTAGATTACCAGATTTTACAATTTTCAGACATTTGTATCAATACTATTTTATATCATGACATAATACAGACCAAATTTGATCATTGTTACAAGGTGATTATTTAAGGGTTTGAAAATAAGCACATATCTCTATACTTGTGTTGTTTTCCATCTGCCAATTTCCTTGCTTTACATTTTGAAATAACCTATTAAAATCTCCAAATTAAAGACATTTTTCAACAAGGTAACACATCAGATTTCAGCATTAATTACTTTTAAGTGAGATTGAACTATTTTTTAATATGGGCAATCTATGAAAACACGTTAGCAAATTCAAGTAGTCTTTCTATAGAACATAAGGTGTTGAGAGTAGATTTTGGACCAGACCTGGTTCTAAGATAAAGTTCAAATTCTGAGACAAGGCAAGGGGGAGGAGAGTTACCCAGTCTGCGCCAGACTCTAAGGCCAAATTAGAATTTTGTGCCAGTCTTGCATGCCGCCACTTTGAGACCCACCAACAGAGCCTGGGATAGACATGGAGTCTCTCCTTGCCTTGTGCCTTGGGGTTCCGGTCTAAGAGGCAAAGCCACCGTGGTGGCTGGGGGGTGGCTCCCCTGTGGCTCTGAGTAGACTGGGCCGGCCCCTGGGGGAGCTCCTCCCATTGTCCCACTGCCTCCTCTCGTGGCCATGAAACATTTCCTGTAGGAGGAAAATAAGGTTGGGGGAAAAAACCTTCAGACTCATCCATTTCCCCCTGAAGAACGGGTGGTTTCTGCTCTTCTCTCAGTTTTACAGGCAACACCTGTGAGGGGGCAGATTCGACCCAGGGGAGGGGTCTGTCGGTTTGATCCACGAGGCCCCTCCTAGTTACGATGTGGAGTACCTGATGTGGAAGTCCGGTTTGAGGCTGAAAAACCAAATCTTCAACTCTGGAAATAACACTCAGGTTAAAAGTTCCCTCTCTGTGCCAGCCCACATCGAAAGTGGGCCATTCCTAGGAACAGAAATTAACTCAATTGCAATTGCCCTTTACTACATTTACATTGTTCCAACGTGCCAGAGGCTGTTCACCTTGGAGACCTGATGCAGGAGTACAGCCCGGTGAGAGATTTACACCCTCTCCCCTGGATTTTCAACGGCCAGAGCGAGCTCACCGGACGCCAGAACCACGACGCTTTATTGAATTTTTTTCACTTCGACATTCAGAACACTGGGCAGAAATCACATCGCGTCAACACCCGTTGCGGGCCTTCGCGATGTTTTGTTTTAATTAAACAGTCGGATTCCCCCGGTCCGCACCAGTTCTAAGTGGGCTGCTAGGCGCAGGCCCAAGGCGAGGTGCCACAGGGAACCGTGGCCCCGGGGGCGCACCTGCGCTGCATGGCAGCGCAGCAGCGCTGGGGGTGGGGGAGAGGAGGAGAGGGGTTTCCCCCTTGTGCCCGGACCCTGGGCGCGCTTTGCTCACCCCGAGGGCAGCCGCGATGCCCATCGCAGGTGGGGCGATCCACCGGAAGGGCCCTGGCGGCTCCTGTCCAGAATCGCCGCTGCCACGGGCTTCCCGTGCCCCTGTCTGGAAGCCCGCAGGATCCCCCTGGCATGAGCGTGCCACACGCTGGGCAATGGCCCCACCCACCCCTCCCCGCAGCCCACCCCAGGAGGGGAGGTGGGGGAGGGAGACAGCTGCTTCCTTGTCATCCTGGGACAACCAGAACCAGCACCCATGTGGGAGGCCTGGCGTGAGTTCTGGGATCCTGGCTGAGACCTGGCCCAGCTCCCACTGCTGAGAGCCTCTGGGGAGTGAACCAGTGGTGGAAGATTGATGTCAGTGCTGGAGGAAGGCTGAGTAGGACACAGACTCCTTATTGCAGATGGCCTAGGGACTTCCTGCAGGGAGCAGATTTTAGACAGCCTATAGGGATGCAGGTCCTTACTGGGGAAATAAATGGTGGCATTCCTGCCAGGTTAATACTACACGATTGTGCTATTCTTTTCTTTTTCTGTTAGCCACATGGAGCCCTGGAATGGGACTCAGGTAATTGAATTCCTTCTCCTGGGATTCTCAGAGGACCCAGCACTGCAGCCCCTCATATGTGGGCTCTTCCTGTCCATGTACCTGGTCACTGTGGCTGAGCCCTGCTCATCATCCTGGCCATCCTATCAGACCCCCACCTCCACATGCCCATGTACTTCTTCCTCTCCAACCTGTCCTTGGTGGACATCTGCTTCACCTCCACCACCATCCCCAGGATGCTGGTGAACATCCAGACACAGAGCAAAGCCATCAGCTATGCAGGCTGCATCACCCAGATGTTCTTCTTCATACTCTTTGGAGTTTTGGACAACTCGCTTCTCGTTGTGATGGCCTATGACAGGTTTGTGGCCATCTGTCACCCCCTGCACTACTTGGTCATCATGAACCCACAGCTCTGTGTGAGGCTGGTGCTGGTGTCCCGGGTCATCAGTGTCCTTAATTCCTTGTCACACAGCCTAATGGTGCTGAGGCTGTCCATCTGCACACACCTGGAAATCCCCCACTTCTTCTGTGAACTGAAAAAGGTGGTTCTACTCGCCTGCTCTGACACCTTTCCCAACGACATGGTCATGTATTTTTCAGCAGGCCTGGTGTTCTGTGGCCCCCTGGCTGGGATCCTTTTCTCCTACTCTAAGATCATCTCCTCCATCTGTGCCATCTCTTCAGCTCAGGGGAAGTATAAAGCATTCTCCAATTGTGCCTCTCACCTCTCTGTCGTCTCCTTATTTTATTGCACCTGCCTGGGTGTTTACTTTAGTTCCTCTGCTACCCATAACTCACACTCCACTGCCACCCCCTTGGTGATATACAGCATGGTCACGCCCATGCACAACCCCTTCATCTACAGCCTATGGAATAAGGACATGATGGGCGCACTGAAAAAACTTAATCGGGAAGCCATAAAACAACTCTCTTCCAGGAAGTTCTCATGACCACAGAGCCCTGAGTCTTAGTAACAGACATTGCAATGACTTCAAAATAATGCTTATTTATTCATTTTTGTTTATTTGAAAGGAAGAGTGACAGCGACAGAGACAGACAGGGGTATTCCATCTGTTGTTTCAGCCCAAATGCCTGCAACAGCCAAAGTAGGGCCAGACATAAGTCAGGAGCCAGGAACTCCATCTGCATCTCCCACATGTGTCATAGGGGCTCAACACTTGAGCCATCACATTTGGGGGAAGCTAGGTCAAAAAGCAGGTACTGTGGAATGGGTTGTGGGTATCTCAAGCAGAGACTTAAACCACTCTGTCACATCCGCTCGTTATTGCAATTCATTTCTCAGATTGTGCAAAGAGAAATTCCTCATTTAATTCTTTTCCAGTCTTATAAATTTGTTTAAATTATACTGCTTTATTGAATTTAAGCAATCACCCTTTTTAAGTGGTGTGCTCTCTCAAATGACACACAATATCTCTCCCCTTCTTAATTTCCTGACTTTCTCAAAATTGTTCCCAATCTGATAACATAAAGAATTTGGTGATTCCCATTCATCACACACAGTGATATATTCATTCCTGGTTCTGCAGTGACAATGATACTAGCCAGCTAAAGTCATTTATATAATTTTACAGTTGAGGAAATTCTACTGTGGCAGATGTAGACTTTTCTACAATTATTCCTGTGCATACCTCTTGATAACTAATTTATTTCTTTTTTATTTTTTGTCTTTTTCTTATCTTTTTTAGCTTTTAAAATTTTAAAAAATTGTTTTAGAGGAAAGATTTATTGTTGGGTGGATGAAGTCCAATGAGCTGAGGGGAGAGGGCAAGAGAGTAAGAGAGAGAGAGAGAGAGAGAGAGAGAGCAAGTGAGCATATATTTGGAAACAGCTCCTATTAAACCTTTGCTGGGGTGTGGGGAGGGAATTAGGAGCAGTGAATCCCATTAGAGTGGAGGTGGAGCTGACACCTGTGATTGAGCCATGTGGTAGTTACCAGCATTTTTTTCCATATGTCTGTTGGACATTTTAATTATATCCTTTGAAGAATGCTTGTTCATAGCCTTTGCCCATTTCTTATGTGGAGTATTTGTTTTGCTGTTGCTGAGTTTCTTGAGCTCTTTATAGATTCTGGATATTAAACCTTTGACAGTTTTGCAGTTTGAAAATAATTTCTTTCATTCTGTTGGTTGCCTCTTCACTTTGCTGAGTGCAGCTTCACAGCTTGATGTAATCCCTTTTGTCTACTTTGACTTTGATTGTCTGTGCCTCTGGGGTCTTTTCCAAGAAGTCTTTGCCTATGCCAATGTCTTGCAGGGTTTCCCTCAATGTTCTCCCTTAGTAATTTGATGGTATAAGATCATAGGTTTATAACCTTGATCCATTTTTATTTGATTTTTGTATAAGGTATAAGGTAGGGGACTTGCTTCATACTTCTGCATGTGGAGATCCAGTATTCTCAGCACCATTTGTTGAAGAAACTGTCCTTTCTCCAGAAAGTGATTTAGGTTTGTTTGTCAAAGATTAATTGGTTGTAAATGTGTGGGTTGGGGGTCTGGCAAGATGGCAGAATAGGAAGGGAGCACACTGATAGTCCAGGAAGAGACAGTTTAATAAAAGTGGAGATACTGCAGGTTCAATGAAGAGTAGGGTAAGAAACAGCAGAGGAAACTCTTCCAGAACTAGTGATCATAGTGGACCTGTGTGGAGGGTGTGGGAGCCCATTGCTTGGGACCCCAGCTGCAGAATCTACATACCAGCGCTGGAATGTGAGGTGAGCCCAACCTCAGTAGCCTGAGACACCGGCAGGAAAGTGGAAGGAAGAGACTAGAGGGAACAAGGCTTGAAACCCCGTGAGGGGAAAGTTCACCAGGCTAGCTAGAAGAGAGAGGAAAAAAAAAAGGACCGGTACAGACAGGAGTTTCTCTCTCTCCACTCACCTCTTAAAGGCGAGCAAGACAAAGAGTAGGCTCCATTTTGGGCATACATAAAAGCTGCATGACCTCAGGGCTGTATCCACCCTCAGCCAAGCAGAAAAACCAGACTCTGGGGGGAGTGGTGGTGAAATAACAGGAGATTAGGACCTAGTGAATGTGTGAAGCTAATGAACTGAGACTGTGATAAAAGAGACGGTGGATGAGAGAACTCACGGAGTTCACATGATTACTCTCCTAGATGCTACAATTCGGTAACCTTGGCAACCCAGTGAGAGACAGCAGGAGAATTTGAGCCCACACAGAGGCCAGCACAGATTCCCTGTGTGGTACTTGGGAAATAGAAGGCAAATGTTATACCCACAGGAGCCAGAAATTGGAAGTGACTACCTTCAATTCTGCTCAGCTGTGCAGAATTACTTCCCTTCTGAATTGAGAGAGAGAGAGAGAGAGAAAGAGAGAGAGATACAGATTTACCACACCTAACCTGAGTGTGTCACCTTTGGCACACCCTTAATCCTGAAGAACCAAACAGAACTCTCTGGCCACACCCATCCCAAGCCTCTAAGGCTGCATCAAAAGCAGACAGTCCACTTAATACAGTCATAGTATAACAAGAAAAAAACACCACAGCGAAGGAAGAAGAATCTAAAGAATATCTCCACAATGCCAAGCAACAAATGCAGAAACCAAGGAAACAAGAACAAGGAAGACATTATGATGCCCCCATTTTTTTTAAATTTTAAAGCTTTTATTTAAAGAATATAAATTTCCAAAGTACAGCTATGGATTACAATGGCTTGCCTCCCCCCCCCCCATAACTTCCCTCCCACTGGCAACCCTCCCCTTTCCTGCTCCCTCTCCCCTTGCATTCATATCAAGATTCATTTTCAATTCTCTTTATATACAGAAGATCAGTTTAGTATATATTAAGTAAAGATTTCAACAGTTTGCCCTCACATAGCAACACAAAGTGAAAAATACTGTTGGAGTACTAGTTATAGTATTAATTCACAATTTACAGCACATTAGGGACAGAGATCCTATATGATATTTTTTTAAAAATTGATTAATTTTCTATGCAATTTCCAATTTAACACCAATATTTTTTCATTTTCAATTATCTTTATATACAGAAGATCGATTCAGTATATACCAAGTAAAGATTTCATCAGTTTGCACCCACACAGAAACACAAAGTGTAAAAGTATTGTTTCAGTACTAGTTATAGCATTACTTCACCTTGGACAACACATTAAGGACAGATCCCTCATGAGACATAAGTACACAGTGACTCCTGTTGCTGATTTAACAATTTGACACTCTTGTTTATGGCGTCAGTAATCTCCCTAGGCTCTAATCATGAGTTGCCGAGGCTATGGAAGCCTTTAGGGTTCGCCAACTTCAATCTTATTCTGACAGGGTCATAGTCAAAGTGGAAGTTCTCTCCTCCCTTCAGAGAAAGGTACCTCCTTCTTTGATGGCCCTGTTCTTTCCACTGGGATATCACTCACAGAAATCTTTCATTTAGGTCTTCTTTTTTTCCCAGAGTGTCTTGGCTTTCCATGCCTAAAATATTCTCATGGGCTCTTGAGCCAGATCCAAATGCCTTAAGGGCTGATTCTGAGACCAGAGTGCTATTTAGGACATCTGCCATTCTATGAGTCTGCTGTGTATCTCGCTTCCCATGTTGGATCATTGTCTCCCTTTTTTTGATTCTATCAGTTAGTATTAGCAGACACTAGTCTTGTTTGTGTGATTCCTTTGACTCTTAGACCTATCAGTGTGATCAATTGTGGACTGAAGATGATCACTTGGACTAGTGAGATGGCCTTGGTACATGCCACCTTGATGCCCCCAAATGTTTTTGTGCCAGTACCAGGCTATTTTGATTTTAACTGCCCTGAAGTTGGTTGAAGTCTGGTATTGTGATGCCTCCAACACTATGTTTGTTGTTTGAGGTTGCTTTAGCTATTCAGTCTCTTGCATTTCCAGATAAATTTCATGTTCATGTTTTTCAGATCTGAGTTGAATGTCCTTGGTATTTTCACTGGGATTGCATTGAAGTATAAATTGCTTTGGGTTATGTACATTGTATTGGTATTAATTCTTCATATTTATGAACATAGAAGATTTTTCTATTTTTGTGTTTTCTATTAAAATATTTTGTAATTTGGAAAACTTTCAGATTTCATTTGTTAAATTTATCCCAAGGTCTTTAATTTTTTATAGCTAATGTGAATGGGATTGATCTTAGAGTTCTTTCTCAGCCATGGAGTCATTATCTGCGTGTACAAAGACTTTTGATTTTTATTTGCTTATTTTTATATCCTGCAACTTTACAAACTCTCTTCTGAGTTCCAATAATCTCTTCGTGGGGTCTTTTGGTTCTCGTTGTGTAGGATTATGTCTTCTGCAAACAGGCATAATTTGATTTTCTCTTTTCCAACTTACATCCTTTTAATTTCCTTTTTTTTTGGCTGATGGCTCTAGTTAAAGCTTCCAGAACTGTATTGGATAGTAATGGTAAAAATGAGCATCCCTTTCTGGCTTTGCACCTTAGTGGGAATGCTTCCAACTTTCCCCCATTCAATATAATGTTGGCTGTGGGGGTTTATCATAAATTGCATTGATTGTGTTGAGGATTGTTCCTTCTTTTTTTTTTAACAGGCAGAGTGGACAGTGAGAGAGAGCCTGGGGGACCCATGGATAGGCTTGCCATGGGACCCCCCATGCTGGGCTTGACTTATAGCAGAATTGTGGATGTAGCAGCTGATGGAACTTTCCATCTAGCTGAGGATCATGGTAAACAACAAGATGGTGTTAATGCCCTACTCACTGCATGTCTCCACAGCTGACTGATATAGCTTCTGTGTGACTCTACAGCTGAGTGTTATCAAGTGCTGGATTGGAGAGCTCTGTGCATGGACTGTGATTGGTTGAATTCTGTATATAAGCAGACCACGGGAGAAGGAGCACACGCACCATAAGCGGACCGCAGAAGGAACATGTGCGCTATCTTTCCCCCTTCTCCCTGTCCCCCACTCTTTTTCCCACTCTTTCTAAGTAGAAGTCTACTGAAGACCGATTAGCTGCGACCAGCATCATTCCTTTGCAGCCGAAGGATCGACAAGAGACAGAGAAAGGTCTTCCTTTTGCCATTGGTTCACCCTCCAATGGCTGCTGCAGCCAGCACACTGCAGCCGGCGCACTGCGCTGATCGGATGGCAGGAGCCAGGTGCTTCTCCTGATCTCCCATGGGGTGCAGGGCCCAAGCACTTGGGCCATCCTCCACTGCACTCCCTGGCCACAGCAGAGAGCTGGCCTGGAAGAGGGGCAACCAGGACAGAATCTGGTGCCTTGACTGGGACTAGAACCTGATGTGCTGGCACCGCAGGTGGAGCATTAGCCTATTGAGCCACGGCGCCAGCTGATTGTTCCTTCTATACCCACTTTGCTTAAGGTTTCATCATGAAATGATGTTGTATTTTATCAAATACTTCATCTGCAACTATTGGATAAAGTTTTCAGTGTTTAATTTGTGATGCATCACATTTATTAATTTGCATATGTTGAATGTGCATACCAGGAAAATATAAATAAAAGTTGAAAATATGTGTCGAAAGTGATATCTAAAGGGACTGGTGTTGTGTTGCAGAGGGTTAATCTGCTTTGGGCAGCAGCAGCATCCCGTATGAGCACAAGTTCAAGTCCCAGCTGCTCTGCTTTCTATCAAACTCCCTGCTTATGTGCCTGGAAAAGCAGCAGAGGTGTCCAAAGTACTTGGGCCCCTGCATTCCACTTGGAAACATGGATAGAATTCTGTGCTTCTGACTTCAGATTGGTCTAACCTCGGTCATTGTAGCCATTTGGAAAGTGAACCAGTGGATGCAAAATCTCTCTCTCTCTCATATGCTCTGTCTCTTCCTCTCTGTAACTGTGCCTATCCAATGAATCTTTAACTAGAAGGGATATGTAGAGTGGCTGTCATATAATTTGTATTTGGTTATAAAGATTGCTACAGTGAATCATTTCATGTATATATACCCTTTTCCCCCTCTTTTATGATCATCATAACGAATCCCTCACTTTGTGATTTTAGTATTTCCGTTTTCAGGAAAAAATAGTATATGTGTGTATGTTTGTATGTCTACCTAGGGAGTGAATGTGGCAAAACATAAACAAATGTTGTTTTCAAAACAAGCGAAAATCAACTCACATATAAAAAGTGATTGACTTCCCCAAATTCTGCAGAAGTACTTTCTGCATTTATAAAGCAGTGAGGGGAACAGTGAACACAGCTCAATCATTTGACTCTGTAAAATTCATAATAGTGCAGAACAGAAACATGAACATTGGTTAAAAGCAGCTCCAATTTTAATGCTTGCAATACAATTAAAAATGATGTAGTGTGGGGACCCATGGATAGGCCTGCCATGGGAACCCCCCCCCCATGCTGGGCTTGGCTAATAGCAGTAATGCAGATGTAGCAGCTGATTGAACTTTCCATCTAGCTGAGGATCATGGTAAACAACAAGATGGTGTTA
Organism: Sylvilagus floridanus; assembly: GCA_949820135.1. Taxonomy (NCBI): domain Eukaryota; kingdom Metazoa; phylum Chordata; class Mammalia; order Lagomorpha; family Leporidae; genus Sylvilagus; species Sylvilagus floridanus. Next base: position 106,537,331 of record OX463233.1, on the reverse strand, counting down.
ATGCTCTGCTCACTGCGTGACTCCACAGCTGATTGCTATAGCTTCGCATGACTCTACAGCTGAGCGTGATCAAGTGCTGGATTGGAGAACTCTGTGCATGGACTCTGGTTGACTGTGATTGGTTGAATTCTGTATATAAGTGGACCACGGGAGAAGGAACACGCACGCCAGCTTTCCCCCTTAAGGAACGTGTGCGCCATCTCTCCCCCTTCTCCCGGTCCCCCACTCTTTTTCCCACTCGTTCTAAGTAAAAGTCTACTGAACACCAATTAACTGTGAGCAGCATCATTCCTTTTGCAGCCAAAGGACTGACAATGTAGCATCAGGCCAGCACTGGCAGAGTAAGCTAATCCTTCAAATGTGGCGCTGGCATCCCATATGGGCACTGGTTCGAGTCCCAACTGCTCCTCTTCCCATCCAGCTCTCTGCTATGCCCTGAGAAAGTAGTGGAAGATGGATCAAATCCTAGTGCCCCTGAACCCATGTGAGAGACCCAGAAGAGGTCTTGGCCCCTGGTTATAATCCGCTTAGCTCTGGGCATTGTGGCCATTTGGGGAATGAACCAGTGGATTGAAGATCTCTCTCTCTCTCACTCCCTCCCTCTCTCACTTTCTCATTCTCTCTCTCTTTGCCACTGCTTCTCCGTAGCTCTGACTCTCAAATAAATAAATAAATAAATATTTAAAAAACACCAATTATGAAAGATCTCCTCAAGTGAGATCCCAGTGGAAAGAATGGGGCCATCAAAGAAGGAAGTACCTTTCTCTGAAGGGAGGAGAGAACTTCCACTTTGACGCCATAAACAAGAGTGCCAAATTGTTAAATCAACAACAGGAGTCACTGTGTACTTATGTCCCATGTGGGATCTGTCCTTAATGTGTTGTCCAATGTGAAGTAATGCTATAACTAGTACTGAAACAGTATTTTTACACTTTGTATTTCTGTGAAACACAAACTGATGAAACTGATGAAATCTTTACTTGGTATATACTGAATCGATCTTCTGTATATAAAGATAATTGAAAATGAATCTTGATGTGAATGGAATGGGAGGGGTGTGAGTGGTAGGGAAGTTATGGGGGGGAAGCCATTGTAATCTGTAAACTGTATTTTGGAAATTTATATTTACTAAATAAAAGTTAAAAAAATAAAATATTTGAAACTATAAATGAAAAAAGTCAAAAAGATATAAACAATATTTTATTTAAGAATAGAAAATCATGAGGCCAACATTGTGCTGTTGCAGGTAAAGCCACCATCTGCAGTGCCAGCATGCCATATGGGCGTAGGTTCAAGTCCTGGCTGCTCCACTTCCAATCCCGCCCCTTGATTATGGCCTGGGAAAGCAGCAAGTGCTTGAGCCCCCGCCCCCCCTGTGGGAGACCTGGGATAAGCTCCTGGCACCTGGTTTCAGGCTGGCCAAGCCCTGGCCTCTGTGGCCACCTGAGGAGTGAACCAGCAGATGGAAGACTCTTTCTCTCTGTCTCTGTCTCTGCCTCTCTGCAACTCTGCCTTTCAAATAAACAAACAAATAAATAAATAAATAAATCTTTTTTAAAAAAGATGTAAAGTCCTTGTATTAATGCCTCCCCCCACTTAAATTCACAGTTTATTTGTTCTTAACAACTGTGTGTGAATTTCTCATGGAAATTGTACGAGATTTGAAGAACCTTAGCCTGAAATCACCTCACATTCTTTCCATGTTGACCGTGTTAAGAGCATGTGAATGTGAGGTCATCATTTATGAAAGAACCCTAAAGTTAAATATATGCATGTTCTCCTAATTCAAGACACCACTCTCTATCATTAAACAAATGTATCAAACAAGTCTTGTTCACTAAATATTTTTCCAACTCATAGGAACTGTGAAAAGTTGAGGGTAGATGATATTTAATCTTGGGGTGTGCAATTATTCCAATCAATCTGGCACCATGTGAACACATATAGGGACATAAACATACATGAGAACATGACATACATACACCCATACACACAAAAATATGGACAAGCACGAAGACTCAATAGCTGTGATTTGAACCACATGTCACTGGAACACTATATAGTCTACCAGTCTGAGATGACAGTGGGATCTGAGCTGTGCCTTTGCAAGTGGAAGGAGTCAGATTGGTATGGTTTATGGCCCTTTAGAGAAGACAGTATAGGAAATTCACATCTCCAAGAGGGAGAAAGCAATTCTTCTCAAGGAGTTATAGATATGTTGATGAGGGGAAACACAGAGGAGTACATAAGTGGATGTAAGGAGGCAGGCATTTGGTGCGCTAGTAAACATGCCCCTTGAGATGCCTGTGTCATGTATCAGAGTTTGGGTGCAATGTTCAGCTCTGCTCCCAATTTTATCTTACTGGTCACACACAACCAGGGATTGAGCTTGAATTCATGGGGTCCTGCTGCCCATAAGGAAGACAGAGATTGGGTTCTGGGATCCTAGCTTTAGCCAGGCCAAGCCCAGCTATGGTGTGCATTCAGGAACTAAACCTCTTTTTTCTGTATGTATCTCTCTGCTTTTCAAATAAATATAAATAAATAAAAAATTTAAGTCATATACACACACACAAAATGGAATACTATTCACTCAAAAAGAATGAGATTCTGTCATTTCAGACTTCATGGATGCACTTGGAGGACATTGTTGTAAATACAATAATCCAGGCACAGAAGGAAAATACTAGGACTCATAGACTCTTATAAAGCTGATTTCATAGAAGTCAACAAGGGGAGAATGGTTAGCAGAAGGGAAGAAATGTCAGTGGTTGGTCAGTGGGTCCAAGGTTTTGGATGGACAAGAAGAATAAGCTCTGGTTCTTACCATACAGTAAAGTGACCAGGGTTAACAAAAATGCACTGGATATCTCAAAATAGCTAGCAAGGATTCTGAATGGTCACAACTCAAAGAAATGATCAGTGTTTAAGGTGATTGGCATGCTAATTACCCTGATTTGATCATAATGTAGTATGTAAATGCATCTAAACATCACTGTATCCTCCATAAATTGTCATAAGGGGGCCAGCACTGTGGTGCAATTGGTTAAAACCCCAGCTTGCACTGCTAGCATCCCATATGGGTGCCAGTTCAAGTTCTTGCTGCTCCACATTCGATCTAGCTCTCTACTGTGGCCTGGGAAAGCAAAAGTTGGCTTAAGTCCTTGAGCCTCTGAACCTGCGTGGGAGACCTAGAAAAAGTTCCTTGCTCCTGGCTTCTGGCTCCTGCCTTTGGATCAGCTCAGCTCTGGCTGTTGTGCCCATTTTGGGAATGAACCAGTGGATAGAAGACCTCCCTGTCTCTTTCTCTCTCTCTCTCTCTCTCTGTAACTCTGTCTCTGAAATAAATAAAAGTCATATATATATATAAATTGCAAGTTTAAATTAATTAATAAAATATTAATAATTGTAATAAAATAAAAATATTAATACATGTACCTCTTAATTAGCAAACATACTGAAAACTAAATGACAACTCTTAACTTGTAATAAAATTTCTATTTCATAACAAGTGAGGAGCCTCTAGTTTTACAACAGGGAAAATTTTCCTCTTCTTGAAGCAGGAAATGCCAATTATCTGGAGACATCTACAGCTATATACCCAACTAAACTCTTGGTCAGTCTGAAGACTCTAGGGAACACTTCAAGACAAGCCTCCTGTCTTGTATTCTGGAGAAAACATTGACTCAAATATGTCCTGAGTGCTTTGACCTCTGGGAGGCAGGAGAATTTGCAGAAAAAGAATAATCAGACTGAGTACACTTGACTTCTAACCTGGAGGTCTCTTAGATAATCAACAGGGAAATTTTTTGCTGCTCAAACTAGCATTCCCAGAGGGAAATTGGGTGCTTACAGGTCAGAGCACCTGGAGGGAATGGAAACTGTGCCTAATGAGCAGAACAGGGAGCTATAAATTCATGGGAATCTTGGTCTGATTCAGTGAGTGATATTTTACGCCTTCCTGCTGTCTGGTGTGTGACAGATGAGTCACATCTCCACCCAGAGGCCTTCCTCCCAGAGAACCATGCAGGTGAGTCTGAGCCCACAGTAGGCACTGCAGGAAAGGATTGGAGGGAATGGACACTGAGAAAATTTCCCTGAGGTGACCTGATGGCCAACTCAGTCTATTTCAGATCATTGAGACAAGAACACAGAACTCACTGTTGACAGTTAAGTGATGGTAGATGAAGCCAAGCCCTGTCAGAGCAGGGACTGAGAAGCACAAAGTGGTCCCAGTAAAAGTAGAACAGGTATCCAAAAATAATTGCAATTAAGAAGATAAAATATAGGGTGGTAGATGTGCATTTTAAATTCATTTTGTGAAAAACAGGAAGGCCATAATCTGTGAATATATATAAGCAATAACCATTTTTTAAAAAACTCATGTCTTTTCTATATGTAAAAAATCCTAAAGAAGAGTGCACTATTGTACACAATATAGGAACTGCATTGATTTAATTTTAATGAATCTTACGTTATAGGACATATTTACATTTGCAATGCCCAAAAGCTTCCAATTCTCAGCCATAAATGTATGGCTAACACTGGCTCCTTGTCCTCAGTTCTCAGGTTGGAAAACTATGGCCCTTGGGCCACATCCAGCCTGCCAACAGCTTTTGTGTGGCCTTTGAAGAATAGTTTGTACATTTTTAAGTTGTTGAAAAAATTATAAGAAGATATGTGGAATTCATACCAAATTCCAATTTCAGTGTCCATAGGAAATTTACATTTTACCAGAATCTAACCATGTTCCTACCTGCACATACTATCTACAGCTGCTTTTGTGTTACAGTGGTAGAGGTGAGTAGTTGGAACAGCAACCATATGGCTTCTAACTCTAAAACATCCCGCATCTGGCCCTTTACAGCTACTGTTTGCTGACCCTTGTTCTAATTCAGTTATTGCAAGCATGTGATGGGTTTTCCAACTGCTTGCATTTGTAAAATAGCAATTCCTTGGTCTTCCTTCCTTCATCGGCCAGTACGTTAGTTGGTAGTTACCAGCTTGTGCCATTCTGCTTGTCCTCGGCATGGACCTTACATCATGTATGACAGTTTCAGTTCAGAAATAATCAATTTCCAGTTTTAAGTGTAACAAAAATATGGAAATCATATTTTTTCTGCCATGTTTGTTCTTCAACTTCTTGGTGGGAGTGCTTCACCTGCAATATTATATACATAGACTAATTAGCATATTGAAAATGAAGCAGAAACTTTTATAGCATAGCAAGTATTCAGAGTTGTTTAACCAACAGAAACCCAGCAGTTTTAACTAGATTTGGGGGACAGCTTGTTTGCTAAAAACACAGTGTTAGAACATGATGTTCCTAATGTTGGAACATGAGTTATTTCTGCCCTGGAACACTAAATTCTTTAGGGAAAAATTTTATTATAATTTTTAACTCTTCAACTTGAAGAGAAGGCAGAATTCTTTCAATTCATTGTGCATTCAGATAAGAGTAAGGTGAACATTTGCTTCAGATTCTTAGAATTCCTGTAACTTCTGATGTAATCATTTTAAAGCAAATAGCATGAATTATGTCAAATGAATGGTGCCACATGTCTGTTTTCTATAGGAAAGCAGAATTCAGAGGCAGGCATCTAAATTACTACCACCCTTCCCGTTCTAAAATACAAGTAATGAAAAATGTTCACTACAGGGGCTGGCGTTACGGTAGTGTGGGTTGAGTTGCCACCTGTGATGCCAACACCCCATGTGGGCACTGGTTTGAGTCCTGGCTGTGCTACTTCCAATCAGGCTCTCTGATAATGTGCCTGGGAGAGCAACAGAGGATGTTCCAAGTGATTGATCAGATCCCTTCCACCCATGTAGGAGACCCCAGTAGAGTTCTGGGCTCTTGGTTTCTGCCTGGCCCAGCCCTGGCTGTTGTGAACATGTGGGGAATGAACCAATGGATGGAAGATTCACTCTTTCTCTGCCCCTCTCTCTGTGTAACTTTGCCTTTCAAATAAGTCTCTTTAAAAATATCCACTACAGCATGCATATTAAGACAAATTTCTAGTGGAATTGTATTTTTTTGAAACATATGAAAAGCACAGAGACTGAGATCTTTGTTTTACCGGTTCATTCTCTAATTGCCCACAAGGGCTGGGCCAGGCTGAAGCCAGGAGCCTGGAACTCCATCTGGGTTTCCCGCATGGATTAGAGGGACCCAAGTATTTGACTATCATCTGCAGCTTTCCCTAGCACATTAGCAGGAAACTGGATTGAAGGTGTAGTAGCCAGGACTCAAATTGGTACTGTGATATGGGATGTGGCAGTCTCAGGTGGTTGATTAACTAGCTGTGCCACAACACCCTCTCCTGGAGTTGTAGTCTTAACCTACTAAAGCAATCTTATAGTATACAAAGGGCTTCTGAAATATAGGGTGGTACACTCACCACCATGAGTGTAATTTCACTCTATCCTTCAATGAGTTACAATATAGGTGTGATAAACACCTATGCAATTTATTTGCTGCTAAGTTCTGAATATGAAAAACAATATTTAAGTTTTGACTGCTCTTCTTAACATACTCACAAAGCCATTACCATGCTCTGTCACTTCCCTAAAAGTTGAAGAGGCTTAATAGACCTCAAGCTCACTTAACTTTTGGAGGATGGACTGACTTAGCAACACAGGTGTCCCAAGTAGCATCTTAAATGCAGCACCAAAAACTCATATCTACTCTTTTTAAACTTTTGAAATGATGCATATTGAAAACTGATGATAGGGTCAGACCAAGACATTGTTTGTAAATTCTACCTACAAGAGCATTTCATGAGACGTGTCTTTTGTAGCTACTTTTCTAAACTATAAGCATTCCCATGGGTGGGGGATGGACAGAGCAGGTGGAAAGAGTTGGACTAAATAGCTGTTTTTGCAATTATTTATGAATATACTTGTGGGTTTGATAACCGTTTACTATATTTAACGCAAATTGTCTCCTCAGATTGTTGACTTTCAATCTTGATGTTTGGGTGTGTTAGTTCCTGCTTTTGATTGTATTCTTTCTTTTTTTTATAATGCTTTTATTTAAAGAATATAAATTTCCAAAATACAGCTTATAGATTACAATGGCTTCCCCCCCATAACTTCCCTCCCACCCGCAACCCTCCCCTTTCCCACTCCCTCTCCCCTTGCTTCACATCAAGATTCATTTTCAATTCTCTTTATATACAGAAGATCAGTTTAGTATATATTACGTAAAGATTTCAACAGTTTGCCCTCACATAGCAACACAAAGTGAAAAATACTGTTGGAGTACTAGTTATAGTATTAATTCACAATGTATAGCACATTAAGGACAGAGATCTTACATGATATATATTTTTTAAATTGATTAATTTTCTATGCAATTTCCAATTTAACACCAATATTTTTTCATTTTCAATTATCTTTATATACAGAGGATTGATTCAGTATATACTAAGTAAAGATTTCATCAGTTTGCACCCACACAGGAACACAAAGTGTAAAATACTGTTTCAGTGCTAGTTATAGCATTACTTCACCTTGGACAACACATTAAGGACAGATCCCACATGAGACGTAAATACACAGTGACTCCTGAAGTTGATTTAACAATTTGACACTCTTGTTTATGGCGTCAGTAATCTCCCTAGGGTCTAGTCATGAGTTGCCAAGGCTATGGAAGCCTTTAGGGTTCGCCAACTTCAATCTTATTCTGACAGGGTCATAGTCAAAGTGGAAGTTCTCTCCTCCCTTCAGAGAAAGGTACCTCCTTCTTTGATGGCCCCATTCGTTCCACTGGGATATCACTCACAGAGATCTTTCATTTAGGTCTTCTTTTTTTTTTTTCAGAGTGTCTTGGCTTTCCATGCCTAAAATATTCTCATGTGGTCTTGAGCCAGATCCAAATGCCTTAAGGGCTGATTCTGAGACCAGAGTGCTATTTAGGACATCTGCCATTCTATGAGTCTGCTGTGTATCTCGCTTCCCATGTTGGATCATTGTCTCCCTTTTTTTGATTCTATCAGTTAGTATTAGCAGACACTAGTCTTGTTTGTGTGATTCCTTTGACTCTTAGACCTATCAGTGTGATCAATTGTGAACTGAAATTGATCACTTGGACTAGTGAGATGGCCTTGGTACATGCCACCTTGATGGGATTGTATTGGGATCCCCTAGCACATTTCTAACTCCATAATTTGGGGCACGACTGATTGAGCATTTCCCAAATTGTACATCTCCTCCCTGTCTTATTCTCACTCTTATAATTCACAGGGATCACTTTTCAGTTAAAATTTAAACACCTAAGAATAATTGTTTGTTAATTACAGAGTTCAACCAATAGTACTAGAATAAAAAAATACTAAAATGGATGAAGTATTACATTGTACAACAACAGTCAGCACAAGAGCTGATCAATTTACTGTTTCTCATAGTGTCCATTTCACTTCAATAGGTTTCACCTTTGGTGCTCATTTAGTTGTCACCGATCAGGGAGAACATATGATATTTGTCCCTTTTGGACTGGCTTAATTCACTCAGAATGATGTTTTCCAGATTCCTCCATCTTGTTGCAAATGACCGGATTTCATTGTTTTTGACTGCTGTATGGTATTCTATAGAGTACATGTCCCATAATTTCTTTATCCAAATGTATGCTTTGAATTCCCTGTGATCTTTTGCTGTGAGGTTCCCTTCGTTTACCTTCTTTCATGTTGATGGCCATGTTTCTGTGTTTCTGTGTGTAACACATCTTTAAGCATCTTTTGCAGGGCTGGACGAGTGGCAACAAATTCTTTCAATTTCTGCTTGCAGTGAAAGGTCTTTATTTTACCTTCATTCACAAATGAGAGCTTTGCAGGATATATTCTGGGCTGGCAGTTTTTCTCTCTTAGTACCTGGGCTATGTCTAGCCATTCCCTTCTAGCTTGTGGCGTTTCTGATGAGAAGTCTGCTGTGAGTCTAATTGGAGATCCTCTGAGAGTAATCTGACGTTTCTCTCTTGCACATTTTAGGATCTTTTCTTTCTGTTTCACTGTGGTGAGTTTAATTACAATGTGTCGTGATGAGGATCTCTTTTGGTCATGTTTACTAGGGGTTCTATGAGCTTCCTGTACTAGGATGTCTCTGTCCTTCTCCAGAACTGGGAAATTTTCTGCTAGTGTCTCACTAAAAAGGCCTCCTAATCCTTTCTCCCTCTCCATGCCTTCAGGAACTCCTAGAACTCGAATGTTGGGTTTTTAATAGTATCCTGTAGATTCCCAACAATATTTTTTAGATTTCTAATTTCTTCTTCTTGTCTTTGGTTTGACCGTATATTTTCCTGTGCTCTGTCTTCTAAGTCCGAGATTCTCTCTTCTGCCTCACCCATTCTGTTTGTAAGGCTCTCTAATGTGTTTTTCATTTGATCTATTGAATTCTTCACTTCATTATGATTTCTTGTCACTGTTACAGTTTCATGTTCTACTAGTTGTTTCATTTCAGCTTGATTCCTCCTTAATATTTCATTTTCACGAGAGAGATTTTCTATCTTGTCCATTAAGGATTTCTGTAGTTCAAGAATTTGTTTTTGAGTACTTCTTAGTGTTCTTATCAATTTTTTGAGATCCGCTTCTTGCATTTCTTCTATCTCATCATCTTCGTAATCTTGAATTGGGGTGTCTTTTTCATTTGGGGACGCCATAGTGTCTTCCTTGTTCTTATTACCTCGGTTTTTGTGTTTGTTGTTTGGCATATTGGTTTCTCCACTGTGGTGTTTTTTCCTTGTTATACTATGACTCTAGATTAAGTGGACTGTCTGCTTTCAATGGAGCCTTAGAGGCTTGAGATGGGTGTGGCCTGAGAGCTCTGTTTGGTTCCTCAGGGTTGAGGGTGTGTCAAAGGAGACACTCCCAGGTTAGGCGTGATAAATCTCTCTCTGTTACTTTTTTTTTTTTTTGGTTCAAAAGGGAAGTAATTCCACACAGGTGAATGGAATTGGGGGTGGTTAGCAGGCGAATGATATACCCACAGGAGCCAGAGATCAGAAGCTCTTTCCCAAGGACCAGAGAGGGAATCTTTGCGGCCCTTTGTGTGGGCTGAGATTCTCCTGTAGTCTCCCACTGGGCTGCCAGGCTATTGAACTGTAGCGTCTCTGGAGAGTACTCACATGAATTCGTGATTTCCGTGAGTTCTCTCCCCCACCGTCTCCTTTTTCACAGTCTCAGTTCATTAGCACCACACATTTGTTAGGTTCTAATGTCCTGTTATTTCACCCCTCCCACCCAGAGTCAGGTTTTTCTGCTAGGCTCAGGGCCGGTGCCGACCCGAGGTCGCCCTGCTTATGACGTATTCCAAAATGGCGCCTGCTCTTTGTCTTGCTCACCTTTGAGAGGTGAGCGGAGAGAGAGAAACTTGTGTCCATATGGGTCACTTTTTTTTTCCTCTCTCTCTCTCTCTCTCTCTCTCTCTCTGTTCTAGTTAGCCTGGTAACTTTTCCCCACAGGGTTTCAAGCCTTGTTCGCTCTAATCTCCTCTTTCCGCTTCCCTTCTGGTATCTCGGGCTATTGAGGTTCGGCTCACCTCGCGTTGCAGCGCTGGTGTGTTGAATCTGCTGCTGGTGTCCCAAACTGCGGGCTCCCACGCTCTCCACGCAGGCCCACTGTGAATCTCCAGTTCCGGAAGGGTTTCCTCTGCTGTTTCTTCCCCTACTCTTCCTTGAACCTGCAGTATCTCCACTTTTGTTAAACTGTCTCTCCCCAGACTATCGGTGTGCTCCCTTCCTATTCCGCCATCTTGCCTCTCTCCCTTGATTGTGTTCTTTCAAACATACTCATTTTGCTGTTTGCCACTTATGGTTCTGTGTGTGTGTGTGTGTGTGTGTGTGTGTCTGAGGATGAAGTCTCTAAATTTGTGTCACCAAAGCTTTCAGGCTGTCTTACTGTTCCATCCACTGTTTTGTCAATGCAGAAGCTTGCTTCATTAGAGTTAATGAATCATCCTTTTTTAATTTGACAGGTAGAGTTACAGACAGTGAGAGTGAGAGAGAGAGACAGAGAAATATAAATCATCTTACATAAATGTATTTCCATTTTCTTTTTAAAAATATTTTATTTATTTATTTGAGAGGTAGAGTTATAGAGGAAGACATATAGAGAAAAGTCTTCCTTCCGTTGGTTCACTCCTCAGATGGCTGCAATGGCCGGAGCTGCACCAATCTGAAGCCAGGAGCCAGGATTTTCTTCCCAGTGTCGCACTTGGGTGCAGGGGCCCAAGGACTTTGGCCATCTTCCACTGCTTTTCCAGGCCATATCAGAGAGCTGGATCGGAAGTGGAGCAGCCAGGACTCGAACTGGAACCCATAGGGGGTGCTGGCACTGCAGGTAGTGGCTTTACCGACTCTGCTACAGCACTGACACCTTCAATATATTTTAACAAGGCACAAGTAGAACTTGGGGCACATGGTCAGCAGTCTTCAGTTTTCATCCCCCTTCCTTCCCTCTCAATCACACATGAAGGGGGTACCTGCCCTCAACTGGCACAACACACTCACGTGTTCTCTCCACAGTGGCATCCCTTTTCTCACCTACGTCATTCATAATTTTCATGGTCTCTGCTGGTCTTTCTCCTTGATTCGCTATTGCATCAATGCTAATGTAATGATTAGCACTAAATCACCCGGAACTATGACACAGAACAAGGCTCACAAGTGCTTTCGCTGTGACACTGGGCAGGCATGGGTGGAGGCTGGAGATGCTGCTATGCATCCTACAATGAACAACCCTCAACAAAACAATCAAGAGTGACAGGAGTACACAGAAATGGGTTAAACGGCTGTTACATCTTTAGTTTCATTTATTCATTTGTTTAATTTGTGTGAAAGATAAAGAGTTCCCATTTGCTGGTTCATGCCCTGAATGCCCACAACTGCTGAAGGTGGGCCAGGCTGACTCAGTGCAATTCTTCCCTCTGTGTGGCAGACACTGAAGCACTTCAGTCATCAGCTGCTGCTGCCTGCCAGAGTGTGCATTAGCAAGAACCTAAAATCAGAAGGGGAGCTGGGACTCAAACCAAGGCACTAAATGTGGGAGGCAGCCATCCCAAATGGCATCTTGGCTGCCAGTCAAATGCCCACCTATAATTTTAGTATTTCCATCTTCAGCTTGTTTCCCAGACAATGACACCAACATGACTGCCAGAAAAAAATGAAACAGTCTGACTTTGCTGCCTGTTGACAATGTCCACCCTGGTTAGTGTGAATCTCCTTCAAGTTTGTCCCCTAAGGGACAGGAAGGGATTTCCTGTGATTTTCCTAGAAGTATTACAGGGTTTGATCAAAGATGTGCATAATTTGCCACATACTGATTTGCCTGTTATAATTGTATGCCCAGACACTATAAGCATATTTTCTATAGCTGCAGGCATGTTAGATGCTGTGATTATTATTTTCCAGTTCACTTTGAAGGGAATTCTGCAGCCATTAAAAGGTATAAATATTATTTAGCTAAACATGCCTCCTCTTTTTTAAGAAAAGCTTTTATTTATTTATTTATTTATTTGAGAGGTAGAGTTACAGAGAGAGGCAGAGGTAGAGAGAGACAGAGAGAGGTCTTCCACTTGCTAGTTCACTACCCAGTTGGCTGCAATGGCTGGTGCTGTGACGATTCAAAGCCAGGAGACAAGTTTCTTCCAGGTCTCCCATGTGGGTGATGGGGCTTAAGGATTTGGGCCATCTTCTACTGCTTTCCCAGGCCATAGCTGGATCAGAAGTGGAGCAGCCTGGACTCAAACCGGCACCCATATGGATTCTGGTGCTGCAGGTGGAGGCTGAGCCCACTGTGCCAGAGCGCTGGCCCCAGGCTTCACTTGATATTTCTGTGTTTCTTGCCTTCATTCAGATGTTTTTGTCAACTGTAGACATAGAGATTCTAGATGTTCATCTCGAGTGTTCTGTGTGTTCTGTTCCTTCTTACGTTAATGTTTATTCCCTCTGATTCTCTGTAAGATGCATGGCAGAGAGCTCCAACCTCTTTTGCTTCCAGTCAGTCATTTATGTCAATTGTCATTCAACAATCTGGTCTGTTCCAACTACACAAGTCCGACCTTGTCATATGCTAAATTTCCATATGGGGAAACCTCATGGAAGATGAATTGCAAGGAAGTTTATTTTTGATGGAAAAAATGGAATTCAGGCCTGTGAGGGAGGCTTCAAGAGCTCATGGAAAATGTGCACCTTGAATAAACTACGCATGGATTTCAAAAACTGCACCAAAACAAACTTATGTTTCAATTAAACTTTCCACAAAATCGCTGAAGGACACTCCTCTCGCAAGTGGCTGGCTTCTTTCCTTTGCTTATTTACATGCTTGAGATTTCAACCTGAAAAATGTCCTCACAGCAAAAAACAAAACAAAACAAAAAAAGCACCACTACCACCTGTGTCCATGGGAGAGACTGTTGCTCTGTTGTTAACTCTGCAGGTGCACACAGGAGGTCACCAGGTAGCAAAGCTGCCAGGATCAGAGGAGCTCGCCCTTCCTTAGTGTCTCCATAACCATCATACATGAGGGCGTCTTGTCCTCCAATGTCTGCTTCCTGCCCACTCCATTGATTGAAAATAGTTTCCTTTGCATCTTCAAGTGAAGGAGGATGGATGGTGACTGGCTCAGCACTTGGACTGCCCATGTCCCCTGTCCTGAGTGACTGAGTTGGGAGCCCCGGCTTTACCTCCCTGCTAATACATACCCTGGGTGACAGCAGAGACGGCTCTAATACTTGGGTCGCTACCATCCAATGGGAGACTAGAGGGAGCTCCCAGCTCTTGTCTTCATACTGGTCCAGCCTCGGCTGTTGCAGGCATATGGGGGGAGTGTATCACTTGATTAGACAATTATCTGTCTTTCAAATACAAAAAATAAATCAATTTTTAAAAGGGAGAGAACAGTCATACCACAATAGTGCCTCACTTGTATTTGCTCATGGGAGACTTCCAAACTGGAACTTCTGGGTGGTGTTTATATTTACTTTACAGTAAAGAGAACCTGATTTGACCAGCATGGGTTACTTCCACATGTAGCCCTGTCACTGCAGCCAGAGACAAGAAGGGAATGGTGGCAACGCAGCCACAGCAGGCCATGGTGTCAGCATGTTTGTCTCTGTGTGTGCATGTATGTGTGTATCTTTGTGATAGGACAGCAGTGTTCACAGCTGGGGTGCCAGGGTTCTGTATTCCAAGGTTCATTTGTCCCAGGTGACACTTAAAACAGTGAGAACACAACTTAACCAATGCATGGCATTTAGAAGGAATTCATTTCACACCACTGGAGGCCCTTAAAAAATGTATGGGGCTGGTGCCATGGCGAAGGGGGTAAAGCTGCCATCGGCAGTGGCAGCATCCCATAAGGGAGGAAGTTCAAGTCCTGGGTGATCCACTTCTGATCCAGCTCTCTACTAATGTGCCTGGGAAAGCAGTAGTAGATGGTCCAAGTCCCTGGGACCCTGCACCCATGTGGGAGACCCAGAAGAAGCCCCAGGCTCCTGGCTTCCCATTGGCTCAGCTCTGGCTATTGTGACCATTTGGGAATTGAACCAACGGATTGAAAACCTCTCCCTCTTGCTCACTGTCATGGCCACAGTTGAGTCCTTTGGAGTCTTGAAGTTAGGTAATAACATGGGCCCCAGGGCCTTTGCACTGGCTGACTCCCTACAAGCTCACCATTCTACAGATCCCCTGTGGCACTCTGTCTGAGAGTCATGGCTCCTTCTCTCATCTGATCTAGACACCTGGTAGACAATCACATTCTCCACCCAAGCTTCTTCTGCCTGACTTTCCTTTCACAGCATTTATTTGTTGGCTGGTAATCCTTCTGCATCACTGGGAAGCAGGGAATTTTGTTTTGCAGCATATGTTTGTTGGTTGGACAGTAGTTGGAACATGATCAGAAGTCAATTTTCATTGCTCAAGTGCAACAAAAATTCTTATTAAAATGAGTATGATATGTACAAGAATGTTGCTGACAACTCTAAGTGGAAAGGAAACATTACTCTGTACAAGAATTCCCAAATGGCATTAGATCCACACACAAAATATGGAAATCATTTTTTTGCCTGAAAAATACAAACAGTAGCATTAAATCTAAGTGAGCAATAATTTTTGTGTGAAAAGCAATCATGGCATCTCTTTTTTTCCTGCAGATATCTCAACCAATGGAGCCAGGGAATGATACACAAATTTTAGAATTCCTACTCTTTGGATTCTCAGAGGACCCAGCACTGCAGCCCCTCATATGTGGGCTCTTCCTCTCCATGTACCTGGTCACTGTGGCTGGGAACCTACTCATCATCCTGACTATCCTCTCAAACCCCCACCTCCACACACCCATGTACTTCTTTCTCTCCAACCTGTCCTTGGTGGACGTCTGCTTCACCTCCACCACTGTCCCCAAGATGCTGGTGAACATCCAGACACAGAGCAAAGCCATCAGCTATGATGGATGCATCACCCAGATGTTCTTCTTCATACTCTTTGTTGGGTTGGACAACTTCCTTCTCGTTGTGATGGCCTATGACAGGTTTGTGGCCATCTGTCACCCCCTGCACTACTTGGTCATCATGAACCCCCGTCTCTGTGTGCAGCTGGTCCTGGTGTCCTGGGTCGTCAGTGTCCTGCATACCTTGTTGCAAAGTTTAATGGTGCTGAGGCTGTCCTTCTGCACGTATCTGGAAATCCACCACTTCTTCTGTGAGCTGAACCAGCTGATCCACAGCGCCTGTTCTGACACCTTCCTTAATGATCTCGTTTTGTATTTTGCATCTGTGCTGCTGGTTGGAGGTCCACTGGCTGGGATCCTTTACTCCTACTCCAGGATTGTCTCCTCTGTCTGTGCAATTTCATCATCTCAAGGGAAACATAAAGCATTTTCCACCTGTGCCTCTCACCTCTCCATTGTCTCCTTATTTTATTGTACTGGACTGGGAGTTTACCTTAGCTCTGCTGTTACCCAAGATTCACACTCAACTGCAATCGCCTCGGTGATGTACACTGTGGTAACCCCCATGCTGAACCCTTTCATCTACAGCCTGAGGAATAAAGACATAAAGAGGGCCCTGAAAAGATCTTTGGGAGAGAAACCATAAATGGGAAATTGTCTTGGGAATGAAAAATTTTTGACAATTGCCAAGATCAAACCTGAGAGGCAGAACTTATTACCCATGGATCTGCTTGTGAAAGTATTTTATTTTGCTTATTTGCTGGCGTTTCCTTTCCATAGATTTCAATTACTGCACATTGTAAGAAACCCACTCACTGAGCTTTCTGTTCTCAGTGGCCCACAGTCTGTGACTCTATTTTCCAACTTTCCCGAAACTATTCCTAACATGTTCTGAAAGATTTGGAAATTCCCATTTGTTCTGTGGGACAGTAAGTATGTCTTAGGAATAGTTTTCCTACCTGACACATGTTGTCCTGAGTAGTGTTTCTTTTAACTGAAAAAGAAAGTCACGTGCTTAACTACTGCTACAGAGAGACTATCCATGGCAGCTAAGTTTGCCTACTTTGTAGTTAGGAAAATCCTGAAACCACTGGTTTTCTGTTTTCTGTCCATCATTCCTGTCTATTGTCAGTACTTTAATGTCTTCTCCAGATTTTAACACATTTGTGTGTTCTCTAACTTCTCATTGGAGACTGTCCCCATATGTAGGATCCGGTTTCTATTTCAGCTCCAAGAAGAGAGTCTACCACTGACATCCACAGATAACTACTTCCCCATTTTTCTTTTGTAACAATGTTTATATTGTATATGACATTTTAAACATGAATGGTGAAGAGCTGAGGTATCCCTGGGGGATCAGTTGCAGTACCAAGGGGAAGGCAGCAGATGCAAAAGGTCTACATGAGGGAGCTGATGTTGATGCACGTGTTTTTTAATTTGTTGTTTTAACTCCTAATATGCTGGGTATGGAATTTAACTGCAATTTTGCAAGAGGTTACCATTGGGGAAACTGAGTTAAGGTTACACATATCTCCCTGTGTTGTTTCTTACAAATGCATGTTCACCTGCAAGTAATCCCCCAAATTAAAATTTTATTTAGACGTGTAAGTGAGGACAAGTGCTTAGCATAGCACTGAGAAAACACTCAGGATGCCTGCAACCCACATCAGAACAGCTAGGTCTGAACACTACCTCTGCTCCCAATCCAGCTTCCTAACAGTGAGCACTCTGGGAGGCAGTGATGATGGCTCAAGAACTTGGCTCCATTCCACCCATGGAGGAGAACTGGACTGTGTTCCTGGCTCCTGAGTTGGGCTTGCCCATTCCTGGCCATTGTGGAAAGTTGGGGATTGAACCAGTGAATGAGAATATGTATTCACATTCTCATTCTCATTCATATTCTCTCTCTCTCTCAAAATAATAATAATCTGCTTTAAAACAATAAAAATTGTCCATCCTATCCCCAGCAGTGTCTTTTATTATTATTGAGCTCTTATTAGACACCATGATTTCTTGTCCAGTTTCCTTCCTTGTGTGAAGGTATTTCTAGGGGTGGGTACTTGTTCACATTAGTGTCTCACTGGGGACCAATAAAAGGGGTGCCTTATTCTACCTTCTCACTTCCCTCTCCTCTTCTAAAGACTGAGACCTTAGAACATTCCTCCTAAGTCAACTGATGATAATAACTTGTTTAAGACAAGAATCTGACCTTACTTTGCCATCAATAATAATTACCCAGACACCATTTACTTCAGTCATTCTTTCCTCCTGGACTTTCAAGGCTCTAAAGTAATAACATATTCTTTCATTGGATTTGGTAACTGCTTTGCTTCACTCTTATATGTCTGGGTAGAACTGCCAATGTCACGATGTTTTGTAAACGTGACATTGTGACACATTTTAATTTTAAAAAAATTTTATAGAAGCTTTTATTTAATACATATAAATTTCTTTTTTTTGGTGGGGGGAGCTAACATCCTTAGGGGAGGCCAATCATCCACCAGTTATGAGAGTCTTCAGGCAGAAGGTTTCTGGAAGGCATGCAGGGTGCTCTGATTTCAAGATTTTTTTTGACAGGCAGAGTGGACAGTGAGAGAGAGAGACAGAGAGAAAGGTCTTCCTTTTTGCCATTGGTTCACCCTCCAATGGCACGCTGCAGCCAGTGCACTGCGCTGATCCGATGGCAGGAGCCAGGTGCTTCTCCTGGTCTCCCATGGGGTGCAGGGCCCAAGCACTTGGGCCATCCTCCACTGCACTCCCGGGCCATAGCAGAGAGCTGGTCTGGAAGAGGGGCAACCGGGACAGAATCTGGTGCCCTGACTGGGACTAGAACCCAGTGTGCTGGTGCCAGAAGGCAGAGGATTAGCCTATTGAGCTGCAGCGCTGGCCTAATAAATATAAATTTCATAAGTACAACTTTTGGATCATAGCAGTTCTTCCCCCCATGCCTGCCCTGCCAACCCCAAACTGTCCCACCTCTTACTCACTCTCCCATCAACCTTTCCTCTTGATCCATATTCCCATAACCTATCTTATCTTTCCCATTGTCCCCTATTTTCATTATTCTCTACCCAATTGTCTTTCTCAGCTGTCCTTTGTGGGAAGCAAGGCTACATTTTTTTTGCAATTCCCATCCCTCGGTTTCCCTTCACTGCAGAGCAGAGCACTGACTTGTCTGGGTGGACACTATCTCCTACTGAACCTCACTCTCAAAGGCTTCCCATGGGAATCTGTAACTGTATTAGGGGCCAAAAAAACAACTTTCATGCATTTGTGACTTCAGACAACACAAATTTGACATCTTTCAGTTCGGCATGTGTTTCCTTGGGTTAAAAGTGGAAGCAGCTGCAAGTCTGTGTCTTCTTAGATTGGAGTAAGGAAAAATCTATTCACTTGCCTTCCACATTCCTTGCCACATTCCTTGACTTGTGGTATCACTGCCATCTTCACAAGCAGAAAGGTCAGATTGGGTCTTCCTCCCATGGTACGACTCTGCTACAAATTTCACCACTTTCCTCTTCCATGTTGGAGGGCCTTAGTGTTTACTTTGTTACAGAGTAGGCTACACATTCACAGACTCTGAGGATTAATAAGTAAACTTCCACAGGCCTCTGATAACCCAAAACATCACACAGTGCACATTTTTTCAAAGAAACCTTTTATTTAATGAGTATAAATTGCATAAGTACAACTTTAGGAATACAGTGGTTCTTCCCCCAATCCATGCCTTCCCACCTCCTCCTCCCTCTCCCATTCATTTCTTCATTAAGATTAGTTTTAAATTAGCTATAAACACAGAATATCAACTCTTTACTAAGGAAGGATTTCAACAATTTGCACCCACACATGCATACAAAATATAAAAAGCTGTTTGAGAATAAGTTTTGCAGTTAATTTTCATAGTACAGTGCACATTTTAAAAACTTCTTTATTCAAAAATCAGAGTGACAGGGATGGGCAGACAGAAACAAAGAGATATTCCATCTGCTCCTTAACAGGCATTCAAAAAAAAAAAACAAACCTCAAAGTTCCAAATTCTCTGGATTCTCATATTTCCAATTGGGCTCCTAGAAATATCAAAGGATATATGTCTCTCATCTTGTAGAGACACAAGTTATCAGGCTATTTGGAATACATTACAGATATTGTCAAGATGTGAAGCAATGTTAAATTTTAAGTTAGGATAATGTAAAATGCTACTGATACAAATATCCAAAAGTTAAAAAGTCTAATGATCTTGTATTGCTAAACATGATGGTTGTCTTACTGAGAAAGTCCCAGAGGCCTAAAAGTGATAAATGTTTTGTAAAATACTACAGGTGCTTTTGAAAATACTGTACAGAGTAAGCAAGTGCCTCATGTTGGTTAACGAGTTTATAATTGTAACATGCCTATGTAAAGTCTCATCATCCACAGTTTTGTGTATCAGATTTGCTACTATTAAAACCAAAACATTGTTGGTTCTGTGTTATTTTTGTGTCCTATAGGTTCTGAAGGACTTTTTCCAGTGACTTCTATTGTGTTCAGTACTTTGGGATGGCTCTGTAAGCAGAGGAAGCCAATAATGCACTACAGGTGCCAACTGGGAGAAAGTACAGTTATTCAAGGTTACTAAGAGCAAAAAGTAATCCAAATCAATTGGTAATTTAAAAAAACAGTTAAAGATTTTAAGAAGCTATTACTGAAACTACTTTATTGTTCTATCTTTTATGTTACATTACACATGCATTGCATATCTACATGGGAAAATTTATTAAGAACAGTTTTGATTGGCTTATAGATTGTGTCTCTATGTGAGGGCAAACTGTTGAAATCTTTATATAATATGTTCTAAACTGATCTTCTGTGTATAAAGAGAATTGAAAATGAATCTTGATGTGAACAGAAGGGAAGAGGGAGCGGGAGAGGGGAGGGTGGCGGGAGGGAGGGAAGTTGTGTGGGGGGGAGCCATTGGAATCCATAAGCTGTACTTTGGAAATTTATATTCTTTAAATAAAAGCAAAAAAAATAATAAAGGTAGTAGCACAAGAAAAAAAAAGATTGCTCATAAATTTAGATACCTTTTGGATCACATGACCTAGATGAATCTCTGTATCAGATGTTTTAAATTTGTTGGTAGAAAGAAACTAAAAAAATGCTTTTACATGTTTGTGCTTGAGTTTGCAGGACAAACAAGCTGCACCATGTTAGATATTTAATAAGAGATCTTTCCAAATACATGTATTCTTGTCTTTAAATTTATAGAAGTCATTGGACCTTCTGGTAAATGTTTTCATAAGTTGTTATTAAATGGTTGAAATTGCTTGCTAAGTTTTTATTTGATACTGTTATTGTTGGTAAGCAATCTGGGAAGCCTGACTTGTTCCCTCATTTCTCTATTCTATTCAAGATGGGAAACTGATTCTATTGTGGAGGACCCTCCATGATGTACAATTTGATCTTTCAGCTTTATAAAAGGGTTGGCTAACATTTTCTGTAATAATAGCATAGCCAAGATGAGAGCTTAAATTTTGATTCCACAGCTAGATTTACTTTTCCATGGGCACAATAAATAGGAAAAACCTCCCTTTCAGTCCAAAGAGAGAGAAAGTTTTAAAGTGAGGACATAGCTTTCCTCGTTGGCATTGTCTACCTCATAGAAAAACCACAATCAGGACATGCCTGTGACTATAGATTTCTAGTTTAGGCCACTGAAGATCAGGGATGGAGCATCCCTTTGACTTGTATTCTCTTAAAGGCTTCCCCTAGTCTGCTTTAACACAACCAGGAGGAAGAGGAAGCTAGGCAGCAGAAGCATTGTAAAGATAGGCTTCAGGCCAATTAGTGGCTGCTCTACACAGTGATCTGCCATCAAGGAGACCCAACTGCCCAGTAAACTGCAGTGGTTTCCAAGGTGGTAAGTCAGGGCTTCGGCAGAAGTCAGCTTATGAAGAGCCCTGGCAGCTCTGCCAGCCAAGTTGGGTCACTGGAAGTGGACCTGCCCTGGAGTTGAAGGACTCCCAGGTTAGAGCTGCAGATATTGTTGGCTGTAAGCTGAAAATCCCTTCATTCTGCCCAGACTCCAAAGTAACCACTGCTGCTGAGGGGATGGCCGAATAGGGTCAGCAACATTAGACAGAACTGTACATTTCTTGTTACAGATGCCACCTGCTTTTACCTAACCAGCTCTCCTCCCAGGCCAGATAGGTAATGGAAGTTAACAGCCTTCCTAAGGAGGTTCACCCTCCCTTAGGATGAACCCCATGTGAAGAAATAGATAGGTCTGGGCCTCACAACTGGCAAGGCCTTTAAGCCCACCTTATTATTATCAAGCCCCTTCTGTCAGTTTTTATTTGCCTCTCAATCAGAAAACTTAGTCATCGTTTAGACAGTAGCTCTCTTAAGTCTCCTAATAATGGCTTTGTCCTTTGTTCTAGAGTCTGTATAGCCCAGTTGGGACCTCATTCCTTTACAGTCATAGCCTCTACTCTTACATCAACAGCTCCACCCATGGCCCATGTGTACTGATGCTCCTCTCCCCCACTTAATGCTGTACAATTGTTCAGAATTGTTCTACAGACAAGCCCCTCTACCCACAAGAGATGAGCTCCCCATCTCCCAGTCTTGGTTGGGATCAGTTTCACAGCCTCCCTCTCCTCAGTAGTGATCTCAGCTTTGGGCCACAAGGTTATCTCAACCAACCCACTCCAAAACAACTCCAACAGTTACAAAAGGAGGTCCCGAGGTCTAATGAGACCCCAGCTCATGTCATCTGAGGTCTCCAAAGCCATATCACCTCACCAACAGGCATGGTACCATGGGACATATGGGCCTTAATGGTGCTGTTATTAGGTTAACCAATCAGGCCAGGTAAAAACACATCAATGTAGCAGTCTTCACTATGGTCCAGAGACCCCTTCATTTCCTCTCTATGAAATCCTCTCATTACTTGGTTAGTGCCACTCCTAGGGCCATTGGCTACTATTCTCACCCTGGCTTTTTTACTACCATGTCTGTTTAAGTGTTTACATGAGGTGATAATGGAATGAACCAAAGCCGTCACCAACCAGGCAGTCAACCAAATGCTGCTACAGGGATATAATTGGCTCTTCACCCAGCAGATTGCAGCTTGAGACATCAACCCCATGCCAGTGGAGAGTAACTCATCATCCCATGTCAGCAGGAAGTAGCTGTGAAGACAGATCATCATCCCTCCACCCCTTCTAGAATTTTGGGGCTGATGTAATCCCTTACAACACTCTATAAAAAACAAAAGGGGGGAATGTTAGTAAAATGGCACAGTCTTATCTGTGGTGCAATCTATGCTCTGGACACTATCCTTGGCTCTAGCCCCCACCACCATTGCTAGAACCCAGGTGACCAAATGGCCCAATGTCAGGTGTCAATTTCACGCCCACACTAATGGAATTTGCTACTCCAATTTCCCTGACCCCTGAAAAGGTATAATAAGACCTGTTTCCTTCACACATTCTCTCTCTCCAGATCTCTCTTTCTTCTTCACCCTCTCTCGGTTAATCTCTCTCTCTCAACTCCCACCCTTTCTTCTTTGCTCCTTCCCTCTGATCTGTGAATAAATCCCCTGTGAATGAATCTTCTCCCTTAAAAAATACCCCAAAAGCACAGGCAATCAAAGCCAAAATTGACAAATGGGATTACATCAAGCTGAGAAGCTTATGCACTTCAAAAGAAGCACTCAGCAAAGTGAAGAGGCAACCCACAGAACGGGAGAAAATATCTGCAAACAATGCAACTGATAAAGGATTAATATCCAGATTCTATAAAGAGTTCAAGAAACCCAACAACAACAAAACAAGTGATCCAGTTAAGAAGTTAAGAAATGGGCAAAGGACTTGAGCAGGCATTTTTGAAAAGAGAAAATTCAAATGGCCAACAAACAAACAAAAAAGACTCAGGATCACTAGCCATCAGAGAAATGCAAATCAAAACTATAATGAGGTTTTACAACACCCAAATTAAAATGGCTCTCATACAGAAATCAAAACAGTAAGTGCTGGCAGGATGTGGAGAAAAGGTACCCTAGGGGCTGGCACCATACACAGTAGGTTAATCCTCTGCCTGAGATGCCAGCATCCCAAATGGGCATTGGTTCCAATGCCAGCTGCTGTTCTTCCAATCCAGCTCTCTTCTGTGGCCTGGGAATCAGTAAAAGATGGCCCAAGTGCTTGGGCCCCTGCACCCATGTGGGAGACCAGGCAGAAGCAGTCTCCAGGCTTTGGATCAGTGCAGTTCAAGCCATTGTGGCCATCTGGAGAGTAAACCAATGGAAGGAAGACCTTTCTCTCTGTCTCTCCCTCTGTAATTCTACCTCTCAAATAAATAAATAAAATCTTAAAAAAAAAGGTACCCTAACCCACTGTTGGTGGGAATGTAAACTAGTACAGCCATTGTGGCACCAGTACATACAAACTAGTACTTATGGAGATTTATAAGAAACCAGAAAATAGATCTACCTTATGACCCAGCCATTTTACTCTTGGGGATTTACCCAAGCAAAATAAAATCAGCATATGAAAGAGTTACCTGAAGCCCTATGTTTATAGCAGCTCAATTCACAATGGTTATGTTATGGAATCAACTCAGATGTCCATCATCCAATGACTGGACAAAGAAAATATGGTGTATAACTGCACTATGGAATACTACTCAGACGTAAAAAAGAATGAAATCCTGTCTTTTGCAACAAAATGGATGCAACTGGAAATTATATTTAGTGAAATAAGGCAGTCCCAAGACAGATATCACATGTTTTTCCCTAATCCATGGTAACTAACAGAGTATCAAAACATGTAAGGTATATGAGTGAAATTTACATTTTTGAAATTTGATAATTGTTTATAGCCTTTGTTTGTACTGTTGAGGAACAGTGTTTTTTTTTTCCTTATTACTGTATATTGAATTTTTTAGTTTTTTTATTTTTATGATATTTTAAATTCATTTTTATTTAGTAAATATAAATTTCCAAAGTAGAGTTAATGGATTACAATAGCTTCCCTCCCATAAGTTCTCTCCCACACACATCCCTCCCATCTGCCGCTCCCTCTCCCATTCCATTCAGATCAAGATTCATTTTCTATTCTCTTTATATACAGAAGATCAATTTAGTATATATTAAGTAAAGATTTCATCAGTTTGCACCCACACAGAAATACAAAGTGTAAAATACTGTTTCAGTACTAGTTATAGCATTACTTCACATTGGACAACACATTAAGGACAGATCCCACATGGGACATAAGTACACAGTGACTCCTGTTGTTGATTTAACAATTTGACACTCTTGTTTATGGCGTCAGTAATCTCCCTAGGCTCTAGTCATGAGTTGCCGAGGCTATGGAAGCCTTTAGGGTTCGCCGACTTTGATCTTATTCTGACAGGGTCATAGTCAAAGTGGAGGTTCTCACCTCCCTTCAGAGAAAGGTACCTCCTTCTTTGATGGCCCTGTTCCTTCCACTGGGATCTCACTCACAGAGATCTTTCATTTAGGTCTTCTTTTTTTTTTTCAAAGTGTCTTGGCTTTCCATGCCTAAAACACTCTTATGGGTTCTTGAGCCAGATCCGAAGGCCTTAAGGGCTGATTCTGAGGCCAGAGTGCTTGCTATTTCGGACATCTGCTAGTCTATGAGTCTGCTGTGTCTCCCACTTCCCATGCTCGATCATTCTCTCACTTTTTGATTCTATCAGTTAGTATTAGCAGACACTAGTCTTTTTTTTATAAAGCTTTTATTTAAAGAATATAAATTTCCAAAGTACAGCTTATGGATTACAATGGCTCCCCCCACACAACTTCCCTCCCTCCCGCTACCCTCCTCTTTCCCGCTCCCTCTCCCCTTCAATTCACATCAAGATTCATTTTCAATTCTCTTTATACACAGAAGATCAGTTTAGTACATATTACGTAAAGATTTCAGCAGTTTGCCCTCCCATAGAGACACAAAGTGAAAATAGTGTTGGAGTACTAGTTATAGTATTAATTCACAATGTACAGCACATTAAGGACAGAGATCCTACATGATACTTTTTTAAAAAATTGATTAATTATCTAAGCAATTTCCAATTTAACACCAAGATTTTTTAATCATTTGCAATTATCTTTATATACAGAAGATCGATTCAGTATATACTAGGTAAAGATTTCATCAGTTTGCACCCACACAGAAACACAAAGTGTAAAAATACTGTTTCAGTACTAGTAATAGCATTATTTCACATTGGACAACACATTAAGGACAGATCCATCATGAGATGTAAGTACACAGTGACTCCTGTTGTTGATTTAACAATTTGACACTCTTGTTTATGGTGTCAGTAATCTCCCTAGGTTCTAGTCATGAGTTGCCGAGGATATGGAAGCCTTTAGGGTTCGCCGACTTTGATCTTATTCTGACAGGGTCATAGTCAAAGTGGAAGTTCTCTCCTCCCTTCAAAGAAAGGTACCTCCTTTTTTGATGGCACCATTCTTACCACTGGGATCTCACTCGCAGAGATCTTTCATTTAGGTCTTCTGTTTTTTCCAGAGTGTCTTGGCTTTCCATGCCTAAAATCCTCTCATGTGGTCTTGAGCCAGATCCAAATGCCTTAAGGGTTGATTGTGAGGCCAGAGTGCTAGTTAGGACTTCTGCTCGTCTATGAGTCTGCTGTGTCTCCCACTTCCCATGTTGGATCATTCTCTCCCTTTTTTGATTCTATCAGTTAGTATTAGCAGACACTAGTCTTGTTTGTGTGATCCCTTTGACTCTTAGACCTATCAGTGTGATCACTTGTGAACTGAAATTGACCACTTGGACTAGTGAGATGGCCTTGGTATATGGCACCTTGATGAGATTGTATTGGGATCCCCTAGCATATTTCTAACTCCATCATTTGGGGCAAGTCCGATTGAGCTTGCCTAAATTGTACATATCCTCCCTCTCTTATTCCCACTCTTATATTTCACAGGGATCACTTTTCAGTTGAAATAAACACCTAAGAATAATTGTGTGTTAGTTGCAGAGTTCAACCATTAGTACTAGAACAAAAACAAACAACAAAAAGAAATACTAAAATGGGAAAAGATTTACATTGTATATCAACAGTCTAGACAACAGCTGATCCAGTCATAGCTTCTCATAGTGTTCATCTCACTTCAACAGGTTTCCCCTTTGGTGCTCAGTTAGTCATCCCCAATCAGGGAAAACAAATGATACTTGTCTGTTTGGGACTGGCTTAATTCACTCAGCATGACGTTTTCCAGATTCCTCCATCTTGTTGCAAATGACTGGATTTCATTTTTTGACTGCAGTATAGTATTCTATAGAGTATATGTCCTATAATTTCTTTATCCAGTCTACTGTTGATGGGCATTTAGGTTGATTCCAGGTCTTATCTATTATGAATTGAGCTGAAATAAACATTAATGTGCAGATGGCTTTTTTGTTTGCCAATTTAATATCCTTTGGGTAAATTCCAAGGAGTGGGATGGCTGGGTTGTATGATAGGGTTATATTCATGCTTCTGAGGAATCTCCAGACTGACTTCCATAGTGGTTTAACCAGTTTGGATTCCCACCAACAGTGGGTTAGTGTCCCTTTTCCCCCACATCCTCTCCAGCATCTATTGTTGTTAGTTTCTGATGTGAGCCATTCACACTGGGGTGAGGTGAAACCTCATTGTGGTTTTGATTTGCATTTCCCTGATTGCTAGTGATCTTGAACATTTTTTCATGTGTCTGTTAGCCATTTGGATTTCCTCTTTGGAAAAATGTCTGCTTAAGTCCTTGGTGCATTTCTTCACTGGGTAGTTTGTTTTGATGTTGTGGAGTTTCTTGATCTCTTTGTAGATTCTTGTTATCAACCCTTTATCTGTTGCATAGTTTGCAAATATTTTTCCCATTCTGTTGGTTGCCTCTTCACTCTCCTGACTGTTTCTTTTGCAGTACAGAAACTTCTCAATTTGATGCAATCCCAAATGTTAATTTTGGCTTTGACTGCCTGTGCTTCTAGGGTTTTTCTAGGAAGTCTTTGCTGGTACTTATATCTTGCAAGGTTTCTCCCTTGCTCTCTAATAATTTGATGGTGTCGAGTCATAGATTTAAGTCTTTAATCTATGTTGAGTGGATTTTTGTGTAAGGTGACAGGTAGGGGTCTTGCTTCACGATTCTGCATGTGGAAATCCAATTTTTCCAGCATCATTTATTAAATAGACTGTCCTTACTCCAGGGATTGGTTTTGGATCCTTGATCAAATATAAGTTGGCTGTAGATGTTTGGATTGATTTCTGGTGTTTCTATTCTCTTCCATTAGTCTATCCACCGGTTTAAGTACCAGTACCATGCTGTTTTGATAACTACTGCCTTGTAGTATGTCCTGAAAACTGGTATTGTGATGCCTCCAGCTTTGTTTTTGTTGTATAAGATTGCTTTAGCTATTCGAGATCTGCTGTGTCTCCATATGAATTTCAGCATCATTTTTTCCAGATCTGAGAAGAATGTCCTTGGTATCTTGATTGGTATTGCATTGAATCTGTAAATTGTTTTTGGGAGAATGGACATTATGATTATATTGATTCTTCCAATCCATGACCATGGAAGATTTCTCCATTTTTTGGTATTCTCTTCTATTTCTTTCTTTAAGGTTTTGTAATTTTCATCGTAGAGATTTTTAGCATCTTTTATTCCAAGGTATTTGATTGTTTTTGTAGCTATTGTGAATGGGATTGATCTTAGCAGTTCTTCCTCAGCTGTGGCATTGCCTGTGTTTCAAAGGCTGTTGATTTTTGTGCATTGATTTTATATCCTGCTACTTTGCCAAACTCTTCTATGAGTTCCAATAGTCTCTTAGTAGGGTTCTTTGGATCCCCTAAATAAAGAATCATATCATCTGCAAAGAGGGATATTTGACTTTTTCCTTCCCAATTTGTATCCCTTTAATTTCTTTTTCTTGCCTAATAGCTCTGGCTAAGACTTCCACAAATATATTGAATAGCAGTGGTGAGAGTGGGCATGCCTGTCTGTTACCAGATCTCAGTGGAAATGCTTCAGACTTTTCCCCATTCAGTAGGATGCTGGCCATGGGTTTTTCATAAATTCCTTCGAATGTATTGAGGAATGTTCCTTCCCTGCCCAGTTTGCTTAGAGTTTTCATCATGAAAGGGTGTTGTATTTTATAAAATGCTTTCTCGGCATCTAGTGAGAAATCATATGGTTTTTCTTCTGCAGTTTGTTAATGTGGTGTATCACGTTGATTGTTTTGCGAACATTGAAGCATCCCTGCATACCAGGGATAAATCCCACTTGGTCTGGGTGGATGATCTTTCTGATGTGTTGTTGTATTCTATTGGCCAGAATTTAATTGAGTATTTTTGCATCTATGTTCATCAGGGATATTGGTCTGTAATTCTCTTTCAATGCTGCATCTTTCTCTGGCTTAGGAATTAAGGTGATGCTGGCTTCATGGGAAGAATTTGGGAGGATTCCCTCTTTTTTGATTGTTCTGAATAGTTTGAGAAGAATTGGAGTTAGTTCTTCTTTCAATGTCTGGTAGAATTCAGCAGTGAATCCATCTGGTCCTGGGCTTTTCTTTGTTGGGAAAGTTATGGGTCTGTTTAGGTTTTCTATGTCTTCCTGTTTCAGTTCAGGTAGGTTGCATGTGTGCAGGAATATATCGATTTTTGATCGGTTTCCCTGTTTGCTGGCATCCAAGTCCTTGTAATAATTTCTGATGATTCTTTTTATTTCTGTGGTGTCTGTTGTTATGTTTCCTTTTTCATCTCTGATTTTATTGATTTGGGGCTTTTCTCTTCTTTTTTTAGTTAGTTGGGCCAATGGGGTGTCAATTTTGTTTTTTGTGTTTTTTTTTTTTTTTTTGAAAAAACCAGCTCCTTGTTTGGCTGATTTTTTGTAATTTTTTTGGATTCAATCCTGTTGATTTCTTCTCTGATTTTAATTATTTCTCTTCTCCTACTAGCTTTGGGTCTGGTTTGCCTCAAATTTTCTAGATCCCTGAGGTGAATTGAAAGCTCATCTATTTGGTGCCTTTCCAATTTCTTGATGTAGGCACCTATTGCTATAAACTTTCCTCTTAACACTGCTTTTGCTATATCCCATAGGTTTTGGTATGCTGTGCTGTTATCTTAATTTACTTCCAGGAAATTTTTGATTCTCTTTTAATTTCTTCTATGACTCATTGTTCATTCAGGAGCATGTTGTTCAGTCTCCATGTGTTTGCATATGCTCTAGGGATTCCTGAGTTGCTAATTTCCTCCTTCATTCCTTTATGGTGTGAGAAGCTGCATGGTATGATTCTAATTCTTTTGAATTTGCTGAGACTTGCTTTATGGCCTAGTATGTGGTCAATCCTAGAGAAGGTTCCATGTCCTGCTGAGAAGAATGTAAATGCGTTATGTATAGGATGAAAAATTTTGTCGATATCTGTTAGATCCATTTGGGCTATAGTATCGTTTAAATCTAATGTCTCCTTTTTGATCTTCTGTCCTGTTGATCTGTATTTCTCTGAAAGTGGAGTATTGAAGTCCCCCAGCACTATTGTATTGGGGTCTAAGTCTCCCTTTAAGTCCCTTAAGAAATCTTTTAAATAAACCGGTGCCCTGTAATTAGGTGCATATACATTGACGATTGTTATATCTTCCTGTTAAATTGATCCCTTAATCATTATTTAGTGCCCCTCTTTGTCTCTCCTAATAGTTTTTGTGGTAAAATTTATGTTATCTGATATTAAGATGGTTACGCGTGCTCTTTTTTCATTTCTGTTGGCATGGTATATGTTTTTCTAGCCTTTCACTTTCAGTCTGTATGGATCTTTGTTAGAAAGATGTGTTTCTTGTAAGCAGCAAATAGATGGGTTTTGTTCCTTAATCCATCCAGCCAATCTGTGTCTTTTAACTGGAGAGTTGAGGCCATTAACTTTCAAATTGTCTATTGACAAGTGGTAACTTTGCCCTGCCATTTGCCAAGGATATTTTGTAATATATGCTTTCAATTCCCTGTGATCTTTTGTTTTGAGGATCCCTTCCTTTACCTTCTTTCATATTGATGGCCATGTTTCTGTGTTTCTGTGTGTAACACATCATTAAGCATCTATTGCAGGGCTGGATGAGTGGTGACAAATTCTTTCAATTTCTGTTTGCTATGAAAGGTCTTTATTTCACCTTCATTCACAAATGAGAGCTTTGCAGGATATAATATTCTGGGCTGGCAGTTTTTCTCTCTAAGTACCTGGGCTATGTCTCACCATTCCCTTCTACCTTGTGGGGTTTCTGATGAGAAGTCTGCTGTGCGTCTAATTGGATATCCTCTGAGAGTAACTTGACATTTCTCTCTTGCACATTTCTGGTTCTTTTCAATCTCCCCATGGTGGTAAATCATTGTGGCTGGATCAAAAGTGGAGCAGCTGGGACTTGGACCAGTGTTCATATGATATGATGGTACTGCAGGTAGAAGTTTTACCTGCTACCCCACAGCACTGGCCTCAAAAGATTATAAAACTGAAAGATGACAACTAATGTAGTTTCTTTTACAAATTTTACAAGAAGCATTTTCATGAAGAACTGTTGTTTAGCTCTTTGTCAAATTTTTTAAAATATATGTTTATTTATTTGAAAGTGAGAGAAGTTTATTTTTTCTTCCCTTATCTCTCTCTTGCCCCCACCCTCTCTACCTATCAAATAAGTAAACCAAAACTTTTTAAATCCTAAATATTTACATGACATATGTGATAATTTTCTGAATGGCTAACTTGAGGAGCATCAGTAATGCAATGGATCTTTAAATTGCCCTACCATTCCTTTTTACAGATTCCGACTTATAGATTCACTTTTGCCTGACTTTCTGCATTAATTCAATCCAATCATAGGGTCTGACTGGACAGCTGAATAGGGAGAGGTCTGTGCAGTTACTAATACTTCCTGTTGCACATGGAGGAATTCACCAGGTTTTCTAGAGATTCAGTTACAAATAAATGATTTGGGTCCATGATGTAGCTCAGCAGGTTAAAGCCCTTGTTTGCAGTGCTGGCATCACATATGGGCAATAAAGGATTAAACATTGTATTTTATCACTGGATACCTGGGGTGGGCTAACCTTTCTTTGTCATGCATCATTTGGATATTTATAGTGTGACTTGTGGGCCATACAATATTATCAGCTTAAGAATTACCCTTCTAGGTATAGCTAAAAACTTGCCATGGGACTCCAAATCCCATTAAGCTGGGTGGTAATGCCATCTTAAGTACTAAAGTGATCACATTAAGTATTAAATTGTTTATATAGATAGGATTAAGTGTTAAAAGGATCATAAAAATAAGACCAAGTGTCTTTTATTAATAGTAAATATAATCAAAAAAGGGGAAAATGTTCCAACATGGGATGCAATCCACACAGCAGACTCATCCAGGTCAGATGGTGATAGGTGCTATGGGAAAAAAGATACAGATTTGGATCCTTTAGGCCCCTACATCTGGATATTAACATCCTTTCTCCACAGTGTCCATGTATACATGACAGTGGACTACAATAACATCACAATGCTACCTATGTTTGACAGCCTGGCTGCTTTTAATGAAGGTGAGTTATCACTCTTGCCCATAAGACAATCTACATTTCCAAACTTCTCTTTCCTTGCACCTGTACTGAGAGGTGTGAGTGTGATGAGCTACCCTGGAGGAACAGAGACTCAGGTTGTGTCCGTGACCCAGTCTGGCACTGTGGTTCTCATGCTGCTTCCAGGAGCAGGATTGTGGGAGGGAAGGAACCCAGTGCCAATGCACACAGCACGCTGGTGCTGGAGTCTGTGGTGTCTGCAGGAGACCTGTAGGGTCAGATGCAGGCAGTGGGGGGGGGGGCAAAGGAAAGCAAACTACAGTCTGATGATTTGTTCTACTCTGAAGTTGCAGAAATGGCTTCAGATGCCAAGTGTAGGTGCCCACAGGACCACAATAGGGCCTCTAAGCATTTTGCAGTAATGTTAATTTAAAATACATTATATCAAAAATAAACTACTCACTTAAAAAAGAGAATATTTTTCAGTTAAAATTTAAATTTAAAATTTAGCACTAGTGGTTGAACTCTGTAATTAACACACAGTTATTCTTAGGTGTTTAAATTTTAACTGAAAAGTGATCCTTGTTCAATATAAGAGTGGGAATAAGAGAGGGAGGAGATGTACAATTTGGCACATGCTCAATCGGACTTGCCCCAAAAGATGGAGTTAGAAACGTGTTAGGGGATTCCAATACAATCCCATCAAGGTGGCATGTACCAAGGCCATCTCACTAGTCCAAGTGGTCAATTTCAGTTCACAAGTGATCACACTGATAGGTCTAAGAGTCAAAGGGATCACACAAACAAGACTAGTGTCTGCTAATACTAACTGATAGAATCAAAAAAGGGAGAGAATGATCCAACATGGGAAGCGAGATACACAGCAGACTCATAGAATGGCAGATGTCCTAAATAGCACTCTGGCCTCAGAATCAGCTCTTAAGGCATTTGGATCTGGCTCAAGAGCCCATGAGAGTATTGTAGGCATGGAAAGCCAAGACACTCTGCAAAAAAAAGAAGACCTAAATGAAAGATCTCTGTGAGTGAGATCCCAGTGGAACGAATGGGGCCATCAAAGAAGGAGGTACCTTTCTTTGAAGGGAGGAGAGAACCTCCACTTTGACTATGACCCTGTCGGAATAAGATTGAATTCGGCGAACCCTAAAGGCTTCCATAGCCTCGGCAACTCATGACAAGAGCCTAGGGAGATTATTGACGCCATAAACAAGAGTGTCAAATTGTTAAACCAAAATCAGGAGTCACTGTGTACTTACGTCTCATGTGGGATCTGTCCTTAATGTGTTGTCCAAGGTGAAGTAATGCTATTACTAGTACTGAAACAGTATTTTTACACTTTTTGTTTCTGTGTGGGTGTAAACTGATGAAATCTTTACTTAGTATATACTGAATCGATCTTCTGTATATAAAGATAATTAAAAATGAAAAAAAATGTTGTTGTTAAATTGGAAATTGCATAGAAAATTAATCAATTAAAAATATATCATGTAGGATCTCTGTCCTTAATGTGCTATACATTGTGAATTAATACTATAACTAGTACTCCAACAGTATTTTTCACTTTGTGTTGCTATATGAGGGCAAACTGTTGAAATCTTTACTTAATATATACTAAACTGATCTTCTGTATATAAAGAGAATGGAAAATGAATCTTGATGTGAATGGAAGGGGAAAGGGAGTGGGAAAGGGGAGGGTTGCGGGTGGGAGGGAAGTTATGGGGGAGAATCCATTGTAATCTGTAAGCTGTATTTTGGAAATTTATATTCTTTAAATAAAAGCGTTATATAAAAAAATATTCAGTAAGCCACATTGTAAAAAAAAAAGAAAACCACTGCTAGCCTCTAATAAAAATACTTTTTTGTAAATTTTTACAATTAAAAAAAAGAGAATATTTCATGAGTGTGTCATGTGTAATTTGACAAGAAATTACTCCTAAGAAATACACATTTTGCACCATGAGATATGTGGCTATTTTAATTTCTTGGTACTTAATTGCATAAGGAGCAGGTACATTGCAAAAAGAAAAATACAGTGTAACTCCAAGTGGTTTAATACATAAACTAACTCTGCTTTCAGTTCCCTTTTTACATGAAATTTGTGTGGCACCCTTGTGTACAGAACATTGGTAAGAAAATGGGGAAAGGAAAATTGGAAAGAAAATACATTGAGGTACTTAGAGATAATGCTAAGTGCAACAGGTCAATCGTTGAAGATGTTCACAGAAGTTATAATAAGAAAAACCACAGTGGACAGACTAAGCAAGTTCTTTTCCTCCAATCTGATCAAAGAATCTCATTGTCTGGCTCTGAGGCTTGTAATTTTGCAGTCCTAGACTCTTCTTCAGCCCCAGTGCCATGGGTTCCTCTACGGCTCATAGACCAAGCGTCTTTTTGGGGCCTTCTTCATGTCTGTGTACGTTAGGATGTAGATGAAGGCGTTCAGTGTGGGGGTGACCACAGTGTACATCATGGAGTCTGGTAGTGGAGGCTGAGCTGGGGGCTGCACCAACACTGAGGTACATACTTATGCTGGTGCCATAAAATAAGGAGATGACAGAGAGGTTAGATGTGCGGGTGGATAATGCCTTGTTTCCCCTGAGCTGATGAGATTGCACAGGTGGAAGAAATGATCTTAGAGTCAGAGTAAAGGATGCCAACCAGGGGACCCCCAACCAGCAGCATTGCAGTAGAAAATGTCAACATGTCATTAAGGAAGGTGTCACAATATGTGCTGTGGATCACCTGGTCCAGTTCAGAGAAAAATTGGGGAATTCCCAGGTTTGCACAGAAGGACAGCCACATCACTAGTAGTCTATGTGACAGTGCAGCTAGGGCATTGATGACCCAGGACACCAAGACCAGCTGCAAATAGATCCAGGGGTTCATGATGATCATGTAGTGCAGGGGCTGACTGATGGCCACAAACCTGTCATAGGCCATCACCGCCAGGATAAAGTCATCCAACCCTGCAAAGATTATGAAGAAGAACATCTGGGTGATGCAGCTTGCATAGCTGATGGCTTTGCTCTGTGTCAGGATGTTCACCAGCATTGTGGGGATGGTGGTGGAGGTGAAGCAGACGTCCACTAAGGACAGGTTGGAGAGGAAGAGGTACATGGGCATGTGTAGGTTGGGGTCGGAGAGGATGGCCAGGATGATGAACAGGTTCCCAGCCACAGTGACCAGGTACATGGAGGGGAAGAGCCCAAAAATGAGGGGCTGCAGTGCTGGGTCCCTTGAGAATCCCAGAAGAAGGACTTCTGAAGGTTGAATTTCGTTGCCTGGTTGCATGTTGTACAAGTCACTGCCAGGAAAGAGACAAATAACATGAAAGAGAAAGAAAGAGAGAGAGAGAGAGAGAGCATGAGAGAGCACTAGAGGAAGAGAGGATGAGAGAAATGGAGTGCGCACAAGGGAAACCAAGATCCAAGAATACTAGGGGGTCCCTGAGGGGCTTAGAGGAAGAAAAATATCTCTTCTTTCTGCAGAACTCTAACCCTAGCTTTGTCTCCATGTTGCCCATGGAAGAAAAAGCTGCAGTCAGCATGAATTAGGGACTAATGTGTCCAGATTATTGAATGTTAATCTCAGACTGACCAATGAAACAGAAGATACAATGTGCAAAAAATTAGAATAGAACAAGTGTGATAACCCAGTGACATCGAAAATCGTCATTAATGCACCATTGAACTGACAGACACGTGGAAAGAGAAAACTCCATGAGGTCTTTTCAGCTGAGAGGAAGGAGGCTTGGAAGCTCTGATTTCATCTTGTGTAGACGTTTGTGCCTTCAGGTTGGCTTCTGGAAGATAAAGCAATCTTCGTGAACTGGTGAACGACCATGTGTTTCAAATGAGGACAGGAGCAGCTGGGACTTGTAGTTGGTGATCTAATCATATGAAGTGAAGAGGAGCAGTGTTTCTGACAGCAGGTCTAAAAACAACTTACAAAGCAAAGTTATCAGAGTGACTAACAAGACTTAAAAGCAAAGGGATTTGAGATTGATATTTGGGAATAGAAAGTTTGCAAACTTTTGCAACCTCTCTAGCTTAATACATCTACAAGTGTCTTTCAAAACAGTCATGAAGTGAGTGTGAACATCAAAAGCATTACATTGAAGGAAAGAAGCCTTAAATGAACGAGTAAAATTAGTCCACAGTTATTGAAGTCAGAGTGTGTTCATCCTCTGTTACAGCTGTGCCTATATGGTTGTCTACACACAGAAGCATTTGTTAGGCTGCATACCTGAGAATTTTGGAATTCACTGATATAATAAAATCTTTTAAAGAAATAAAACATTCATAAAATGCAAATGAATATGCATTTACTTTGGTGCACAGCTTTTGCACGTGACACATTTTTTACAAGTTGGAGACCTCTTGTAAACATGGATTATGTCTTTGCTGAGCTCTGGGTTTCAAATCTTTTTTTTTTTGCATCACAGTAACATCATCTTTGAGTTACCTTTTTCAAAATTTTTATTTAATAAATATAAATTTCCAAAGTACAACTTTTGGTTTATAGCATCTTTTTCCCCCATAACCTCCCTCCCACCTGCAACACTCCCATCTCCATTTCCCTCTCCCATCCCATTCACATCAAAATTCATTTTCAATTATCTTTATATAGAGAAGATCAACTATATACTAAGTAAAGATTTCAACAGTTTGCACCCACACAGAAACACAAAGTATAAAATACTGTTTGAGTACTAGTTGTACCATTAATTCACATAGTACAACACATTAAGGACAGAGATCCTTCATGGGGATTAAATGCACAGTGACTCCTGTTGTTGATTTAAAAATTGACACCCTTGTTTATGGTGTCAGTAATCACACAAGGCTCTTGTCATGAGTTGAAAAGGCTATGGAAGCATTCTGAGTTCGCCAAATCTGAACCTATTTAGACCAGTTCATAGTCAAAGTGGAAGTTCTCTCCTACCTTCAGAGAAATGCACCTCCTTTGATGGCCTGTTCTTTCTGCTGGGATCTCACTCACAGAGATCTTTCATTTAGGTCATTTTTTTTCCCAAAGTGTCTTGGTTTTCCATGCCTGAAATACCCTCATGGGCTGTTTAGCCAGATCCGAATGCCTTAAGGGCTGATTCTGAGGCCAGAGTGCTGTTTAGGACATCTGCTATTTTATGAGTCTCCTGTGTATCCTGCTTTCCATGTTAGAAAGACATACGGAACAGAAAAAGGCGTCACATAAACAATACTAGTGTCTGCTAATACAGATAGAATTAAGAAGGAGAGAACAAGATGGAGGAATCTGGAAAACATTATTCTGAGTGAATTAAGCCAGTCCCAAAGGGACAAATATCATATGTTCTCCCTGATCGGCGACAACTAACTGAGCACCAAAGGGAAAAACTGTTGAAGTGAAATGGACACTATGAGAAACAGTGACTTGATTAGCTCTTGTGCTGACTGTTGCTGTAAAATGTATTACTTTATCCATTTTAGTATTTTTTTGTTCTAGTACTAGTGGGTGAACTCTGTAATTAACACACAATTATTCTTAAGTGTTGAAACTTCACTGAAAAGTGATCCTTGTTCAATATAACAGTGGGAATAAGACAGGGAGGAGATGTACAATTTGGGACATGCTCAATAGGACTTGCCCCAAATGGTGGAGTTAGAATTGTGCCAAGGGATTCCAATACAATCCCATCAAGGTGGCATGTACCAATACCATCTCACTAGTCCAAGTGGTCAATTTCAGTTCACAAGTGATCACACTGATAGGTCTAAGAGTCAAAGGGATCACACAAACAAGACTAGTGTCTGCTAATACTAACTGATAGAATCAAAAAAGGAAGAGAATGATCAAGCATGGGAAGTGAGATACACAGCAGACTCATAGACTAGCAGATGTCCTAACTAGCACTCTGGCATCAGAATCAGCTCTTAAGGCATTTGGATCTGGCTCAAGAGCCCATGAGAGTATTGTAGGCATGGAAAGCCAAGACACTCTGGAAAAAAAAAAGAACACCTAAATTAAAGATCTCTGTGAGTGAGATCCCAGTGGAAAGAATGGGGCCATCAAAGAAGGAGGTACCTTTCTCTGAAGGGAGGAGAGAACTTCCACTTTGACTATGACCCTGATGGAATAAGATCAAAGTCAGCGAACCCTAAAGGCTTCCATAGCCTCGGCAACTCATGACTAGAGCCTAGGGAGATTACTGACGCCATAAACAAGAGTGTCAAATTGTTAAATCAACTTCAGGTGTCACTGTGTACTTACGTCTCATGAGGTATCTGTCCTTAATGTGTTGTCCAATGTGAAGTAATGCTATAACTAGTACTGAAACAGTATTTTTACACTTTGTGTTTCTGTGTGGATGCAAACTGATGAAATCTTTACTTAGTATATACTGAATCGATCTTCTGTATATAAAGATAATTGAAAATGATTAAAATAAACTTGGTGTTAAATTGGAAATTGCATAGATAATTAATCATTTTTTTTAAAAAGTATCATGTAGGATCTCTGTCCTTAATGTGCTGTACATTGTGAATTAATACTATAACCAGTACTCCAACAGTGTTTTTAAGTTTGTGTCCCTATGTGAGAGCAAACTGTTGAAATCTTTACCTAATACATACTAAACTGATCTTCTGTATATAAAGAGAATGGAAAATGAATCTTGATGTGAATGGAATGGGAGAGGGAGAGGGAAAGGGGAGGGTTGCAGGTGGGAGGGAAGTTATGGGGGGGAATCCATTGTAATCTGTAAGCTGTATTTTGGAAATTTATATTCTTTAAATAAAAGCTTTATAAAAAAATAAATAAATGGTGCTGGGAAAACTCGATTTCCATGTGCAAAAGCATGAAGCAAGACCCCTACCTGACACCTTACACAAAAATCGACTCAGCATGCCTTAAAGACCTAAATCTATGACCCAACACCATAAAATTATTAGAGAGCCTTGGATAAACCCTGCAAGATATAGGTACCGGCAAACACTTCTTGGAAAAGACCTCGGAAGCACAGGCAGACAAAGCCAAAATTAACAATTGGGATTGCATCAAATTGAGAAGTTTCCGTACTGCAAAAGAAACAATCAGGCAATTGAAGAGGCAATCAACAGAATGGGAAAATATATTTGTAAACTATGCAACAGATAAAGGGTTGATAAACAGAATCTACAAAGACATTAAGAAACTCCACAACAACAAAACAACCCACATAAGAGATGGGCCAAGGACCTCAATAGACATTTTTCAAAAGAGGAAATCCAAACGGCCAACAGACACATGAAAAAATGTTCAAGATCACTAGCAATCAGGGAAATGCAAATCAAAACCACAATGAGATTTCACCTCACCCTGGTTAGAATGGCTCACATTCAGAAATCTACCAACAACAGATGCTGGTGAGGAAGTGCGGAAAAAGGGACACTAACCCACTGTTGGTGGGAATTCAAACTGGTTAAGCCACTATGGAATTCAGTCTGGAGATGCCTCTGAAACCTAAATATAACCCTACCATACAATCCAGCCATCCCACTCCTTGGAGTTTACCCAAAGGAGATTAAATTGGCAAACAAAAATGTGGTCTGCACATTAATGTCTATTGCACCTCAATTCACAATAGGTAAGACCTGGAATCAACCTAAATGCCCATCAACAGTAGACTGGATAAAGAAATTATGGGATATGTACTCTACAGAATACTATACAACAGTCAAAAGCAATGAATTCTGGTCATTTGCAACAGAATGGAGGAATGAATTAAGCCAGTCCTAAAGGGACAAATATCATATGTTCTCCCTGATCAGTGACAGCTATCCAAGCACCAAAAAGGAAACCTGTTGAAGTGAAATGGGCACTATGAGAAACAGTGACTTGATCAGCCCTTGCCCTGAATGTTGATGAACAATTTAATACTTTAGACCTTTTAGTATTTTTTGTTCTACTTAGTACTATTGGTTGAACTCTGTAATTAATACACATTTATTCTTAAGTGTTGAAACTTCACTGAAAAGTGATCTCTGTTAAATATAAGAGTGGGAATAAGAGAGGGAAGAGATGTACAATTTAGGACATGCTCAAGCTGACTTGCCCCAAATTGTAGAGTTAGAAAGATGCCAGGGGAATCCAATTCAATCCCATCAAGGTGGCATGTACCAAGGACATCTCACTAGTCCAAGTGATCAATTCTTTCACAATTGGTCATAATGATAGGACTAAGAGTCAAAGGGATCACACAAACAAGACTAGTGTCTGCTAATACTAACTGATAGAATCAAAAAGTGAGAGAATGATCCAACATGGGAAGTGGGATACACAGCAGACTCATAGAATGGCGGATGTCCTAAACAACACTCTGGCCTCAGAATCAGCCCTTAAGGCATTCGGATCTGGCTGAAAAGTCCATGAGAGAATTTCATGCATGGAAACCAAGACTCTCTGGAAAAAAAAACGAAATGACCTAAATGAAAGATCTCTGCGAATGAGATCCCAGTGGAAAGACCGGGGCAATCAAAGAAGGAGGTACCTTTCTCTGAAGGGAGGAGAGAACTTTCACTTTGACTATGACCTTGTCTAAATATGATCAGAGTCATTGAACTCAAAGGCTTCCATAACCTAGGCAACTCATGACAAGAGCCTAGGGTGATTACTGACACCATAAACAAGAGTGTCCATTTGTTAAGTCAACTACAGGAGTCATTGTGGACTTATTTCTCATGTAGGATCTCTGTCCTTAATGTACTGTACATTGTGATTTAATGCTATAACTAGTACTGAAACAGTATTTTTCACTTTATGTTTCTGTGTGGGTGCAAACTGTTGAAATCTTTACTTAGCATACAGTTGATCTTCTCTATATAAAGATAATTGAAAATGAATCTTGATGTGAATGGGTGGGGAGAGAGAGTGGGAGAGGGGAGAGTTGTGGGTGGGAGGGAAGTTATCGGGGGGAAAAAGCCATTGTAATCCATAAGCTGTACTTTGGAAATTTATATTCATTAAATAAAAGTTTTTAAAAAGGTTCTTTGCTGGCCAGTGCCGCGGCTCACTTGGCTAATCCTCCACCTGTGGCGCCAGTGCTCTGGGTTCTAGTCCCAGTTAGGGTTCTGGTTCTGTCCCGGTTGCTCCTCTTCCAGTCCAGCTCTTTGCTGTGGCCTGGGAAGTAGTGGAGGATGGCCCAAGTGCTTGGGTCCTGCACCCGCATGGGAGACTAGGAGGAAGCACCCAGCTCCTGGCTTCAGATCAGCTCAGCGCACTGGACATAGCAGCCATTTGGGGGGGTGGACCAATGGAAGGAAAGGTCTTCCTTTCTTTCTTTCTCTCTTGTCTCTCTCTCTCTCTCTCATTGTCTAACTCTTCCTGTCAAAAAAAGAGAAAAGTCCTTTGCCCATTTCTTCTTCTTCTTTTTTTAACCTAGAAACCTTTTATTTAAGGTATACAAACTTCATGCATTTCATATTTACAGATTCAGGAACACAGTAAATCTTCCCACCCCACCCTTCCTCTTGCCCTCACTCCCAGCCTTCTTCCTCTTCCCTCTCCCATTCCATTTTTATTTTTTACGAAGACCTATTTTCAGTTAACTTTATACTCATAAGATTAACTCTACACTAATTAAAGAATTCAGCAAATAGTACCAAGAACAAACTCCACTGTTCCCCAACAGTTGAGACAAGGGCTGTTCACAATTATTGCATTTCAAAATGTCAATTTCATTTCTATAGATTACCTTTTAGGTACTTTATTAGTTAGCACAGATCAGAGAGCACGTATAGTATTTGTCTTTTTGAGACTGGCTTATTTAACTAAGTATAATGGTTTCCAGTTGCATTCATTTTGTTGCAAATGATAGGGTTTCATTTTTTACATGTGTATATTATTCTGTAGTGTATATATTTCATAATTTCTTTATCCAGTCTTCAGTTAATGACATCTGGGTTGATTAACATCTTAGCTATTGTAAACTGAGCTGCAAAAATCATGGAGATACAGATAACTCTTTTGTACATTGATTTCATTTCCTTTGGGTAAATTTCCAAGAGTGGGATGGCTGGGTCATATGGTAGATCTTCATACCGTCTTCCACAGTGGCTGCACCACTATACATCCCTTCCAACAGTGAATTAGGGTATCTTTTCCCCCACATCCTCATTAGCCTTTGTTGTTTGTTGACTTCTATATGAGAGATATTCGAACTGGGGTGAGGAGTAATCTCATTATGGTTTTGACTTTCATTTACCTGATGGCTAGTGATCCTGAGCCTTTTTTCCTGTGTTGGTTGTCCTTTATTGGGCATTTCCTAACAGTCCCTAACAACATGGCACCTGGCTGATGTTCGGGGGGCATGTCTGCAGCCACTGCAGTTAAACCACACAAGATCGGACCACGTGCAGGGATAGGTCTGTTTAGTTCTGGACATGTGGACAGTGCATGATCCCTGTAACTCGCTTAAGATGCCCCTGTGTGTGGTCCACCCATGCCTGCATTACATTTTTGCTGATTGGCTCCCCTACTGCGCATGTCCTTCGTAAGCTTTATAAGCCTGTACACTTCCTCAATAAAGTAGTTCCTGCTTCAACAGAACTCACAGGTGCTTGCTGTGGTGTGCTTCACCCATC
This sequence comes from Sylvilagus floridanus, assembly GCA_949820135.1. Lineage (NCBI taxonomy): Eukaryota > Metazoa > Chordata > Mammalia > Lagomorpha > Leporidae > Sylvilagus > Sylvilagus floridanus. The sequence continues at coordinate 106,494,723 of OX463233.1, read as the reverse complement.
GACCTTACCCTTCCCGTTTGCCTTTTCGGGGAGTGCTTGTACTATCCCCTGCTGGTCAGGGGACGGTCTCAGGCTTAAGACCCCAACAGTCCTTTGCCCATTTCTTAACTGTACAATTTGTTTTGTTGAGTTCCTTGTGTTCTTTATAAATTATTGATATTAATCCTCTATCAACTTCATAGTCTGCAAATTTGTTTGCCATTCTCTTGGTTGTCTCTTCACTTTGCTGAGTGTTTCCTTTGCAGTGTAGAAGTTTTTCAGCTTGAAATAATACTGTTTGTCTATTTAGGCTTTGAATGCCTGTGTTTCAGGAGTCTTCCTTTTCCTTTTTTCTTTTGCTAAGTTTTATTTAAGGTCTGCAAGCTTTATGTATTTCATATAAATATGTTTAGGAACACAGTGATTCTTCCCACCCTAGCCTCCCTCCTGCCATGCTTCACCCTTCTTCCTCCTCCCTCTCCTATTCCCACTGTTAATTTTTTAAAAGATCTATTTTCAGTTTACTATGTTTTGTTTTTTTAAATTTTATTTAATGAACATAAATTTCCAAAGTACAGCTTGTGGATTACAATAGCTTACCCCCCATAACTTCCCTCCTACCCACAACACTCCCCTCTCCCAGACCCACTCCCCTGCCATTCACATCAAGATTAATTTTCAATTATCTTTATATACAGAAGATAAATTTAGCATATATTAAGTAAAGATTTCAACAGTTTGCACCCACACAGAAACACAAAGTGTAAAATACTATTTGAGTACTAGTTATAGCATTAATTAAAGACCTAAGAATAATTGTGTATTAATTGCAGAGTTCAACCAATAGTTTTAAGTAGGACATAAAAAATACTAAAAGGGTTAGTATTAAGTTCTTTTTTTATGTTTGTTGTTATATAGTTATTTTTTATTTAATAAATGTGAATTTACAAAGTGCAACTTTTGTATTGTTGTGGCTTCCCCCCCAACCTCCCTCTCTCCCGCGGCCCTCCCCTCTCCCACTCCCTCTCTCATCCCGCCCTTCATCGAGTTTCATTTTCAATTACCATCATATACTGAAGATCAACTTAGTATATACTAAGCAAGGATTTCAACAGGCTGCACTCACACAACTGCACAAGGTATAGGGTATTGTTCGACTAGTAGTGTTGTTTTTAAGTTTCTTAGTAAAACACACTAAGGACAGAGATCCTACGTGGGGAGCATGTACCCAGTGACTCCCATTGTTGATTTAACAATTGGCACTTTTATTTATGACATCAGCAATCACCCGAGACTCTTGCTGTGAGCTGTCTAGGCTATGGAAGCCCCTTGAGTTCACCAACTCTGAACTTGTTTAGCCAAGGCCGTATCACAGTGGAGGTTCCTTCCTCCCTTCAGAGAAAGGCACCTCTCTCCTTGATGGCCTGTTCCTTCTGCTGGGGTCTCGTTCACCAGGATCTTTCATTTAGATTGTTTTTTGCTACCGTGTCATGGCTTTCCATGCCTGTGAGACTCTCATGGACCTTTTAGCCAGATCTGAGTGTCCCAAGGGTTGATTCTGAGGCAGGAGTGCTGTTTTGGGAATTTGCCATTCTATGAGTCTGCTGTGTGTCCTGCTTCCCCCGCAAGATCATTCTCTCCCTTTTAATTCTATCCTTCATTATTTGTTTACACTGGTCTTATTTGTGAGCTCTCTTCAACACATACCCTATCTTTTTGATCGGTTGTGTATTTATACTTATCACTTTACCAAGTGCGCTGGCATTGGTACCTGCCTCCTTGGTAAGATTGAGTTGAAATCCCCTGGCACATTTCTAGTAACACCATTGGAGGTAAGTCCGAGTGAGCATGTGCCAACCTATATATCTCCTCCCTCTCTTATTCCCACTCCTATGTTTAACAGAGATCACTTTTCTGTTAATTTTAAATGCCTAAGAATGATTGTGCATTGATTAAAGAGTTCAACCAGTGGTCTTATGTAGAACAAACAGAGCAACAACAACAACAACAACAAAAATACTAAAAGGAATAAAGTAGTAAGTTGTTCCTCAACAGTCTAGATAAGGGCTGATCATGTAATTGTCTCTCATCATGTCCATTTCACTTCAATGGATATCATTTTGGATGCTCATTTAGTTGCCATCGATCAGGGAGAACATATGATATTTGTCCCTTTTGGACTGGCTTATTTCACTCAGTATGATGTTTTCCAGCTTCCTCCATTTTGTTGTAAATGCCCAGATTTCATTGTTTTTTACTGCTGTATTCCATAGAGTACATATCCCATAGTTTCTTTATCCAGTCTACTGTTGATGGGCATTTGGGATGGTTCCAGGTCTTAGCTATTGTGAATTGAGCTGCAACAAATATTGAGGTGCAAATGGCTCTTTTTTTCTCCCCTTTAATTCCATTTGGGTAAATTCCAAGGAGTGAGATGGCTGGGTCCTGTGGTAGTGCTATATTCAGGTTTCTGAGGACTCTCCAAACTGTCTTCCATAGTGGCTTTACCAGTTTGCATTCCCACCAACAGTGGGTTAGTGTCCCTTTTTCCCCACTTCCTCGCCAGCATCTGTTGTTGGTAGATTTCTGTATGTAAGCCAATCTAACCGGGGTGAGGTGAAACCTCATTGTGGTTTTGATTTGCATTTCCCTGATGGCTAGGGATCCTGAGCATTTTTTTGTGTGCCTGTCGGCCATTTGGATTTCCTCTTTTGAAAAATGTCTGTTAAGGTCCTTGGCCCATTTTTTTATTGGGTTGTTTGTTTTGATTCTATGGTGTTTATTGATCATTTTATAGATTCTAGTTGTTAATCCTTTATCTGTTGTGTAGTTTGTGAATAATGTCTCCAATTCTGTTGGTTGCCTCTTCAGTTTCCTGTTTCCTTTGCTGTAAAGAAACTCTTCAATTTGAGGTAATCCCATTTGTTTATTTTATCTTTGATTACCCATGCCTCTGGGATCTTCTCCAGGAATTCTTCGGCTGTTCCAATATCTTGAAGGTTTTCTCCTATGCTCTCAATTAGTTTCATGGTGTCATGTAGCATCTCTAGTTCTTTGATCCATGTTGAGTGGATTTTTGTATAAGGTGTAAGGTAGGGATCTTGCTTCATACTGCGACATGAGGACATCCAGTTTTCCCAAAACCATTTGTTGAAGAGGCTGTCCTTGTTCCAGGGGTTGGTTTTAGGTCCTTTGTTAAATATGAGTTGGTTATAGATGTTTGGAGTGATCTCTGGTATTTCTATTCTGTTCCATTGATCTATCCATCTGTTTTTGCACCACTACCAGGATGTTTTGATTATAACTGCCCTGTAGTATGTCTTGAAGTCTGGAATTGTGATGCCTCCGGCCTTGTTTTTATTGTAAAGGATTGCTTTAGCTATTCTTGGTCTCCTGTTTCTCCATATGAATTTCAGCATCGTTTTTTCTAGGTCTTTGAAGAATGACTTTGGTATTTTGATTGGTATTGCATTGAACTTGTAAATTGCTTTTGGGAGAATGGACATTTTGATGATATTGATTCTTCCAATCCATGAGCATGGCAGGTTTTTCCATTTTTTTGCATCATCTTCTATTTCTTTCTTTAGTGTTTTGTAATATTCATCATAGAAGTCTTTGACATCCTTGGTTAAATTTATTCCAAGGTACTTTATTGTTTTTGTGGCTATCATGAATGGGATTGATCTTAGAAGTTCCTCCTTGGCCCTGACATTATCTGTGTATACAAAGGCTGTTGATTTCTGAGCATTGACTTTGTATCCTGCTACTTTACCAAACTCTTCCATGAGTTCCAATAGTTTCTTATAGGAGTTTATTGGGTCCCCTATATACAGTATCATGTCATCTGCAAATAGAGATAGTTTAACTTCCTCCTTTCCCATTTGTATCCCTTTAATTTCTTTTTCTTGCCTGATGGCCCTCGCTAACACTTCTAGGACTATATTGAATAGCAATGGTGAGAGTGGGCTTCCCTGTCTGGTGCCAGTTTTCAATGGAAATGCCTCCAACTTTTCCCCATTCAATATGATGCTGGCCATTGGTTTATCATAGACTGCCTTAATTGTATTGAGGAATGTTCCTTCTAACCCCAATTTGCTTAGGGTTTTCATCATGAAAGGGTATTGTATTTTGTCAAATGCTTTCTCTGCATCTATTGAGATAATCATATGATTTTTGTTTCTCAATTTATTAATGTAATGTATTACATTGATTGACTTTCGAATATTAAACCATCCCTGCATACCAGGGATAAATCCCACTTGGTCCGGGTGAATGATCTTTCTGATGTACAGTTGGATTCAGTTTGCCAGGATTTTGTTGAGTATTTTTGCATCTATGTTCATCAGGGAGATAGGTCTGTAGTTTTCTTTCTCTGTTGTGTCTTTTCCAGGCTTAGGAATTAAGGTGATATTGGCTTCGTAGAAAGAATTTGGGAGGATCCCCCCTCTTTCAATAGTTTTGAATAATTTGAGAAGAACTGGGGTTAGTTGTTCTCTAAATGTCTGGTAAAATTTGACGGTGAAGCCATCTGGTCCTGGGCTCTTCTTTTTCGGTAGTGCATTTATTACTGGTTCAATTTCTTCCATGGTTATGGGTCTGTTTAGATTTTCTATATCTTCACGGCTCAGTTTAGGAAGGTTGTATGTGTCCAGGAATCTATCCATTTCTTCCAGGTTCCCCAATTTGTTAGCATACATCTCTTTGTAGTGGTTTCTGATGATTCTTTTTATTTCTGTTGTATCTGTTGTTACATTTCCATTACTATCTTTGATTTTACAGATTTGGGTCTCCTCTCTCCTTTTTTTGGTTAGTTGGGCCAATGGTGTGTCAATTTTGTTTATTTTTTCAAAGAACCAACTCCTGGTTTTGTTGATCTTTTGTATTTTTTTTTTTTTGGTTTCAATTCTGTTTATTTCTTCTCTGATCTTTAGTATTTCTTTCCTCCTTCTGGATTTGGGCTTTATTTGCTGCTGTTTTTCTAAATCCTTGAGGTGCATGGAGAGTTTATTCGGTTCCTTTCCAGCTTCTTGATATAGGCACCAATTGCTATAAACTTTCCTCTTAGCACTGCTTTTGCTGTGTCCCACAGGTTTTGATAGGTTGTGTTATTTTCATTTGTTTCTAGAAATCTTTTGACTTCTCTTTTAATTTCTTCAATGACCCACTGTTCATTTAGGATCATGTTGTCCATTCTCCATATATTTGCATATGGTGTAGAGATTCTTGGGTTGTTGATTTCCAGTTTCACTGCGCTGTGGTCTGAGAAGCTGTATGGTATAGTTTCAATTTTTTTGAATTTGTTGAGGCTTCCTTTATGGCCTAGCATATGGTCAATCCTAGAGAATGTTCCATGTACTTGGGAGAAATACGTGAACTCTGTGGCTGTGGGGTGGAAGGTTCTGAAGATATCTATTAGGTCTATTTGGTCTTTAGCATCAATTAACTCTGTTGTTTCCTTGTTGAATTTCTGTCTGGTTGATCTGTCCATTGGTGAGAGTGGGGTGTTGAAGTCCCCTGTTACTGTTGTATTTGAATCTATATCTCCCTTTAAATCCTTTAGTAATTCTTTCAGGTAGCCAGGCGCCTTGTAATTAGGTGCATATACATTTATAATAGTAATGTCTTCCTGTTGGGTAGATCCTTTAATCATTATATAATGCCCTTCTCTGTCTCTTTTAATAGTTTTTATGTTAAAGTCTATTTTTTCTGATATCAGGATGGCCACACCAGCTCTTTTTTGATTTCTGTTAGCTTGGAGTATCTTTTTCCATGCTTTCACTTTCAGTCTGTGTGCATCTTTGCTAATAAGGTGTGTCTCCTGAAGGCAGCATATAGATGGATTCTCTTACTTGATCCAATCAGCTAGTCTATGTCTTTTGGTATTAGAATTAAGACCATTCACATTCAGTGTGATTACTGTTAAGTACTGTCTTTTCCCATTCATGTTTCATAAACGAGCTGTTTATGTATTTTGAACTTTGTTTGTAGGTTACTCTACATTTGCTTTTTTTTGCAGTGAAGTTCTTGTTTTTGTATTTCTGTGTGTAGCACGTTTTTGAGCAAGTGTTGTAGGGTTGGATGCATAGATACAAATTCTTTCAGTTTCTGTTTGTCTTGGAAGATCTTCATTTCCCCTTCATTTATAAATGATAGCTCTACAGGATATAGTATTCTAGGTTGGCATTGTTTGTCTTTTAAAACTTGAAATATATCATGCCATTGTCTCCTTGCCTATAGTGTTTGCAATGAGAAGTCTGGGGTGAGTCTGATTAACTTACCCCCGAATGTGATTTGTCATTTCTCTGGCACATTTTAGGATTTGTTCTTTGTGTGTCACTGAGCTGAGTGTTGCCACAATATGTCGCAGTAAATTTCTCTTCTGGTCTACCCTGTTCAGAGTCCTGGCTATCTGTTGAATTTGCCTGTTGTTATCCAGCTGCCTTTGTTTGAAGTTTTCTGATATTATTTCATTGAAAACATCTTCCAATTCATTCTCTCTTTCCACCCCCTCAGGGACTCCTATTATCCAAACATTACACCATTTGATTGAATCTTGTAAGTCTCCAACCATATTTTTTAATTTTTAAATTTCTTCTTCCTGTGTTTGAACTGACTGTATTATTTCTGGAAGTTTGTCTTCGAATTCTGATATTTGGTCTTCCATTTCATCTGTTCGATTTCCGAGGGATTCCATAGTTTTTTTTTTTTTTTTTTTTTTAGCAGGCAGAGTGGACAGTGAGAGAGAGAGACCGAGAGAAAGGTCTTCTTTTGCGGTTGGTTCACCCTCCAATGGCTGCCGTGGTCGGCGTGCTGTGGCCGGTGCACCACGCTCATCCAATGGCAGGAGCCAGGAGCCAGGTGATTTTCCTGGTCTCCCATGGGGTGCAGGGCCTAAGCACTTGGGCCATCCTCCACTGCACTCCCGGGCCACAGCAGAGAGCTGGCCTGGAAGAGGGGCAACCGGGACAGAATCCGGCGCCGCAACAGGGACTAGCACCCGGTGTGCTGGCGCCGCAAGGCGGAGGATTAGCCTGTTGAGCCACAGCGCCGGCCCATAGAGTTTTTTATATGGTCAATTGAGCTTTTCATTTCCAGTTTTTCATTCTGGCTTCTCTTTAGGATCTCTAATCCTTGGGCTTGTTTTTCATTAAGCTCTCAACACTGTTTCTCATTATTTCTGAGTAATCTGGTTATTACTTTTCTGAATTCTTTTTCTGGCATGGTTTCAAATTCTTCTTCTTCTTCAGCCTCTGTTATGGTTGGTTTAGCTTGCTCCATTGTCGAGTTTATATGTTCTTCTATATTCTTATTGTGGGTTTTTGTTTTGTTTTTTGGCATTCCATCTGGGCGGTTTTTCAGGTTGATTTCCCTCTGCTATGGGCTGCTGTGAGTCTGTACCAATATCTATTGTAAGCAGGCTGCTCTGCCTTCTAGAGTTTGTTTGTTTATTTTTTACTTATTTATTTATTATTTATTTATTGTAACTTGAGTGGGCTGGTGTCAGGGCTTTGTGGTGCCAATCTCCGCCCCTTGGGGGCTGGTTTCCTTGTTCCTATGTTCACCCTTACATCGTTGGTCAGCCACTCTCTCTCACTGCACCTCCTGTGTGAGGAGTGTCAAGTAGCTCCAGACCGCCTTTGGACTACACCCCTGCTGCTTCCACCTTCGGATCTGAGGCCAGCCTCCCTTAAGCCTAAATGTAAACAAACAGGATGGCTGCACTCTGCCCATTGCAGCTCTGATTGTGGGTTGGGCGGCTCCTAAGGATCCTGGCGTTTTCAATCCCTCAGTTCATCCCCCTGGATCCTGCCCTCTTCCTGCGGGCGCTATTCAATTTTTTTTTCTAGTAACTTGAGTAGACTGGTGCCAGGGCTTTGAGCTGCCCTCCCTAGCTGCCCATCCCTGCGCAAGGAGTGTCATGTCACTCCACTCCAAATTTGGGCTCTGCCTCCGAAGGTTAGTGCGGTGGCAGAGTCAGTTCTCCTTTAAGCCCAAATGTAAACAAACAAGACAGCTGCTTCCCGCCTGCTGCAGCTCCGATTTGGGGGAGGGATCCTGGATTGTTTAGTCCCTCAATTAGTCCCCCTGAATCACGCACGCTTTCTGCAGGAGCTACTCACTCTGTTCCATTTTCTATTTCCTCCCCCACTCAGTCAGGCGTGTCTCAGTGTCTGTCCCAGGGTGGGTTAGGGGAGGGGCGGCAGCGGCTGTTACAGCAGTGCTGGGTGAGCACCCTGTCTCACCTCGGCTTCCAGCGCTGGTGCGTACACACTCCTGCTGGTGTCCTGCTCTTCAGGTGTCCTCCTCCTCCTTGTAGGTCCACCCTGTCTCCCCAGTTTCAGAAGAGCTTCCCTTTCCTCGAGACTACAAATTCTCACTCCTCTTTGAACCTTCTCTTCCTGGATCATCGGTGTGCTCCCTCCCTATTCTGCCATCTTGGAACTCCCATCCAGTTTACTATATTTTCATGATTAATCCTACACTAAGTAGAGTGTTCAACAAATAGTATGAGGTAAAAAACCACTATTCCTCAACAGTAAAGAAAGAACTGTGAACAATCATTGAATCTCAAAATATCAATTTCACTCCAATACATTACATTTTAGGTACTCTATTAGTTACTATATATCTGAGAAAAAAATGGTACTTTTTTTGGGACATAATCAAAGTCTTAAATGAAAAAAAACCTGTCAACCCAGAATATTGTAACCAGTAAAGTTCTCATTTATGAATGAAGGTGAAATAAAGACTTTCTATAATTTAATTTTTTCTGAATTATGCAAAATTCTTTTATAAATCTTTAAACTTTTTAAAATTAAGATTGTGTACTGATTTCATGTATTTCATAGATACAATTCTAAGAATATAATACTTCCCTCTTTTCTTTTCTCTGACCCTTAAGCCCTCCTCCTTCTTTCCTTTTTTTTAACTTATGCAGAAACAGAATTTCAATTTACTTTATCATCATATGATGTGGAATCAATCTAGATGTCCATCAGCTGATGACTGGATAAAGAAAAAGTATTTTTACACTATGGAATAGTACTCATCCTAAAGAAGAGTGAAAGAGCAGAAAGCCTAAGGAAGTGAATTACTTGGATTGCATGGAGAAATGAATGTCAGAGAAGTGGAAACCATGTGAAATAAATACAAGGAGAAAGTTCAACAATCAGATCCAAGCTGCACATTGTGGGATTCCAACACCTGAGTCCAGCAGTCATGGGAAATTCTGCAGTCCTGATTCAATGGTCTTTTTGGCAGAGTGTCCCACAAAGAGTCTTTCCAGAGCCCTCTTTACATCTGTGTTCCTCAGACTGTAGATGAAGTGGTTCAGCATGGGATGACCACTGTGTATATCACTGAGGCCATGGCAGTTGATTGTGGATTTTGGGGAACAGCAGAACTAATGTACACACCTAGGCAGGTGCAATAAAAAAAGCAGACAATGGGGAGGTGAGAGGCACAGGTGGAAAATGCTTTATACTTCCCCTGAACTGAGGAGCTCGCACAGATGGAGATGATCTTAGAGTAGGAGTAAAGGATCCCAGAGAGAGGACACCCAGGAGTACAACGGCAACATAGATGACCACATCATTAAGAAAGGTGTCAGAACAGGCACTATGGACCACCTGGTTCAGTTCACAGAAGTGGGGTATTTTTAGGAGTGTGCAGAAGGACAGCTGCAGCACCATTAGGCTTTGCAACAAGGAATGCAAAGCATCAATGACCCAGGACACCAAGATCAGCTGCACATAGAGCTGGGGGTTCATGATGACTATATAGTGCAGGAGGTGACAGATGGCCACAAACCTGTCATAGGCCATCACAGCCCAGATAAAGTTGTCCATCTCTGCAAATAGCATGAAGAAGAACATCTGGGTGATGCAGCCTGCATAGCTGATGGCTTTGCTCTGTGTCTGGATGTTCACCAGCATATTGGGGACTGTGGTGGAGGTGAAGCAGACGTCCACCAAGGACAGGTTGGAGGAAGAAGTACATGGGTGTGTGGAGGCGGGGGTCTAATAGGATGGCCAGGATGATGAGCAGGTTCTCAGCCAAAGTAACCACGTACATGGAGAGGAGGAGCCCAAATATAAGGGGCTGCAGTGCTGGGTCCTCTGAGAATCCCAGGAGAAGAAAATCTCAAGGTTGAGTTTCATTGCTTGGTTCCATGTATAGGATGTCACTGCCAGGAAACAGACAAATTATATGACTCAGGATCACACATTGGCTTTTACTCATTTCATTGAAAGGCTATTTCATCTATATTTTGTGATCAAAGAATTAGATTTCTGTGTGTACTCTGTCCGTTTTAGTGGGTCCCTTGTTCCCACTCTATATTTTTCTTATCCACCCTCAGTATTTTGCCCACAATGTCTTTGTTCTATAGCTTTTGGTAGAAAATCTATAATGCATTGGAAAAATATATTTAGTGACAGCCATGTTCCAAGGGCAGTCCAGAAGGTGAGTATCAGGTGCTGGACATGCAGAGTTCCTACAGTCTGATCATGGAACTGGAAGAGAAGCACAGACAGAAATAATCAGAGGTCCTGTTGGGGCATGGTAGGATCTCTAGAGTAAGTGTAAGCTGACTGGATGGAAGGAGTGTTAGAGGATTATATCCTCACGGGGTACCAGGAAAAAGCAGTGGACTAAGTGACATTTAGAGAGACAGCAATAGGCAGAGTCTGGTTTCCACAAGGTTATTGAAGAAGCTGCCTGGCAGGAGGCCCAGGCAGGACAAAGGCTCTGAGAAAGGTGTTGGTTTCAGATTAGTAAGTCCATCAGGAAGCCAGTGTGCCCAAACCCCTAATGCAAGGACTTCCCACTCCCCACATTACACACACACCCCTGCTCAGACTGCCATTCCCCACATCACACACACACACACACACACACACACACAGAGCTGCTGTGACTGCCCACTTCTCACATCACTCCCCTGCTCTGAATGCCCAGTCCTCACATCACACACACACACACCTGCTGTGACTGCCCACTCCCGTCACACACACACACTTGCTGTGACTGCCCACTCTCATCACACACACAGAGCTGCTGTGACTGCCCACTCCTCACATCACACACACACACACACACACCTGCTGTGACTGCCCATTCCCATCACACACATACATCTGCTGTGACTACCCACACCTCATATCACACACACCCCTGCTGTGACTGTCCACTCCTCACATTACACACATACACACACACACACACACACACACCCCTACCTGCTCTGACTGCCCATTCCCACATCACACACACCCCTGCTGTGACTGCTCACTCCCCACATCACACACATACACTTCAACCACAGCCTCATGGGCTGTGGATGTTATTCCATGCTCTTCTCTCTCCACAAACACAGATTAGGGAAAGCATAGAGAGTAGGTAAGCTATCAACATCAGATTCTGTTTCCCTTAAAGAAAGGAAACAGGCTCTCCATTTCCCACAAGGCACAGAGGTGGAAAATGGGGGTTCCATTAGAAAATGATCATTGTGGAGCCGGCACCATAGCTCATTTGGTTAATCTTCTGCCTGTGGCACCGGCATCCCATATGAACACTGGGTTCTAGTCCCAGCTGCCCTTTTTCCAGTCCAGCTCTCTGCTGTGGTCCAGGAGGCCAGTGGAGGATGGCCCAAGTGCTTGGGCCCCTGCACCTGAATGGGAGACCAGGAGGAAGCACCTGGCTCCTAGCTTCGGATCAGCATAGCTCTAGCCATAGCAGGCATTTGGGGAGTGAACCAACGGAAGGAAGACCTTTCTCTCTGTCTCTCTCTCTCTCTCTCACTGTCTAACTCTAACTGTAAAATATAAAAAATGAATAGGATAGTCCAGGAAAATAGAGTTTAATAAAAGTGGAGATACTGTAGTGTCAGGGAAGATTTAGGGAAAAAACTGAAGGGGAAACCCTTCCGGAATTAGTGGGACACAGTGGACCTACTTGGAGGGCATGAGCACCCACAGCTCAGGACCCCAGCTGCTGGGTCTATGTACCAGCACTGGAAAGGGAGGTGAGGCAAAACTTCAGTAGCCCAAGACACTGGCAGAAAAGTGGCAGGAAGAGCCTAGAAGAAATGAGGCTTGAAGCCCTGTAGGGGAAAATATACCAGCCTAACTAGAGGAGAGAAAAAAAATAAAAGGGACAAGTATGGACATGATTCTCTCCACTCACCTTACAAAGGTGGGGAAGAAAATACAGCAGGCACCATTTTGGACATACGTAACAGATGTAAGAAGAACTGAAGTTAGTAAATCTGCTGTTTCCTTGTTGTTCTTCTGTCTGGTTGATCTGTCTATTTCTAAGAGTAGAGTATTGAGGTCCCGCATTACTATTTTATTGGAATCTAAGTCTCCCTCTAAGTCCCTTAACATATCTTTTAAGTAAACTGGTGCCCTATAATTAGTTGCATATACCTTTATAATAGTTACATCTTCCTGTTGAATTGAACCCTTACTCATTATATAGTGCCCCTTTTTGTCCTTCTTAACAGTTTTTTGTTAAAGTTTATTTTGTCTGATATTAAAATGGCTACACCTGCTTTTTTGGTATCTGTTGGCATGGAATAACTTTTTCCAACTTTTCACTTTCAGTCTGCATGCATCTTTGTTGGAAAGTTGTTTCTTGTAGGCAGCAAATAGATGGGTTTTGTTCCTTAATCCATTCAGCCAGTCTGTGTCTTTTAACTGGAGAGTTGAGGCCATTAACGTTCAATGTGGCTATTGATAAGTAGTAATTTTGCCCTGCCATTTTCCCAAAGATATTTTCTAGTTTATGCTATGCTTTGAGTTTCCTATGATCTTTTACTGGTAGGTTTTCTTCCTTTACCTTCTTTCATATTGATGGCCATCTTTCTGTGGTTCTGTAGCAGTATATCTTTAAGCATTTTTTGCAGGGCTGGATGAGTGACAACAAATTCTTTCAATTTCTGTTTGCTATGAAAGGTCTTTATTTCTCCTTCATTCACAAATAAGAGCTTTGCAGGATATAATATTCTGCGCTGGCAGTTTTTCTCTCTTAGCACCTGGGCTATGTCTCACCATTCCCTCCTAGCCTGTATGGTTTCTGATGAGAAGTCAGCTGTGAGTCTAATTGGAGATCCTCTGAGAGTAATCTGGCATTTCTCTCTTGCACATTTTTAAATCTTCCCTTTATGTTTCACTGTAGTGAGTTGATTAGAATGTGTCATAGCTAGGATCTCTTCTGGTCATGTTTATTGGGAGTTCTGTGTGCTTCCTGTACTTGGATGTCTCTTTCTTTATCCAAACCCGGGAATTTTTCTTCTAGTATCTCACTAAAAAGGCCTTTCTCCCTCTCTATGCCTGCAGAAACTCCTACAGCCCAAATGTTGGTTTTTTAAAATAGTATCCTGTAGATTCCCAACAATATTTTTAGATTTCTAATTTCCTCCTTTTGTCTTTGGTGTGTTGTATACTTTCCTATGCTCTGTCTTCTAAGTCTGATATTCTCTCTTCTGCCTTACTTATTCTGTTTTTAAGGCTCTCAACTGCATTTTTTATTTGCCCTATTGAATTCTTCATTTCATTTTGATTTCTCTTCAATATCCCAATTTCATGTTCTATTGAGTTCTTCATTTCATTTTGATTCCTCCTTAAGTTCTCTTATCCCCAGCCATCAGGGAAATGTAAATCAAAACCACAATGAGGTTTCACCTCACCCAAGTCAGAATTGCTCTCATACAGAAATCAACAACAGCAAATACTGGTGAGGGTGTGGGGAAAATATGCCCTAATCCACTGTTGGTGTGAATGTAAACTGATGCAGATACTGTGGAAGACAGTAAGGAGATATCCCAGAAATCTCACTATAGATCTACCATATGACCCAGCTTCTGGGAATTTACTCAAAGGCAATGAAATCAGCATATGAAAGAGTTATCTGTACTTCCATATTTATTGCAGCTCAATTCACAATAGCTTAGATATGGAGTCAACCCAAATGTCCATCAACAGATGAGTGGACAAAGAAAGTGTGATATATTGTATTATATTATATATATTAGATATATAAAATGGAATACTACTCAGCTGTAAAAAGAATGAAGTCCTGTCTTTTGCAACAAAATGGATGAAACTGGGAACCATTAATCTTAGTGAAATAAGCTAGTCTTGAAAAGTCAGATGCTATATGTTCTCCCTGATCTGTGGTAACTAATAGAGTACTTAAGATGTAATGAATAGGAATGAAATTGACATTCTGAGATCTGATGATTGTTTACAGCCCTTATCTCTACTGTTCAGGAACAGTGTTTTTTTCTACTTACTATATTTTGAACCTTTTACTTAGTGTAAACTGAAAGTTGATCATTGTAAAAATTAAGAGAAGGAATAAGAGAGGAAGGAGGAGAAAGGCTGGGAGCATGGGAGGGAGGAAGGGGCGAGTACGAAGTTTCACTCTGTTCCTAAGTCTGTATATATGAAATACATTTACCTTTAAATAGTTATAATAAGTTAATTAATTTTAAAAAGTATTATAAAGAACAAATACAAAACAAGGGAGAAAATATATTTCATACTGTATATTATGCTGATCTGCCTCACTGATAGCAACTGTAGAGCTTTTCAGATGAAGAGACAGGACATGGGAGCATGCATTCTAAGAGTGTGCCACCATATAATGTTGCACCAGCAGTTTTGATTAGAGGGTACCAATAATTCTGCAAGCCAGTGGGCACATGGGCAAGGTTATACATCAACTTCATGATTGGGAAAAGGAATCTGATCTGGTGCTCCATGACAGAGAATAGAACAGTGGTGTAAATCTTCAAAAACAGGCCCACCAGGTACCCATTAACATCCATTAGTCCCCTGCTGTCTCCACTGCCCCATTCCTTTAGGGGCAGGGGTGCACATCCCCTTGCCTATATTTGCAGAAAACAGAGACTGCAGCCATGCATCTAATACCAGGGCAGTTTGCTGCTCTGAGAGACACTTAGGCAGCATCCTCTATAAGAAACTACTTCACCATCCATATGTATCCAATAACATCACATTGAAAGAAATGTGAATTACATACATGGTCCAAATATAAAGAGAGAATAGGGAAATGGAAATGCTGTTTGCCTGATTTGATCTATTTATTTCTTTTTTTTTTTTATTTGGAATGATATGATGGTGTAGCAGGTGGACTTTCAAGTAAATAAATTGTTAAAAAATAAATCTTTTTAAAAATGTATTTGAAAGGCAGAGTTACACAGAGAGAATAGGAGAGGCAGAGAGAGAGAGAGATCCTCCACTCGCTGGTTCAACACCCAGCTGCCCACAACAGCAGGAGCTGTGCTGATCTGAAGCCAGTAGCAGGAGCCCCCTCGAGGTCTCCCATGTGGGTGCAGGGACCCAAGGACTTGGGCCATCTTCTTCTGCTTTCCCAGGCCACAGCAGAGAGCCGGATTGGAAGTGGAGCAGCTGAGAATCGAACTGGTGCCCATATGGGATGCTGGTGCTGCCCGTTTATGCTTACCCTACTATGCCTCAGCACCACCACAGTGATGTGGCTTTTAAGTGGCTTCAGGCAGAATCTGTGAGGGGTCAACTTAGAAACAGAGAAAGATCAACTTCCTTTCAGTTTTCAGTCAGCAGGGACCAGCTCAGGGTTATCAGCCTATCACAAGACTCTTGGCACAGAGAGCTACAGTTGAAATTCTCTGCTGTGTGTAATTCATCCTAGGAATTTCTATAGCACTGGTAAAGTCACCCCGAAATACCAGATCAATGTGAGAAATTCGAGCAAAGGAAATGTGTTGATCATGTGGATGGGAATGCTACACAGCACGCTAATTGTGAGGAAGCCATTTGGTTGGTGCTGTAAAATAGCACCACACTGGGGCTCTTGGTGCTCCTGGAGAAGGGGAGTAGATCATTTTCAGGGAAAATCACTGCAGTTGAGAAGAGTGAGTGGATGGAGGAGTGGACAATGTCATCTATTGTAGAGGTCACTTTTCTATATCGTGTTTCCGTCCACACCATTCTCTGCCTCAGCTACCCCAATGCACACACAGTAATAATAATGGAATAAGTCTGAGGCCGACATCTCCTTCTTGCCCTGATCTGTGTATTTCATCTCCCAACATTCTTCCCCTGATCTGAAATGCCAGGTGCATTGCAGACGGTGATACATGAAGAGACCCCACCTTGGGAAGAACAACATAAAAACACAGCACACTGAAAGAAGAACATCATTTATTTCTATGTTTTCATTATAAGAAAATGTGTTTAAATGATGTGAATCACAGGCTGGATTATGATAGCACAAATTTTTGTGCTACAAAGTAGAAAGTAGAAGTCAGGATTTTACTCTGTAAAAATCTTGTTCATTTCTTTGCCCTTTAGTACTTTGACCTTTACATCTTTTAAAGAGATTCATTATTTCAGGAAAGGCTGAATTCCAGAACCTGAACTTTTCACTGAAACGCTAGGACCAGCATACTGAAATGGTCTACACTGGGCACCAATTCTCCTCACCAACTTTAAACAAAGCCCACCTGGGAATGCCCTTCAGGTTATTAAATTAAATAACCCAGATATAACAACACTGTTAAATGTTCTATTTTGGTTTTTATTTTTATTAATATATAGAGTTTTTTATTTGTGTAAGGTAAACACATTTAATGTATTTCATATATAGACTTTATGCCTACATTCCCAACCCCCTTCTCCTTCCTTTCTCATTTTTAAAATTTTTACAAAGACATACTTTCATTTTATTTCATAATCACAATTTGTATAATGAAGCTTTTTCCTTTTTGCTTGACAATTATCCTTTATTTTAATTTGATTTGGGGTATACAAGTTTTGTGTATTTCATATACACAGATTTAGGAACAGTGGCACTGCCCACCCCACCCTCCCTCCTGCCCATGCTCCCACCCTTCCTCCTCCTCCCTCTCCCATTCCCACTCTTAATTTTCCCAAAGATCTATTTTCAGTTAACTTAATATACATAAAGGTTAGCCCTACACTAAGTAAGGGTTAAACAAATAGTATGAAGAAAAACACAATCTTAACCCTCCACTAAATAAAGAATTTGACAAGTAGTGAGTAGAGAGACCACTGTCCCCCAGTAGTACAGACAAGGACTGAACACACTGGGATGAACCATTGTGAGGATACTTGTAGATGGACAAGCATTTGTATAAGATGATACAGCAAGGACAAAGCAATCTAGACCCAGTTCCCAAATACCAACACCCAGCAAACACATCACACCCAGGATAGCACCACTAAGAGCAACTGGAATACAAAACAGGTGCATCAGTGAAAGGTTCTCAGTGTAGTTCTTTTACAGACAAAATCAGCTCCCTTCACTTGAAGCCCAGCCACTCAATGGCTCACCATTTATGTATTGAAATTATTTCAAAATTTTATATGGAGTATATCTGCCTGGGAAAATGTTGGGGTGGATGCCTTCAGGGCACTGTTTGCAGGCAATAAGGGAGACACTATGGACATGGAGCTGAAATAGGAACAGCAGCAGCCAGCACATCCTGTGCAGCCCCTGGCTGCAGCCTTGTGCGGGATATCAGCAGCGGGTGAATTACAGCTATGTCTCTGCTCATTAGGCACATGTCCCTCTTGGGGTTCAGGGCCCTAAGCATCTGATCTCCCTATGGCGACACTGGTCTGGGCAGAAAGAAATTTCCTGCTGATTCTCTGTTCCCAGGAGATCAGGCTAGAAGTCAAGTGAACCTTGTTCTGAGTATTCCTTGTCTATGAACTCTTCGGCCTCCAGGAGGACAAATCTCTCCAGAATTTATCTATCTCCAGCTGATGTTTATTCCAAGTCCATGACAGAAGAACTTAGATTGCAGAGGTCTATGGCAACCTCAAACCAAGAGTTTTGTTGGGGACAGTTGGCTATCATCCAGAAAAGTGGTATATCCCTCTTCAAAATCAGGGAAAACTGTCTCTGAAATACAAAGGCTCTTCAATACTTTTTTTACATTGAAAGATTTCTTTAGTTCTTCAATTCTTTTTAAAATATATTAATATAAAGAGAGCTAATTTCATGTCATTTGTAGATACAGTTCTAACAATATTATGATACATCCCTCTTTCCTTCTCTCCCTCCTCCTTCCTTTGTGTTAATTAGTGAGTTTTAAGGTGAGCGAATATCATGTGTGTCACATATACAAACTCAGGAACATAGCGACACTTCTCAATCCCCCCTCCCTCAAACTCAGGATGCCTCCCTCCCTCCTCCTTCTTTTCTTGTTTCTTCTTATAATTTTTATGATGATCTAATATCAGTCAGTTTTATAGTCATAATATTAATCCTACATTAAGTAAAGAGGTCAACAAATGGAAACAAGAAAATAACTGTTCATCAGAAGTAGAGACAAGGGCTGGGAAATATCAGGGACTCTCAAAATGTCAATTTTGCTCCTATAAATTACATTTTTTAACTCTATGAGCTTCTGCAAATCAGGGATAACATATGGTATTTGTATTTTCATGGCTGGTTTATTTCAGTTAATATAATGCATTCTAGTTGAATTATATTGTTTCAAATGACAAGATTTCATTCTTTTATATGGTGATCCAGCTCTCTGCTGATGGCCTGAGAAAGCAGTGGAAGATGGACCAAGTGCTTAGTCCCATGCACCCAAGTGGGAGACCAGGGAAGAAGCTCCTGGATCCCTGCTTGTGGCCATTTTGGGAGTGAACCAGCAGATGGAAGACCTTTCTCTCTCTCTCTCTCTCTCTCTCTCTCTCTCTCTCTCTGTGTGTGTGTGTGTGTGAATGTGTGTATGTGTGTGAGTGACTGTAACTCTACTTCTCAAATATTTTTAAAATGTTTATTTGTTTATGTTAACTTAAAGGCACAGAGACAGAGAAAGGGAAGTTTTGCTCCATTGGTTTCTCTTCTGAGTGGTCACAGTAGCTGCTCCTGGGCCAGGTTAAGGCCAGAAGCCCAGAACTCAACCTGGGTCCCCATGCGGACAGTTGGAACCCAAGTACTTTAGCAATTACCTGATGGTTTCTGAAATGTTTAATAGCAGCAAGCTTACTCAGAAGCAGATAAAGAACTAGAATCCAGAAAAATTTATATTGACTGTGGTTTCAATTTCTCACTATGTGCCAAATGCCCACCACTTCATACCAATTTATACAGACCTATGGGTTTTTTTTCCCTCATTAACACCTTCCAAGTCCTTGAGGAAAAAAATTAATTTTTAAAATTTTATTAATATAAAGAGATTTAATGTATTTCATAGGTATAATTCCTTTTTTGAAAAAATTTATTAATTTATTTGAAAGGCAGAGTTACACACAGAGAGGAGAGGCAGAGATAGAGGGAAAGGTCTTCCATTCGCTGGTTCACTCCCCAACTGGCTGCTATGGCCAGAGCTGCACCGATCCAAAGTCAGGAGACAGGAGTTTCTTTTGGGTCTCCCACACAGGTGCAGGGGCTCAAGGATTTGGGCCATCTTCTACTGCTTCCACAGGCTATAGCAGAGAGCGGGATCCAAAATGGAGCAGCTGGGATATGAACCAGCACCCATATGTGATGCTGGTATTTCATGTGGAGGTTTTACCCACTATGCCACAGTGCCGGCCCCTCATAGGTATAATTCTAAGAAGATAACCATACTTCCATCCCTCACTCTCTCTCTCAATCCATCTTCTTCCTTCTTTTCTTTTTTTCTTCAATTTCTGCAAAAAGGTGATTTGAATCTACTCCATCACCACAGGCTTCTGCCCTACTGACGTAATATTCAAGAAGTAGAAAGTAGAAAGGCCACAGTTCCACAGGAGTGTAAACAAGGGCCAAAGCAACCATCAAATCACAAGATGCCCATTTCATCCCTATGCATTTTGTTGTATTCAATATGAATTACCATATAGCAGAGAAACTTATGACATTTGTCCTTTTTGAACTGGCTTATTTCATTAAACATACTAGTTTTTATTGTGTATATCTACCACATTAAAATTATTTATTTATTTATATACTATATATATTTATTTATTTGACAGGTAGAGTTAGAAACAGGGAGAGAGAGAGAGACAGAGAAAAAAGTCTTCCTTCCATTGGTTCACTCCCTAAATGGCCACAATGGCCGGAGTTGCGCCAATCCGAAGCCTGGAGCCGGGTGCTTCTTCCTGGTCTCTCATTCAGGTGCAGGGGCCCAACCACTTGGGCCATCTTCCACTGCTATCCTAGGACACAGCAGAGAGCTGCACTGGGAGAGGAGGAACTGGGACTAGAACTAGTGCCCATATGGGATGCTGGCACTGCAGGCAGAGGATTACCCTAGTGAGCCACAGCGCAAACCCTCTATTTATTTATATTAATCTGGAAAGTAGAGAGACAGAGATCTTCCATGTGTTGATTTACTCTCCATCTACAGGTAGGAGCTCAAAGCTCTACCTGGGTTTCTCATGTGGGAATCAGAGACAAGTACTTGAGCCGGCATCTGATTCCTGTTAGGGTGTGTAATAACAGGAAGCTGAAAAAAAAAAACAAAAGAAAAAGAAAATAAAAACAGGAAGCTGTGGTGGAATGAGGAGGCTGGCAAGCAAGCATCAGTTACTTAGGAATGGCTTTGAAACCCACCTGGCAATGGAGCCTGCCTGGCAACAGGCTGTGATTGGATGGCTTTGGAAACTGCCTCGCAACAGGTTGTCATTGGTTGGGGCATAGACTGCCCCTTGACCAGATTGGCTGGTCTTGGTTATATAAACTGTTGTACTAACAGAAATAAACAAGTCTGTGGGCTGCTTGCCTCAAGCCTGCTTTCACCCGACTCCTGGGGTCTGTGTGGTGACTCCACAACTCTTGCCCTCACCACGCTCTTCGTCTCAGAAATGAATCCACTGCAACATTGTTGAGAAATCAACTGCAACAGGACGCTGAATCAGAAGCAGAGAGGGAATGGAATGCATTCTGATATGGACTGAATGTCCCAGGCAGTGTCTTCACTGCTGTGCCGATGCCCACCACTGGGCATCCATTTCTGTCGTCTTCTGTTTCTGTGAATTGATTCATCAAAAATGCCTTGAGAAATATAAGCATGCTTTCTGATTCACTAGTACATTTCCCATTCTGTCTTCTGTTAAGGGCTGTGGACCACGTCTACCTCATACATTTTGACACTTGTCCACATGGAAAGCTGCAGCTCTATAGAGTTCCATCTGCTTCCTGGAAAAAGTCCCAGCTATCAAGTTATCATGTCTTTGTTGGTGTCGGTGTCCCTACGCATGCAGGTGAATGTGTGTGCTGTGTTATGGCCACACACATGTTAATGTCCACACATACGACTGGCTGTTGTTCACAGGATTCCAGTCTGAGTTGGAAACAAATGGATACTCACAAATCAATCCACCTACATGCTTTTCAAAGACCATATGATTTGGAAACATCTTCACTGAACGAGACTAGCTTGATACTTTTGATTTAATGATCAACAGTGTTTTCTCATCAGCAGAAAATTCATGCATTGAACTTGAAGGTTGTAGTTGAGACAACAGCTTCATTCACACTTTGTTAAAAATGGTTAACAGGGAAATGATGTGAGATGATTTCCAGCTAGGAATGTTCAATGTCTCATAAATTTTTCATGAGAAATTCAGATATAATAGTTCATATTATCATAAATAAATTAGGTAAATAATAAATAAAATATTTACCTAATTAAGAACAAGTAAATTAGGTGAATGTGAATGGGAAAAGCATTAATAAATGCATACTTCATTATTTCAAAATTCTTTCACTACCTGAAATGTTCAGATCATGGTGTGTTAAACAAATCTGCTCAGTGTCATATAAATAACAATTTATAAATGAATGTTACATATTATATAGGGGCTGGCATTGTGGTGTAGCTGGTAAAGCCAGTGCCTGCAACATCAGCTACCCCACTGTGCACCAGCTCCCTTCTGGTAGGTTGGGGAAATCAGCAAAATATGGTTCAAGTGCGTGGGCCCTTTCCACCCACGTGGGAGAGCTGGATGAAGTCCTGTCTCCTGGCTTCAGCCTGGCTCAGCCCTGGAGTTTGCAACCACTTTGTGAGTGGACCAGCAGATGGAAGACCTCTCTGTTCTCTCTCTCTGTAACTCTAACTTTCAAATAAATAAATATTTCTTAAAAGTCAGTAAATATTATACAAATAACAGTTAACCAATACTATTAAATAGCATAGGTGCCAGGATCATTGCTAAATATGACGTGCTAATTCTATGCCTAACTGTCTTTGAAAGAACAGATGTAAGTGCTGTGTGATGTGTACCTGAAAGCTATCTCAGGCAATAACAGAATACAGCTGGGGCTCTACAGTATTTTCAGTAGAAGAGGAGAAAGAGATAATTTCCAGGAAGAATCATTGGTCTGAGATGTGAAGAGCAAGTGGATATTTTTTTCTCCTTTATGTATCTAGAAATGGTACAGTTTATTGATTTACACTGGATGTTTAAGCGAGTAAAGAGTATTTTGAAACAATGCAGATTTTTATCTACAAAATTGCAATTTTAAATAATACACACAGGGGCAGGTTTTTTGGCTTAACAGCTGAGATGCTTAGTGGTTGAGACACCTATGTCCCATATAAAAAAGCCTGGGTTAAAGTCCTGGTTCCACTCTCAAATCCAGCTTCTTGTTAAGGCACAGCCATTGAAATAGCAGTGCTGTTTGAAGTAGTTGAGTCCTTGTCAACACTGTGGGAGACCTGGCTTGGCTCCTCAGCTCCTGGATTCAGTTTGCCCAGCCCCAGGTACTGTAGGCACCCGGGGAGTGAACCAGCAGGTAGAAATCTCTCTGCCTCTCAAATAGGTAAAAACAAATATGTTAGAAGTTAAAAATATAAACCTAAATATAATTTAGTAAATGAGTGTTTCCCTTAAATCTCATATACAGAGGTCAGAGTAGTACAAATAACTTTGTACTATATTTTAGAAACTCCAGAAAGATATCAATAACAGTGATGGACTCATATGTATATAGATGATTGGTGGTAGAAAAATCTGCATCTTTCTCTTAAATAGTTTATATAATAACATCAATCTCAAATTAAAATACACTTTAGTTTTGATATTTACCTTTGGTATTTGTCCCTCATCTAATCTGTTGATTATAAAATCAATTTATAGGGGCCAGTGCTGTGTGGCATAGAAGGTAAAGCCACCGCCTGCAGTGCTGGCATCCCATATGGGCACTGTTTTGAGTACCAGCTGCTCCACTTCCAATGCAATGCCCTGCTAGGCCTGGGAAATAAGTAGAAGAGGGCCCAATTTCTTGGGTCTCTGCACCCATGTGGGAGACTCAGAAGAAGCTCCTGGCTCCTGGCTTCAGATCAGTGCAGCTCCAGCTTTTGTGACCAACTGGGGAGTGAACCAAGAATTGAAAGACCTATCTCTCCCTTTCTCTGTCTCTCCTTCTCTCTGCTTGTAACTCTGAATTTCAAATAAATAAATAAATATTTTAAAAAATCAAATTATATACTATAGTATTCACTACACAATGAAGCTGTATAAATCTTTTTTTTATTTTTGACAGAGTGGACAGTGAGAGAGAGAGAGACAGAGAGAAAGGTCTTCCTTTGCTGTTGGTTCACCCTCCAATGGCTGCCGCGGTCGGCGCGCTGCGGCCGTTGCACTGCGCTCATCCGATGGCAGGAGCCAGGTGCCAGGTGTTTTTCCTGGTCTCCCATGGGGTGCAGGGCCCAAGCACTTGGGCCATCCTCCACTGCACTCCCGGGCCACAGCAGAGAGCTGGCCTGGAAGAGGGGCAACCGGGACAGAATCCGGCACCCCAACCGGGACTAGAACCTGGTGTGCCGGCGCCGCAAGGCAGAGGATTAGCATGTTGAGCCACGGCACCGGCCGAAGTTGTATAAATCTGTCATTAGTATCTATTACCTTTGTACCAACACACTTACTTAAAATCTGTACGGTAATCCTACTGGAGTTCCCTGTGATTGAGACAGGTGAAAAAATAGCTAGATGCACAAAAACAATGTGTGTACAAAGCATACTTGTTGTCTCTGCAATATTAATAATTATTTGTAATTTTTCTGTTGTCTAAGCTATTGGCTCAGATGGATTTGAGCTTCCCTAAGTGAATGTGTTCACCTACAGATGAGAATGGGTTTGTAATCACAGCTGAGGTCAAGCATCCGTTGTTCAGCTTCCGTGTAAATGATTGCTTCTTTTTACTACTAAATTATCCAGCTGGAATGAGGTGAGAAAATAAAATCTTTACATGGGTCAGTCAACTGAGCAGCTTCACTGCTAATAGCACCAACTTCCATTGGCTTAGGCATAAGTTTGTGTCATAGTGAAGGGTTACTAAGAAAATCTGACTCTACTTTCCAGGTTTTATACATGATACATTTTGAATTAGTATATAAGTTGGACACTATGAAATTATACTTCTTTCTGTTATGTAGATTTTTAAAAAAATTTTTTTGACAGGCAGAGTGGGCAGTGAGAGAGAGAGAGAGAGACAGACAGAGAGAAAGGTCTTCCTTTTGCCATTGGTTCACCCTCCAATGGCCACCGCGGCCGGTGCACCTTGCTGATCTGAAGGCAGGAGCCAGGTGCTTCCTCCTGGTCTCCCATGCGGGTGCAGGGCCCAAGCACTTGAGCCATCCTCCACTGTACTCCTGGGCCATAGCAGAGAGCTAGCCTGGAAGATGGACAACCGGGACAGAATCTGGTGTGCCAGCACCGCAGGCAGAGGATTAGCCTATTGAGCCGCAGCACCGGCTTGTTATTTAGTTTTGAATATTGCATGCTCACTAATTTTACATCCATAAGGACATGGAAACATACATTTATGTGTTTGGATTAAATGTTATTTTAGTAACATTTTTACAAATATGACTCTCATTGTTCTTAATGATAATACTCGAATTCACATGATCTTCATAATGTTCTTGAGTATATTTCAAACTTTTAGTTATTCATCTTTTATTATTTACAGGCTGTATTTATTTTCTGTTGCTGCACTAACAAAATGACACACATTTTTAGCCTACAAGAAGCCAATTTTTTTATCTATCACCTGTAGGCCAAAAATACAGATAAGCTTGGCTGGTTTCCTGTGTAGGATCTCAGAGAGTCAAAATATATGCCATTAATGCTTCTTTCCTTGCAAATGGCTCTGGGAGATGTCTCCACTTCCAAACTCACTCTGGGTTTTGGAGTAGTTCAGTTGCCATTATGGAAGTTCTAGTTTCCTTGCTGGCTTTGAAATGTAAGGAAAATATCTGCTCCTAGAAGTTGTTTCCTTTCCTTTTTACACATTCCAGCTTCATACCACATTGTTCCAAGCGCCCCTTCATTCTCCTCTACCTCCAGTCCCAGCAATGGCATATAGATTTCCTCTCAGCCACTGAATATGTCCAACTTCCCTTCTTCTGCATTTATCTACTTTCCCTGTCTGACAACTGGAAACATTTCTCTGTTTTTAAGGACCCATGTGATTACGTTGGGTACACCTGGATAATTCAGGTTACTCTTCTCTATCTTTAGATCTGAGACCTTAATCACTTTGGCAAGATTCTTTGCTATGTGAAGTAACATTCACAACTTCTGGTAATGAGGACATCATGTATTTCAAGGTGGTTGTAGGTGGGCATTATTATGTCTACCTCAGCTGCTAATCACAAGTATTGGTTTACCTTCTCTTTTACATTAGCATTTATTTTTATTATTTATAAATAGCTATTTTCCAGACTGAAAATACATTAAAAATATGCTTAGATTGATGAATAGTCAATAGATTTTTTTTCACTGCAATACTTTTTGTGTAACATAGGACTATGGGTAATGTTTAAGTCACAGAAGAGAAAGAACATGTTGAAAGGTACAAATTACAATGTCATTTTCTGGCCTGAGAATGTTAAGTTCTCTGAGGGAATAAATGGAAAATAGGAACAGAATATTTAAATTCAAGGCTCATTCAGAACATTAATTAAATATTGAAAGAATATTCTGTCAAATGCTCATTGATTTCATTCAGCATCAATGCAAAGTCTTAATTTTGAGGGCTTACAAAAGACAAGGTATTACAAAATTAGATCCTGTGATGTTTTCCTTGAGAAATGCAGAATAAATGGATTGGAAAATATGTCTTATATGTTAATGTTCAGTTTGTTAATTTTCTTAAAATATATTAAATTATTAGGTAGATATTAGATAATATAAAATATAGCACAATTTTAAAATTTATAATTAAAGCCTTCTTTATTATATTTACAGTTGAGAAGGGAACAACATCAAAGTATGTATTTGGTTAAGGATAATTGCATTTCATAATTATGAGAAAAGTATTCAATGTTGCAAGTGGATTTTTTTAAATTTATTTATTTCATTGAGAGGTAGAGTTAGAGACAGAGAGAGGGAGAGACAGAGGGAGAGGTCTTCCATCCACTGGTTCACTCTCCAAATGGCCGCAACAGCCAGAGCTGGGATGATCTCAAGTCAGGAACCAGGAGCTTCCTCTGGGTCTCCACATGACCACAGGGGCCCAAGGACTCGGGCCATCTTCTACTGCTTTCCCAGGCAATAGCAGAGAGCTGATCGGAAGTGGAGCAGCTGGGACTCGAACCATCTCCTATTATGGGATGCTGGCACTGCAGGTGGCAGCTTTACTCTCTATGCCACATCACTGGTCTCAAAATCGGATGTTTAGAAACATGAAGGAAGGTGTCAGATGCTGGTCAGGTATTGTAGAGATCACATTTCTACCTTGAATTTTTACCCACCCAATTCTCTGTCTTGGCCTCCCTAATATATTCAGGTTAATGACAACAGAGTATCAGAAGACAGCATTTCCTAGTGGCCCCATTCTGTTTATTTCATTACCTAACATTTTACACTGATCTTTTAAAAAAATCCTTATTAATATAAAGAGAACAGATTCATGCATTGCATAGGTACAGTTCCAAGAGGACAACAAAGATCTTTAGATGCTCCTTCACAGGTGGCTGTACATCCAGAGATCCTACCACATCAAGAATGGTATCAAGACACAGCGTGCTGCAAGAAAGAAAACACTCACCTCTTATTTCTGAGATTTCATTATGAGAAACTCTGTTAAGGTGAATTTAATCATATGATTTAGTAGGATCACACAAAATTAAGTAGCAGAAAGTAGAAATGAGGAGTGCAAAAGATGCCAGGATTTTACTCTTATTGAAAATGTGTTCACTAAGTACATTGGTTTCCATTTGCATCCATTTTGTTGCAAAAGACAGGATTTTGTTCCTTTTTATGGCTGAGTATTATTCTGTTGTGTATATATTATATATTTAATATATATAATTTCTTTATCCAATCATTAGCCAGTCCCACAAAGACAAATACCATGTTTTCCCTGATCCGTGGTAACTAGTGGAGTACCTAAAATGTAATGGACAGGAGTAAAATTGACATTTTTTATATAAAACTTTTATTTAAAGAATATAAATTTCCAAAGTACAGCTTGTGGATTATAATGGCTTCCCCCCATAACTTCCCCTCACCCACAACCCTCCCCTTTCCCTCTCCCTCTCCCCTTCCATTCACATCAAGATTCATTTTCAATTCTCTTTACATACAGAAGATCAGTTTAGTACATATTACGTAAAGGTTTCAATAGTTTGCCCTCACAAAGGGACACAAAGTGAAAAATACTTTTGGAGTACTAGTTATAGTATTAATTCACAATGTGCTGCACATTAAGGACAGAGATCCTACATGATATTTTTTTAATTGATTAATTATCTATGCAATTTCCAATTTAACACCAAGTTTTTTTTCTTTTTTTTTTTTTTTTATATATATAATGCTTTTATTTAAAGAATATAAATTTCCAAAATACAGCTTATAAATTACAATGGCTTCCACCCCCATAACTTCCCCCCCACCCGCAACCCTCCCCTTTCCCACTACCTCTCCCCTTGCTTCACATCAAGATTCATTTTCAATTCTCTTTATATACAGAAGATCAGTTTACTATATATTAAGTAAAGATTTCAACAGTTTGCCCTCACATAGCAACACAAAGTGAAAAATACTGTTGGAGTACTAGTTATAGTATTAATTCACAATGTATAGCACATTAAGGACAGAGATCCTACATGATATATATTTTTTTTAAAAAATTGATTACTTTTCTAGGCAATTTCCAATTTAACACCAAGATTTTTTTTTCATTTTTAATTATCTATATACAGAAGATTGATTCAGTATATACTAAGTAAAGATTTCATCAGTTTGCACCCACACAGAAACACAAAGTGTAAAATACTGTTTCAGTGCTAGTTATAGCATTACTTCACAGTGGACAGCACATTAAGGACAGATCCCACATGAGACGTAAGTACACAGTGACTCGTGAAGTTGATTTAATAATTTGACACTCTTGTTTATGGCATCAGTAATCTCCCTAGGCTCTAGTCATGAGTTGCCGAGGCTATGGAAGCCGTTAGGGTTCGCCAACTTCAATCTTATTCCGACAGGGTCATAGTCAAAGTGGAGGTTCTCTCCTCCCTTCAGAGAAAGGTACCTCCTTCTTTGATGGCCCCATTCGTTCCACTGGGATCTCAGAGATCTTTCATTTGGGTCTTCCTTTTTTTTCCAGAGTGTCTTGGCTTTCCATGCTTAGAATATTCTCAAGGGCTCTTGAGCCAGATCTGAATGCTTTAAGGGCTGATTCTGAGGCCAGAGTGCTGTTTAGGACATCTGCCATTCTATGAGTCTGCTGTGTATCCCGCTTCCCATGTTGGATCATTCTCTCCCTTTTTGATTCTATCAGTTAGTATTAGCAGACACTAGTCTTGTTTGTGTGATCCCTTTGACTCTTAGACCTATCAGTGTGATCAATTGTGAACTGAAATTGATCACTTGGACTAGTGAGATGGCCTTGGTACATGCCACCTTGATGGGATTGTATTGGAATTCCCTGGCACATTTCTAACTCCATCATTTGGGGCAGTTCTGATTGAGCATGTCCCAAATTGTACATCTCCTCCCTCTCTTATTCCCACTCTTATATTTCACAGGGATCACTTTTCAGTTAAAATTTAAACACCTAAGAATAATTGTTTGTTAATTACAGAGTTCAACCAATAGTACTAGAATAAAAAAATACTAAAATGGATAAAGTATTACATTGTACAACAACAGTCAGCACAAGAGCTGATTAAGTTACTGTTCCTCATAGTGTCCATTTCACTTCAATAGGTTTCCCCTTTGGTGCTCAATTAGTTGTCACCGATCAGGGAGAACATATGATATTTGTCCCTTTGGGACTGGCTTAATTCACTCAGAATGATGTTTTCCAGATTCCTCCATCTTATTGCAAATGACTGGATTTCATTGTTTTTGACTGCTGTATAGTATTCTATAGAGTACATGCCCCATAATTTCTTTATCCAAATGTATGCTTTGAATTCCCTGTGATCTTTTGCTGTGAGGTTCCCTTCGTTTATCTTCTTTCATGTTGATGGCCGTGTTTCTGTGTTTCTGTGTGTAACACATCTTTAAGTATCTTTTGCAGGGCTGGACGAGTGGCAACAAATTCTTTCAATTTTTGTTTGTTATGAAAGGTCTTTATTTCACCTTCATTCACAAATGAGAGCTTGGCAGGATATAATATTCTGGGCTGGCAGTTTTTCTCTCTAAGTACCTGGGCTATGTCTCGCCATTCCCTTCTAGCTTGTAGGGTTTCTGATGAGAAGTCTGCCGTGAGTCTAATTGGAGATCCTCTGAGTGTAATTTGACGTTTCTCTCTTGCGCATTTTAGGATCTTTTCTTTCTGTTTCACTGTGGTGAGTTTAATTACAACGTGTCGTGGTGAGGACCTCTTTTGGTCATGTTTACTAGGGGTTCTATGAGCTTCCTGTACTAGGATGTCTCTGTCCTTCTCCAAAACTGGGAAATTTTCTGCTATTATCTCACTAAAAAGGCCTTCTAATCCTTTCTCCCTCTCCATGCCTTCAGGAACTCCTAGAACTCGAATGTTGGTTTTTTTAATAGTATCCTGTAGATTCCCAACAATATTTTTTAGATTTCTAATTTCCTCTTCTTTTCTTTGGTTTGACTGTATAGTTTCCTGTGCTCTGTCTTCTAAGTCCGATATTCTCTCTTCTGCCTCACCCATTTTGTTTGTAAGGCTCTGTAATGTGTTTTTCATTTGATCTATTGAATTCTTCACTTCATTATGATTTCTCGTCACTATCACAGTTTCATGTTCTACTAGTTGTTTCATTTCAGCTTGATTTCTCCTTAATATTTCATTTTCACGAGAGAGATTTTCTACCTTGTCCATTAAGGATTTCTGTAGTTCAAGAATTTGTTTTTGAGTACTTCTTAGTGTTCTTATCAATTTTTTGAGATCCGCTTCTTGCATCTCTTCTATCTCATCATCTTCGTAATCTTGAATTGGGGTGTCTTTTTCATTTGGGGATGCCATAGTGTCTTCCTTGTTCTTATTACCTCGGTTTTTGCGTTTGTTGTTTGGCATATTGGTTTCTTCACTGTGGTGTTTTTTTCTTGTTATACTATGACTCTAGATTAAGTGGACTGTCTGCTTTTGATGGAGCCTTAGAGGCTTGAGATGGGTGTGGCCTGAGAGCTCTGTTTGGTTCCTCAGGGTTGAGGCTGTGTCAAAGGAGACACTCCCAGGTTAGGCGTGGTAAATCTCTCTCTGTTACTTTTTTTTTTTTTTTTGGTTCAAATGGGAAGTAATTCCACACAGCTGAATGGAATTGGGGGTGGTTAGCAGGCGAATGATATACCCACAGGAGCCAGAGATCGGAAGCTCTTTCCCAAGGACCAGAGAAGGAATCTTTGCGGCCCTTTGTGTGGGCTGAGATTCTCCTGTAGTCTCCCCCTGGGCTGCCAAGGCTACTGAACTGTAGCGTCTCTGGAGAGTACTCACATGAATTCGTGATTTCCGTGAGTTCTCTCCCCCACCGTCTCTTTTTTCACAGTCTCAGTTCATTAGCACCACACATTCATTAGGTTCTAATCTCCTGTTATTTCACCCCTCCCACCCAGAGTCAGGTTTTTCTGCTAGGCTCGGGGCCGGTGCCGACCCGAGGTCGCCCTGCTTATGACGTATTCCAAAATGGCGCTTGCTCTTTGTCTTGCTCACCTTTAAGAGGTGAGCGGAGAGAGAGAAGCTCGTGTCCGTACAGGTCACTTTTTTTGTTTTCCCTCTCTCTCTCTCTCTTCTAGTTAGCCTGGTGAACTTTTCCCTGCAGGGATTGAAGCCTTGTTTGCTCTAGGCTCCCTTTTCCGCTTCCCTCCTGGTATCTCGGGCTATTCAGGTTCTGCTCACCTCGCGTTCCAGCGCTGGTGTAACACCAAGTTTTTTTTCATTTTCAATTATCTTTATATGCAGATTCAGTATATACCAAGTAAAGATTTCATCAGTGTGCATCCACACAGAAACACAGTGTAAAATACTGTTTCAGTACTAATTATAGCATTAATTCACATTGGACAACACATTAAGGACAGATCCCTCATGAGACATAAGTACACAGTGACACCTGATGTTGATTTAACAATTTGACACTCTTGTTTATGGCATCAGTAATCTCCCTAGGCTCTAGTCATGAGTTGCTGAGGCTATGGAAGCCTTTAGGGTTTGCCGACTTCGATCTTATTCCAACAGTGTCATAGTCAAAGTGGAAGTTCTCTCCTCCCTTCAGAGAAAGGTACCTCCTTCTTTGATGGCCCCATTCTTTCCATTGGGATCTCACTCACAGAGATCTTTCATTTAGGTCTTCTTTTTTTTTTCCAGAGTGTCTTGGCTTTCCATGCCTAAAAACTCTCATGGGCTCTTGAGCCAGATCCAAATGCCTTAAGGGCTGATTCTGAGGCCAGAGTACTAGTTAGGACATCTGCTAGTCTATGAGTCTGCTGTGTCTCCCACTTCCCATGTTGGATCATTCTCTCCCTTTTTCATTCTATCAGTTAGTATTAGCAGACACTAGTCTTGTTTTTGTGATCCCTTTAACTCTTAGACCTATCAGTGTGATCACTTGTGAACTGAAATTGATCACTTGGGCTAGTGAGATGGTATTGGTACATGCCACCTTGATGGGATTGTATTGGAATCCCCGGCACAATTCTAACTCCATCATTTGGGGCAAGTCCGATTGAGCATGTCCCAAATTGTACATCTCCTCCCTCTCTTATTCCCACTCTTATATTTAACAGGGATCACTTTTCAGTTAAAATTTTAACACCTAAGAATAACTGTGTGTTAATTACAGAGCTCAACCACTAGTACTAGAACAAAAAAATACTAAAATGGATAAAGTATTTTGAGATTTGAAGATTGCTTACAGCACTTGTCTCCACTATGAGGGAACAGTGGTTTTTCTTCTTACTATTTGTTGAACTCTTTACTTAGGGTATAAAGTAAACTGAAAGTAATTATTGCAAAATTTAAGAGAGGGGATAAGAGAGGCTGGAGGAGAAAGGATGCAAGCATTGGCAGGAGGAAGGGTGGGGGTAGGGTGGGAAGGATCTCTGTGTTCTGAAATCTGTACATATGCAATACATGAAATTGTTTATCTTAAATAAAATTTTAAATTTTAAAGAATAGAATTAACAAAATGGAAATACAGTTGACTCAAAAGATATTTAGCAAAAAAACTTTTTCACGTTCTTCTGACTTTTATCATTTATGCCTTTAAATTGAATTTTATCTGAGAACTCTTTTGGACTATGTGGCTAAAAAATAACACAGGGACATCCATGCAGACTGCACTCAGTTCCCTCCTGCAAATGTGCAATGAAATATCACACCCAGGATTCTAAGGATAAGAATAGCCAAAATGCTAAATAGGTGCAACCCAAGATCTTCCATGATACACTTTGACAACTAGAGCCCCTCCCTCCTGGTCCAACAATAGCTGTTGCCTAGGAACCATGCACCTATTTGCCATTTGTATATTGATAGCAGTCACAATGTTTCATAGACTGTAAATGAATATCTACCTAAAAAATGGCATAGTAATTCCTCTTGGGACCTGTTTTTCTCATGAATAAGGGTATATAATTGCACATGGAGTTGAGGTATAAAAAGGAAGTTAAAAATGAGAATAAAAATCAATGACAAGTTACAAAAACACCTAAACATATTAAATTTCATATTACCAGGAAAATCAGTTAAAGTTGTGGTATGCACAGGAATGATGGCTATAAACGAGAAAACCTGTGCTTTTAGATTTTCACTGACTACAAATTATATAAATGGCCTTAGCTGCCATCTGTAGTCTTCCTGTAGAAGCAGTAAAACAAATGACTATTGTCTTAGTATATTATTTGGTACCATAGGTGTCATGTCAGAAGTAATTATGCTCCATATATCCCTATGACCCACGAGACAAATGGGAATTCCCAATTATTTCTGATCTGATGTCAGGAATAGCTTAGGGAAAGAAAGAAAGTAACAAAGAGGAGGACTGTGGATTATCGGGCTGCTTCAAATGTATTAGAAATTGAAATCAAGGAAATGGAAACTCCTTTAGAATTCCAGGTTCTGAGGCTGGGATTCCTGAAATGCTTGGAGAAAATTGTTCCATTTATGGTTTCCCTCCCAAAGATCTCTTCAGGGCCCTCTTTATGTCTTCATTCCTCAGGCTGTAGATGAAGGGGTTCAGCATGGGGGTGACCACGGTGTACATCACCGAGGCCATCGAAGTTGAGTATGGATTTTGGATGGCAGCAGAACTAAGGTAAACGCCTAGTCCACTACAATAAAATAAGAAAACGACGGAGAGGTGAGAGGCACAGGTGGAGAATGCTTTATATTTCCCTTGAGCTGAGGAGATGGCATGGATGGAGGAGACGATCTTAGAGTATGAGTACAGGATCCCAGCCAGGGGACCTCCACCCAGCAACACAGATGCAAAATAGATCATGAGATCATTAAGAAAGGTGTCAGAGCAGGCACTGTGCACCACCTCAACCAGGTCACAGAAGAAGTGGGGGATTTCCAGGTGTGTGCAGAAAGACAGCCGCAGCACCATTAGACTTTGTAACAAGGCGTGCAGGGCAGTGGTGATCCAAGTGGCCAGAACCAGCAGCACACAGAACTGGGGGTTCATGATGACCATGTAGTGCAGAGGGTGACAGATGGCCACAAACCTGTCATAGGCCATCACGGCCAGCAGGAAGTTGTCCAACTCCACAAAAAGCAAGAAGAACATCTGGGTGATGCAGCCTGCAGAGGTGATGGCTTGGCTCTGCGTCTGGATGTTCACCAGCATCTTGGGGACAATGGTGGAGGTGAGAAAGATGTCAGAAAATGACAGGTTGTAGAGGAAGAAGTACATGGGCATGTGGAGGT
Organism: Sylvilagus floridanus; assembly: GCA_949820135.1. Lineage (NCBI taxonomy): Eukaryota > Metazoa > Chordata > Mammalia > Lagomorpha > Leporidae > Sylvilagus > Sylvilagus floridanus. Next base: position 106,460,418 of record OX463233.1, on the reverse strand, counting down.
GGGGGTCTGAGAGGATGGCCAGGACGATGAGCAGATTCCCAGCCACAGTGACCAGGTACATGGAGAGGAAGAGCCCAAATATGAGGGGTTGCAGCGTAGAGTCCTCTGAGAATCCCAGGAGAAGGAATGTGAAAATGTGTGTATCATTCCCTGATGCCATTTTGTTGTGATGGCTTCCAGGAAAGAGATAAATATCATGGTTACTCTCTACACACTCACAGCTCACATTGGTGAATTTCTACCCCCTTGGATACTGCTCACATTGATTTCTTTATACTATGCCTGCATCTCTTCCCATTGATTACTGGCATCCCTGAAGGCGGTTTATTTCCCACTTAGCATTATTCCGATTGCATGTACATTTCCTACTCTTTGAGTAAGTAATTATTTCCTGCTTTTGATCAGCATAAATGTTGCAAGCACCATGCACTCTTAAGTCTAATAAATTAAAAGGACAAACTTGCCTACATTCCAATGATGTAGTTGGAGCACAAGCAAACAAATGAATGTTCTAAATAAGATGGGAGCAGTTATAAAGGAGGATTGGGGTAAGGGTGTTATTTCACAGTTGTCTATGTAAGAGTAGCATTGTGTGTTGCCACATGGTGTTGCAATACCTGCATACACCATGTTCTGTCCAACCAGGTTAGATATATCCATCTCCTCAAAAATGGAACATTTCTTCAGGGTGAAAACATCCAAAACCCCATGTTCTCATTTTGTATTAGAGAAATTTATAGTACATTCATGTGATCTGTTGTCATTTGTGTAATGGAACCCAAGAACTTCTTACTCCTCTTTAACTATAACTTAGTGTCTGTTAATCAAACTTTCCCCATCCATGTCCCTCTTCAGTCTCTAACAACCACCCTTATACTTTATCATTTTTGAAAAGGTAAGCAGTGATATGAAAGGGATTCCTTCTAAATATGAAGTTGATTGAGTTCTTCTTTCCCTAATGTAAATGTTACCTTTGGATATTTGAGCCTTGGAATATACAGCCCAAGTTCTTTAACTGTGAACACTGCTCTCTTACCACAGTGGGTACACACACACACACACACTAACACACCAAGACACACTGCTAGCTCTCAGGCACAAACACTCTCCAGTTTTCTGGAGCCATGTTGCTACCATGCTTTCCTCATCTCTGGTTGCTCTGATAAGGTGACAGATGATACAACACAGATTGGTGACATCAGGTTCTCTTTCCTACACAGTGAGTATAAATTCCACCTAGAAGTTCTAGCTAAAAGTCCTCCCAGGCATAAGCAAAAGTGGGACTCTATTCTAGTATGACAAGCTTCAACCTTGTATCTACTTATTTATTCATTTTTTAATTTCTTTCATTTAAAGTGCACGTGCGCGCACACGAGAGAGAGAGAGAGAGAATCTTCTATTTCACTCCCTAAATGTCCACAGCAGCAGAAGCTGTTCCAGGCTAAAGACTGGAACCCTAGAAGCCAATTGAAGTCTCCCAAGTTAGTGGCAGGAACCCAAGAATCTTGGCTGTCACCATTTGTCCCCAGTATGTACATGAGTAAGAATCTGGAATCAGTGGTGGATCAGGAACTTGCATTTAGAAACTGTGATGTGGGATGCAACATCCCAAGTGTCCCAACTGCTTTATCAAAGGCCCTCTGTAAGGGAAGAGCTTTTAAAAATCGACACTCATTGGAACAAAAAAATACCAATGACAATGCCATTAGGTTAAGTACAGTGGCTGAAAACAACTGTGTGAAACAAAATTCCTTGTAATTATAAAGCTACACAGTGAGTGTAAATTTCAATTTTAAAGAGGAAAACACTTCAAATGAATTGCCCAATATTTCCAAATAAAAGGAAGTAACAAAAAGGCTTTGAAAATATGACAAGGAATTAAAGTTATCAAATCACTTATGAAACAACACTGGGCCAATCACAGAACCTGAGTGCTGTTGAGCCGAGGGATAAGCAAGAATGGGTTTCCAGTGATGGTGAAGGTGATGCAAGTTTTAGAAATAGATCTGGTGGCTGACGCTGTGGCATAGAAGGCTGAGCCTCCACCTGTGGCACTGGCAACCCATATTGGTGCCAGTTCCTATCCCAGTTGCTCCTCTTCTGATCCAGCTCTCTGCTTATGGTCTGGAAGGCAGTAGAAGATGGCCCAAGTAGTTGGGCTCCTGCATCCATGTGGGAGACCCAGAAGAAGCTCCTGGCTCCTGGCTTCAGATTTCCCCAACTCTAGCCATTGTAGCCGTTTGGGGAGTGAGCCAGCAGATGGAAGACCCCCCCTCTTCTCTGTCTCTAACTCCACCTCTTAAATAAATAAATAGATCTTTAAAAATGGATTTAATGAGAAAAACAAAAGGCATATTAAGGAACAACAGAGATGTGAAAAACGAATGGAAGTCTGTATAAACAAGACAATTTACAAACTCTAATGAGGTACAAGAACATTGCACATTGACAAAGCAATGGGGGGCAGACAATAAGACAGCCTTGTTTCAGTCACACATAATTGTAAACTTTCATCTTCCCTCCAAAAAATGCACACACACACACACGCCATGCTCCAGCTCACACACACACACACACACACACAGGAATGAAATGGTGAACAGCCTCTCCTTAGTAAAGAGTCGGTCTTCTGTATATATAAAAAAAGAAATGCCGAAGTGCAATGGTTTCTAGTTTGAAAGAATGAAAGTAATGCAGAAATAAACATACCCTCCACCCCAAAATACAAGGCAACATGCAAGCAACACAATTGGCATTAGGTAAAGTAAATCATTATCAAACCCACAAGTATATTCAGCCTGATAGGAAAAGAAATAATTGCAAAGGTAGCTGTTCTTCACCTGTTCTGCACATTTCCTCCCATGGAGTTGCCCATGGTTGACATAAGTAGCTACAAAAGACATGTTGTGCTCTCACAGATAGAAATCAGATAATCTCTTGGTCTGAATCTATCTCACTAGTTGTCAATAGGCCCCATTTCAAGAAATAAAAAGGAGAGATGAGCACATGCTGTTTTGGTTAAGATGCTGCCTGTGGCATAGTTGGTGAAGTCACCACACACAATGGTGGCATCCCATGTGGGCATGAGTTCTAGTCCTGATTGCTCCATTTCCTATCTGCTCCTGGATAATGCGCCTGGGAAAGCAGTGGAAGATGGTTCAAATGCTTGGGCCCCTGCACGCATGTGAGAACCAAATGAAGCTTCTGGCTCCTGTCTTTAGTCTGTTCCAGCTCCGGCTAGTGCAGCCATTTGAGGAGTGAACCAGTGGAGGAATGAGATCTCTCTCTCTTTCAAATAAAATATGAAATTAATTAATTTTAAGAATGCCTTCATTTGCCTGTCTTTTCCTCCACAGCCACCATCCTATGCCTACTCCCATTAATTGCAAAGATTTTTTTGATCCCTGTTCTATGCTCACTGGAACCGCTTTGTGCTTCTCAGTCCCTGCTCTGAAAGGACATCCTCCAACATCACCTCATTGTCAACAAGTCCCACATTCCTGGCTTCAGTGGACACTTCCATTTTCTAACATCACAAAGAAACACAACGGGCAATCATCAAGCAAGCAAGCCAGCATTGCAAACTCTACCTGAAACAGATTGGTGTGGCCATCAGGTGACCAGGTCAACCATTCCCAGCTTTTCTCTCTAAGCCTGTCCTGCAGTAACCACCTGGCTCTCAGACTGACCTGGGAGGAGTCTCTGTGGGAAGGGACTCCGTGTGGAAGTGTGGCTCCTCCCTGGGTGACTGGTGATGGAGCAAAAGACAGCAGGAAGAACTCAAGCATCAGTCTCTGAGAAGGACCAGGATTCTGGTGAATTTACAGCTCCCCATCTCTGCCCACTAGGCACATCTTGCTCCTGGGGCTCTCACCTGTAAGCATCTGATTTTCCCCATGGGGACACTGGTCTTAGCTGAGTCAAATCCTCCTGTTGGTCCTCTGTTCCTAAGAGAACATGCTGGAAGTCAGATGAAGCCTGTTCTAACTGTTCCTTCTCTGTGAATTCTAAGGCCTCTCAGGGGACAAAGCTCTGAGCAACTTGGCTTATTGGAGTTAATATTTTCTCGTGATTGTAGGATGGAAGAACTGATCTTGATCAGGGTCCTGGGGACTTCATACCAAGAGCTCTGTTGGGGACATAATTTCCTGACATCTCTGGAAAACTGATGTGTCCCTTCCACTTCATTTCTTAACAACTAAAAATCATATCAAAAGTTAGGGATTTTCATTTAATTTTTCAGTATGTTTGCTAATTAAAAGGGATGTATTTATTCATAATTTTACTTTCTTTTAAATTGACACACAGGCAGTGTGATGTTTGGGCAATTTAAATGCTGTGGTATTCACATATTAGGAAATGCTACTACTGTTAAAAAAATGAAATATTGTTTTTTCAACAAAATGGATGCAGCTGGAAACCACTATGCTTAGTGAAATAAGCCAGTCCCCAAAAGACAAATATATATTTTCTTTGATTTGTGTTTAACTAATATACAGCATGAAAAATATGTATTATATATTGTGGTGGAATGAGAAGGCCATGCCAAGATGACCACTGGCAACAGAGCCTGCCTGGAAACAGGCTGTGATTAGATGGCTTCAGAAACCACATGGCAAAGGAGCCTGCCTGGCAACAGGCTGTGATTGGTTAGGGCATAAACCACCCCTTGACCGGATTTTCTGCCTCAGCTATATAAGTTGCTGCACCTTCTGAAATAAGCGAGTCTGCGGGCTGCTTACCTCTGGCCCACTTTCACCTGACTCCCAGGGTCTGTGTGGTAACTCCATGCCCACTGTGCTCCTACTCTCAGAATGAATCCACAGCAACAATATATGAGCAAAATTGATATTTGGTTTCTATTTATAACTTGTTGAATTTTTTATTTAGTGGAGGGTTAAGCTTGTGATTATGAAATAAACTGAAAGTATGGCATTGTAAAAATTAAGAGAAATAAGAAATGAAGGAGGATGGTAGGGTGTAGGTAGGATGGCGGGAGGGAAGGTATTATGCATTAAAATATATATATGAAATACCTAAAATTTGTTCACCTTACACAAAATTTTTTAAAAGGGAAAATTACTTCTCCAATGTAAACCCAAGGTAATCTCACTTCTTACACATAGAAATTATATCACAAATTAAAACTTTTTGTTAAGTTTCTCAATATAGGGGCCGGAATAGTGGGTCACTTGGTTAATCCTCTGCCTGTGGTGCCGGCATCTCATATGAGCACCGGGTTCTAGTCCCAGTTGCTCCTCTACCAGTCCAGCTCTCTGCTATGGCCCAGGAGTGGGCCATCTGTGAGGATGGCCCACGTGCTTGGGTCCCTGCACCCACATAGGAGACCAAGAGGAGGCACCTGGCTCCTGTCTTCAGATCAGTGCACCCAAATTCCTCAGAAAAATACTATATTCAAGGTCCAGTACTGTAGTGTTGTAGGTTAAGCATCCACCTGTGATGCTGGCATCCCACATTGGCACTGGTTCAAGTCCTGGCTGCTCCACTTCCAATCCAGCTCCCTGCTAATGCTCTGGGAAGGCAGTGGGAGATGACCCAGGTGGTTGGGCCCCTACCTTCATGTGAGGGACCTGGAAGAAATTTCTGGCTCAAGGCTTCAGAATGGCCCAGCTCCAGCCATTGCTGCTGTTTGGTAGTGAACCAGTGGATGGAAGATCTCTCTCTGTGTCTGTGCCTCAGCCTTTTTCTGTCTGTAACTCTGTCTCTCAATAAATAAATAAATCTTTTAAAAAATATATTCTTCCTTTTTTGATATGTAAATTTCCAAAAATAGATACATAGACCTGTGGTGGAAACAGAAGGCCATGCCAACTGACACAAGCGAGCGTCAGTTACTCAGGAATGGCTTCAGAACTCACCTGGCAGCAGGCTGTGATTGGTGAGGGCAATAACTGCTCCTTGACCAGATTGGTTGCTTCAGCTATATAAGCTGCTGTACCAACTAAAATAAATGAGTCTTTGAGCTGCTCACTTCTGGCCCACTTTCACCTGACTCCTGGGGTCTGTGTGATGATTCCATGCCTCTTGACCCAACCATGCTCCTCTTCTCAAAAAGAATCCACAGCAAAATCTGGCACCCAATGTGACTGAGAGACAGCGTTTTGGACTTGGCAAGGTTCTCCCCTTGATTTTGGCGACTAGGCCCCTCAGTGTTTTGTGTGATGTTTGGTTCTGTGAGGGTGGGCACAGACCCCCCTCCTATGCCCCTTTCCTTGTCCTTGGTCTAAGTAACCCCAGGTTAGGAACACACCACCCAGAAGTGTAACACCACTTCTCAGCTCCTCCTTTTACTTTCAGTTCGCCTGGTGAATTCAATAAGTGACTGATCATCCCAGAATTTGGAACCAAGTCACCTTCCCTCATTTGAGAGAGGTGACACTCTGGAGACACCATGTGGGCATATGGCCTTGACCTAATGGATCAAGGAAGTCCCCCACTAAGCACAGGACATACATATGATCTGATACACCGCTGTCTTTTGTCTAAGGTAGGGAACCCCCTGCAGAATGCCATCAGCCACTGAGGTGCTAGGAATTTGTTTTGTTATGGCAGCAGTGTTGTGTGTGTCTTTCTTTGGCTAGAGTTGGTGTGGCAAACTGGTCTTAAGTGCTCAAACATGGGAAAGATACCCCCTTCTCAGAAGCCCACACAGATTACCAAACATATGAATCTGTGAGTGATAAGAGCCTGTCACTCCAGGCCACTGCCTCACAGGCAACAGTTGATGACTTAGGGAGAGAGAGCTCCGACAGTGAAAATGACATGACAGCAAACAACACAGCAATGCCTAGTCAGCCAGCCTCCAAATATCCATAGGATGAACTTAGATGACCTTGAGGTTATAAGCCAGCAGGGTCATCCCATTCACACACAGTGAGGATCCCCATGTTTGTATCAGTCCCTGGGAATCCCAGGCTCTCAGGGAAGCCACTAGACCTCATCCCACTTTCATGTTTGCTATTAATGTAAAGCAAATGCAGAATTCAGGCCCTGGATTCCAATGCCCATAAATGAACTTACAATGCTAAAAAAGGCTTCTCAAGAGTCAGATCCTGACTCTCTCTATTTTGAACAAGTGCTCACACAATGGGTGAAACTTCAAATGCATTTTGACTGGGTTACACTGCTCAGAGCATGTTTGTCGACACCACAGTTCTTATTATGAAAGATTTCTATGAGGAAGAGGTTGAAACCATGGTGAGGAATAATACTGCCTATAGAATAGCAGTAACCTTTGATATGCTTACAGGTCATAGCACCTACATATATCTTCAGGAACAGGCCCGCATTGGAGTAGTTGCCTATTTTGATCAGGTCAGAGATTTGGCACTTAATGCCTTAAAATATATAAATCCTCCTAATTATATTCAGCTCTTTAGAAACCAAGTTCAAGGCCCACGTTAATGGTTCTCTAATATCCTCGACAGAGTCTTGGTGGCAGTAGAGAAAAGATTACTGCTTGGCCCTGATGAAGACAATTTGTCAAACAATTAGCTTGGGAAGATGCTACCAAAGAGGCAAAAGCTGCAATTGCCCCAGTCCATAATGAAGACCTTTCTAAATGGATAGTAGCTACAAAGGAGGTAGCTGCTGATACACTCATGCAGGCCCTAGCTGTGGCAATTAACAAACTGAACACAAGGAAGTCTAACCATCCTCCAGTATGTTGGGGATGTCAGGAAATGGGACACCTACAGTGAAACTGCCCAAATGCTGACAGATGGGGCAAGCCCAAAAGGCTGTGTCCCAGATGTAATAAAAGACTTTCATTGGGCAAAAGATCCAAGACTAAGCCTTTAAACTCCTAGTGGGGTGGCCCTCAGCCTAACAAGTAAGAGGGAGTCCCACCACCATTAACTGGTCAATGTCTATCTTCAAGCTGAGGTCAAAATTGACCCTATACTTAGATGACATTGCCTTTGTGGGTTTAATTGATACAGTGGTGGATGCCACTATCTTAAAAGCTAGGGACACAAGTAAAATGCAACATTGGAAGACAGCACCCGGGCATGAACTCCAAGGTGTTAGAGGATTAAAATTGGCTGATCAGGTCATCATGCCTGTAACATGGTGAGATGACAGAAGAGATGCAAGAACCAATATTTCCACTAATTGCTAAGGTTTCCATGACCTTATCAGGGAGAGATGAACTCTCATACATGCAAGTGGTCCTTACTATGGTTCACAAATCTCCACAAGACAATAGATTTAATGGAGAGTCCAATTCTAGGGGCCACTGCTCACCTTATACAAATGCCAGGCCCAATCCCCATTGAATGAGAAAAAACAGGAAACATCTGGGTAGAGCAGTGGCCAATGTTACCACCTGAACTTGGCATCCTTAGAGAATTGGTACAGGAACAATTAGAAAAGGAACACATAGAGCCCTTCACTGCTCTTACAACATGCCCATTTTTGTGATATCAAAAAACAGGAAAAATATAGGCTCCTACAGGATTTGAGAGCCATGAACAAAATCATAAAAAAGATGCAAACATTCCAGGCTGGCATTCCCCACCCAGGGGCCATTCTTAATGGATTCCACATAGTTACCATTGATACCAAAGATTGCTTCTTTTCCATTCCCATTGTGGATGAGGATAAGGCCTACTTTACCTTTACAGTATGGGAGACCAATTTCCAGCTCCCCACAAAAAGATTTTAGTGGACAGTACTCCCACAAGGCATGAAAAATAGACCTAGAAATAGACTATCCAAAACATGCTTTCCCTGCTAATCAACCTATACCCATGACACCATGTGTGTTTACGGATGCCAACAAGTCACTGTTTGGAATAGTGATCAAATACTCAACAGAAAAAGATAAGATCCATGTAGAACCCCATGGGGGATCAGTACAGTCAGAAGTAAGGGCAATAGTCAAGGTTCTACTCCTTAGCCAGGATGGGCTGGTAAATATATTTTTGGACAGCAAATACTCAGTCCAGGTAGCAAAGATGATCCCTTTTGCATTCTTTAACCCGACCAATAAGAGTATTGACCAGGTGTTCACAACACTTAAAGAGCTAACTGAGGATAGAAAACACCCATGGTATATCTCACACGTAAGACCACGTGCTGGTTTACCTGGCTTTCTTTTCCAAGGCAACAAAAAGGTTGATTGCCTTATCTTCTGCAACACAGCTTCCACTGAACATATAGAACAAGCCTGTATTCTACACAAAAAATTTTATATGCCAGAAAGCCACATAAAATCGCTTTTCTCAGAGCTAACATTGAGCCAATGCAAACACCTAGAGCTCTTGCAAGAATTATGCCCCCCTCTCACTGTTAGGCCTACTACAACAAGCAGGAGTGAACCCACAAGGTCTTGCTCCTAATAAGCTCTGGCAAGTGGACGTCACCCACATTAACTACTTCGGTAAGCTTAGATTGTCCATGTGGTGGTAGATACTTATTCAAAGGCTGTATTTGCAACAGCCCAATCTGGTGAAAAGGATAGTAATGTGATAAAGGTAGTTATGTCACCCATGCTGGCCCTTGGTGTCCCCTGGACCATAAAGACTGATAACGGGCCAGTGTTTACATCACAGGAATTTAATTCCTTCCTGAAGTCCTGGAACATATAGTCTGCCACAGGCATCCCATACAACCCACAGGAACAAGCAATCATTGAAAGAACTCATAGAACAATTAAAGATCTCTTACAAAGAAAGAAAAACAATCATATGCCCCAGAACCACAGCTTGTTTAGACTGAGGTTCTTTTCACTATCAATTTTCTTACTTTTGATTCCCAAGTATTCATTCCGGCTTATAAACACTGGGGATCCTTTCCATCCCAGACCCCAGCCCCTACGGTTAGGTGGAAAGACCCCCTGACAGGAGAACGGAATGGACCACACTCTCTGCTAACCAAGGATTGAGGATATGCTTGTGTCTTTCCAGAGAATGCAGAACAGCCCATTTGGCTAACAGCCTGAAACTGACAGTCAAGCAGAACCAGATAAACAATACAGAGAGTCTGCCTTGTAAGTGGATGCACCTGCTACCTATTGTCAAGCTGCTGCCCTATCATCCTGCCCTGAGGAACTACCCATAGCCACATGTGCTACTGTTTAACCCCACTAGCTCTGGTCAGCCACTCAAGTGGCCCACAGCCTGTGTGCTGTCACACCATTCCTGATTACCATTGTTCCTCATTCCTACCCCCATCTGAGCAAGCACTCCTGTGGTCTCCCATTTCGAGGGCTGGTTAGTCAATGACAGGTAAGACACCTTGGGGGCAACCTAAGACAGGCAAAACCATGTACAGAGACCACATGGAAATGGGGTCACAATGGTATGGCCAAGAACCATGCTTCCTGTTACTCAAAAATAAATGAAAAGGGGGAAATGTGGTGTAATGAGAAGGCCATGCCAAGATGGCTGCTGGCAAGCGAGTGTCTGTTACTCAGGAATGGCTTCAGAACCCACCTGGCAATGGAGCCTGCCTGGCAACAGGCTGTGATTGGTTAGGACATAAACCACCACTTGACTAGATTGGCTGCCTTGGCTATATAAGCTGCCATACCAACTGAAATAAATGAGTCTGTGGGCTGCTCACCTCTGGCCCACTTTCACCTGACTCCCGGGGTCTGTGTAGTGACTCTGTGCCTCTTGCCCCCACCAGGTTCCTCCTCTCAGAATGAATCCAAGACATCAGATTGAGCAATTGAGCAGAGTAGAAATAGTCAAAAGAAATCCATGCATCTACAATGAAATAATCTTTGACAAACATGGAAAAGACACTTACTGTAGAAAAGACAATGTAATCAAAAAATGGTAAAGGGAAAATCATATTTCCATATACAAAATTTTGAAACAAGACCCCTCCCATATACCCTACACAAAAATCACTCAGAACTCATTTAGGATCTAAACTTAAGACCTGGTACTATATAACTACTACAGCAAAACGTAGGGCAGACACTATAAGAAGCTGAGCTAGGTAAGACCACCAAAAGCTCAGGCAATAAAACAAACAAAAAAGACAAATGAGAATATATCAATGTAAGAAGTTTCTGCACAGCAAAGAAATAATACACAAAGTAAAGAGACAATTGGCAGGATGGGAGAAAATATTTGCAAACCCATGTACCTATTGAAGAATTAATATTCACAGTATACACAGAGTTCAAGAAACTCAATAAAACAATCCTGTTAAGAAATGGGAAAAGTTTATGAAGAGACATTTTTCAAAGTGAGTAATGCAGATGGCTTACAGACACATGAAAAAGTGCTCAAGATCACTGGCCATTAGGGAAATGCAAATAAAAACAAAAATGGGGTATCTTTTCATCCAATTACAATGGCTATTTTCCAAAAATGAAAAATAAAAATATTGGCAGGGTTATATAGAAAAGGAGAAACTAGCATACTACACTTTCTACACTATTGGTAGAAAGCAAATTAGTACAGTCTTTATCAACAGTGTGATTTTCCTCAAAAATGCTAAGCATGGACAAACATTTTAATTGACACAATTTATGAGAGATAGCACTTTGTCACATCAAGCATTTATCATTTCTTTGACTTGGGGACATTCAGAATATTTTTTTTGACAGGCAGAGTGGACAATGAGAGAGAGAGACAGAGAGAAAGGTCTTCTTTTGCCGTTGGTTCACCCTCCAATGGCCGCCACGGCCGGCATGCTGTGGCCGGTGCACCACACTGATCCAATGGCAGGACCCAGGTGCTTATCCTGGTCTCCCATGGGGTGCAGGGCCCAAGCACTTGGGCCTTCCTCCACTGCACTCGCTGGCCACAGCAGAGAGCTGGCCTGGAAGAGGGCCAACCAGGACGGAATCTGGTGCCCCGACCAGGACTAGAACCCTGTGTGCCGGCACCACAAGGTGGAGGATTAGCCTATTGAGCTGCGGTGCGGGCCACATTCAGAATCTTTAATGAGCATTACTGTTAACTGTAGTTACTACATGGTTCAGTAGACACCAGAACTTTCTCCTCTCATCCATCTGAAACTTTGTTCTCAGTGAACAACATCTGCCCATCCTCACTTCCTGCCTACTCTCCCTGGCTTTTGGTAACCACTATTGCACTGTCTCTTGGATGAAATCCAGTTTTAAGATTCTATTTTTAAAATCCGACATAGTCCAAAGATAAAAGCCATCAGAGTGCAAAATCAAAGAAGAAACCAATGAGTATCCTCAGAAATGCTGAATAACAAATGCACCAATCCAAGAAACAAGAACAATGAAGGCAACATGAACGCCCCAGAGGAACACGACATCTCAATGCTAGATTGTGAAGAAGATGAGACTGAAGAAATGCCAGAAATTGAATTTAAAATCTTGATCATAAGATTACTTAGAAGTAATCAGAAGCAAATGCAGGAACTAATGAAATCCATACATGACCTGCAAGAAAATTTCTCTCACAAAATTGAGATCTTGAAGGGAAATAAAAATGATATCTTGGAATTGAAAAACTCAATAGAACAAATAAAAATACAGTGGAGAGTCTCAACAACAGAATTGGTGAAGCATAAGAAAGAATATCTGACTCAGAAGACAAAGAACAGGAAATTATACAGTCAGAACAAACACAAGATGAAGAAGTTAAAAAACTAAAAAACACTGTTGGGAATCCATGGGATACTATCAAAAAACTGAACATGCAGGTTCTAGTAGTTCCTGAAGGCATGGAAAAAGAGAGAGGACTATAAGGCCTTTTTAGTGTAATAATAACAAGAAACTTCCCTAACCTGGAGAAAGAAAGAAGCACATAGAACTCCTAATAGACATGACCAGAAAAGATCTTCACCATGACACATTGTAGTCAAACTCTCCACAGTAAAACATAAAGAGAAGATTCTAAAATGTGCATGAGAGAAATGCCAAATTACTTTCAGAGGATCTCCAATAAGACTCACAGCAGATTTCTCATAAGAAACCCAACAGGCTAGCAAAGAATAGCAAGATATATTCCAATATTAAGAATAAAGCTGTCAAGCCAGAATACTACACCCTGCAAAGCTCTCAGTTATTAACAAAGGTGAAATAAAGACCTTTCATGACAAACAGAGACTGAAAGAGTTTGTTACCACCCATCCAGCCCTTTGGGAGTTGCTTCAGGATATGCTGCACACAGAAACACAGAAACATGGTCATCACTATGGAAGAAGGTAAAGGAAGGAAAGCTCCCAGTAAAAGTAAAAAGAAATCCAAAGTAAATAGAAATATTCTTGGAAAAATGGCATGGCAAAGTCATTACTTATCAATAATCACATTGAATGTAAATATCTTCAACTCTCCAGTTAAAAGACACAGACTGGCTGAATGGATAAAAAAGAAAACCCATTGATTTGCTCACTACAAGAAACACATCTACCAACAAAATGCACATATACTGAAAGTGAAAGAATTTAAAAAGATATTCTTTGTTAATAGAAATCAAAAAAGAGCTGGTATAGCAATTCTAATATCAGATTAACTAGACTTTAACACAAAAACTGTTAAATGAGACAAAGAAGGGCACTATGTAATAATTAAGGGATCAATTCAATAGGAAGATGTAACTATTTCAAACACATATGCAATTAGTAGAATATAGCATATAGCACATAGACTCAAATACAATAGTAATAGGGGATTGCAATACCCCATTTTCAGCAATGGACAGAGCAACCAGACAGAAAATTAGCAAGGAAACAGGAGTTAATTGACACTATAGACTAACTGGACCTAACAGATACCTACAAAACGTTTCATACTACAGTTGCAGAATATACATTCTTCTCAATGGTGCATGGGTCCTTCTCTAGGATGGACCAAAACTAGGCCATAAAGCAACTCTCAGCAAATTCAAAAAAACCAAAATCATATCATGCATCTTTTTGGGCCACAATGCAATGAATCTGGAAATCATCAAGTCAGGAATCTCTAGAACATATACAAACACATGGAGACTGAAAAACACATTCCTGAATGAACAGTGGATCAAAGAAGAAATCAAGAGAGACAACAAGAAATTTCTGGAAGCAAATGAAGATGACAGCACAACCTATCAAAACTTATGGGATGCAGCAAAAGCAGTGTTAAGAGGAAAGTTCAAAGCAATTAATTGGTGCCTACATCAAGAAATTGTAAAGGCACCAAAAAAATTAGCTATCAATGTATCTCAAGGATCTAGAAAAACTACAGCAAACCAAACCAAAACTAGTAGGAGAAAAGAAATAATTAAAATTAGGGAAGAAATTAACAAAATTGAAACCAAAAAAAGATACAAAGATCAGCAAAACGAAGAGCTGGTTTTTTAAAAAAAATAAACAAAATTGACACACCATTGGTTCAACTAACCAAAAAAGGAGAAAGAAGGCCCAAATAAACAAAATTAGAGTTGAAAAAGGAAATACAACAACAGACATCACAGAAATAAAAAGAAATTACTACAAAGAACTGTATGCCAAAAAACTGGGAAACCTAGAAAAAATGGATAGATTCCTGGACACATACAACCTAACTCAACTGAGCCATGAAGACATAGAAAACCTAAACAGATCCATATCTGAGACAGAAATTGAATCATTAATAAAGATGCTACCAACAAAGAAAAAACACAGGACTAAATGGCTTCACTCCTGAATTCTACCAGACATTTAAAGAACAACTAACTCAATTTCTTGTCAATTTATTCCAAACAACTCAAAGGGAGGGAATCCTCCCAAACTATTTCTGTGAAGCCAGTATCACCTTAATTGCTAAACCCAGAAAGAGAGAACTACATATACAGAGAAAGAGAACTACATATACAGAAAAATCTGATGAACATATATGCAAAAATCCTCGATAAAACTCCAACCAAATCCAATTCAACAACACATCAGAAAGATCATCCACCCAGACAAAGAGGGATTTATCCCTGGTATGCAGGGATGGTTCAACATTCACAAATCAATATGATACATAATACTAACAAACTGAAGAACAAAAATCATATGATTATCTCAATAGGTACAGAGAAAGCATTTTATAAAATACAACACCTTTTCATGATGAAAACTTAAGCAAATTTGGTATAGAAGGAACATTCCTCAATGCAATCAAGGCAATTTATGATAAACCTATGGCCAGTGTCCTATTGAATGAGGAAAAGCTGGAAGCATTCCTACTCATCCAGAACCAAAGATGCAGAATCTCACTATTTCTATTGAATATAGTCCTGGAAGTTTTAGCCATAGCCATTAGGCAAGAAAAAAAAACCAAAGGGATTCAAATTGGGAAAGAGTAAATCAAATTTTCCCTATTTGAAGGTGACATGATTATTGGAAGAGCTTGGTAAAACAGCAGGACATAAAATCAACACACACGCACACATGCAACACAGCCTTTGTATACACAGACAATGCCATTGCTGAGAAAGAACTTTTAAGATCAATACCATTCACAATAACTACAAAAAATCAAATGCCTTGGAATAAACTTAACCAAAGGTTTCAAATATCTCTAAAATGAGAATTACAAAACATTAAAGAGAGATATATAAGAAGACACAAAAAAATGGAAAAAACTTCCATGTTCATGGATTGGAAGAATCAGTATCATCGAAATGTCCATTCTTCCAAAAGCAATTTACAGATTCAATGCAATACTAATCAAAATACCAAAGACATTCTTCTCATATATAGAAAAAATGAGGCTGAAATTCTTGTGGATGCACAGGAAACCTCAAATAGCTACAGCAATCTTATACAACAACAAGACAGTTGGAGGCATCTCAATACTAGATTTTAAGACATATTACAAGGTGATTATAATCAAAACAGCCTGGTACTGGTATGAAAACAGATGGACCAATGGAATAGAATAGTAATTCGAGAAGTCAATCCAAGCATCTACAACCGACTTATATTCAACAAAGGTACTAAAACCAATCCCTGGAGCAAGGACAATATCTTCAACAAATGGTGCTGGGAAAACTGGATTTCCACATAAAGGAATATTAAACAGGACCCTTACCTTACACTTTACACAAAAATCCATTCTATACGGATTAAAGATCTAAATCTATGACCTGATACCATAAAATTATTACAGAGCATTGAAGAAGCCCTGCAAGTCATTGGCACTGGCAACGAGTTATTGGAAAAGACCCAAGAGGCATGGGCAATCAATGCCACAATATAGCAAATCAGATTACAACTAATAGAGAAGCTTCTGTTCTGCAAAAGAAACACTCAGGAATAATGTGATAGTGAAGAGGTAAACACTCAGTGAATAGGTAACTAACCAAATGGGAAAAATTATTTGCAAACTATGAAAGTGATAAAGGATTAATAATCAGAATATATAAAGAGATCAAGAAACTCCACAACAACAAAACAAACCACCCAGTGAAGAAATGCACCAAGGACTTAAACAGACATTTTTCAAGAGAGGAAATCTTAATGGCCAACAGACACATGAAAAAAATGCTCAGAATCACTAGCTATCAGGGAAATTCAAATCAAAACCAACACTAAGATTTCACCTCACTCCATGTAGAATGACTCTCATAGAGAAGTCAACAAACAACAAATGCTGGTGAGTTGTGGGAAAAGGGGTATCCTAATCCACTGTTGCTGGGAATGTAAACTGGTAAAGCCAGTATGGAAGACAGTTTGGCAACACTTCAGAAATCTGAATATAGTCCTCCCATATGATCCAGCAATCCTACTCCTGGGAATTTACCCAAAGGTTATAAAATCACCAAATAAAAGGCATTAGCTGCATCCCCATGCTTATTGCAGCTCATTTCACAACAGCTAAGACATGCCTTCAACATAATTGCCCAACAACTGAAGACTGGATAAAGAAATTATGGGATATGTACTCTATGGAATACTACACAGTGGTAAAAAGAAGAAATCCAGTCACTTGCAACAAAATGAATGAATCTGGAATGTATCATACTTATTAAAATTAGCCAGACCCAAAGGGACAAATACCATATGTTCTCCCCTGATCTGTGACAACTAACAGAGTACCTGAAAAGAAACCTGTAGAAGTGAAATTGACACTTTGAGAAACAGTGAATTGAATAGCCCTTGTTTTGACTGTCAAGGAACATTTTTTTTTCTTTTTTTCCCTTCTTAATACCATAGGTTCAACTCTTTATTTAACAAAGAATTAAACATATGTGTTTAAAGTCAATTGAAAATAGATTCTGGTAAAAAATAAAAGTGGGAAAAAGAGAGAGAGGAGCTGTGTAGTCCTGCATATATTCCTATGGATGTACTTCCAAGGGTAAAGCTAAAAACTTGTCATGGGACCCTAAATCCCTTTAAGCTGGTTGGTAAAAATGCCATCTTAAGTGTTACAGTGACCATATAAAGTGTTAAAGTGATCATATAGATAGGATTAAGTGTTAAAGAAATCATATGAATAAGATCAAGTGTATGGTAATAACAATAGATAGAATTAAAAAGAAGAGAATGTTCCAACATGGGAAGCAGTCCACACAGCAGACTCATAGAATGACAATCACTTTAAACAGCACTCTGACCTCAGAATAAGCCCTTAAGGCTTCCTGGTCTGGCTGAAAATTTTCAGGCATGGAAACCAAGACAGTGTGGCAGAAAAAAATGTCTTACTTGAAGGCTCTCTGTGAGTGAGACCCCAGGAGAAAGAAGAGGCCATCAAAGAAAGATGTACTTTTCCCTGAAGGGAGGAGAGAAATTCCAGTTTGCTTATGGCCCTAACTACTGATGGAGGTTGTGAGCTCAGAAAGCTTCCATAGCCTAGGCAGCTCATGTCAAGAGTCTCAGGTGAACATCGATGTCATACATCAGAGTGTTAATTGTTAAATTAACAACAGGAGTCACTGTGTACTTGCTTCCCATGCAGGACCTCTGTCTTCAATGAGTTGTGTTATGAGAATTAAGTGTAAAGCTTGCTCTCAAACTGTTTTTATAGTGTGCATGTGTGCTGAATTGTTGAAATCTTTACTTAGTATGGAGTTGGTCTTCTGCGTATAAAGTTAATTTCAAATGAATCTTAATGGACAATGGGACTGGGAATGGCAGAAGAAGCAGGAAGTGGGGTGGAAGTGGTGGTGGGAGGGTGGATATGTTTGGAAGAATATCTCTATTCCTAAAGTGCTTATGAAATTTGTACTCATTAAATAAAAGAGTTCAGAAAAATAAATAAATACTTTAAAAAATGTTTACAGAGTGGATCCTCTGTGGATGCACTAATATCCTGGGTGTGATATTTTACTCTCATTTTTTGAGAAGCTGAGTCCAGAGTCTATGCTATCCCTGTGTCATTTCTTACAAATATGTATTCACCCACACATATGCACAATGAGAGCTTGATTTAACACTATAAATGAAAATGATAAAACATGCATTAAAAATATATATTTGTGTGCACAAATCCTGGCACCCTGTTCAGCTCTAGTTTTACCAACATAATTCTGAGCTGTTGTGGTATATCTGGCTATTAAAATCACCCAAGCAGCTCCTCATAATGAAAACATAAAAATAACAAAAGTGGAGTCTCATTCTACTGTTTCAATGTCTACACGTCATTCTATACATGGTGGAACATATTCCTATAGACTGGAACATGCCATTATGCAGCTTGCTTTTCAGATCCAGATTTTTAAGAAAGGGACCACTAAGAAATCTTGGCATTTGGCATTGCCTTTTTTTCTGGGGACACATTGGGTATGCTAAGGCAGATCAACACTTCATGTAGAAATGTAACTTGGCTGAAGCTGTGGCCCAGTAGGTTAGGCCTCCACCTGTGGTGCCAGCATCCCATGTGGATGCTGAATCATGTTACAGCTGTTCTTCTTCTGATCCAATTTCCTGCTAATGCACCTGGGACAGCAATGGAAGATGACCCAAGAGCTTGAGCACTTGCCCTTTTTGAGAGTCCTGGAAGAAGCTCTTGGCTTCAGTTCAGCTCAGCTCTGGCCATTGCAGCCATTTGGTGAGTGAACAAGGGGGTGAAAGACCTCTCTCTCTGTGTGTGTGTGTGTGTCTCTCTCTGCCTCTCTCTCTCCCTTTCTCTGTCTGTGGCTCTGCTTCTCAAAGTAAAAAATAAGTCATTAAAGAAAAATATATGTAATCTCTAAATAGGTGATCATTGTCCACCTCCTCCCTTGATGTCACTAACCACCCATTCACTCCTCATATCCCATCTCCAGTGATTCTTCTTAGCAAATTACGTCCTACTTCCTCTCTACCAAGACTACCTGAGCTCTCCAGGGCTGTTCTTTTACAGCATCTGAGGCCTTTCTTTAAGGTGTACTTAACACAGTATATCCCTTCATTTTGAATGACAGTTCTCCAAATAATCAGCACATGCTCTTGTTCTGAACACAAACCAAAAAGATTCCTCATATTGGTCTAGTATTTCAAGTGATTTTACCGATGCTCATGGGAGTTGCTGTGGGTGAATTACACACTGTAGATGATTTAAGTTGCAGATCTCTGTGCCAACAGTCTAATTTTGGGCTAATAACCTTAAGTTGTTCCCCTCGGGACTTAAAACTGAAATGAAGTTGATCTAACTACACATCTGAGTTGACCTTGCATTGTCAACATCTCCCCACAGAGCCCATGCCATAGCCATCCAAAAACACCACCATAAGAAGATCAGAGGGAAAGTTTTGTAGGCAATGTCATGTTCCTCAGGGGATTGGAGTTCAGTTGAGCATCTGAGAGATCTTCCCTGAGATAGGGAAGTTCCCTGCTCAGACACTGAGTAGAAGTTAAAAGAGCAGCTGTGAGGGGTGCCAGGGAAGTGGGGATACTTTGGGGCCAGCATTCTGTAGACTACAACATCTCATCATCCCTAGAAATACACATACATTTCTCAATACCATTTCTATGAACAGGCCAAATATATTTTCTTTATACCATAGACAAAGCGTATTTCAATGTATATTGACTTAAACTCAAGCTCAACTATATATATTGCTTCATTTAATATCTTAGGTATGAAAAAACATTGTGAAATCATCAGGTCCACTTATTAAAGCTTCCCCATTTAGAGTTACTTAATTTACTGCCTTTTAACAATGCTGTTTTACACCAGAAATCAATCCAAATATCTACAGTCAACTTACATTTGATCAAGGATCTAAAACCAGGGGGAGCAAGGACAGTGTATTCAATAAATGGTGCTGGGAAAACTGGATTTCCACATGCAGAATCATGAAGCAAGATCCCTACCTATCACCTTACACAAAAATTCACTCAACATGGATTAAAGAATTAAATCTATGACCTGACACCATCAAATCATTAGAGAGCCTTGGATAAACCCTGCAAGATATAGGTACCGGCAAAGACTTCCTACAAAAGACCTTGGAGATACAGGCAGTCAAAACCAAAATTAACATTTGGGATTGCATCAAATTGAGAAGTTTCTGTACTGCAAAAGAAACAGTCAGGAGAATGAAGAGGCAACCAACAGATTGGGAAAAAATATTTGCAAACTATGCAACAGATAAGGGTTGATAACCAGAATCTACAAAGAAATCAAGAAACTCCACAACATCAAAACAAACAACCCACTTAAGTGATGGGCCAAGGACCTCAATAGACATTTTTCAAAAGAGGAAATCCAAATGGCCAACAAACACATGAAAAAATGTTCAAGATCACTAGCAATCAGGGAAATGCAAATCAAAACCACAATGAGGTTTCACCTCACCCCAGTGTGAATGGCTCACATTCAGAAATCTACCAACAATAGATACTGGAGAGGATGTGGGGAAAAAGGGACACTAACCCACTGTTGGTGGAAATGCAAACTGGTTAAGCCACTATGGAAGTCAGTCTGGAGATTCCTCAGAAACCTGAATATAACCCTACCATACAATCCAGCCATCCCACTCCTTGGAGTTTACCCAAAGGATATTAAATTGGCAAACAAAAAACCCATCTGCACATTAATGTTTATTGCAGCTCAATTCACAATAGCTAAGACTGGAACCAACCCAAATGCCCATCAAAAGAAGACTGGATAAAAACATTATGGGACATGTACTCTATAGAATACTATGAAGCAGTCAAAAACAATGAAATCCAGTCATTTGCAACAAAATGGAGGAATCTGGAAAACATTATGCTGAGTGAATTAAGCCAGTCCCAAAGGGACAAATATCATATGTTCTCCCTGATGGGTGACAACTAACTGAGCACCAAAGGGGAAACCTGTTGAAGTGAAATGGACACTATGAGAAATGGTGACTTGATCAGCTCTTGTGCTGACTGTTGTTGTACAATGTAATACTTTATCCATTTTAATATTTTTCTTTGTTTTCCTCTATTACTAGTTGTTGAACTCTGTAATTAACACACAATTATTCTTAGGTGTTTAAATTTTACCTGAAAAGTGATCCCTGTTAAATATAACAGTGGGAATAAGAGAGGGAGGAGATGTACAATTTGGGGCATGCTCAATCAGACTTGCCCCAAATTATGGAGGGGATTCCAATACACTCCCATCAAGGTGGCATATACCAATACCATCTCACTAGTCCAAGTGATCAATTTCAGTTCACAAGTGATCACACTGATATGTCTAAGAGTCAAAGGAATCACACAAACAAGACTAGTGTCTGCTAATACTAACTGATAAAACCAAAAAGGGAGAGAGCGATCCAACATGGGAAGCGAGATACACAGCAGACTCATAGAATGGCAGATGTCCTAACTAGCACTCTGGCCTCAGAATCAGCCCTTAAGGCCTTCGGATCTGGCTCAAGAGCCCATGAGAATATTTTAGGCATGGAAAACCAAGACACTCTGAAAAAAAAAGAAGACCCAAATGAAAGATCTCTGTGAGTGAGATCCCAGTGGAAAGAATGGGGCCATCAAAGAAGGAGGTACCTTTCTCTGAAGGGAGGAGAGAACTTCCACTTTGACTATGACCCTGTCAGAATAAGATCGTAGTCAGCAAACTCAAAAGGCCTCCATAGCCTCAGAAACTCTGACTAGAGCCTAGGGAGATTACTGACGCCATAAACAAGGGTGTGAAATTGTTAAATCAACAACAGGAGTCACTGTGTACTTACTTCTCATGTGGGATCTGTCCTTAAAGTTTTGTCCAATGTGAAGTAATGCTATAACTAGTTCTGAAACAGTATTTTACACTGTGTTTCTGTGTGGGTGCAAACTGATGAAATCTTTACTTAATATATACTAATCAATCTTCTGTATACAGAGATAATTGAAAATGAATCTTGATGTGAATGGAATGGGAGAGGGAGTGATAGATGGGAGGGGTGTGAGTGGGAGGGAAATTATGGGGGGGAAAGCCTTGTAATCCATAAACTGTACTTTGGAAATTTATATTTACTAAATAAAAAATAAATTAAAAAATTTTAAAAAATGGTGTTTTAATTTCTCATAGATATTTTATGAGGCATTGCACAATCCTAGCTAGAAATCATCACATGTTATGTTCCTAGCAACCATTTAAATGGCAAGAATCCTAAAATTAAATACGAGTGTTCTGCTGATCAGCAGACATCACTTTCAGGGCGGGCACTGTGGCTTGTGGGTTAAGCCACCCCAGCAGTGCTGGCATCCCATGTGGGCATGGGTTTGCAGCCATTTGTGGAGTGAACGAGTGGATGGAAGATCTCTCTATATATACAACTCTGTTTCTCAAATAAATTAATAAATTCTTTTAAAATTTTTTAAAAAAGAATTGTATAAAAGTTCCTCTTGCCACTTTTGCGCCAGTGTCTTGGGCTACTTGTGGTTTCGTCTTACCTCTCTTTCCAGCACTGGTGTACTTTGTGTATCTGTGTCGGTGCCAACTGTTGAAATATTTACTTGGTATATACTAAGTTGATCTTCTGTATATAAAGATAATTGAAAATGAAGCTTGATGAAGAATGGGATGGGAGAGCGAGTGAGAGATGGGATGGTTGTGGTTGGGAGTGAGGTTCTGCAGGGAAAAGCCAATATAATCCAAAAGTTGTACTTTTGAAATTTTATTTATTAAATAAAAGTTTAAAAATGAGTGTTAAATACAGTGAAACTAAAAAAAATTGTATCCATGAACTGCATTAAATCTGCTCTTTACATTACAGCGAAACAACAAATCAACTTAAAAAGTGAATGAGGTGCAAGGTACTCCTGTAAGGATGATGGAGTCTGTGCTGATGTACCTCAACCTTAGCATCCTTGTCCCATCCCCACCACTCTCCCTCTTGCTCATCACCACTGCCATCCTCATTCCTTTGCAATGCACCTGTTGTGTAATAACAGCCACTACGGGGCCTTGACACTCGTTATATCCTTCACATGATCCCTACTCCCATGAATCACCTTGTGGCTCTGGGTCTTTGGGAAATGACCCCTAGTTTCTAGTCCTACTCGGACAACTGGAAAATAACACGTTGGACCCATTCTTCTTTGTAGCTGCTTTCATTTTATTCACAGCATTTATTTGTTGGCTGTATTCCATCTCCATCATTGGGACATAGGCAATATTACTCTTCCAGTTCATTAGGCTGATGGCTGGACAGGGCTGGTGACATGATGACAAATTCAAGTGCAGGGAATAATTACATACTAAAATACTAGAACATGTAGATGCATTTTAGGGAAAACACTATGTCCCGTGACTTAGTTATGTTTAATGGTTCACAAGAGATGTACCATCCTTGGATTCTTCTTTAAAGACAATTAAGTTTCTATAAGGAAAGAAGAGGGAGGAATGAAGGGAAAAGAGGAAGGAGGGAAGTGAAATCTCCTTTGAGAAGCAATAACAGAACAGCCCTTGTCTAGACTGTTGAGGAAGAGTTCTCTTCATTTTTTTTATTCCATCATTTCTTTTTTCTCATTCTTTCTGTTTCTTTTTCTTTCTTGGACCAAACAGGAGGTGGGGAAGTGGGTGGGAAGAATTACTGTGTTTCTAATGTTGTAATTATGAGATACATATAAAGAAAAAAAGTAAAATAATAGTACAAGTAAATACATCTCATATACTTGACAATTATTTTATAATGAGGAAATAAAAGACAGCTCATAACTTGTGATGTAACTTCTAGCTCTTAAGAAGTTAAGCGCCCCTGGCTTTATATCAGAGGAACACACTTCCCTCCTTGGAGGGAAATAACCAACTTCTGGGTGTGTCAGCAGCTGTGACCCCAACTTGACTCTTGGTTCACAGATGCCAGAGACATCTTCAAGATCAGTCCTTCTGTCTTGGACTCCAGAGAAAACTTTAACTCAAGAAAGCTCAATTGCTGAGAGATTTGATCTCTGGGAGGCAGGAGAGTTCACACAGAAGAACTCATCAGGGCTGGGTTCACCTGATTTCTAACCTGGTCTCTTGGGAACAGAGAATCAGCAGCAAAATGTCTACCTTCCCAGACCAGTGCCTCCACAGGGAGATCAGGTGCTTAGAGGCTGGGACACCAAGAGGGACTTGTACCTAATGAGCAGAGATGGGGAGCTGTAAATCCAACCTCTGCTGTCTTCCCTCAAGTGTGCAACTTGGCCTCTCAGTATATGGTCACTCTGTCTGGAGTCTTGGTTGACTTGGTGACTGATTGTTTGCTTCCTCCTGCTGTGTTGTGTGGAACAGAGCTTCTGTCTCCATCATCAGTCATCCATGGTGAAGCCACACCTCCACCCGGAGACCCTTCTCCCAGTGAACCCATCCAGGTGAGCCCAAGAACCCCGTAGGCACTGCAAGAAAGACTAAAAGGGAACAGAAGCCAAGAGCATTTACCTGAGGTCATCTGATGACCACACCAGTCTAATTTAGGTCAACAGATCACATTTTTAGTTTGCTTGCTTGGCTAATAACTTATTGTGTTTGTTTGTGATATTAAAAACCTGAAGCATGGGTGGAAACTAGTGACAAAGTATTCATTGTTGACAAAGAATCAATGGTATTGGGACCACTGACACTGAGAAGTAAAAAGTGGTTGCATAAAGTGCAACAGGTATTCAAGAATCTTTTGCAATTAAGGGGGCAAAAATAAGGTAGAGCCTGAAGAAGAATTTACAGGCAAGTGAGGGCATTTCTTTTTTATTTTTAAATTGTGTTTCTTTCCATTAAAGTTCAAAAAGCAGAGAACCAAAGAGTAACAGACAAAGATGTGCAGACACAGGGAGAGATGCACTTTCCAATGGCTTACTCCACAAATGCCTGCAACAGCAGGATTGGGACCATGCTGAAGATGTCTGGCACCAGAATTCAATGCAGGTCTTCTCTGTGGGAGGCAGGGAACCCAACTACTCACACATGGACAGTGATCTGCCAGGGGACACATTAGTAGGAAGCTGGAACCCACAGCAGTCCCAAGACTCAAACCCAGGCTATATGATCTGGGATGCAGGTGTCCCAGGCCACATTGGAAATACAGCAGCAAAGGCCAAGCTCTATTTTTTTTATCTATGAAATGGTGCATAAATAGATTCAGACCAAGAGATTGTTCATGAATTCTATCTGCAAGAGCACATCCTAAGACATGTGTTTTGCAGCTATGTATCTCAACTATGGCATGGGGGGAGGGGAGTGGAATATGTGAAAAGGGTTCTCCTAAAAGGCAGTATTAGCAATGATTGCTTTACCTATCAAGCTGAATATACTGGGGGTTGGATAGCCATTGTCTTTACCTAATGGGAATTGTCTTGCTAACATTCTGCATTGCATTCTATACATACTTTGCATTCTTTTCAAACATTTGCTATTTGCCATTTCATTCCTGTGTGTGTGTGTGTGTTGAGGGATGGTGAAATCTATAAAGATCTGTTACCAAATCTTTCAAGTTGGTCCTATCGAACCTCTATTGCTTTTAATACAGAGCCCTCTTTTTCTTAGATCTATGCACTTCTATTTTCTTTTCACATGTCTGTCACTCCTCATATTCCTTTCACCTTAATCTGTTTACAGGCAGATTTGACAGTGAGAGAGAAGGAGACAGAGAGAAAGATTTTCCTTTACCATTGGTTTACCTCCAATGGCCGCTGCAGCTGGCCCGCTTTGGCCAGCACATTGTGCTGATCCTAAACCAGGAGCCAGGTGCTTCTCCTGGTCTCCCATGCATGTGCAGGGCCCAAGCACTTGGGCCATCCTCCACTGCACTTCCGGGCCACAGCAGACATTTGGCCTGGAAGAGGGGCAACCAGGACAGAATCTGGCGCCGCAACCGGGACTAGAACCCGGGCTGCTAGGAGGGTTGCGGGTGGGGGAGAAGTTATGGGGGGGAAGCCATTGTAATCTATAAGCTATATTTTGGAAATTTATATTCTTTAAATAAAAGCGTTATAAAATAAAAAAAATTAAAAAATAAAAAAAAAAGAACCCGGGGTGCTGGTGCCACAGCTAGAGGATTAGCCTATTGAGCCATGGCACCAGCCTGATTACATCTATTTCTAAAAGTTGCTTCACTTTCACCATCATTTGCACTTCATTCTTGTTTATTCTTGACTCAACATCACTTTTTCCACACAGGTTCATGTTTGGATCCAGCATCTTTGCATAAGGGAAGGGAGAACTTCACATTCTAATCCCTTCTCACATGTTAAGACTTCCGTTACATTATTTTATTTAAAATCTTGGCAGTTTGCTATCAACTATTTATCCCTGTAGATGGTAGTAGATGATTGTTTTTAAAATTAAAAATTAGTTTTGTCATTGCAATTTTGTTTCACACAGATGTATGCTGCCCTATACTTTTTCTAATAGCATTCTCACTGTCATTTTCTCTGTTCCATAAATTTTTAGGTTTTTTTTTGACAGGCAGACTTAGAGAGAAAGAGAGACAGAGAGAAAGGTCTTCCTTCTGTTGGTTCACCCCCCAAATGGCTGCTACGGCCAATGCGCTGATTTGACCCAAAGCCAGGAGCCAGGTGCTTCCTCCTGGTTGGTCTCCCATGCAGGTGCAGGGCCCAAGGACTTGGGCCATCCTCCACTGCCTTCCTGGGCCACAGTAGAGAGCTTGACTGGAAGAGGAGGAACTGGGATAGACTGTGGTGGCCCAACTGGGACTAGAACCCAGGGTGCTGATGCCACAGGAGGAGGATTAGCCTAGTGAGCAGTGGGACCGGCTAAATTTTTAGTTTTTAAAAATCTTTTCTTGGCTGGCGCTGCGTCTCACTAGGCTAATCCTCCACCTTGCAGTGCCGGCACACTGGGTTCTGTCCCAGTTGCCCCTCTTCCAGGCCAGCTCTCTGCTGTGGCTCAGGAAGGCAGTGGAGGATGGCCCAAGCCCTTGGGCCCTGCACCCCATGGGAGACCAGGAGAAGCACCTGGCTCCTGCCATCGGATAAGCACGGTGCACTGGCCGCAGCATGCCGGCCGCGGCGGCCATTGGAGTGTGAACCAACGGCAAAGGAAGACCTTTCTCTCTGTCTCTCTCTCTCTCACTATCCACTATGCAGGTAAAAAAAAACCACTTTTCTTAGCAAGGGCATGTGTTAGATCAGCAGAGACCTTTGGGATTCCGGTTTCATATCAGAATGCATAGGTTTGAGTCTAGACTCCCCTCTTCATTACAAATTCCCAATAATGTGTGTTCTGGGAGGTAGTGGTTATGGCTTAAGTCCTTGGGTCCCTGCCACATTAAGAGGAGACCTGTAATGATTTATTGATTACTGTATTGAGCATGCCCTAACCCTAGCTGGTGAAGCATTTGGGGAGATGGAGTGGTGAGCAAACAGATGGAGGGTCTGTTTGTCTCTTTCTCTCCCCTAAGTAAACACATGATTTTAAAAACATTTTTGTTTCTATATGATACATAGACACTCATTCCTGTGAATACGTTTTTAACAAGGCTTGAGTGGAACTCGTGTACCAGACTGAGTGCCCTCTACCACCTGTGCAGTATCCTCCAGCTCCTCTCCCACTTCCTTCATGTGCAATCACACCTCCAGTGGGCGCCTGCCACCAGCTGGTCCAGCACTGGCCTGTGCCACCCACAGCTGCATCACTGCTCCTGCCTGTCCCACTTTTACTCTCTATGTTCTCATGTTGCTCCAGATAACCACCAACACCAAATTCCATTCAACAATGCAATCTCTCCCAACTGAATTGAAGTCCAACCTTGTCATCTACTAAATTCCGTATTGGGGAGACTTCATAAATTTCATGACAAGTGAATTGAGCAAGTTTATTGGAGTGAAATTTAAATGAACATGGAAATGCAGGCATACAAGGAGGGGTTTAACCAATCCATGTAAAATGCATATGGTGGGGAAAAATCTATGCATAGATTCCACACAGAAATTATACCAAAATATACTTATGTTTTAATTTAGTTTTTCTGCAAACACTTTGAAGGACATCCCTCAATTCTTTCCTAGTTAATTTGTTTCTTGCTCTCCATCTGAAAAAAAATATCTCAAACTATAAAAAAAATCACTATTTTGTCCTCTGGACACACTGAGTTTTGCTCTGGTTGCTTACAGGGTATGTACCATGTGGCAAAGCCTCCAGTTACAGGGTCCCTGGTCCTTCCTCGCAGTCTCTCCAACACCACCTGAAATCAGTGCATCTTTGAATGAACAAGGAGGGACAGCTGACTGCCCCAGTGCTCAAGATGCTGCTGGTGACACCCATGTTCCATATCCGAGTGCATGGGTTCAGTTCCAGATCTTTTTCCAGAATAAACCTTCCTGATATTGCTCATCCTGGAAGGCAGCAAGTGATGGTTCAAGTGTTTGACCCCTGTCCTCCACATGGGAGTCCTAGATGCAGTTCTGTCCTCCAGGCTTAACCTGGCCCAGCTCCAGCTATTGGGTGCATTTGGGGAGTGAACTACTGGATGGAGAATCTCCCTCTGCCTCTTGCTCTCACTCTCATTCTCTTTCACTACCATTGAAATACACAAACTAATAACAAACTAATAAAAGGAGCAAATGTATATACCAAAATAGAACCCCACTGTTGTTAGCTCATAGGAGGTTTTCAAACTAGCACTTTTGTGTGGCATTTGCACTACCTTATAGTAAAGAGAATCTGATTGCCTGTTTGTGTGCCTTGCCTGTGCACCTGCTGTGTGATCTGACAGAAGTGTGCACAGCTGGTATTCCAGTGTTCTATAGTCCAAGGCTCATATATTCTGAGGTGATTCTTAAAATAGCGAGGCCAGAAGTCCATCAACAGATGTTTGCTCATAGGAGGTTTTCAAACTAGCACTTTTGTAGGGCATTTGCACAACCTTTATAGTAAAGGGAAACTGATTTGTTCAGTGTGTGTCACATCTACTTGTGTCTCTGTGTGGTCAGGGATGAGAGGGTATGGTAGCAACACCTCAGCAGAAGGTTGTGGTGTCTCTGTGTTTGCATGTTTGTCTGTGTGTTGCCTGTGTGGACCTACTGTGTGATCTGACAGAAGTGTGCACAGCTGGCATACCAGGGTTCTATAGTCCGAAGTTCATATATTCTGAGGTTGCTCTTAAAATAGTGAGGCCAGAATCCATCAACAGATTGTATTGGAGGGAATGAATTTTACTTCACTAAATGCCTTTTAAATAAGAAAGAGAGAGAGAGAGAGCGCAGGGAGGGAGGAGGCACGGGGGAGGGAGGGAGTGAGGGAGGGAGGAAGAGTAATGCTGTTTAATAGAGAGTGGGAAAGGAGGGGACATGGAAAGATTGAACAGTTACTAGCTCACAGTTAGACAATAGTATTTATTTTATTAAGAAGGAAGGCTACAGATAGTGTTAAAGTCCTAAGTGTTTCTCTACTTAGAAAACAACAGGATAGAATTGTTTTAAAGATTTATTTATTTATTTATTTATTTATTCAAAAGTATGAGTCATACAGAGAGAGGAGAGGCAGAGAGAGAGAGAGAGAGAGAGGATTTCCATTTGCTGGTTCACTCCACAATTGCTGCAATGGCCGGAGCTGAGCCGATTCGAAGCCAGGAGTGAGGAGCTTCTTCTGGGTCTCCCACACGGGTGCAGGGGTCCAAGGACTTGGGCCATCTTCTACTGCTTTCCTAGGCCATAGCACGGAGCTGGATCAGAAGTGGAGCAGCCAGGACTAGAACTGGTGCCCATATGGGATGATGTCACTTCAGGCCAGGGCATTAACCTGCTATGCCACAGCACAGGCCCAAGGATAGAATTTTGTATGGTTCCACTGCAAAGGACTGTGCAGTTTTTGGTGACAAATACTTAGATACATTTATTTAACCTGATTGGAAACACACACAATGTACATAAGCACAGACATGCCACATGAAACTCTACAAATCTGTACATTTGTCTGTCTCTCAATACCAGCAAACAGAAGCTAAAATACACATACAGAATGATTGAGAATTAATAAGGTGCACGAGGCTCACACTGTGGAAAAGGGACTCTGTCCTCAAGTTTCAGAAGCAGCTCTTCAGTCCCTCTCATCCTCTGACCCCACCCCCACCCCCTCCATCCTGCTCATTGCTGTCATCACACTCGCTTCCTTGCAGGCTTGGTGTTAGGTAAGAGCTCCCACCCCATGGACTTTGCAGAGATGGCCTCCCCACAAGTCACACCCTTCTGCAGGTCATCTGTGACACTTTGTGAGCCACGGCTTCCTTAGTCTTTCCTATGCATATGCTAGATGATAACATTCTTCATCCATTCTCCCTTATGCCTACTTTCTGTCCATACATAGAATTCACTTCCTGGTATTCCATGTGCATCATTGCTATGCATGGAATTTCATTAAGCAGAACAGGGGTCTCGTAAAATGGACAGGGCTTCACACATGCTCAGAAATCAAGTTGCACTACTGCTTAAAATTTTCTTCTTTTTTAAAAAAAGATTTATTTATTTATTTGAAAGTCAGAGTTACACACAGAGAGGAAAGGCAGTGAGAGAGAACAAGTTCTTCCATCTGATGGTCCACTCCCCAGAGAGCCACAACAGCCAGAGCTGTGCCAATCCAAAGCCAAGAGCCAAGAGCTTTCTCCAGGTTTCCCATGTGGGTGCAGGGGCCCAAGCACTTGGGCCATCTTCTACTGCTTCCCCAGGCAATAGCAGAGAGATGGATCACAGGAGAAGCAGCCGGGACTCGAACTGGTGCACATATGAGATGCCGGCACTTCAGGCCAGTGCTTTAACCTGCTGCGCCACAATGCTGGCTCCCCAAAATTTCTTAATTAAAAGAGTTTGGAGGCCAGCTCTATGGCATTGTGAGTAAAGCCACTGTCTATGGTTCCAGCATCCCATATGGGCGCAGGTTCGAGTCCTTGCTGCTCCACTTCTGATCTGGCTCTCTGATATCACCTTGGAAAGCAGAACTTGGCCCTAGTCCTTGGGCCCCTGAACCCATGTGGGAGACCTGGAAGAAGCTCCTGGCTCCTGGCTCCTGGTTGTCAGGTTGTCCCAGCTCTGAACACTGCAGCCATTTGGGGAATGTATAGGCTGATGGAAGATCTCTCTCTCTCTCTCTCTCTCTCTCTCTCTCTCTCTCTCTCTCTCTCTCTCTCTCTCCCTGCCTCTCTCTGCTCTCTCTAACTCTGCCTTTCAAATAAATAAATACATACATCTTTTTAAAAAGAATATAATGTGTAAATGAACATTACTTGAAATGTTAAGTGGAAAGGAAAACGTTAGTACAGGAAATCTCAAAGTGGGAACAGATCCATACACCCAATACGGAAAGCAAATTTCTGCACGCAAAATACAAACTGTAGCATCTCAACTATGTGAGCAATGATTCTTTGTGTGAACAACTAATCACGGTATCTATCACTTTCCTGCAGATATCTCAATCCATGAAGCCAGGGAATGATACACAAAGTTTAGAATTCCTTCTCCTGGGATTCTCAGAGGACCCAGCGCTGCAACCTCTCATATTTGGGCTCTTCCTGTCCATATACCTGGTCACTGTGGCTGGGAACCTGCTCATCGTCATGGCTATCCTCTCAGACTCCCACCTTCACACACCCATGTACTTCTTCCTCTCCAACCTGTCCTTGGTGGATGTCTGCTTCACCTCCACCACTGTCCCCAAGATGCTGGTGAACATCCAGACGCAGAGCAAAGCCATCAGCTATGCAGGCTGCATCACCCAGATGTTCTTCTTCCTGATTTTTGTAGAGGTGGACAACTTCCTTCTGGTTGTGATGGCCTATGACAGGTTTATGGCCATCTGTCACCCTCTGCACTACATGGTCATCATGAACCCCTGGCTCTGTGTGCAGCTAGTCCTGGTGTGCTGGGTCATCAGTGTCCTGCATGCCTTGTTGCACAGTCTACTGGTGCTGCAGCTGTCCTTCTATACACACCTAGAAATCCCCCACTTCTTCTGTGAACTAAACCAAGTGATCCACAGCAGCTGCTCTGACACCATTCTTAATGATCTCATTTTGTATTTTGTATCTGTGCTGCTGAGTGGAGGTTCCCTGGCTGGGATCCTGTACTCCTACTCCAAGATCATCTCCTCCATCCGTGCAATCTCCTCTGCTCAAGGGAAGCATAAAGCATTCTCCACCTGTGCCTCTCACCTCTCTGTCATCTCCTTATTTTATGGCACTGGAATAGGTGTCTACCTTAGCTCTATTGTCACCCAAAACCCACACACAACTTCAGTGGCCTCAGTAATGTACACGGTGGTCACCCCCATGCTGAACCCCTTCATCTACAGCCTGAGGAATGAAGACATAAAGAGGGCCCTGAAGAGATCTTTGGAAGGGAAACCATGAATCCACAATTGTCTTGGGGATACAGAAGTGCCAGGGGTTACTGAGACCAAACCACAGAGGCAAAAATTCTTACTCTTGGGTCTGGTTGTGAAGGTAGAATTTTCTCCTCTCTTTATTTACTCGGCTTTCTGTTATGTGGATTTCAACTTCTTGATGCAGTTTATGCAACTCGCTTAGCGTTCTATCATCTTCAGGAACCCACTGGTTTCCCCTTGCTATTTTCCTATGTTCCCAAAGTTAATCCTAACACTGGATCAGAAACATTTGGAAACTCCCATTTGTTTCATGAGACAGTAAGTACATCTTAGGAGTGATTCTTCCTATCTGATGTACATTGCACTGAGTAATGTTTCTTATGTTTTATTGGAAAGAAAAAAGTCCTGTGTGTTACTATTGTAACAGACTACATGTTGCAACTGTAGTCATTTGCATAATATGTAATATAGGGAAATCTGAAACCATGGTTTTTCTCTACCATGTCTATCATTTTAATGTCTCTTCTGGATAATGTGAAATTTAGCAGTGTGTGCCTTAGATTCCCTTTTTAAGAATTATTTATTGGGAATGGGGCAGTGGCATAGCAGGTAAAGCCATCAACTTCAGTGCCAGCATCCCATATGGACACCGGTTTGAGACCTGGCTGCTCCACTTATGATCCAGCTCTCTGCTCTTACCTGGGAGAGCAGTGGATGATGTCCCCAGACTTTGGACCTGGAAGAAGCTCCTGGCTTCTGGCTCCAGATTGGTGCAGCTCCAGCCTTTGTAGCCATCTGGGGAGCCTCTCTTCACTCTGTGTAACTGTGACTTTCAAGTAAAATAAATAAATTTTTAAAGCTTTTATTTAAAGAACATATTTCCAAAGTACAGCTTATGGATTACAATGGCTTCCCCCCCCAACTTCCCTCCCACCCGCAACCCTCCCCCTTCCTACTCCCTCTCCCCTTGCATTCACATCAAGATTCATTTTCAATTCTCTTTATATACAGAAGATCAGTTTAGCATATATTAAGTAAAGATTTCAACAGTTTGCTCTCACATAGCAACACAAAGGGAAAAATACTGCTGGAGTACTAGTTATATTATTAATTCACAATGTACAGCAAATTCAGGAAAGAGATCCTACATGATTTTTTTAAAGAATTGATTAATTTTCTATGGAATTTCCAATTTAACACCAAGTTTTTTTTATTTTCAATTATCTTTTTATACAGAATATCAATTCAGTATATACTAAGTAAAGATTTCATCAGTGTGCACCCACACAGAAACAAAGTGTAAAAATACTGTTTCAGTACTAGTTATAGCATTACTGCACATTGGACAACACATTAAGGACAGATCCCTCATGATATGTAAGTACACAGTGACTCCTGATTTTGGTTTAACAATTTGACACTCTTGTTTATGGCGTCAGTAATCTCCCTAGGCTCTAGTCATGAGTTGCTGAGGCTATGGAAGCCTTTAGGGTTTGCCGACTTCGATCTTATTCCATCAGGGTCATAGTCAAAGTGGAGGTTCTCTCCTCCCTTCAAAGACAGGTACCTCCTTCTTTGATGGCCCTGTTCTTTCCACAGGGATCTCACTCACAGAAATCTTTCATTTGGGTCTTTTTTTTTCCCCAGAGTGTCTTGGCTTTCCATGCCTAAAATATTTTCATGTGCTCTTGAGCCAGATCCAAATGCATTAAGGGCTGATTCTGAGGCCAGAGTGTTATTTAGGACATCTGCCACTCTATCAGTCTGCTGTGTCTCCCACTTTTCATGTTGGATCGGTCTCTCCTTTTGTGATTCTATCAGTTAGTATTAGCAGACACTAGTCTTGTTTGTGTGATTCCTTTGACTCTTAGACCTATCAGTGTGATCAGTTGTGAACTGAAGATGATCACTTGGACTAGTGAGATGGTATTGGTACATGCCACCTTGATGGGATTGTATTGGAATCCCCTAACACGTTTCTAACTCCATCATTTGGGGCAAGTCCGATTGAGCATGCGCCAAATTGTACATCTCCTCCCTCTCTTATTCCCACTCTTATATTTAACAGGGATGACTTTTCAGTTAAAATTTAAAGCCCTAAGAATAATTGTGTGTTAATTACAGAGTTCAACCCGTAGAACTAGAAAAAATAATAAAATGGATAAAATATTACACTGTACATCAACAGTCAGCACAAGAGCTGATCAAGTCACTGTTTCTCATAGTGTCCATTTCACTTCAACAGATTTCCCCTTTGGTGCTCAGTTAGTTGTCACCCATCAGGAAGAACATATGATATTAGTCTCTTTGGGACTGGCTTAATTCACTCAGAATGATGTTTTCCAGATTCCTCCATCTTGTTGCAAATGACCGGATTTCATTGTTTTTGACTGCTGTATAGTATTCTATAGAGTACATGTCCCATAATTTCTTTATCCAGCCTACTGTTGATGGGCATTTGAGTTGGTTCCAGGTCTTAGCTATTGTGAATTGAGCTGTAAGAAACATTCAAGTGCAGACCACTTTTTTGTTTGCCAATTTAATTTCCTTTAGGTAAATTCCAAGGAGTGGGATGGCTGGGTTGTATGGTAGGGTTATATTCAGGTTTCTGAGGCATCTCCAGACTGACTTCCATTAGTGGCTTAACCAGTTTGAATTCCCACAAACAGTGGATTAGTGTCCCCTTTTACCCAGATCCTCTCCAGCATCTATTGTTGGTT
Source organism: Sylvilagus floridanus (assembly GCA_949820135.1). Taxonomy (NCBI): domain Eukaryota; kingdom Metazoa; phylum Chordata; class Mammalia; order Lagomorpha; family Leporidae; genus Sylvilagus; species Sylvilagus floridanus. The sequence continues at coordinate 106,425,084 of OX463233.1, read as the reverse complement.
GATTTCTGAGTGTGAGCCATTCTCACTGGGGTGATGTGAAACCTCATTGTGTTTTTGATTTGCATTTCCCTGATTGCTAGTGATTTTGAACATTTTTTCATGTGTCTGTTGGCCATTTGGATTTCCTCTTTTGAGAAATGTCTATTGAGGTCCTTGGCTCATCACTTAAGTGGGTTGTTTGTTTTGATGTTGTGGAGTTTCTTGATTTCTTTGTAGATTCTGGTTATCAACCCTTTATCTGTTGCATAGTTTGCAAATATTTTTTCTCATTCTGTCAGCATCATAGTGTCTTACTTCTTCTTGTTACCTCGGTTTTTGCGTTTGTTGTTAGGCACACTGGTTTCTTCACTGTGGTGTTTTTTCTTGTTCTACTATGACTCTAGATTAAGTGGACTGTCTGCTTTCGATGGAGCCTTAGAGGCTTGAGATGGGTGTGGCCCAGGAGCTCTGTTTGGTTCCTCAGGGTGGAGGGTGTACCAAAGGTTACACTCCCAGGTTAGGCATGGTAAATCTGTTTCTTTCTTTCTTTGTTTTGATTCAAAAGGGAAGTAATTCCGCACAGCTGAATGGAATTGGGGGTGGTTAGCAGGCGACTGATATACCCACAGGAGCCAGAGATTGAAAGCTCTTTCCCAAGGACCACAGAGGGAATTTCTGTGGCCCTCAGTGTGGGCTCAGATTCTCAGGCAGACTCCCACTGGGCTGCCATGGCTACCGAACTGTACTGTCTCTGGAGAGTACTCACATGAATTTGTGAATTCCATGAGTTCTCTCCCTCACCATCTCTTTTTTCACAGTCTCAGTTCATTAGCACCACACATTCATTAGGTTCTAATCTGTTATTTCACCCCCCGCCCAGAGTAAGGTTTTTCTGCCAGGCTCAGGGCTGGTGCAAACCTGAGATCGCCCTGCTTATGACATGTGTTCAAAATGGTGCCTGTTCTTTGTCTTTCTTGCCTCTTCGAGGTGGGCAGAGAGAGAGAGAGAAACTCGTGTCTGTATCAGTCACTTTTTTTTCTCTGTCTCTCTTCTCCCAACAGGGTTTCAAGCCTTGTTCGCTCTAATCTCCTCTTTCCACTTCCCTGCCAGTGTCTCGGGCTATTGAGGTTCAGCTCACCTCGTGTTTCAGCGCTGGTGTGTTGAGTTTGCCGCTGGTGTGTTGAGTTTGCTGCTGGTGTCTCGAACTGTGGGCTCCCACGCTCCCCATGCAGTCCACTATGAATCACTAGTTCTGGCAGAATTTACTCTGCTATTTCTTCCCCTACTCTTCCTTGAACCTGCAGTATCTCAACTTTTATTAAACTGTCTCTCCCTGGACTATCAGTGTACTCCCTTCCTATTCTGCCATCTTGCCACTCTCTCAATAAATAAATTTTTTAAAAAAGAATTATTTATTTTATTTGAAAGGCAGAGTTACTGAGAGAGGGAGAGACAGAGAGAGGTCTTCCATTTACTGGTTTTCGTCTCAAATGTCTGCAATGGCCAGAGCTCTGCCAGGACAATACCAGGAGCCAGGATCTTCTTCCAGGTCCCCCACATGGGTGCAAGGGCCCAAACACAGGGGACATTTTGTGCTGCTTTATCAGGTACATTAGCATGGAGCTGGATCCAAAGTGGAGCAGCTGGAAATTGAACCAGGGCCCATATGGTGTGCCAGCACTGCAGATGGTGGCTTTACCCAATGCACTACAGCACCGTCCCCTGTTTTATTATTTCTTATTGGATTTTCTCTCCACCATTAGGATCCCGTTTCTATTGCACCCTAACACCATAGTAATCAGCACAGACAATGCAAACCAGCGCACTGGAGAACCCACTCCACCATTTTTCTTTGGTAGATATGTTTATATCCTACACACCATTTCTATATGAATGGTGAGCAGCTGACTGGCTCCTGGGTGTCAGATATTAGGCCAGGAGGGACATGGCTGTGGCTCTGAAGAGAGCCAGATGGATATCTTGTGTTGATTAATGTGCCTGTTTCTACTTGTTTAGTATTTTATTTATTGTTACTGTGAATTCCCTGGGTGTTATCTTACCACAATTTTGCAGATGCTTCTGTGGGCAAAACTGAAACTAAATATATAAATAAATGAGGTCTAGGTTGCTTGGGTCCCCCTGTGTGATTTCCCACAAATGCATGCTCATCTACACTCATTCCACAGAGTATGTTTCTTTAGTTCCTGTGAAGGTATTTTCAGGCCTGTGCAAAGGTTCACATTAATGCATCTTTGGGGTCTGGTCGCTGGGGTATCCTATTCTATGCTCTCACTCACCCTCCTCTTCTAAACATGAAAGCACTTAGATCTTTCTGACAGATTCAATGTAAGATAGAAACGTGTGTAGGCAACAATTTCACCTTATTTTGCTCCCAGTCATAACTGTCCATTAATTTTCTTTTTTAAAAAAAAGATTTATTTATTTATTTGAAAGTCAGAGTTACACAGAGAGAGAAGGAAAGGCAGAGAGAGAGAGAGAGAGAGAGAGATGGAGAGTGAGGGGTCTTCTATCCACTGGTTCACTTCCTAAATGGCCACAATGGCTGGAGCTGCACTCATCAGAAGCCAGGAGTTTCGTGTGGGTCTCCGACATGGGTGCAGGGGCCCAGGGACCTGGACCATCTTTAACTGCTTTCCCAGGCCGTAAGAGAGCTGGATTTGAAGTGGAGCAGTTGGGATTCAAACCAGCACCTATATGGGATGACGGCACTGCAGGCGACGGCTTTACCTGCTATGCCCCAGTGGCAATCCTCTTTAATTTTTAAATTAATTTTTTGACATGCAGAGTGGACAGTGAGAGAGAGAGAAGAGTCTTCCTTTACCATTGGTTCACCCTCCAATGGCCACCACGGCTCACGCGCTGTGGCAGGCGCACTGCGCCGATCCGAAGCAAGGAGCCAGGTGCTTCTCCTGGTCTCCCATGCGGGTGCAGGGTCCAAGGACCTGGGCCATCCTCCACTGCACTTCCGGGCCAGAGCAGAGAGCTGAATAGAAGAGGGCAAGCAGGACATAATCCAGTGCCCCAACCGGACCAGAACCCGGTGTGCTGGCACTGCATGTGGAGGCTTAGCCTATTGAGCCATGGTGCCAGCCTTAAATTAATTTTAAAACACCATTAATTTTAAAATCATTCCTTTGTCTTTGATTTTGATGGTGCTTACATAATGTTTTCTTTTATTGGACTTGATCACTATTCTTCATTCATATGTCCAGGTACGCTTATAAGTTCCATGATTTTGGATAGACATGGAGTTGTGAAATGGTTTTTTAAAAATTTATTTGTTTGTTCATTTGAGAAGTAGAGTTACAGATAGAGAGAGAGATCTTTCACCTGCTGGTTCACTCCCCAAATGGCCACAGTGACCAGAGCTGAGGCAATCCAAAGCCAGGAGCCAGGAGCTTCATCCAGGTCACCAGGGGCCCAAGCCCTAGGGCCATCTTCCACTGCTTTCCCAGGCTCATTAGAAAGCTGGATCGAAAGTGGCCAGCAGCCGCTCCTGCCTCCTGCTCCCAACCTCCCCAGGCTCACACAGCTGAATGCCCCGGCACAGCACAGGGCCTGAGCTCACTATGGTAGCAGCACAGGGCAGGTTCCGGACAGCCCCATCCGTGTTCTTTCCAGCACCAGGGTAGTTTTCTTTCTAAATGTGCACCACACAGAACTTGCATTCATTGTTAGAGACGCTGACCCACACAATCAGCACATCATAATACTCTAAGCAAAGATCTCTCTAGACTTGGTAGTTCAAGGTCAATTGTAAGTGGTCAGTGAGCTATATGACAGGGAATTTAAATTTTGTGTCTCTGTACCAATAGTCTTGTGACCGAGCTGCTCCCCTCTGGACTCAACACAGAAAGAAAGATGTCCTATTTTTTAAGGTTTTTTTTTATTTGAAAGCGTTACACAGAGAGGAGAGGCAGAGCGAGAGTGTTACAGATAGAGAGAGAGAGAGAGAGAGAGAGAGAGAGAGGTCTTCCATTGGCTGCTTCACTCTCCAACTGGATGCAACAGCCAATGCTGAGCCAGGCCAAAGCCAGGGGCCAGGATCTTCTTCCAGTTCTCCCTCACAGATGCAGGGGCCCAAAGACTTGGGTCATCTACTGTTACTTTCCCAGGCCATAGCAGAGAGCTGGGTCAGAAGTGGAGCAGCTGGGACTTGAACTGGTGCCTATATGGGATGCTGCCACTGGAGGTGGTGGCTTTACCTGCAATGCCACAGTGCCACCCCCTGCTTCAGACACACTTACGCTTCTGTTTCACAGTCCGCTTCATAAACATACCTTCCTTTCCTCCCACACAGAATCATCTCCCTTATTATTTCCCAGTTCAGTAAAGGTATATTAATTAGAATTGTAAGCCAGCATTCTGGCAACTATCAGTGGTTTTTCATCTCAAGCTGTACACACACATTTCTCATAATTTCTCCCAAAAGTCCAAATACATGTTGTTTGTACAACAAGGAATACTTTATATCAACTTGAGATTCAACTTTTGTAATTCAGGTCCATTATTTTAACTTCTCTATAAATGACTCAGACATCTAATGAGTATCTAGTACTTTATTTAACACAATGTGACCTGAATAGTACAGGAAGTGAAAAAGATTTTTTAAATAATCAAGAGTTAATTTATTCATTCTTCCCCTCCACCTCACATTCAAATAATTTACTTGTTCTTAGCAGCTCTGCTTAAATTTCTTGTAGAAATCTTAAGAGGCCTTGAACAATCCTAGATATTTGTTATTTCCCTGCTAACCATCTTAACAACATGCAAAAATGAGGCAATTACGTTTGTAAACCCAAAATCTAAATGCATGAGTATTTGGCATTTGAAGACATCACTGCTTTTTGTTAAACCATGTGTGTTAATTTTTTGACATTCTGAGGGTTCACTTATCTCCAAATCAATCTGCTACTATGAAAACGGCAACCAATCACATGTATGGATATTTGGACATGCATGTGGACATAACATGTAACACAAGTACACGTGCATGCATGAAATACAAACAACACCAGAAGATGTGATGGCCATGATCTTCTCCACAAAGCAGGTGCAGCACTGTGAAGTCCACTAGTTTGAAAGGACAGAAGGACAGTTGTATCCAAGCCGTGTCTTTGCAAGGGGGAGGAGCCACAGCTGATCTGGCTGCCATACATACCAGCCTTCAGTGAAATTTACATCCAAATGAGGAAGAATGAAAAATTTTCTCAATGAGTTTGGGTAGGGGGCTGGTATTGTGGCATAGCAGGTAAAGCAGCCGCCTGCAGTGCGGCAACCCATATGGGTGACAGTTCTAGTCTCAGCTGCTCCACTTCTGATCCAGCTCTCTGCTATAGCCTGGGAAAGCAGTGGAAGATGGCCAGGTCCTTGGGCCCCTGCACCCATGTGGGGACCCAGAAGAAGTGTTGGGATTGGTGTGGTTGCAGCCATTGCAGCCAACTGGGGAGAGAACCAGTGGATGGAAGACCTCTCTCACTCTCACTCTCTGCCTCTCATCTCTGTGTTACTCTGACTTTTGAATAAATAAATAAACCTTTAAAAAAGAGTTTGGGTATTTTTTATGGGAAATACAGAAGATGATATAAAAGGATGTCAAGGGGTGTGCCTTGGGCACAGCAGTTAAGATGCTGCTTGGGAAGTCTGTATTCCTTATTCCAGTCCCAACTGCCTGGTTTTGAGTCCTTGCTCTGCTTTTGATCCACCTTCCTGCTAATACCAGTGACGGCTCAAGTACTTGGGTCTTTACTGCCTGCATGGGACACTTGGATCGAGTTCTGAGCTCCTGGCTTTATTCAGGCCCAGACTCTGCCATGACCTGAATTGAAATTAGAGCCTAGACTTAAACTAAGGGACTGTGATATGGGTTGCAAACATCCCAGCAGCATCTTAATGGCTACACAAAATACCCACCAGAACTGCCTCCTTCTTGAAGAGGGAACTACCAATCTTTGTAAATAGCAGTGGTTGCATCGCAAACACAGGTTTGAAAACCCTAAGGAACTTGACAACGTAAGTTCTTCTGTCTCAGACTTTGGAGAAATCTTTAACTCAACAAAGATTAATTGCTAAGAGATTTGACCTCTGGGAGGCAGGGGAATTCACAGAGAAGGAATCCTCAGAACTTGGTTCATTCAACTTCTAACTGGCCCCTTGGGAACAGAGAATCAGCAGAAATCTTTTTCTGCCCAGACCAGTGTCTGCACAGGGGAATCAGGTGGTTAGAGACAGGAGCATCAAGAAGATGTGCCTAATGAGCAGAGGAAGGGAACTGTAAATACCACACTGTCATTGTTGGGCAAACTTGGCCTGGACGGCATATGGTGATTTGCTTTTGGACTTTGCTCTGGCTCAGGGACTGGTGCTTTACTCCTACCTGTGTCTTGTGCAGGCAGGGAAGATTAGACAGAGCTTCAGTCTCCATCATCAGCCATCCAGGGAGGAGTAACTCTCCCACACAGAGACCCTGGCAGATCATGAGCTGAAAGGCACAGTGTACACTCTTTTCTTTTTAACATTTACTTATTTATTTGAGAGGCATAGTTAGAGAAAGAGAGAGAGAGAGAGAGAGAGAGAGAGAGAGAGAGAGAGAGGAGAGGAGAGGAGAGGAGAGGAGAGGAGAGGAGAGGAGAGAGACAGTCTTCCACCTTTTGGTTCACTTCCCAAATGGCTGAAACAGCCAAAGCTGAGCCAATCCAAAGCAGGAGCCAGGAGCTTCTTCCAGGTCTCCCACATTGGTGCAGGTTACTAAATACTTGAGCCATTGTCCACTGCTTTACCAGGTCATCTTTTAAAATAGAACATGATCGAATGCCTTAGGGATTGAAGGAAAGATAAAAATAGGTGGTAGTTGTAAAAACATATTTATTTTTGGGCTGGGGCCGTGGCTCAATAGGCTAATCCTCTACCTGCAGCGCTGCACACCGGGTTCTAGTCCAGGTCGGGGTGCCGGATTCTGCCCTGGTTGCTCCTCTTCCTGTCCAGCTCTCTGCTGTGGCCCGGGAGTGCAGTGGAGGATGGCCCAAGTGCTTGGGCCCTGCACCTGCATGGGAGACCAGGAGAAGCACTTGGCTCCTGGCTTTGGATCAGCGTGGTGCGCTGGCCGCTGTGCACCAGCTGTGGTGCCCATTGGAGGGTGAACCAACAGCAAAGGAAGACCTTTCTCTCTGTCTCTCTCTCTCTCACTGTCCACTCTTCCTGTCAAAAAAATATTCTTTTTCATTTTACTTGATATCAGAGGAATAAACAAAGAGAAAGGGAGACAAAGAGAAAGCAATCTAACATCTGCTGGTTCACTCCACAGGTGCCTTCAAGAGTCAGTGCTGGGGCCGGTGCTGTGGTGCAGTGGGTTAAAGCCCAGCATCCCATATGGGCACCAGTTCTAGTCTCGGCTGCCCCTCTTCCAATCCAGCTCTCTGCTATGGCCTTGGAAAGCCGTAGAAATTGGCTCAAGTCCTGGAACCTGCACCCATGTGGGAGACCTGGAGGAAGCTCCTGGCTTTGGATCAGCACAGCTCTGGCCTTTGTGGCCATCTGGGGAGTGAACCAGCAGCTGGAGGCACTCTTTCTCTCTCTCTCTCTCTCTCTCTCTCTCTCTCTCTCTCTTTCTCTCTCTCTCCCTGTAACTCTTTCAAATAATTAAAATTAAATTTTTTAAAAGAGTCAGTGCTGCTCAGGACCAAATCTGAAAGCCAGCTGGGTCCCACATATGGGTGGCAGGAACCCAACTACTGGAGCCATCCATCACCTTCTGCCTACCAGTGTGGAGCCTGCAGGAGAGCCAGACTCAAATCCAGGCAGCAAATGAGTACAAATCCTGCCCAGAAATGCCAAAGAGGAGTCCAGGAAATAGGGCAAAATATATGCACAAGGTACAGAAATCTCTATTCTGACTGCTGAGTGTGACTCATAAATTTCATCAATGTGAGCAATGGCTCTTTGTGTAAAAATTAGGCATGTCATGTTATTTTTCTCCTGGTAGTACTTTCAACCACAAGGAACCAATGTATGATACTCATTTTTAAGAATTCCTCCTTCTGGGATACTCAGAGGACCCAGCACTGCAGCCCTTCATATTTGGGATCTTCCCTCCATGTACCTGATCACTGTGGCTGGGAACCTGCTTATCATTCTGGCCATCCTCGCAGACTCCCACCTCCACACACCCATGTACTTCTTCCTCTCCAACCTGTCCTTGGTGGATGTCTGCTTCACCTCCACCACTGTCCCCAAGATGCTGGTGAACATCCAGACGCAGAGCAAAGCCATCAGCTATGCAGGCTGCATCACCCAGATGTTCTTCTTCCTGATTTTTGTAGAGGTGGACAACTTCCTTCTGGTTGTGATGGCCTATGACAGGTTTATGGCCATCTGTCACCCTGCACCATATGGCCATCATAAACTACAGTCTCTGTGTGCAGCTGGTCTTGTTGTGCTGGGTCATCAGTGTCCTGCATGCCTTGTTGCACAGCCTCCTGGTTCTGCGGCTGTCCTTCTGCACACACCTGGAAATCCCCCATTTCTTCTGTGAGCTGAAGCAGGTGATCCACAGTGCCTGCTCTGACACCTTCCTTAATGATCTTTTGGTCTATCTTGCATCTGTGCTGCAGGGTGGAGGTCTTCTGGCTGGGAATCTTTACTCCTACTCTATGATCATCTCCTCCATCCATGCCATCTCCTCAGCTCAGGGGAAGCATAAGGCATTTTCCGCCTGTGCCTCACACTGCTCAGTCATTACCTTATTCTATTTCATAGGGCTAGGAGTTTACCTTAGCTCTGCTGCTACCCAAAAATAACTCAACTGCAGCAGCCTCGGTGATGTACACTGTGATCACCCCCATGCTGAACCCCTTCATCAAGAGTCTAAGGAACGAGGACATAAAGAGAGCCCTGAAGAGATCTTTGGAACAGAAACCATGAATGGACAATGCTCTTGGGGCTGAAGAAGTGTGATGTATTGTAGGAATACATCCCTCAGAAGCAGAAATTCTTAATGTAGATCTAGTGGTGAAAGTAAAATATTTGCACCTGCGCCTCAGCTCACTTGACTAATCCTCCACCTGCAGTGCCGGCACCCTGGGTTCTAGTCCCAGTTGGGGCTCTAGATTCTGTCCCAGTTGCTTCTCTTCCAGTCCAGCTCTCTGCTGTGGCGCAGGAGTGCAGTGGAAGATGGCCCAAGTGCTTGGCACCTGCACCCGCATGGGAGACCAGGAGGAGTCACCTGGCTCCTGGCTTCGTATTGGTGCACTGCGCCAGGAGTGGCAGCACTTGGGGGGTGAATCAATGGAAAGGAAGACCTTTCTCTCTGTCTGTCTGTCTGTCTCTCTCACTGTCTGTCTGTCAAACAACAAAAAAAGTAAAATTTTGGGGGCTGGCGCTATGGTGCAGTGGGTTAATCCTATGCCTGCGACACCAGCATTCCATATGAGCGCCGGTTCTACTCCTGACTGCTCCTCTTCCAATCCAGCTCCCTGCTGTGGCCTGGGAAGGCAGTGGATGATGGTCCAAGTCTTTGGGCCCCTGAACCCACATGGGAGACTGGGAAGAAGCACTTGGTCCCTGGCTTTGGATCGGTGCAGCTCCGGCCATTGTGGGCACTTGGGGAGTGAACCAGTGGACAGAAGACCTTTCTCTCTGTGTCTCCCTCTCACTGTCTGTAACTCTACCTCTCAAATAAATAAATAACTCTTTAAAAAAAGAAAAGAAAGTAAAATTTTTTCCTCTGTTCATTTACTGGAGTTTCTATGACCTTGACTTCAACCTCTTTATCCAGTGTAAGTCACTCACTTACTAAGCCTTTGGCTTTCTTCTGTTTTCCATACCTTTCCCAGGTGTTCCTAACTTTGGATTGGAAATATTTGGAAATTCCCATTTGTCTCACAAGACATAGTATACTTAATAATTTGTCCTTAATGAAATCTATTGTACTGAGTAATATTTGTTTTTCACGGAACAAAGCCATTTGTTTTACTATTACAAATAGACTACATGGGGCAGCTAAGACCATTTTCATACTTCAGAGTTTAGGAAAACCTGAGACCAGTTTTTCCCTTTTAAATTCCTTATTCATGGGGGTTGGCATTGTGGTCACACTGCCTGTGACACTGGCATTCCCTATATATGCTGGTTCAAGTCCTGACTGCTCCATTTCTGATCCAGCTCCCTGCTAATGCACTGGGAAAGAAGAAATGATGGCCTGATAATGTGGGCCACTGCATCTACATGGGAGACCTGGAAGAAGTTTCTGGCTCCTGACTCTGGCCGTTTGGGGAGTGAACAGAGATGGAAGACCTCTCTCTCTCTCTCTCTCTTTCTCCTTTTCCCTGTAACTCTTCCAAATAAGTAAAAATGAAAAGAATTCCTCATTTATCAATCCTGTATCTATCTCTAACAGCTCTACCTCATGATATGGAATCAGACACTTAAGTGAGGTCTATAACTTATCCTTTGAGTTTTATCTTCATTTTTTAAATTTTCTTTTTTAAAACTTTTTTCTTAAATGAACATAAATTTCCAAAGTACAGTTTATGGATTACAATGGCTCCCCCCCAATAATATCCTTCCCACACACACCCCTCACATCTCTCACTCCCTCTCCCATTCCATTCACATCAAGATTCATTTTCATTCTCTTTATATACAGAAGATCGATTCAGTATATACTAAGTAAAGATTTCATCAGTGTGCACCCACACAGAAACACAAAGTGTAAAATACTGTTTCAGTACTAGTTATAGCATTACTTCACATTGGACAACAAATTAAGGACAGATCCCACATGAGATGTAAGTACATAGTGACTCCTGATGTTGATTTAACAATTTGACACTCTTGTTTATGGCGTCAGTAATTTCCCTAGGCTCTAGTCATGAGTTGCCGAGGCTATGGAAGCCTTTTGAGTTTGCCAACTTCGATCCTATTCTGACATGGTCATAGTCAAAGTGGAAGTTCTCTCCTCCCTTCAGAGAATGGTACCTCCTTCTTTGATGGCCCCATTCGTTCCACTGGAAGCTCACTCACAGAGATCTTTCATTTAGGTCTTCTTTTTTTTGCAGAGTGTCTTGGCTTTCCATCCTGAAATATTCTCATGGGCTCTTGAGCCAGATCCAAATGCCTTAAGGGATGATTCTGAGGCCAGAGTGCTATTTAGGACATCTGCCATTCTATGAGTCTGCTGTGACTCCCACTTCCAATGTTGGATCATTCTCTCCCTTTTTGATTCTATCAGTATTAGCAGACACTAGTCTTGTTTATGTGATCCCTTTGACTCTTAGACCTATCAGTGTGATCAATTGTGAACTGAAGATGATCACTTGGACTAGTGAGATGGCCTTGGTACATGCCACCTTGATGGGATTGTATTGGAATCCCCTGGCATGTTTCTAACTCCATCATTTGGGGCAAGTACGATTGAGCATGTCTCAAATTGTACATCTCCACCTTCTCTTATTCCCACTCTTATATTTAACAGGGATGACTTTTCAGTTAAAATTTAAAGCCCTAAGAATAATTGTGTGTTAATTACAGAGTTCAACCAGTAGAACTAGAATAAAAAAAGAATAAAATGGATAAAGTATTACACTGTACATCAACAGTCAGCACAAGAGCTGATCAAGTCACTGTTTCTCATAGTGTCCATTTCACTTCAAAAGGTTTCACCTTTGGTGCTCAGTTAGTTGTTGCCAGTCAGGGAGAACATATGATATTAGTCTCTTTGGGACTGGCTTAATTCACTCAGAATGATGTTTTCCAGATTCCTCCATCTTGTTGCAAATGACCGGATTTCATTGTTTTTGACTGCTGTATAGTATTCTATAGAGTACATGTCCCATAATTTCTTTATCCAGCCTACTGTTGATGGGCATTTGAGTTGGTTCCAGGTCTTAGCTATTGTGAATTGAGCTGCAAGAAACATTCAAGTGCAGACCGCTTTTTTGTTTGCCAGTTTAATTTCCTTTAGGTAAATTCCAAGGAGTGGGATGGTTGGGTTGTATGGTAGGGTTATATTCAGGTTTCTGCGGAATTCCAGACTGACTTCCATAGTGGCTTAACCAGTTTGCATTCCCACCAACAGTGGGTTAGTGTCTCTTTTACCCAGATCCTCACCAGCATCTGTTGTTGGTAGATTTCTGAATGTGAGCCATTCTCACTAGGATGAGGTGAAACCGCATTGTAGTTTTGATTTGCATTTCCCTGATTGCTAGTGATTTTGAACATTTTTTCATGTGTCTGTTGGCCATTTGGATTTCCTCTTTTGAGAAATGTCTATTGAGGTCCTTGGCTCATCTCTTCAGTGGGTTGTTTGTTTTGATGTTGTGGAGTTTCTTGATTTCTTTGTAGATTCTGGTTATCAACCCTTATCTGTTTCATAGTTTGCAAATATTTTTTCCAATTCTGTCGGTTGCCTCTTCACTCTCCTGACTGTTTCTTTTGAAGTACAGAAACTTCTCAATTTGATGCAATCCCAAATGTTAATTTTGGCTTTGACTGCCTGCGCCTCCAGTGTCTTTTCTAGGAAGTCTTTGCCGATACCTATATCTTGCAGGGTTTCTCCAATGCTCTTTAATAATTTGATGGTTTCAGGTCATAGATTTAAGTCTTTTTTTTGATAGGCAAAGTGGACAGTGAGAGAGAGAGACAGAGAGAAAGATCTTCCTTTGCAGTTGGTTCACCCTCCAATGGCTGCCGCGGACAGCGCGCTGCGGCCAGCGCACTGCGCTCATCCGATGGCAGGAGCCAGGTGCTAGGTGCTTTTTCCTGGTCTCCCATGGGGTGCAGGGCCCAAGCACTTGGACCATCCTCCACTGCACTCCCGGGCCACAGCAGACAGCTGGCCTGGAAGAGAGGCAACTGGGACAGAATCCGGCACCCCGACCAGGACTAGAACCCGGTGTGCCGGCGCCGCAAGGCGGAGGATTAGCCTGTTGAGCCACGGCGCCGGCCAGATTTAAGTCTTTAATCCACATTGAGTGAATTTTTGTGTAAGGTGATTCTGCACGTGGAAATCCAGTTTTCCCAGCACCATTTATTAAATAGACTGTCTTTACTCCAGGGGTTGGTTTTGGATCCTTGATCAAATATAAGTTGGCTGTAGATGTTTGGATTGATTTCAGGTGTTTCTATTCTGTTCCATTGGTCTATCCATCTGTTTCTTTATCAGTACCATGATGTTGTTATAACTACTGCCTTGTAGTATGTCCTGAAATCTGGTATTGTGATGCCTCGAGCTTTGTTTTTGTTGTACAAGATTGCTTTAGCTATTTGAGGTCTCCCGTGTCTCCATATGAATTTCAGCATCATTTTTTCCTTATCTAAGAAGAATGCCTTTAGTATTTTGATTGGTATATTGCATTGAATCTGTAAATTTCTATTGGGAGAATGGATATTTTGATGATATTGATTCTTCCAATCCATGAGCATGGAATGTTTATTCATTTTTTGGTATCCTCTTCTATTTCTTTCTTTAAGGTTTTGTAATTTTCATTGTAGAGATTTTTAAAATCCTTGGTTAAGTTTATTCCAAGGTATTTAATTGTTTTTGTAGCTACTGTGAATGGGATTGATCTTAGAAGTTCCTCCTCAGCTGTGACATTGCTTGTGTATACAAAGGTTGTTGATTTTTGTGCATTGATTTTATATCCTGCTACCTTGCTGTACTCTTCGATGAGTTCCAATAGTCTCTTAGTAGGGTTCTTTGGATCCTCTAAATAAAGAATCATATCATCTGCAAAGAGGGATAGTTTGACTTCTTCATACCAATTTGTATCACTTTAATTTCTTTTTCTTGCCTAATAGCTCTGGCTAAGACTTCCAGAATTATATTAATAACAGTGGTGAGAATGGGCATCCCTGTCTGGTACCAGATCTCAGTGGAAATGCTTCCAACATTTCCCCATTCAACAGGATGTTGGCCATGGGTTTTTCATAAATTGTTTTGATTATATGGAAGAATGTTCCTTCCATACCCAGATTGCTTAGAGTTTTCATCATGAAAGGGTGTTGTATTTTATCAAATGCTTTCTCTTTGTGTATGAGATAATCATATGGTTTTTCTTCTGCAGTGTGTTAATGTGGTATATCATGTTGTTTGTTTTGCAAACATTGAACCATCCCTGCATACCAGGGGTAAATCCAGTTGGTTTGGGTGGATGATCTTTCTGATGTGTTGTTGCATTCTATTGGCCAGAATTTTATTGAGGATTTTTGCATCTATGTTCATCAGGGATATTGGTCTGTAATTCTCTTTCAATGCTGCATCTTTCTCCGGTTTAGGAATTAAGGTGATGCTGGCTTCATAGAAAGAATTTGGGAGGATTCCCTCTTTTTCAGTTGTGCTGAATAGTTAGAGAAGAATTGGAGTTAGTTGTTCTTTCAATGTCTGGTAGAATTCAGCAGTGAATCCATCTGGTCCTGGGCTTTTCTTTGTTGGGAGGGCCTTTATGACTGTTTCAATTTCTGTCTGAGTTATGGGTCTGTTTAGGTTTTCTATATCTTCCTGGTTCAATTTAAGTAGGTTGTATGTGGCCAGGAATCTATCCATTTCTGATAGATTTCCCTGTTTGCTGGCATGCTAGTCCTTGTAGTAATTTCTGATGATTCTTTTTATTTCTGTGGTGTCTGTTATGTTTCCTTTTTCATCTCTGATTTTATTGATTTGGGGCTTTTCTGTTCTTTTTTTTGTTAGTTGGGCCAATGGGTGTCAATTTTGTTTATTTTTTCAAAAAACCAGCTCCTTGTTTGGCTGATTTTTTGTAATTTTTTTGGATTCAATCCTGTTGATTTCTTCTCTGATTTTAATTATTTCTCTTCTCCTACTAGATTTGGGTCTGTTGGCTGCCGATTTTCTAGATCATTGAGATGCATTGAAAGCTCATCTCTTTGGTGCCTTTCCAATTTCTTGATGTAGGCACCTATTGATATAAACTTTCCTCTTAACACTGCTTTTGCTGTATCCCATAGATTTTGGTATGATGTGCTGTTATCCTCATTTACTTCCAGGAAATTTTTGATTTCTCTTTTGATTTCTTCTATGACCCATTGTTCATTCAGGAGTTATTGTTCAATCTCCACGTGTTTGCATATGCTCTAGGGATTCCTGAGTTGCTAATTTCCACCTTTATTCCACTGTGGTCTGAGAAGCTGCATGGTATGATTCTAATTCTTTTGAATTTGCTGAGACTTGCTTTATGGCCTAGTATGTGGTCAATCCTAGAGTAGGTTCCATGTACTGTTGACAAGAATGTAAATGCTTTATGTGTAGGATTGAAAGTTCTCTAGATATCTTTCAGATCCATTTGGGCTATAGTGTTATTTAAATCTCCTGTCTCCTTGTTGATCTTCTGTCCTGTTGTTCTGTCTGTTTCTGAGAGTGGAGTATTGAAGTCCCTCAGTACTATTGTATTGGAGTCTAAGTCTCCCTTTAAGTCCCTTAACAAATCTTCTAAATAAACCTGTGCGCTGTAATTACATGCATATACATTGATAATCGTTATATCTTCCTGTTGAATGGATGCCTTAATCATTATATAGTGCCCCTCTTTGTCTCTCCTAATAGTTTCTGTGGTAAAATTTATGTTATCCGATATTAAGATCGCTCTTCCTGCTCTGTTTTCATTTCTGCTGGCATGGCATATCTTTTTCCAGCCTTTCACTTTTAGTCTGTGTGCATCTTTGTT
This sequence comes from Sylvilagus floridanus, assembly GCA_949820135.1. NCBI lineage: Eukaryota > Metazoa > Chordata > Mammalia > Lagomorpha > Leporidae > Sylvilagus > Sylvilagus floridanus. The sequence continues at coordinate 106,409,410 of OX463233.1, read as the reverse complement.
GGAAAGATGTGTTTCTTGTAAGCAGCAAACAGATTGGTTTTGTTCCTTAACCCAATCAGCCAATCGGTGTCTTTTAACTGGACAGTACAGACCATTCACGTTCAATGTGACTATCGATAAGTAGTAACTTTGCCCTGCCATTTGCCAAAGATATTTTCTAATATATGTTTTGAGCTTCCTGTGATCTTTTGCTGTGAGGTTTCCTTCCTTTACCTTCTTTCATACTGATAACCGTGTTTCTGTGTTTCTGTGTGTAGCACATCTTTAAACAACTTTTGCAGGGCTGGAGGAGTGGCGACAAATTCTTTCAGTTTCTGTTTGCTGTGAAAGGTCTTTATTACACCTTCATTCACAAATGAGAACTTTTCAGGATATAATATTCTGGGTTGGCAGTTTTTCTCTCTTTGTACCTGGGCTATGTCTTGCCATTCCCTTCTAGCTTGTAGGGTTTCTGATGAGAAGTCAGCTGTGAGTCTAATTGGAGATCCTCTGAGATAATCTGACATTTCTCTCTTGCACATTTTAGGATCTTTTCTTTCTGTTTCTCTGTGGTGAGTTTAATTACAATGTGTCGTGGTGAGGATCTCTTTTGGTCATGTTTACTAGGGGTTCTATGAGCTTCCTATACTAGTATGTCTCTGTCCTTTTCCAAACCTGGGGAGTTCTCTGCAAGTATCTCACTAAAACGGCCTTCTAATCCTTTCTCCCTCTCCATGCCTTCACGAACTCCCAGAACCCAAATGTTGGGTTTTTAAATAGTATCCTGTAGATTCCTGACAATATTTTTTAGATTTCTAATTTCCTCTTCATTTCTTTGGTTTGAATGTAAACTTTCCTGTGCTCTGTCTTCTAAGTCCGATATTCTCTCTTCTGTTTCACTGACTCTGTTTTTAAGGCTCTCCAATGTATTTTTCATTTGATCTGTTGAGTTCTTCATTTGATTTTGATTTATTTTCACTATCACACTTTCCTGTTCTACTAGTTTCTGCATTTCATTTTGATTCCTCCTGAAGATTTCATTTTCTTGAAGGAGATTTTCTATCCTGTCCAGTAAGGAATTCCATACCTCAAGCATTTATTTTTTAAAATTTCTAAATGTTGTTATCTTAAATTTTTTGAAATCTTTATCTTGCATTTCTTCCATCTCATCATTTTCATAATCTTCGCTTGGGGTGTGTTGTTCATTTGGGGGTGTCATAATGTCTTCCTTGTTCTTGTTTCCTCAGTTTCTGCATTTGTTGCTTGGCATTTTGGAGATATCTTTGGATTCTTCTTCCCTCGCTTGGTGTTTTTTCTTGTTATACTATGACTCTAGATAAGTGGACTGTCTGCTTCCGATGGAGCCTTAGAGGCTTGAGATGGGTGTGGCCTGAGAGCTCTGTTTGGTTCCTGATGTTAAGGGTGTGCCAAAGGTGACACTCCAAGGTTAGGAGTGGTAAATCTCTTTCTTTCTTTCTTTTTTTGATTCAAAAGGCAAGTAATTCCGCACAGCTGAGCAGAATTGAAGGTAGTTAGCAGGCAAATGCAGGAGCTGGAGATCGGCAGCTCTTTCCCAAGGATCACACATGGAATCTGTGCTACCCTCAGTGTGGGATCAAATTCTCCTGCAGTCTCCCTCTCGGTTGCCAAGTTTACCAAATTGTAGCGTCTCTGGAGAGTACTCACATGAATTCCGTGAGTTCTCTCCCCCACCGTCTCTTTTTTCACAGTCTCAGTTCATTAGCACCACATATTCACTAGGTCCTAATCTCCTGTTATTTCACACACACACACACACACACACACACACCCTAGAATCAGGTTTTTCTGCTAGGCTGAGGGCCAGTGCAGACTTGATGTTGCCCTGCTTATGACGTATGTCCAAAATGGCGCCTGCTCTTTGTCTTTCTCACCTTTGATGGGTGAGCCGAGAGAGAGAAACTCATGTCCGTATTGGTCACTTTTTTTCTCTCTCTTCTAGTTAGCCTGGTGAACTTTTCCCCACAGGGTTTCAAACCTCGTCCCCTCGTCTGCTCTTTCCACTTGCCAGCTGGTGTCTTGGGCTATTGAGGTTTGGCTCACCTAGTGTTCCAGCGCTGGTGTGTTGATTCTGCCACTGGTGTCCTGAACTGTGGGATCCCACACTCTCCACGCAGGTCCACTGTGAATCACTAGTTCCAGAAGAGTTTACTTTGCTGTTTCTTCCCCTACTCTTCCTTGAACCTGCAGTATCTCCACTTTTATTAAACTGTCTCTTCCCAGACTATCAGTGTGCTCCCTTCCTATTCCGCCATCTTGCCACTCTCTTTATCTCAATTTTGATGACTCTGTTTCTATTTTAGCTCCACTGTGTATAAGCATCTATCTTAGACACTACAAAATAGGTCCCCAGAGGTACCTATTCCACTGTGTTTTAGGGAGATTTGTTTTTGCAGTATACAACATTTTGACGTTATAGCAATGCATGACATGGTTACAGCCATTAGAGAAGGATGGGAAATTCACACCTCAAAGAGGAATAAGCCCATGGATGTGTAATTAGGGGAAACACAGAAGATAAAGTGGATGTGAGAGGGCCGGGTGTTCAGTACAGTGGTTAAGATGCCACCCAAGTGAAGTCTGCACCACAAATCAGAGTGTTTGCATTCAATGTTCCACTCTCCTCCCAATTTCAGCTTCCTGTTCATGCCCACCCAGGGAGGTTAGCAGCTGATGGCTCAAGTGTGAACTCCTGCCACCCATGTGGGAGACAGGGATTGAGTTCTGGTTTTCTGACTTTTGCCAAGTCAAGGTGTATTGGGGGAGTAAACCTCTCTTTCTGTTTCTCTCTCTCTCTCTCTCTCTCTCTCTCTCTCTGTCTCTCCCTCTGTATCTTTTTCTCTCTGCCTTTCAAGTAGCTGTAGATAAATAAATAATTTTAATGCCACATATACACACAGTGGAATACTATTCACCCATAAAAAGGAATGCATTTTTTCATTTCAGACTTCATGGATGAACCTAGAGACATTGTGATAAGTGATAAGCCAGGCACAGGAGGACAAATACCTCATGAGTCACTCATGAGCAGAATCTTAGCACACTGACTTGTAGAAATAGATAAGGGAGCAGTGTTATCAAAGGCCAGGGATGTAAATGGAAGGTGGATCGGGGAGCAGTTGGTCAATGGGTAGAAACTGTCTCAGGGGCAGAGCAGTAAGTTCTGGTGTAGGGTAACTACAGTTAACAATCATGCAGTGGATATTTCAAAGTATCTAGGAGAGGGGATTCTGAATATTCCCAACTCAATGATATGATTAGTGTTTAAGTGACTGGTATGCCAATTACTCCTGTTTGATGATAGCAGGTAGGTGTATAATGCACCCCACACCTCTCACTTTCCTCCATAATTTTATCAAATAAAATACAGTAATATACAAATGAATATACCTTTTTAAATTAACAAAACAGCTCTTAATCTGTGATATAATTGCTAATTCATGAGAAGTGAAGAGCCCTGGTTTTACATCAGATAAAGAGTTTTCCTCTTCTTGAAGAGGGAAATACCAATGTTCTGGAGATGTCTGCAGCCATGTCCCCAACCAAACTTGTGGACTGAAGAATCATAGGGTTCTCTTCAAGATGGGTTCTTGCATGTTGCAGTCTGGAGAAAATGTTGACTCAAATAAGTTGCCGAGACTTTTGCTCTCTGGGAGGCAGGAGAGTTCACAGAGAAGGAACCATGAGAACTTAGAGCACCTGACTCCTAACCTGGACTCTTGGGAACAGAGAACAACAGGAAAGTTCTTTCTGCACCGACGTGTGTCCCCCCAGGGAAACGGGGTGCTTGCAGGAGATGTGTCTAATCAGCAGAGACAGGGAGCTATGAATTCACTGGGATCTTGGTCTGGTGCAGGGACTAATGTTTCACCCCTTCCTGCCGTCTTGTATGGAACAGAGCTTCAGTGTCCATCATCAGCCATCCTGGGAGGAGTCACACCTCCACCTGGAGACAGCCTCCCAGAGAACCCATGCAGGTGAGTCTGAGAGCCCAGCAGACCCTGCAGGAAAGGCTCAGAGAGAATGGAAGCTGAGAAGGTCCACCTGAGGGTCAAATCTGTCTACTTCCAGGTGAAGGAATTGCAGCAGTTGCTTGCTTGGTATTTATGTGTTGTATTTACTTACGATGTTAAAAATCAACAAAAGTATCCATTGAAACCAGGAGCCCAGGACTCATTGCTGCCGATGAAATGTTCAAGGGTGAAATTCCATCAGAACAGGGAGGGAGAAGCACGAAGTGGTTCCAGTAAAACAGAACCCCCCTCAAAAAAAAATCTTTGCAATAAGGAGAGGGATAGTCAGGAAAGTGATAGCATTTCCTTTTTTATTTTAAAAATTTATTTTCATTTTATATGAAATGTAATGAAACAAAAAGAGACAGACAAAGACATACAGATAGGAAGAGACCCATCCTCCACTGGTTCACTCCCCAGATGCCTTCAACAGCTGCGGCTGGGCCAGGCCAAATATGTCAGGCACTCAGAACCCTATCAGGTCTCCTGTGTCAGTGGCAGTATGACTGTGACCTCCCAGAGGGTGCACAGCAAGAAGCTGGAATCCAGAGCAGACTCAAGACTCAAATCCAGGCAACCTGATCATGGATGAGGTGTCCCAGGCAGCATCATAATGAAGGACCAAATGTCCATCTCCTTTTTTTCATTTTTGAAATGATGATTGTTGACAACTGATGAGATAGATTCACACCAAGAGATTGTAAATTCTACCTGCAGGAGCATGTCATAAGATATGTCTTTTGTAGCTGTTTATCTCAGCTATGGGCATTCCCAAGGAGGAAAGTGCACAGAATGAGTGAAAAAAGCTGTGCTAAGCAGATGTGTTTTGCAATTATATCTTTAACTGTCAAGCAGAATATACCCGTGGGTTTGTAACCATTTACTTTAGCTAATTCAGATTGTCTTGCTAGCATTTTGCCCTGTACTTTGGGGTTACAGTTTTTTTGTTTCCTGTTCTAATTGCACTCTTTCAAACTTAACAGCTTTGATGTTCTCCATTTCATTCCTGTGTGTGTGTGTGTGAATGTGGGAGGGGGAGAATCTATAAACGTGTCCTCAAATCTCTCATGCTGGGTTATTGCCTTCTCCCATTGTTTGCCAATGCAAAATGTTCATTTGTCTCATTAGAGTTAGTATATCTGATATACATAATATGTATTTCCATTTTTTTATCTCTGATATCCCCCTTGTGCTTTTTGTCTTCTGATTGGATCTGTTTCTAGAAGCTGCATCACCTGTATCGTCATTTGCAATTCATTCTTCTTTATCCTTTGGTTCAGCATCAACTTCTTTACTCATAGACATGTTCAGATCCAAAATCTCTATATAAGGGAAGTGATAATATTCAATGCTATTTCAGGCTTACATTCTAAAGGACTTTTTTTAGTTACATCATTTTATTTGTAAATCTTGACAATGCATCTTGAATGGTTTACTCCTGTAGATATCTTTAAATTTTTCCTTTTTAAAAGTAAATATCAGTTTTGCAAATGCGTTGAACTTTTCAGCCACTAAACTTAACCTAATTACATTTTCAATGTTATGGATTTTTGCATAAATTTATAGTTTTTAAAAATTACAGGGTGTGTTGGGTATAGCTTTGGGGACACTTAGGTTGCCTACATCCCATATCAGAGAGCCTGGGTTTAGTTCTCCACTCCACTCTCTGTTCCAGCTTTTTTGCAGCTGTGTATCTTAAAATCAGCTGTGATGGCTGAAGTACTCAGGTGTCTTCCTTGCACATAGTGGGTCTCACCTGCTTCCAGAGTTCCTGGCTTCAATGTGGCCCAGCTCTGGCTGTTGTGGGAATTCAGTGAGTGAACTGGTAAATGGAAGAGCACTCTTTCTTTGCTTTTTCTTTCTTTCCTTCTACCTTTCATCTATCTACCAACTCTATTATCTAACTAGCTAGCTATCATCTATTCATCATCTCTACCTCCAATGTCATCTCTTTTTTCAGTGTCTATGCCTTTCAAATCAGTTAAATAAAAAATAAATAAATGAATAAAAGAAATGAGAAAATGGTGATACCAGAACACAGATCCACCGTTCCTTGTCCATGGCAGTATTCATGCTGACCCTCAGGTGGCATTCATACCCACTTCATAGTGAAGACAACCCGATTTAACCAGCATGTGTGGTTATCCACTTGTAGCCCTGTCAAGGAGCCCAAAGATAAGAGGATGTGGCAGCAACAAGATTAGATGCCATAGTTGTTTCATGTTTGCGTGAATTTGTGCCCCTGCAATGTGATAAGAGAACAGTGTTCATAGCTAGGATAATAGGGCTCCATATTCCAAGGCTCATTGTTTCCATACCATGGCCCTAACCTAGGCACTTGGTAGAAAATAACACCCTCCACCCGTGATGCATCATGCCTACTTTCTTTTCATTCATAGCATTTCTGTGTTCTCTGATATTACAGCTCCATCATTGGTATATGGAAAATTTTGTTTTCAGCATGAAAGACATATTCAGGAATTAACTTATACTGCTAAGGCAGAAGAAAACTTTCTAATCAAAGTAGTATAGTATGTACATGAAAATCTTAAGTGGGAAGAAAACCTTACTCAGAGATGACAATACAAGAGTCCCCTAACTGGACTAGATCCATATACACAATATAGAAATTGATTTTTTAGCCTACAAAACATAGATTGCATTTTTTTACACAGATGAGCAATGGCTGTTTGAAAATGCCTCATAATATGCATCTCTTTGCAAGTGGTCACCTCAAGTGAAGGGAACCAGGGAATGATACAGGACTTGCAGAATTCTTCCTTCTGGGACTCTCAGAGGACCCAGCACTGCAGCCCCTCATATGTGGGCTCTTCCTCTCCATGTACCTGGTCACTGTGGCTGGGAACCTGCCCATCATCCTGGTCATCCTCTCAGACCCCCACCTCCACACACCCATGTACTTCTTCCTCTCCAACCTGTCCTTGGTGGACGTCTGCTTCACCTCCATCACCGCCCCCAAGATGCTGGTGAACATCCAGACGCAGGGCAAAGCCATCACCTACGCAGGCTGCATCACCCAGATGTTCTTCATACTGTTTGTTTTGCTGGACAACTTCCTTCTGGTTGTGATGGCCTATGACCGGTTTGTGGCCATCTGTCACCCCATGCACTACATGGTCATCATGAACCCCTGGTCCTGGGTCATCAGCGTTCTGCATGCCTTGTTGCACAGCCTACTGGTGCTGCGGCTGTCCTGCACACCCCTGGAAATCCCCCATTTCTTCTGTGAACTGAATCAGGTGATCCACAGTGCCTGCTCTGACACCTTTCTTAACGATGTGGTCATGTATTTTACAGTTATGCTGCTGGGTGGAGGTCCCCTGACAGGGACCCTCTACTCCTACTCAAAGATCGTCTCGTCCATCCGTGCAATTTCTTCTGCTCAGGGGAAGAATAAAGCATTTTCCACCTGTGCCTCTCACCTCTCTGTCGTCTGCTTATTTTATTGCACAGGACTCGCTGTGTACTTTAGTTATCCTATTACCCAAAACCCCCAGTCAAATGCAAGGGCTTCGGTGATGTACACAGTGGTCACCCCCATGCTGAACCCCTTCATCTACAGCCTGAGGAACGAAGACATAAAGAGGGCCCTGAAGAAATCTCTAGGAGAGAAATCATAAATGTGCGATTGTCTTGGGGCTGAACAAGAGCCAAGGGTTTCAGGGATCAAAGCCTCAGAGTTGGAAATTCCTGCTGTTGGATCTGATTGTGAAAGTAGAATTTCCCCCTCTGTTTATGTGCTGGACTCTCTATCACATTGATTTCAACCTCTCTGTGCAATTTAAACAACTCACATAGAAAGTCATCAGGGGTCCTCAGTAACCCACAGGTTTCCATTAGATGTTTTCCTATTTTCCCACATTGGATTAGAAGTATTTGCATATTCCCATGTGTTGCATGGGCCAGGAAGGATGTCTTAGGAGTACTTTTTTCCTACCTGATATACATTGCACTGAGTAGCATTTCTTTGGTTTTATGGGAAAAAATTCATGTGTGTTACTCCTATGGAGAGCCTACACATGACAACTCGGTCATCTACCTAATTTATAGATCATGAAAAGCTGAAGCCACAGCTTGTCTCTTTTTCCCCCATCATTCTTGTGTATCCACTCCTTTTAAGGCTGTCCCTGATAATCTGGAATTGACCATGTTTATGTGGTTTACAACTTGTTTTTGAGGTTTAACTCACCCTTTAAGAACCTGTCCTATTTCAGCTTCATGCCCATTGTGACCACCACAGATACGGAAACCAACCCCCAAGGTTGCTGCTGCACGGTTTTCTTAGGAAGACAGGTTTACTGTTTATAGATCATTTTGAAATGATATCAGTATACAAATGGTGAACAGATGAGTGGTTCTTCAGGGGCAGATGCTGGGTGAGAAGATGGGTGGTTGTGGCTGCACAAAGGCTACACTGGGGGTCTTCCGCAGGGCATCTTATGTGCATGCTTGGTATTTTGGTTGGTCCTAGTGTTAATGTCCTGTGTGTGATACTTCACTGTGTTTTTCAAGCTGTTACCATTGAGGACACTGAATTGAAGGGTGCATCATCTCCCTCACTCACTCTTACAAATGTCTGTTAACCTACAACTATCTGCAAACAAATGTTTCATTTAAATGTGTAAGTTGGGATTGATGTTTGGTGTGGTACTTAAGCAACTGCTTCAGATGACAACACAACAAGTCAGAGTACACAGGTTTAAGTCCCAGCTCCAGTTCCAGGCCTGCTTCTTGCTGAAACATGCAGGAATTCAGCTGATGATGGCTCAAGGACTTGGGTCCCTGATGCCCATGTCTGAGATCCAATCTGAGTCCAAACCTTCTGGTTTTGGACTGACACAGCCCTGGCTAGTATGGGCATTTGAGATGTAAGCTATCTTTATGTTGCTCTGTGTGTCTTGCTGCCTTTCAATAAAATGAAAATAAATATACAAAATATTTTAAAGTATAAATGAAAAAAGTCAAAAAGATATTAACAAGATTTTATTTAAGAACAGAAAATCATGGGGCCAACATTGTGCTGTTGCAGGCAAAACCACCGTCTGCAGTGCCAGCATGCCATATGGGCACAGGTTCAAGTCCTGGCTGCTCCACTTCCAATCCCGCCCCTTGATTAGGGCCTGGGAAAGCAGCAAGTGCTTGAGCCCCCACCACACCTGTGGGAGACCTGGGAGAAGCTCCTGGCACCTGGTTTCAGGCTGGCCAAGCCCTGGCCTCTGTGGCCATCTGAGGAGTGAACCAGTGGATGGAAGACTTTTTTTTCTCTCTCTCTCTCTGTCTCTGCCTCTCTGCAACTCTGCCTTTCAAATAAATAAATAAATCTTTTAAAAAAAAAAAGATGAAGACTCTGTGTATTAATGCCTCCCCCACTTAAACTCACCGCTTATTTGTTCTTAACAACTGTGTGTGAATTTCTCATGGAAATTGTACGAGATTTGAAGAAAGTTAACTAGAAATCACCTCACATTCTTTCCCTGTTGACCGTGTTAACAGCATGTGAATGTGAGGTCATCATTTATGCAAGAACCCTAAAGTTAAATATATGCATGTTCTCCTAATCCAAGATGCCACTCTCTATCATTAAACAAAACATATCAAACAAGTCTTGTTCACTAAAGACTTTTCCAAATCATAGGAACTGTGAGAAGTCTGAGGGTAGATATTTAACTTTGGGGTGTGCACGTATTTCCAATCAATCTGGCACCATGTGAACACACATAGGGACATAAACATACATGTGAACATGACACACATACACCCATACACATAAAAAATATGGACAAGCATGAAGACTCAATAGCTGTGATTTGAATCACAATGTCACTGGAACACTATATAGTCTACCAGTCTGAGACAACAGTGGGATCCGAGCTGTGCCTTTGCAAGTGGAAGGAGTCAGATTAGTATAGCTGATATGATGATGAGCCTTTAGAGAAGACAGCATAGGAAATTCACATCTCCAAGAGGAAGAAAGCAATTCTTCTCAAGGAATTAGGGATATGTTGATGAGGGGAAACACAGAGGAGTACATAAGTGGATGTAAGGAGGCAGGCATTTGGTGCACTGGTTAACATGCCCCTTGAGATGCCTGTGTCATGTATCAGAGTTTAGGTGCAATGTTCAGCTCTGCTCCCAATTCTATCTTACTGGTCATACACAACCAGGGATTAAGCTTGAATGCATGGGGTCCTGCTACCCATAAGGAAGACAGAGATTGGGTTCTGGGCTCCTAGCTTTAGCCAGGCCAAGCCCAGCTATAGTGTGCATTTAGGAACTAAACCTCTTTTTTCTGTATGTATCTCTCTGCTTTTCAAATAAATATAAATAAATAAAAATTTTAAGTGATATACATACATGAACAATGGAATACTATTCACACAAAAAGAATGACATTCTGTCATTTCAGACTTCATGGATGCACTTGGAGGACATTGCTATGAATGCAATAAGCCATGCACAGAAGAAAAATACTAGGACTCACTCATAGAATCTTACAAAGTTGATTTCATAGAAGTTGATAAGGGGATAATAGTTAGTGGAAGGGGAGAATAGACAGTGGTTGGTCAGTGGGTACAAGGTTTAGGATGGACAAAATGAATAAGCTCTGGTTCTGACCATACAGTAAAGTGACCATGGTTAACAAAAATGTACTGGATATCTCAAAATTCTGAATGGTACCAACTCAAAGAAATGATCAGTGTTTAAGGTGATTGGCATGCTAATTACCCTGATTTGATCATAATGAAATATGTAAATGCACCTAAATGTCACTGTATCCTCCATAAATTGTCAATTAAGGGGGCCAGCACTGTGGTGCAATTGGTTAAAGACCCAGCCTGCAGCGCTGGCATCCCATATGGGTGCCAGTTCAAGGTCTGGCTGCTCCACATTGCTGTGACCTGGAAAATCAGTAAAAGATGGCCCAAGTCCTTGGGCCCCTGCACCTTTGTGGGAGACCTGGAAGAACCTCCTGGCTCCTGGCTCCTGGCTCCTGGCTCCTGGCTCCTGGCTCCTGGCTCCTGGCTCCTGCCTTCAGATCAGCTCAGCTCTGGCCATTGTGGCCATTTGGGGAGTGAACCAGTGGATGGAAGACCTCTCCCCCCACCCCGGCTCTACCTCTCTCTGTAACTTTTTCAAATAAATAAAATAAAAATCTTAAATATATATATATATATATAAATTTCCAGTTAAAATAATATTAATACATGTACCTCTTAATTAGAAAACATACTGAAAATGAAATGACAGCTCTTTTTTTATTTTCTTTGACAGAGTTAGACAGAGAGAGAGAGAGAAAGATCTTCTTTCCATTGGTTCACTCCCCAAATGGCTGCTATGGCTGGAACTACACCAATTCGAAGCCAGGAGCCAGGTGCTTCCTCCTGGTCTCTCTTGTGGGTGCAGGGGCCCAAGTACTTGGGCCACCCTCCACTGCCTTCCCGGGCCACAGCAGAGAGCTGGACTGGTAGAGGAGCAGCTGGGACTAGAACCCAGTGTCCATATGAGACACCGGCACCGCAAGTGGAGGATTAACCAAGTGAGTCACGGCGCCGGCGACAACTCTTAACTTGTAATAAAATTTCTAATCCATAACAAGTGAGGAGCCTCTAGATGTACAACAGAGAAACAGTCTTCCTCTTCTTGAAGCAGGAAATGCCAATTTTCCGGAGGCATCTACAGCTGTATCCTCAGCTAAGCTCTTGGTCTGAAAGCTCGAGGGACCACTTCAAGATAGTCCTGTTGTATTCTGGAGAAAACATTGACTCAGATAAGTGCTGAGTGCTTTGACCTCTGGGAGGCAGGATAATTCAGAGAAAGAATAATCAGACTAAGTGCACTTGACTTCAAACCTGGTGATCTCCTAGGAACAGATAATCAACTGGGAAATTTCTTGCTGCCCGAGACAGTGCTCCCACAGGGAAATTGGGTGCTTATAGATCAGAGCACCTGGAGAGAAATGAGAACTGTGCCTAACGAGCAGAACAGGGAGCTATAAATTCACGGGAATCTTGGTCTGATTCAGGGAGTGATATTTTACGCATTTCTGCTGTCTGGTGCATGATAGAGAGTCTGTCTCCATCAGCAGCAGCCATCCCAGGAGTTGTCACACCTCCATACAGAAGCCTTCATCCCAGAGAACCCTTCCAGGTGAGTCTGAGAATACAGCAGGCACTGCAGGAAAGGCTTGGACAGAAAAGATGCTGAGAACATTTCCCTGAGGTGACTTGATGAGCAGATAGATTTCAGATCATTGAGACAAGAACACAGAACTCATTGTTGACAGTTAAGTGATGGTAGATGAAGCCCTGTCAGAGCAGTGACTGAGAAGCACAAAGTGGTTCCAGTAAAAGTAGCACAGGTATCCAAAATAATTGCAATTAAGAAAGTAAAATACGGGGTGGTAGATGTGGACAGATGAGATAGGCAAGTAAAGGCATTTATTTTTTACTTTTTAGTTATTTCAGGGGTCTAAGTGGTGGCATAGCAGGTAAAGCTGTTGTCTGCAGTGCTGGCATCCCAAATGGGCACCAGTTCGAGTCCCAGCTGCTCCACTTCTGACCCAGCTCTCTGGTATAGCTAGGGAAAGCAGTGGAAGATGGTCCAAGTGTGTGGGAGACCTGGAGGAAGCTCCAAGCTCCTGGCTTTGGATCAGCCCAGCTCTAGCCATTACAGCCATTTGGAGAATGAACCAGAATATGGAAGACCTCTCTCTATATATCTCTCCCTCTCTGTAATGCTTTCAAATAAATAAATAAATAAATCTTCTTAAAAAGTTATTTCATTTTATATGAAAGGCAGAGAAACAAAGAGTTATAGACAAAGACATACAGAGAGATGTACCCTCCATTGGCTTACTCCACAAATACCTGAAACAGCTGGAGCTGGGCCAGGGAAAAGAACTCAGAAACCCAGAGTTCAGCGTAGGCCTTCTCTGTGGGAGACAGGAAACCCAACTACTGGAGCCCAGACTATGATCTGCCAGAGGGTGCAGCAGCATGAAGCCAGAATCATGAGCAGGGCCAGGGATCAAACCCAGGAAGTCTGACCTCGGACACAGGTGTCCCGAGCAGCATTTTTTTACAGGCAGAGTGGACAGTGAGAGAGAGAGAGACACAGAGAGAAAGATTTTCCTGTGCCATTGGTTCACCCTCCAATGGCCGCTGCGGCCAGTGCACTGCAGCCGGCGCATCGCACTGATGCGAAGGCAGGAGCCAGGTGCTTCTCCTGGTCTGCCATGGGGTGCAGGGCCCAAGCACCTGGGCCATCCTCCACTGCACTCCCGGGCCACAGCAGAGAGCTGGCCTGGAAGAGGGGCAACCGGGACAGAATCCGGAACCCTGACCGGGACTAGAACCTGGTGTGCCAGCACCGCTAGGCAGAGGATTAGCCTATTGAGCCTCGGCACCGGCCTCCAAGCAGCATCTTAAATGCAGCACCAAAAACTCATCTCTACTTTTCTTTAACTTTTGAAATGATGCATATTGAAAACTGATGATAGGGTCAGACCAAGAGATTGTTTGTAAATTCTATTTGCAAGAGCATATCATCAGGCGAGTCTTTTGTAGCTACTTATCTCAACTATAAGCATTCCCATGGATGGGGGATGAACAGAGCAGATGGAAAGGATTGGACTAAATAGCTTTTCTTTGCAATTATTTATGAATATACTTGTGGGCTTGATAACCATTTACTTTATTTATGCAAAGTGTCTTCCCAGATTTTTTGCCTTTCCATCTTGATCTTAGGGTGTGTTTAGTCCCGCTTTTGATTGTGTTCTTTCAAACAAACTCTTTTTGCTGTTTGCTGCTTATTGCTCTGTGTGTGTGTGTGTGTGTGTGTGTGTGTGTGTGTGTCTGAGGATGAAGTCTCTAAATTTTTGTCAACAAAGCTTTAGGGCTCTCTTACTGTCACACCAACTGCTTTGTCATGCAGAAGGTTCTTTTGCTTCATTAGAGTTAATAAATCATCTTGCATAAACATATTTCAATTTTCTTTTTTAAAAGATTTTATTTATTTATTTATTTGAGAGGTAGAGTTATAGACAGTGAGAGAGAGACACAGAGAGAAAGGTCTTCCTTCTATTAGTTCACTCCCCAAATGGCTGAAATGGCCAGAGCTGCACTTACCCAAAGCCAGGAGTCAGGAGCTTCTTCAGGGTCTCCCACGCAATGCAGGGGCTCAGCTCCAGCCGTTGTGGCCATTCGGGAATGAACCAGTGGAGTGAAGACCTCTCTCTCTCTCTTCCTCTCTGTAACTCTCTGCCTTTCAAAGTAAATAAATAAATCTTTTTAAAAAAGAATGTATATGGTGCTTATCAGAGACAGGGGAGGGATGGAAAAGATGGGGGAGGAGTCATGGAAACATTAATGAATGGTTACTAAGAGCAGAGAAGTAACCTCTGGTATTGTATTGCATGGTAGGATGACTATACATGTTAAAGTACTGCATATTTCTCTAATTAAAAAAATAGGAAGATGGGATTTTGGATGTTTTCACAATTAAGAAACATTTGTTTGAGGAAATAAATATATTTATTTATCCTGATTGGACATATACAATGTACACATGTATAGACATATTACAGGAAAACCTACAAACATGTACCATTTGTCTCTTTTTAATACCAGTAAGCTGAAGTTAAAATATACATAAAAATAATTTTAAAAAACAACAAGGTACAAGAGGACAATCAACTCTACATGCTGAAGGCTCAGAAGCAGTAGGGAAGGAAACTTCAACATCCTCCACCTCATCCCCACCACTCTCCCTGCTGCTCATTGTCATTGCCACTGTTGAGTCCTTTGGAATCTTGAAGTTAGGTAAGAACATGGGCCCCAGGACTTTGGTACTGGCTGACTCCCTACAAGCCCATCATTCTAGAGATCCTCTGTGGCACTCTGTCTCAGAGCCATGGCTTCCTCTCTCAGCTGACATAGACACCTGCTAGACATTCACATTCTCCACCCATGTTCCTTCTGCCTGACTTTCCTTTCACAGCATTTATTTGTTGGCTGGAAATCCTTCTGTATCACTGGGAAGCAGAGAA
The DNA here is from genome assembly GCA_949820135.1 of Sylvilagus floridanus. Lineage (NCBI taxonomy): Eukaryota > Metazoa > Chordata > Mammalia > Lagomorpha > Leporidae > Sylvilagus > Sylvilagus floridanus. The sequence goes on along the minus strand of OX463233.1, from coordinate 106,394,311 downwards.
TTTTGTTGCATATATTTGTTGGTTGGACAGTAGTTTGAACATGCTCAGAAGTCAAATTACATTGCTCATATGCAACAAAAAAATTATTATTAAAATGAGTATGATATGTACACGAACATTACTGAAAACTCCAAGTGGAAAGGAAAACTTAACTGTACAGGAGTCCCCAAAATGGGAGCAGATCCACACACAAAATATGGAAATCAATTTTTTTGCCTGCAAAATACAAATTGTAGCATTAAACCAAAGTGAACAATGATTCTTTGTGTGAAACCTAATCATGACATCTCTTTCTTTCCTGCAGATATCTTAACCAATGGAATCAGGGAATGATACACAAATTTTAGAATTCCTACTCTTGAGATTCTCAGAGGACCCAGAGCTGCAGCCCCTCATATTTGGGCTCTTCCTTTCCATGTACCTCGTCACTGTGGCTGGGAACCTGCTCATCACCCTGGCCATCCTCTCAGACCCCCACCTCCACACACCCATGTACTTCTTCCTCTCCAACCTGTCCTTGGCGGACATCTGCTTCACCTCCACCACCGTCCCCAAGATGCTGGTGAACATCCAGACACAGAGCAAAGCCATCAGCTACGCAGGCTGCATCACCCAGATGTTCTTCTTTATACTGTTTATTGGACTGGACAACTTCCTTCTGGTTGTGATGGCCTATGACCGGTTTGTGGCCATCTGTAACCCCATGCACTACACAGTCATCATGAACCCCTGGCTCTGTGTGCAGCTGGTCCTGGTGTCCTGGGTCATCAGTTTCCTGCATTCCTTGTTGCAAAGTTTAATGGTGCTGCGGCTGTCCTTTTGCATACACCTGGAAATCCCCCACTTCTTCTGTGAGCTGAACCAGCTGATCCACAGCGCCTGTTCTGACACCTTCCTTAATGATCTCATTTTGTATTTTGCATCTGTGCTACTGGTTGGAGGTCCACTGGCTGGGATCCTTTACTCCTACTCCAGGATTGTCTCCTCTGTCTGTGCAATTTCATCATCTCAAGGGAAATATAAAGCATTTTCCACCTGTGCCTCTCACCTCTCCATTGTCTCTTTATTTTATTGTACTGGACTGGGAGTTTACCTTAGCTCTGCTGTTACCCAAGATTCACGCTCAACTGCAACAGCCTCAGTGATGTACACCGTGGTCACTCCCATGTTGAACCCCTTCATCTACAGTCTGAGAAATGAAGACATAAAGAGAGCCCTGAAAAGATCTTTGGGAGAGAAACGATAAATGGAAAATTGTCTTGGGAATGAAAAATTGCTGACAGTTGCTGAGATCAAACCTCAGAGGTAGAACTTATTACCCATGGATCTGCTTGTGAAATTATTTTATCTTGCTTATTTGCTGGAGTTTCTTTTCCATGGATTTCAATTACTGTACATTGCACGAAACACACTCACTGAGCTTTCTGTTCTCAGTGGCCCACAGTCTGTGACTCTTCTATTTTCCTACTTTCCCAAAACTACTCCAAACATGTACTGAAAAATTTGGAAATTCTCATTTGTTCTGTGGGACAGTAAGGATATCTTAGGAATAGTTTTTCCTACTTGATACATGTTGTCCTGAGTAGTGTTTCTTCTAACTGAAAAAGAAAAGTCATGTGTTTTTCTACTCCAACAGATAGACTACACATGGCAACTAAGTTTGTTTTCCCACTTTGTAGTTAGGAAAATCCTGAAACCACTGGCTTTCTGTTTTCTGTCAATCATTCCTGTATATTGTCAGCACTTTAATGTCCTTTCCAGATAATGCAGATTTTAACACATTGGTGTGTTTTCTAACTCCTCATTGGAGACTATCCCTGTATATAGGATCCGGCTTCTATTCCAGCTCCAAGAACAGAGTCTACCACTAACACCCACAGATAACTACTTCCCCATTTTTCTTTTATAGCTATGTTTATGTTGCATATGACATTTTAAACATGAATGGTGAAGAGCTAAGGGGCCCCTGGGCATCAGATGTGGTGCCAAGAGGAAGGCAGCTGATGTAAAAGGTCTATATGGGGTAGCTGGTGTTGATGCACCTGTTTTTTAATTTGTTGTTCTAACTCCTAATATGCTGGATGTGGTATTTTACTGCAATTTTACGAGATGTTACCATTGGGGAAACTGAGGTGCGGTTTCACGGATCTCTCTGCATTATTTTGTACAAATGCATGTTTACCTGCAAGTATTCCCCCAAGTTAAAATTTGATTTAAATGTGTAAATGAGGACAAGTGCTTAGCACAGCACTGAGAAAACACTCAGGATGCCTGCAACCCACATCAGAACAGCTGGGTCTGAGCTCTGCCCCTGCTCCCAATTCAGCTTCCTAACAGTGAGCACTCTGGGAGGAGAACTGCACTGTGCTCCTGGCTCCTGAGTTGGGCTTGCCCATTCCTGGCCATTGTGGACATTTGTGAATTGAACCAGTGGATGAGAATATATATTCTCATTCTCATTCATATTCTCTCTCTCTCTCTCAAAATAATAATAATCTGCTTTAAAACAATAAAAATTGTCCATCCTATCCTCAGCAGTGTCTTTTATTATTATTGAGCTCTTACTAGACACCGTGATTTCTTGTCCAGTTTCCTTCCTCGTGTGAAGGTATTTTCAGGGGTGGGTACTTGTTCACATTAGTGTCTCACTGGGGCCCAGTAAAAGAGGCGTCTTATTCTACTTTCTCACTCCCTGGTCCTCTTGCAAAGACTGAGACTTTCCTAGATCATTCCTCCTAAGTCAATTGATCATAATATTTTGTTTAAGAATCTGACCTTACTTTGCCATCCATAATAATTACCCAGAAACCACTTTCCTCAAAGTCATTCTTTACTCCTGGACTTTCAAGACAGTAATGTAATAACATATTCTTTCATTGGATTTGGTAACTACTTTGCTTCACTCATATATGCCTGGATTGAACTGACAACTTCACAATGTTTTGTAAACATGACATTATGACTCATTGTAATTTTTTACAAACTTTTATGAAATCTTTTATTTGGCACATGCTCAGTCTGACTTGCTCCAAACGGTATAGTTAGAAACATACCAGGGGATTCCAATTCAATCCCATCAAGGTGACTTGTACCAGTGCCATCTCACTAGTCAAAGAGATCAATTTCAGTTCATAATTGATCATAATGATAGGATTAAGAGTCAAAGGATCACATAAACAAGACTAGTGTCTGCTAAAACTAACTGATAGAATTAAAAAGGAGAGAACAATTCAAGATGGGAAGTGGGATACACAGCAGAACAGCAGACTCATAGAATGGCAGATGTCCTAAATAGCACTATGGCCTCAGAATCAGCCCTTAAGGCATTCAGATATGGCTGGAAAGCCCATGAGAGTATCTTAGGCATGGAAAGCCAAGTCGCTCTGTCAAAAAAAATGACCTAAATGAAAGATCTGAGAGTGAGATCCCAATGGGAAGAACGGGCCATCAAAGAAGGAGGTACCTTTCTCTGAAGGGAGGAGAGAACTTCCACTTTGACTATGACCTTGTCAAAATAAGATCAGAGTTGGTGAATTCAAAAGGCTTCCATAGCCTTGGCAACTCATGACAAGACCCTAGGGTGATTACTGACGCATAAACAAGAGTGCCAATTGTTAAACCAACAACAGGAGTTACTGTGCACTTACTCCCCATGTAGGATCTCTGTCCTTAATGTGTTGTACAATGTGAATTAACAGAATACTAGTACTCAAACAGTACTTTACACTTTGTGTTTCTGTATGAGTGCAAACTGTTGAAATCCTTATTTAGTATATACTAAATTGATCTTCTATATAAAGATAATTGAAAATGAATCTTGATGTGAATGGGATGGGAGAGGGAGTGGGGAGATGGGATGGTTGTGAGTAGGAGGGAGGTTATAAGGGGGGGGGGAGCCACTGTAATCTAAAAGCTGTGCTTTGGAAATTTATATTTATTAAATAAAAGTTTAAAAAAAAACTTTGAAAGTTAAAAAAAAAGAAATTTTCCCACTGTGGAAAAGAATAGCTAAAAGTAATAAAGTTGGCTCCTAGACTATATAAAAAAAGAAATCTTTAATTTAATAAATATAAATTTCATAAGTACAACTTTTCAATTATAGCAGTTCTTCCCCCCATGCCTGCCCTCCCACCCCCAAACCATCCCACTTCCTATTCCCTCTCCCATAAACATTTCCTCTTGTTCCATATTCCCATAACCTATCTTTCCATTGTCCCCTTTCATTCTCCTCGACCCAATTGTCTTTCTCAGCAGTCCTTTGTAGGAAGCAAAGCTACACTTTCTTCCCAATTCCCATCCCTGAGTTTTCCATTCACTGCAGAGCAGAGCACTGATTTGTCTGGATGGACAGTATCTCCTACAGAATCTCACTCTTGAAGGCTTCCCATGAGTATCTGTTACTGTGTTAGGGACACTAAAACTAGTTTTCAAACATTTCTGGCTTCAGACAACACAAACATGTCATCTTTCTGTTCAGCATGTGTTTCCTTGGGTAAAAAATGGAGGCATCTTTAGGTCTGTGTCATCTTAGATTGGAGTAAGGAAAAATCCATTCTCTTGCCTTCCCAGCCCAAGTTCCTTGACTTGTGCTATTACTGCCATCTTCACAGGCAGAAATGCCTAGTTGGGTCTTCCTCCCATGGTGCAACTCTGCTACAATTCCTACATTTTCCTCTTCCATGTTTGAGTGCCTTGTGTTTACTATGTTACAGGATAGGCTACACATTCACAGATTCTGAAGATTAGTAAGTGGACTTCTTCCACAGGCCACTGATAAAGCAAAAACATCACACAGTGCACATTTTTTCCAAAGAGACTTTTATTTAATGAGTACAAATCTCATAAGTACAACTTTAAGAATTCAGAGGTTCTTCCTCCCATACCCGCCTTCCCACCTCGTCCTCCCTTTCCCAGCCCATTCTCCATTAAGATTTGTTTTTAATTATCTTTGTACACAGAAGACCAACTCTATGTGAAGGCGGGATTTCAACAATTTTCACCCATACACACATAAAAATTATAAAAAGGTGTTTGAGAACAACTTTTACAGTTAATTATTAGTACAGTGCACATTTTTAAAGACTTCTTTATTTACTCAAAATCAGAGTGACAGGGATGGGCAGACAGAAACAAAGAGATCTTCCATCTGCTCCTTAACTCCTCAAATGTCTACAGCAGTCAAGGCTGAGCCACGCTGCAGCCAGGAGCCAGGAACTTCATGTGGGTCTCCAACATCAATGGCAGGGACTCAACACTTGAGCCATCATCTGCTTCCTTGTGGATGCATTAGCAGATAACTGCATATGAAATGGGGCAATTGGCAATCCAATATGATACTCCAGAGTCCAAAGAGGTGGCTTAACCTGCTATGTCACATGGCCAGCCCAACGTGACATATTTTACCGAAGAGGTAAGAGCTGAATCTAAGTGATGGCATTTTTGGAAACACATATTTTTTTCTGTAAAAACATAGACTCACAAACATATGGTTTAGTTAAGCAAAGCAGCCAAAAAGTAATAAACATGATATGATTTAGTTGAGTGGCACTTGACAGAGGTAAAAAGTAGTTCACCCCATTAAAATTCAAGGGAGTGGTTCATTTTCCAGTTGGACAGAATAAGTTCTAAGTGTTCCATGGCACAGTGAAGTGATTGTGGCTCACAATCACATACTGAATTATACATTACAGTACATTATATTATAGATGTATTTTATGAAGAACCAGAAGTGACCATCAAGGCAATATATGACAACCCCTACACAGCATCATACTGAATGGGAAAAAGTTGGATGCATTCCCACTGAGACCTGGAACCAGTCAAGGATGCCCACTCTCACCATTTCTATTCAATGTACGTCTGGAAGTTTTAGCCAGAGCTATTAGATGAAAAAAAAATACAAATGGGGAAAGAGGAAGGCAAATTAACCCTGTTTGCAGATGAAATAGATCATATACATAAGGGAACCAGGACTCCACTAAGAGATTAGTGAGACTCATAAGAGAATTTGGCAAAGTTGCATGATATAAAAATCAACAATTAAAGCAATCAGCAGCCTTTGTATCACAAATAATGCCATGGCTGAGAACTTGTAAGATCAGATCCTTTCACAATAGCTACAAAAAATTTTAAGCACCTTGGAATAAACTTAACCAAGGATGTGAAAGAATTATAGTGAAAATTTTAAAATATTAAGGAAAGAAATAGAAACAAAAAATGGAAATATCCTCCATATTCATGGATTTTAAGAATTAGTATCATCAAAATGTTATGCTATGCAAAGCAGTTTACAGTTTCAATGCAATCCCAACCAAGATACCATTCTTCTCAGAAATGGAACAAATGTCCCTAAAATTCATGCAGAATCACAGGAGACTTCAACTAGGTAAAACAATAAAACAAAATATGTAAAGCTGGAGGCATCACAATACATGATTTGAAGACTTATTGGGCCAGAGCTGTGCCATAGCAGGTAAAGCCGCCTAAACTTTTGTTTCAAAGTCAGTCCCAAGTGGCTGACTGCTGACTAGGGCATCATTGGCCTAAGGTATTCTTTGGGTAAAAAAAAAGTAGATTCAAATTCAATTAATATCTAAAAAGATGTCTTTGATAAATAACAATCTCATGCATGAAAATTTGGCTCAGGTGTAACTGGACATGGTATTTGCAGAAATTTCTCTCTTGAATTTAGGAAGATCAATGGCTCTAAAAATATTACTTTGTAACTTGCCAAACTTGTTTTGCAATTTGTTTTAACAGTTTCTGAATATAGCAATGGGTAATCTGTGCTCGATGAAACAGCAAAGGATAGTCAGCACTCGATATAGCCACTAAGGTGGATTTTGCAGTCTCTGGTTTAATGTCACTGATTTATAGCTATAGTTTTATAAAATTAGAGTCCCATATGAATGTAATTTTGACCATAATTCAGATGGAAGCCTGATATTATAGCAGTATCTTCAGTCATTCAAGTGTAACTGCTAAATGTAAATTGGGTAAAGCAAATGAGATAAATGTTTCTAAATGTAAACTTTGGTACTCCTGGCACCTTATATTCTATGGATAAACTACCTGAGTTTGCTACCATGTTTTCATAAATTACCCATATGAAAAGAGTTCAACACCACTTGAAATTAACTAAGGTTGAAATGTGATGTGTTGAAGGGAATGCAGATTTCTTGAAAACATTCCCTCAAGTTCAAGAAAAACTTAAGCTTTATTGACATTCATGAACAGACATTCTAGGTAAAGGGATACCCCACATTTTCTTGCCAAAAATGTTTTGAAAGAGTAGTGTACTTTGATAATTCACTAGAATTGTCTGAAAGAACAGAAAATGTATCAAAGTTTTAAAATGTTAAATATTTAACAATGATAGTATAAATAATGCTTTAATTATTATTCAGATAAATTATTAATACAAATGTATCTGAGAATATTGTTTATTTTTATAAAATAAATATGTAGACATATAAGGAGGGAGTTATTCAAATATGAGCTTGAAAATTAGTAATTTTGTAAAGAAACTGTAATAAAAATAAGTATGTTTTTAAAAAAAGAAATGTGATGTTATCGCATTGAGAAAATGTTGTCTAAATTTGAAGATTTCTAAAGAGTTATTTAAAATGTAAATCAATGAAATCAGCAGATGGAAAGGAAAAGCTATTACTCTACTTGACACAGAACTAGAATCTGAAACCTCTGTTAAAGCAAAGAGGTTTTTGCAATGCATATATATTAGTCAATATTTTCATTTTAAAAATCTGTTTAAAATCTGCAGCATCTTTTCTAGAGAATTATTTATTTGGCAGGCAGAGTCACAGAGAAGAAGAGGGGTAGAGTGACAGGGAGGTGAAGGGAGAGAGATAAACAGAGAGAGAGAGAGAGAGAGAGAGAGAGTCTTCCACCTTATGGTTCACTCCCCAAATGGCTGCAATGGTCGATGCTGCACCTATCTGAAGCCAGAAGCCAGGAGTTTCTTCCAGGTCTCCCATGTGGGTGCCAGGGCCCAAGGACCTGGCCATAATCTATTGATTTCCCAGGCCATAGCAGAGAACTGGAATACAGGAGGAGTAGCTGAAACTCGAACCAGTGTCCATATGGGATGCTGGCACTGCAGGCAGCGGCTTTACCCACTACTCCACAGTGCCAGCTCCAGCATCTCCTTTTAAATTTTGTGTAACTGGTGACTCTGTCAGTTTTCAAGCCAGCTACAGTAAACTATTTTCTCTTCCCTTGTACTGGCTCTGCTAAAATTGTTCCAAGTTAGGGGATAACTCCGTGTCCTAATTCATGTTTTTATTTTCAATTTTTGGAATGACCAAAGAGACTGTTGTTAAAATAATCTATTGTGGGGCCGGCGCCGTGGCTCAACAGGCTAATCCTCCGCCTTGCGGCGCCGGCACACAGGGTTCTAATCCCGGTAGGGGCGCCGGATTCTGTCCCGGTTGCCCCTCTTCCAGGCCAGCCCTCTGCTGTGGCCCGGGAGTGCAGTGGAGGATGGCCCAAGTGCTTGGGCCCTGCACCCCATGGGGAGACCAGGAAAAAGCACCTGGCTCCTGGCTCCTGCCATCGGACAAGCGCGGTGCGCCGGCCGCAGCGCGCCGACCGCGGCGGCCATTGGAGGGTGAACCAACGGCAAAAGGAAGACCTTTCTCTCTGTCTCTCTCTCACTGTCCACTCTGCCTGTCAAAAAAAAAAATCTATTGTGGCAGGAGCAGCAAGATGGCAGAATAGGAAGGCAGCACACTGATAGTCCGGGGAGAGACAGTTTAATAAAAGTGGAGATACTGCGGGTTCAAGGAAGAGTAGGGGAAGAAACAGCAGAGGGAACTTCCAGAACTAGTGATTCACTGTGGACCTGCGTGGAGAGCATGGGAGCCCACAGTTCAGGACAGCAGCGGCAGACTCAACACACCAGTGCTGGAACACGAGGTGAGCCAAACATCAATAGCCTGAGATGCCATCAGGGAAGTAGAAAGAAGAGACTAGAGCAAACAGAGCTTGAAATCCTGTGGGGAAAAGTTCACCAGGCTAACTAGAAGAGAGAGAGAAAAAAAAAGTGACTGATACGGACACGAGTTTCTCTCTCTTTGCCCTCCTCTCAAAGGCGAGCAAGACAAAGGGCAGGCGCCATTTTGGACATACATCATAAGTGGCGCGACCTCAGGACTGCACCAGCCCTCAGCCAAGCAGAAAAACCTGACTCTGGGCGGAGAGGGTGGTGTGAAATAACAGGAGATTAGAATGTAATGAATGTGTGGTGCTAATGAACTGAGACTGTGAAAAAAGAGACTTGGGGGAGAGAACTCATGGAATTCATGTGAGTACTCTCTAGAAATGCTACAATTCGGTAACCTTGACAACCCAGAGGGAGACTGCAGGAGAATTTGAGCCCACACTGAGGGCAGCACAGATTCCCTGTGTGGTCCTTGGGAAAGAGCTTTCAATCTCTGGCACCTGTGGGTATAGCATTCGCCTACTAACCACCTCCAATTCCATTCAGCTGGGTGAAATTACTTCCCTTTTCAATAAAAAAAGAAAGAAAGAGAGAGAGAGATTAACCATGCCTAACCTGGGAGTGTCACCTTTGGAACACCCTCAACCCTGAGGAACCAGAGCTCTCAGGCCACACCCATCATAGCCTCTAAGGCTCCATCAAAAGCAGACAGTCCATTTAATCTAGAGACATAGAAGAAAACAAGAAAAACATGACAAGAAAAAACACCACAGTGAAGGAACCAAAGAATATCTCCAATATGACAAACAACAAACGCAAAAACCGAGGTAACAAGAATAAGGAAGATACTATGACACCCCCTAATGAAAAAGACACCCCAATTCAAGATTATTAAGATGATGAGATAGAAGAAATGCAAGAAGCGGATCTCAAAAAATTGATAAGCATACTAAGAAGTTCTCAAAAACAAATTCTTGAAATACAGAAATCCTTAATGGACAAGATAGAAAATCTCTCTCGTGAAAATGAAATATTAAGGAGGAATCAAAATGAAATGAAACAACTAGTAGAACATGAAAATGTGATAGTGATAAGAAATCATAATGAAATGAAGAATTCAATAGATCAAATGACAAACACATTAGAGAGCCTTAAAAACAGAATGGGTGAGGCAGAAGAGAGAATATCGGACTTAGAAGACAGAGCACAGGAAAATATACAGTCAAACCAAAGAAAAGCAGAGGAAATTAGAAATCTAAAAATATTGTCGGGAATCTACAGGATACTATTTAAAAACCTAACATTCGGGTTCTAGGAGTTCCTGAAGGCATGGAGAGGGAGAAAGGATTAGAAGGCCTTTGTAGTGAGATACTAGCAGAAAATTTCCAAGGTTTGGAGAAGGACAGATACATCCTAGTACAGGAAGCTTATAGAATCCCTAGACCAAAAGAGATCCTCAGCACCACATGTTGTAATTAAACTCACAACAGTGAAACATAAAGAAAAGATCCTAAAATGTGCAAGAGAGAAATGTCAGATTACTCTCAGAGGATCTCCAATCAGACTCACAGCTGACTTCTCATCAGAAACCCTACAAGTTAGAAGGAAATGCCGAGACATAGCCCTGGTACTAAGAGAGAAAAACTGCCACCCCAGAATATGATACCCTGCAAAGCTCTCATTTGTGAATGAAGGTGAAATAAAGACCTTTCACAGCAAACAGAAATTGAAAGAATTTGTCACCACTCATCCAACCCTGCAAAAGATGCGTAAAGATGTGTTACACACAGAAACACGGTCATCAATATGAAAGAAGGTAAACGAAGGGAACCTCACAGCAAAAGATCACAGAGAATTCAAAGCATATATTAGAAAACATCTTTGGCAAATGGTAGGGCAAAGTTACCACTTATCAATAGTCACATTGAACGTTAATGGCCTGAACTGTCTAGTTAAAAAACACCTATTGGTTGACTGGGTTAAGGAACAAAACCCACCTATTTGCTGCTTAGAAGAAACACATCTTTCCAACAAAGATGCATACAGAATGAAAGTGAAAGGCTGGAAAAAGAGAGCGCGCATAACCATCTGAATATCGGACAAAATAAACTTTAACACAAAAACTGTTATGAGAGACAAAGGGGGACACTATATAATGATTAAGGGATCAATTCAACAGGAAGATATGATGATTATCAATGTATATGCACCTAATTACAGGGCACTGGTTTATTTAAAAGACCTGTTAAGGGACTTAAAGGGAGACTTAGACCCCAATACAATAGTACTGGAGGACTTCAATAATCCACTCACAGAACAGACAGATCGACAGGACAAAGATCAACAAGGAGACAGTAGATTTAAATGACACTATAGCCCGAATGGATCTAACAGATATTGACAGAACTTTTCATCCTACACAGAAAGCATTTACATTCTTCTCAGCAGGACATGGAACCTTCTCTAGGATTGACCACATACTAGGCCATAAAGCAAGTCTCAGAAAATTCAAAAGAATTAGGATCATACCATAAAGGAATGAAGTTGGAAATTAGCAACTCATGAATCCGTAGAGAATATGCAAACACATGGAGACTAAACAACATGCTCCTGAAAGAACAATCGGTCATAGAAGAAATTAAAAGAGAAATCAAAAAATTCCTGGAAGTAAATGAGGATAACAGCACATCATACCAAGACCTATGGGATACAGCAAAAGCAGCGTTAAGAGGAAAGTTTATATCAATAGGTGCCAACATCAAGAAATTGGAAAGACACCAAATAGATGATCTTTCAGCTCATCTCAAGGATCTAGAAAATATGCAGCAAACCAGACCCAAATCTAGTAGAAGAGAAATAATTAAAATCAGAGAAGAAATCAACAGGATTGAGTCAAAAAAATTACAAAAAATCAGCCAAATGAGGAGCTGGTTTTTTGAAAAAATAAACAAAATTGACACCCATTGGCCCCACTAATTAAACAAAGAATAGAAAAGACCCAAATCAATAAAATCAGAGATGAGAAAGGAAACTTAACAACAGACACCACAGAAATAAAAAGAATCATCAGAAATTATTACATGGACTTGTATGCTAGCAAACAGGGAAACCTATCAGAAATGGATGGATTCCGGGACACATGCAACCTATCTAAATTGAACCAGGATGACATAGAAAACCTAAACAGACCCATAACTGAGACAGAAATTGAAACAGTAATAAAGTCCTTCCCAACAAAGAAAAGCCCAGGACCAGATGGATTCACTGCTTGTGGGAACCAATGGATAGGCTTGTCATGGGACCCCCCATGCTGGGCTTGGCTTATAGCAGTAATGCGGATGTAGCAGATGATTGAACTTTCCATCTAGCTGAGGATCGTAGAAAAAACAAGATGGCGCTGATGCCCTGACTGCTGCGTGACTCCACAGCTGATCGTGATCAAGTGCCGGATTGGAGAGCTCTGTGCATGGACTGTGAATGGTTGACTGTGATTGGTTGAATTCTGTATATAAGCAGACCGTGGGAGAAGGAGCGGGGCATGCCAGCTTTCCCCCTTAAGGAACGTGTGCGCCATCTCTCCCCCTTCTCTCGGTCCCCCACTCTTTTCCCCACTCTTTCTAAGTAAAAGTCTACTGAAGACCAATTAACTGTGAGCAGTGTTATTCGTTTTGCAGCCAAAGGAGCTGACAAGTGGTGCTGTAACTTGGATCGTCGGACCGATTGCTGGAAGCAGGAAGTAAGAAAAGGATAAACGTGCATACACAGGAATCTAGGTGGGTAAAGTGAAAAGCCTAGGATTATGACCCCGGTTCCATCGACAAAAGACGGGGAGTGAAACACCAGAAAGGCAGGAGTAAACTGTTGAAAAAAGACAGGGAATCTAGGCGGGTAAAGTAAAAAGCCTAGGATTATAACCATGGTTCTGTCGACAAAAGACGGGGAGTAGAACGCCAGGAGACAGGTGGGAGTAAACCATTGACAAAAGACGGGGAGTAAAATGCCAGGACAAAGGCGGGAGTAAACCGTTGTAAAGACCGGGAGTAAAACACCAGGAGAAAGGTGGGAGTACTGATTGTGATTGATCTTACCGTATGTTTCACAAGTAATAGAGTCTGTTCGTCAGCGACATGGAGAAGCAAAAATCCTCCACTAGATGGATGATTTATATATTGGAAGCGGTGTTCATAACATTAAGCTCATGTCTACAGGAGGCAGCATTACAGATAGCGCCAGAAAAGGTTCAAAAAGATACTGTAGTTCGATATTTAGGACTTAGGCTTACACCAACAAATGCGGCTCCTTTGGAATTTGCCATTGCTACGACAGGACTAAAAACCTTAAGTGATTTTCAAAAACTATGTGGAAATCTAAATTGGATACGGCCTTATTATAATGAGAAGAAGAAACACAAGGTAAAAAGGCGGTGATAAAGACTATAAAGACTCCATTACAGACGCAGAGAATAGGGTTAAAAAAGGCGAGCCATAAAAGTGGGGTTAAAGATCAGTGCTGTTGAAAAAATTAGTCCTTGGTTTGTTGAAGAGGGTGTTGTGGATAAGAAACACTAGGAGTAAAAAATCAGTGTACACTGGACACCCACATCTTGCATTTGAACATTTCATTTAAAGTAAATGTTATATGTTATAAAGTTAATATTACTATGTAAAATGAGGAATTGTGAAAAGTGTCCAAACTACCTATTCTGTTTTTGTATTATGTACTAACTCTACCCCTATTATTGATGGGAATGCTTGAGCAGATTATGCTTGGTTTGCTTTATAAAAGAATGTAAACGTTTCAATTTATCTTTAAAATTGTTTGGCCATCTATGTCTTGTTAGTTTAGCTTTTGGCTTGTTGAGAGTATTACTTGATCATTTATTGATTTGTAATTATGAAGTTTGTTAAGGGGTTTAAGATTTTTTGTACCGAGCTTTAGTCAATTATTCTAAGATTGATTTACGCAAGAGAAAACCTGTAGGGATTCTTATTTTGCACTCTCCTAATGAAACCAATCCTAATTTTACCCTAGTATTGGGACAGATGATCAATACCACCTGAACAGTAATTTTATGAGGTTGTACTTGACAATATAGGCCTCACCTTCCTCACCAAGTGGGTGAAATGGGAGGAGAATTTTGAGGTAACTAGTGTTTAAAGCATACAAGATATGTGGAGTGGTTGTCTGCATTCAGAACATGTGAAGAATAGTACCAATTAAGCATTTTACTTTGAACCAAGTATTTCTTGAATAAGATGTGTCCTTTGCGCCTAATTGCTAATGTGAAATTATGAAGGAATTTGCTAAAATTTATGTGTTGGATTTAAGTAGCAAGTAGTAAGAAAGCTGAACTAATTTGATTTGTTTTCTTGAATGTACTTAAAGCTGTTAATTCATAACTTGATAAAACTGTTCTGGCTTTCAAAACCCCAATAGCCCAGAAGTTCTGATCAGAACTGTAACACTCTGCCAGCAGCATACCAACCTGGTAATTCAGCAGGCTATGCTATCCACCTTGCGCTCTTACCCTCATGGAGAGGTGTGGCTTAACATGATGGAACGGTAGTCAATAACGGGTAATCGCCGATGGGCGCACCAAGCAACCTAAGACAGAGGGTAGGACAAGCATCCTATTACCTCCATGACAGGTAAGCAGGTTGTGCACCACTGGGAACCCAAGACAGGCATGTTTCCATGTCACTTAATACAATAAAAATGGGGGAGATGTGGGGACCCATGGATAGGCTTGCCATGGGACCCCCCATGCTGGGCTTGGCTTATAGCAGTAATGCGGATGTAGCAGATGATTGAACCTTCCATCTAGCTGAGGATCATAGAAAAAACAAGATGGCGCTGATGCCCTGACTGCTGCGTGACTCCACAGCTGATCGTGATCAAGTGCCGGATTGGAGAGCTCTGTGCATGGACTGTGAATGGTTGACTGTGATTGGTTGAATTCTGTATATAAGCAGACCGTGGGAGAAGGAGCGGGGCATGCCAGCTTTCCCCCTTAAGGAACGTGCGCACCATCTCTCCCCCTTCCTCTGGTCCCCCACTCTTTTCCCCACTCTTTCTAAGTAAAAGTCTACTGAAGACCGATTAACTGCGAGCAGCATTGTTCCTTTTGCGGCCGAAGGAGCTGACAACTGCTAAATTCTACCAGACATTTAAAGAAGAACTAACTCCAATTCTTCTCAAATTATTCAGGACAATCGAAAAAGAGGGAATCCTCCCAAATTCTTTCTATGAAGCCAGCATCACCTTAATTCCTAAGCCAGAAAAAGATGCAGCATTGAAAGAGAATTACAGACCAATATCCCTGATGAACATAGATGCAAAAATCCTCAACAAAATTCTGGCCAATAGACTGCAACAACACATCAGAAAGATCATCCACCCACACCAAGTGGGATTTATCCCTGGTATGCAGGGATGGTTCAATGTTCTCAAAACAATCAACGTGATACACCACATTAACAGACTGCAGAAGAAAAACCATATGATTATCTCAATAGACACAGAGAAAGCTTTCGATAAAATACAACACTCTTTCATGATGAAAACCCTAAGCAAACTGGGTATGGAAGTAACATTCCTCAATATAATCAAAGAAATTTATGACAAACCCACGGCCAGCATCATATTGAATAGGGAAAAGTTGGAAGCATTTCCACTAAGATCTGGTACCAGACAGGGATGCCTACTCTCACCACTGCTATTCAACATAGTTCTGGAAGTTTTAGCCAGACCTATTAGGCAAGAAAAAGTAAATAAAGGGCTACAAATTGGGAAGGAAGAACTCAAACTATCCCTCTTTGCAGATGATATGATTCTTTATTTAGGGGACCCAAAGAACTCTACTAAGAGACTATTGGAACTCATAGAAGAGTTTGGCAAAGTAGCAGGATATAAAATCAATGCACAAAAACAACAGCCTTTGTATGCACAGGCAATACCACGGCTGAGGAAGAACTTTTAAGATCAATCTCATTCACAATAGCTACAAAAACAATCAAATACCTTGGAATAAACTTAACCCAGGACATTAAAGATCTCTACGATGAAAATTACAAAACCTTAAAGAAAGAAATAGAAGAGGATACCAAAAATTGGAAAAATCTTCCATGCTCTTGAATTGGAAGAATCAATATCATCAAAATGTCCATTCTGCCAAAAGCAATTTACAGATTCAATGCAATACCTATCAAAATACCAAAGACATTTTTCACAGATCTGGAAAAAATGATGCTGAAATTCATATGGAGACACAGGTAACCTTGAATAGCTAAAGCAATCTTGTACAACAAAAACAAAGTTGGAGGCATTACAATACCAGATTTCAGGACATACTACAGGGCAGTTGTTTTCAAAACAGCATGGTACTGATACAGAAACAGATGGATAGACCAATGGAACAAAGAAGAGACACCAGAAATCAATCCAAACATCTACAGCCAACTTATATTTGATTAAGGATCTAAAACCAATCCCGGAATTAAGGACAGTCTATTCAATAAATGGTGCTGGAAAAATTGGATTTACATGTTCAGAATCATGAAGCAAGACCCCTAACATTCACCTTACACAAAAATTTACACACATGGACTTAAATCTACAACTCAACACCCTCAAAATATTAGAGAGCATTGGAGAAACCCTGCAAGATATAGGTACTGGCAAAGACTTCTTGGAAAATACCCCAGAAGCACAGGCAGTCAAAGCCAGAATTAACTATTGCGATTGCATCAAATTGAAAAGTTTCTGTATTGCAAAAGAAACAGTCAAGAAAGTGAAGAGGCAACCAACAGAATAGGAAAAAATATTTGCAAACTATGCAACAGATAAAGGGTTGATAAGCAGAATCTACAAAGAAATCAAGAAAGTCCACAACATCAAAACAAACAACTCAAGAGATGGGCCAAGGACCTCAATAGACATTTTTCAAAAGAGGAAATCCAAATGGCCAACAGACACATGAAAAAATGTTCAAGATCACTAGCAATCAGGGAAATGCAAATCAAAACCACAATGAGGTTTCACCTCACCCCAGTGTGAATGGCTCACATTCAGAAATCTACCAACAACAGATGCTGGGGAGGATGTGGGGGAAAAAGGGACACTAACCCACTGTTGGTGGGAATGCAAACTAGTAAAGCCACTATGGAAGTCAGTCTGGATATTCCTCAGAAACCTGAATAGAACCCTTATCATCAACCCTGCCATCCCACTCCTTGGAATTTACCCAAAGGAAATTAAATTGGCAAACAAAAAAGCTGTCTGCACATTAATGTTTATTGCAGCTCAGTTTACAATAGCTATGAGGTGGAATCAGCCCAAATGCCCATCAACAATAGACTGGATAAAGAAATTATGGAACATGTACTCTATAGAATACTATACAGCAGTAAAAACAATGAAATCTGGTCATTTGCAACAAAATGGAGGAATCTGGAAAACATCATGCTGAGTGAATTAAGCCAGTCCCAAAGGGACAAATATCATATGTTCTCCCTTTTCACTGACCACTAACCAAGCACCAAAAAGGAAACCTGTTGAAATGAAATCGACACTATGAGAAACAGTGACTTGATCAGCCCTTGTCCAGAGTCTTGATGAACAACTTAATACTTTATCCCTTTTGGTATGTTTTTGTTCTAGTTAATACTAGGTTGAACTCTTTAATTAACAAACAATTAATTTAGGTGTTTAAATTTAACTGAAAAGTGATCCCCATTAAATATAAGAGTGGGAATAAGAGACAGAGAAGATGTACTGTTTGAGACATGTTCAATCGGACTTGCCGCAAGTGGTGGAGTTAGAATTGTACCAAGGGTTTCTACTTCAATCCCATCAAGGTGGCATGTACCAGTGCCATCTCACTAGTCAAAGTGATCAATTTCTGTTCACAGTTGATCATACTGATAGGTCTAAGAGTCAAAGTGATCACACAAGACTAGTGTCTGCTAATGCTAACTGATAGAATTAAAAGGAGAGAATGATCCAACATGGGAAGCGAGATACACAGCAGACTCATAGAATGGCAGATGTCCTAAACAGCACTCTGGCCTCAGACAGCTCTTAAGGCATTCGGATATGGCTGAAAACCCATGAGAGTAGTTTAGGCATGGAAAGCCAAGACACACTGGCAAAAAAAAAAAAAAAACAGAAGACCTAAAGAAAGATCTCTGCGAGTGAGATCCCAGTGGAAAGAACAGGCCATCAAAGAAGGAGGTACATTTCTCTGAAGGGAGGAGAGAACTTCCACTTTGACTATGACCTTGTCTAAATAAGATCGATGTGGCGAACTGAAAAGGCTTCCATAGCCTTGGCAACTCATAACTAGAGCCTAGGGAGATTACTGACTCCATAAACAAGAGTTTCAAATTGTTAAGTAAACAACAGGAGTCACTGTGCACTTACTCCTCATGTAGGATCTCTGTCCTTAATGTGTTGTCCAATGTGAAGTAATGCTATAACTAGTACTGGAACAGTATTTTTTACTTTGTTTTTCTGTGTGGGTGCAAACTGATAAAATCTTTACTTAATATATGCTAAATTGATCTTCTGTATATAAAGATAATTGAAAATGAATCTTGATGTGAATGGAATGGGAGAGCGAGCAGGAGATGGGAGGGTTGCAGGTGGGAGGGAATTTATGGGTGGGAAAGCCATTGTAATCCATAAACTGTACTTTGGAAATTTATGTTTACTAAATAAAAGTAAAAAAAAATTTTTAAAAACCCATCTGTCCTCTGTTGTCCCTAGTGGCATATATTTTGTGCACTGTTTTACTGAAAATACCTCCTGTCACAACCTTATTTTGTGAATAGTGCATTGCAGCATTGTACTCACCTCACTCAGCTCTTCTCTGTCCAATGAGGGAACTACATTCATCTAGATACTGCTAGCAAAGGACCTGCTATCTTGTACATGGCAGACTCTCTCGGATTATTACATTTTACCAGAGAAAATTGTCTATTTAAAAAAAAAACATTTTAGCCAGCGCTGTCTCAATAGGCTAATCCTCTGCCTGCAACGCTGGCACACCTGGTTCTATTCCCAGTCAGGGTGCTGGATTCTGTCCCGGTTGCCCCTCTTCCAGGCCAGCTTTCTGCTATGGCCCGGGAGTGCATTGGAGGATGGCCCAAGTCCTTGGGTCCTGCACCCCATGGGAGACTGGGAGAAGCACCTGGCTCCTGCCTTTGGATCAGCGCAGTGTGCTGGACGCAGTGTGCCAGCTGTGGAAGCCTTTTGGGAGTGAACCAACAGCAAAAAGAAGACCTTTCTGTCTCTCTCATTGTCCACTCTGCCTGTCAAAAAATTTTATAAGGAGTCAAGAGCCTCTGCAACACTATTGGAAGCACAGAATCCCCCACACACACACACCCATACACACACACGCACACACACACACACACACACACACACACACACAAAATGTTTCATATGTAAGAAATAATCCAACCCAATGTGGCCAATGTAGTAACATAAAATAAACCCTTCCTAATCTAAGATGATGCTGTTTGCTATTTACCTATTTTTTGATTTTTTAATTGGGGGGTAGAACACAATTGGAAATTCTACATTGTAGTCATTTTTAGGTCTGTTTAGACTCCTATTGTATACAGTCTTCATTCCCCTCCCCTCTAGTCCCTGGCAATCAGCATTCTATTTTCTGTTTCTGTGACACGGACCTCTACACATACCTTAAATAAGATAAAGGAATGAACAAAGGCCTTACATGGAAGTGTAACCAGCCCTGGTCTTTGTAAGCAGTTAAACATAGACCCTAATGCCTGCACTCTTCCCCACTGCACACTTCACAAATGTTTAGGCACACTGATAATGCAGGCATCCTGAAAGGTGTCTTACATGCAGTGTAGAATGCCGTCCCCACCCTCTTATGGACTGCATTCATCCTTTCATTCAGGGCCAGTGTGTTTCAGGCTGTGTTAACATCAGGAATGACAGTGCAGAACAAGCTAGTTGTTTGGACATTTCTGCAATTTCCTATTTCATTGTTCCTTCTGTTAGCTAATGATCCATGGCCTAGAAGGTTCTTACTCTTTTTCTTTCTGTTTGAGAATACCTACCCAACATTTACATGAGCACACACATATCACTTTTTAAAAACCATTCTCTTCTCTGTGGCTTCAAGTCCTAGTTTGGCCATACCATGTTTGAACCCAAAACTCAATGTTTAGGATTCCTCTTCTACACATTCCAACACTGACTCACTTGCCCAAACCTTGCATGATATACTTTATTTTAAAGCAACAGACACAGTCCTGGAAAAGAAAGAAGCTCCCAAGTCCTGATTTTAGGAAGCACCTACATAATGACTCAGAGGCCTCAGTTCCACCCATTGTGTGTTTCCTTCATATCTCATGCTCTCACTCATCAAGCACAAGGATTTCAGGACTGTTCACACTGGGGACACAATGTGGTCCTGAACATCACAGCTGTGTGGCCCTTTCTCTCAGTTTCCTGAGTTCCTTACTTTAGCTCTAGCTCACATTCTAGGGTCTGAAAAGCTCATCTCCCTAATCTGATAACATCTGCACAAGATTTTTATGAGCTCACATGTTATCATTCAAAATGCATTTCAGATCCTATAACCACCAATCTGTTTTTCTTTGTCCCACCTGTACCCCATATCATGCCACTGAGTGTCCCATTCCATCCCCTGTCCCATTCCAGCTCTGAACTCACCTGACCCAGCTCCTCAGATTTGACTCGGCTACTGGGCCACTTCCAGATACCACCAGGACAGGGCTTGGGGTTGTGTGGCAGAAGCAGGAAGCAGTCACCTGCCAACTGAACCTCATGTAGGTCAATCTGCTGAAAACAGATGTAAAGCAGATGCCCAGAATATAAACCCTCTTCTTATCTCATGAACAAAATAAATATGATTACATGTGATTTGTTTCTATACCTTCAGGGCTTGGCCGTTGGTTGCTGCTCAGCTCTGCCATGTGGAGAATCATTTTAAAAACAAGTGAATAGGGGATGGCGCCATGGCTCACTTGGTTAATCCCCTGCCTGCAGTGCCAGCATCCCATTTGGGTGCCAGGTTCTAGTCCTGGTTGTTCCTCTTCCAGTCCAGCTCTCTGCCATGGCCCAGGAGGGCAGTGGAAGATGGCCCAAGTGCTTGGGCCCTTGCACCCACATGTGAGACAAGGAAAAAGTACCTGGTTCCTGGCTTTGGATTGGCATAGCACTGGCCATGGTGGCCATTTGGAGAGTAAACCAATGGAAGGAAGATCTTTCTCTCTGTCTCTCTGTCTCACTGCCTATAACTCTACCTGTCAAATAAAAAAAAGTGAATGGAGGTTATAAGGCTGCTGGGTCCCACTTGACTACATGGAGAGCTATTATGTGAACACTATCATTGCAACTCAGTATACTACTAATTACTGACAAATGGTGACATCCCAAGAGACATGTCAAATGGCCTTCCTTTCCTCAATACTGGGTACAATAGATTATATTGGTACAAGTTATTCCTGGGGAGACTCTTGCCTGTTTATCAAATCCTATGATGATGTTGAAACACCCTGAAGAGTTTTACTGTACAGATGTGATACCATATGACCATGATAGCAACTGTGGAGACTATCAGTAAGAGAATCAACCTCTGAATTCAGAGGAATGGAAAACTCCACTGAACCATCAGTGTTGACGTGTGGATATTTTTATAAACAAACAGAACAAGCCAAATGGTTTTGCCCTGGGAAGTACTGCATGGAGAGTTGCTATTCATTATATCAGTCTTGCAAATCCAGCCAAAGATAACTGCATCTCTAATGCCATCTATCCAATGTAATCAACACTTCAGTGCCTCAAGTTCTCTATGAAGTAAATGGAATTGCAATCCAGCTTGGTTTTGGCACCCTTGCAACTGGGGGACCTGTTTTGTCAATTCTGGGACAAGATGCCAGAAGAAAACTAAAAGCTTCAGGACAGCTCAATCACAGAGCAACTTGCTGACTCAATCACAATGGAAACAGACCTGTCTATCCTTGCAGCTATGACCGGTCCAAGGGACAGGCATTTTTTAATCCCTCAAAAAAAAGACTGCATCTTCCTGCATAAGGGAGCAGCAGAGCTACATCTTATAGGTCAGAGGCATCAGGATTGTCCAGACTTGTTCTCACCTCTCTGCACACATTTGAGTCCCATGATTGGAGGGCTGTCATCCATGGAAATGGAGTTCAGACCCTGGAGATAATGATGTCATTGATCACCAGCCAATCAGTGACTCCTTCTCTTCATTACATGCCTGATACGTGGATTTAATGAAAATCTAAGGAGAAGTAAATTACTATAAAGGTAGATTCCTGTGGGCAATGCCAGAGACTATGCCATGATTATTCAACAATGTGTGCGTTCAAGATTATTTGAAAGCAATCTATGAACCCTATACTTTGTTATAAAATACTTGGAGATTAAAAGGAACAACAAAGTTTGAGCACAACCAGACAAAGTCAACTACAACTACCACTCCCTCAATTCCAACCCCCCCAAACCAACAGCAAACTAAAACCACACAGGTTGCCATCTGCCTAAAGTGGAATCCTCATGCCCTATAGGCAAGTTCTCAGGGCTCCTCATTTCTTTCTCTCATTTTAACTCAGGGCAGATCAACAGAACTTACTCTCCTGGAGAACAGAGGTAATGAATCTCCCTCATTCTTCCCCCAGTATGGTCTTGCAGTTTGGCCTGCTCCAGCCACATTGTAAGATAAAGGCTGATGCAAGCACATTGAACAGGCAGGAGAGGATCTAACCACCTACTCAGAGAAAAGGAAATTGTTAAAGGTACTCTAGTTTATTAAGGGGAACCAAGTGGGTATGAAGGCAAAATACTTTAGTCACATAACCAGGATTTTCACATGGAAAACGGTCCTATAACAAACCAAATAGTATTTCAGGCTGAGGGGTGATGTGTCATTGTGCCACATTCCCTACACCCAACATGAAGATTCTGGGAGTTCAGTCTTCACAACTGTGAGTTTCACCAGAACCATCGCAGTGGGAAGGAAACTTCTTGCTGGGATTATATTTGTGAACCAGTAGGTACAGATGGGGTAACAGGATCACAAGTGGGGGCGGGGGGTGTTGGATATAGAGGACTAGAAAGGAGAGTTGTTAGAAGTTGGGGATAACATAGAGGCCAAATAGGAACAGGTATAATAACACAGAGCAATGAGCAGGTTAGGTATGATAGGAACAGAATCTTGAGGAGCTAGGCATGGAGGAAATAAGGTCAAGTACTGAGAAGGGGTGTCATTTGTCAGGTAAGGAAAAAGGTGAAAAAGAGAGGAGAACCAGGAGGAGGGTAGATTAGAGGATTATAATTTGATGGGCCTGAGGCAGGCAAGACTGAGGTGAGAGGTCAGATGGAAGGTAATAACAGTACAGAAGATCAGGCTGGTGTGGGAGACAAGGGGGCAGACAGAACGTAGGCACAGAAGGTTGAGGTTGCTATGGAGGAAGAAGAGGAAGGAGGTGGAGAAAGAGGGAGGTGGAGGAAGAGGAGGGGGAGGCTAGGGAGAAAGACCAGAAGGAGGGTGGGGAGGGAAGGAAGAACCAGAAGGAATGTCATGTTGGAATGGACAAGCAGAAGGGTGAGGCAAGCATAGAGGTACAGAGCGAAGGCGAGGATGGCCAGGAGGGTGAGAAGGAGGAGCAGCACAAGTCTGAGATGGACGATAAAGAGGAGGATGAGTACAGGATCACAGAGCAGAAGGAAGGACAAGCTGGGGGGGGGGGGCAGCAGGAACTTGAGGCTGGAGTTGAACAGAAAGAGCAGATGGCTGATAAAGAAAAGGAGAGTGAGGCTTGGGAGAATGACCAGGAGGAGAGTGAGGCTGGAGCAGAGATTCAGAAGGAGGCTGAAGTAGAGGGAAGACCAGAAGGAGGGTGAGGCTGGCATAGAAGAAAAGGATGGTGGACAGGATGACAGGGAGAAGAAAAAGAAGGGTGAGGCAGAGGGTCAGAAGGAGGGTGAAGCTGAGGCTGGGAGAGAGGAGCAGGAGGAGGGTGAGTCTTGGGGGCAGGATCAGGAGGCAGGTGAGGCTGGCACAGAGAAGCAGCAGGATGCTGAGAGCAGGGTGAGGGACCAGGAGGAGGGTGAGGTTAGTGTACAGGTGCAATGAGAGGCTGGTGCCATGTTGACCGGACAGAAGGAAGGTGGCACTGTGGAGAATGGAGGAAAGCTGAAGCTTGTGGAGAGCAGTGACAGGAAGGTGGTGTCTGCATAAAAGGCTAGGAGAAGGGTGAGGCTTTTGTGCAAGAAGTGCTGGAAGGCATTTGTGGAGATCATGGCCACAAGGTAAAGAAAGGTGGAGAGGAAAATCTGGAGGAGGCTGAGACGTGTTTAGATGCAGGAGGACGAGGCTTGTGCTTGGGAGCAGGGCTGGGTGGGGTTTATGTGTAGAGATGGAGAAGGCAAGGTTGGTGTTCAGCATGAGAAGGGGATGAGGTTTGAGTGAGGAATTAGTAGTAGGATGAGACTTTTGTAGAAGCCCAGGAGGGCGAGCTGGAGGTGCAGGAGCAGGAGCAGGGCAAGGCTGGGGTGCAGGATCAGATGAAGGGTGGGGCCAGTAAGGAGGAGCAAAAGGAGGAAAAGGCTCAAATACTGGACCGAGAGGAGGGAGAAGGAGAGTCAGACGTGGGGAGGGCACTAGGAGGAGGGTGAGTACAAGGTACAGGATTCGGGGTTTTTGCCTGGTGTGAAGAGACAGAAGGGACTTAACAATGGTATGGCCAACTTGGATAGTTGGGCTGGAGTGGAGGGCCCAGAGGAGGATGAGGCCAATATAGAAAAGCAGGATGGTAAGGCTCAAACACAGAGCTAGTGGGGTCAGGCTGGGGTGGAGGACCAGACAGGTGGGCCAGGCTACAGGATCAGGAGGGTCAGGCCAGGGGGAAGATAAGAAATAAGGGGGAAGATGGCATTGGGAGGCAAGAATTATTTGAGGCTTATCTGTCACGTTGATCGGAGAGGCTCCTAGCAGTCAGAACCAGTGACGGGTAAGGGTCCAGCACTACAGCTGCTTTTATAGGCCAGCCCGTGTCACAGTGTCCCTTATGACATAAGCATGCCCCACCCATCTGGGCAGTGAGTAGCCCCACCCATCAGGGAAAGGGTTCCACAGGATAGGTTCAAGAGTAATCAAGGGAAGTAGGACAGAGAAGAAATGGATGTATATGATAGTTTTTTGGGGGGAGAGGGTAAAACCTACCTTAGACTATCAGTAGGCAGAGTGACCAAAGGCCATGGATACCATTAAAATGTTGGCACCTAGGACTGAGTTGTGATGTAGAAATCAGGAGATGTGGGAAGATATCAGCTCCCCAGTTCAGCTAACTCATTTTCTAAAGCTCTTTCACATCACTTATATCTCTGCATGAATATGAGGTAACCACAGTTGCTATGTCCCTTTCATTAGTGTGGAAGATGGGAGAAACCAGAGAGAGAATTCTCCTGGGCTGGCTGTTGGTGATAAGCAGTGGGATGAGAACTTGGGACAAAAAAGGTGTATAGGAGTGCTCCCGAAAATCCAATCCAATCCTTATCTCCTTATCAGAATCAGGAGGACAAGGTTAGAAAATAAGATGGGGATGATAACAGCATAGAGAGTTCCCTCACACTTCCATCTCACTCAGTGTGAGCAGAATGACTAGCATCTAACACATTCTGCTTCAGAGCAAAACTTAATATAAATTTTGTAAGTACAACTTTGTATTGTAGCAGTTCTTCCCCCTCCCTCTAGTATTCCCATTCTTATTGTGCTTTTGATAATAATCATTCCAATTGGAATAACATGATCTCTCATTGTGGTTTTCTAAAAAATTATTTAATTATTTAAGAACCTTAAGATGGTGGAATAGGGAAAGGACATACAATTTTAGGCTAGGAGAAAACAGTAGCAAAAAAGTGGAAGAGGGGTATTCACAGAAGAGTTGGAGAGAAATCTACAGGGGAAATTCTACAGCAGAAAGAGGAATGCCATGGATCCATGTGGAAGGTACAAATGCACCCATGGGAGCCTTGTGTGCAGATTTTGGGAATCCTGAGAATACACATTAGGGCACAGACTTTTACTAGGTCTCTAAGCTATCACTGAGTGTGGTGCCAAGGGCTCAGAGCTCCTTGACTGCTAGGATGGGTCATGTGGTGGAATGAGAAGGTGGGAAGGAGAAGGTCATGCCAAGATGGCACTGACAAATGAAACCACCTGGCAACAGGTTACGATTGGATGGCTTCAGAAACCAGAAGACAACAGAGCCTGATTGGCAATAGGCAGTTATTGGATGGCTTTGGAAACTGCCTGACAACAGGCTGTGATTGGTTAGGGCATAGATCGCCCCTTGACTGGATTGGCTGCCTTGGCTATATAAGCAGCTGTAGCAACTGAAATAAATGAGTCTGCAGGCTGCTTGCCTCAGGCCTGCTTTCAACCAACTCCCAGGGTCTGTGCCTCTTGCCCCGACCACGCTCCTCCTCACAGAAATGAATCCACAGCAAGGTTCATAATCACTTTAGGACTACACAGATCCTTTATGTGGTTCACGTGGCAGTGCAGGTGAGCACTGCACCCACTGTGGGCTAACCTGGGGCATTGACCACTGGAAAAGAGGAGGTTAGGGTTTGATTACACCAACAGGGGTTATCATACCCTGCTTCCTGCTGTAAATAGGAGATCTACTGCACTGCACTAAACTCTTTTTTAAACTTTTATTTAATAAATATAAATTTCCAAAGTACAGCTTGTGGATTATAGCAGCTTTTTCTCCCCATAACCTCCCTCCCACAACCATCCCATATCCCCACTCCCTCTCCCATCCCATTCACATCAAGATTCACTTTCAGATATCTTTATATGCAGAAGATCAATTTAGTATATACTAAGTAAAGATTTCAATAGTTTGCACTCACACAAAAACACAAAGTGTAAAGTACTGTTTGAGTACTAGTTATATCGTTAATTCACATAGTACGACACATTAAAGACAGAGATCCTACATGGGGATAAAGTGCACGGTGACTCCTGAAGTTGATTTAACAAATGACACTCTTATTTATGGTGTCAGTAATCACCCGAGGCTCCTGTCATGATTCGCCAAGGCTATGGAAGCCTCTTGAGTTCACCAACTCCTATCTTATTTAGACAAGGCCACACTCAAAGTGGAAGTTCTCTCCTCCCTTCAGAGAAAGGTACCTCCTTCTTTGATGGCCCATTCTTTCCAATGGGATCTCATTCACAGAGATCTTTCATTTAGGTCTTTTTTTTTCCACAATGTCTTGGCTTTCCATGCCTGAAATATTTTCATGGGCATTTTAGCCATATACAAGTGCCTTAAGGGCTGATTCTGAGGCCAGAGGGCTATTTAAGATATCTGCCATTCTATGAGTCTGCTGTGAATCCTGCTTCCCATGTTGAATTGTTCTCTTCTTTTTAATTGTATCAGGTAGTATTAGCAGAAACTAGTCTTGTTTATGTGATCCCCTTGACTCTTTTTTTTTTAACAGGCAGAGTTAAAGATTGAGAGAGAGAGAGACAGAGAGAAAGGTCTTCCTTTTTCCATTGGTTCACCCCCCAAATGGCTGCCACAGCCAGTGCACTGCAGCCGGCGCACTGCACTGATCCAGAGCCAGGAGCCAGGTGCTTCCTTCTGGTCTCCATGTAGGTACAGGGCCCAAGCACTTGGGCCATCCTCCACTGCACTTCTGGGCCATAGCAGAGAGCTAGACTGGAAGAGAAGCAACCAGGACAGAATTCAGCACCCCAACTGGGACTAGAACCTGGGGTGCCAGCGCCACAGGTGGAGGACTAGCCAAGTGAGCCATGGCACCAGCCCCCTTTGACCTTAATCCTATCATTATGATCAATTATGGACTTAAACTGATCACTTTGACTAGTGAGATGGCATTGGTACCTGCCACCTTGATTGGATTGAATTGGAATCCCCTGGCACGTTTCTAACTCTACCATTTGGGGCAAGTCTGATTGAGCATTTGCTGAACTGTACATCTCCTCCCTCTCTTATTCCCACTCTTATATTTAACAGGAATCACTTTTCAGTTAAATTTATACACCTAAGAATAATTTTGTGTTAATTAAAGAGTTCAACCAATGGTATTAAATAGAACAAACAAAAAAAATACTACAAGGAATAAAGTAGTAACTTGTTCCTCAACAGTCAGGACAAGGACTGATCAAGTCATTGTTTCTCCCTTCAACAGGTTTCCTTTTAGGTGCTCATTCCACTGAACTCTTGACACACTTTGTACACCGACAGAGTTCTGTGAACCCACCCAAAATATGCCACTAGGTATTACTGAAGGACCAGACACTCAACTAAGACACAGAGGCATGGTTCAAACAAAATCCATCAGAGGAGAAAACTGAGTAATTCTGACCATCAGCAGTTCCAATATGGCAGAATAGGGAGGGAGCTTACTGATCTAGTCCAGTAGAAGCAAGTGAAGATAACAACACAACATATAAAAACTTATGGGATACAGCAAAAGCAGTGTTAAGAGAAAGGTTTATATCAATAAGTGCCTACTCAAGAAATTGGAAAGGCACCAAATAAATGAACTATGAATGAATTTCAAGGGTCAAGAAAAACTACTCCAAACCAGACCCAAAACTAATAGGAGAAGAAAAATAATTAAAATTAGAGAAGAAATCAACAGAATTGAATCAAAAAATAAACATTACAAAAGATCAGCAAAATGAGAGTTTTTTTTAAAATAAACAAAATTTACATAGCATTGGCTCAACTAACCAAAAAAGGAGAGAGAAGACCCAAATCAATAAAATCAGAGGTGAAAAAGGGAATGTTACAACAAACACCACAGAAATAAAAAGAGTCATCAGAAATTGCCACAAACAGTTGTATGCCAACAAACTGGGATATCTATCAGAAATGGATAGATTCCTGGACACATACAGCCTACCTAAAATGAATTATGAAGACACAGAAAACCTAAACAAACCCATAACCAAGTCAGAAATTAAATCAGTAATAAAGGCCCTTCCAACAAAGAAAAGCCCAGGACCAGATAGATTCACTGCTGAATTCTACCAAACATTTGAAGAAGAACTAACTCCAATTCTTCCCAAACTATTCAAAATAATTGAAAGAGAGGGAATCATCCCAAATTCTTTCTACAAAGCAAGCATCACCTTAATCCCTTAACCTGAAAAAGATGCTGCAAAGAAAGAGAACTACAGAACAATTACTCTGAGGAACTTAGACACAAAAATCCTCAATAAAATTTTGGCCAATAGAATTCAACAACAGATCAGAAAGATCATCCACTCAAACTAAATGAGATTAATCCTTGGAATACAGGGATGGTTCAATGTTCGCAAATCAATCAGTGTGATACAGCACATTAACTAACTGCAGAAGAAAACCATATGATTATCTCAATAGATGCAGAGAAAGAATTTGAAAAAATACAACACCCTTACAGGATGAAAACTCTAAGCAAATTGGGCACAGAAGGAATATTTTTCAACAAAATTAAGGCAAATTATGACAAATCCATGGGCAACATCATTTTGAATAGGGAAATGTTGGCAGCATTTCCATGGATATCTGGTACCAGACAGGAATGCCTACTCTCACCATTGCTATTGAATATACTACTGAAAGTTTTAGAGTAATTAGGTAGGAAACAGAAATTAAGTGGATACAAATTGGAAGGAAGAAGTCAAACAATCTCTCTTTGCAGAATGATATGATTCTTTATTTAAGGGATCCAAAGAACGCCACTAAGAGACATTTGAAACTCGTAGAAGAGTTTGGCAAAGTAGCAGGATATAAAATAAGTGTACAAAAATCAACAGATTTTGTATAAACAGACAATGCCATGGCTGACAAAAAAAACTTCTAAAATCAATCAATTTACAATAACTAGAAAAAAATAAATACCATGGAATAAACTTAACCAATGATGTCAAAGATCTGTACAATGAGAATTACAAAACTTTAAAGAAAGAAATAGAAGAGGATACTAAAAAATGGAAAAATATTCCATGTTCATGGATTGGAAAAATCAATATTATCAAAATGTCCATTCTTCCAAAAGCAATTTATAGATTCAATGTGATACCAATAAAAATACCAAAGATATTCTTCTCAGATATGGAAAACATGATGCTGAAATTCATATGGAGGCACATGAGACCTGAAATAGCTAAAGCAATCTTGTACAACAAAAACGGCAGGAGGCATCACAATACCAGATTTCAAAATATACTACAAGGCAGTTATTATCAAAACAGCATGATACTGGTACAGAAACATATGAATAGACCAATGGAACACAATAGATACATCAGAATTCAATCCAAACATCTACAACCAACTTACATTTGATCAAGGAGCTAAAATGAATTGCTGGAGCAAGGACAGTCTATTCAACAAATGGTGCTGAGAAAACTGAATTTCCACATGCGGAAGTATGAAACAAGACCCCTACCTTACACCTTACACAAAAATCCACTCAACATGGATTAAAGATCTAAATCTATGACCTGACACCATCAAATTATTATAGAACATAGGAGAAACCCTGAAAGATACAGGTGCAGGCAAAGACTTCTTTAAAAAGACCCCAGAGGCACAGGCAGTGAAAGCTAAAATTAAAAACTGGGGTTACATCAAATTGAGAGGTTTCTGTACTGCAAAAGGAACAGTTAGGGAAGTGAAGAGGCAACCGACAGAATGAGAGAAAATATTTGCAAATGCAACTGATAAAGGATTAATAACCAGAATCTACAAAGAGATGAAGAAACTCCACCACAACAAAACAAAAAACCCAATAAAAAGATGGGCCAAGGACCTCAATAGACATTTTTCAAAAAAGGAAACCCAAACTGCCAACAGACACATGAAAAAAATGTTCAGGATCACTAGCCACCAGGGAAATGCAAATCAAAACCACAATGAGATTTCACCTTACCCCGGTTAGAATGGCTTACATACAGAAATCAACTAACAATAGACGCTGGTGAGGAGGTGGGGAAAAAGGCACACTAATGCACTGTTGGTGAGAATGCAAACTGGTAAAGCCCCTATGGAAGTCAGT
This sequence comes from Sylvilagus floridanus, assembly GCA_949820135.1. Taxonomy (NCBI): domain Eukaryota; kingdom Metazoa; phylum Chordata; class Mammalia; order Lagomorpha; family Leporidae; genus Sylvilagus; species Sylvilagus floridanus. The sequence continues at coordinate 106,363,236 of OX463233.1, read as the reverse complement.
TTGGAGATTCCTCAGAAACCTGAATATACCCCTAGCACACAACCCAGTCATCCCACTCCTCAGAATCTACCCAAGGAAATTAGATTGGCAAATAAAGAGCTATCTGCACCTCAGCGTTGATTGCAGCTCAATTCACAATAGCTCAGACATGGAATCAACCTAAATGCCCATCAACAGAAGACTGAATAAAGAAATTATGGGATATGTACTCTATAAAATATTACACAGTGGTAAAAAATGAAATCTGGACATTTGCAACAAAATGGAGGAATCTGGAAAACATCAGGCTGAGCCTAATAAGCCAGTCCCAAAGGGACAAATATTATATGTTCTCCCTGATCTGTGACAACTAACTGAACACATAAAAGGAAACTTGTAAAAGTGAAACTGATACTATGAGAAACAATGACTTGATCAGTCTTTCTCCTGACGGGGAACAGCTTACTATTTTATTCTTTTAGAATTTTCTTGTTCTACTTAATACTATTGGTTGAACTCTTTAATTAACACACAATTAATTTAGGTGTTTAAATTTAACTGAAAATTGATCCCTGTTAAAAATAAGAGTGGGAATAAGAGAGGGGGATATGTAGAGTTTGGCACATGCTCACTCGGACTTACCCTTAATGGTAGAGCTAGACACATACCATGGGACTCCAAATCCCATTAAGTTGCATGGACTAGTGCCATCTTACTAGGTAAAATGATCAGTTTTGGTTCATAATTGATCATAAAGATAGAATTAAGTGTCAAAGGGATCACATAAACAAGACCAGTGCCCGCTAATAATAATTGATAGAATTAAACAGGAGTGAATGACCCAACATGGAAAGCAGGATACACATCAGACTCATAGAATGGCAAATGCCCTAAACAGCACTCTGGCCTCAGGATAAGCCCTTAAAGCATTTGGATCTGGCTGAAAATCCAAAGAGAGTTTCTCAGGCATGGAATGCCAAGACACACTGTCAAGAAAAATGAGCTACATGAAAGATCTCTATGAGTGAGATCCCAGTGGGAAAAAATGGGCCATCTGAAAAGATGAGAGAACTTCCACTTTATGGCCTGGTCTAAATAAGGTCAGAGTTTGTGAACTCAAGAGGTTTCCATAGCCTTGGCAGCTCATGACAAGAGCCTTATTGGTTGCTGATGTCATAAATAAGAATGTCAGTTGTTAAATCAACAATGGGAGTCTCTTTGCACTTACTCCCCATGTAGTATCTCTGACTTTAATGTGTTGTATTATGAGAATTAATGGTAAAACTAGTACTCAAAGAGTACTTTTTACTGTGTGTCTATGTGGGTTCAATCTGTTGAAATATTTACTTAGCATATACTAAGTTGATCTTCTGTATATAAAGATAATTGAAAATGAATCTCAATGAAGAATGGAATGGGAGAGGGAGTAGGAGAGGGGATGGTTTCTGGGTGGGAGGGAGGTTATGGGGGAAAAGCAGCTATAATCCAGGTGGAGCCAAGATGGCAGAATAGTGAGGGAGTGCACCGATAGTCTGGGAAAAGATAGTTTAATAAAAGTGGAGTTACTGTAGCCTCAGGAAAAAAGTGCAGAGGAAACTCTTCCAGATCTAGTGGATGTGACATGGAGGACCTACGGGGAGAGCAAGGTTGCCCATTGCGTGGAAGCCCAGCTACAGAAGCCGAGCCGCAGAGTCTGCGCACCAGCACTGGAAAAGGTCAGACAAAAACCTCAGTAACCCAAGATATTGGCGGGGAAATGGCAGAAAGAGCCTACAGGGAACGAGGCCTGAAGCCCCATGGGGGAAAGTTCACCAGGCTGACTGGAGGAGAGAAAAAAATGAATAAATAAGGGGAAGCGGCATGGACATTAGCCTCTCTCTCCACTCACCTTACAAAGCAGAGCAAGATAAAGAGCAGGCACCATTTTACATCTGTAAAACAGCACCTGCCATTAGCCAAGCAGAAAAACCTGACTCTGGTGGGGAAAATAACAGGAGGTTAAGATCTAGTGAAAGTGTGGAGCTAACGAACTGTGATTGTGAAAATCTGAGGGGGGGGGGTGGGCAAGAGAACTCACTGAGTACACAAACTAGGTAACCTGGGCAACCTGTGAGAGACTGCAGAGAAATTTGAGACCACACTGAGGGCTGAATAAACTCTTTGTGTGGTCCCAGAGGTAAGCAGACGAATACCCACAGCGGCAAGATTTCATACATCAACTACCCTCAATTCCATTCAGCTGTATGGAATTACTTCCCAACTGAGTCAAAAAAAGAGTGAGTGAGAGAACAATCTGGGTGAGTCACCTTTGGCACACCCTCAACCCTGAGGAACCAAACAGAGCTCTCTGGCCACACCCATCACAACATCTAAGGATCCATTGAAAGCAGACAGTCCACTTAATCTAGGGTCATAGTATAACAAGAAAAAACACCACAGTGAAGGAACCAAAGAATATCTCCAATATGCCAAACAACAAACACAAAAACTGAGGTAAAAAGAACAAGGAAGACACTATGATACCCCCAAATGAAACAGACACCCCAATTCAAGATTATTAAGGTGATGAGATAGAAGAAATGCAAGACACAGATCTCAAAAAAATGATAAGAACATTAAGAAGTTCTCAAAAACAAATTCTTGAACTACAGAAATCCTTAATGGACAAGATAGAAAAATCTCTCCGGTGAAAATGAAATATTAAGGAGGAACCAAAATGAAATGAAACAACTAGTAGAACAAGAAACTGTGATAGTGATGAGGAATCATAATGAAATGAAGAATTCAATAGATCAAATGACAAACACATTAGAGAGCCTTAAAAAGAGAATGGGTGAAGCAGAAGAGAGAATATCAGACATATAAGACAGAGCAAAGGAAAGGAAACAGTCAAACCAAAGAAAAGAAGAGGAAATTAGAAATCTAAAAATATTGGCTGGCGCCGTGGCTCAACAGGCTAATCCTCCGCCTTGCGGTGCCAGCACACCGGGTTCTAGTCCTGGTCGGGGTGACGGATTCTGTCCCGGTTGCCCCTCTTCCAGGCCTGCCCTCTGCTGTGGCCCCGGAGTGCAGTGGAGGATGGCCCAAGGGCCCTGCACCCCATTGGAGATGAGGAAAAAGCACCTAGCACCTGGCTCCTGCCATTGGATGAGTGCGGTGCACCGGCCACAGTGTGCCGACCGCGGCAGCCATTGGAGGGTGAACCAACGGCAACGGAAGACCTTTCTCTCTGTCTCTCTCTCTCACTGTCCACTTGCCTGTCAAAAAAAATAAATAAAATAAAATAAAATAAATAGTAAAAAAATCTAAAAATATTGTTGGGAATCTACAGGATACTATTTAAAAACCTAACATTTGGGTTCTAGGAGTTCCTGAAGGCATGGAGAGGGAGAAGGGATTAGAAGGCCTTTGTAGTGAGATACTAGCAGAAAATTTCCCAGGTTTGGAGAAGGACAGAGACATCCTAGTACAGGAAGCTTATAGAATCCCTAGTAAACATGACCAAAAGAGATCCTCACCACCACACGTTGTAATTAAACTCACCACAGTGAAACATAAAGAAAAGATCCTAAAATGTGCAAGAGAGAAATGTCAGATTACTCTCAGAGGATCTCCAATTAGACACACAGCTGACTCCTCATCAGAAACCCTACAAGCTAGGAGGGAATGGCAAGAAATAGCCCAGGTACTAAGAGAGAAAAACTGCCACCCCAGAATATGATACCCTGCAAAGCTCTCATTTGTGAATGAAGGTGAAATAAAGACCTTTCACAGCAAATAGAAATTGAAAGAATTTGTCGCCATTCGTCCAGTCCTGCAAAAGATGCTTAAGATGTTTTACACATAGAAACACAGAAACAGAACCATCAATATGAAAGAAGGTAAAGGAAGGAAACCTCAGAACAAAAGATCACAGGGAATTCAAAGCATGTATTAGAAAATATCTTTGTCAAATGGCAGGGCAAAGTTACTACTTATCAATAGTCATCACATTGAACGTTAATGGCCTGAACTGTCTAGTTAAAAGACACCAATTGGCTGATTGGGTTAAGGAACAATACCCATCTATTTGCTGCTTACAAGATACACATTTTTTTTGAAATTTTTTTAAAGCTTTTATTTAAAGAATATAAATTTCCAAATAACAGCTTATGGACTACAATGGCTTCCACCCCCCCATAACTTCCCTCCCACCTGAAACCCTCCCCTTTCCCACTCCTTCTCCCCTTCCATTCACATCAAGATTCCTTTTCAATTCTCTTTATATACAGTAGATCAGTCTAGTACATATTACGTAAAGATTTCAACAGTTTGCCCTCACATAGGGACACAAAGTGAAAAATACTGTTGGAGTACTAGTTAAAGTGTTAAATTGGAAATTGCATAGAAAATTAATCAATTTTTTTAAAAATATCATGTAGAATCTCTGTCCTTAATGTGCTGTACATTGTGATTTAATGCTATAACTAGTACTCCAACAGTATTTTTCACTTTGTGTTGCTATGTGAGGGCAAACTGTTGAAATCTTTACTTAATATATACTATACTGATCTTCTGTATATAAAGAGAATTGAAAATGAATCTTGATGTGAATGGAAGGGGAGAGAGAGTGGGAAAGGGAAGGGTTATGGGTGGGAGGGAAGTTATGGGGTGAATCCATTGTAATCCATAGGCTATACTTTGGAAATTTATATTCATTAAATAAAAGTTTAAAAAAAAGAAGAAGAAAGTAAAGGAAAATACTGAAAAGAATAAAATAGTAAACTGTTCCTATTCAGTCAGGACAAGAGCTGATCAAGTCATTGTTTCACATAGTGTCATTTTCACTTCCACAAGTTTTCTATTAGGTGCTCAGTTAGCTGTCACAGATCAGGGAGAACATATATTTGTCCCTTTGGGAATGGGGACTGGCTTATTTCATTCAGAATGATGTTTTCCGGATTCCTTCATTTTGCTGCAAATGACCGGATTTCTTTTTTTTTTTTTTTGACAGGAGGAGTGGACAGTGAGAGAGAAAGACAGGGAGAAAGATCTTCCTTTTTCCATTGGTTCACACTCCAATGGCCATTGCAGCCGGCACACTGCACTGATCTGAAGCCAAGAGCCAGGTGCCTCTCCTGGTCTCCTATGCAGGTGCAGGGCCCAAGGTCTTGGGCTATCCTCCTCTGCACTCCCGGGCCACAACAGAGAGCTGGACTGGAAGAGGAGCAACTGGGACAGAATCCAGCACTCTGACCAGGACTAGTTCTGCTGTGCCAGCGTTGCAGGCAGGATTAGCCTATTGAGCCTTGGCGCTGGACAGATTTCATTTTTTTACCACTGTGTAGTATTTTATAGATTACTTATCCCATTATTTCTTTATCCAGTCTTCTGTTGATGGGCATTTATGTTGAGTCCATGTCTGAGCTATTGTGAATTGAGCTGCAATAAACTTTGAGGTGCAGAGAGCTTTTGAATTTGCCAATTTAATTTCCTTGTGTAGATTCCAAGGAGTGGGATGACTGGGTTGTGTGGTAGGGCTACATACAGGTTTCTGAGGAATCTCCAAACTGTCTTCCATAGTGGCTTTACCAGTGTGCGTTCCCACCAACAGTGCATTAGTGTGCCATTTTCCCACCTCTTCACCAGCATCTGTTGTTAGTTGATTTCTATATGTAAGCTATTCTAACCTGGGTGAGGTGAAACCTTATTGTGGTTTTGATTTGCATTTCCCTGGTGGCTAATGATCCTGACCATTTTTTCATGTGTCTATTGGTAGTTTGGATTTCCTCTTTTGAAAATGTCTATTGAGGTCCTTGGCCCATCTTTTTATTGGGTTGTTTGTTTTGTTGTGGTGGAGTTTCTTCATCTCTTTGTAGATTCTAGTTGTTAATCCTTTATCGGTTGCATAATTTGCAAATATTTTTCCCATTGTCAGTTGCTTCTTCACTTTCCTGGCTGTTCCTTTTGCAGTACAGAAACCTCTCAATTTGATGTAATCCCAACTGTTAATTTTGGCTTTGAATGCCTGTGCCTCTGGAGTCTTTTCCAAAAAATATTTCCTGTGCCAATATCTTGCAGGGATTCTCTGATGTTCTCTAATAATTTGAAAGTATCATTCATAGGTTTAGATCTTTAATCCCTATTGAGTTGATTTTTGTGTAAGGTGTAAGGTAGGGGTCTTGCTTCATGCTTCTGCATGTGGAAATCCAGTTTTCCCAGCACCATTTATTGAATAGACAGACTGTCCTAGCTTCAGGAATTGGTTTTAGCTCCTTTTTGAATAGAAGTTGGATGTGGATGTTTGGATTGATTTCTGGTGTTTCTAATCTGTTCCACTGGTCTATCCATCAGTTTCTGTACCAGTACCATGCTGTTTTGATTATAACTGCCCTGTAGTATGTCCTGAAATCTGGTATTGTGATGCCTCCAGCTTTCTTTTTGTTATACAAGATTGCTTTAGCTATTTGAGGTCTCCTGTGTCTCCATATGAATTTCAGCATCATTTTTTCCTGATCTGAGAAGAGTGTCTCGGTATTTTGATTGATATCACATTGAATCTATAAATTACTTTTGATTAAAAGAAAAAAAAGATTAACCATGCCACACCTGGGGGTGTCACCTTAGGCATGACGTAACCATGAAGAACTGAGCAAAGCTCTCTGGGCACACTCACCACAAGCCTCTAGAGATTCAGTGAAAGTAGACATTTCACTTATCTACAGAGTCATAGTACAATAAGAAAAGCCACCTCAGTGGAAAACTCACACACAAAAAAGAAACCAATGAATATCTCCAAAAATTCTGAACAACAAATGCAGTAATCCAAGCAACAAGAATAAGGAAGACAACATGATGATCCCAAAAGAACATGACACTTCAGTTCAAGATTATGAAGACGATGAGATAAAAGAAATGCAAGAAATGGAACTCAAAAAATTGATAGGAATACTTAGAAGTGATCAAATGCAAACACACAAAGTACTAAAATCCGAATCTCTATCATGAAAATGAAATTTTAAGGAGGAATCAAAATGAAGAATCCAATAGAACATGAAATTGAGATATTGAAGAGAAATCAAAATTAAATAAAGAATTCAATAGGACAAAAATACAGTTGAGAGCTTTAAAAACAGAATAAGTAAGGCAGAAGAGAGAATATCGGACTTAGAAGACAGAGCACAGGAAAGTATACAGTCGAACCAAAGACAAGAAGAGGAAATTCTCTGGTAAAATCCCTGGATCACATATATGCACAAGAGCCAATACAGCTATGACTCATTTGAAAATGGCAACTTCTCCCTGTGTGTTGCTTGGCACACACAAGAGCCACCACAGCTGCTACTGATTTCAGAATAGTGGCTTTTCCCCATCCATTACCCAGTGAGTGCACCCAAGCTGCCACAGCCACAACTTCTGTCCAGATGGTGCCCTCTCCCAGCAGGTTGCCAGGTGCCATTGTCAGGGGATGAGGAGAGAGAAATGTGCCCATTTTTGTTGTGTTAGGGGGGTACACTGTCCCTGTTTGAACTCCAAGCCACATTCACACCAAGCTGTCACTCCAGCTGTATCACCTATGGCACAGGTTCCTGCAGTCTGCTCTCACCTCGCTCTCCAAAGTTATCACTTCCTCCGGCTCTTAGCTTCAAGGGTTATATGTTGGGTGCATCTGCACCTTCCATGTGGATCCACGGCATCCCTCTTTCTGCTGTAGAATTTCCTTTGCAGATTTCTCTCCAACTCTTCTCATGTGAATGCCCTTCCTCCACTTTTTTGCTACTGTTTTTTCCTAGCCTAAAGCGGTATGTCCTTTTCCTATTCCACCATCTTAAGAATATCAAATAACTATTTTTTTTAGAAAACCAAAAGGAGAGATCATACTGTTCCAATTGGAATGCTTATTATCAAAAACACAATAAGAATGGGAATAGTAGAGGGAGGAGGAAGAAGGATGGGAGTGCAGGTGGGAAGAAGTATTATGTTTAAATTTGTGTCTATGAAATGCATGAAGTGTGTATACTTTTGTCTTCCTGGCTATCAGAGCTGCCTGGCTCATCCTGGATGGGGGATGTCTCCTTGCCAGCACCTGACAGCTAGACTGTGGTGGCCAGGAGGATAAGGGTGACCCAGTCCCTGAGCTGAGGTCCTACTTCATGCCACAAACCTTGTCTGAAGAGCTCCATCAGCAAGATCATGTAGGAGACAGGCAGCAAAACCATGGGGGATGAGTGGCAGTGTGTCTCAGAGATCACCTCTACTTGCTACTCCATTGTGTAGTCACTGTCTCAGGAGGGACAGCCCATCCCAGAGAGCAGAGACCTCAAGGGAACCCCAAAGCCCGACATTGAGCAAGAACCTGGGAGGCTGTCAGAGAAGATGCTGCACCTGGAGTCCGTGCTCAGGAAGCTGCAGGAGAACCTACAGAAGGCTGACAGGGCTGCCCTGGAGGAGGAGGTGCAGAGACAGAGGCACAACCATCAGAGGCTGCAGGCTGAATTAGAGAGCACAGCCATCCACCTGCCCACTTTGATTCTCACATGGTCTAAATAATGTCAGAGTTTGTGGACTCAAGAGGCTTCCATAGCCTTGGCAGTTCATGACAAGAGACTCAGGTGATCACTGACCTCATAAATAAGAGTGTCAATTGTTAAGTCAACAACAGGAGTCACTATGCACTTGCTCATCATGAAGGACCTCTGTCCTTAATGAGTTGTACTGTGATAATTAACTGCAGGACTAGTCTTCAAACAGCACTTAATACTTTGTCTGTGTGGGTGCAAACTGTTGAAATATTTACTTCGTATATAGTTTTTCTTCTGTATATAAAGATAATTAACAATGAATCTAACATGTGATAAGAGAGGGAGTGGAGGTGGGATGGTTTTGGGGGTGGGAATGTGTTTGGGGGGAAGAACCACTATAATCCAAAGTTGTACTTATGAAATTTATATTTATTAAGTTATGCTCTGAATCAGAATGTGTTAGATGCTAGTCATTCTGCTCACACTGAGTGAGATGGAAGTGTGAGAGAACCCCCCCATGCTGCTATCATCCCCATCTTTCTCTTATTTTCCATCCTTGTCCTCCTGATTCTGATAAGGAGATAAGGATTGGATTGGATTTTTGGGAGCACTCCTATACATCTACTTTTGTGGTGCAAGTTCTCATCCCACTGCTTATCACCAACAACCAGCCCAGAAGTCCCTCTCTGGTTTCTCCCATCTTCCACACTAATGAAAGGGACATAGCAACTCTGGTTACCTCATATTCATGTGGAGATATAAGTGATGTAAAAGGACTTTAGAAAATGAGTTAGCTTAGGGCCAGCGCCGTGGTGCAGTAGGTTAATCCTCTGCCTGTGGTGAAAGCTTTCCCTATGGGCACCAGTTCTAGTCCCAGCTGCTCCTCTTCCAATACAGCTTTCTGTGATGGCCTGGGAAAGTAGTGGAAGATGGCCCAAGTCCTTGTGCCCCTGCACCCATGTGGGAGGCCTGGAAGAAGGTCCTGGCTCCCGGCTTCTGGTCAGCATAGCTCTGGCTGTTGTGGCCATTTGGGGAGTGCACCAATGGAAGGAAGACCTTTCTCTGTCTCTCCCTCTCAGTGTCTATAACTCTACCTCAAATAAATAAAATCTTAAAAAAAAAAAAAGGAAATGAGCTAGCTGAACTGGGGGACTGATGTCTTCCCACAACTCCCGATTTCTACATCACACCTTAGTTTGAGGTGCCAATATTCTACATCACACCTCAGTTCTAGGTGCCAACATTTTAATGGTATCCATGCCCTTTTGTCATTCTGCCTACTGATAGTCCAAAATACATGTTAACCCATGAAAAAGGACTATCACGTAGAGCCATTTCTTCTCTGTCCTATTTCCCTTGATTACTCTTGAACCTATGCCATGGAGCCATTTCCCTGATGGGTAGAGCTACTCACTGCCCAGATGGGTGGGGCATGCTTATGTCATAAGGGACACTGTGACACGGGCTGGCCTATAAAAGCAGCTGTAGTGCTGGACCCTTACCAGTCGCTGGTTCTGACTGCTAGGAGCCTCTCCGATCAACATGACAGATAAGCCTCAAATAATTCTTGCCTCCCAATGCCATCTTCCCCCTTATTTCTTATCTTCCCCCTGGCCTGACCCTCCTGATCCTGTAGCCTGGCCCCACCTGTCTGGTCCTCCACCCCAGCCTGACCCCGCTAGCTCTGTATTTGAGTCTTACTATCCTGCTTTTCTATACTGGCCTCATCCTCCTCTGGGCCCTCCACTCCAGCCCAACTATCCGAGTCAGCCATACCATTGTTAAGTCCCTTCTGTCCCTTCACACCAGGCAAAAACCCCAGATCCTGCATCTGGACTCACCCTCCTCCTAGTGCCCTCCCCACGTCTGACTCTCCTTTTCTTCTCCCACACCCTCCTCTCGGTCAAGTATTATGAGCCTTTTCCTCCTCTTGCTCCTCCTTACTGGCCCCACCCTTCATCTGATCCTGCACCCCAGCCTGGCCTGCTCCTGCACCTCCAGCTCGCCCTCCTGGGCTTCCCCAAAAGTCTCATCCTACTACTAATTCCTCACTCAAACCTCATCCCCTTCTCATGCTGAACACCAACCTTGCCCTTCTCTGTATCTAAACATAAGCCCCGCCCAGCCCTGCTCCCAAGCACAAGCCTCATCCTCCTGCATCTAAACACAAGTCTCAGCCTCCTCTCTGCCTTTCTTTCCCTTATGGCCATGATCTTCGCAAATGCCTTCTAGCAATTCTTGCACAAAAGCCTCACCCTTCTCCTAGCCTTTTACACAGACATCACCTTCCTGTCACTGCTCTCCACAGCTTCAGCTTTCCTCAGTTCTCCACAGTGCCACCTTCCTTCTGTCCGATCAACATGGCGCCAGCCTCTCATTGCACCTGTACACTAACCTCACCCTCCTCCTGGGTCTCAGTGTCCTGCTGCTTCTCTGTGCTATCCTTGCCTTTCCTCCAATCTCCACAGTGCCACCTTCCTTCTGTCTGGTCAACATGGTGCCAGCCTCTCATTGCACCTGTACACCAACCTCACCCTCCTCCTGGTCCCCCACCCCGCTCTCAGCAGCTGCTGCTTCTCTGTGCCGTCCTTGCCTTGTCTTTCTCCACAGCTCCACCCTCCTTCTGTCCCCTCATGTCAGCGCCAGCCTCCTACTGCACCTCTATACCAACCTCATCCTCCTCCTGGTCCCCCACCCCACTCTCAGCATCTGCTGCTTCTCTGTGCCACTCTTGCCTTCCCTCCAGTCTTTCTCCACAGTGCCACCCTCCTTTTGTCCCCTCGCGTCGGCACCAGCCTCCTATTGAACCTGTACACCAACCTCACCCTCCTCCTAGTCCCCCACCCTGCTCTCAGCATCCTGCTGCTTCTCTGTGCCAGCCTCGCCTGCCTTCTGATCCTGCCCCCAAGCCTCGCCTTCCTCTTGCTCCTCTCTCCCAGCCTCAGCCTCAGCCTCCTTCTGACCCTCTGCCTCACCCTTCTTTTCCTTCTCCCTGTCCACTGTGCTTTTCCTCTACTCCAGCCTCACCCTCCAGCTGGACTTCCCTCTCCACTTCAGCCTCCTTCTGAACCTCTGCTCCAACCTTGTCCTCCTCCCAAGCCTCACCCTCCTTTTCTTTCTATCAGCCATCTCCTCTTTCTGTTCAACTCCAGCCTCAAGTTCCTGCTGTCCCCACCCCCCAGCCTGTCCTTCCTTCTGGTCTGTCATTCCAGCCTCACCCTCCTCCTTATCCTCCATCTCATCCTCCTGGCCATCCTCGCCTTTGCTCTGTACCTTGATGCTTGCCTCACCCTCCTTCTGCGCGTCCGTCCCAGCCTGACCTTCCTTCTGATCCTTCCTTCTGGTCCATCTCCCTAGCCTCACCCTCCTCTTCCTCTACCCTCCCTCTTCCTCTTGTTCCTCCATAGCAACCTCAACCTTCTGTGACTATGCCCTGCCTGCCCACTTGCCTCCCACACCAGCCTGATCTTCCACAGAAGATCTTCCACATACTAACATCACATAACTGACCTTAGTATGACCTTTCACCTCAGTCTTGCCCTGTCTCAGGCCCATCAAATTCTAATTCTCTCATCTACCTTCCTCCCAGTTCTCCTCACTTTGTCACCTTTTTCCTTCCATGACAAATGACACTACTTCCCAGTATCTGACCTTATTCACTCCATGCCCAGCACTTCAACATTCTATTCCTATCATACCTAACCTGCTCATTGCCCTGTGTTATCCTACCTGTTTCTATTTGGCCTCATCCGTACCTACTGGTTCACAAATATAATCCCGGAAGGAAGTTTCCTTCCCACTGCCATGGATCTGGTGAAGCTCACAGTTGTGAAGACTGGACTCCCAGAAGCTCTATGGTGCCTATAGGGGATGTGGCACAAGGGCACATCATCCCTCAACCAAATACTATTTGGTTCATTACAAGACCCTTTTCCATGATCAAATCCTGGTTATGTGACTAAAGTATTTTGCCTTCATCCCCACTTGGTTCCTCTTAATACACTAGAGCAGCTTTAACAATCTTCTTTTCTATGAACAGGCAGATAGATCCTCTCCTGCCTGATCAATGTAATTCATTAGCCTTTACCTTACAACGTGGCCAGAGCAGATCAAAAGGCAGGACCATAATGGAGGAAAGAATGAGGGGGATTCATCCCCTCTGTTGTCCAGAAGAGTAAGTTCTGTCGATCTGCACTGAGTTAAAGTGAGTGAAAGAAATGGGAAGCCCTGAGAACTCACCTACAGGGCATGAGGATTCCACTGTAGGCAGATGGGGACCTGTGTGGTTTTTGTTTGTTGTTGGTTTGGTGGGGGGGGGGGGGAGTTGGAGTTGGAGGGTGGTAGTTGTAGTTGACTTGATCTGGTTGTGCTCAAATTTTGTTGTTCCTTTTAATCCTCAAATATAACAAAGTACAGAGTCCATAGACTCTTTTCCAATCATCTTGAAAGTGCATGTTGTTGAATAAGCATGACACAGTCTCTGGCATTGCCCACAAAAATCTAACTTTTATAGTAACTTCCATCTCTTTGGAATTTCAGAAAATCCCTGTAGCAGGTGTGTAATGGAGAGAAGGAGTCACTGATTGGCTTGTGAACAATGACTTAGTTATTTCCCAGGATGAACTCCATGAACATCTATGAAATTCCATGGATGATAGCCGTCCAATCATGATACTCAAATGTGTGCAGAGAGGTGTGAACAATTCTGATGCCTCTGACCTCTAAGATGTAGCTCTGCTGCTCCCTTATGCAGGAAAATGCAGTCTTTTTTTGAGGGATTAAAAACCGCATGTCCCTTGGACCAGTCATAGCTGCAAGGATAGGCAGGGCTGTTTCCATTGTGATTGAGTCAGCAAGTTGCTCTGTCATTGAGCTGTCCTGAAGCTTTTAGTTTTCTTCTGGCAACTTTGTCCCAGAATTGACAAAATAGGTCCCCCAGTTGCAAGGGTGCCAAAGTTGAGGCACTGAAGTGTTGATTCCACTGGATAGATGACATTTAGAGATGCAGTTATCTTTGGCTGGATTTGCAAGATTGATATAATGAATAGCAACTCTCCATGCAATATTTCCCAGGGCAAAACCAATTGGCTTGTTCTGTTTGTTTATAAAGGTAGCCACATGTCAGCGCCGATGTTTCAGTGCAGATCTCAACTCCCCTGAATTCAGAAGGTTGATTCTCTTACTGACAGTCAGCCTGTTTCCACAGTTGCTACCATGGTCATACTATATCACATCTGTACAGTAAAACTCTTCAGGGAGTTGCAACATCACCATAGCATTTGGTAAACAGGCATCCCAAAACTTGAGAGTCTCATCCAAGCAACTGGTCATCACACATCATGCAATTGTAGACTGGGGCTTTGATCAAATGTTTGCTTCTAACAGGAGTATCATGCTGTGCAATCTGTAGCACTTGGTTGCTATTGAGGTCCTGAATTTTGACACTGCTACATCAAAATACATCATATACACACACACACACATATATATATAATATATACAAGTATTTTGCACAATATAGTAACCTTAGACCCAAGGATTATCATCAGTCCTTACATAGCTGCATGAAATCTCCAAATTCCTTGAAATGCTATTGTTTTCCTCCTTTGATATTTTAATAATTGTCCAAATGTGTTAATTTTAATAAAAAGTATGTGCTATTTAGGAAATTCATATCCTACCATTATTCTGTTGGTACATAAATATTACTGGTGGTGGTGGTCTCAGCTGCTGTGGTGTAGGCTATGGGATACAACGTGTGGGAAATTCTCCTTGATTTGAGGAATGCATCAGTTCAGGGCCTGTGGATACATAGGAGAGAATGATAGTATGAACTGTGGTACTTGCATCAAAGTTGTGTGGACACATGACATTGTCTGAGGCACAATGTGAATTTTAGGAATCCCATTGTTTTGCACCATCTGAGTCATGTAACCAAGAGGAAGATATATATGTGGCAGAGTACCACTTAGTGACATCAGAGGCACATAGGCAGCTCGTTGAATATTCTGAATGTTCCCATCTTTAGCACTGATAGTGAGAGTCTCCCCAGGAATAACTTGTACCAATATAATCTGTTGTATCTACTATTGAGGAAAGGAAGGCCATCTGGCATCTTGGGATGTCATCATTTGAGAGTAATTAGTAGTATACTGGGTTGCAATGGTGGTGTTCACACGATAGCTCTCCATGTCCTCGAGTGGGCCCCAGCAGCCTTATGATTCTCCACATGACAGAGCTGAACAGCAACCAATGGCCAAGCCCTGCAGGAATATAAACAGATATTATGTAGTCATATATATTTTGTGTGTGAGGTAAGCAGATGATTTATCTTCTGGGCATCTGTTTCAAAGTGTGAGATGTTTGACTTCCTCCAAAATCTTTTTCAGTAGACTGCCCTACATGAGGTCCAGTCAGCAGGTGACTGCTTCCTGCTTCTGCCACACAACCCCAAGCCCTGTTCTGGTGGTATCTGCAAGTGACCCAATGGCAGAGTCAAATCTGAGGTGCTGGATCAGGTGAGTTCAGAGCTGGAATGGGACACTCAGTCACAATATATAAGGTCATGACAGGAGGTATTTTCAGTAAAACAGTGCACAAAATATATGCCACTAGGGACTACAGAGGACAGAATGGGTTTTTTAAATGCCTATTTGTTTACATTTCCTTGAAACACCAATTGACAATGAGGTAGAGAAAGAGACAGAGAGAGAGTTCCAGCTACCAATTTTCTCCCCCAAAGTACAACAACTAGGGCCAAGCCAGGCTGAAGCCAGAAGCCTGGAACTCCATATGAGTGTCCAAGGTATGTTAGAGGGGGCAGGGGTCTGCATCAGGAGATGTATCTGAAGATGAGCCAGAAGTGAAGCTGGCCCTCTGAAAACTCCATGTGAGCATGACAACATTGCGTGGGTGTTCTCAGGAAGAAAGGCAGAAAGAATGTCACACCAGAGGGCTAGACACAAAGAAAGAAATTTGAAGGAGTTATTCCAGACAAATAATGTGTTCAACAGTGCTTCTCCCAAATGGAAAGGTAGGTGGAATCAAACATGTCCATTGCAACCGAGTGAGGAAAAGCATTAACAAATACATAATGGGGAAGAACCACAGGCTTAGAGTGAGTGTTTGAGGGTTTACTAAAAGCTGGTGTGGTTCCTTGCTACCTAGCAGTCCTAATGCTGTTTTCTTTAAAATGCTCTGTTTTAAATACAGTATATGGATTGACTAAGGTCATCAAAATATAAAGAAAATGGGATGTCCCAGAAACACAAAGAAAACAAAAATGGAGAGTCATTGACTGGGGTGAAAATCACACTGAGTGGTAGAGAGCCAAAAGATTATTCTATGTGGATTTTTCCAAAATCATATTGGAAAAATTGTTTGGAATGTTTGCACGGATAAAATATATCAATATTGAAATATATCAAAGGCATTTTTTGAGTGTGGGCACATTCAAATACCAATAATCAATGGTATTAAATGACAGATGGGGAGGGATCTACTACCCAGAAACAGAAAGGAAATTGAAGATTTCATGGGGTAATGCAGAGTAGATGAGTGGGTATGAAAAACTCCAAGTTACTGAGAATAGGAACAAGAAAAGATTATGCTCTCTATATGGTTGAATCGTAAGATCATCATCAAGTGGGTATCAAAGTTTTGTCAGAAGGAGGGAAACAGTTTAGCTCCGGAAACAGCCAACATTCCAGAGCTCATCCTACCACCAGCCAATAGCCAGGAGCTGAACCTACCACCAGGCAACAGCCAGGAGCTGAGCCTACCACTAGCCAATGGCCAGAAGCTGAGCCTACCACATGGCAATGGCCAGAAGCTGAACCTACCATAAGCCAACAGCCAGAAGCTGAGCCTACCACCAGCCAAAGCCAGGAGCTGAGCCTACCAACATCTAATGGCCAGGAGCTGAGCCTACCAACAGCCAACAGCCCGGAGCTGAGCCTACCAATGGCCAATGGCCAGAAGCTGAGCCTACCACCAGCCAACGGCCAGGAGCTGAACCAACCACCAGCTAACAGCCAGGAGCTGAGCCTACCACCAGGCAATGGGCAGGAGCTCCCCCACAAGCCTGCCATTTGCCCCGGTGCAAAGCAGGGACTGAGACTCCAAAAGCAATTCCAGTAAAACTTAGGACACACATCCCATCAACTTTAGGATTAAAGAGAAGGCAAAATATCGTCCTTCTATTTGAAAGGCCCACCTTCACCAAGTGTCCGGGCCTCACCCAACTCCCCAGGAGTCCCTGGGCCCCTGAACACCGGCTACCATCCAGCCAGGAACCCCTGAGTTCCCAGGCCCCACCCATCAACCTTGGACACCCCTCAGCTCCTGTGTGGAATTCCACACTGAATGCTGGGACAGCCTCCTCTCCAACCCGCATGCCAGGGTTCCACCCACTATCCCGGACCCTCTAAGCCCAACACCTGGGACCCTGCCCACCATCCAGGGACACGCCTCAGCTTCAGTCCCTGGGACCCCGCCCATCTCCCTAGAATCTCTTCAGGTCCCTGATCAGGAACCACCCCAAGCCCCTGGGCCCCGCCCACTACCACAGGACCTTCTAAGCCCCATACCTATGACTGTGGCCACATCCAGCCAGGACCCCCTCACCCACTATTCTGGGACCCTCTAAGTCCCATGCCCAAGGCCCCTCCCATCACCCAGTTGGGACCCCTCAGCCCCCGGACCCTGCCCACCACCGGGACCCTTTAAGCCCCCTGCCCCATCCAGCCAGGAGCCCCCTCATCCACTAACCGGGGCTCTGTAAAGTCCATGCCCGGAACTCCGCCCATCACTCAAGGACTCCCCCTCTGCACCTGTGCCCGGGACCCCCCCCCTCCCCTCAGCCCCCGGGCCAAAGGCATTATCTTGAGACTCACCCTGGCTCCTGTGCCCAGCACCACCCATCTCCTCAGAACCGCCTCAGGCCCGTGCTCAGGACCCCAGCCTCAGCCCCCAGGCCCCACCCACTACTCTGGGATCACTCCTCACCCCGCCCCAGGCCGGACCCCTGCTCCTAACATCCCCTGGAGCGTTAAAAAGCGCCGCCGCCTCACCCTCCTCCGCCCGAGGAGCACCACCCTGTCTCGTGCTTCTTGCCCTTAGCGGCCCGCTCTGGTGGGGAGGGGGCTCTGCCCCAGGAGCAGCCCCACCACCGAGCGCTTCCAAGTCAGCGGGCACGCGGCGCGACGGGACAGGCTCCAGGCAAATTCGGAGGCGGGGTCAGCGGCGATGACAGCGCTGGGCGCGGAGCTCCGGCCAGGTTCTTCTCTGCTTGTGGCGGCGCCATGGAGGCGGCCGTGGGCGACCTGCAGCAGGCGTCCACATACGTGGCTGACCCCACCTGAGGGGCGCAGACCGCCAGGGAGGCCTGGAGGGCTGACCCGAGGAGACCCCCCCCACCTCCCGCCTTCAGCCAGATCTGGCTTCATCTGAAGGAATCCTCAGGCCGCCATGACGGGAGCAGGAAGTTGGATTGGGAACGTCCAGCCTTAGGAAGAGCAGGAAAGGCACTGACGTCACAGCGTCTTTAAGGAAATGTTGGATTTGCCATCTTTCCATCGTCAGCGTGTCTCTCTGCCTTGTGACTTGCAGCCGGGACAGGACCTGGCTTCTGCCTGTCCTGGGCAGCGGGCAGCAGGGTCGCGTAGAGCTGCTCCTTTGCATTGGCTGCATTCACCCCCGGCCTAAGGGATGCGAGGAAAAGACTTTCTCTACCAAACAGCTGTTTTGGGGGCACAGTTCTGGGTGCTGCACGCAGTTGCAATTGGGTCCAGAGACGCCTATGCACCAAATGCACTGGCATTCAGATCAGAGACATCTGTGCACAACCGCACCATGGATGCACTTGGGACAGCACAGGGCAGGCACAAAGGTGTGACGTCAGAACCAGCTCTGTGAGGCCACAGCTGTGATGTAGTAGGCTAACCTTCTTCTTGTGGTGCCAGCATCCAATGTGAGCACTGGTTTGAGTCCCAGCTGCTCCACTTCCGATCCAGCTCTCTGCTGTGGCCTGGGAAAGCAGTGGAAGATAGCCCAAGTGTTTGGGCCGCTCTACCCATGTGAGAGACCTGGAAGAAGCTCCTGGCTCCTGGCTTCACATTGGCGCAGCTCCGGCCATTGCAGCCCTTTGGGGAGTGAACCAGCAGATGGAAGACCTCTCTCTCTCTCTCTCTCTATATATATATTTCTGCTTTTCAAATAAATAAATGAATCTTTTTAAAATAACCCTAGTCCTGGCCGGCGCCATGGCTCAACAGGCTAATCCTCCGCCTTGCGGCGCCGGCACACCGGGTTCTAGTCCCGGTCGGGGCACCGGATTCTGTCCCGGTTGCCCCTCTTCCAGGCCAGCTCTCTGCTGTGGCCCGGGAGTGCAGTGGAGGATGGCCCAGGTGCTTGGGCCCTGCACCCCATGGGGAGACCAGGAAAAGCACCTGGCTCCTGGCTCCTGCCATCGGACGAGCGCGGTGCGCCGGCCGCAGCGCGCCGTCAGCGGCGGCCATTGGAGGGTGAACCAACGGCAAAGGAAGACCTTTCTCTCTGTCTCTCTCTCTCTCACTGTCCACTCTGCCTGTAAAAAAAAAAAAAAATAACCCTAGTCCTTTGTTCATCATTAGATAGATATGGTTTCATAATTGACAGGTGAGAATAAACACATCTGCTAAGGAACATGATGGAGTAGATTCCAGAAGGCGCCTATTGTGCACTGGTTGAGGGAGACACTTGGATCAGAAACAGAAACAGGACCCTAAAAGAGAGAATCAAAGGCAATGACCAATTAGAAAACACACGGATGTATTAAGTCTTGCTATCAGGAAGAGCAATTAGTGATAAACCCAGGAATGATGGAGAAAAAGGAGAAAGACAGAGGCCTCAGTTTTCTTAACCTACACTCAGTAAATGACCTGAATTGCCAGCTGTAGTCTGACTATGAGAGTAGCAAAACACATAACATGTTTCTCAGTAAAACAAACAAAAATCTATTCAGTATGAACACATCGTGTGTAGAGAACTTACTCTTTTGATAGCCTACCATCCCATGAGACGATGGTGAATTCCAACTGCTTCTGTGTTTGGAAAGTCTTTGGGAAAGCAGGAAAGTAAGAAAAGATGTTTAGATACCGAAGAGAGCAGAAGGCGTAAGAGCAAGTTGCTCAAGTTAGACAGCTGGAAATCAGAGTAACACCAACTCCAGGCACCAAAATGAAGGAGAAAATTATACTTTCACAATTTGGTCATGGAATCAGGGTTTCTGGTCCATGCATTTGAATCCTATGATTATCAGTGCTTCCTTAACTCCAGAGAAATGGACCCTTGTGTTTCCATAGCTTTGTTTATGACTTTATTCCTCAGAGTGTAGATGAAGGGGTTCAGCATGTACACCACAGTGTACATCACCGAGGCCATGGCAGGTGAGTGTGAGTTGTGGGTAACAGCAGAGCTAAGGTAGACACTTAGACCTGTGCAATAGAATAAGGAGACAACGGACAGGTGAGAGGCACAGGTAGAGAATGCTTTATGCTTCCCCTGAGCAGAGGAGATGGCACAGATGGAGCAGATGATCTTAGAGTGGGAGCACAGGATCCCAGCCAGTGAACCAACAACTAGCAGCACAGGTATGAAGTATATGACCATGTCATTAAGAAAAGTGTCAGAGCAGGCAAGTTGGGCCACCTGATTCAGTTCACAGAAAAAGTGATGGATTTCCAGAGGTACACAGAAGGACAGCCACAGCACCAGTAGGATTTGTAGCAAGGCATGCAGGACACTGATGACCCAGCACACCAGCTCCAGCTGCAGACAGAGCCGGGGTTCATGATGACCATGTAGTTCAGTGGGTGACAGATGGCCACAAACCGGTCATAGGCCATCACGGCCAGGAGAAAACTGTCCACCTCTGCAAAAAGCAGGAAGAAGAACATCTGGGTGATGCAGCCTGTGTAACTGATGGCTTTGCTCTGTGTCTGGATGTTCACCAGCATCTTGGGGACGGTGGTGGAGGTGAAGTAGATGTCCACCAAGGACAGGTTGGAGAGGAAGAAGTACATGGGTGTGTGGAGGTGGGGGTCAGAGAGGATGGCCAGGATGATGGGCAGGTTTCCAGCCACAATGACC
This sequence comes from Sylvilagus floridanus, assembly GCA_949820135.1. Lineage (NCBI taxonomy): Eukaryota > Metazoa > Chordata > Mammalia > Lagomorpha > Leporidae > Sylvilagus > Sylvilagus floridanus. The sequence goes on along the minus strand of OX463233.1, from coordinate 106,342,627 downwards.
AGGTACATGGAGAAGAGCCCAAATATGAGGGGCTGCAGTGCTGGGTCCTCTGAGAATCCCAGGAGAAGAAATCTTGAAGTTTGTGAATTGTCCTGATGCCATTGGTTGAGATGACTACCAGGAAAGAGATAATTACATGATTACTGAGGAGCTATTGCTCACATAAGGGAAAATCTACCATCTATATGTTGCAGGCAAGCACTGATTTATATACACTGTGCATGGATCTGGTCCCATGTAGGACTCATTTAGTCCATTTGAAACTTCTTATTAGCATCTCTGAGCAGTTTTCTCCCCACTTGGCATTTTCCCTAAATGTATCTATATATTCTACTATTTTAATAGGTAATGATTTCCTACAGTTGAACTGTATAAATTGACTTCCAATCATGTTTCAAGCATTGGCCAGTCAGAAGTCTAATATCTTAGAAAAACAAAATTGTCTACATCCCAGTGATGGAGATGAAATATTAGAGAACATATAAATGCTATGAATAAAATGAAAGCAGCTATAAAGGAGAATGGGCCCAACATGTTATTTTCTAGTTGTTTAAGTAGGACTAGAATCTGGGGATCATTGCCCAGAGACCGAGAGCCATGAGGTGATTTGTGGAAGTAAGGATCACATCAAGGATATGAGGAGGGCCAAGGCCTGCTTGTGGCTGTTATTACACAACAGGAGCATTCCAAAGGAAGTCAGGATGGCAGTGGTGATGAGCAAGAGGGAGAGTGGTGGGGGAGGGGACACAGGATGTCTGTGTCAACACAGACTCCATCATCCTCTTGGGAGTTTCTTGCACCTCATTAGTTTTTTAAACATTATTTTATTTACTCTAACATAAAGATAACCGATTTAATGCAGTTCATGGATACAATTCTAAGAATAGCATATTTCCCTTCCTCCTTCCCCTCTCTCTCCTCCTCCTCCTTCTCCCTTTCTCCTCTTTCTTCCTCCTTTTTCTTTCTCCCCTCTCTCCCTCCTTCCCTCCCCCACTCTTTCTTTCACCTTTTGAAATGACATATTTTCACTATTCTCTCTATGTATTTCTTCAGTTTTCTAAGATTAAAATCCTTTAAATATTGATTTTTTACAGGCAGAGTGTACAGTGAGAGAGAGAGACAGTGAGAAAGGTCTTCCTTTGCTGTTGGTTCACCCTCCAATGGCCACCGCAGCTGGTGTGCTGCAGCCAGCGCACCGCGCTGATCCGAAGGCAGGAGCCAAGTGATTCTCCTGGTCTCCCATGGGGTGCAGGGCCCAAGCACTTGGGCCATCCTCCACTGCACTCCCGGGTCACAGCAGAGAGCTGGCCTGGAAGAGGGGCAACCGGGACAGAATCTGGCACCCTGACCGGGACTAGAACCTGGTGTGTCGGTGCCACTAGGCAGAGGATTAGCCTATTGAGCCGCAGACCTGGCCCTAAATATTAAAAAATTTAAACAGATGTAAAAATGATTGAGGTCCTACATGATATGTGAGTACCTGCCCACATCGTGTTGTGTCCAAGCAGATGTGTCTATGGGTACAGTCATCTATCTCCTCAAAAATGGGGCATTTCTTCAGGGTCTAAAACATCCAAATTCCTACCTTCTAGTTCTGTTTCAGAGAAATTTGTCATGCATTTCCATGATCTATAGTTGTCCTACCATGCAATAGAACCCAGCAATGTCTTACTTCTCCCTAACTATAACCTAGTGAACATGGAACAAGCTTTCTCCACCTCTGGCCCATATTTCCCTCTCCATTCTCTAATATCCACCATTAGACTTTATCATTGTATTTGAAAAGGCACCCAGGGATGGTGCTGAAGCTCAGTAGGCTAATCCTCTGCCTGCAGTGCCGGCACACTGGGTTCTAGTGCTGGTTGGGTCACTGGATTCTTCCCGGTTGCTCTTCTTCCAGTCCAGTCTCTGCTGTGGCCTGGAAGTACAGTGAAGCATGGCCCAAGTTCTTGGGTCCTGCACCTGCATGGGACACCAGGAGAAGCACCTGGCTCCTGGCTTCAGATCAGCACGGTGTGCCAGCCACAGTGGCCACTGGGGGGTGAACCAACAGCAAAGGAAGACCTTTCTCTCTGTCTCTCTCTCTCACTGTCCACTCTGCCTGTCAACCAGTGATTTGAATGGAATTCCTTCTAAGTACCGTATATTGATTGAGTTCTTGTCTGAGTAACATTAAGTGTCTCCTTGGAATAATGATTCCAAGTAACTCAACTTGAACACTGTTCTCCTCTCACAGCAGCTACACACAAGCACACAAACACAGACACAGATACCATGCCCTTCTCATCCTTGGCTGCTTGGATATGGCAACACGTGGACATGACACACATCGGCCAAATCAAGTTCTTTCCTGCGAAAAATTGTAAATGCCACCCTCAAGTTCCAGCTTGAAAACCTCCCATGTACACATAAACATGGGACTCTATTCTGGTATGGTCATTTTTACCCTTTTATTTTTGTTCATTTTTATTTGAAAGGGAGAAAGAGGGAGAGAGAGGACCTGGCATCGTGGTGTAGTGGGGTTAAGCCTTGGCCTGCAATGTCGGCATCCCATATGCATGCTCGTTCGAGACCTGGCTGCTCCACTTCAGATCCAACTCCCTCCTAATGCACATGGGAAAGCAGCAGAAGATGGTGCAAGTACTTGGGCACCTGTGCCCTTGTAGGAGACCTGGAAGAAGCTCCTGGCTCCTGGTTTCAACCTGGCCCACCCTGGCCATTACAGCTGTTTGGGGAGTGAACCAGTGGATGCTAGATTCTCTCTCTCTGTATCTCTATCTCTATCTCTCCCTCTCTCCTTATCTAGTTCTCTAACTCTGCCTTTCAGACAAATAAATAAGTTTTTAAAAAAAAAAGTGAGCAGGAAATGAATCTAATGTTATCACTTCACTTATGTGAAGTTCCCAATATGACTCAGTGGAAAAGCTGACACTGAGTGAATAAAGAATTGATGGGGCCAGCGCTGTGGCTCACTTGGTTAATCCTCCGCCTGCGGCGCCGGCATCCCATAAGGGCACTGGTTCTAGTCCTGGTTGCTCCTCTTGCAGTCTGTTCTCTGCTGTGGCCTGGGAGGGAAGTGGAGGATGGTACAAGTGCTTGGGCCCCTGAACCCACCCACATGGGAGACCAGGAGAAAACACCTGGCTCCTGGCTTTGGATCAGCGTTGCTCCAGCTGTAGCAGCCATTTTGGGGGTGAACCAATGGAAGGAAGACCTTTCTCTCTGTCTCTCTCTAACTATAACTGTCAAATAAAAAAAAGAAAAAGTAGAATTTGTGGCAAACAATGGTGGAGGCAATGCAATTTTCAGAAATAGATATAACTAGAAAAGCCCTGAGACATCATAGGAAATAACAGGAAGAGAAGATGGATATACATATATAACAGATGATTTGTCAGCTTGGATGAGGTAAAGAACATTTTGCATCAACAAAGCAAAGGCAGGGGTAGGGCAGTAAGACAGCCTTATGGACCTGGTAACACACTTGACTATCCCTCAAACATGCACAAACACGCGCACACACATGCACAAACACATTCATACACATGAAATGGCAGACAGCAATGTTCTCAGTTTGAAAGACAATCTTTTGGTTGGAATCTGTCTCATCATCAGAAAATATCAATCTGCACCATTTCAAATATTAAAAACAGCAGAGGTGGATGTCCGGTGCTGCATTTAAGATGCTGCCTGGGACACCCACATTCCAGATCAGGTTGCCAGGCTGTGACTCGTGGCTCTGCTCCTGATTCCAGCATCCTGCTAATGCACCCTCTGGGAGGTTGCAATGAACTCAACTACGTGGATTTTCTGCCAGTCACACAGGAGACCCACACTGAGTTCTGAGCATGGGACTTCTTTAGCCTGGCCCAGTCTTATCTGTTGTAGGCATTTTCAGCATGAACCAGGGGAGAGTGACTGTCTGTATTGCTTGTATGTCTTTGTCTATTTATTTTTGTTTCTCCCCCATTCAAATAAAATAAAGATAAATAAATATTAAAACAGAAATGTCCTCAATTGCCTGTGTTTCCCTCCAGAGCTGCCACCATCCTTTTTTCTTTGTTTTTTTTTTTTTTGTAAGATTTTACTTATTTGAGAGGCAGAGTTACAGACACACAGACACACACAGAGGGAGGAATGGAGAGAGGGAGGGAGGGAGAGAGGAGAAGGGAGACAGAAAGATAGATAGCTTATATCTGCCAGGTCACTCCCCAAATGGCTGCAACAGCTGGAGCTCTGCCAATCCAAAGTCAGGAGCCAGGAGCTTCTTCTGGGTCTCCCACATGGGTGCAAGGGCCCGAAAACGTAGGCCATCTTCTGCAGCTTTCCCAGGTGCGTTAACAGGGAGCTCAATCAGAAGAGGAGCAGCTGGGACTGCATCTGGAGTGCTGGCACTGCAGACAGAGACTTAGGCCACTACACCACAGTGTCAGCCACCACCCTCTTTCTTTACACCCTTAATTGCCAAGATTCTTGGATCCCTGTTCTAGTATTACCAGAACTGTTTTGTGCTTCCGAATTCCTGCTCCAACATGCTTCCACTAGGATCATCTAATTGTCAACAAGGAATCCCGTGTTGCTGGTTTCAGTGGACACTCCTGTGTTTTAACACCATGAAAAAAAGGCTATAATTCAGCATGAGAGCAAACGAATATATCAATCTATCTGAAATAGACTGGATTGGCTATCAGGTGACCTCGGGTAAGCATTCTCAGCTTCCACTCTGGGCCTTTCCTGCAGGGCCTGCTGGGCTCTCAGACTCACCTGCATGGGTTCTCTAGGAGGAAGGTCTCTGGGCAGAGGTGTGACTCCTCCAGGGATGGCTGATGATGGACACTGAAGCTCTGTCCCACACAGACAGCAGGAAGGAGTCAAACATCAGTCCCTGAGCCAGATGAAGATTGTGGTGAATTTACAGCTAGCCGTCTCTGCACAGTAAGCACATCTTCCTCCTGGGGCTCTGACCTATGAGCATCTGATTTCCTGGTAGGGACCCTGATTTGGGCAGAAACTTTCTGACCAATCCTCTGTTCCCAAGAGACCAGGTTGAAGTCATGTGTGCTCAGAGTTGATTATTCCTTCTCTGTGGATTCCCCTGCCCCCCAGAGGGCAAAGCTTTCAGCCACTGACCCTATTCGATTCAACACTTTCTCCAGAATGCAAAATGAACAAATCATCTTCAAGAAGTCCCTAGGGTTCTCCAATCCAACAGTTTAGTTGGGGACGCAGCTGCAGACATGTCAGAAACAAAGGTATTTCTCTCTTCAAGAAGGGGAAAACTGTTTCTCTATGTAAAACAAGGGCTCCTCATTTGTGATGAGTTAGAAATTTTCTATAACAATTTATTTTTTTATAAATATGACTTTAAGGATATAGTGGTTGCAGAATCAGCCCTTAAGGCATTTGGATCCGGCTGAAAAGCCCATGAGAGTATTTCAGGCATGGAAAGCCAAGACACTCTGTCAAAAAAAAATGACCTAAATGAAAGATCTCTGCGAGTGAGATCCCAGTGGAAAGAAGAGGTCATCAAAGATCACCTATTACCTCCTGTCATCACTTACTTTCCTTCCAAAAGCTTCTTTCCATCTTAGAAAGTCTGAAGTTCCACCACGTGTTACTCAGCCCACTTTTCTCATGGAAATACAAGCACCATGAAAACTGGTACTTCTGACTGCTGACTCTTAAAAGCAGGGGCAGAAAAGTCAACACAGTTCTTCACTATCACAGATCCTCTGCCTGGAATGGGGAAGGAATGACATGTGTCATCCCTGTAATTTGCCAGCTCTCTGCCATACTATCTTGAGGAGATATTCGTTGTTCTGCAGCCACAATGAAAAGTGACTTCTTCCTATTTCTATGATATTCTTATCCTCAATATCCTTATAAAGACTAAGTCCTTGGGGCCAGTGCTGTGTGCAGTGGGTTAAGCCACCATCTGCAGCACCAGCATCCCATACGTGTGCCAGTTCAAGCCCCAGCTGCTCCACTTCTGATCCAGCTCCCTGCAAATGTGCCTGGAACAGCAGCAGAAAATAGCCCAAGTGCTTGAGCCCCTCACCCCCGAGGGTGACCTGGATGAAGCTCCTGACTTTATTCTGGCCAGCCCTGGCCATTACGGCCATTTGGAGAGTGAACCAGCAGATGGAAGATATCACTCTCTAATTCTGATTTGTAAATAAGTAAGTAAATCTTCTTTAAAAATCCTATAAATCCATTTTTGTCTTTCTTAATTTCTGGAACTTTTAATTCATTTTTAACAGATTCAGTGTGGTTTGGAATTCCACTTTAAATCATGTAGAACAGAACAGGCTGAAAGACACACTACCCAAACTCTAGGGAAGAAAATGCTAGCTAAAGAAAAACGTTGTAGCAAATGGAACATCTGGCATGATGCTTAACTTTCTTCCATGAAATCAACCTCACTCTTGATTCTTTGGATAGCTTTGTTGTCCATGCTCTAATGGCAAAAAAATCTTTCCCTTTCATGGAAAGGGAAAAATTCAGGGAAGGGAAAGGACTGGCATGAAACAGATATGAGTGACACAGTATCAAGGTGTTCACACCTGTAGGATGTCCCCCAACCCCCATCCTGCCACTGAAGTACTCTGTCCATGTGTGATGAGACCCTTGGTGTTGCCCTAGTATGAGTTAAAGCACATTTCGTTCCAGGTTCTCCCAACCAATCTCTGGTTTTCCAAGTCCTCTGAGATCCTTTTCTCCCTCCACAAGTCTGAGGGAACTCAGACTGTAGAAATCACTTGTCTTTTTTCCTCTTTGCCAACATGTAAGACACTGGCCACCAAAATGGCTCCCAGGAATGGACACCTTGGTTACTAGAAAAAAAGCCTAATGTAATAAGGAGTTAGGTCTTGAGATGAGGTTACAGCAGGAGACTCCACTCAGGGTCAGGGCATCCGGCTGCCTGTGTGATCAGCCCCATCCTCATCCTTCAGCCTGACCTTGGAAGGAGCGGACAAGGTGCTGACACTGACACACACTGCCAAGGCAGCTGAGGGCATCCTGGGTCAACCCCCCCACAGGCAGTTGTGAAACTCAGGACAAGGAAATGACAGAGGGCTGGGGAGAAGACATGGAGCCACGTAAGGTGGCCAAACAAGAACCTCAATTAAAGACATTCTGATGTTTACACTTGGGGCCAGCCCCATGGCATAGTGGGTAAAGCCACCGCCTGGACCACTGGTTCAAATCCTGGCTGCTCCAGTTCCAGTCCAGCTCCTTGCTAACACACCTGGGCAAGCAGTGGAAGATGGCCCAAGTGCTTAGGCCCTGGCACCCACGAGGGAGACCTGGATGGAGATCCCTGGATGGTGTCTGCTATTAGCTAACATTAAATTTTAAAAAATGGCCAGGGCACCCCGGAAGGGCGATGCTGAGGTCAGCGTGCCGGGTTGGAGCCACTGCCCCCGGCCGCCCCGCAGAGCCCTCCCTCCACGACCCTGCCCGCGTCACCGCACAACCCGAGGAAGGGGCGGGTCCAAGGGCCAGGCGCGGGGCCAGGCTGAAGTCTCCACACGCAGCGACAGAAAACGAGCCCGAGGGTGTCCGCGGGCCCAGCCGCACCCTCCCGGGAGGAAGCCCTGAGGGCCGAGCTGGGGCCCGGGCCGCCACAGCCCCGCGTCCCCCCTCGCAGCCCCTACCCACGGAAACTCACCATTCCCGGCCTCCCGGCGGCGCCCCGCGGGTCAGTCCTCGAAGTCCCCGCAGCGGCGGCCGTTGACCCAGCACAGAGGCGGGAGCAGCACGCGGCTCTGAGAAACTGCCAGCAGGGCGTGCGCCCAGCGGGGAGATCCGGCTGCCCCCGTGCCTCACAGCCCCGCCCGCCCTCCCTAATTGGTCAGCGAGTCAGGGCCCGCCCCCGCTGAGGCTTGACTGACAGGGGAAGTGGTCCTCTAGGTGGCGGACTGGAGCAGAAATGGCCTTCCAGATCGGACAGCGGCTTCTCCTGTACCCAGTGGCCCCTTCCTGCCTTCTCCTCCTGGAACTGGAATCATCACAAGGATGACCAGGGGATCCCAGGCTCCCCGTGACCTCGCAGAAGGAGGGCGCCCTTCTCAGCAAGAGGAAACAATCCAGTGTTGGAGGGCCAAATGTATATAGCCAATATGAATGGAAATAAAAAAAGAGCTAGAGTCTAACAATAAAAGTAGGGCCTTTCACACCACACGTGCAGCAATGGACACATTGCTCAGGCAAAAAAAAGGGGGGGGGGCGCTATGGTGTAGTGGGCTAAGCCTCCGCCTACAGTGCTGGCATCCCATATGGGCGCCAGTTCAAGTCTTGGCTGCTCCACTTCTGATCCAGCTCTCTGCTATGGCCTGGGAAAGCAGTAGAAGATGGCCTAAATCCTTGGTCCCCTGCACCAGCGTGGGAGACCCAGAGGAAGCTCCTGGTTCCTGACTTCAGATTGGCCCAGCTCCAGCCACTGCAGCCATCTAGGGAGTGAACCAGCAGATGGAAGAACTCTCTTTAGTAAGAAGTGAAAGATCTATAGGATCTGAAGAGAAACCAGAATATGGAAGAACCCTGCCTCTCAGATAAATAAATAAAATCTTTGAATAAATAAAAGCAAATAATGCCCTAAATGGATGTGTAGACACCTACATAACATTCCATCTAGGCAGCTGCGGAATAACCAATCTTATCAATAGCACTGGAAAATTAACCAGAATAGATTGTGTGAAAGGACAGAAAAATATATTTATAACTTTTAAAAACTGAAATTGCTGCCCGACAAAATCACCAGGCCCTTGCTGCTCACCACTGGACAGCCAATTCACCAGAGACGAGTGTCGGTAAGAGAAAAGAGTTTAGTTCAAGAAGCCAGCAGGCTTGGGGAGGGATCTCTGGATCCAAAATGTGCCCCCCACACACACACACCAATCCAGCAAAAAGGTATTTAAGAGTTATCTGAAAGGCAGAGATATAGACAGAGATCTTCCATCTGCTGATTCACTCTCCAAATGACTGCAACAGCTGGGGCTGGGCTAGGCCCAAGCCAAGAGCTTCTTCTGGGTTTCCCACATGGGTGGCAGGGGCCCAAGGATTTGGGCCACCTTCCGCTGCTATCCCAAGTGCAATAGCAGGGAGCCAGATCAGAAGTGGAGCAGCCAGGACTCAAACCGGCACCCATACAGGATACAACTGCTGCTGGCAGTGGCTTAACCTTCTACACAGCAGTGCCAGAAACAGAAAGGGTTTTAAAGGGAAGGAGTAGCTACAGGTGGAGGTTAGAAAACCAGTGAGCCCAGCCAATTGACAAGCAAGGAGATCTTTGGGCTCTGTTGAGGCGATGGTCCATGTGAGAGACCCAGGGCATCAGCCAGGTGGAAACTTCCTGACGATGGAGTCCAGCTGTCCAGAGTTGGTGGCTGCACACTTTCTCCTTAGCTGAGAGTGACATCTGCCACACCAAGTCCTCTCCTCTCAGTAGGTTCCTGAAACTCAGGCAGATACCACCCCTCCCAAGACGAGCCACAGGTAACCAGCAAGATCAGTTAAAATATGGAAATGGAAGGGAAGACGCCTTCATGGCAGCTACGAAATCTCATCCAGTATCTTCTGTCACAGCAGAATTAAACCATGCCAGCTGTAATCAATCAGCTGTGATTCCCTGTATAATCAAATCATCCAGAAATATGCTGTGAGCCATTTCCCGGGATGGTAAAACCATAAAGTTCCTTCTGGGGCAAAGGTGGCACTAACACCCACACTGCTCTCTGGGTGTGCATGTCTCGAGATCGTCCAGCAAGCTACAGATTTTGAGCACATGATAGAGTTTATAACTTGTTCCGAGGCCTGAATGCTCAGCCCACACAACCTACTGCTCGTGTGCTGAACCCACTTTGGACCCTGAAGCCCCGAGCCTGGATCTGCCCAGGGTCCTCAGGTTCTACTCTGGATCCTGGCCCACATTCCCATGCCTCATACATCGCCCCGGCTACCAGCCCCAGGCAGGAGCCCACCCCTCTCACACTAGGTGCCCACCAGTATTTGGTGTCTACTTGAGCCCGGAGGCACTGGCCTGGGGCTGGTTGGCGGCCAGCGTGGTCTCCTACAGGCAGGTAATAGTGCAGGTGGAGAACAGGTTCTGTGGGAATAGTGACGGGATCCAATCAGTGGGAGCCAAGGTGGCTCCCCCTACCCTGTTTCATCTCTCCCTTGCACCCATTTCCTGTCTGTTTCCCACCTCTGCTCTCCTAACCTGTAAATCCAAGGTCACAGGGGAGCTCAAGTTGTGGCCCGAGTCCTCCCCGCTGGCGAACTGGTGCTCCAAGCACAGCAGCAGCGTCTCTGGGCCCCAGCGGGCCAGGGTGAGCAGGTGCATGGAGGGCGGGAGCTCCTGGTGCAGCCCTGAGAACTGCGGGGAGATGGGGGTGGGGCTGAGTCAGAGAGGGAAGGGGCTTGTGGAGGAGAGGCAGGGCACAGCTGAAAAGAGGGGGAAGAATCACAGAGAACTGAGCCAAGGAGGGGAATGGGATGATCCAAAATTGGGCAGTACAGGTGCAAGCCCAGCACTGAACAGGCCAGAGGATGGAACCACAGGGCTGAAGGGGTGGGGCCAGATGAGGAAAAAAGGGGGAAGCTGGGAGGGCAATGGGACCTGGGTGAAGAGAGATGGGGCTGGACCAAGACAAGCAGGAGGTGAAGGGGCGGGAGCTCGGGCTGTACCTAGCTTTTAAGGTCCAGTGGGGTGGTACCCAAGCAACCTCCTCATCTCACTGGCCCTCACCTGTATGCGCACAGCAGCTCTAGGATTGTACTGGGCACCACCCCCCAGCGCCAGCACCACCTGAGGGGCCAGGGCCTCCTTCTCCGCCAGCTACCAGTGCCCTGCAGCCGCCGTGCCCACCGCGTCAGCAGCACAAGGTGGCGCCCCTGCACCCATGACCCCAACTTCTTCTCTAGCAGAGGCTCCCTCAGTCCACGTCTGTCATCTTTCAGCAGCCTTCGGTGCACCTGGGGGAGAGTGGCCAGGAGAGGGTGAGAGTCCTGCAGTATCCTTGTTCAAAGTCCTGAGGGACTTGGTGTGAGGACTCTACCGTGGCTGGAGCTCCCCCTACCTCCACTCACCATGAGCTCCAGGGAGCCGTCCTGCAGGCTGCTGCCCCCCTGGCAGTGGTCCATCAGCACCATCAGTTGCTTCTTCCTGACCTGGGTGGGGGTTGGGGCAGGGGTGAGTGTGAGGACAGGGTGGGGAGTCAGCCCCAGCCCCAGGCACTTGAGAGATGGCACCAGTGAGTGGCGCTCCATATTCACACCATCAGCCAGTGCCCCCACCCCAAGCCCCAACATCACCCCAGCCTCTCAGGTGCCCTGCGTCCCCATCACCTCCTCTTCAGGATCTCCCAGCCATTGCTGTCCATGTAGAAGTAGCCCTTGGTGTCCAGCGGTGTGTCGAAGCGACTGATCACCTCCTTCCCCCACTTGTCACTGTACCCAATGGGACAGCACCTCGTGAGCCTCATCTAAACTCACTCTGGGGGCAGTGTTGGGGGCAGTGGCTAAGACGCCAGCTGGGATGCCACCACACCTATCACAGTGCCCGGGCCTGAGTCCCAGCTGTGCTCCTGCTTCCTGCCTCTGTTGATGCAGACCCTGAGAGACAGCAGTGACAGTGACAGCCCTGCCACCCACATGGGGGACCAGGTTGAGCTCCCAGCTCCCAGCTTGCACCCGGCCCAGCTCTAGTTCTTTGAGACATCTGGGGAGTGAATAAGCAGATGGAAGAAATCTGCCTGCAGGTCTCTCTCAGGGAACCAGTGGAATGGAGAGCTCTTTCTATCTGTCACTCTCTCTGTCTCTCTACATTTGGAATTATATAAATAATTTTTAAAGATTTTTGTTTTTTATTTATTGGCAGATTGACAGAGAGAAAGATATCTTTTATCCACCAGTTTGTTTCCCAAATGAGCACAATGGCCAGGCGTAGGCCAGGCTAAGCCAGGAGCCCAGAACTCCTTCTGGGTGTCTCACATGGACGGCAGGTGGTCAAATACTTGAGTCATATTCTGCGGCTTTCCTAGGAATGTTAGAAGAAATCTGGTTCAGAGGCAGAACAGCCGGGACTTGAACCCTCCCACCAACATAGGATGTTGCTATCACAAGGAGCATAACCCCCTGTCCCACACACTGGGCCCCTCTCCTTCTTTCTTCCTTTCATGTTTTAAAATATGAATCAACCCCACTCTGCACTGTGCCCCAGCCCCAGCCCCTGCACTCACCCCACAGGGATGGGCCCCACCATCCACTCCAGCTCCAGGTGGCACTGTCCGCGGTACAGGCGAACCACCTGGGAACACCAGGCTGAGAAGTTCTGGTGCACCTCCTGCACCAAGGGTGTCTGAGGACACACAGGGCAGAGGGCGGGGGTCAGGCCAGCCTTGGGCAGAGGGGAGGCGTGCAGATGCCCCCTGCTGTGAACCCTCCGGAAGCTTCCATCAGGGTCCACCCCAAAACTGCACAGGAATCCCAGCCATTACCAGGACCTGCCTGGATGTGAAGTCCACACTTCCTTCTCAGTCCCTGCCCAGAAGTCCTGAGTGGGGCCCATATGCTGGCTGCCCACATAACCTCCCCTCCCCGCCTCAGAGCTGAGTTCCAGCCTCGCACATGGCCCCCTGCAAAAACTACATTGTCCCAACTTCCCTGAGGCCATCATGGCTGGGGGACCACAACCTGTCTCAGGGAAAGACATCAGGGCAGGGTGAACAGTGGTCCCTCCCCCTTTCCCTCTCCCACTGGTTCAAATGCAGATGGAATGGCTCGAGACTGGATGCCACTGTAGACCATTAGGAGCTAACTGTAGTGGAAGACAGTGAGAATCTCACCAGTTCTGGACACCCAGTTACCTGGTCAGCTGCCACATCCAGGAAGTGATCAACACACCATACACACCACAACACATCATACATGACACATCATACCACACAGCATACACACACACCACACTACACACACTATATACCACACACCATACACACCACACACACACATCACACATCATACACACCACACTACACACACACCATACACACCTTAAACACACCATATATCACACACCATAGACACCACACACACACACAACATACACACTATACACAACATACACACCACACACACACACCACACATCACACACACCTTACACACCACACACACCATACACACCACACACACACCATATACCACACACACCATACACCACACACACATCATACACATTATACAATACACACACTATACACCACACACTGCACACCATACAACATACACACACCACACACACCATACACCACACACCATACACACATCATACACATCATACAGCACACACTACACAGCATACATCATACACAACATGCACACACACCATACAAACACCAGACACCACACACACACCATACACACATCATATACACCATACACCATATATCATGCACACACTACACACACACACCACACACCAGACACAATACACACCGCACACACCATATATCACACAAAAACATACACACACCACACACACACCTTATACACATTATACACACTACACACACTTTATACACATACACCACACACCACACAGCATACATCATACACAACACACACACCAAACACCAGACACCACAGACACACCAGACATACATCACATACACCATACACCATGCACACACTACACACCACACACACATATACCATATACACACCACACACATACACATCACAACCATTCAGACACCACACACACACACACATACACACCATACACACACTACAAATGAAACCACACACACACCATAGACATATCACACACACCATACACCATATACCATACACATACCACACACATACACACCACACACCATAAACACACCACACACACACACCATACAATACATACACTACACATGACACCACACACACACATCACACACATCATACACCATATACCATACACACACCACACCACACCATAAACCATGTGCACACCACACACCAGACACAATACACACCACACATGCCCACTAGACACACCCACAAGACACACCACGCACCACCACAATACACATACCCAACACACAAAACAGACACACCTAAACACATCTCATACATAGACACTATCCACACAATCCCATGTACCAGACACATCACACACACAAACACATCACACATCCAACAGGTTCACTACACACAGAACCACCACATACACTCACACTTCCATCACACACGTACCATTTCCCCATTATAAAGACACCACACCCCATATACACACAACATACACCTACACATACACACTACTCACCATCACAGCACACACACGCACACACACACACATGAGAACTGCATAGTTCTTTCAGACTCAGAAACCCTCTTATTGATGTCACATTGCATCCTGGGCTGGGGGTGACCAGGCCCTCCCTCTGCCTGGTCAGGGGCCACCTCTGGCAGGCTCCCTGGCCAATAGGCCTCAGTCCTGGATGCCGCCCTGGCACCCCACGGATGCCAGTGGGCTCATCCTGTCGAGTGCTTGCCATGAACCTCTTGGAATCCCAATTCTGGGATTCTAGGGCAGTCTCATAGACAAGTTGCTATGGGGTTGGGGCCCAGTATCTCCTGGTCACATCCGTGCCCCATTTGGGACCCTGGTTGGGGGTGGGGGGTCTCCGTCCTATCTCAGTGGGAAGGGCCAGCACCGGGCAGCTACTCTCACAGGTGTATCCCCACTGCTCAGGTGTGAGGGGCCCTGCCTGGCCCCACCAGGGTGCATCCTGGCCTCTACCCACTCCTAGGAGGGGCCTCAGCCACCTGCTATCCATTCCACCTGCTGCATTGATAGCCTCCTCCCTCACTGTCCAACAACCTTAACACAGCATTAGGATGGGCACCCTAAGGCCCACGCCATGCGTGTCCCACTCAGAGGTGTGCTAGTGGTGCCTGTCCACCCCTCGGCACTCTCACCACCCCCGCAGCGTCTTCCACCCCCCACCAAGAAACAGCCCTTCATCTCAGCATCAGCTCCCCACAGTCTCCCCCCAACCCTGGGTACCAGAATCACCAGCTCACCACAATTGTAATCAGATCTGGACGACAATGTCCAACTAAAGGCTTCTCGCTCAGTGAAGGCTAACTTGAGAAGTAAGGAGGGGACCTGTGGGGTCACATGGAACACAAGGCACCTCACAGAGCACATGACCCCGCAACCATGGCAATGCCCCCATGATGGGTGGGGGGATGGCTCTGACCTGGCTGGGTGGTGGTAGGGAAGGCCTGTGGGGTGGATCTCCCAAGTCGCTCCTCAATCTGGTTCACAGCCCTGAGTTGTTTTTTTTTTTTTTTTAAGATTTATTTATTTTGAAAGTCAGAGTCACACAGAGAGAGGGGAGGCAGAGAGAAAGAGAGAGACAGAGACAGAGAAAGAGGTGTTCCATCCGCTGGTTCACTCCCCAATTGGCCACAATGGCTGGAGCTGTGCCAACCGGAAGCCAGGAGCCAGGAGCTTCTTCCAGGTCTCCCACAAGGATTCAGGGGCCCAAGGCCTTGGGCCATCTTCTACTGCTTTCCTAGACGATAACAGAGTTAGAGCTGGATGGGAGTGGTGCAACCGGGTCTCAAACCAGCATCCATATGGGATGCCAGCGCTTCAGGTCAGGGCGTTAACCTGCTGCACCACAGCGCCAGCCCCAGCCCTGGGTTTTGATAGAAAACACGAACAGACCACAGGCACGCTCACAGCACACTCTCTCCTCCACTCCTTCCCAGGGCCTCTGATATACAGTTCTACAAGTTTCCCAAGGGTGGGCATTTGGGTCCAGGGCTTATAATGCCCTGGCATCTCATGCTGGACGGTGGAGGACTTGGTTTGAGTCTGGGCTCCACTTTTGATTCCAGCTTCCTGCTAGTGCAGATCCCCTAAGTGACAGGTGGATCTGGGCCACACACGTCGGGGACCTGGATTGCATTGGCAGCTCCTGGCTTCAGCCTGGCCCCGTCCTGGCTGTCACAGCATCTGTGAAGTGAACTGGCAAATGGGACGTCTCTGTCTCTCTTGCTGCTCTCACATAAAATAATCTATTTTAAAAGATCCGGTTCCCATGTGTAGGTCTCTCAGCAGTGCCCGCCTGCAGCTGCCTGCAGCCAGGCGATGTGTCTGTGTCCAGCTCTGCTGCCCAGGGCCCACGGTGGCTGGGGTCTGCTGTCCACCGGGCCGTGACTCTGAGAAGCCTGCATGCAGCTGTACACACACCACAGCTGCCCGTGCTGGTCTGCACACTGCACACTGCTACACACATCTGGGTACACACCATGCACACACGAGCACAACTGCCGAACACACACAAATCTCCCTGCACCTGTACCCATGCTTGCGCATACAACCCTATCCGCCACTCCACAGCATGGACCAGGGTGAACCCCGACAAGGCTTGGAGCCTGGCAGAGCTGTCTGTGGCTCGGTGAGGGCCCTGGATGATGAGATTAGCAGCCACCTGAGGACCCTGGCACAGCCAAAGGGCCGGGGGAAGAAGCCGGCAATGGAGGACATGCGGTAGTCTCCTCATCTGCAGCAAATCCTGGGGACCTGCAGACCGGGAGGTGGATGGGGTGTTGGGGGTGGGGGGTTATGGACCCTGTCTCAGGCACCTGCCTGTTTCCTCATCTGTGACATAAGGTACAATGGGTGGTGGTCTAGGCCACCTGGGGGGCACAGCTGTCAGCCTCGTGTCCTGCCTGCCACCCGACCTTGGGCCCCATGACTGCTGCCCCTGCCCCAGCCTTGCCCAGTCCCACGGCTCCAGGTCCAGCCAGGCCAGGGCTGGCACCTTCCCCCTCCCTGCTCCCTCTGCAGGCTGAGACAAAGCTTTGTGTACTGGTGGCCCCTTCTGGCCTCAATGTCTCATTGCTGCAATGACAGAAGCCACCTTTGGTGACCAGGGAGAGGCCCAGGTTCAGAGGGCCAAGCTCAGCTCCACAGCAGGCTCAAGGGGACCTGGGGGGGCCACACCCACAGAAGCAGTGGAAGGTGCAAGGACCCCATTCTGGACAGCACTGGCCCCTCACCCCCACCAGGGCACTCAGATCACAGCCAGCCAGGGAGGCCCCTTCCCTGCAGAACCAGCAGCTCAGGCTGCCCAGGGCTCCTACAGCAGATGAGCCAAGGGTCCCAGGCACCATCAGCCTGAGGCAGGGCACTGACCCAGAGCCCACCCTGTGCGGCCCAAGATGCCCCCGACCCCCAAACAGGCCCAATGCAGAC
The DNA here is from genome assembly GCA_949820135.1 of Sylvilagus floridanus. Lineage (NCBI taxonomy): Eukaryota > Metazoa > Chordata > Mammalia > Lagomorpha > Leporidae > Sylvilagus > Sylvilagus floridanus. The sequence continues at coordinate 106,325,356 of OX463233.1, read as the reverse complement.
AAGCAGCAGGGCTGTTAAAGGGGTTTTGCTGGAACCCATGACCAAGCCACTAGGCATCGGGGGACAAGAGGGCCAGTGGCCGGGCAGCCCAGGGGTGCAGGGGTGGGGCCGCACCAGGGCACCCCAAGTCCACAGGTGGTGGCAGAGTGGTGGCTGTTTACACCTTCAGGAAATCGCCTGCCTTAGGGACATCTGTACCTCCTGGAGATGGTTCAGGACCTGCTCACTACATAAACACCAGGACACAGTCACGAGGAAGACGGCCAGCAGGCGGGGACCCTGCCCCAGCAGGAAGCAGGAGCAGCAGCAACAGCTTTAAAATGAGCAGCGCTGTCGCCCATGTCAGGGGTCAACCCATGCAGGTTCAGACAGCCGGGCGGCACTGCTCCATGCAGTCCTCCAGGGGGTGTCTGAAGCTTCTGAGCACCTGCTCAGTTCAGCTACACAGACAGACACACAGACACAGACACACACACACACACACACCCGGGCCCGAGATCCCGGTGTTGCTCTAACTCGCTGATGTCTCCACCGAGGGTGTGGAAGGAGGGGGCATGGTACCAGCTTGCTGGATTGGCCCCACAGGAGTCCAGCTGTGGGGGGAAGTGGGGAGCAGGTGAGCACACAGCTGCCCGCACCTCACGGATCTCATCTTTGACAGGAGAGAGCTCAGAGACCACTCTTATTGCACAGTCTCTCTGGGCAGCGGCCTGCAATCTTCCCTCCCTGCATTCTCAAGGCATGAGGACGTCCAGTTTTGGGGGTGCCATGGGCAACACAGCCCAGGAGGGCCTCTCCCTCTACCCCTGCACCAGCCTGGCCAACCATTCATTTAACCAACCAGAGTCCCTTGTAGGATTTTTTTTAAGATTTATTTATTTATTTGAAAGTCAGAGTTACACACAGAGGAGAGGCAGAGAGAGAGAAAGAGAGGTCTTCCATCTGTTGGTGCACTCCCCAGTTGACTGCAATGGCCAGAGCTGCACCAATCTGAAGCCAGGAGCTTCCACCAGGTCTCCAACGTGGATGCAGGGGCCCAAGGATTTGGGCCATCTTCCACTGCTTTCCCAGGCCACAGCAGAGAGCTGGATCGGAAGTGGAGTGGCTGGGACTTGAACTGGCGCCCATATGGGATGCCAACACTGCAGGCAGCAGCTTTACCCACTACACCACAGCACAGACCCCCCTTGTAGGTCTGGGCTGGGGGACCTGTGGCACCGGCCTGAGCCCAGGCCTTCCCTTTTGCTGCCAGCACTCTGAGCAGTGGATTTGGCCACACAAGGTACATGGTGTCCACACAGATGAACCTCGAACATGTGCTCAGCAGATGTGAGACACAGAAGGGCACCTGTTCCATGAGCCCACTGGTGCGCAGGGCCCAGGGCAGCACAAGTCCACAGGTAGAGGACAGGGCTGATGAGTGCCAGGAACTTGTAAGAGTTGCAGGGGTGGGGGGTAGGGGGATGAATGCCAATGGGCACAGGACTTCCTTTTAGGGCAGAATGTTCTGGAACCTGAAAGAGATGGTGGCTGCACAGCACTGTTAAGGCACCAAATGGCAATGGATGTAAAATAGTGGTTGGGGCCAGCACTGTGGCGTAGCGGGTGGAGCCACCACCTGCAGTGACAGCATCCCATATGGTACTAGTTAGAGTCCCGGCTGCTCCACTTTTGACCCAGCTCTCTGCCATGGCCTGGGAAAGCAGTGGAAGATGGCCCAAGTCCTTGAGCTCCTGTACTCACATGGGGGACCCAGAAGAAGCTCCACACTCCTGGCTTCAGACAGCCCAGCTCCAGCTATTGCAGCCATCTGGGGAGTGAACCAGCGGGTGGAAGACCTCTCTCTTTCTCCCTCTCTCTGCCTCTGCCTCTCTGTAACTCTGCTTTTCAAATAAATAAATTTTAAAAAAAGTGTTTGATTTTATGCCATGTAAAACTATCAAATGGACCCTTTTTTATTAAGAAAAGGCAGGCACTGGGTCTGATGAGTTCTTTGCTTCCATCTTGAGCAGCAGGATGGGCTGGGGGGGGATGGGCATAGTCTGTCCAGGGTTGTCAAGTGCCCCATGTGGCCACTGTACTGCCAGGCCCTGGAGTAGGGTTCACCAAGCCACAGCATCTCCAAGGGAGACGAGGCCAACAGTCGCCACCTTCCACTGGACCACCCATGACCCATCTGACCACACCTGATGGGGCCCCAAGGTGGAGCCCGAGCCGGCCAGGAGGATCTGGGCTCAGGCCTGGTTCCATCCTGCCAGGCTGTGCATAGGGTACCAGGCACCCATGTGCTGAGTGCCCGGCCATGTCACAGGCAGGCTCTGGGGAGGGCACTTCTGTCCTGCCGTCTGAGTTCCCTGAGAGGTGGAAGCCCAGAGCAGAGGCACTGCCACCTCCCAGCGCCCCCCAATCTGTGGACAAATGAGACAGACGTGTGTGAAGCTTCGGGGAACACCGGGTGAGCAAGAGGCAGAGGAGGTGCCCTCAACACCGGGTGCTGAACCCCTGGTGATTTATTTGCCAAGCTGGGTCCAGCCCTTGTCAAGGGACAAGGGGACCACACCTGGCTCACTGCTGTGGCCAAGGGATCCCGGGGGTCCAAGCACACAAACTCTGCACAGACCAACCACCCCCGCTTAACATCTCATGGGGTGACTGAGCGCCGAGTCATGTGACAGCACTTGCAAAGGTGTGAGGCAGAGCCCCCAGCCCCAGGCCTCCTCTCTCTCTCTCTCTCTGGCGAGCAGTGTCCCAAGCCAGGTGAGCCCAGAGCGACCCAAGGTGCCCTCTGGCTCAGCGCTCTGCCTTTGGGTCATGCCACGGGGTGAGGTCTCCCAAAGTTCCCAGGGGCCCCAAGATTGAAAATCGCACCTGCTGATACTACCTTGCAGCCTGGGGCCTGCACACTGCCCTGGCCCGGGACAACCCTGCTCCCTGTCGCCCCTGTATGAGCACAGGTACCTGCTGGGGTAAGGTGGGGAGAGTCACTGCTGTGAAATTTCTGTTGAGAGATTTGGAAGACTGTGGTGGTGGTGGTGGTGGTGGTGTGTGTGTGTGTGTGTGTGCGTGTGTGTGTGTGTACACTACTAGTTCACCTCATCTATAAGAAATCTGATCAATTCCTCCATCAAATGACACAGGCAGTGTTTCTCAACTCGTCCGTCCCAAAGGCGGAACGCATCTGCCCCCAACAGCTCCCCCATCAGGCTTCCTTCACAGGCTCACAACACTCACCTGCACGTCACCTGCAGGGTTCATGCAGACATCCTGTCCTCCTCTGCAAAGACACGCACACCAGAGATCAGCGTGTGCAAGGCGATCTCATGCAGAGGGACACACACACACACACACACACACACCAGCAGGGTGCTACTCGGGGTCAAGGTGAAGGTCTGGCAATGGCCAGCACAACCAGCTGGCCCCAAAGCCGGCATTCTCTCCTCCAGGGGGTGGTGCCGGGGTGACATATGGATGGAGTTAGAAAATCCCACAGACAACTCAGGGAAACACTCAGGCCTGGGGGTTTTAACCTGGGGCAATCGGGCACCTGAGATCAGCTCAAGTCCTCTGAGGAGCTGGGTGTGTGTGGGAACACATGAATCAGACCCCTCCCAGAACCTGCCGCAGGTTTGCAGGGCTGCGTGTCTTTGGCTCAGCTACAGCCATGGGCTCAGGCAGTAGCAAGACCTGCAGATGCCCCAGTTTGTGGGGGTGGGGGTGGGGCTTAAAAGAAGTCATGAGTATGCCCTCGTGGGTCTGGGATCTCTATTCAGAATGACACCTCTGTGAATCATTTACAATGGTCATCGATTTTCTTTTAAAAGATTTATTTATTTATTTGAAATTCAGAGTTACAGAGAGAGAGGAGAGGCAGAGAGAAAGACAGAGAGAGAGATCTTCCATCCACTGGTTCAGTCCCCAATTGGCTGCAACAGCCAGAGTTGTGCCAATCCAAAGCCAGGAACCAGGAGTTTCTTCCAGGTTTCCCACGTGGGTGCAGGAGCCCAAGGACTTGGGCCATCTTCTACTGCCTTCCCAGGCCAAAGCAGAGAGCTGGATTGGAAGTGGAGTGGCCGGGTCTCGAACCGGCGCCCATATGGAATGCTGGCACTGCAGGCCAGGGCGTTAACCCACTGCACCACAGCACCAGCCCCGGTCATCCATTTGTTTTAAACAAGGATTTATTCATTTGAAAAGCAGAGTTACAGAGAGGCAGAGGCAGAGAGAGAGAGAGAGAAAGAATCTTCTATCCACTGCTTCACTCCCCAGAAGGCCACAATGGGCAGACAGAGCTTAGCCAGGCGGAAGCCCGGAGCCAGGACCTTTTTCCAGGTCTCCCACCCAAGTGCAGGGGCCCAGGGACTTGGACCATCTTCTGCTGCTTTCTCAGGTGCATTAGCAAGGAGCTGGATCGAAAGTGGAACAGCCACTTCTTCAACCAGCACCCCTATGGCACCCATAGTAGGTGGTTATACACACTATGCCACAACATCAGCCCCACCTCCTACTTTTAAACAGAAATTTTGCTGTTATTTCAATGTCTGTTTTTTTCATATAAGCTTTCTTTAACAATACGATTTTAGCACTGAATATTAGTTAATGTTGCATTAAACTTGACAGCATTTAACTATTTCCCAAGTCCACATTCAGAAATGTGACCAATGAGGCTGATGTGGCACAGTGGCCAAGCCTCTGTCTGCAGGGCCGGCATCCCATATGAGCACTGGTTCATGTCCCGGATGCTCCACTTCCCATCCAGCTCCCTGAGGATGGCCTGAGAAAGCAGCAGAAGATGGCCCATGTGGGAGACCTGGATGGAGCTCCTGGTTCCTGGCTTCAGCCTGGCCCAGCCCTGGCTATTGTGGCCACCTGGGGAGTGAACCAGAGGATGGAAAATCTGTCTCTCTGTCCCTCCTTCCTTCTCTATAACTCTTTCAAATAAACAAATAAATCTCTAAATAAATAAATAAATTTTAAATAAACCAGAGCAGAAGGCAGAGAGTAAACTGACAGCAGTGGCCCACCCCAGGGCCACAGTGGAGTCACCTCCCCTCTGCATGTCATTGTGACCACCGCACAAACACCTATTCTGCACTGCTGCTGAGGGACTGTGCCCCACCCAGTGTTAGGGCGGGGCCTTCAGACAGCAGCATGGAACAGAACCAGGGCAGGGAGCCAAGACCCCAGGCTGCTGGGGACAGTGCTGTGCAGGCAGAGACCCATAGGCCATGCCACACAGCCAGACAAGAGGCCCCTGTGGGAACACACGTGGAAACACCCTCAGAGCTCCCATAAGGAGAGACACAGCCGAATCCTACTGGGTCACATGGGGAACTCGGGCCATCCAGGAGACCCCAGAAGGATTGCCCCTTAGTCCTAAAACCAAGGCTGCCCACTCACCCCGACAAGGTTCAACATCAGGTGTCATGGTCACTCGGCTTCCAGAACTCTCATTCTCTGCTGACACAACCGTCATGAGTGTTATAGGATGATGGATCCCAGACCAGCCCTGTTCAACAGAAACACAGTATAGTCATACACAAAATACTGTGTCCTTCAAAGATTTTATTTATTTGAAAGGCAGAGTAACAGAGAGGGAAACACACACACACACACGATCTTCCATCCATTGGTTCACTCTCCAAATGGAGCCAGCAGCTTCTTCTGGGTCTCCTATTCAGGTACAAGGGCCCAAGCACTTGGGCCATCTTCCACTGCTTTCCCAGACCATAGCAGGGAGCTGGATCAGAAGAGGAGCTGGGACAGGAACAGGTGCCCACAGGGAATGCTGGCACTGCTGGTGGAGGCTTTAACCGCTATGCCACAGCGCTGGCCACCAGAAATTACTCTTAATATATACAGCTAACTGCAGCATCGTTCACTTAATCTGATACGCTGAGAACAACTTCTATTCTAAAATGTAACCCACAGTCTTGCGTATGTTTCCTTTTTCACATTAGTCCCAGACGGGGAAGGAGGGAAGAGGAGAGGGAGAGGGAGGAGGAGAGGGAGCGAGCCCAGGAGAAAGACCAACAGCATTCAGCCACGTGTGACATCACATCAGAGACGTCTCTTGCTCGGCCAAGAGAAAAGGAGGAAAGAGGTGGCAACAGGAAATGCTATTGGAGGAAATCCTGGCTGAACGTCTTCCAAACCCGATGAAAACTATAAACCGAGAAATCTGAGAAGCAGCGCACACACCCAGACAAGCACAGCAAGGTGCACCGAGAGCAAACTGCAGGTGCCAGCGCTGGAGGTGCCTGGAGCATCGGGGAAGCAAGAGACACCTGCTGCAGCCACCAGGAACCCCGTGTGCAGCACGGGCCACTGCTTCCTTACCTGGGACCACCTCCCATAGATGTCCTAACACTCCCAGCTCCTGGGCTGCACCGTCTGAGGGTTGTAGGTGGTGGGGAGGCTGCTGCTTGCCAACCCCAGGTCCCCATGAGACAAGACAAGTGAGAAGGAGCCCGCCCATGCCTTCAGAGAGCAGCCAGCCTAAAATCCTGCACCCAGGACTGGAGGTAAAGGCAGTGGGGCTCACATGGACAAGAGCCAGGGAGGGCCCACATGTCTACCCACCCAAATGGAGGCAGCATCCCAAACCCTGTGGGATGATGGGATCCAGGTATGCAAAGATCGGGTGCCAAAAATGACCAGGATGTGGTACAGCTCTCTGGAGTGATAAGGAACTGTTTATTTTTTTAAATATTTATTTATTTGTTTGAAAGGCAGGACTGAGAGAGAGGGAGAGACAGAGAATCAACCTTCTGCTGGTTCACTCTGCAAATGGCTGCAACAGCCAGGGCTGGGTCAGGCTGAAGCCATAAGTGCAGGGCTCCAGTCTGCTCTCCCACATGAGTCCAGGGGCCTAAGCACTTGGGCCATCTTCACTGCCTTCCCAGACACAACAGCAGGGAGCTGGATGGGAAGTGGAGCAGCCGGGACTCAGACTGGCACTCTGTTGGGGGATGTTGGTGTAGGAAGCCATGGTTTAAACTCATTGCACCACGACACTGGCCCCCAGGTGTTAACTGTTTAAAACAAAAGTTAAAAGTCGGGGGAGAGGGGATGGTCAGCAGTGCTGTGGCATAGTAGCCTAAGCCTCCGCCTGCAGCACTGGCATCCCATATGGGCACCAGTTTGAGCCCCGGCTGCTGATTAACTCTCTGCTATGGCCTGGGAAAGCAGTAGAAAATGGTTCAAGTGCTTGGGCCCCTGCACCTGCATGGGAGACCTGAACAATGCTCCTGGCTCCTGTCTTCAGATAGGCCCAGCTCTGGTCATTGTGGCCATTTGGGGAGTGAACCAGTGGATGGACCTCTCTCTCTCTCTGTCACCACCTCTCAAATAGGCATGGAACAAAAGTCCATTGCTGGAACTGAATTGTCGTCAGCAGGGACCCTGCCTTGGAAGATCTATCCCAAAGAGCAACAGGGAGGGAGGTCTGCCGGCTCAGAGCCCACAGCATGAGCCCTCTGCAAAGCAGCAAAGACCCTTCAAACTCCCCGCCCGAGACCACAGAGCAGTGGGGCGCAGGAGGGCTCCAGGACACAGCTGGCTGTCCCCAGGCCCATCCCGGAGTTGCAACCCACAAGCCTCACTGACTTCAGAGGCAAGCTAGGCACCATGTGGGGGAGCAGGCAGGCCTGGGGGCCACGAGACACTGACATCGGGTCACTGGTGTCACTGAGGACCTGGGCCCCTTAGTGGGGAAGCAAACGAGGGTCTGGGCGCCCCAGGGTGAGGTCACGGCCCTTGGGTTTCTGCTTGGGCTCCATCCTGTTCTCAGGAAGTGCTTTCCTCGGTTTCCTACTTCTACTTTTCCCCCCCTGGATCAGGTATGCATTTATTTTATTAGGGACTAAATTAATTCTTTGATTTCCATAGATACCCAGTGATCTTTCTGGGCTAACACAAAGACCTGAGGTGTGAAGATGTTACTTCTTAGAGGCTCCCCAAATAAATCTTCACCATAGAAAACTACTGAATCCTACAAGTGGGGCCATTTCCATTTTGTCACAGAAAACACATAACACACACACACACAAAGTCCTACAAAATCCCGATATGGTTTCTATGAGGTTTTTTTTTTAAAGATTTATTTATTTCCTTGAGAAAGAGACAGAGAGACAGAGAGAGAGACAGAGAAAGAGAGGCATCTTCCATCCACTGGTTCACTCCCCAGATGGCCTCAATTACTAGAGCTGAGCAGATCTGAAGCCAGGAGCTTCTTCCAGGTCTCTCACATGAGTGCAGGGGCCCAAGCACTTAAGTCATCTTCTACTGCTTTCCCAGGCCATCAACAGGGAGCTAGATCAGAAGTGGAGCAACCAGGACTTGAACTGGCACCCATATGGGATGCCAGCACTGCAGGTAGAGGCTTTACCTACTATGTCCCACCACCGGCCCCCTACCATGACCTTAACATTGCATCTGAGTTTGTGTTGTGGGCTGACGTGTGTTCCCCTGAATTCCTGTGCTGACATCCTGAGCCCCCAGGGTCTTAGAAGGTGACTGTAGTTGGAGATTCAATGTGGTGGTTCGGGTGTCCTCACAACCAGAGGAGAGTTGGACAAGGATGCACGCGCAGAGGGACAGCTACGTGGAGACATGGGGAGAGCATGGTGCCCACAGGAGAGAGGCCTTGGGCAGGAACCAAGCCTGTGCACACCTTGACCTCACACATGAGCCTGCAGGCTCCACAGACCTCCAACCTCTGTCTACACAGCCTGATCTGTGGGATCTGTGACAGCTGCCACACTGGATCCACACAGCCACTGAGAAACACGACTCTTACCAAGGAAGACACACACTCTCATGCGAGCACTCACATAGTACTCGTTCATTCGTGTTCTCTCTCACGCGTGCTCTCTCTCCCCTCTAAACAGCAGCCTGGATCACTGGATCACTAGATCACTTGCCCAAGGTGATGAGTGAATCGCCTCAATTCTGACACCAGGCTGCAACAGACCGACGGATGCCAGCAAATGACCTGTGCACCTGCTGCCAGTAGCGTTCTGCCTGTGCATTTCCAGGAGGCCCTTGGTCACTCACAGCGCTATGAACGGACGCTGCCCTCAAGGCTCACACCAGCGTGTGCTGCAACACCTCTGGCACCTCCACAGGTGGAATACGGCAGCTCTGCCTCAAGCGAGTGACTCCTCAAGGAGAGAAACCCGACTGAGTAGGCGAGGACGGCTGAGGGGCGATGTCAGCCTGTCACCCTGGCGCACTCACCCAGCTGTGGCCCCCGTCCCTGTCTTCCCTATGAAGTCCTTGCTCCAGGTCTGACGGAGGTAGTGGACACTTTCGGTGTAAATCAGAAGAATCCACCCGACCCTGCTTTATCCCTCCACGAGCCCAAAGGCTGCAGGGAAAGACTCTGCCTTTCAAATAAATAAATTAATAAAAGAAAGTCACCTCTGCCATCACACCAGCAACGCTTTAAACATTCTCACATCCATCACTCAAGACCTAGGACACCCGCATGTCCTAACAGCCAACAGTTGTGCCTCAGCCTCCCGCGGTGCGCCCCTGATGGCACGTTTGCTCTGCTCAGGCCCCTACTTCATGCACTGCTCATGGGATCTGGGTGGGGACGCCTCACTTCCCAATGGAGACCTCGGTCCTCTTTCTATCCAAGTATCCGTCAGCCCATGTCCTCTCCTATGGAGGACACTGCGGATCTGCCCCAGCTAACAGCTAAGGAAATTGGTTTATCTGCTGTGTACGGCAGGGCTGGGGGGTCGGATGCCCGCAGGAATACGCATACCTCTCCCTCTGCCCCATCTTCCTCATGTGCACCTATGAACATTTTTCAACCTCGTGGGCTTGCTGTCTTGCAAAAGACACGCCTCTGGGCCATTTCCCCAGGGGGACAGAGTTGTTAACAGTATTTCATAAAGGCCAGGATGATGCCTGCACCGGGAAGCAGAGGCAGCGTCCATGCCCTCTTCCCAGGCCTTCCATGGTGAGATGGCCATACAGGCCTTTCTTCCCAGACCACGTATGAGTGCTTGCAAGAAATGAGTGCACTCAGGACAAGGGAGCACCGCCAGCGGTTTTTCAGGAGGGTAATGCCAAGGCCTCTGCTGCCCCTAGGAAGCCTGGACCCCGGTCTGCCCACATCCTGACCTCACAGGCGGCTGCCCAGGACCTCCGCCCTTCACCATGGGTGGAGAGGCGTGTCCAGGAAGCAGGAAGATTCTCACGCTGTGGTTCAGGGGGGCGCAGACATCTGAATGCGTGACACCTGCTCTATGTCCCTGAGAGTGGACAGAGCTCACAACAGAGTGAGAACCACACAGCCAGCCAGCCCTGCCGGGGCACCCCTCCTCCCTCCATCAGCATCTGGCTTGGCCACACCGGTGATGCTTAGGGAAGGCTCCCGTCCCAGGGCTTCTTCCAGCAGCCCAGGTGCAAGGTAGCAGCACCGAGTGTCAGCTTCTGGGGGCCCTGCGATCCCATGGAAGCAGAGATGAAGTGTCCTATAAGACCCAACCAGCCAGGAAGGTCGCGTTTCTGTGCACTGTGCCGAAAAGGCCCCCTTCGCAGTCCCTGGAACCTATGGCAGGTGAAGCAACGGTGTAGGCTCCTCCCGGCCCCTTGCCAAAGCAGTGCACACCTTTAAAAAGTTGTGCATGAGCCTGAACAAGATGCGATGGGCTGAGAAGGCTGGCCAACGAGCAGGGCACCAGAAAAGGGCAGCCCAAGGCTGCTTCTCCATCAGAACCCCACATGCAACCAATGCCAACCTCCACTCCCCCAGGGAAGAAGATGGGATATGCATGATGTGTGGGGGGCTGGGCATAAGCATGAGGGGGACACCAGCCTGTATGTGGGAGCAAGCACGGCGGGTACGATGCTCCCATGGTGCCTCGGCCAGGATAGGACAAGCAGGGCAGGGCATGGGTGGACAGGTGGCAGAGGAGGCAGACAGCGAGTCAGTGAGAGTGGGGGGGCCCCAGGGTGTTGTGGGAGTGGGAGATCTCAGTGAGGGGTGACAACCTGGTCTTCAGCACATCAAAACAGCATCATACAGTTTTCCTTCTAGTCCAAGCATGTTTGTGTGCGTGTACATGTATACATGTGTGTGCATGTGTCTATGCATGCATGTGTGTGTGTGTGTGCACAGAATGTGAATGCACACTCATACTCTGCATAGCTCCACCTGCTGCAAGGGCCTCACCAGGTGCCCAGATCCTGGCTGCCCACGAGGGCACCAGGGTTCCGTGGGGAAATGACCAACTCCAGGGCTGAGGTACGCGGCCCAGGCCCCTGCGCCCTGCAGCACAATGTGGCCCACAGACCCCTGTGATGGCTCCCCACGGGCAGACAGGGCAGGTGACACTAACCCGAGCCTGCTCTGCCTGACCCGGCACATCCAAAATGCTTTGCTCAACCTTCCATGCACACAAACTGACTTCCATTCCAAAGACTGTGTGCAGGAGAGAACGTGGAATTCAGACTAAGTTTTCAGACTGTTTAGAGGATGTGATTCAGGACAGACCAGATCAAATCAAACCTATCAGCAGTACTTGTCCACTTGCAATGCTGACCTGGCTGCCAGCAGCCTGCAGGTGCAAAGGGGGCCGGCACCACTTAGGACACCTGTGCTGGCGGGGAGGGAGCAAAGGTGAGGGAGCCTTCCTCTAAACACAGGGCAGGCGGCAGGACAGGCTCCCACTGGCCACGTCTGGGGCAGGTGGAACAGCCAACGTGGCCTGATTGGGGGGGGGGGGTGACCGCTGGGGTCAAACATCAATCACAGGTCCCCGCAGGGAGGTGCATAAGGCCAGGGTGAGTGGACATGAAGATGAGTCCATGGTGGGAGGAGCTTGGTGGCTGGGCCTCCCTCAGCAGTGAGGCTAACAGCCCAGACTTCCTGCCCCCAATCGTGTGTGGGGTACAGTGAGGAGATGCACACAGATGCACCACTCCCATGTGGCTCTGCCAGGAGGCCTCCAGGGCCCAAATAAGGACCGAGGTGGCCCTGGCTTCTGACCTGGACCTCCCTGCCTCCACAGGGCCCGGTCACTGCCCAGCCAGTACCTGCAGACACTGACGACTGGATCAGGGTCTGCAGCCCCTTTCCTGAGAGGAAGCAGATGCGAGGGTTTGGGGGCCGTGCACCCTCTTAGGGGACGCCAAGTCGATCCCGCCTCGAGCCTTACCTGCCATGGGCTCCACCAGTGCCAGCATCTGCTCCGCCCACAGTGCTGTCAGGCTGTAGGCGGTCCCTCCAGGCTCAAACTTCAGCAGCTATGGGGTGTGGACACCAGGAAGTCACACAGGCTCTTCCCACCACAGGCTCCTCCCACCATAAAATATCACTCCCACCACAGGCTCCTCCCACCATAATACACCACTCCCACCACACAAACCACTCCCACCACAGGCCCCTCCCACTATAATACACCATTCCCACCACACAAACCACTCCCACCATACAAACCACTCCCACCACAGGCCCCTCCCACTATAATACACCATTCCCACCACAGGCTCCTCCCACCATAATCACCATTCCCACCACAGGCTCCTCCCACCAAAATATACCATTCCTGCCACAGGCTCCTCCCACCCCCACACCACTCCCACAACAGGCCCCTCCCACCGCAATACACCACTCCCACTACAGGCTCCTCCTACTACACCCACCACTCCCACCACAGGCTCCTTCCACTGCACAGACCACTCCCACCACAGGCTCCTCCCACCAAGGGCTCCCCACCCCCAGCACCTGGCCTGTCTTCTCCCAACGCCTTCCTCAGCCCCAGGGTGCACTGCCACTCCTTCTGCCTCTCAAAACACTCCGTGGCTTTCGTGAACAGAACAAGCCACGCTTCTTAAAATGAAGAGCAAGAGGAAGCCCAGGGCATGCTCCGTATACTCAGGGGTCAAAATGCTTCAGTTGCAAGAAAAACAAAAGAAGCCACAGTGGCTGGTGGTCACAGGCACCCCTGGAGAAAGTGACGGGAATTCCCAGTGTGCTGAGAGCTGCAGGCTGCAGGGCTGGGCAGCGTGGGGGGCGGGGTGCCGCCCCCAGCAGTAGCCCAGGGACTTTGGACCACATAGGCGACCTGAAGGAAGCCCCTGGATCTCGGCCTGGCCCAACCTTGGCTGTTGCAGCCATATGGGGAGTGAAGGCAGATGGAAGATCTCTCTCTCTCTCTCTTTGTCTCTCCCTCTCTCTCTGTACTCTGATTTCCAAATAAATAAATAAATCTTAAAAAAAAGAAAGAAAAGAAATAAAAAGAAACCAGGGGGCCCTATCAGCAGCTAAGGGACAGCCTCTCCTGCCAGCAAGACTGTGCAGCTGGGTAAGTACCGCAGCCCCAGTACTGCTCTGCGAAGGGCCCAGGGATCTGGGAGCAGGGAGCAAACACACGCTCTGCCTCTCCGTCCAGAGCCCTCAGCATAGGCGAAGGCCAGAATCCCAGCACCAAGGGCCCCCGAACCCAGGCCACAGGACAGCACGACACAGGGGCAGGAAGCACTGTCACACGGGGACTCGCACAAATAAACCACTAGCTGCTCCTACAAGGCGGTCCCCTCCTCTCAACTGCAAGTGACCATGGGACCACCCACCATCAGTGTTCACACGACCAAGCCCACCCTTGGTCACCTGCATGCCCACGCTGAGTCCCACCTACACAGGTCACACAGGAGAAGTGACTGACTGGATGCTTATTTAAGAAGCACACCAACAGGGGGAGGAACAGGAACCAGAATTTCTTCAAAACTTCTAAAAACCAACTGCTGGAGGCCCACACCGGTGCACAGCATGCTAAGCCACCTACAACAATGACAGCATTGCATATTGGAGCGCAGGTTAGAGTCCCGGCTCCTCCACTTCTGATCCAGCTGCCTGCTAATGTGCCTGAGAAGGCAGCAGAACATAGCCCAAATGCTTGGGCCCTTGCACCCACGTGGGAGACCCAGATGGAGCTCCTGGCTCCTGGCTTTGGCCTGGCTCAGACTTGGCTCTTGTGGTCATTTGAGGAGTTAACCAATAGATGGAAGCTCGCTCTCTCTCTCTCTCTCTCCTCTACCTTTCAAATAATAAATTAATGTTTAACAACATCATCAACTGCAAATGACACAAACTGGTTCAGTCTCAGTGCTCAGCCACCATATGGAAACACAGGGTATGGGGGATTCTGCATCTGCACAGAGGGGACAGGCTCCTTGAAGGGTCACCAGCTGGTGACTGCGGGGAGGACACAAAGCTACGGGAGCACCACCCGCAGCCCCTGCCTGGTCTCTGCAGCAGCCGTGCCCATGGCCCCAGAGGTGCCCGTTCTCAGCCTAGTGTGTCCAGAGCTGCAGGAACAAGGCAAGGGAGCAGAATCTGCCCTGCAGTGGGCAGGGAGCCCCCACGAGAGGCAGCTGCCCAGAGGGGGCCCAGCCATTGTCTCCTGTGCCATGGGACAGGCAGAGCCTCACTCACCGACAGGCACTGTGCGGGGGGGGGGGGGGGGACTCAGAGAGCGAGGGGCTACTGAAGGCTAACAGCTCAGACAGGAAGGAGCCTGCCCGGTTGCAGATGAGCAATGGGGTCAGCCATGTGGGCTGGCCAGGCCACAGCAGGCACAGTGGGTGTGGCAGTGGGTGGGAGGCTGCCTCGGCCCTCTGCCTCCTCTGTCCAAAGCAGCCACGAGGGCTGCAGGGTGGTGCCGACACAGCAACCAAACCACCCTTGAAACGCCCCGCAGGGTCTAGGGCCTGCCTATGCCATTGGGGATGACCCCTGTGAGTCACCTAGGCAACTCGGTCACCTCCCTCTGGAGGGGCAGGGAAGGGACGGCTGGTTCCCTCTGTACTGGGTCCAGCTGAATGCTGCCAGGGCTGCACCTGCTGTCTAACAACACCTGGGTCCAGGACACGGACCTGGAGCTTCTGAAGAACCAGGCTCCTCCCACCGAGACCAGCAGCTGCGAGGGCGTCTATGCCCATGGGATGCCCACCCCTCCCCCCGTGTCACCTCATGACCTCCCCTGGTCATGAGGGCTTTCTGCTCTCCTGATGGTTCCTACCGGGATGTGCACGGCCTCAGGAGCAGGTTCCCCAGCAGGGGCCCCGTCACCGCCTGCTGAGACAAACCCACATCCTGCAGGACGACACAGCTAGCCGCCACTCCTGCAACCAGAAGGCCCAGAGCGGGGTTGTACCTCTCCTTCAGAGCCAGGCCTCAGAGACGGTGGGGTGGGATGGGACGGCCACGCCCTCCCCTGGCCTCACAGCTGGCGACAGCTCAGGGCCAGAGGAAGGGAGCAGCCCAGGTGCATGGCAGGTGCTGCGCCCCCCCCCATGTGACCCAGGCAGCCCTGGCTCCTGGCACCGATGGGGCTGCCATGCAGGACAGCCAAAAAGCATGAGGATGTGTCGTCTGCCTTCAGCGAGGCCGCCTTGCAAACAAGCCCATGGGAAACTGACACCCGGGCTGCAGATCAACGGGTCTGGAACTTTCTGCCGAGCCAAGGTGAGATGGGCCACGAGCGGCCGCAAAAAGGAAGAGGCCGGCCAGGGGTGCGTACCCCAGAGCAGAGGGGTCAGCCCCATGATGGTGACCTTGGGTGGAGCATGCCACCCTTTCACTGTTCTTCCAGTTTCTGCTCACACATACCCATCGCAGACTAGAAGTCACCGGGCCGCCCTGGCTCACTGCCATCAGCGGGTCCTTTGCTCGCTCCTCACCGTAAAGCTGCTGGCAGGGCCTCCTCGGCTGACCTGTAGCACACGGTAGCTGCTCTTGCCTGTCACTGTGTTATCACGTGACGGCCTGGAATGAACAGAACAGGAATCAACCCAGGCCGCAACGCCCCACAAACAGCAGAGTTCCAGATCCTTGTCAAACAGAGACTGGAAGGGAAATGCAGGAATCGTGTGCAAAACAAACGTGGCTCTCTGAACCTAAAGAAAAAATTGCAATTTTTAACAATTGAGCGAGTGCCAGAGACCAGCTGCAGCCAGTCCAGGGGCCCCAAGGTGTGGGAGGTGTCAGTGCACAAAGAAATGAGAGACCCACTCACAGCAAGGCTAATGGCGTGGCTCTGGCTCTCAAGCACCAGGCTTTATTTTTATATCATAAGTCACATTTGACTCTTTTTTCTATATTAAGTCTGTTGTCCATTTTTTTCTAATTACAATTTCTTTGATTTTCAAGGGCATATTCAGAGCATGAGTTACACTCACAGACAGGTGCAAGATAACGGGCTGCCCATACAAGCCAAGACCTGGAGTGCTGTCAAGCTATGCAGAAATTGGCCACACAAGCTAGCATAGTACCTTCCTAATCTACCCTTTACTAGAAGCCCCAGGTTCAAAGCAGGCCCTGTTCAAAATATATCCCCTCTTTGCAGTTCTTTCTATAATTCTTTAATTTCTTTATTGAAGTTATTTAAAGTTCACTATTTCTATTCCACAGTTTTGACATCCTAACCATTGTAGTATTTGTAGCATATATTGAATTCAAGCTTTAATAACATTTATCTTTATTCTATATACCAAGGAGCCTGTTGCCTCTTAATTCTTTTCCACAAACAGCTCAACTTGCATAAAGCATTAACCCTTTCTCCTACACTAACATTCTGCTTGATTAAAATTCTACAAAGCAATGGACATTTTGGGGATAATGAACTAAGCGTTCTTCCCTAAAATTAGGAATACAGCAATTGTTAGCGGGACCACCAAGGAGCTTCGGCTTTCTTCTGCAGAGTGTAGTTCCCAACAAACCTAAACCACCAAGAGGGCTGCAGCTGTCCTTCTCACTCCTTGCTGAGACAGACCTTCTGCTGTGATCCTGTTGGCCAGCCAAAGTTGCCTTGGCCTCAACAAGAGAGGGGCTGGTGCTGTGGCATAGTGGGTAAAGCCGTTGCCTGCAGGGCCGGCATCCCATATGGGTGCCAGTGGCTGCTCCACTTCTGATCCAGCTCTCTGCTATTGCCTGGGAAAGCAGTAGAAGATGGCCCAAGTCCTTGGGCCCCTTCACGCAGGAGGAAGACCTCAAAGAAGCTCCTGGTTCCTGGTTTTGGATCAGCTCCAGCCATCGTGGCCATCTGGGGAGTGAACCAGTGGATGGGGAGATCTCTGTCTCTGTTTCTGTCTCTCTTTCATTCTACCTGTCTTTCTTTTTCATTTGACAGGCAGACTTAGACAGTGAGAGAGAGAGACAGAGAGAAAAGTCTTCCTTCCTTTGGTTCACCCCCCAACATGGCTGCTGCGGCCAGCACACTGCACCAATCCGAAGCCAAGAGCCAGGTGCTTCTTCCGGGTCTTCCATGCGGGTACAGGGGCCCAAGCACTTGGGCCATCCTCCACTGCCTTCCCAGGGCACAGCAGAGAGCTGAACTGGAAGAGGAGCAACCAGGACTAGAACCCAGCACCCATATGAGATGTTGGCGCCACAGGTGGAGGATTAGACAAGCGAGCCACGGAGCCAGCCCCTCTCTACCTTTCAAATAAATAAAAATTAAAATATTTTTAAGGCTACGGTGCTGTGACATAGTAGGTAAAGCCTCCACCTGCAGGGCCGGCATCTCATATGGGCACAGGTTTGAGTTCCAGATGCTCCTCTTCCAATCCAGCTCCCTGCTAATGGCCTGGGAAGGCAGTGGCGGCTGGCCCACATGCTTGGGCCCCTGCACAACTGTGGGAGACCCAGATGGAAGGGTAAGAGGAAGCAAGTGTCTCCTGGATTCAGATACACATAGAATTCCAACAATCATCCCAGAAAACAAAGTGCGTTTACCTTGAATGCTGCGATGGACTTACGCTGAGGCAGGATCTCGTCTCTCTGTGTCACACAGTCCATCAGGGGGTTTCATTATCATTGAATATCCAAGAGCACTCACATCCATCTCAGGAAAAGTAAAATTTCCATGAAAAGAAATCTCTACTGAACACAGATGAACCTTGAACATAGATTTCTTTCTTTCTTTAAATGTATTTTGACAGTCAGAGTAACAAAAAGAGAGGGAGAGAGAGGGAGGCAGGAAGGGAGAGGGAGAGGGAGAGAGGGATCCTCCACCTGCAGGTTCACCCTCCAGATGGCCACAATGGTCAGTGCTGGGTCAGCCGGGAGCCAGGAGCCATAAGCTTCCCCTGGGTCTCTCATGAGGGTAGCAGGGGCCCAAGGACTCATGCCATCCTCTGCTCCTTCCCCAGATGCATTAGCAGGGAGATGGATTGGAGGTGGAGCAGCTGGGACATCAGTCAGTGCCCATATGAGAAGCTGGCATTGCAGAAGGCAGCTTTACCCACTGCACCACAATGCTGGCCTCAAACCTACATTTCTGAATGACACAGATGTCCTTAAAATACAAACACTTAATACAACAGATCAAAGTTTGTTTCCTAGAAATAAAAAACCGGGGTGATACTGCAATGCAGGTTTGGATACTGACTGCAATGCTATCATCCCATACAGGCAGTGGTTCAAGTCCCAGCTGCTCCACTTCTGATCCAGCTCCCTGTGAATGCACTTGGGAAAGCTCAAGTGTTTAGAGCCCTGCACCCACGTGGGAGACCTGGATGAAGCTCCTGGCTCCTGGCTTCAGCCTAGCCCAGCCCTGATGGATGTGCCCATTTGGGGAGTGAACCAGCCGATGGAAAATCTATTTCTGTCTTGCTGTTTGTAACTTGCCTTTCAAATGAATAAACCTTTACAAATTTTTAAAGATTTATAAAATACATACCTTTAAGAGAAGATCAGGTAACTTGGCTACAGCAGAAGGTCCATCAAGAATGTTGTGGCTCCGGCATTGACACACACGTCCACGGCATCCCTGATACTCCCCGTGGCCTTCCCATGTCCGGGTGGATGGAACGGAGGGGTCCGAAGCCCTCCAGCTCCACTCCATGTCCTTGAGCCCTGTCTCCCACGGACCACGGTGTCTGTCTACACACGGCCAGGAAGGAAGAAGGTGTATGCTCCACAGCTGGCAGGGGAGCGGGCGGAGCCAACCCCTCAGAAAAGAAAGACGGCACCTCACATGTCCCCCAGTGCCGGCTCCATGGAGATAGCCATGGGTACGTCTGCAGCCGCTGGAGGAAATGTTCCAGAAGCTGTCGAATAGGTGCACTTCCGTTGTCAGCTGATAACTGAAGAGAAAAACAAGTGAAAAATGAAAATTGAATAGAAAACTGAAAATTGAATAGAAAAATAAAAAGTAATAGAAAGCTCTTGGACCATAGTGTTTGACATTTGCTGCTTCACAGCTCTGTGTCTGGACACCAAGCTCCACCAAGACCCAGCCTTGGCTCCCACAAAACTCAGCTGGGTGGGAAGGGGGCACAGACAGTGTCGGTCCCACAAATCCCTTAAAAAGAAGCACCAGGATGGAGCCGCTACTTGTCCATGCATTTTCGGTGTCTACTGTTCTTGTGCCTGACAGGCCCACCCAGTGTGCTGCCTGTGTACTCTCCAGAGAACTCATGCAAATGGGGGAGGGGCGGGCCAGGTTCCACCTCCAGGCATAAATCCCTGAGAGCCAAACCCAAGGAGAAATAGCTGGAGTGCAAATGATCAGCAACTCTGGGTAGGAATGGGGTGGGGGGTGGGGGGGTGTGCTGAGCATTCCAGAACCTTCCTTCCAAGTGCCGGCATGACCACAGGGCCGCTCCTTGTCTAGACGCCTGCCCCCAGCACGGGCTCCTGCCTGCCTTGTCCCGCGGCCTCCTGCTCAGACACCTGTTTCCCACCGTGTGCCGTGGGTCTCTGGGAGGGGACGGCCTTTGCCATTAAGCACACACATGTGCCTGAGTCACAGCAAATCCTGTGCACAATGACGAATGCCAGGTTCTAAAAGGCCAGGGCTGTTGTGTGCGGATTGAAGCCAGATGATGTAGTTGTCCAAGTAGGACTAGAAACAGAAGGGCTCATTACCCAGAAACCAAGAGCCACGAGGTACTTTGTGGAAGTATGGATCACATCAAGGGTTTGATGAGGGCCAAGACCCCCTGGTGGCTGTTATTATACAACAGGAGCATTCCAAAGGAAGTGAGGATGACAGTGGTGATGAGCAAGAGGGAGATTGGGGTGGAGTGGGGACACAGGATCTGAGGTTGAGATGCATCAACACAGACTCCATCCTCCTCACAGGAGCCTCTTGCACCTCAATCATTTTTTAACTTTATTTACTCTAACATAAAGAGAACAGATTTAACGCAGTTCATAGATACAATTTTAAGAATAGCATGGTATTTCTCTTCCTCCCTGCTCCTTCTTTCTCTCTCTCTCTCTCTCTCTCTCTCTCTCTCTCTGTGTGTGTGTGTGTGTCTCTCTCTCCTCTCTTTTTCTCTCTCTCCTCTCTCTCTCCCTCTTTCACCCCTCCTCCTCCCTCTACCTCCCTCCTCTCCTCCCTCCCCCACTCTTTCTTTCTTTCATATTTTTGAGATGACATGTTTTTACTATTCTCTGTGTAATTCTTCAGTTTTCCAAGATTGAAAAACTCCTTTAAATATTAAAAAAATTTAAACAGATGCAAAAATTTTTAAGGTTCCATGGGATATGTGAGTACCTGTCTACATTGTGCTATGTCCAATCAGTGTGTGTCTATGAGTACATACATCTATCTACTCAAAATGAAGCATTTCTTTAGGGTCTAAAACATCTAAACTCCTACCTTCTAGTTCTGCTTCAGAGAAATTTGTCATACATTTCCATGATTTTAGTTGCCCTACTGTGCAACAGAACCAAGCAATGTCTTACTTCTCCCTAACTGTAACCTAGTGAACACGGAACAAAATTTCTCCACCCTTGGCCCATATTTCCCTCTCCATTTTCTAATATCCACCATTAGACTTTATCATTGTGTTTGAAAAGGCAACCGCTGATTTGAATGGGATTCCTTCTAAGTACCGAATGTTAATTGAGTTCTTCTTTGAGTAACATTGTCACCTTGGAATAATGATTCCTGGTAACTCAGCTTGAACACTGTTCTCATCTCACAGCAGGTGCACACAAGCACACAAACACACAGAGACAAACACAGACACAGATACTATGGCCTTTTGGGGCCTTGTTCATACCATGCCCTTCTCAGCACTGGCTGCCCTGATAGGGCAACATGTGGACATGACACATGTGGGCCAAATCAAATTATTTCTTGCAAAAAAGTGCACATTCCACCCAGAAGTTCCAGCTTGAAAACTTCCTGGTTTCAACCTGGCCCAACCTAGCCATTGCAGCTGTTTGGAGAGTGAACCAGTGGATGCTAGCTTCTCTCTCTCTATTTCTCTGTCTGTGTAACTCAACCTTTCAAATAAATAAATAAGTCTTTCAAAAATATGAGCAGGAAATGAATCTAATGTTACCACTTCACTTATGTGAAGATCCCAACATGACTCTGAGTGGAAAAGCTGATGCTGAGTGAAAGATAAAGAACTGATGCCAAATGATGGTAGAGGCAATGCAACCTTCAGAAATAGATATAACTAGAAAAGCCCAGAGACACCATAGGAAATAACAGGAAGAGAATATGGATGTACATACACACAAGATGATTTTTCAGCTTGAATGAGGTCAGGAACATTCTGCATTGACAAAGCAGAGGCAGGGGTAGGGCAGTAAGACAGCCTTATGGACCTGGTAACACACTTGCCTACCCCTCAAACATTCACACAACATGTACATGCACATATTCTCATACTCACACACATGCACATACATGTGAACACACATACACACATATACACTCACATAACCACCACACATGCACACTCACACACATGTGCACACCCATGCACACACTCACACTCCCACACACAGGCACACACATGAAATGACAGACAGCAATATTTTCAGTTTGAAAGACAATCTCCTGGTCAGAATCTGTCTCATCATCAGAAAATATCAATCTGCACCATTTCAAAAATTAAAAACAGCAGAGGTGGATGTCTGGTGCAGCATTTAAGATGCTGCCTGGGACACCCACATCCCAGATCAGGTTGCCCGGCTGTGAGTTGTGTCTCTGCTCCTGATTCCAGCGTCCTGCTAATGCACTCTCTGGGAGGTTGCAATGACTACTGAGCTGTGTGGATTTTCTGCCAGTCACACAGGAGACCCACACTGAGTTCTGAGCATGGGATTTCTTTGGCCTGGCCCAGTCTTAGCTGTTGTAGGCATTTTCAGCATGAACCAGGGGAGAATGACTGTCTGTATTGCTTGTATGTCTTTGTCTATTTCTTTTCGTTTCTCCCCCATTCAAGTAAAATAAAGATAAATAAATATTAAAACAAAAATGCCCACAATTGCCTGTCTGTCCCTCCAGAGCTGCGACCCTCTTTTTTTTTAGGACTTTACTTATTTATTTGAGAGGCAGTGTTACAGACACACACACACATACAGAGAGAGACAGAAACAGAGACAGAGAGACAGAGAGATCTTATATCTGCTAGTTCACTCCCAAAATGGCTGCAACAGCTGGAGCTCTGCCAATCCAAAGTCAGGAGCCAGGAGCTTCTTCTGGGTCTCCCACATAGGTGCAGGGTCAAAGCACTTGGGTCATCAACCGAAGCTTTCCCAGGTGCATTAGCAGGGAGCTTGATCAGAAGAGGAGCAACTGGGACTAGAACCAGCACCCATTTGGGGTGCCAGCATTGCAGACAGAGACTCAGTACAGTACGCCAGAGTGTCAGCCCCCACTATCTTTTTTTACACCCTTAATTGCCAAGATTCTTGAATCCCTGTTCCATCTTTACCAGAACTGTTTTGTGCTTCTGAATTCCTGCTCCTACAGGCCTTCCACTAGGACCATCTAATTGTCAACAATGAATCCTGTGTTGCTAGTTTCAGTGGACAATCCTGTGTTTTAACACCATGAATAAATGCATAATTAAGCATGCAAGCAAATGAACACCACAATCTCTCTATCTGAAATAGACTGGATTGACTATCTGGTGACCTCAGGTAAGCGTTCTCAACTTCCACTCTGGGCCTTTCCTGCAGGGCCTGCTGGGCTCTCAGACTCACCTGCATGGGTTCTCTAGGAGGAAGGTCTCTGGGCAGAGGTGTGACTCCTCCAGGGATGGCTGATGATGGACACTGAAGCTCTGTCCCACACAGACAGCAGGAAGGAGTCAAACATCAGTCCCTGAGCCAGATGAAGATTGCGGTGAATTTACAGCTAGCCGTCTCTGCACAGTAAGCACATCTTCCTCCTGGGGCTCTGATTGATGAGCATCTGATTTCCCCATGGGGACCTTGGTCTGGGCAGAAACTTTCTGGCCAACCCTCTGTTCCCAAGAGACCAGAAATCATGTGTGCTCAGAGTCGATTATTCCTTCTCTGTGGATTCTCCTGCCCCCCAGAGGGCAAAGCTTTCAGCCACTGACCCTATTTGATTCAACACTTTCTGCAGAATGCAGCATAGAAGAACACATCTTCAAGAA
The DNA here is from genome assembly GCA_949820135.1 of Sylvilagus floridanus. Classification (NCBI taxonomy): domain Eukaryota; kingdom Metazoa; phylum Chordata; class Mammalia; order Lagomorpha; family Leporidae; genus Sylvilagus; species Sylvilagus floridanus. Next base: position 106,301,962 of record OX463233.1, on the reverse strand, counting down.
GTCCCTAGGGTTCTCCAATCCAACAGTTTGGGGACGCAGCTGCAGGCATGTCAGCAACAATGGTATTTCTCTCTTCAAGAAGGGGAAAACTGTTTCTCTATGTAAAACAAGGGCTCCTCACTTACAATGAGTTAGAAATTTTTATAACTTTTTTTATAAATACTACTTTAAGAATATAGTGGTTCTTCCCACCATACCCCTCTCCCCCCATGAATTAGAAAATATATTACATTTTACCAGCTGTCACTTAGTTTTCCGTATGTCTGTGAGTTAAAAGAGAGGTATTTGTATTTTATTTTATTTTATTTTATTTGACACATTTTATGGGGGACACTGAACATTGGGTATATGTATACACTGTGTTATGATCAAATCAGGGTAATTAGCATATCAATCACTTCAAACAAAGAATATTTCTTTAAGATGGGAACATTCAGAATCCTCTCCTGTAGCTATTTTGGGATATACTGAGCTTTATTGATAGCTGTAGTCATCTTACTGTGCAGTAGACAGCAGAATTTATTCCTCTTGTCCATCAGAATCTTGTACCAATTGACCAGCCACTCCCCAGGCTCCTCTTCCCCCTACACTCACTGATATTTTCTAAACACTCTTCCCTAGTCTATTTCTATGAGACCAACTCTGCAAGATTCTACTTACCAGTGAGTCATGTGGTATTTGTCCTTTCGTACCTGGATTTTTGCACTTATCATGATTTCCTTCAAGGACAAGGATATTCATGTTGTCTAGAATGAGACAATGTCCTTCTTCCTATAGCTGAAGAGTATCCCATTGTGTATTAACACACAAAATTCAATAGTTTTTGTATACACAGACAATGCCATGGCTGAGAAAGAACTTCTAAGATCAATCTTATTCACAATAGCTACAAAAAATTAAATCCTTTGGAATAAATTTATCCAAGAACGTCAAAGATCTCCAAGATCAAAAATAACCTTTAAAGAAAGATAAAGAGAAATATGGCAGAATAGGAACGGAGTGCACTGATAGTCCAGGAAAAGATAGTTTAATAAAAGTGGAAATATTGTAGTTTCAAGGAAGAGTTAGGGAAAAAACAGCAGAGGAAACTCTTCTGGAACCAGTGGGACATGGTGAACCTATGTGAGGGCACTGGTGCCCATGGCTTGGGATCCTGCCTGCCGAGCCTATGCACCAGTGCTGGAAAGGGAGGTGAGGCAAAAAAACCTCAGTATCCCAAGACACTGATGGGAAAGCAGAAGAACCTAGAGGGAACGAGGCTTGAAGCCCCATGGGAGAAGGTTCACCAGCCTAACTAGAGGAGAAAAAATAAAAAGGATCAGTACGAACGTGATTCTCTTTCTCCACTCACCTTACAAAGGCAAGCAAGACAGAGCAGGTGCCATTTTGGACATACGTAAGAGCTCAGCCACCTCAGAGCTGCTCCTGCCCTCAGCCAAGCAAAAAAACTTGACTCTGGTGGGGAGAAATAACAGGAGGTTAACACCTAGTGAATGTGTGGAGCTTATGAACTGGGGCTATGAAAAAAAAAACTGAGGGTGTGTGGGAGAACTCACGGAGTGCCTGAGACCTGAGTACAAAATGGGAGATGCCACGAATTCAGTAACCTTGGCTATACAGTGGGAGATTGCAGGGGAACCTGAGCTTACACTGAGGACTGCACAGATCCTTTGTGTGGTCCTTGGGACAGAGCAAACGAATATTATACTCACAGGGATAGAGCTCAGGCACTGACTGCATTCAAGAACAATAGCGCAGCTGTGCAGAATTACTTCACTTCTGAATAAGAGAGAGAGAGAGAGAGAGAGAGAGAGAGAGAGAGAAGATTTACCACACCTAAATTGGGTGTGTCACCTTTGGCACACTTTTAACCCTGAAGAACCAAACACAGCTGGCAGGCCAAACCCATCAGAAGCCTCTAAGGATCCATCAAAAGCAGACAGTCCACTTAATCTAGGGTCATAGTATACATAGAAAAACCACGACAGCGAGGGAAAAAAATTTAAAAAGAAGAAACCAAAGAATATCTCCACAATGCCAAGCAACAAACACAGAAACCAAGGAAAGAGGAACAAGGAAGACATCATCATATGTCCCCAAATGAACAAGACACCCCAATTCAAGATTATTAAGATGATGAGATAGAAGAAATGCAAGATATTGATTTCAAAAAATTTATGATAAGAACATCTAGAAGTTCTCAAAAAAGAAATTCTTGAACTACAGAAATCCTTACTGGACAGGGTAGAAAATCTCTCTCGTGAAAATAAAATCTTAAGGAGGAATCAAAATGAAATGAAGCAACTAGTAGAACATGAAATTGTGATAGTGAAGAGGAATCAAAATGAAATGAAGAACTCAATAGATCAAATGACAAACACATTAGAGAGCCTTAAAAACAGAATGGGTGAAGCAGAAGAGGGAATATCAGACTTAGAAGACAGAGCACAGGAAAGGAAACAGATAAACCTAAGAAAAGCAGAGGAATTTAGAAATCTAAGACATATTGGGAATCTACAGGATACTATTTAAAAAAACAACATTTAGGTTCTAGGAGTTCCTGAAGGCATGGAGAGAGAGAAAGGATTAAAATCTCATCATCCTCATAATCTTGAATTGGGGTGTCTTGTTCATTTGGGGACATATCATAGTGTCTTCCTTGCTCTTGTTCCCTCGGTTTCTACTTTTGTTTGGCATTTCTCCACACTCTCTCACCGGGCTGCCAAGGTTACGGAGTTTGTGTACTCAGTGAGTTCCCCTATCCCCCCTCAGATTTACACAGTCTCAGTTTGTTAGCTCCACCTACTTTCACTAGCTCAAACCTGTCAATGGCAGGCGCCGTATGTAAAATGGCGCCAGCTCTTTGTCTTGCTTGGCTTTGTAAGGTGAGTGTAGAGAGAGGCTAGTGTCCATGCTGGTTCCCCTTATTTATTCGTTTTTTTTTCTCTCCTCTGGTCAGCCTGGTGTAATTTCCCCAGTGGGGCCTGCCTTTCCCCACCTATGTCTTGGGTTACCAAGGGATTTTTGTCTCACCTCCCCTTCCAGCGCTGGTGCACAGATTCTGCATCTGGGCTCCCTCCCACGGCGGCTCCGTTCCCAGAGCACGGCTTCCACGCGGTGGGTGACCTTGCTCTCTGTGTAGGTCGGCAATGCCACATCCACTAGATCCAGAAGAGTTTCCTCTGCAGTTTTTTACTGAGTTTTTTCCTGAGGCTACAGTAACTCCATTTTATTAAACTATCTTTTCCCGGACTATTGGTATGCACCCTCACTATTCTGTCATCTTCGCTGAATCCCCAAGCATTGGAATTGTTGCTGATATATGAGATGTTGGCTTGGCAAAGAGCAGCCTAGCACACTGGGCCACACTGCTTGTCCCCTCCCCCTTACCTCAGGTGACTTTTTAATTTAATTTAATTTAATTTAATTTAATTTAATTTTTACAGGCAGAGTGGACAGTGAGAGAGAGAGAGACAGAGAGAAAGGTCTTCCTTTGCTGTTGGTTCACCCTCCAATGGCTGCCTCAGCTGGGGCGCTGCGGTCGGCACATCACACTGATTCAAAGGCAGGAGCCACGTGCTTATTCTGGTCTCCTATGGGGTGCAGGGCACAAGCACTTGGACCATCCTTCACTGCACTCCCAGGCCACAGCAGAGAGCTGGCCTGGAAGAGGGGCAACTGGGATAGAATCCGGCACCCAGACCGGGACTAGAACCCGGTGTGCCAGCGCTGCTAGGCGGAGGATAAGCCTATTGAGCCACGGCGCCGGCCTACTTTTATTTTTTTAAGATTTATGTATTTATTTGAAAGGCACAGTTACAGAGAGGTGGAGGCAGAGAGAGAGAGAGAGGTCTTCCATCTGCTGGTTCACTCACCAAATTGCTGAAACACCCGGATTTGCACTGATCCGAATCCAGGAGCCAGGAGCTTCTTCCAGGTCACTCATGTGGATGCAGGGGACCAAGGACCTGGGCCATCTTCTGCTGCTTTCCAAGGCCATAGCAGAGAGCTGGATCACAAGTGGAGCAGCTGGGACTGGAACTGGTGTCCATGTGCAATGCTGGATCTGCACACGGCGGCTTTACCCACTATGCCACAGTGCCAGTCCCAACATGTTTGTCCATTCACTGGTTCATTCCTCAAATGACCAGAACAGTCATGGCTGAGCCAGGGTTAAACCAGGAAGAAGGAATGACATCTGGGTCTCCCACGTGAGTGACAGGGGCCCAAGTTCTTGAGCCATCTTCCACTGCCTTCCAGGTACCTTAGCAGGGAGCTGGATCAGAGGTGGTGTAGCTGGGATTCAAGTCTGCATCTCACTATGGGATGCTGGCAATGCAAGCGCTGGCTTCACCTGCTGTGCCACAATACCAGCCCCAAGGTTGTGCCAGTCTTTCTAACCCCTCCATTAAGGGAGACTGGAACTGGCCAGCAAGGGAGGCTCGGGTATGGTGACCAGGGTTTGCCCGCAGCTCCTGATGGGCCTGGGTTATCTTAGATAGGCTCTTGCCTGAAAAGGCTCCTGAGTCCCAAACTGCAGTCAAAGAAAGAGGCCAGCAGGGGGAGCCCCAGGGCCAGCTGCCACCCTGCATGGGGCCCTGATGCTGGCCTATGGGCCAAGACCTCTTTGTAAGTGGGGATGGCCAAGTGGGAGGAAGGAAGCCCCCCAGGCTGGGTAGGGAAGCCTGAGGAGGGTGCCCTGGTCCTGCTTTTACTCAGGCCTGGAGCATGGTTGCTGGATGGGGCTTTCCCCGATTTTTCCAAGTCACTGCTTTGATTGGAATGTTGGTGAATCCACAACATGAGAGGACATAGCTGCTGTGGGTTGAATGGGATTTGGCTCCTGAGCTCATGCAGATTTTTTTTTAAGATTTATTTTATTTGAGAGACAGAGTTACAGAGAGAAGTAGAGAAAGAGGTCTTCCATCTGCAGGTTCACTCCCCAAATGGCCGCAATGGCCATAGCTGAGCTGATCTGAAGCCAGCAGCCAGGAGCTTCTTCCAGGTCTCCCACACAGGTGCAGGGGCCCAAGGACTTGGGCCATCTTCTGCTGCTTTCCCAGGCCATAGCAGGAAGTAGGATCGGAAGTGGAGCAGCTGGGACTTGCAGGCAACACAGGCCCCTCGTCTAGCTTTTCTAACCCTGAGTCATAGACTTAGGGCACTGAGTGGGGGAACTTCATTTAGTTATGGTGTTTAGGAAGTGCGCCTTGGGGTTGAAGACTGAACTCCTCCACCCCACATGCACCTCCCTGCTGATGCTCCTGGCAACGCGGTGGCAAGATGGCCCAAGTGCTCAGCCCCCTGCCACCTGTGTGGGAGACTCAGCTGTTCCAAGCTCTTGGCTGCCACAGTGCCCCATCCTGGTGGTGAGGCTCTTAGGAGTGTCAGCCAGGAGACAAACAATTCTCTCTCTCTCATTCTCTGTCTGTCTCTCAGTCACTCTGTATTTTGAAGAATATTAAAAAAAAAAAAAAAGAATACTTAAGGAAAAAAACAATCAGTTGGGGTGCCGGATTCTGTCCCGGTTGCCCCTCTTCTGGACCAGCTCTCTGCTGTGGCCCAGGAGTGCAGTGGAGGATGGCCCAAGCGCTTGGGCCCAGCACCCCCCATGGGAGACCAGGATAAGCACCTGGCTCCTGCCATCAGATCAGCGCGGTGCGCCGGCCGCAGCGCGTCATCCACGGCAGCCATTGGAGGGTGAACCAACGGCAAAGGAAGACCTTTCTCTCTGTCTCTCTCTCTCTGACTGTCCACTCTGACTCTCAAAAAAAAAAAAAAAACAACCAGGAGTGGGAGACCCTTAGGTCCCTGGGGAGCTCTCCTTGCAATGCTGTTCTTATGAGCGCGTTGGTTCTGGAGGTCTGAGGGGGGCCCAGCGGCTGTCCCTGCTTCCTGGCTGAATGCAGGCCCCTCTCTCTGCCCATGCCTCATCCATCCTGGCCTCTGGCCTCAGCCACCAGCTGAATCGATGGAACTCATCGTATATGAATGGGGAACATCCCAAGCCATGCACGTAAGCGAGCGTCCTTCTGTCCCAAGTGGCTGTGGCGGGTTTCTTGGCTAGTGCCAGGCTGATTCACACGGAAGGTAAAAGGCGGCACCCTAGGGTATGCCCCACCCAAGTTGTATTCCTAGGCTGGCAGGGATGGCTCCTTAGATCCGGTCAACTGCAAATCTCGCTGTCTCTTTAAAAAAAGATATCTCTTTAATTGAGAGGATAAATTACAGAGAGGCGGAGAGGGAGAGGGAGAGGGAGAGGGAGAGGGAGAGGGAGAGGGAGAGGGAGAGGGAGAGAGAGAGAGAGAGAGAGAGAGAGAGAGAGAGAGAGAGAGACTTCCAACCACTAAGCAATCTGGGATTTGGTTTTCTTACTACAAAGATGAGGCTCTGGCTGTCCTGCTGGGAGCTGAGGCTCTGCGAGGCAACTCTGTTTCCCCAGCGGGCGGAGCCGCTCCTCGTCAAGCCCAGCTCGGTCCCTCCAGGGTCTCCCCTAAATAGGACACCCTAGAATTCCTCCCGCACACCCTCCACCCTCTAGGAAAATCCAGAAGCTGTAGGAAAAGCTGAGGCCCCTACCCTCAATGGAGCAGTCATTCCCGTGCCCCACGGAGTGACGAGAGGCTAAGGGCGCCCCTGGTCATCCAGCGCCCCAAGGGCAGCACCTGTCCCGGGCTTCCCTGCTTCCCTGGATTCAGGGACCAAGAGGACTCGGCAGCAGCCTCAGTCCTGGGCGGCGCCCGAGCGGTTGGCCCCGCCCCTCCGGCGCCGATTGGCCAGGCCGCGTTCTGGGGGCGGAGTGTTCGTTCCGCCGCCGCCGGACCCGGGAACCCTCCGGAGGCTGCGGCGGCGGCTGAGGCGGCAGCGGCGGGGACAGCGGAGCCATGACCGCCCTCGGTCGTGCTTCGGGGGTCCGCGCCGGCGGCTGGGGGGACGCGGGGCGCGCCGTGCGGGGACCTTCCTCGCCTCTGCCCGTCCTCTTTGTGGTGTTGGTGGCGGCGCCCGGCACTCGCGCCGCGGGATACAGGGTGAGGGAGACCGCGGGACGGAGCGAGAACTGGCCAGAGGAAGCCTGAGGAGGGTCCGCGGGTGTGGACGGGTCCGATCCGGGGTGCCTCGAGGGGTGGCGGGTCCCACACGGGGTCCGAATGCGTGCCGGCTGCCATGGAAGGGGTCCTCGCCTCCCCGGGTCCCCGGGCTGCCGGCCACAGCTGTGCAGCCCCATGAGGGCGGTGTGGGGGCAGCGGGGGCGCTCAGAGAGAACCGGGGCTGTGGACGCCGCCTCCCTGAAGTCCACCCTGGCTCCTCCATTTCCTGCAGCCCCCTTTCCCAGATCACTGCCCTCTGTGTGCCCCAGGACGCCCGCAGGTCAGCTGTGTGCGGCGCTGAATGCACCTCAGCCAGGGCTCTGATGATTTTCCAAGGGCGAGAGGAAGAGCTATGGGACTGTGTGGGGTGGGAGCTATGGGTGTGAGCACCAGGATGCATGTGTCCTGCCTGGGAGGGCCTGGCCTCCTCTGCACAAAGTCAGGCTCAGGTGAGGACCCCACTACTGTGCCACAATGTCAATCATGCTCTCCAGTGAGTCAGGCCCTCCCCCACTCCACCTCTTTGTCCTGGGGGTACTGACACGGGTGTGTGTGTGTGTGTGTGTGTGTGTGTTGGGGTCCCCGTGCAGACATGCCCCACGGTGCAGCCAGACATGCTGAACGTTCACCTGCTGCCCCACACACATGATGACGTGGGCTGGATCAAGACAGTGGACCAGTACTACTATGGGGGTAAGTACTCGGTGGGCGTGGCTCCAGACACCCATCGTGGGTCTCTAACTCCTTCTGAGCCCTGGACAGCAGGGTGGGGGCAATGCCTGGCCTGGGCTCCTGTGTCTAGGAGGGTCCTCCTGGCTCTCCTGGTCCCTGAGTGCTGGACCTTGTGTCCACAGTTCAGAATGATCTCCACCACGGGGCCGTGAAGAACATCCTGGACTCGGTCATTTCCGCCCTGCGGGCAGAGCCCAGCCGCAGGTTCGTCTACGTGGAGATGGCCTTCTTCTCCCGTTGGTGGCACCAGCAGACGAACGCAACCCGGCAAGCCGTGCGGGAGCTGGTGCGCCAGGGTGAGCCTGCCCCAAGGACGGGAAGTGGAAGCCCAGCTCACTTCCTCCTGTAACCCTGGCTTCTGAGACGGGGAGTGAACGCTTTTCTCCTCTCATCCCAGCACCTCTCTCCCTGGCCCGGCTCCCAGCCCTTGACCCCGACCTTGCCCCTTCCCGCGCAGGGCGCCTGGAGTTTGCCAACGGTGGCTGGGTGATGAACGACGAGGCGGCCACCCACTATGGCGCCATCGTGGACCAGATGACGCTGGGGCTGCGCTTCCTGCATGACACATTCGGCGACGACGGGCGCCCCCGTGTGGCCTGGCACATCGACCCCTTTGGGCACTCTCGGGAACAGGCTTCTCTCTTTGCCCAGGTGCTGTCTGGACCTATCTTGGATCCACTGCTTCACTCGCTCCGACCCCTCCCTCAGGCACTCTAGCCCCCCAGCCTTTTCCCTACTATCTCCCTCGGACCAAGTTGGCTCAGTGACTCCCAACACCTTGGGCTGGTGTGAGTCCTCTCAGGTACCAACCCACAATGTCCTCCCAGCTGTCCTTTTCAGTTCTCCGACCCCACCCCACTTGCTAGGATCCTGGCTCCGCCCCAAGCTGAGTGACAGGTGGAGGCCTAGCCTGCTCTATCCCCTGAGTTCTGACCCCTTCCATCCTCAGACTGTGGAAGGCTGTGTTGTTGGGGAGGTAGCAGTGGATTCTGACTTTGGCCCCTCCTCCTCCCTGCTGTCACATGGTCTTCTGATGCTTCCTCAAGGTTGGAAATAAACTTAGTTTGAGCTCCACTGTCTAGCTGTGCTCTGCCCACCTCTCCCAAGCCAAGAGGAGCTTGTTGGTCGTGGACTGAACACTCATTGCTGGTGCTCCCTCCTACCCCACCACCCCTAGATGGGCTTTGATGGAGTCTTCTTGGGGCGCGTGGATTACCAAGACAGAGAGCTGCGGCAGAAGAAGCAGGAGATGGAGCTATTGTGGCGGGCCAGCGCTAGCCTGCAGCCCCCGACTGCCGACCTCTTTACTGGTGAGGCTGGGGGTGACCTGAGCCGTCCCCCAGCACCCCAGGCTCACACAGGCCCTGGGCTTGATTGAGTGCACTGCTATCAGCATCTTCAAATTCTTAGTCCACTATAGAACCAGGGCCTAGAATTTTCCTTTGCCCTGAGCCCTGCAAATTCTGTGGCCTGCCCTGGGGGAGGCATGGCCAGTTTGGACCCTAGGGCAGGTCAGGAGGGTGGGGTCCCCTGAGTCTCATGTGGCCCACAGGTTTGCTCCCCAATGTTTACAACCCACCAAAGCACCTGTGCTGGGACCTGGTGTGTGATCGTGACAGCTCCATGGTGGGCGACCCTTTCAGCCCTGAAGATGATGCTGATGTATTGGTTGATCACTTCCTAGATATGGCTGCTGAACAGGTAACCAGGTGTCCAGAACCGGTGAGACTCAGGTGTACAATGCTCAGAGCATTTCCCATGGCCCTGAATTTGCCCAACACCTACTCACAGCCCCTGGGGGAAGGTATTGTTCCCGTCACTGTGTCCATGTCCCCATCCGGCTTTGCAGGTGTTCCTCATAGAAGCATGCAGAAGCCAGCCAAGCACTGAGCCTCAGTGTACTCAGCTGTGTAGTGGGTAAAAGAGAAATGCAGACCAGCCTGTGGCTACTGTGTGTGCCTTTGCCCTCCGGTGCCACACCGCCACCATGCATTCTGGATCACATATGAGGGGTCGTTACAAAGCAAAGCTCCTGGAAACACATATTGAAAAACTTGAATAGCTTTCAAAAATTTTGCATCAAAATAACTTATCTTTTATACCTTTTTTAAAAAATATATTTATTTATTTGAAAGGTAGAGCTAGAAAGGCAGAGAGAGAGAGAGAGGAAATCTTCCATCTGCTGGTTCACTCCCCAGATGGTCGCAATGGCCGGAGCTGCAATAATCTGAAGCCAGGATCCAGGAGCTTCTTCCGGGTCACCCAAGCAGATGCAGGGGCCCAAGGACTTGGGCCATTTTCTACTGCTTTTCCAGGCCACAGCAGAGAGCTGGATCGGAAGTGGAGCAGCCAGGACTCTAATTGGTGCCCACATAGGATGCTGGCACTTCAGGAAGTGCCTTTACCTGCTATGCCATAGTGCCAGCCCTCTTTTATGTCTTTTTTAATATTTATTTATTTGAGAGGCAGAGTTACAGGGAGAAAAGGAGGGAGAGTCAGAGAGATCTTCCATTTGCTGGTTAACTCCCCAAATGTCCGAATGGCTAGAGCTGGGCTGATCAGAAGCCAGAAGCCAGGAGCTCCCTCTCAGTCTCTCATGTAGGGTTAGGGTCCCAAGTACTTGGCCCATTTTCCGTTGCTTGTCCAGGCCATCAGCAGGGAGCTGGATTGGAAGTACAGCAGCCAAGACTCAAACCGGCACTCGTATGGGATGCCAGCACTGCAGGCAGAGGCTTAAACTACTCTGTGACAGGGCTAGTCCCCTTTTATGTCTTTTTTAAAAGTTAAAAAAGGACCTATTTATTTGTTTGGATGACAGTGAGAGGGAGAGACATTGAGAAAGGAAGAGAGACAGTTTTGCTCCATGTGCTGCTTCACGCACCAAGCACCTGCTATCAGCAGTTGATGGGCTGGGCTGAAGCTGGGAGCCGGGAACTCCAACCTCATGTCCCACCTGGATGGCAGGCACTCAAGTTCTTGAGCCATTGCCTGCTGCCTTCCAGGGAGCTAACTAGCAGCAAGCTGGAATCAAGAGTGCAGCTGGGAATTGAACGCTGGCACTCCCAGGTGGGATGTGGGCATATGAGGAGGCAGCTTAGCCAATGCCCCAAATGCCTGCCCTACCTACGCTGGTATTCTGGACCAGCTGCAAAGCATCATCAGAAACTACGCGGGAATGTGGATAATGAAAAAATTATGCACAGATTTCAGTGGCATCAAACTCAATTTACCTTTAAATTCCATTGTCTGCTTTTTGGAACAAGCCTGTATGTACCAAACACAGCTAGACACAGGGGTGGCCAGAGATAGCATGACCTGAGACTTCCTTTTGCCCCACAGTGGCAGTCCTACCGCACCAACCACATTGTGATGACCATGGGCGGTGACTTCCATTATGAGAAGGCCCACATGTGGTTCAGTAACCTTGACAAGCTCATCCAGCTGGTCAACGCAGAGGTCAGTGTCCCAGCCCTGTGGTGCTCCTGTCCCAGCGTGTGCTTGAATGCAGGGACTTGGGTCCTGGGCACATCTACAAGTGCCATCTTAGTGTTCTCTTGTTTCTGCAACAAATAACCATGAACCAGGCAGCTCAAAACATCAGAGATCCGTGATCCCCAGGTCTGTAGATCAGCAGTCGAACCTGGATCACACTGGTCTGGCATGGAGCTGTGGGCACTCTCCGGAGGCTTGGGGAGAGAACCTGTGTCTTTGCCTTTTCCAGCTTCTGGACGCTGCCTGCAGTCCTTGGCTCATGGCCCCTACCTCTGTCTTCAAAACCAGCCACATAGCGCCTCTTTGGCACTTGATCTGTAGTCCCGTCTCTTTTTAATTCTCATCTATTCTATCTCCCTTTTTAAATGTTTAACAAATTTTTTGAAAGGCAGAAACAGAAAATCAGGCAGATACAAAGAGATCTTCCAACTACTGGGTCACAGTCCCCCCACCATCCCCCAAATGCCTACAGTGGTCAAGGCTGGCTCACTGACTACTTAATTTCATTTTTATATTGTTATTTATTTACCCTCATTTTTATCTAAAAGATGGAGAGATAGATTCAGATATATCTGCTGATCCATCCCCCCATGTGCCTGCAGCATGGAGCTGAGCCAGGCTACAGCCAGGAGCCAGGAGTTCCTTTCAGGTTTCCCCTATAGTTGGCTGGATCCCAACTACTTGAGCCTTCCCATGGTCCCTCCTGGGTGTGCATTAGCAGAAAAAAAGGATTGGAAGCTGGAAATAGCTGGAAACTACATGAAGCAGTCCAATATGAGATGCAGGTGTTTGAAGGGGTATTTTAAGTGCCGTGTCAAAATGCCAGCCCCTTATTTTATTTTAACTTTAAATTCAGTTTTATTTGAAAGGCAGAGGGAGAGACTCCCTAAATGCTTGGGGCATGGCAAGATCAGAGGTAGGAATGGGGTCTCCCACATGGGTGGCAGGGATGCAGTGATGTGAGTGATCATCCATCCGCTGCCCCCTAGGGTGTGCAGAACAGGAAGTCAGATCAGATCTGGGATGCAGAGGAGCTGAGACCTGAACCAGATCCTCTGAGCTAGCACGGAGGTGTCGCAAGCAGCATCTGAACTGCTGCATCCAATGGCTGCTCCCCACTTCCGCTCTTCCAGACTCTTGTGATCACACTGGGCCAGTGCCTGATCCAGTAGAGTGTACGTATTTTAATAGCAGCTAATTGGCAAACCTAATCCTTTGTGCAACCTTAATTCCCCGTTGCCATGGCATCTACCATAGTCACAAGTTCTGGAGACCAGGACATGGTAATTTGGGGTGCTCATTCTCCTGGCCACAGATGTGTTGTGCATTTGTCACTTGCAGTTGTGGCTGGATACACAATCACTCCTTTCCCTCCACACAGAAATGTGCCTGTCCTCTCCCACCTAAAACTCTGCGACTTAGGCCGGCGCCGTGGCTCAACAGGCTAATCCTCCGCCTTGCGGCGCCGGCACACCGGGTTCTAGTCCCGGTCGGGGTGCCGGATTCTGTCCCGGTTGCCCCTCTTCCAGGCCAGCCCTCTGCTGTGGCCCAGGAGTGCAGTGGAGGATGGCCCAAGTGCTTGGGCCCTGCACCCCATGGGAGACCAGGGAAAAGCACCTAGCACCTGGCTCCTGCCATCGGATGAGCGCGGTGCGCCGGCCGCAGCACGCCATCCACGGCAGCCATTGGAGGGTGAACCAACGGCAAAGGAAGACCTTTCTCTCTGTGTCTCTCTCTCTCACTGTCCACTCTGCCTGTCAAAAAATAAAAAAATAAATAAATAAAAATTAAAAAAAATAAAAATAAAAAAACTCTGCGACTTAGTAGCTCTGTGACTTAGAGAGGTTCTTAAGCACTCAGTGTCTTAGCTTTCTCATCTATAAAATGGGCACAGTGTTGAGGTTGATTCGTTTCTGAGGAAGAGCGTGGTGGGGGCAGGAGGCGCGGAGTCACCACACAGACCCCAGGAGTTGGCTGAAAGCAGGCCTGAGGCAAGCAGCTTGCAGACTCATTTATTTCAGTTGCTACAGCTGCTTATATAACCAAGGCAGCCAATCCAGTCAAGGGGTGGTCTATGCCCTAGCCAATCACAGCCTGTTGCCAGGCAGTTTCCAAAGCCATCCAATCACAGCCTGTTGCCAGTCAGGCTCTGTTGCCAGGCAGTTTTTGAAACCATTAAATCACGTCCTGTTGTCAGTCAGGCTCTGTTGTCGTGTGGTTTCTGAAGCCATCCAATCATGACCTGTTGCCAGGCAGTTTGTTGCCAGCGGCCATCTTGGCATGGCCTTCTCATTCCACCACATTTCCCTCTTTTTGTTTATTTTTGAGCAACGGGAGGCATGATTCTTGGCCATACCATCGTTGACCGTTTCTATGTGGTCTCCATATGCAGCTGTGCCTGTCTTAGGTTGTCCCCCAGGGGATCTTACCCAGTGTTGACTAACCAGTGCTCAAAGTGGGAGACCACAGGAGTGCTTGCTCAGATGGGGGTAGGAATGAGGAACAGTGGTAATCAGGAATGGCATGACCACACACAGGCTGTGCACCTTTTGAGTGGCTGACCAGAGCTAGTGGGATATAAAGCAGTAGTGGATGTGGCTATGGGCAGTGTCTCAGGGTAGGATGATAGGGCAGGTGTGTCTGCTAACAAGGTAGGCTCTCAGTCTTGTTCAGCTGGTTCTGGTTGGCTGTCAGTTGCAGGCTTGATGTTTCAGGTTGGTACCCAAATGGGCTATCCTGCATTCTCTGGAAAGACACAAGCATATCCTCGACCCTTGTTTAGCAGAGGGTGTGGTCCCTTCCGTTCTCCTGTCAGGGAGTCTTTCCACCTAACCATAGGGGCTGGGGTCTGGGATGGAAAGGATCCCCAGTGTTTATAAGCTGGGCTGATCCCTTGGGAATCAAAGCTAAGAAAATCAATAGTGATAAAGGACCTTAGTCAAAGCAAGCTGTGGTTCTGGGGGCATATGATTGTTTTTCTGTCTTTGTAAGAGATCTTTAATAGTCCTATGAGTTCTTTCAACGATTGCCTGTCCCTGTGGGTTGTATGGGATACCTGTGGCTGACTGTATGTTCCAGGATTTCAGGAAGGAATTAAATTCCTGTGATGTATACGCTGGCCCGTTATCAATCTTTATGGTCCAGGGGACACCAAGGACCAGCATGGCTGCTCCTCCTTTAACACTCCAGCTTCCCTGTCTCCCCCTCCAGGAAGCTCACCTAACCCCCAGGCAGAACTCTGGCTCTCCGCTCTGGGATCACACAATGCCTCTGATGCTGCAGTCAGTTGTAACCACTGTTCAATGTTGCTCTTCCCCTGGGCTCTAAATTCACTGCGGGTGGGGCGGACTCTCTGGATCCAGATGGTGCCTGAAACCCTTGTGGCTAAGAGCACAGTGACTGCTGATTGAACACAGGGTGTGCGTTTGTACAGGTCACTGCAGTGGGCCCTCTGCATCCATGGGCCTCACATCTGAGGAGTCAACCAACTGTGCCTAGGATTTTTTTAACTACATCTGTTCTGAATATATGCAGACATTTTTCTTTTCAAAAATTGTATTATTTGCTGGTGCCAGCATGGTGGCACAGTGGGTGCAGCCTGGGATGGTGGTATCCCATATGGGCACCCGTTGGAGCCCTGGCTGCTCCACTTCCAACCCAACTCCCTCCTAATGCGCCTGTGAGAGCAGGGGAAGATGGCCCAAGTACTTGTATCCCTGCCACTCATGGGGGAGACCTGGATGGACTTCCAGGGTCCTGGCCATTTGAGGACTGAAGCAGCAGATAGCAGATTTATCTCTGTGTCTCCTTCTCTCTATATAACACTTTCAAATAAATCACTGAACTTTTTTTAAAAAATTATGAATACTTTGGAAATTTCGTTAATTATTTATCTTACTTGTTTGAAACGTAGAGAGCACCTCTGCTCAGTCACTCCCTAATGCAGGCAACCACAGGGGCTGGCACAGGCTGAAGCTAGGAGCCCAGCTCTCAGGAATCCAGGTCTCCCAGGAACCCAAGCCTTGGAACCCTCACCTACCACCTCCCAGGATGAGCAGCAGCAGAAAGCTGGAACTAAAAACACAGCTGGGATTTGAACCTAGAAACTCTTACGTGGGATGTGTGCATTCCTAGTCACGCCTTAACCATTGCATCAGATGCCTACCTGAGAGCTTTTCTGTGGAATTTGTTTTTTTCTGGGGATCCTGGAACTACACCACTGTGGATACTGAGGCAGGACTCTGTGTGTGTGTGTGTGTGTGTGTGTGTGTGTGTAGACATATGTAGGCACACAGAAGCACAGCCCTTCATTCATGCAAACATTGGTTGAGCACCTATTGTATACACTAGGAACACAGTACAGCAGAACAAACATCTTTTTCCTCCTGTATACCAATTTCCTCTCCTCACCTCTCTCAGTAGATGAGCGTCCATTCGCTACAAACATGGTCTTTTGGCAACAATCTGATAGGGCTGAAAATATGATTATTCCTGCCTTGTGTGTCACACTTTGTTTTCCCACATGAGTTTTTCTTGCTGAAATTGGTGTCCTTGAGATGGTTTAGTAAAATTTCAGATGTATTCTTGCAGAGACCATTCCAGGGATGGTAATGTTTGACCACTGGTGTGCTCTCAGAAGGTGGACTCAGCACCCGAGCCGACAGGATGCGCGCCTGTGGGCACCGGGTGGGAGGCTGAATGTGTACACCTGTGGGTCCCAGGGACACAGCACTGTCCCCCAGGGCTCACCCACTCCCCTCCCCCCAGCAGCAGGCAAACGGGAACCTCGTCCACGTGCTCTACTCCACCCCCGCCTGTTACATCTGGGAGCTGAACAAGGCCAACCTCACCTGGTATTTGGGGGTCCCCAGAGGAGGCCGGGGGTTGGCACGCCCCGCGCCTCGTGACCCCGCCCTCTCCGCCCGCGCAGGTTGCTGAAGGAGGATGACTTCTTCCCATACGCGGATGGCCCCTACCAGTTCTGGACCGGCTACTTCTCCAGCCGGCCGGCCCTCAAGCGCTATGAGCGCATCAGCTACAACCTCCTGCAGGTGGGCGGCGCCGGCGGGAGGGGGCAGCCAGGAGGCCCCTGAGACCAGGAGCCTGAACTTGTGCACTGCTCCCCAGGTGTGCAAGCAGCTGGAGGCGCTGGCGGGCCCGGCGGCCAACGTGGGGCCCTATGGGTCAGGAGACAGCGCTCCCCTAGGTAGGGGTCGGCCGGCGTGGGGGTGGGGACAGGAGAGGGGCTGCAGGTGGGATCCAGCCCTTGGCTGCCGCCAAGACGCTAACCAAGAGGCACCTGCCCTTTCCTGTCCCCGCGGGGTCCGGGCTGAGTCCCACGAAGACCCCTCCCGCACCCCTGTGTGCCCGCAGAGGAGGCCATGGCGGTGCTGCAGCACCACGACGCCATCACGGGCACCTCCCGCCAGCTCGTGGCGGAGGACTACTCCCGCCGGCTGGCTGCAGGCTGGGGGCGCTGCAAGGTGCGCGGGGCGGGGCCCGGGCGCTGGTGGATACTGGAGAAGGCAGGGTCAGAGCTAGGAGGAGGTGGAGGCAGAGACTGGAGACCAGGAGGAAGAGGGCATGGGAAACCCTGGGCGCAGATGGAAAGGGGCGGAGCTCGAGACTGGGGGCGAGGGTGGATCCGGGTGGGGCGTGGTTGCGACGTGTGGAGCCCAAAGAGGCCAGAGAGGAGAAGCTTAGGCTGACAAAAGAGAAAGGGGCGGTGCTTCAGAGGGGTGGTGTAGAGATGGGGCCAGGGACTGGCACCCCAGGCAGAGACCCGGGTGGGCGTTTAGAGCGAAGCCGCCCCGTGGCGCTGCTCCCCAGGTTCTCCTGAGCAACGCCCTGGCGCGGCTTAGCGGCTCCCAGGAGGCTTTCTCCATCTGCCCGGAGCTCAACATCAGCGTCTGCCGGCTCAGCCAGACGTCGGCGCGCGTGAGCCGGGGTGGGGGCGGGGCGGGAGGCAGGTGCCGCGGGCGGGGCCCCAGGGGGAGGTGACCCCGACAGGTGGTGGGGCGCACGGAAGAAGAGGCAGGGCTGCCGCTGATGGGGTGCACGGGGTGCTGGTAATTATTTTGGATGGCCATTGGAGGGTGAACCAACGGCAAAAGGAAGACCTTTCTCTCTGTCTCTCTCTCTCACTGTCCACTCTGCCTGTAAAAAAAAAAAAAAAAAAAATTATTTTGGATGACCTTTGTCGAGCGAGACTTTGTGGGGCTCAGCCAAGTCAGGGCAAGACAGAGACCACCGAACCCTCCCACAGGGGGCTGGGCCTAGGGGTGTGACGGGCGGGTCTGGAGAGGCCTGCTGTGACCCCCGCCCTGCTTGTCCCCCTCCCCCAGTTCCAGGTCGCCATTTACAACCCCCTGGCCCGGAAGGTGGACCGCATGGTGCGGCTGCCGGTCAGTGCAGGCGCTTTCCTCGTGAAGGACCCCAGTGGCCACGCGGTGCCCAGCGAGGTGAGCCCCTTCAGGGACTGTCACCCGTGGACACCCATGGACACGCCCCTCCCCCTCGTGTCCCCTCCTGTCCTTGCAGATCTCTGCCCGCTCTGGCCCTTAGCATCAGCCCCCATCGGAGCATCTCTCCCACCCGAGTGGTCCCTTTAATTCCCCCAGGACATTTCCTCCCTGTTTCTGGAGAGCCCCTGCCTCCCAGACGGCCTCCCCCCCTTGAGCCTCCTCCTCCCCTGCAGTCCTTCCTCCCTCCATTGCCTCCCCCATCTCTCTCCTCCCTCCCAGGGCTCCCTCCCCTCCTTGAGTTTGCTGCCTGCTGTACTGAGTGTGATGCTTTCTGTGCGCACCCACAGCCTCTTGGCTCAGCTTCCCCCTCCCTTCCCCGAGGTGCTGCTGCTGCCCCAACCAGAGGGACAGAAGCCCAGCCCAGAGCTGCTGTTCTCTGCCTCGGTGCCGGCCCTGGGCTTCAGCATCTACTCCGTAGCCCGAGTCTCTCTCCAGAATCCCAAGGCCCACAGCCCTGAACGCATCCCCCAGAAGTCCAGGACTGGGGTCTTGCTTATCCAAAACGAGGTGAGACCCCCTTGTGATGCTTTTTCCTGCTTTGGGGACAAATCTAAGGTGTTGTGGTGAGCTGTGTGGGCTCTGGGTTAGCAGTTCCGGGGTTTGTGGTCTGCCATCACCTCACTCCCCTGATGGAGTGACCTTGAGTGACTGACCTTCATCTGAGCCTCAGTGTCCTTTTCCGGGGCTGCTGTGAGGAGTCAGGGTGATCATGGGAGACACTGGACAGCAAAGTAGGAGAGTCAAAGAGGATGGCATGTAGAAGTTTGCAATTTTTAAAAGAAGATTTATTTATGAATTTGAAAGGCGGAGTTACAGAGAGAGAGGGAAAAGAGTCAGAGAGAGGGAGGTCTTCCTTCCTCTGGTTCACTCCTCAAATGGCCGCAAGGGCCTGAGCTGATCTGAAGCCAGGAGCCAGGAGCCAGGAGCTTCTTCTGGGTCTCCCATGTGGGTACAGAGGCCCAAGCACTTGGGCCATCCTCCACTGCTTTCTCAGGCACAGGGAGCTGAATATGAAGTGGAGCAGCCGGGACTCAAACCGCTGCCCATATGGGATTCCAGCACTGCAGGCGGTGGCTTTACCTGCTACGCCACAAGGCCAGCCCCAGAACTGTGGCTTTTACCATGAAGGAACCATGTGCTGGATATGGCTGCATTAAGATTGTCATGAGTTTAAAAAAATCCAAGGCTATTGTAACCCTGTTTCCATAAAAAATGTAGGAAATCCTAATGTATGGCAATGTTGGCCTGAGGGTAAATCCCATCCAGGAAGGCTTTGTTATAATTCATTCATCAGTGTTATACTGAGTTTGTGTTTGGATTCTAATGGAAATGAAAGTATTGCTGTGGACCCCTAAACATCTGTGGGAGCCTGCTTCATGGTCCCTGTGTCAGCTGCCCGTGCTGGCTTTGGTCTGAAGCTACGGGGGCCATGATCAGAGCTGGGCTGACCCAGGCCATCGATGGGGACTGAGTGTGGGACATGAACACAGAAGCTAGGGACCTGGAAGGGATCCACTGTACAGTCCCAGAGGGCCATGGGGTGATGAAGCTGGACCCATTAGGATCCTCTAAAGGGGCGGGGGTGCTGGCTGATGGTGTGAATGTGGGAGGGAGAGGGGTGGAGGCGCTGGCTGATGGTGAGGAGTGGGAGAGTGAGAGGAGGAGGGGGCACTGCAGGGTGCTGTCTTGAGCTCCAGGAAGAACGGAGCTGCCATTGGCTGAGGCCGTGCCCTTTGTCGTGTGTCTTCCATCTTCTGCACAGTTCCTCCGGGTGACCTTCAATCCTGAGACAGGCCTCTTGATGCAGATTGAGGACTTGGAGCAGAAACTCGTGCTGCCCGTGAGCCAGGCTTTTTTCTGGTGAGAGGGGATCCGCAGGCCAGGGAGGGGGGCAATGTGGAGCCGGAGCCCCTTATCTAACTCTCACCTGCCCCAACTCCAGGTATAACGCCAGTACAGGTGACGAGAGAAGCAGTCCGCCCTCTGGAGCCTACATCTTTAGACCCTACGGATTGAAACCACTGCCCGTGAGCCGCTGGGCTCAGATCCGCGTGCTGAAGGTCTGGGGCCAGGAGTCATGAGTGGGCAGTGGGGAGGGGAGGGGTGTGTGCCAGGTGCCAGGTGGAGAGGGGAGAGAAGTCCAGTGTCCCTGAGGGAAGAGGGTTACAGGGGCTAATGAGAGGCGGCTGCCTCTCCCAGAGACGCACATGTGACGCCAGTGACCCCTGCTGTGGGTGTCGGGATTACCAGCAGCATTGGAAATCAGGTTTGGGGTGTTCACGCGTGGGGAGACCCCAGGACAGGGACCTGCAGAGGTCCCCGATGTCAGTGTAAGAGGAGTTGGTATTGGGAGTGGAGACTGGAGAGTTGGCACTCGCAGAGAAGCCTGGTTTTGGGGGAAGGGCAGTATTCCTGGTGCTTGCGTCCATGTGTTGTCATAGGGTGGGAGGAGGACAGGCAGTGGCAAGGCCCATGTCTCTGCAGGCTCAGGAGCCTGAGAGTTGATGTTCTTCCTCTCGAGGCGCGTGTCTCCCCGCCTAGGGCGACAGTGTAGTAGGATGCGGTCTTGCCGGTTGTGACTGATTACCCAAGTGAACTGTGTCTAAGCGAGACAAAGACTCTTTCTTTTTAACACCAAGTCAGGCTGGTCCACCAGGGATGTTGGGGTGATTCCCTAGGCACCCAGGCCCCTTCTGTCTTGGTGCAATGCCTTCTTCAACAGTCAGCTCCTCATGGTCCAACATGGCTCCCAGGCTCCAGCTATTTCATCTGCATTTGAGCTTAGCTACTGATAGCCTCAGGGAAGTTGGGGCAACGTAGTCTTTTGCAGGGAGCCACATGTGGAGCTAGAACTCAGCTCTGCCGACCCCTAGGCACAATAGGCTAATCCTCCGCCTAGCGGCGCCAGCACACCAGGTTCTAGTCCTGGTCGAGGCAGTGGATTCTGTCCCTGTTGCCCCTCTTCCAGGCCAGCTCTGCTGTGGCCAGGGAGTGCAGTGGAGGATGGCCCAAGTGCTTGGGCCATGCACCCCATGGGAGACCAGGAGAAGCACCTGGCTCCTGCCATCGGATCAGGGCGGTGCGCCGGCTGCGGCGGCCATTGGAGGGTGAACCAACAGCAAAAAGGAAGACCTTTCTCTGTCTCTCTCTCTCTCTCTCACTGTCCACTCTGCCTGTCAAAAAATAAATAAATAAATAAATAAAAATTTAATAAAAAAAGAACTCAATTCTGAGGAGGGCAAGGGAGGTTATGTGGGCAGCTAGCACATGGGCCCCACTCAGGACTTCTGGGCAGGGACTGAGCGGGAAGTGTGGACTTCACATCCAGGCAGGTCCAGGACTTCACTTCCAGGTGGTAATGGCTGGGATTCCTGTGCAGTTTTGGGGTGGACCCTGATGGAAGCTTCTGGAGGGTTCACAGCAGGGGGCATTTGCACGCCTCCCCTCTGCCCAAGGCTGGCCTGACCCCCGCCCTCTGCCCTGTGTGTCCTCAGACGCCCTTGGTACAGGAGGTGCACCAGAACTTCTCATCCTGGTGTTCCCAGGTGGTTCGCCTGTACCGCGGACAGCGCCACCTGGAGCTGGAGTGGACGGTGGGGCCCATCCCTGTGGGGTGAGTGCTGGGACTGGGGCTGGGGCTGGGGGTGAGCACCAATTCAGGATGCTTTATTTTAAAATATTGTTTTTGAAAAATGGAGTTAGAAAAGAGATTGAATCCTTTGGACAGATTCCTCCCATCTGGTTCACTCCTCAAATGCCCCCAAAGACCTGGAGCTAGGCCAGGAGGAAGCTGGGAGATGGGAGCTCAACCTGGTCCCCCGTGTGGGTGGCAGGACTGTCACTGTCACTGCTGTCTCTCGGGGTCTGCGTCAACAGAGGCAGGAAGCAGGAGCACAGCTGGGACTCAGGCCCAGGCACTGTGATAGGTGTGGCGGCATCCCAGCTGGCGTCTTAGCCACTGCCCCCAACACCGCTCCCAGAGTGAGTTTAGATGAGGCTCACGAGGTGCTGTCCCATTGGGTACAGTGATGAGTGGGGGAAGGAAGTGATCAGTCGCTTCGACACGCCGCTGGACACCAAGGGCTACTTCTACACGGACAGCAATGGCCGGGAGATCCTGAAGAGGAGGTGACAGGGACACTGGGCACCTGCAGGGCAGTGGTGATGTGTGGAGGCCCAGGGGCGGGGGCGCTGGCTGATGGTGTGAATGTGGGAGGGAGAGGGGCGGGGGCGCTGGCTGATGGTGTGAATGTGGGAGGGAGAGGAAGAAGGGAGAGAGCAGAGTTGGGGAGCCTGTGTCCCAGCCTGACCAGATGACCTTCCGTCCCCCAGGAGGAATTATCGGCCCACCTGGAACTTGAACCAGACAGAGCCGGTGGCGGGGAACTACTATCCAGTCAACACTCGAATTTACATCACGGTACCCTCCCCCACCCCGTACCTCCCCAGGTACAGAATGGGGAGGGCCCCTCACTGGTGGCATCTCCCAGGTGCCTGGGGCTCCCCATCTGCCCTCACGCTCACCCCTGCCACCCAGGACGGGAAGAAGCAGCTGACGGTACTGACGGACCGCTCACAGGGGGGCAGCAGCCTGCAGGACGGCTCGCTGGAGCTCATGGTGAGGGGGTGTGGGAGCCTTAGCCACCCAAGGGTCCTCTTTTCAAGTCTATGCGGGACCGAGGACAGGGATCCGCGCTGGGCCCAACGGCTCTCCTGGCTGCTCTTCCCCCAGGTGCACCGCAGGCTGCTGCTGGATGATAACCGTGGAGTGGGGGAGCCGCTGCTGGAGGAGGGCTCAGGGTCATGGGTGCGAGGGCACCACCTCGTGCTGCTGGACGCAGTGGGCACGGCGGCCGCGGGGCACCGGCTGCTGGCGGAGAAGGAGGTCCTGGCCCCACAGATGGTGCTAGCCCCTGGTGGTGGTGCCCCCTACCAGCCCGGAACCGCCCGGCTCACTGAGGTGAGGGACGGCGCTGTAGGCAGAGACAGAATGCGAAAGGAGCCTGCGAAGGGTGCGGCTTGCCTGCGGGTTTTTTTTGACCTGGTTGGGAGCCACCTCGGGGGACCTTGGTTGGACTTGGGAGTCAGTTAGGTCGGCCATCTCGGTGGTCCCGCCCAGGCCTCCACTGGTAGTGCAGAGCCCCAGCTCCCGCCCCACCATCGCCTCCCCGTCTCGGCCCCGCCCTGCCTCGCTTAGTCCCCGCCCCCTATGCATCCCGCTCTTGCCTCGCCCATCACACACATCCTTTTCCTGGTCTTCATCCCTGGGCTCAATGGCATCTGTACTGCCCCTGCACGCCTCAGACACCAGCGGGTGGAATCTTCCTCCACCTTGGGACCACCCCGTCCTCTCATTGGCTCAGTCGTACAAGATCCCCTCCATTCCTCTTCTCTGAGTCCCGCCCACCCTGCGTAAAGCCCCGCCCCCCTCCGACTCAGCCCCGCCTCCGTCTCCCCGCAGTTCTCAGGGCTGTGCCAAGAGCTCCCGCCCTCCGTGCACCTGCTCACCCTGGCCCGCTGGGGCCCAGAGACGCTGCTGCTGCGCTTGGAGCACCAGTTCGCCAGCGGGGAGGACTCGGGCCGCAACTTGAGCTCCCCTGTGACCTTGGATTTACAGGTTAGGAGAGCAGAGGTGGGAAACAGACAGGAAATGGGCACGAGGGAGACGAAACGGAGGGAGGGGTAGGGGAGCCATCTTTGCCCCCACTGATCAGATCCTGTTCACTGTTCCCACAGAACCTGTTCTCCACCTTCACCATCACCCGCCTGCAGGAGACCACGCTGGCGGCCAACCAGCCCCGGGCCAGTGCCTCCAGGCTCAAGTGGACGCCAGACACTGGTGGGCACCTAGTGTAGGAGGAGTGAGCTCCTGCCTGGGGCTGGCAGCTGGTGGCGGTGTATGAGGCATGGGTATGTGGACCAGGATCCAGTGTAGAACCTGAGGACCCTGGACAGATCCAGGCTCAGGGCTTCAGCGTCCAAAGTGGGCTCAGCAAGCGAGCAATAGGTCATGTGGGTTGAGCATTCGGGCCCAGGAACAAGTTTCGAGGGTCTAGTCATGGTTGTCTAGTTCTGGGGTTGTTTTGAGGGTGTGAGGGTGAGGGCCAAGCATTGCAGAGGAATGGGGGGGGGGGGTGTCTAGTGGTGATATTTAGGCTTGAAGAAAGAGTTTAATGTCCAGGATGAGCCCCGGGGGGACATCTGGAGACGCACAGGTGTTCAGGCCCAGGGGAGGGAGTGAAGGAGGGCGGGGAATTCTCACTCTTGGGTCTCCCCTGCCCAGGCCCCGTACCAAACCCCTCGGTGCCCGCTCTGGACCTGGCCAACATCACACTGCAGCCCATGGAGATCCGCACATTTGTGGCCTCGGTCCAGTGGAAAATGGACGGTGGGACCTGCGGGGAAGTCGCCTAGCAAGCCTGAGCTCTCTGCCCCTGGGGCGAGTCCGACTCTTTCCCTCTGTCCCCATGCTGCCGCCCAAAATGCCATTAAAATAGTGATGACACTCCGGTCGCCGAAGGACTCTTTGTGGCACATTTAGAGGGAGATAGAATGTATGACCTAGAGGCCGGCGCTGTGGCATAGTGGGTAAAGCCACTAGAAGCAGTGCCAGCATCCCATATGGACCCAGTTCGAGTCCCAGCTGCTCCACTTCTGATCCAGCTCTCTGCTAATGTGCCTGGGAAAGCAACAGAATGGCCCAAGTCCTTGGGCTCCTGCACCTGCATGGGAGACCCAGATGGAGCTCCTGGCTCCTGGCTTTGGCCCAGCTCTGGTCGTTGCAGCCTTTTGGGGAGTGGAACAATGGATGGAAGATTTATCTCTGTCACTCTGCCTTTCAAATAAATTTTATGTAAAAAAAAAAAAAACATTCACTGGGGCCGGCGCTGTGGTGTAGCATGTAAAGCCGCTGCCTGCAGTTCTGGCATCCTATATGGGTGCCGGTTTTGAGTCTTGGCTGCTTCACTTCTGATCCAGCTCTCTGCTATGGCCTGGGAAAGCAGTAGAAGATGGCCCAAGTCCTTGGGCCCCTGTGCCTGCATGGGAGACCTGGAAGAAGCTCCTGGCTCCTGGCTTCAGATTGGGATAGTTTTGCTGCCAACTAGGGAGTGAACCAGTGGATGGAAGACCTCTCTCTCTCTCTCTCTGCCTCTCCTTCTCTGTCTCTCTCTGTAACTCTGACTTTCAAATAAATATATAAATCTTAAATAAATTCACATATATATTTGAAAGGCAGAGTGATGGAGATAGAGATAGAGATAGAGATAGAGATAGAGATAGAGATAGAGATAGAGACAGATCTCCCATCTGCTGGTTTTCTGCCCAATAGGCCTCTAAAGTTGTGCTGGTGGTGACCAAAGTCAGGATCCTGGAACTTCATCCAGGTCACCCACATGGATGACAGGGACCCAAGTACTTAGACCACCATTTGTTATCTTCCCAGTTACATTAACAGGTAGTGGAACCCCCAGAGGATCCTCAAGGATTGGAATTGTTGCCTTATGAGATGTTGGTTTGGCAAACAGCAACCTAGCACACTGGGCCACACTGCTTGTCTCCTCCCCCTTACCTAAGTTGAATTTTTAATTTAATTTAATTTTATTTTTACAGGCAGAATGGACAGTAAAAGAGAGAGACAGAGAGAAAGTCTTCCTTTGCCTTTGGTTCACCCTCCAATGGCCGCCGCGGCCGGGGCACTGCAGTCGGTGCAGCGCACTGATCCAAAGGCAGGAGGCAGGTGCTTCTGCTGGTCTCCCATGGGGTGCAGGGCCCAAGCACTTGGGCCATCCTCCACTGCACTCCCTGGCCACAGCAGAGAGCTGGCCTGGAAGAGGGGCAACTGGGACAGAATCCGGCTCCCCGACTGGGATTAGAACACGGGGTGCCGGTGCCGCTAGGCAGAGGATAAGCTTATTGAGCCACGGCGCCGGCCTACTTTTATTTTTTTAAGATTTATGTATTTATTTGAAAGGCACAGATATAGAGAAGTGGAGGCAGAGAGAGAGAGAGGTCTTCCATCCACTGGTTCACTCGCCAAATCGCCACAATACCCGGATTTGCACTGATCCGAATCCAGGAGCCAGGAGCTTCCTCCAGGTCACTCATGTGGATGCAGGGGACCAAGGACCTGGGCCATCTTCTGCTGCTTTCCAAGGCCATAGCAGAGAGCTGGATCACAAGTGGAGCAGCTGGGACTGGAACTGGTGTCCATGTGCAATGTTGGATCTGCACACGGCGGCTTTACCCACTATGCCACAGTGCCAGTCCCAACATGTTTGTCCATTCACTGGTTCATTCCTCAAATGACCAGAACAGTCATGGCTGAGCCAGGGTTAAACCAGGAAGAAGGAATGACATCTGGGTCTCCCACGTGAGTGACAGGGGCCCAAGTTCTTGAGCCATCTTCCACTGCCTTCCAGGTACCCTAGCAGGGAGCTGGATCAGAGGTGGTGTAGCTGGGATTCAAGTCTGCATCTCACTATGGGATGCTGGCAATGCAAGCGCTGGCTTCACTTGCTGTGCCACAATACCAGCCCCAAGGTTGTGCCAGTCTTTCTAACCCCTCCATTAAGGGAGACTGGAACTGGCCAGCAAGGGAGGCTCGGGTATGGTGACCAGGGTTTGCCCACAGCTCCTGATGGGCCTGGGTTATCTTAGATAGGCTCTTGCCTGAAAAGGCTCCTGAGTCCCAAACTGCAGTCAAAGAAAGAGGCCAGCAGGGGGAGCCCCAGGGCCAGCTGCCACCCTGCATGGGGCCCTGATGCTGGCCTATGGGCCAAGACCTCTTTGTAAGTGGGGATGGCCAAGTGGGTGGAAGGAAGCCCCCCAGGCTGGGTAGGGAAGCCTGAGGAGGGTGCCCTGGTCCTGCTTTTACTCAGGCGCGGAGCATGGTTGCTGGATGGGGCTTTCCCCGATTTTTCCAAGTCACTGCTTTGATTGGAATGTTGGTGAATCTACAACATGAGAGGACACAGCTGCTGTGGGTTGAATGGGATTTGGCTCCTGAGCTCATGCAGATTTTTTTTAAGATTTATTTTATTTGAGAGGCAGAGTTACAGAGAGAAGTAGAGAAAGAGGTCTTCCATCTGCTGGTTCACTCCCCAAATGGCCGCAATGGCCATAGCTGAGCTGTTCCGAGACAGGAGACAGGAGATTCTCCCAGGTCTCCCATGTGGGTGCAGGGGACCAAGGACCTGCTTTCCCAGTCCATAGCAGAGAGCAGGATTGGAAATGGAGCAGCTGGGACTTGCAGGCAACACTGGTCCCTCTAGCTTTTCTAACCCTGAGTCATAGACTTAGGGCACTGAGGGGGGAACTTCATTTAGTTATGGTGTTTAGGAAGTGCGCCTTGGGGTTGAAGACCGAACTCCTCCACCCCACATGCACCTCCCTGCTGATGCCCCTGGCAAAGCGGTGGCAAGATGGCCCAAGTGCTCAGCCCCCTGCCGCCTGTGTGGGAGACTCAGCTAGAGTTCCAAGCTCTTGGCTTCCACAGTGCCCCATCCTGGTTGTGAGGCTCTTGGGAGAGTCAGCCAGCAGACAGAAGATCCTCCCCCTCCCCCTCCCCTCCCCCTCCCCTCCCCTCCCCTCTCGCTCTCCCTCTCCCTCTCCCTCTCCCTCTCCCTCTCCCTCTCCCTTCCTCTCCCTCTCCCTCTCTCTCTCTTTGTCTCTCAGTCACTCTGTATTTTGAAGAATATATAAAAAAAAAAAACTTTAGGAAAAAAACAACCAGGAGTGGGAGACCCTTAGGTCCCTGGGGAGCTCTCCTTGCAATGCTGTTCTTATGAGCGCGTTGGTTCTGGAGGTCTGAGGGGGGCCCAGCGGCTGTCCCTGCTTCCTGGCTGAATGCAGGCCCCTCTCTCTGCCCATGCCTCATCCATCCTGGCCTCTGGCCTCAGCCAACAGCTGAATCGATGGAACTCATCGTATATGAATAGGGAACATCCCAAGCCATGCACCCAAGCAAGAGTCCTTCTGTCCCGAGTGGCTGTGGTGGGTTCCTTGGCTAGTGCCAGGCTGATTCACACGGAAGGTAAAAGGCGGCACCCTAGGGGGTGCCCCACCCAAGTTGTATTCCTAGGCTGGCAGGGATGGCTCCTTAGATCCGGTCAACTGCAAATCTCGCTCTCTCTTTAAAAAAAGATTTCTCTTTAATAGAGAGGATGAATTACAGAGAGGCAGAGAGGGAGAGGGAGAGGGAGAGGGAGAGGGAGAGGGAGAGGGAAAGAGAGAGAGAGAGAGAGACTTCCAACCACTAAGCAATCTGGGATTTGGTTTTCTTACTACAAAGATGAGGCTCTGGCTGCCCTGCTGGGAGCTGAGGCTCTGCGAGGCAACTCTGTTTCCCCAGCGAGCGGAACCGCTCCTCGTCAAGCCCAGCTCGGTCCCTCCAGGGTCTCCCCTAAATAGGACACCCTGGAATTCCCCCGCGCACCCTCACCCTCTAGGAAAATCCAGAAGCTGTAGGAAAAGCTGAGGCCCCTACCCTCAAGGGGGCAGTCATTCCCGTGCCCCACGGAGTGACGAGAGGCTAAGGGCGCCCCTGGGCATCCAGCGCCCCAAGGGCAGCACCTGTCCCGCGCTTCGCTGGGTTCAGGGACTGCGAGGACTCAGCGGCAGCCTCAGCCCTGGGCGGCGCCCGAGCGGTTGGCCCCGCCCCTCCGGCGCCGATTGGCCAGGCCGCGTTCTGGGGGCGGAGCTTTCGTCCCGCCTCCGCCGGACCCGGGAACCCTCCTGAGGCTGCGGCGGCGGCTGAGGCGGCAGCGGCGGGGACAGCGGAGCCATGACCGCCCTCGGTCGTGCTTCGGGGGTCCGCGCCGGCGGCTGGGGGGACGCGGGGCGCGCCGTGCGGGGACCTTCCTCGCCTCTGCCCGTCCTCTTTGTCGTGTTGGTGGCGGCGCCCGGCACTCGCGCCGCGGGATACGAGGTGAGGGAGACCGCGGGACGGAGCGAGAACTGGCCCGGGAAGCCTGAGGAGGGTCCGCGGGTGTGGACGGGTCCGATCCGGGGTGCCTCGAGGGCGGCGGGTCCCACACGGGGTCTGAATGCGTGCGGGCTCCCATGGAGGGGGTCCTCGCCTCCCCTGGCCCCGGGCCGCTGGCCTTAGTGTGTGAGCCCCGTGAGGGCGGTGTGGGGGCAGCGGGGGCGCTCAGAGAGAACCGGGGCTGTGGACGCCGCCTCCCTGAAGCCCACCCTGGCTCCTCCACTTCCTGCGGCCCCCTTGCCCAGATCACTGCCCTCTGTGCCCCAGGACGCCGGCAGGTCAGCTGTGTGCGGGGCTGAACACACCTCAGCCAGGGCTCTGATGATTTTCCCAGGGCGAGAGGGAGCGCCGTGCTGGGGGGCTGTGCGGGTGGGAGCTGTGCGTGTGAGCGCCAGGATGCGTGTGTCCTACCTGGGAGGGCCTGGCCTCCCCACCACACCCCGGTGTCAGTCATGCTGTCCCCTGAGCCGGGCCCTCCCCCACTCCACCTCTTTGCCCTGGGGGTACTGACACGTGTGTGTGTGTGTGTGTGTGTGTGTGTGTGTGTGTGTTGAGTCCCCGTGCAGACATGCCCCACGGTGCAGCCAGACATGCTGAACATTCACCTGCTGCCCCACACACATGATGACGTGGGCTGGGTCAAGACAGTGGAGGTAAGTGCTCGTTGGGCGTGGCCCCAGACACCCATCATGGGCCTCCAACCCCTTCTGAGCCCTGGACAGCAGGGTGGGGGCAATGCCTGGCCTGGGCTCCTGTGTCTAGGAGTGTCCCCTGGCTCTCCTGGTCCCTGAGTGCTGGACCTTGTGTCCACAGTTCAGAATGATCTCCACCACGGGGCCGTGAAGAACATCCTGGACTCGGTCATTTCTGCCCTGCGGGCAGAGCCCAGCCGCAGGTTCGTCTACGTGGAGATGGCCTTCTTCTCCCGTTGGTGGCACCAGCAGACGAACGCAACCCGGCAAGCCGTGCGGGAGCTGGTGCGCCAGGGTGAGCCTGCCCCAAGGACGGGAAGTGGAAGCCCAGCTCACTTCCTCCTGTAACCCTGGCTTCTGAGACGGGGAGTGAACGCTTTTCTCCTCTCATCCCAGCACCTCTCTCCCTGGCCCGGCTCCCAGCCCTTGACCCCGACCTTGCCCCTTCCCGCGCAGGGCGCCTGGAGTTTGCCAACGGTGGCTGGGTGATGAACGACGAGGCGGCCACCCACTATGGCGCCATCGTGGACCAGATGACGCTGGGGCTGCGCTTCCTGCATGACACGTTCGGCGACGACGGGCGCCCCCGTGTGGCCTGGCACATCGACCCCTTTGGGCACTCTCGGGAACAGGCTTCTCTCTGCCCCTTCACTCACTCTCACTCCTCCCTCACCACTGACCCAGCCCTTGGCCAGTTGTGACCCCTGCCAGGTCTGATCTCAAGAGTGAGCCCTTTTTGTGGACTCTGCTCTCTCTCTTTTCTCTTCTCAGTGCTCTGGCCCCATCCCACTTGCTAGGATCCTGGCTCCTTCCAAGCTGAGTGGAAGGTGGAAGCCTAGGGTGCTTTAAACCCACCTCCATTGGTTGTGTTCTGGCACAGACACCCTCAGATTACACAAGGGTCGTTTCCTTTTGGCCTTGACACTGCTGGGCAGGTGCAGATGGATTCTGACATATGTTCTGCCCCTCCCCAATGTAACGTAGTGTGCTCTGGCTCTTCACAAAACTTTGAAAGAAACTTGCTTTCAGCCCCACCATCTACCTGTGTTCTGTCTGCCTCTCCCAAGCCAAAGGGAGCTCGATGGTGGCGGACTGGGTACTAATTCCCAGTGCTTTCTCCTACCACACCCCTGGATGAGCTTTGATGATGTTTTCCTGGGACATGTGGATTACCAAGACAAAGAGTTGCAGGAGAAGAAGTGGGAGATGGAGCTGGTGTGGAAGACCAGTGCCAGCCTACAGCCCCTGACTGCCGACCTCTTCACTGATGAGGCTGTGGGGTGACCTGAGCAGTCCCCCAGTACCCCAGGATCACACAGGCCCTGGACTTGTCTGGGTCCCAAGCTACACGGGCCTTGGTCTTGATTTAGTGCTCTGCTGTCTGCGTCTGCAAATTCTTAATGCATTGTAAACAAGAGCTTTGATCCTAGGGCAGGTGTGTGGAGCTGGGCTACACTCTGAGACTGGTGTGTCCCACAGGTGTGCTCCCCAGTGTTTATGACCTCCTGAGGTATCTGTGCTGGGACAGGCTATGCATGGTGGACAACCCCAACAGCCCTGAGTACAACACCAAGGAACTGGTTGATTACTTCCTGAACTTGGCCACCACCCAGGTAACCGGGTGTCCATAACTTGTGGGACTAAGATGCACCCAGCACACAGCCTCTCCCATGGCCCACACAATGCCTAACACCTTTTCATAGCCCTTGGGGGAATGTACTGTTCTGGTCATGGTCTTCATGTCCCTCAATAGATTTGCATGCATTCCTCATTGATGCATGCAGATCATGTAGCATGGGAACCAGTGTCCTCATCCATGTGGTGATCCCAGGAGAACTGCTCACCAGCCTGTGGCTCTTCGTGTGTCTGTGTGCCATCATGCACTATAAGGGGTCCTCTATAGGTTCCTAAAGATGCATATTGAAAAAACAATGTATGGATTTAAATTTTTAGAGTCAAAATCAATTTAGCTTTCATTGAAAACATTCTTTGAAAAATGATTTATTTACTTGTTTATTCATTTATTGGGAAGGCATAGTGCTTGAGAGATAGAGATAGAAGGGAGAGAAGGAGAGAGAGAAAGAGAGAAGAAAGCAAGAGAAGAGAGAGATCGATCTGCCATTTGTTGATTTCCTTCCCAAATGCTTGAAAGAACTAGGTCAGGCCAGGCTGAAGAAAGGAGTGCAGAACTGCGTCCCTATCTGCTTTGTAGGTGAAAGGCATGCCAGCACCTGCACCATCAACTCCTGCCTCCTGGGATGTATATACCAGACACCTGGAATCAGGAGTAGAGTGAGATCTGAACCCAGACACTCCAATATGGGATTTGTCATCCCAAGGGAGTCTCTGAACTGCTGCATCAAGTGCCCACCCCTCATTGACATTCCTGACCACACATGAGGGGGTCTTCAAAAAGCTCATGAAAATATGTATTATGGAAACAGTATACATGATTTCTGTATATACGGCACCAAAACAATTTTCAGTTGAATTTACCATGAAATATTGAAGCATCCTTGTTGTACATAAAGACATAAATAGACACGGGGTGGCCCTATGGACAGTGAAGGCCACATGTAGGCACCTATGAATGGATGCGTGCAGACTTTTGGATGCACAGCTCTTGGTACACTGAAATGCTTGTTGAGCACCTACGGTGTACACTGGGGACACAGCACTGCAGAACGTCTCTGTTTCTCATGCCTGTCACCATCCTGTTCCCCCACCTCCTAAGTCAGGGTGAGCACAGCTAGCTTTTAGAAACACTGACAAGACTGAAGATGATGTTCCTGAAGATGCTATTCATAGGGGCAGCCTCAGTGCTGTGCACAATGGTGGCCTCTTCCCTTATACTTTAAATCATCTCTGGATGATGTAGAATAATAAGTGTGGTGATTAGTGTGATAAGGGCACATTTGGCTCTCCTATGAACAATTCTCATAGTAAAATTTGATTACAGAAAAGGTTGAGTAAAATTCTTGCATCATCCAAGAATCCTCCCAAGGATGCTAATGTTTGGATTTGACCAAATCGTTTTCCCACCTGATCAATGATGCACTCAGAAGGTGCACCATTGACTCAGCGCCTGAGCCGACCGGATGCGTGCCTGTGGGAGGCCGGATGTGTGCAGCTGTGGGTCCCGGGGACGCAGCACTGTCCCCCAGGGCTCACCCACTCCCCTCCCCCCAGCAGCAGGCAAACGGGAACCTCGTCCACGTGCTCTACTCCACCCCCGCCTGTTACATCTGGGAGCTGAACAAGGCCAACCTCACCTGGTATTTGGGGGTCCCCAGAGGAGGCCGGGGGTTGGCACGCCCCGCGCCTCGTGACTCCGCCCTCTCCGCCCGCGCAGGTCGCTGAAGGAGGATGACTTCTTCCCATACGCGGATGGCCCCTACCAGTTCTGGACCGGCTACTTCTCCAGCCGGCCGGCCCTCAAGCGCTTTGAGCTCGTCAGCTGCAACTTCTGCAGGTGGGCGGCGCCGGCGGGAGGGGGCAGCCAGGAGGCCCCTGAGACCAGGAGCCTGAACTTGTGCACTGCTCCCCAGGTGTGCAGGCAGCTGGAGGCGCTGGCGGGCCCGGCGGCCAACGTGGGGCCCTATGGGTCAGGAGACAGCGCTCCCCTAGGTAGGGGTCGGCCGGCATGGGGGTGGGGACAAGAGAGGGGCTGCAGGTGGGACCCAGCCCTGGGCCACCCCCTCAAGCCCCTTATTAACCTCTTTAAGATTTCCTCCCATACGGGGCCTTTTTGTCTTGGGGTCCTCAGATAAAGCCATGGCGGTGCTTCAGAACCACCAAGTGGTTGGCGGCACCTCCAGCCAGCACGTGGTGGAAGACTATGCGCACCAGCTAGCTGCGGGCTGAAGGCCCTGCAAGGTGAGCGGGGCGGGGCTTTGGAGAGGAGGGGGTGGGGACACGAAAGGGTGGGGCCTTGGACTGGAGGAGGCGAGGAGAGGCGGGAACAGGGCGAAGGCTAGGGCGTGGGCGCAGTGCAGATGGCCAGTGAGCTCTGCTGGGGCTGGGAATGAATGCAATGAGATAAAGGGGTGGGGCAAGGGCGTGGAGGAGGGGCGGGATTAGGCCCACAAACAAATTAACATAGAAAGGTGAGGCGGGTGTCAAGACCTGGGAGGCAAGGGCCGTGAATGCAATAGGGGGGTGCTGTGCTCACAGAGTGAAAGGAGACCCGGGTGGGCGTTTAGAGTGAAGCCCGTCCCATGGCGCTGCTCCCCAGGTTCTCCTGAGCAACGCCCTGGCGCGGCTCAGCGGCTCCCAGGAGGCTTTCTCCATCTGCCCGGAGCTCAACATCAGCGTCTGCCCACTCAGCGGGCATGAGCCGGGGTGGGGGCGGGGCGGGAGGCAGGTGCCGCGGGCGGGGCCCCAGGGGGAGGTGACCCCGACAGGTGGTGGGGCGCACGGAAGAGGAGGCAGGGATGCAGCTGAGAGCTCTTGCAGGCGGCGTTAGGTAACTAATACATACAACCCTTCTGGGGTGAGAATCCTGAGGATCTGCTACGCGGAGGTGGGGAGACCAAGGAGGAGGTGGGTGACCACACCGGGACCACTAGGGCTGTTGCCTCCCAAAGTTTAGAGAATGCGTGCTGTGACCCCGCCCTGCCTGTCCTCTTCCCCCAGTTCCAGGTCGCCATTTACAACCCCCTGGCCCGGAAGGTGGACCGCATGGTGCGGCTGCCGGTCAGTGCAGGCGCTTTCCTCGTGAAGGACCCCAGTGGCCACGCGGTGCCCAGCGAGGTGAGCCCCTTCAGGGACTGTCACCCGTGGACACCCATGGGCACGCCCCTCCCCCTCGTGGTCACCTCCTGTCTCTGAAGATCTCTGCCCGCTCTGGCCCTTAGCATCAGCCCCCTCGGAGCATCTCTCCCACCCCAGTGATCCCCTTTAAGCCCCCCAGGACATTTCCTCCCTGTTTCTCCAGAGCTCCTGCCTCCCAGACGGCCCCTTGAGCCTCTTCCTCCCCTACAGTCTTCTCCCTCCTAGGTGTCCTGGGAGGATGCTGTGTGACATTGTGTGACACATGACAGATATTTCAAAAAAAAGTGCGTGTGTTTCAATATTTATTTATTTATTTCAAAGGCAGAGTTAGAGACTGTGGGTGACAGAGAGAGGCAGAGATTACATCTGCTGGGTCACTCCCCAGATGGCTGCAATGGCTGGATCTGGGCCAATTCGAAGCCAGGATCCAGGAGCTTCTTCCTGATCTCCCACCTGGGCTCAGGGGCCCAAGGACTTGAGCTATCTTCTGCTGCTTTCCCAGGCACGTTAGCATGCAGCTGGATTAGAAGTAGAACAACCAGGGGGCCGGTGCTGTGGCACAGTAGGTTAATCCTCCACCTGCAGTGCCGGCATCCCATTTGGGCACTAGTTTGAGTCCTGGCTGCTCCACTTCCGATCCAGTTCTCTAATATAGCCTGGCAAAGCAGTAGAAGGTGGCCCAAGTGCTTTGGCCCCTGCACCCATGGGGGAGAACTGGATGAAGCTCCAGGTTCCTGGCTTTAGATTGGTGGAGCTCCGGCTGATGCGGCCATTTGGGGAGTGAACCAGCGGATGGAAGACCTTTTTCTCTGCCTCTTCCTCTGTCTGTAACTCTACCTCTCAAATAAATTAAGAAAGGAAGGAAGGAAGGAAGGAAGGAAGGAAGGAAGGAAGGAAGGAAGAGGAGCAGCCAGGACTTAAATTGGCCCCCATGTGTGATGCCAGTGTGACAGATGATGGCTTTATCTGCTGCACCATAGCGCTGGCCCCACGTGTGTGTGTTTTAAATTTAACATATTCAGGAGCCGGCACTGTGATGTAGCAGGCACAGCTGCCACCTGCAGTGCTGGCATCCCATGTGGGTGCTGGTTCGCGTTCTGGCCGCTCCACTTCTGATCTAGCTCTCTGTTATGGCCTGGGAAAGCAGTCTGAGAGAGCAGTAAAAGATGTCACAAGTCCCCCCTGCACCTGCATGGGAGACCCAGAAGAAGCTCCTGGCTTCAGATCAGCAAACCTCCAGCCATTGTAGGGGATTTGACCATTGTAGGGAGTGAACCAGTGGATGGAAGACCTTTCTCTCTCTCTCTCTCTCTCTCTCTCTCTCTGCCTCTGTATAACTATGCCTTTAAAATAATAAAATAAATAAATATTGTTAAAAAGTGAACATATTCAGATGTTTGAGGGGGGGAGGGAGGAAGGGAAGGAGGGGAAAAGGGAGGGAGAGATGGAGAAAGAGAGAGAGAGAGAGAGAGAAAGAGAGAGAGAGAGAGAGAGATTCCATCTCCTAATTCACTCTTCCATATACCCACACTGCCTGGAGCCAGGCTGAAGCTGGGAGCCGGGACTCAATCCCATTCTTCCATGTGGTTGGCAGGAGCCCCACACTATGAGCCATCACTGATCACTGTGAGTGTCTACCTAGCAAGGAACTCTGGAGTCAAGAGCTGGGGCCCAGACTGAGCTGAGGCATCTGTTAAGATGCCACAGGTATCTTACCTGCTAGGCAGGTGTGTGCCCAGGAGGTTGGCAATTTTAGGGGGAGGGCGTGGCCTGGAATGCCTTCCTGAGAAGGTGGGAGGTGAAGTGAGACCCGAGAGAGGGGGCCCTTTAGCTGTTTGATAGCAGAGGAATCCAGACAGGTAAAGAGACCCACTTGTTATTCAAGGAAGCAGAGGGGTCCTGCTGTGGTGGACCCACAGTGAGAAGGGAACAGGCCAGGCTGGGAGGATCTGGACGAGCATGGCTTTTACTGTGAAGGAGCCAGGGGCAGGGCATGGCTGCACGAAAACAAAGGATTATGGGACCCCCATTTCCACAAAAGTTAGAAATATTACTTTATGACAGTGTGGCATAAAGATACATGCTACCCAAGAAAGCTCCTTGAGTACATTTGTTAGTGTTGTCTTGAGGTTTTCTTTTGATCCTGACAGAAATGAAAATATTACTGTGGGAGCTGGCATCATGGTCCCCGTGTCAGCTGCATGCAGTGGCTTCAGTCTGAAGCAGACAAATTGGGATGTCCCCAGTGCCCTCAGTTGTTGTAGGGGACAGAGTGTGGGACATGAACATCAAAGTGTGGGACCTGGACGGGGTTAACCATGTGAGTGCTGCAGGGCCATGGGGGTGACGAGGTAGAGCTGGTATAAGTCTCTAATGGGATCAAGTGCAAGGAGAGAGAGAGTGAGGGGTGAGGGGAGACTGTAGGGTGTTGTGCTGAGCTCCGGTAAGAATGGAGCTGCCATTGGCTGAAGCCATGGTCATTCACGTGGGGCCACTATTTCCCACCCAGTATATCCAGGCTACATTCAACCCC
Source organism: Sylvilagus floridanus (assembly GCA_949820135.1). Taxonomy (NCBI): domain Eukaryota; kingdom Metazoa; phylum Chordata; class Mammalia; order Lagomorpha; family Leporidae; genus Sylvilagus; species Sylvilagus floridanus. The sequence continues at coordinate 106,265,144 of OX463233.1, read as the reverse complement.
AAGACGGGTTTCTTGATGCAGATTGAGGACCTGGAGAAAAAACTCGTGCTGCCCGTGAGCCAGTCATTTTTCTGGTGAGGGGCTCAGGAGGCCAGAGAGGGGGTGCAGAAAGCTGGCACCCCTTTCCTGACTCTCGGCTGCCCTGACGGCAGGTATAACCCAGTACACCTCACATACAAGACTATCAGCCCTCTGGTGCCTACATCTTTAGTCCCGATGGAATGCAGCTGCCCATGAACAGCTCAGCTCAGATCCACCTGCTGAAGGTATGGGGCCAGGAATTGTGAGTGGGGAGTGGGGACGGGAGGTGGAGGGGTTTGGGAGCTGGGAGAGTGCCTGGTCTTCCAGGTGGGAGGTGCAAAGAGGAGAGGATTCCCACCTCCTTCAGGTAAGAGGGCTAAGATCTAAGGGAATTACTGGGGGTCCCCCCAAGGTCTGATGTTCTGGGCTGCTCTGTGTCCTGGGGAAGCACATGGAAGGTGTTTGTGCCTGCTGTGGGTGTCAGGATGACACTTAGCATTAGGAACCCTGGCTGGGGTGTTCCCACATGGCCCATGAGTGGGGAGAGCCATTACAGTAGCCATTAGCTACTTGCAGAGGGAACTGGGTAATATGCAAAGAGCAGTTGACATGGAGGCTGGAGACTTGAGTCTCATGTAGGGTAGGGATTTACTGGGGTGGGCATTTTCCCAGGCTTCTCACTGATGTCTCCTCTCAGCGCAGGAGAACGAAAGATGATGGTGAGATGCACGTTCGTGCTCGCTCAGGAGCCTGATGTGTGACGCTGTTGCTCTTGAAGTGCTCGTCTTCCTGCTCAGGCCACTGGGTTAGCAGACAGCTTTGCTTGTTGTAACAGATTAGCCAAGTTAACTGTGTCCAAGTCAAGACAGATGATCGTTGCTGTCCAACAGGAAGTCAGGCTGGTCCATACGGGGAAGGAGGGGTGGTCCCACAGTCACCCAGGCCCCTTCTATCTCATTGCACCGCCTTCATCAACACACAGCTCCCCCATGGTCCAACATGGCTGCTTAGCCTCCAGCCATGACACCTGCCATTGAACCTGCAGGGATAGGAAAGGGGCAAGCGACATGTTTTACCCCACACTGACGACGTTCCATGGGCAGGCTGAGCCCCATTATCAGCAGAGCCTACAACCAGGATCCACACGCCCTGTTAGAACTCTACTGTAGGGAGGGCAGATGGGGCAGTGGTGGCAGCGAGCACACGGGCCCCATTCACGACTTCTATGTCAGGGGCTGAGTGGGAAGTGGGGGTGTCACATCCATGCAGGAGGGGTGATGGGTGGGATTCCTGTGCTGTTAGAGGGCTGGACCCTGATGGAAGCTTCTGGAGGGTTCAGATCAGGGGATCAGGGGGTCATTTGCATGACTCCCCTCTGCCCAAGGCTGGGCTGACCCCACCCTCTGCCCCGTGTGTCCTCAGACGCCCTTGGTACAGGAGGTGCACCAGAACTTCTCAGCCTGCTGTTCCCGGGTGGTTCGCCTGTACCGCGGACAGCACCACCTGGAGCTGGAGTGGATGGTGGGGCCCATCCCTGTGGGGTGAGTGCCTGGGCTGGGACTGGGGCTGGGGGTGAGAGAAATAGAGAGAGTCGTAGATGTCTCATCCACTGGTTCATACAGAGACTGATTCTGCCCAGCCACCTGTTCACTCCCCAAATGCCTGATAGAGCTGGTAGTTCAGTCTGGCCCCCCACCCCCCAGTGTGGTAGCAGGGCTGTCACTGTCACTGCCTGTCTCTCAGGGTCTGCATTAACAGAAGCAGGAAGCAGGAGCACAGCTGGGACTCAGGCCCAGGCACTGTGATTCGAGGTGGCAGTGTATCCACTGGTGTCTTAGCTGAAGCACCCAACACTGCCCCCCAGAGTGAGTTTAGATGAGGCTCATGAGCTTGCTGTCCCATTGAGTACAGTGATGCCTGGGGGAAGGAAGTGATCAGTTGCTTCGACACGCTGCTGGACACCAGCGGATAGCAATGGCCGGGAGATCCTGAAGAGGAGGTGACGGGGACGCAGGTCACCCGCGGGGCAATGGTGATGTGTGGGACCCAGGGGTGGGGGCACTGGCTGATGGTGTGATATGGGAGGGAGAGGAAGAAGGGAGAGAGCAGAGTTGGGGAGCCGGTGTCCCAGCCTGACCAGATGACCTTCCGTCCCCCAGGAGGAATTATCGGCCCACCTGGAACTTGACCCAGACGGAGCCAGTGGCGGGGAACTACTATCCAGTCAACACTCGAATTTACATCACGGTACCCTCCCCCACCCCGTACCTCCCCGGGTACAGAATGGGGAAGGCCCCTCACTGGCGGCATCTCCCAGGTGCCTGGGGCTGGGGCTGGCTCCCCACCCCACCCTCATGCTCACCCCGCCCCCCAGGATGGGAAGAAGCAGCTGACAGTGCTGACAGACCACTGCCACAGAGGCAGCAGCCTGCAGGACGGCTCCCTGGAGCTCATGGTGAGTGATCTTGGGGGAAGATCCAACCAAACTAGGATTCTCGCACCAGGTCTTATGCCGGCCTCTGCAGGATGTAGCACAATGACACCTGCTACCCCTCACCCTCTTTTGGCTGCTCTCCCCCCAGATGCACCGCAGGCTGCTACTGGATGATAACCGTGGAGTGGGGGAGCCACTCCTGGAGGAGTGCTCAGGGTCATGGGTGCAAGAGCGCCACCTCGTGCTGCTGGACACGGTGGGCATGGTGGCCACAGGGCACTGACTGCTGGCAGAGAAGGAGGCCCTGGCCCCGCAGGTGGTACTGGCCCTGGGGGGCGGCACCCACTACCACCCTGGGGCTGCCTGGCACCTGCAGGTGAGGGTGGCACAGTGGGCAAAGACGGGATCTGAATGAGGCCTGCTCGAACATTGGGCTCGGTGCTGCCTTTTCTTGGCTATGCTGGGACCCACCTTGCTTTAACTTAATTCACTCAGGGGAGGTCAAAGGCAAGGTCAGCCCCTAAGGTAGCCCCTGCCCAAGACCGTCCCAAGAGCCCACCCACCTTTCCTTGGTGGGCACAGCTTCAGCTCCTGCCCCTTCAGCAATGTCTGTCTGGCCTCAGCCCAACTCCTCCTCAAGGCACCCCGTCTTCCCGCCCCTCACTTCCTTCCTTCCTCCTGTGTCCTGCCTCTCTGGATCTTCAGCCCTGCCCCCCTCAACTCCATAGGGCCTCTGGTCAGTAGAGTTCCGCCCCTTCTGAACTCAGACCTTCTCCACCAACTGAGGGCTGCCCTGCCCTCCCTTTGGCTCAGTCCTGAAGGAGCCTGCCCACTCATTTCTGCTGAGCCCCGCCCCTCCTCCTCAAGCCCCGCCCATCTCTGACTCAGCCCCACCTCTGTCTCCCTGCAGTTCTCAGGGCTGCTCCAGGAGCTCCCACCCTCCATGCACCTGCTCACCCTAGCCCACTGGGGCCCAAAGAAGCTGCTGCTGCACCTGGAGCACCAATTCACCAGCGGTGAGGACTTGGGCCGCAACTTGAGCTCCCCCATGACCTTGAATTTACAGGTTTAGGAGACAGGTGGGAAAGAGGAGAGGAGAGACAGAGAGACAGAGAGAAGCTAACTTGGCGTCCACTGATTGGGTCTCCTCCACTGTTCCAACAGAACCTGTTCTCCACCTTCACCATAACTCACCTGCAGGAGACCACACTGGCAGTCAACCAGCTTTGGGCCAGCACCTCCCAGCTCAAGTGGACACCGGACACCGGTGGGCACCTAGCGTGGGAGGGGTGGGCTCCTGCCTAGGGCTGGCAGTGGGGGGCACTGTATGAGGCATGGGAATGTGGGCCAAGATCCAGTTAAAACCTCAGGACCCTGGGCAGATACAGCCTCAGGGCTTCAGGGTCTAAAGCGGGTTCAGCAAACTGGCAATATGTCTTGAGGAGTTGAGCATTCCAGTCCCAGGAACAAGATTCGAGTCTCCGTGGGTATCTAGTTCTGGGAGAGTGTCCATTCCCTGGGAGTTGCTTTGAGGCTGTGAGGCAAGCACCAGGCATTGAGAGGATGTGAGAGATCCAGGGGTGGGGTTTAGGCACAAGCAGGTGTGTAGATGTGGGTAGGTGAGCCCCGGGGGAGACTCTCGTGGGTGCACAGTGTGGTCAGCCCTGGGGAGGGAGTGAAGGAGGGGGAGGAGTCTGCACCCCTCACTCTTGGGCTTCTCCTTCCCCTCTCCAGGGTTCACCCCCTCCCACGGTGCCCCCTCTGGCCCCAGCCTCCATCACACTGCAGCCCATGGAGATCTGCATGGACCATGGACTGGCCTCGGTCCAGTGGGAAGAGGCAGCCTGGAGCATGGGGGTGACCCAGTCCAAGCCTGAGCTCTCTGCTCCAGGGCAACACGGACCCCCCCCCCACGCTCTCTGTTGCTGCTGCCCCATCCTAAACACCATTAAAGCAGCACCACTGAGCCTCAGGTCACTGGGTGACTGGCTGAGACATCTTTTAGAGGGAAATAGAATGCATGATGTAGGTTTACTTATTTTAAAGAGAGAGAGAGAGAGAGAGAGAGAGAGAGAGAGAGAGAATCATTCCCCACAAATGGCTGCATGGGCAAAGGCTGATCGAGCCAAAAGTCAGTACCCTGGAACTCCATCAGGGACTGCCACGTGGTTTTCAAGGACCCAAGGTCTTGGGTCAACATTTACTGCCTTCCCGTGGTCATGACCATGGAGCTGGATCGGCCGTGGAGTGGGCATGATCACCTCAAGGGCTGGGAGGGGGCAGGTTTTTTTTTGTCTTAAATATTCATTTACTTATGCATTCATTCAATTCAAAGTCAGCGTGGCAGAGAAGGGTGGGGGGACACGGACGCAGAGAACTGAGGCTTTTTTTGCTGTTGTTCTCTGGTTCACTCCCTGCATGACCACAACAGGTAGGGCTGAGCCATGATGAAGCCAGGAGCCAGGAACTCCATCCAGGACTCCCAAAGGGGTGACAGGGGCCCAAGCACTTGGGCCATCTTCCACTGCCTTCCTAGATGCAGTAGCAGGGTGCTGGATTGGAAGTGGAGGAGCTGGGCCTCGAACACGCCCTCTAATATGAGATGGTGCCATCATAAGTGCTTGCTTAAGTCCCTGGGCCACAACACCGACCCCAGGGTTGTATCCGTTTCCTCTCTGAAGGGGGATTGGTCCTGGCCAGTCAAGGAGGCTTGGGCTGGGTGACCTGACTGTTCCCAGGGCCCCTCTTGGTCCCAATTATCTTAGCCTCTTGCCTGAAAAGGGTCCCAAGTCCCAAACCCTAGTCAATGACAGCAGCCAGCAGAGGGCGCATCAGGACCAGCATCACCTTGCACGGGACCCTGGTGCTGGGCTATGGCCCCAGAACTCTTTGTAAGTCCTAGGAGGTCAGGTGGGAGGATGGACACAGCCTAGGCTGGACAGGAATGCCTGGGGACGGTGCCTGCTGCTGGTATCACTCGTGCCTGGAGCATGGTTGCCAGGTGTTTCTTTCCCAGGGTTTTGAATGCCAGGGAACACAGCTGCTAAGGGTTGAACGGCTTTGGCTGCTGAGCTCATGTAGAGGTTTCAAGGCACAGGTGGATGGAACTGTTAATGCGGTAACTTAATGATGGTGTTGAGGAAATAGGCCTTGCGGCTGGAGACCCGGCTCTTCCACTTCCCAGGAAGCTCCTTGCTAAGCCACCTGGCAATGCAGCAGGTGATGGTCCCAGTGCCCGGGGCTCCTGCACCCAGGTGGGTGAAGCTCCAGGCTCCCGGCTTCATGGTGGTAGCGGCCATGTGGGTGGTGAAGTAGCATCTAAAAGACCTCTCCCTTTCTCTCAGCTACTCTGCAGTGGAAAAAAAAATTTCAAGTAAATCTAAAAAAAATAAAATCCAGAAGCGGGCCTAGTAGGAGCCCTTTGGGTCACCGGGGAATCTCTCCTTGCAGTGCTGTTCTCATGGGTGCACTGGTGCCAGCAGTCTGAGTGGGGCCCACAGGGGACCCTCCCTCTGCACATGCCTGGCGGTGCCCATCTGCTGGCCAGGCTGTTCAGAGACTCTGAGTGCCAGCCCACGGGGGCCAGGTTAAGGCTCTGCGTGAGTCCTGGCATTGGCTCCACCTGCTGGTGATTCCTGGGAATGTATCCAGATCCCAGTGCAAGGATGCATTGGCTGGAGCTGGACACCGGAACTCCCAGAGGGTCCCCGTTGTGGAAAGGTATCCTGAGGTTTCCGAGACCCTGCGGGAGCCAGGGTCTGGCCTGGGCCAGACACGGAAGCCAGGGAGGACCGTGTCAGCCCAGTGTCCGCTCAGCCTGGGACCCTGTCCACGGAAGCATCCTTCTATAACACTTCTTAAAATGTGCTCACCTTTGTTTATTTTTAGACAGAGAGGAAGAATTCCAACCGCCAAGGGATCCGGGCTTTGGTTTTCTTAGTAGAAAGATAAGGCGGTGGGAGCGGAGGCCCTACGAGGACAGTTGTTTTCCCAGCGTCCCGATCGCCACAGGGCAGAACCTGCCGAGCCGAGCTTGGTCCCCCAGGTCCCAGGATGAGGGTCCATGAGGCACAGGATCCACGCATATCCTCCGCCCCGTAGGAACGCCCCTCACCCTCAGGAAAAGGCGAGGCTTCTACTCTCACGGGGATAGTCTTTCTAAGTCACCTAGGAGTTGCTGAGAGGCTAAAGGGGCCTGTGGCCAGTCCAGAACCCCGAGGGCAGCACCTGTTCCACGCTTCGCTGGGTTCAGGGACTACGAGGACTCTGGGCATCCTTAGTCCCGGGCGGCGCCAGAGCGAGTTGGCCCCGCCCCTCCGGCGCCGATTGGCCAGGCCGCGTTCTGGGGGCGGAGCGTTCGTCCCGCCTCCGCCGGACCCGGGAACCCTCCGGAGGCGGCGGCGGCAGCTGAGGCGGCAGCGGCGGGGACAGCGGAGCCATGACCGCCCTCGGTCGTGCTTCGGGGGTCCGCGCCGGCGGCTGGGGGGACGCGGGGCGCGCCGTGCGGGGACCTTCCTCGCCTCTGCCCGTCCTCTTTGTGGTGTTGGTGGCGGCGCCCGGCACTCGCGCCGCGGGATACGAGGTGAGGGAGACCGCGGGCAGGAGCAAGAGCAGGCGGGGACGCCCTGAGGAGGGTCGGCGGGTGTGGACGGGTCCGATCCGGGGGATCCGAATGCGTGCGGGCTCTCATGGAGGGGGTCCCCGACTCTCCTGGCCCCGGGCCGCTGGCCTGAGTGTGCAGCCCCGTGAGGGCGGTGTGGGGGCAGCGGGGGCGCTCAGAGAGAACCGGGGCTGTGGACGCCGCCTCCCTGAAGCCCACCCTGGCTCCTCCACTTCCTGCGGCCCCCTTGCCTAGGTCACTGCCCTCTGTGTGCCCCAGGACGCCGGCAGGTCAGCTGTGTGCGGGGCTGAACACACCTCAGCCAGGGCTCTGATGGTTTTCCCAGGGCGAGAGGGAGCGCCGTGCTGGGGGGCTGTGCGGGGTGGGAGCTGTGCGTGTGAGCGCCAGGATGCATGTGTCCTGCCTGGGAGGAGGAGAGAGAAGGTTATAGTGGGCAGCCAGCATATGGGCCCCACTCAAGACTTCTGGGCAGTGACTGAGAAGGAAGTGTGGACTTCACATCCAGGCAGGTCGTGGTAATGGCTGGGATTCCTGTGCAGTTTTGGGGTGGATCCTGATGTAAGCTTCTGGAGGGTTCACAGCAGGGGGCTTTGCACGCCTCCCCTCTGCCCAAGGCTGGCCTGACCCCCGCCCTCTGCCCTGTGTGTCCTCAGACGCCCTTGGTGCAGGAGGTGCACCAGAACTTCTCAGCCTGGTGTTCCCAGGTGGTTCGCCTGTACCGCGGACAGCGCCACCTGGAGCTGGAGTGGACGGTGGGGCCCATCCCTGTGGGGAGAGTGCAGGGGCTGGGGCTGGGGCGCAGTGCAGAGTGGGGTTGATTTATATTTTAAAACATGAAAGGAAGAAAGAAGGAGAGGGGCCCAGTGTGTGGGACAGGGGGTTAGATGCTCCTTGTGATATCAACATCCTAGGTTGGTGGGAGGGTTCAAGTCCCGGCTGTTCTGCCTCTGAACCAGATTTCTTCTAACATTCCTAGGAAAGCCGCAGAATATGACTCAAGTATTTGACCACCTGCCGTCCATGTGAGACACCCAGAAGGAGTTCTGGGCTCCTGGCTTCGGTCTGGCTACGCCTGGCCATTGTGCTCATTTGGGAAACGAACTGGTGGATAAAAGATATCTTTCTCTCTGTCAATCTGCCAATAAATAAAAAATGATAGAAATCTTTCAAAATTATTTAATTCTAAATGGAGAGAGACAGAGTGACAGAAAGAGCTCTCCATTCCACTGGTTCCCTGAGAGAGACCTGTAGGCAGATTTCTTCCATCTGCTGGCTCACCCCAAGATGTCTCAAAGAACTAGAGCTGGGCCGGGTGCACGCTGGGAGCTAGGAATTCAACCTGGTCCCCATGTGGTTGGCAGGGCTGTCACTGTCACTGCTTGTCTCTCGGGGGTCTGGATTGAGTGGGAGCACAGCTGGGACTCAGGCTCAGGCACTCTGTTATGAGATAGCTGTTCTCAACTGGCGTCTTAGCCACTGCCCCCAGCACCACCCCCAGAGTGAGTTTAGATGAGGCTCACGAGGTGCCGTCCCGTTGGGTACAGTGATGAGTGGGGGAAGGAAGTGGTCAGTCGCCTCGACACCAAGGGCTACTTCTACACGGACAGCAAATGGCCGGGAGATCCTGAAGAGGAGGTGACGGGGACACAGGGCACCCGCGGGGCAGTGGTGATGTGTGGGGGCCCAGGGGTGGGGGCGCTGGCTGATGGTGTGAATGTGGGAGGGAGAGGAAGAAGGGAGAGAGCAGAGTCGGGAGCCAGTGTCCCAGCCTAACCAGATGAACCCCCGCCCCAGGAGGAATTATTGGCCCACCTGGAAATTGACCCAGATAGAGCAGGTGACAGGGAACTACTATCCAGTCAACAGTTGAATTTACATCATGGCACCCTCCCCCACCCCACGCCTCCTCAGGGAAGAGAATGGGGAGGGCCCCTCACTGATGGCATCTCCCAGGTGCCTGGTGCTGGGACTGGCTCTCCACCCCACCCTCACACTCACCCCTGCCCCAACCCCCACCCAGGTCAGGAAGAAGCAGCTGACAGTGCTGACAGACTGCTCACAGGGGGGCAGCAGCCTGCAGGACGGCTCCCTGGAGCTCATGGTGAGTGGGGGTAGGGGGAGCTCCAACCACCGTAGAGTCCTCACACCAAGTCCCCTGGGACTTTGGACAAGGCTACTGCTGGACCCCCTCCCTCTCCTGGCCACTCTCCCCCAGGTGCACCGAAGGCTGCTGAAAGATGAGACATGGCCTGAGGGAGCCAAGGCAAAAGGAGAAGTCGGGTTGTGGGTGCGGGGGCGCCACCTCGTGCTGCTGGACATGGTGGGCACAGTGGCCGCAGGGCAATGACAGCTGCCGGAGAAGGAGGTCCTGGCCCGCAGGTGGTGCTGGCGCTGGGGGGGTGGTTCCTGGTACAATCCTAGAGCTGCTGTGCGCACACAGGTGAGGGCCAGTGAGATGAGGAGGTTGCTTGGGTGCCACCGCACTGGACCTTAAAAGCTAGGTACAGCCCGAGGTCCCACCCCTTCGCCTCCTGCTTGTCTTGGTCCAGCCCCATCTCTCTTCACCCAGGTCCCGTTGCACATCCCACTCCACCCTTGTTTTACTCATCTGGCCCCATCCCTTCAACCCTGTGGTTCCGGCCTCTGGCCTGTTCAGTTCTGGGCTTGCACCTGTACTGCCCAATTTTGGATCGCCTCATGCCTCTCCTTGGCTCAGCTCTCCAAGATTTTTCCCACTCTTTTCAGCTGTGCCACGGCCCCTCCTACCCCAAGCCCCGCCCCTCTCTGACTCAGCCCCACCTTTGTCTCCCCACAGTTCTCAGGGCTGTGCCAAGAGCTCCCGCCCTCCGTGCACCTGCTCACCCTGGCCCGCTGGGGCCCAGAGACGCTGCTGCTGCGCTTGGAGCACCAGTTCGCCAGCAGGGAGGACTCGGGCTGCAACTTGAGCTCCCCCGTGACCTTGGATTTACAGGTAGGAGAGCAGAGGTGGGAAACTGACCAGAAATGGGTGCGAGCAAGAAATGAAGTTGGTTGGGGAAGCCACCTTGGCTCCTACTGATTGGGTCCCATCCACTGTTCCCGCAGAACCTGTTCTCCACCTTCACCAACACCCCCCCTGCAGGAGACCACGCTGGCAGCCAACCAGCCCCGGGCGAGTGCCTTCAGGCTCTGGAGGACACCAGACACCAGTGGGCACCTAGCATGGGAGGGGTGGGCTCCTGCCTGGGGCTGGCAGCTGGGGGCAGTGTATGAGGCATGGGAATGTGGACCAGGATTCAGTGTAGAACCTGAGAACCCTGGGCAGATCCAGCCTTGGGGCTTCAGGGTCCAAAATGGGTTTAGGAAGCTGGCAATAGATCATGAGGGGTCGACCACTCATCCCGGGAACAAGATTTGAGGATATCCGTGGGTGTCTAGTTCTCTGAGGGTGTCCATCTGCTTGGGGTTGCTTTGAAGGTGTGAGGGCAAGGGCCAGGCATTGGAGAGGATTTGTGGAATCCAGTGTGGAATTTTAGACCCCATAGGTGGCTTAATGGTCTGGGAGTTAGCCCTGGGGACACATTGGAGGTGTATGATGTGTTCAGGCCCAGGGGAGGGAGTGAAGGTGGGGAGAACTGTGCACCCCCTCACTCTTGGTCCTCCCCGGTCCCCTTCCCAGGCCTTGTAACCAACCCCACAGTGCCCAAACTGGACACAGCTGCCATTACGCTGCAGCCCATGGAGATCCGCATGTTTGTGGCCTCAGTCCTGTGGAAAGAGGATGCCTGGACCCACGGAGAGACCCCCTTCCAAGCTTGAGCTCTCTGCTCCAGGGTGGTTCAGTCTCTCCTCTGCTCCCCTTGCTGCTGCTGCCACCACCACCCATGAAAACCATTAAAATGGCATTGCTAAGGCTCAGGTCGCTGAGGGACTGGTTGTGGCATCTTTTGGAGGGAGATGAGTGCACAGTCTAGAAAGGTCACCTAAGTGTAGCTTAGATGCTATTTTTAAAGATTTGTTAATTAATTTGAATGGCAGAGTGACAGAGAATGAGAGAGAGAGAGAGAGAGAGAGAGAGAGAGAGAGAGAGATCATCTATCTGCTGGTTCATTCTTGAAATGGTCTCAACAGTTGGGCTGCTCAAGGCCAAAGCCAGGATCCTGGGATTCCATCCGGAATTCTCATGTGGTGTCAGGGACCCAAGACTTGGGCCATCAAATGTTAGCTTCCTAGTCGCAATAGCAGGAGTGGGATCAGGAGAGGATCAGCCAGGACTGGAACTCTCACTCCAGTATGAGATGCTGGCCTGGCAATTGGTGGCTTAACCCACTGTGCCACAACCCTGGTCATCCCAAGCTCCGCCTCCTGGAGGGCGGTCCCTTGCTGGCCAGTGCTCATCTCTGTCCTTCTGTGTGCAGCCCCTCAGCTGCACCCCTGTCTCTTTTCCTACCTCTTGCTTTGCTTCTCTATCCACTCAGGTCCTGGCATGGCTGCCTCAAGCAGCCTCCCAAGGGCAGGGCCTGTGCTGGACCTGGGCTCAGGGAACCCCAGCCCTTCCTGACCTGGAGTTGGGAGAGCCAGGTGGTGAAGGGGCTGGAATCTGGGAGGTCTTGGTGGAGGAGGAAGAACCAGAGGCAGGTCCCAATGGGAGGCCACAGCAGGGGCACTGGAGCTGGAGGCCTGCAGGGAGCCAGAGGCACAGAGCCTGGTGTGCCTCTGCCTTTTGTCATGTCAGGAAGGAAGGAGATGCTGAGATTCAACCTGAAATTTACAATCTAGCAGAACAAATGTCTCCTCCTGTCAGCACAGCCTTGTCTGAGACCCCCGATGGCCTGGATGAGAGTGGACATCCCAGGCCTACCTGCAGTCCACGGGAAGACCAGTGCATGGACCTGGTACAGAGTCAGCTTTGGGGAGCAGGACAACAGGGACACATGGGGCTGGGGAGGAGGGCGTTTCCAGACCTGATCCCATGCAGATCCCCTTATAGGGTGAGTTTTCCAAGTCTCCCTGCACACGGAGTCACTCACTGGGGCCTGTCCTGCCTGGTGACCAGTCTTTGGATATTCCAAATGTTCCTTCATCCCGCCTGTCCCTAGGTGGTTAGGGAAGCCAGGGGAAAGGCATGGGAATTTGTGGCCCTGTAGTGTTTCCCAGTTGTACCTGTCCCACTAGCCTGTGTGGCATGGGCCAGCAAGAGAGGCTGACCATGAAGGATGAGGCACCCTGCTCCTGCTTGGTCGTCCTGGGCCTTGGTGCTTCTCTGTTATCTCACTTTCCCTCTCGAGGGAGGCACAGGCTCAGCCATGAGTGAGGCCCGAGGAGAGCTCCCCACACGCATCTGCCATGTTAGGCTGCTGTCAGAGGGACTCCCTGAGAACATTGCTACATTGCAGTACATGGGTAGGGACCAGCCTGGACGATACACTGAAGTCCAACAAGACTCTCTTTGTTTTTTTTTTTTAAGCATTGTAGGATGATTTTAAGTTTTACAATTCCTTTCATAATTTTCTCACTGCTGAATTCTCCCTTGTTCTTGTATTGTTTTCCTGTCATCTTTAGTTTTTTAAAAAGATTTATTTATTATAAACTCTATCATGTGCTCAAAATCTGTAGCTTGCTGGACGATCTCGAGACATGCACACCCAGAGAGCAGTGTGGGTGTTACAGCCACCTTCGCCCCAGAAGGAACTTTATGGTTTTACCGTCCCGGGAAATGGCTCACAGCATATTTCTGGAGGATTTGATTATACAGGGAATCACAGCTGATTGATTACAGCTGGCATGCTTTAATTCTGCTGTGACAGAAGATACTGGGTGAGATTTCGTAGCTGCCATGAAGGCGACTTCCCTTCCATTTCCATATTTTTACTGATCTTGCTGGTTATCCATGGCTCGTCTTGGGAGGGGTGGTATCTGCCTGAGTTTCAGGAGCCTACTGAGAGGAGAGGGCTTGGTGTGGCAGATGTCACTCTCAGCTAAGGAGAAAGTGTGCAGCCACCAACTCTGGACAGCTGGACTCCATCGTCAGGAAGCCTCCACCTGGCTGATGCCCTGGGTCTCTCGCATGGACCATCGCCTCAACAGAGCCCAAAGATCTCCTTGCTTGTCAATTGGCTGGGCTCACTGGTTTTCTAACCTCTACCTGTAGCTACTCCTTCCCTTTAAAACCCTTTCTGGGTATGGCACTGTGGTGTAGAAGGTTAAGCCACTGCCAGCAGCAGTTGTATCCTATATGGGTGCCGGTTTGAGTCCTGACTGCTCCACTTCTGATCTGACTCCTTGCTATTGCACTTGGGATAGCAGCAGAAGATGGCCCAAATCCTTGAGCCCCTGCCACCCATGTGGGAGATGCAGAAGAAGCTCTTGGCTTTGGCCTAGCCCAACCCCAGCCATTGCAGCCATTTGGAGAGTGAACCAGCAGATGGAAGATTTCTGTCTGAATTTCTGCCTTTCAAATAATTCTTAAAAAAACCTTTTTGCAGACCAGCGCCGTGGCTCAACAGGCTAATCCTCCGCCTTGCGGCGCCGGCACACTGGGTTCTAGTCCCGGTCGGGGCACCGGATTCTGTCCGGGTTGCCCCTCTTCCAGGCCAGCCCTCTGCTGTGGCCCGGGAGTGCAGTGGAGGATGGCCCAAGTGCTTGGGTCCTGCACCCCATGGGAGACCAGGAAAAAGCACCTAGCACCTGGCTCCTGCCATCGGATGAGCGCAGTGTGCCGGCCGCAGTGCGCTGACCGCGGCAGCCATTGGAGGGTGAACCAACGGCAAAAAGGAAGACCTTTCTCTCTGTCTCTCTCTCTCACTGTCCACTCTGCCCGTCCAAAAAAAAAAAAAAAAACACCTTTTTGCTGGATGGGTGGTTGTGGGGGGACACACTTTAGATCCACAGATCATTCCCCAAGACTGATGGCTTCTTGAAATAAAATCTTTCTTCTTACCACTCTTGTCTTTGGCGAATTGGCTGTCCAGTGGTGAGCAGCAAGGGCCTGGTGATTTTGTTGGGTAGCAATTTCAGTATTTAAAAATTATAAGTATATTTTTGTGTCCTTTGAAACAATCTATTCTGGTTAATTTTCCATTTGCTGTTGAGAAGATTGTTTATTCTACAGCTGGAATGTTATGTAGGTCTCTATCACATCCATTTAGGGCACAGTTTGCTTTATTTTTTTAATTTAAAGATTTTCTCTATGTACCTGAGAGGCAGAGTTACAGATGGGGAGAGGGAAAGAGTGTTCTTCCATACTCTGTTTTATCTTCGGATTGTATAGATCTTTCGCCTCTTACTAAAGAGAGTTCTGCCATATGCTGGTTCACTCCCCAGATGGCTGCAGTGGCTGGAACAGGGTCAGTCCAAAGCCAGGAACCAGTAACTTCCTCTGGGTCTCCCATGCGGGTGCAGGGGACCAAGCACTTGGGCCATCTTCTGCTGCTTTCCCAGGCTATAGCAAAGAGCTGGATCAGAAGTGGAGCAGCCAGGACTCGACTCGGTGCCCATATGGGATGTTGGCACTGCAGGCAGAGGCTTAGTCCACTACATCATAGCGCCAACTCCTGTTTTGTTGTTTTTTGCTTGGATTATGTGTCCATTGCTGCAAGTAGGGTGTGAAAGAGACCCTACTGTTATTGTTAGAATCTAGCTTTTTTTTTTTTTTTTTTGGACAGGCAGAGTGGACAGAGAGAGAGACAGAGAGAAAGGTCTTCCTTTTCCGTTGGTTCACCCCCGAAATGGCGGCTGCGGCTAGCACTCGCGCTGATCCGAAGCCAGGAGCCAGGTGCTTCTCCTGGTCTCCCATGGGGTGCAGGGCCCAAGCACCTGGGCCATCCTCCACTGCCTTCCCAGGCCACAGCAGAGAGCTGGCCTGGAAGAGGAGCTACCGGGTCAGAACCGGATCCCCGACCGGGTATAGAACCCCGGGTGCTGGCGCCACAGGTGGAGGATTAGCCTATTGAGCCAGGGGCCGACCCGACCCGACTAGCTCTTTTTTTTTTTTTAATTTCCATTCTTATTGGCTATATATTTGGTCTTCCAACACTGGATTATTTCCTATTGCTGAGTTAAACCCTTCACATTCCACTCCTAAAGGAAACCAAGATGAGTTCCTTCTATCAGTCACTACTCCCTACATTTTGATCGCCCAGGGCGCCCTCCTTCTATCCCCTGGCCACCCTTGTGATGATTCCAGTTCCAGGAGGAGAAGGCAGGAAGGGGCCACTGGGTACAGGAGAAGCCGCTGTCCGATCTGGAAGGCCAGGAGCAAGCGTTGTGGAACCCACTATCTTCAAGGCTGGGCAGATCCCGACGTGCAGAGGAAGCCCCGCCACAGAAGGGCCCAGGCCAGAATCTCCCATTTGCTCCCGGACTGCTTTGCCTATCGCTCAGGTCTGAGGCGGAAGGCCTGGGTGGGTAGCCAATCAGGGCCAGGGAGGAGAGGGGCTGTGAGAACCGCCCAATCAGATGCTGGAGGAGCCTTGCCATTTCTGCTCCAGTCCGCCACCTAGAGGACCACTTCCCCTGTCAGTCAAGCCTCAGCGGGGGCGGGCCCTGACTCGCTGACCAATTAGGGAGGGCGGGCGGGGCTGTGAGGCTGGGGGCAGCCGGATCTCCCCGCTGGGCGCACGCCCTGCTGGCGGTTTCTCAGAGCCGCGTGCTGCTCCCGCCTCTGTGCTGGGTCAACGGCCGCCGCTGCGGGGACTTCGAGGACTGACCCGCGGGGCGCCGCCGGGAGGCCGGGAATGGTGAGTTTCCGTGGGTAGGGGCTGCGAGGGGGGACGCGGGGCTGTGGCGGCCCGGGCCCCAGCTCGGCCCTCAGGGCTTCCTCCCGGGAGGGTGCGGCTGGGCCCGCGGACACCCTCGGGCTCGTTTTCTGTCGCTGCGTGTGGAGACTTCAGCCTGGCCCCGCGCCGGGCCCTTGGACCCGCCCCTTCCTCGGGTTGTGCGGTGACGCGGGCAGGGTCGTGGAGGGAGGGCTCTGCGGGGCGGCCGGGGGCAGTGGCTCCAACCCGGCACGCTGACCTCAGCATCGCCCTTCCGGGGTTACCTGGCCATTTTTTAAAATTTAATGTTAGCTAATAGCAGACCCGACAGTCTGGTAAGTTACAGAGAAAGACATCGATCATGGCTGAGAATTGCGTCCCAGGGTTCCAGGGCTGGGGGCGGCATCTGCTGGGCTGTTCCTGCTCGGGGGATCCTGAGAGGAGCCGGGCGTGCGAGACAAACGGAAGCTACAACGCATTCAGCCTCGATTTTTTTTTCTTCTGTTTCTTCCACAAAGCAATCAATAGCTGTTTTGGAAAGGCTTCGCTTCAGCTTGTGAAGGTTTTCACGGGACAGGAAAACAGATTAAGCGAGGAGAATCTTTTATAAACAGATCTTTCTGTCTCTTTTAAGTGTAGATTTTTATTTATTTGAAAGACAGAGTTAGAGAGAGAGAGAGAAATCTTTCATCCACTGGTTCGCTCCCCAAATTGCCGCAATGGCCAAAGCTGGGCCAATCTGATGCCTGGAGCCGGGATCTCCATCCGTGGGTGCAAGGGCCCAAGCACTTGGCACATCTTCCACTGCTTGCCCAGGTGTGTTAGCAAGGAGCTGGACTGGAACTGGAACTGGAACTGGAGCAGCCAGGAGTGGCTTTACCCACTATGCCATGGGGCTGGCCCCAAGTGTAGACATCAGAATGTCTTTAACTGCAATTCCCCTTTGGCCACCTTTTGGCTCCATGTCTTGTTCCTAGCCCTCTGTCATTCTCTTGTCTTGAGTTTCACAACTGCCTGGGGGTGGGGGTTGACCCAGGATGCCCTCAGCTGTCTCGGCAATGTGTAGTCAGTGTCAGCACCTTGTCCGCTCCTTCCAAGGTCAGGCTGAGGGATAAGGGTGGGGCTGATCACACAGGCAGCCAGATGCCCTGACCCTGAGTGGAGTCTCCTGCTGTAACCTCATCTCAAGACCTAACTCCTTATTACGTTAGGCTTTTTTTCTAGTAACCAAGGTGTCCATTCCTGGGAGCCATTTTGGTGGCCAGTGTCTTGGATGTTGGCAAAGAGGAAAAAAGACAAGTGATTTCTACAGTCTGAGTTCCCCCAGACTTGTGAAGGGAGAAAAGGATCTCAGAGGACCTGGAAAACCAGAGCCTGGTTGGGAGAACCTGAAAAGAAATGCACTTTAACTCCTACTAGTGCAACACCCAGGGTCTCTTCACACAGTGGACAGAGTACTTCGGTGGCAGGATGGGGGTTGGGGGACATCCTACAGGTGTGAACACCTTGATACTGTGTCACTCATATCTGTTTCATGCCAGTCCTTCCCCTTCCCTGAATTTTTCCCTTTCCATGAAAGGGAAAGATTTTTTTGCCATTAGAGCATGGGAGACAAAGCTATCCAAAGAATCAAGAGTGAGGTTGATTTCATGGAAGAAAGTTAAGCATCATGCCAGATGTTCCATTTGCTAAAATGTTTTTCTTTAGCATTTTCTTCTCTAGAGTTTGTGTAGTGCGTCTTTCAGCCTGTTCTGGGTTTTTTTGTTGTTTGTTTTGTTTTGTTTTGACAGGCAGAGTTAGATAGTAAGAGAGACAGAGAGAAAGGCCTTCCTTCCATTGGTTCACCCCCAAACGGCCACCATCGCTGGTGCGCTGCACCAATCCGAAGCCAGGAGCCAGGCGCTTCCTCCTGGTCTCCCCATGTGGGTGCAGGGCCCAAGCACTTGGACCATCCTCCACTGCCTTCCCGGGCCACAGCAGAGAGCTGGACTGGAAGAGGAGCAACCAGGACAGAACTGGAGCCCCAACCAGGACTAGAACCTGGAGTGCCGGTGCCGCAGGTGGAGGATTAGCCTAGTGAGTTGCAGCGCTGGCCAGCCTGTTTTGTTCTACATGATTTAAAGTGGAATTCCAAACCACACTGAATCTGTTAAAAATGAATTAAAAGTTCCAGAAATTAAGAAAGACAAAAATGGATTTATAGGATTTTTAAAAAAGATTTACTTACTTATTTATAAATCAGAATTAGCGAGTGATATCTTCCATCTGCAGGTTCACTCTCCAAATAGCCACAATGGCCTGGGCTGGCCAGAATAAAGCCAGGAGCTTCATCCAGGTCACCCTCGGGGGTGAGGGGCTCAAGCACTTGGGCCATTTTCTGCTGCTCAGGTGTGGATGTGGGTGGTGAGGAGCCTTTTAGACCTTCCCGCCCTCTTGTGATCAGCAGTCAGGATTCTACATAAAGAGAAAGATACAGGTAAAGGCCATCTTCCTGTTTGGAAAGGCTTCACGTTTTAGTGCGTGTCATGTGATCTTGGCTTTGAACATTGGTGTCTGGGAACTGGGCATTCTCAGGCCTTTGAGTCACAAGCATTTGCTTTGGTTCTGCTTCGGCTTCATGTCCTTTGAAAGGATTGGAAGCTGCCTCTGACATTTGGTGTCACCATTTTGCTGCTGCACGCACAGTGACAGAATTTGAACCTCAGTAAGACATGGAGGGCCTTCTAGTTTGAGAAGGGGTTATGGTCATCTGCTAGTGCTAGCCATCATGGGTTCTGCTGTGAGTAAAGTGATGTCTGTGGAAGTCTATGCCTACCCCTGGAGAGGCCAGAGAAGGACCTTGGGATGTTCAAGTTCAGAGCACCAAGGGATAGTGGAGGTAAACACCACACAGAGCTTGTCATTTTGAATAGTATTCTAATTTATTGGAAATGTATGTATATTTAACATCTTAAGACTGGAAATTAAAAAAAAAAAGATTTATTTATTTGAAAGGCACAGTTTCAGAGAGAGGGAGAATTGAGAGAGAGAGAGAGAGAGAGAGAGAGATCTTCCTACTGTTGGTTCACTTCTGAAATAGCCACGACAGCCAGAGCTAGTGCAGACAGACGCCAGGAGCCAGGAGCTTCTTCAGGTCTCCTGTGTGGGTGCAGGGACCGAAGGACTAGGGCCATCTTCTGCTGCTTTCCCAGGTGTATTAGCAGGGAGCTGGATTGGAAGTGGAGCAGCTGGGACATGAACTGGCACCCATATGGGATGCTGACATTCCAGGTGGCTTTATCTGGTATGCCACAGGAATTTTTTTTAAGACTGGGAAATTTTAATGTCTTCTTGTAAGAAGAATAGCTTGGGGCTGGGGCTGTGGTGTAGCAGGTAAAGCCGCCGCCTGCAGTGCTGCCATCGCATATGGGCACCAGTTCACGTGCCGGCTGCTCCACTTCCCATCCAGCTCTCTGCTTTGTCCTGGGAAAGCAGTAGAAGATGGCCCAACATCAAAGAAGGAGGTACCTTTCTGTGAAGGGAGGAGAGAACTTCCACTTTGATTATGGCCTTGTCTAAATAACGTCAGAGTTTGTGGCATTTGATCATTGGGATGGTGGCATATTTTTATTCCTTTTACTTGCTTTAAAAAGCAGAACTAGGTTTTTGCACATTAAAAAAAATTCAGTATTCAATTCTATATTCTTCTTTTGTCAGAAAGTGGGCCAAAGATGTAATATTGAAAGAATTTGGATGGTTAGCTTCTCTCTAGAAAAGCTTAAGGACAGTTTAATCTCGAGAGTTTAAACAGCTGATAAGTGACGCCTCTATCACAACAAGATAACATTGCAACAGAGAAGCACGGGGAGGATTCCAGAGACTACAGTCCCAGAGAGGAATTTTCTAGGACATGTGCTTGATTCATATCATAAAATACTACCTTTGGGAGGGCCATTGAGAGTCTCAGTCTCTCTCTCTCTCTCTCTCCCCTTCTCTGTCCATTTCATTTTTAATAAATATTTATTTATTTATTTGAGGGGCAGAGTTACAGAGAGGGAGAGAGAGAGAGGTCTTCCATCTGCTGGTTCACTCCTAAAATGGCCACAATGGCCAGAGCTGAGCAGACCTGAAGCCAGGATTCAGGAGCTTCTTCTGGGTCTCCCATGTGGGTGCAGGGGCCCAAGGACTTGGGCCATCTTCTGCTGCTTTCCCAGGCCATAGCAGAGAGTGGGATCAGAAGTGGAGCAGCCGAGACTCAAACTGGCACCCATATGGGGTGCTGGCACTGGGTTGTATGGTAAGGTTATATTCAGGTTTCTGAAGAATCTCCAGACTGACTTCCATAGTGGCTTAACCAGTTTACATTCCCACCAACGGTGGGTTAGTGTCCTTTTTTCCCCACATCCTCACCAGCATCTGTTGTTGGTAGTTTAATGTATGGAAGCCAATCTAACCAGGGTGAAGTGAAACCTCATTGTGGTTTTGATTTGCATTTCCCTGATTGCTAGTGATCCTGAAAATTTTTTCATGTGTCTGCTGCCTATATGGATTTCCTCTTTTGAAAAATGTCTATTGAGGTCCTTGGCCCATCTCTTAAGTGGGTTGTTTTGTTGTGGTGGAGTTTCTTGATCTCTTTGTAGATTCTAATTATTAACCTTTTATCTGTTGCATAGTTTGCAAATATTTTTTCCATTCTGTCGATTGCCTCTTCATTTTCCCGACTGTTTGTTTTGCAGTACAGAAATTCTCAATTTGATGCAATCCCAAATGTTAATTTTGGTTTTGACTGCCTGTGCCTCCAGGGTCTTTTCCAAGAAGTCTTTGCATGTGCCTGTATCTTACAGGGTTTCTTCAATATTCTCTAGTAATTTGATAGTGTCGGGTCGAAGATTTAGATTTTTAATCCATGTTGAGTGGATTTTTGTGTAAGGTGTAAGGTAGGGGTCTTGCTTCATGCTTCTGCAACTGGAAATCCAGTTTTCCCACCAGCATTTGTTGAAGAGATTGTCCTTGCTCCAGGAATTGGTTTTAGCTCCTTGATCAAATAGAAGTTGGCAGTAAATATTTGGTTGATTTCTGGTGTTTCTATTCTGTTCCATTGGTCTATCTATCTGTTTCTGTACCAGTACCATGCTGTTTTGATTTCCACTGCCCTGTAGTATGTCCTGAAATCTGGTATTGTGATGCCTCTGGCTTTGTTTTTGTTGTAAGGATTGCTTTAGCTATTTGAGGTCTCCTGTGTCTCCATATGAATTTCAGCATCATTTTTTCCAGCTCTGAGAAGAATGTCTTTGGTGTTTTCATTGGTATCACATTGAATTTATAAATTGCTTTTAGGAGAATGGATATTTTGATGATATTGATTCTTCCAAGCCGTGAGCATGGAAGATTTTTCCATTTTTTGGTATCCTCTTCTATTTCTTTCTTTAAGATTTTGTAATTCTCGGGCCGGCGCCGTGACTCAACAGGCTAATCTTCCGCCTTGCAGTGCTGGCACACCGGGTTCTAGTCCTGGTTGGGGCGCCGGATTCTGTCCCGGTTGCCCCTCTTCCAGGCCAGCCCTCTGCTGTGGCCCAGGAGTGCAGTGGAGGATGGCCCAAGTGCTTGGGCCCTGCACCCCATGGGAGACCAGGAAAAGCACCTGGCACCTAGCTCCTGCCATCGGATGAGCGCGGTACGCTGGCCGCAGTGCGCCGGCCGCGGTGGCCATTGGAGGGTGAACCAACGGCAAAGGAAGACCTATCTCTCTGTCTCTCTCTCTCACTGTCCACTCTGCCTGTCAAAAAAAAAAAAAGATTTTGTAATTCTCATCATAGAGATCTTTGATATCCTTGGTTAAGTTTATTCCAAGGTATTTGATTGTTTTGTAGCTTTTGTGAAAGGGATTGATCTTAGAAGTTCTTCCTCAGCCATGGCATTGCCTGTATATACAAATGCTGTTGATTTTTGTGCATTGATTTTATGTCCTGCTATTTGTCAAACTCTTCTATGAGTTCCAATAGTCTCTTAGTAGAGTTCTTTGGATCCCCTAAATAAAGATCTGCAAAGAGGGATAGTTTGAGTTCTTCCTTCCCAATTTGTATCCCTTTAATTTCTTTTTCTTGCCTAATGGCTCTGGCTAAAACTTCCAGAACTATATTGAATAGCAGTGGTGAGAGTGGGCATCCCTGTCTGGTACCAGATCTTAGTGGGAATGCTTCCAACTTTTCCCCATTCAATAGGATGCTGGCTGTGGGTTTTTCATAAATTACTTTGGTTATATTGAGGAATGTTCCTTCTATACCAGTTTGCTTAGGGTTTTCATCATGAAAGGGTGTTGTATTTTATCAAATGCTTTCTCTGCGTCTATTGAGATAATCACATGGTTTTTCTTCTGCAATATGTTAATGTGGTGTATCACATTGATTTGAGAACATTGAACCATCCCTGTATTCCAGGGATAAATCCCACTTGGTCTGAGTGGATGATCTTTCTCATGTGTTGTTGCATTCTATTGGCCAGAATTTTATTGAGCATTTTTGTGTCTGTGTTCATCAGGGAAACTGGTCTATAATTCTCTTTCTCTGCTACATCTTTTTCAGGTTTAGGGATTAAGGTGATGCTGGCTTCATAGAAAGAATTTGGGAGGATTCCCTCTTTTTCAGTTGTTCTGAATAGTTTGAGAAGAATTGGAGTTAGTTCTTCTTTAAATGTCTGGTAGAATTCAGCAGTGAATCCACCTGGTCCTGGGCTTTTCTTTTTTGGGAGGGCCTTTATTACTGATTCAATTTCTGACTGAGTTACGGGTCTGTTTAGGTTTTCTGTGTCTTTATGGTTCAATTTAGGCAGGTGGTATGTGTCCAGGAACCTATCCATTTCTTATAGATTTCCCTGTTTGCTGGCATACAATTCTTTGTAGTAATTTCTTCTTCTTCTTTTTTTTTTTTTTTTTTGATGCCAGCTTTTTGTATCTTTTATTTTTTTAACTTTCTTTTTTTTTAATTTTTTTTTTTTTGACAGGCAGAGTGGACAGTGAGAGAGAGAGACAGAGAGAAAGGTCTTCCTTTGCCGTTGGTTCAGCCTCCAATGGCCACCGCAGCTGGCGCACCACCCTGATCCGATGGCTGGAGCCAGGTGCTTCTCCTGGTCTCCCATGGGGTGCAGGGCCCAAGCACTTGGGCCATCCTCCACTGCACTCCCAGGCCACAGCAGAGAGCTGGCCTGGAAGAGGGGCAACCAGGATAGAATCCGGTGCCCCGACCAGGACTAGAACCTGGTGTGCTGGCGCCGCAAGGCAGAGGATTAGCCTGTTGAGCCACTGTGCCGGCCTTTAACTTTCATTTAATAAATATAAATTTCCAAAGTACAGCTTTTGGATTGCAGTGGCTCCCACCCCCACCCCATAACTTCCCTCCCACCCACAACCCTCCCATCTCCTGCCCCCATCCCATTCCACTCACATCAAGATTCATTTTCAATTATCATTATATACAGAAGATCAATTTAGTATATATTAAGTAAAGATTTCAACAGTTTGGACCCACACAGAAACACAAAGTGTTAAGTACTGTTTGAGTACTGGTTATAGCATTAATTTACATTGTACAACACAGTAAGGACAGAGATCCTACATGGACTTGTTGCAACTGATGATCGATCCCTGCAGGAAGAGCCAGAAGCCCTCAACTGGTGCTGTGACATGTAACGGGCAGTTTGACAATCTGAAACTGTTGAGAGTTGGTGGCAAATCACCAGACACGGAAGACTTACCATAGATTATGTTGACCGAAGATACTCTTCCATTGAGACAATTAGGCTACCTGTGTAACTATCTTCAGGTTATTATTCTAAATGCATCATCACTTTCCCATGAAGAATTTTTGATGGTGCCCTGTGTTCCAGTAGGTGTGACTTGGGAGCAACACCTCATGACAGCTCATCTTGGGCAGGTGGCATCATGGAAAACAAGGTATTCACAGAGGCGTGAAGCTGATGGATTGAGCATTGGAACTCATCCATCCAGCTTTGCCATCCCAGGTCAAGAGCCACCATGAGACAGAGAAAGAAATCCTGATGGCAAAATCTACTGTGCTAGACATTGAGCAGCCACTCGCTGTTTGTGGGATGGACATGGACAATTTCATGGTCTCATGGAACTGCCTAGAATGGGTGGCAGATTGCTGGATGCATATGGCTCTTTTATAAGACACAATGTTGACTGTGGCAGTGTTCATCATGATGAGTTGATGACTCCTTTGGGCAAGATAGGCAGAGACATTGTGTCATGCCAAATTAGGCACATTGGTGCTTAGAATTGGTGGCAGATTGCTGGATGCATATGTCTTGTTTATAAGAGACTATGTCGACTACTTTTGAGTTGGAGACTTCTTTGGGCAAGACAGGCAGAGACATTGTGTCATGCCAAATTAGGCACATTGGTGTCTACACCTCAGCTGGCAGTTTTGCAGTGGTGTGATTGGTATCATGACCAGAACCTAGTAATGATAATCAATGCTTGAACTGTTTGATATCATTGTGATAACCAAGCTGAAATCATGGGACTCAATGATACTCTAAGATAATATATCTTTTTTTAAAAGATTTATTTATTTGAAATTCATAGTTACACAGAGAGAGGAGAGGCTGAGAAAGAGAGTCTTCCATCTGATGGTTCACTCCCCAATTGGCGCAATGGGCAGGACTGCACCGATCTGAAACCAGGAGCCAGGAGCTTCTTCCAGGTCTCCCATGTGAGTGCAGGGGCCCGAGAACTTGGGCCATCTTCTGCTTTCCCAGGCTAGAGCAAAGAGGTGTATTGGAAGAGGAGCAGCTGGGACTAGAACTGGTGCCCATATGGAATGCTGGCTGTTCAGGCCAGAGCGTTAACCTGCTGCACCACAGCACTGGCCCCTAAGATAATGTATCTTGCAGTTTGACCCAGCACTTTATAGAGGGGAGCCACATATTCCTCATCATACCTGGACAGTATACTACTCCTCTTGAGAGTATCTTGGCTGCCCTCAGACTCCTTGTGAAGCCTGAGATTGACAAAAAAAAAAAGGACCAACAAGCTCATCCTGCACCAGTTAGACTAATAAGGAACTGCTGATTGTCAGGATCTCCCCCTCCAGGAACTGGCTAAGTTGCCACAAAGGAAGAGTCAAGGAGACTGAGGAAGGTCAAGCTAAACACACTTTATTGGTACTCTAGGCGACTAGGAGAGATCACTAAAGCCTACTCCTGCGGGCACTAGGCGCTATGGACCAGGAGCTTCTCCCAGTGGGCACAAGGCACTATGGACTGGGGAGAGAGGCTGAGCAACCTCTGGTTTACAGAGTGTCTGAGGATCCCCTTATATACAGTTTCTAGAGGCTAGCCCTGCCCATCTGCTGACTTCTCAGGGTCCTATAGTCATGGCAACAAGTTGTGGTTTGTGGTTAGGCCGATCTAGTTAGGCCGTCCCTTTTTAAATCTTATGAGCTAGTGTGGTTACCTTTCTACTGCGCAGTTACTTTTTTTTTTTTTTTTTTTTGACAGGCAGAGTGGACAGTGAGAGAAAGAGACAGAGAGAAAGGTCTTCCTTTGCTGTTGGTTCACCCTCCAATGGCCACCACAGCTGGCGTGCTGCGGCTGGCGCACCGCGCTGATGCTGATCCCAAGGCAGGAGCCAGGTGCTTATCCTGGTCTCCCATGGGGTGCAGGGTGCAGTTACTTTCTTTCAAACTGTGCTACAGTTACTTTCTCCAAGAATGGTTCCCTAACACCGACACACAACAAATTTTACCCTGCTGAGATTGCTCTGTGTTTCCTCCAGGCCATCAGAGTCACCAATCCCAATGCCAGTCAGAACAGTGAAGAAAATGGATAGCACCTGTGCACATTTCATTTTTGTTTAAATAAAACCATTAAAACTGCAAAAAAAAGAAACCTGCTGAAAGTAGCTGTTTGGTCCAGAAATCTGAAAATTACAAATGACCTGAACTTTGTCTGTCACCAGGTGAAAAGAAACAGTCTGTGGCTGAGTCCATGAATTACTTGGCTGCAGATAGGAACAGGAAGATTTCAAGATTCTACAAGGTGCTGTGTGCATCTCCTTCCAAAAATTAGGGAGGAAAAAAAAACTAAGAGGAAGTCCACAATTTTTTAAAGGTTATTTGTTTGAAGGATAGAGTGACAGAGAAAAGATGCATTTTCACATTCAGCAAGAGAAGCACCATATAAAAATACAAAGCCTCTTGTTATCAGCAGCTGTGACCTTCAGAATGAAGCAGTTCATTGCATGCTGAAGAGACATTGTTGGTGAAGTTTCTCCTGGTGTAGAAGACGGCAGGTGCATCTGGGTGTGAGCAGTGACTCCACTGACCTGGCCACACTTCTTCATGCTATAGACATCCTTTCCCAGCTGCTGCATGCCAGTGTGGTCCTGCCATTCCTTACAGTATTTGGTGAAGGCCTTCTGGGGTTCTTGCCAGTCGTCAACAGAAGCACCTTTTCTACTCATAGCAAAGATGGTCTTGAAGATCCCAAGGCCTTGAGGGGTTTCCACATAGCCCCCAGTGCCTCCAGACACCACAGGTGGTGTGTCCACAGTGGCCCTAGCACCCACAACTTCCTTCTTGTGCACCTTGGATTCTGGATGAAAGTCCAGGTCAATGTGGGAACTGCAGTCCAGACGCTCAGTAAACTGAGAGGACAAACAAGAGTTTAACTCCCAGGAAATCCTGGTTGTAGGCTGGAGATGCTGGACGTGAGCCACCTGTCCCTGCACTGCCTGTACCAACCGAGTTTTCTCTGCAGAACAGCCCTTGGGACTCACAGGGCAGCTCTTGCACCCACAGCTGAAGACAGTGCACAGAGGCACTTTCATGCAACATCTCTTTGCCACGTGTCGCTGGGCAGCCCAGCCCTCCTGAAACGGTGGAGGTATTTACACTGCACAGAGACCTACAGGAGCTCCTTGAAGACATTCATCCATGCTGCGCTGGTGTCTCAGCTACCACCTGACACTGCTGGGTTTCATAGACTTGTCTTCTCCAAATCTTAGAAGCTTGGTGTCTTCTGCTTTTGAAATGCTTCAACTTATCTTCCACCACAGACCTGAGCGTGAAGGATCAAATTGCAGCTGAGCCAGGTAGGGATTCCTTCATTGATTTTGTAATCTATAGGTTATTGCTTTCCTCCAGCTGGGCTATATACAGCTTTCCTTTCTTTCTTTCTTTTTTTTTTTTTTTTTTTTTTTTGACAGGCAGAGTGGACAGTGAGAGAGAGAGACAGAGAGAAAGGTCTTCCTTTGCCGTTGGTTCACCCTCCAATGGCTGCCGCCGACAGCGCACTGCGGCCGGTGCACTGCGCTCATCCGATGGCAGGAGCCAGGTGCTAGGTGCTTTTTCCTGGTCTCCCATGGGGTGCAGGGCCCAAGGACTTGGGCCATCCTCCACTGCACTCCTGGGCCACAGCAGAGGGCTGGCCTGGAAGAGGGGCAACCGGGACAGAATCCGGTGCCCCGACCGGGACTAGAACCCGGTGTGCCGGCGCCGCAAGGCGGAGGATTAGCCTGTTGAGCCACGGCGCCGGCCAGCTTTCCTTTCTAATCTCTAGCATATGCTTCTCATTTGAACTTACCTCGTTTATATCCTTCCAGAGTCACCATCCTGTTTTTCTCTTCCCTTGGATCATTGTTATACTTTTCTGGAGCCACTTCTCAGTCTCTGCTCTACCTGTTCTTCCAGTACCATCATTTTGTTGCCAACAATGAGTTCTGGATGGCTGGTTTCAATGAACACTTCTGTTTTCCAGCATTGCAGATAAATACAGTGAATAATTCTCAAGGAAGCAGAGTAAGAATACAACCTGATATCTAAATAGACTTGCTTGGACATCAGGTGACTTCACAGAAATATTCTCAGCTTCCGCTCTCGGAGTCTTTCCTGCAGTAGTGAGTGGGCTCTCAGGCTCACCTAGATGGGTTCTCTCAGAAGAGCACCCCCCATCTGGACAAGTGATTCCTCCCTGGATCTCTGATGATGGAGATGGAAGCTTTAGAAGTCACATGACAGCAGGAAGGAGTACTGCAGTGGTTCCAGAGTCAGATCAAGACTCCAAAAGCAACCACTGTGCTTTGTCCAGGTCAGGGTTGTACACTTGATGGGCCACAGCGGGGGGTGGTATTTACAGCTCCCTGTCTCTGTTCATTAGGCACAGCTCCCTCTGGTGTTCCAGCCTCCGCACTCCTCATTTCCCTGCAGGGACACTGCTGTGGGCCGGAAAAAAAAAAAAAAAAAATTTATTCCCTGCTGATTCTCTATCCCCAAAAGACCAGGTAAGAAGTCAGGTGTGTACTTAGCTGTCATTATTCTTTCTCTGTGAACTCCTCTGCCTCCTAGAGGTCAAATCTCCCACCAATTTATTTTTCTAGAGTTAATGTTTTCTCCAGGGTGGAAGAACTTACCTTGTTAGTTGCCTACAGCTTTCAGACATCTCATATGAACGCAGCTCCTGACATCAGCAAAACTTCAGATTTCCCTCCCTCTTCAAGAAGGGAAACTTTGGCAGACATTCGAAGCCATTTAACATGCCTTTTGGATGCCCAAGACTCATACAAGGGGTCTGTTTTTTCAAGTCTAGGCTCCACTTTCAATCCAGGTTCTACTATGCTCTTAGGCAGGTGATGGCTCACATAGCTGGGTCGCTGGCACTCACATGGGAAAACCACATAGTTAGTGGATCCTGATCCACTTTCCCACTTCTGGCTGTCATGGGCCATTGGGGATTGCACCAGGGGATGGAAGATCTCCCTCTCTCTTGTTCTCAACCTTTGATAACAAATTAGCATTGACCAGTCCATATTAGCAAACGTTTCAAAACCCTTTTCAAAAGAAAAAAGGAGAAACTATTTCTCTGATGTAAAACATCATGGTATTTCTTAGCTTCATCACACTTTTGCCAGAAAATGGAATATTACAGCACACTTTAAGAACTGCCGTTTATGCAGCTCCAGCCTTTGCGACCATCTGAGGAGTGAACCAGCAGGTTGAAGACCTCTCTCTCTCTCTCTCTCTCTCTCTCTCTCTCTCTCCCTCCCTCCTTCTCCCTCTCTCCCCCTCTCCCCCTCTCCCTCTCTCCCTCTCTCCCTCTGCCCCTCCCTCTGCCTCTGCCTTTCTGTAACTCTGCCTTTCAAATAAATAAATAAATCTTTTTTTTAAGGGAAACGGTTTATTGGGGAAAAACCCAGCAGACTGGAGGGAAGGAGCGAATAAGGAAAAGAGAGAAAAAGAGAGTGTGAGAGAGAAAGGAGAGGAGCTAGTGGGGAGAGAAGAGAGAGCAGAGAGAAGGCAGATGAGAGGGGGAGAGGAGAGGAGAGCAGAGAGTGCAGAGAAGAGAGCGGGAGAGAAGCCAAGAAAGAGCAGAGAGACATAGAGAGAAATAAATCTTTTTAAAAAAAGAACTGCCTTTTGGTTCTCATTAGCAAATGTTTCAATTAGAAGGGATGAGCTGATGTATGGGTTTCTTTGTTTTGTTTTTAGTGGACACATAGTGTAGGGTGCCATTCAATGTCTAGATGCACGTATACATTGTGCCGTGATCAAAGCAAACCTATCACCTTAAACACTGGTCATTTCTTTGAGTTGGGAACATTCAGAATCCTTTCTTCTAGCTATTTGGAACACAGGGAACACCATTGTTAACTGTGGTCACCCTACTTGGTAGTAGACACTAGAGGTTCTCTTCTCATCCAACTGAAACGTTGAACGCACTAACCAACTTCTGCCTTCACACTCTGCCACCTGCTCACCCTGATCTTTGCTAACCACTGTTCCACTGTCTACTTCCATGAAATCAACTTAATAAGATTCTTCTCACAATTGTCATTATGTGGTAATTGTTCTCTGTGCTTGGCTTATTCACTTATTCTAATGATCTCTGGGTCCGTCCGTGTTTTTCCAAAATGAGAGCACTGCATTCTGCTTCTTGGCTGAATACCATTCATCGTGCTGATGTGTCACATTTAAAAGCTTATCTGTTGATGTGTATTTGAAAGGCAGTGAGACAAAGAGAGACAGCAAAAGACAGATCTTCCACTCATTGGTTTACACCAAAATTACCACACAGGTGAGTGTGGGCCAGGATAAAGGCAGGAGCCCAGAACTCAAGCCAGGTGTCCCATGTGGGCAGTGGAGACCCAAAAACATGGGCCACCACCTGCTGCTCCTAAGATGTGCATTAGCAGGAAGTTGAATCTGAAGCACAGTGGGGATCGAACCCCATACTGTATGAAATGGAATGTGGGCCTCCTAGGAAGTATCTCCACTGCTGGGACAATACACACCCCTTGACATCCATCTTTGTCATCATCTGTGTTTCCCATTAAAAAAAAAACACCCAAAATCCTTGAGAAAAATTTCCTTCCTTCCTCCATTTGATATAAATTTCCTACTCTGTCCTCTGTAAAGGGCTGTAACTCTGTCAATCAGAGCAGCTTTGATTCCTTCCACTTGCAAAAGCACAGTTTTGATGGAACTGTCACTAGGAAAATTTATGTTCCAGACCTCCTGCATGGAGAAAATCACAGTTACCAAACTTTGTGGTCATGTGTGTATTTTTTTCAAAGATTTATTTGTTTATTTGAAATATAGATTTACAGAAGGTTGAGAGAGAGAGAGAGAGAGAGAGCAAGCTTCTCTCTGCTGGTTTATTCCCCCAAAGGGGGACAGAGCTGAGCAAAGCCAAAGCCAGAATCCCAGGGCTCCATCTAGATCTCCCACATAGGTGCAGGGATCCAATAACTTGGTCCAACTTCTGTTGCTTTCCCTGGTGCATTATCAGGGAGCTTGGTCTGAAGTTTAGCAGCCAAAATTTGTACAGGCTCATCTAGGATGTTGGTTCCACACAGCAGCTTAATCTGCTACACAGCATTGCCAGCCCCAAGAGGTTCTGGGTGTTTTCATGCATTCAGGTGAACTTGCAATGTGTGTTATGTTCACATGCATGTTTATGTTCATACACGTGATTGGTTGTAGCTTACATGGTACCAGGTTGACTTGGAAAGAATTGCACACACAAATTAATCCCCATGCTTACACAAGTTGATATGCATTTCCCTGATGGCTAGTGATCCTGAGCGTTTTCTCATGTGTGGTTGGACTTTTGAATTTCCTCTCTTGAAAATGCCTGTTCAAGTCCTTT
Source organism: Sylvilagus floridanus (assembly GCA_949820135.1). NCBI lineage: Eukaryota > Metazoa > Chordata > Mammalia > Lagomorpha > Leporidae > Sylvilagus > Sylvilagus floridanus. The sequence goes on along the minus strand of OX463233.1, from coordinate 106,234,192 downwards.
GCCCATTCCTTAACTGGATTGCTGTTTTGTTGTTGAGTTTCTTGAGCTCTTTGTAGATTCTTGATATTAATCCTTTATCAGTTGCATATATTTATATATTTATATTTATATATATATATATATATATATATCAGTTGCAAATATTTTCTCCCATTCTGTCAGTTGCCTCTTCGCTTTGCTGCGTGTTTCTTTTGCAGTGCAGAAACTTCTCAACTTGATGTAATCCCATTTGTCAATTTTGGCTTTGATTGTCTATGCTTCCAGGGTATATTCCAAGAAGTCTCTGCCTATGCCAATGTCCTCCAGAGTTTCTCCAAAGTTCTCTAGTAATTTGATGGTATCGTGTCATAGATTTAGGTCTTTGCTCCATGTTGAGTGGATTTTTGTGTAAGGTGTAAGGTAGGAGTCTTGCTTTCTACTCCTGCAGGTGGAAATCCAGCTTTCCCAGCACCGTTTGTGGAAGAGACTGTCCTTGCTCCAGGGATTGCTTTTAGCTCTTTGTCAAAGATAAGTGGTTGTAGATGTGTAGATTGATTTCTGGAGTTTCTAATCTATTCCATTGATGTATACATCTATTTTATTTTGCCAGTACCAGGCTGTTTTGATTATAACTGCCTTGTTATATGTCTTGAAATTTGGTATTGTGATGCCTCCAGGTTTGTTTTTGTTGTGTAAGTCTTTAGCTACTCAGGGTCTCATGTTTCCATATGAATTTCAGCATCATTTTTTCTATACCTGAGAAGAGTGTCGTTGGTATTTTGATTGGGATCTCATTGAATCTGTAAATTGCTTTCTGAAGTATGGACATTTTGATGATACTGATTCTTCCAATCCATGAACTTGGAAGATTTTTCCATTTGTGTGTGTGTGTGTGTGTGTGTGTGTGTCTTCTTTTTCTTTCTTTAAAGATTATTTTTGATCATGGAGATCTTTTACCCTCTTGGTTAAATTTATTCCAAGGGATTTAATTGTTTTGTAGCTGTTGTGAATAGGATTGATCTTAGAAGTTCTTTCTCAGCCATGGCATTGTCTGTGTATACAAAAGCTATTGCTTTTTGTTTGTTAATACACAATGGGATACTGTTCAGCTATTGGAAGAAGGTCATTCTATCATTCTAGACAACATGAATGCCCTTGCAGGACATCATGATAAGAGCAATAAGCCAGATACAGAAGGACAAATACCACATGACTCACTGATAAGTAGAATCTTGCAGAGTTGGTCTCATAGAAATAGACTAGGAAAGAGTGGTTAGCAAATGTCAGTGAGTGTAGGGAAGAGGAGCCTGGGGAGTGGCTGGTCAATTGGTACAAGATTCTGATGGACAATAGGAATAAATTCTGGTGTCTACTACACAGTAAGACGACTACAGCTAACAATAAGGCTTAGTATATCCCAGCATATCTACAGGAGAAGATGCTGAATGTTCCCATCTTAAAGAAATGCTCCTTTTTTGAGGTGATTGATATGCTAATTACCCTGATTTGATCATAACACAGTGTATACATATGCCCAATGTTCAGTGTCCCCATAAATTGTATCAAATAAAATGAAATAAAATACAAATACCTCTCTTTTAACTCACAGACATACGGAAAACTAAGTGACAGCTCCTAACTTTCAATATAATTTCTAATTCATGGTGGGAGGGCAGGAATGAAAAGAAAAAACCACTATATTCTTAAAGTCATATTTATAAAAAATTTCTAACTCATTGCAAGTGAGGAGCCCTTGTTTTACATAAAGAAACAGTTTTCCCGTTCCTGAAGATGGAAATACCATTGTTGCTGACATGTCTGCAGCTGCATCCCCAACCAAACTGTTGGATTGGAGAACCCTAGGGACTTCTTGAAGATGAGTTCTTCCATCCTGCATTCTGGAGAAGGGGTTGAATCAAATAGGGTTGGTGGCTGAAAGCTTTTCCCTCCAGGAGGCAGGAGAATCCACAGAGAAGGAATAATCGACTCTGAGCACACATGACTTCAACCTGGTGTCTTGGGAACAGAGGATCAGCCAGAAAGTTTCTGCCCAGACCAAGGTCCCTACCGGGAAATCAGGTGCTCATAGGTCAGAGCCCCAGGAGGAAGATGTGCCTACTATGCAGAGACAGGGAGCTGTAAATTCACTGCAATCTTCATCTGGCTCAGGGACTGATGTTTGACTCCTTCCTGCTGTCTGTGTGGAACAGAGCTTCAGTGTCCATCATCAGCCATCCCTGGAGGAATCACACCTCTGCCCAGAGACCTTCCTCCTAGAGAACCCATGCAGGTGAGTCTGAGAGCCCAGCAGGCCCTGCAGGAAAGGCCCAGAGTGGAAGCTGAGAATGCTTACCCGAGGTCACCAGATAGCCAATCCAGTCTATTTCAGATACAGAGATTGTGGTGTTCATTTGCTTGCGTGCTTAATTATGCATTAATTCATGGTGTTAAAACACAGGATTGTCCACTGAAACTAGCAACACAGGATTCATTGTTGACAATTAGATGGTCCTAGTGGAAGCCTGTTGGAGCAGTAATTCAGAAGTATAAAGCAGTTCTATAAAAGTAGAACAGGGATCTGAGAATCTTGGCAATTAAGGGGTGTAAAGAAAGAGGGTGAGGGCCGACACTGAAGCGTAGTGGGCTAAGTTTCTGCCTGCAGTGCCGGCACCCCAAATTGGCGCTGGTTTTAGTCGCAGTTGCTCCTCTTCTGATCAAGCTCCCTGCTAGTGCACCTGGGAAAGCTGCAGAAGATGGCCCAAGTCCTTGGGGCTCCTGCACCCATGTGGGAGACCCAGAAGAAGCTCCTGGCTCCTGACTTTGCATTGGCAGATCTCCAGCCAGTGCAGACATTTTGGGAGTGAACTAGCAGATACAAGCTTGCTCTCTCTCTCTCTCTCTCTCTCTCTGTCTCTCTCTCTCTCTCTCTGTGTGTGTGTGTGTGTCTGTAACTCTACCTCTCAAATAAGTAAAATCTTAAAAAAAAAAAAAAAGAGGGTGGCAGCTCTGGAGGGAAAGACAGGCAATTGAGGGCATTTCAGTTTTAATATTTATCTTTATTTTGCTTGATTGGGGGAGAAACAGAACGAAATAGACAAAGACATACAAACAAAAGAAAAAGCCACTTTCTTCTGTTTCATTCTGAAAATGCCTACAACAGCTAAGACTGGGCCAGGCCAAAGAAGACACATGCCCAGTACTCAGTGTGGGTCTCCTGTGTGACTGGCAGAAAATCCACACAGCTGAGTCGTCATTGCAACTTCCCAGAGGGTGCATTAGCAGGACGCTGGAATCAGGAGCAGAGCCACAACTCACACCCGGGCTACCTGATCTGGGATGTGGGTGTCCCAGGCAGCATCTTAAACGCAGCACCAGGCATCCAGCTCTGCTGTCTTTAATATTTGAAATGGTGCAGATTGATATTTTCTGCTGATGAGACAGATTCCAACCAAGAGATTGTCTTTCAAACTGAGAACATTGCTGTCTGCCATTTCAAGTGTGTGTATGTATTTGTGTGTGTGTGTGCATGTGTATATTTGTGTGATTATGTGCGCATGTGTGTGTGTGTGTGTATGTTTGAAGGATAGTCAATAAGCTGTCTTACTGTCCATAAGCTGATAGTCAATAAGCTGTCTTACTGCCCCACCCCTTCCTTTGCTTTGTCGATGCAGAATGTTCTTGACCTCATTAAGCTGACAAATCATCTTGTATATATGTACATCCATCTTCTCTTCCTGTTATTTCCTACGGTGTCTCTGGGCTTTTCTAGTTGCATCTATTTCTGAAGGTTGCATCGCCTCCACCATTATTTGGTATCAATTCTTTATATTTCACACAGCATCAGCTTTTCCACTCAGAATCATGTTGGGATCTTCACATAAGTGAAGTGATAACATTAGATTCATTTCCTGCTTTTATTTTTCAAAGACTTATTTATCTGAAAAGTGGAGTTAGAGAGAGAGAGAGAGAATCTAGCATCCACTGGTTCACTCTCCAAACAGCTGCAATGGCTAAGTTGGGCCAGATTGAAACCGAGAGCCAGGAGCTTCTTCCAGGTCTCCTACATGGACACAGATGCCCAAGCACTTGGGCCATCTTTGCTACTTCCCCAGCTGCATTAGGAAGGAGTTGGATCTGAAGTGGAGCAGCTGGGTCTTGAACCAGCACCTATATGGGATGCCGACATTGCAAACAGGGGCTTAACCCTGCTACACCACAATGCTGGTACCTCTCTCTTGACCTCTCTCTGCCTTTCAAATAAAAATGAACAAAAATAAAAGGGTGAAAATGACCATACTAGAATAGACTCCCACATTTATTTGTTCATGGGAGGTTTTCAAGATGGAACTTCTGGGTGGAATTTGCACTTTTTTGCAGGAAATAACTTGATTTGGCCCACATGTGTCATGTCCACATGTTGCCCTATCAGGGCATGGTACGAACATGGCCCCAGAAGGCCACAGTATCTGTGTCTGTGTTTGTCTCTGTGTGTTTGCGTGCTTGTGTTCATCTGCTGTGAGATGAGAATAGCGTTCAAGCTAAGTTACCTGGAATCATTATTCCAAGGTGACACTTAATGTTACTCAGACAAGAACTCAGTCAATATACAGTAGTTAGAATGAATCCCGTTCAAGTCACTGGGTGTCTTTTTAAACACAATGATAAAGTCTAATGGTGGATATTAGATAATGGAGAAGGAAATATGGGCCAAGGGTGGGGAAATCTTGTTCTGTGTCCACTAGGTTACAGTTAGGGAGAAGTAAGACATTGCTGGGTTCTGTTGCACGGTAGGACAACTATAGATCATGAAAATGTATGACAAATTTCTCTGAAACAGAACTAGAAGGTAGGAGTTTGGATGTTTTAAACCCTAAAGAAATGCTTCATTTTTGAGTAGATAGATGTATGTACCCATAGACACTGATTGGACATAGCACAATGCAGGCAGGTACTCACATATACCATGGAACCTCAAAAATTTTTGCATCTGTTTAAATTTTTTTAATATTTAAAGGAGTTTTTCAATCTTGGAAAACTGAAGAAATACACAGAGAGAATAGTAAAAATATGTCATCTCAAAAATATGAAAGAAAGAGTGGGAGAGGAAAGGAGGAGAGGAGGAAGGGAGGGGGGAGAAGAGAGAGTGAGAGAGAAAGAGGGAAAGAGAGAAGGAGGAGGAGCAGGGAGGAAGAAAAATACCATGCTATTCTTAAAATTGTATCCATGAACTGCGTTAAATCTGTTCTCTTTATATTAGAGTAAATAAAGTTAAAAGATGAATGAGGTGCAAGAGGCTCCTGTGAGGAGGATGGAGTCTGTGTTGATGCATCTCAACCTCAGATCCTGTGTCCCCACTCCACCCCATTCTACCTTTTGCTCATCACCACTGCCATCCTCACTTCCTTTGGAATGCTCCTGTTATGTAATAACAGCCACCAGGGGGTCTTGGCCCTCATCATACCCTTGATGTGATCCATACTTCCACAAAGTACCTCGTGGCTCTTGGTCTCTGGGCTATGACCCCTTCCGTTTCTAGTCCTACTTGGACAACTAGAAAAGAACACCCTGGGCAGCTGGCGCTGTGGCATAGCAGGTGAAGCTACCACCTGCAGTGCCGGCATCCCATCTGGGCGCTGGTTCAAGTCCTAGCCACTCCACCTCCAATCCAGCTCTCTCTTATAGCTGGGGAAAGCAGTAGAAGATGACCCAAGTCTTTGGGCCCCTGCACCCACATGGGAGACCCAGAAGAAGCTCCTGGCTCCAAGCTTCAGACTGGTGTATATCGAGCTGTTGCAGCCAATTAGGGAGTGAACTAGTGGATGGAAGACCTCTCTCTCTCTTTGTCTCTCTGCCTTTCTTTCTCTCTGTGTGTAAGTCTGTCTTTCAAATAAATAAATAAATCTTAAAAAACAAAAAAAAAGAACACCCTGGACCCATTCTTCTTTATAGCTGCTTCATTTTATTCACCGCATTTATTTGTTCTCTTATATTCCATCTCCAAGAATGGGATGTAGACAATTTTGTTCTTCCAAGGTATTAGACTTCTGACTGGGCAGGGCTTGAAACATGATTGGAAGTCAATTTATACAGTTCAACTGTAGGAGATCATTACTTATTAAAGTAGTAGAATACGTACATGTACTTTAGGGAAAATGCTAAGTGGGAAGGAAACTGTGCTCAGAGATGCTAATAAGAAGTGTCAAATGGACTAAATGAGTCCTCCATGGGACCATATCCATGCCCAGTATATATAAATCAGTGCTTGCCTGCAACATATAGATGGTAGAATTTCCTCTATGTGAGCAATGGCTCCTCAGTAATCATGTAATTATCTCTTTCCTGGTAGTCGTCTCAACCAGTGGCACAAACTTCAAGATTTCTTCTCCTGGGATTCTCAGAGGACCCTCATATTTGGGTTCTTCCTCTGCATGTACCTGGTCACTGTGGCTGGGAACCTGCTCATCACCCTGGCCATCCTCTCAGACACCCACCTCCACACACCCATGTACTTCTTCCTCAGCAACCTGTCCTTGGTGGACATCTGCTTCACCTCCACCACCGTCCCCAAGATGCTGGTGAACATCTAGACACAGAGCAAAACCACCAGCTACACAGGCTGCATCACCCAGATGTTCTTCTTCTTACTTTTTGCAGAGGTGGACAGTTTTTTCCTGGCTGTGATGGCCTAAGACAGGTTTGTGGCCATCTGTCACCCACTGAACTACACAGTCATCATGAACCCCTGGCTCTGTCTGCAGCTTGCCCTGGTGTGCTGGGTCATTAGTGTCCTGCATGCCTTGCTATAAATCCTACTGGTGCTGCAGCTGTCCTTCTCTGTGCCCCTGGAAATCCATCACTTTTCTGTGAACTGAATCAGGTGGCCCATCTTGCCTGCTCTGACACTTTTCTTAATGACATGGTCATATACTTCATACCTGTGCTGCTAGCTGTTGGTTCACTGGCTGGGATCCTGTGCTCCTACTCTAAGATCATCTCCATCCGTGCCATCTCCTCTGCTCAGGGGAAGTATAAAGCATTCTCGACCTGTGCCTCTCACCTGTCTGTTGTCTCCTTATTCTATTGCACAGGTTTAGGTGTCTACCTCACTTCAGCTGTTATCCACAACTCATACTCAACTGCCATGGCCTCAGTGATATACACTGTGATCACCCCCATGCTGAACCCCTTCATCTACAGTCTGAGGAATAAAGACAAAAGGCTCTGGAAACTACACAAGGGTCCATTGCTCTGGAGCTAAGGAAGCACTGATCATAGGACTCAAATGCCTGGACCAGAAATCCTGATTCCATGACCAAATTGTGAAAGTAGAATTTTCTCCTTCATTTTGGTTCCTGGAGTTGGTGTTACTCTGATTTCCACCTGTCTAACTTGAGCAACTTGCTCTTTATGCCTCCTGCTCTCTTCGGTATCTAAACATCTTTCCCTTTCTTACTTTCCTGCTTTCCCAAAGACTTTCCAAACACAGAAGCAGTTGGAATTCACTATCGTCTCATGGGACGGTAGGCTACCTAAAGAGTAAGTTCTCTACACACGATGTGTTCTTACTGAGTAGACTTTTGTTTGTTTTACTGAAAAACATGTTACATGTTTTGCTACTCCCATAGTCAGACTACAGATGGCAACTGAGGTCATTTACTGATTGTAAGTTAGGAAAATCTGAGGCCCCTGTCTTTCTCCTTTATCTCCATCATTCCTGGATGTATCACTAACAGCTCTTCCTGATAGTGGAGCTCAATACATCTGTGTGTTTTCTAAGTGGTCATTGGCTTTCTCTCCTTTAGGGTCCTGTTTCTGTTTTATATCCAAGTGTCTCCCTCAACCAGGCACAACAGGCGCCTTCTGGAATCTACTCCATCATGTTCCTTAGTAGATGTGTTTATTCTCACCTATCAATTATGAAACCATATCAATATGTAATGATAAACAGAGGAGTGGGGCTTTTTTTTTAAAGATGTTTTTATTTGAAAAGCAGATATACAGAGAGTGAGACAGAGAGAGAGAGGTCTTCAATCTGCTGGTTTACTCCCAAAGAGCTGCAATGGCCAGGGCTGGGCCGATCTGAAGCCAGGACCGTCTTCCGGGTCTTTCACATGGGTTGTAGCCCAAGCACTTGGGCCATCGTCCACTGCTTTCCCAGGCCATAGGAGAGACCTGGATTGGAAGTGGAGCAGCTGGGACTCAAACCAGTGCCCATATGGGATGCCAGCAGCGCAGGCAGAGGCTTAGCCCATTAGGTCACAGCGCTGGCCCCAGAGCTGGTTCTGACGTCACACCTCTGTGCCTGCCCTGTGCTGTCCCCAGTGCATAGCTGGTGAGGTTGTGCACAGATGACACTGATCTGAACACTCGTGCGGTTGGCACGTAGGCGTCTCTGGACCCCAGTGCAACTCTGCAGCACCCAGAACTGTGCCCCCAAGACAGCTGTTTGGTGGAGGAGGAGGTCTCTTCCTCCACGTTCCTGAGACCAGGGGTGAACGCAGCCAACGCAAAGCAGCAGCTCTACGCGACCCCGCTGCCCGCTGCCCGCTGCCCGCTGCCCGCTGCCCAGGACGGGCAGAAGCCAGGTCCTGCCCCGGCTGCAAGTCACAAGGCAGGGAGACACGCTGACGACGTTAAGACGGCAAATCCAACACGCCTTGAAAGACGCTGGGACGTCACCGCCGTGACGTCATCGCGCTTCCTGCTCTTCTTAATGCTGGACCTTCCTACATCCAACTTTCTGACCCCCTCAGATGCAGCCAGATCTGGGCGGCGGCGGGAGGGGGGTCTCCTCGGGTCAGGCCTGCCGGGCCTCCCTGGCGGTGCTGGGGGGCCGCGCCCCTCAGGTGGGTCAGCCACGTAGGTCCCTGCGTCTTTCAGGTCGCCAATGGCCTGCTCCACAGCGCCACCGCAAGCAGAGCGGACCCCCGCCGCAGCCCCACGGACCCCGCCTCCAAATTTGCCCCGAGCGCGTCCCGTCGCGCCGCGCGCCCTCTGACCCGGAAGCGCTCGGCGGCCCTGGGGGAAGCTGCTCCCGGCGCGGCGCCCCCTCCCCACCAGCGCGGGCCGCCATGGGCCAGAAGCACCAGACGGGGTGGCGCCCCTCGGCGAGGGTGAGGCGGCGGCGGTTTTTATCGCGACTGGGGACGTTGGGAGCGCGGGTCCCGGCACGGGGCGGGGTGAGCAGTGGTCCCGGGGTCGTGGGCGGGGCCCGGGGGCTGAGGCGGGGGTCCTGAGCACGGGCCTGAGGGGGTTCTGAGGGGGTCCCAGCTGGGTGGTGGGCGGGGTTCCGGGCTAGTGATTGAGGGGAGTTCCAGCAGGATGTGGCTGGAGTCAAGGGCATGGGGCTTAAAGGGCCCTGGGATAGTGGGCGGGGCCCCGGGACTGAGTGGTCCCAGCTGGGTGGTGGGCGGGGTTACGGGCAAGAGACAGGGTCCCAGGATAGTGGCCAGGGCCCAGGGCACAGGCATGGATTTACAGGGTCCTGGGATAGTGGGTGCGGGGGCATGGGATCCTGGCTGGATGTGACCAGGTCAAGGGCGTGGGGCTTAAATGGTTCCGGGGTAGTGGGCTGTTGAAGGGCAGGGTCCCAGGTATGAGACTTAGAGGGTCCGGGATGGTGGGCAGGCCCCAGCATGGGGTTGGAGAGGAGGTTGTCCCAGCATTCAGTGCAGAATCCCAGACTCAGGAGCTGAGGTGGGGGTCCAGGGTGATGGGCAGGACTTGGGAACTGAGGGGTCCTGGGGGATGGTGTGTGGGGTCCTGGGTTCAGGGCCCCAGGGACTCCTGGGGAGGTGGGCGGGGCCCAGGCACTTGGTGGGCCTGGGACCACACACTTGATCCCTGGAAGTTCCCTGGGTCTGGAGATGGGAGGGCTTCTTGTTCTGGGTGAGGAAAATAAAATGTGCAGGCCTTGCTGGGAACTTGGAGGATCTCTTTTCTTTTTTCTTTTTTTTATTGATTGATTGATTGATTTTATTTGAAAGACAGTTACAGAGATAGATGTTGTATCTGCTGGTTCACTCCCAAAATAGCCACAACAGCCAGGGCTGGGGCAGGCTGAAGCCAGGAGCCAGGAGCTTCATCTGAGTCTCCCATGTGGGTGGTAGGGACCCAAGCACTTGGGCCATCTTCTGCTGCTTTCCCAGGAGCATTAGCAGGGAGCTGGATTGGTAGTGGAGCAGCCGGACTAGGACCAGCGCCCATATGGGATGCCGGCACTGCACCTGCTGCACCACAGCGCCATCCCTGGGAGAAGTCTTGTGAATCTGCTTCTGTCCCTCCCCGTGGCCTGCAGCAGCTGTACCTTGCTTGGGAGGTGACACTCATGGGTCCCAGCCTTGCTCTCAGCAAGGATGAGAGGCCTGGAGGGGACTTGGAGCTCACGGCTTGATGGTGAAGAAAGGAGAAAGTGACAGGGAAGAGTGCCAGAAGCCAGCGGGGGGTGCGGGGACTCTGCATGTGACAGGAGGCAAATGACCCTACTCCCACAAAAAAAGTGGACGTGGAGGCAGCCCGGGGACTGGCCAGATGTCCACCTTCTCAGAGGCTCCCCGACAAGTGTCAGAGCCTGTCCTTGGGAAGCAGGGGTTGGCCGTGCTCCCCCTACTTCCTAGGGGGAAGGAGGAGAATGAGCACGCCCTCCCCCAGGGCCCACGCCAGGGGTAACCTGTACCTGAGCTTCCCACCTTCAGCTGACCTGGACCAAGAGCAGGCAGGGCTTGCCAGTGACTGCCTGTGGTTATTGGAAATTTTCCTTTTTTGTCTGAACCCAGGAAAAGCGATTTCTGTGCTTTTGAAGACCAGTGCAGCAAAAAGTGGATGCCACAGATGCCAACCACATGTGGCTGGTCCAGCCTGGGATTTTTTTTTTTTACCCTAGCCACCTGAACAAGGGCAGCATCAGGACAGAGATGAGGCTCAAAAGGGGACACCCACAGCAACAAAGTAACAGCTAGCCCCTGTCAGGGAAGGGGGCTCTGAAGGCCCAGATGGTGGCTCTGTTGTCACTGCAGAAGGACCCGAGCTGGGAAGAAGGAAGTCTGGGGCTGCTTGTGTCTTGAGCGCCATCTGCGGGGTCCCACCTGGGTTTAATCTGCACACAACAGCCCTGACCTTTTAGAACCTGGCATTTGTCATTGTTCACAGGATTTTCTGTGACTCAGGCACATGTGTGTGCTTAACAGCAAAGGCCATCCCCTCCCAGAGACCCACGGCACACGGTGGGAAACAGGTGTCTGAGCAGGAGGCCGTGGGACAAGGCAGGCAGGAGCCCGTGCTGGGGGCAGGCATCTAGACAAGGAGCGGCCCTGTGGGTCATGCCGGCACTTGGAAGGAAGGTTCTGGAATGCTCAGCACACCCCCCCACCCCCACCCCATTCCTACCCAGAGTCGCTGATCATTTACACTCCACCTATTTCTCCTTGGGTTTGGCTCTCAGGGATTTATGCCTGGAGGGGGGTCCTGGCCCGCCCCTCCCCCATTTGCATGGGTTCTCTGGAGAGTGCACAGGCGGCACATGGGGTGGGCCTGTCAGGCACAAGAACAGTAGGAGCAGCAAATGCACTGACAAGTGGCGGCTCCATCCTGGTGCTTCCTTTTAAGGGATTTGTGGACCAACACTGTCTGTGCCCCCTTCCCCCCCTGCTGAGTTTTGTGGGAGCCAAGGCTGGGTCTTGGTGGAGCTTGGTGTCCCCAGTTCTGACACAGAGCTGTGAAGCAGCAAATGGTAAACACTACGGACCAAGATTTTCTATTCAATTTTCATTTTTCACTTGTTTTTCTCTTCAGTTATCAGCTGACAATGGGAGCACGCCTACTCGACAGCTTCTGGAAAGTTTCCTCCAGTGGCTCCAGATGTACCCATGGCTGTCTCCAAGGAGCCCGTGCTGGGGGACATGTGAGCTGCCATCTTTCTTTTCTGAGGGGTTGGCCCCGCCCGCTCCCCTGCCAGCTGAGGAGCATACACCTTCTCCCTTCCTGGCTGTTTGTAGACAGACACCGTGGACCATGGGAGACAGGGCTCAAGGACATGGAGTGGAGCTGGAGGGCTTCGGACCCCTCCGTTCCATCCACCTGGACACAGGAAGGCCACGGGGAGTGTCAGGGATGCCGTGGACGTGTGTGTCAAGGCCAGAGCCACAACATGCTTGATGGACCTTCTGCTGTAGCCAAGTTACCTGTCCCTCTCTTAAAGGTACGTATTATATAATTATTGTTGGAGTTCTGTGTGTCTGTATCCAGGAGATACTTGCTTTCTCTTACCCTTTGATTCATTTCTCCCATGTGGGTGCAAACTTGGGCCATCTTCTACTGCTTTCCCAGGCCACAGCAGAGAGCTGGATTGGAAGTGGAGCAGCCAGGACTTGAACCAGAGCCCATATGGGATGCTGGCACTGCAGGCAGAGGTTTAACCAACTACACCACAGCGCCGGCCCCAAGACAGAGGGGGTTTTTATAAAAGCTGTCATCAAATAGAGAAAGCCTGGGCTCTGAGGTCTTCAGCAGTCAGCACCACCCTCTTCCTGGCCTCTGATTCTGAGGACACGTGTGAGCCCTGAGCCTCCCAAAGTCCCCTCTTCTGTTGGCCGTGACCTTGTCCACTTTCCACGGTTGGGTTTCCTTTGCCTTTAGGAACACATGGAGCATCGCCATCTGCTCACTGCTCACCTCCTCGGTGGGTTTCCACCCCCTGCTTCTCTGCAGGCTGGAGCCTCACAGGGGTCTGCATCCGGGCCCTGGACTGGGCGCCTGCACATTCAAGACATCGAAGCCCCCTTTCCTGAGGGCTGTTGGGTGACTTGGAGTCCCTGGGACCCTTTCCCAGGCTTTGGCTGCACCCAGAGCCCTCTTTGCTGTTGGGCGCAGGCAGAGCCTGAGGGCCTGGCCAGATGCCCCCCGGATGGGACGTGGGTCATGAGCCCAGTGTGAGCTCCTGGCTTGTCACAGCCAGCTTGTGCCTTCTCTCGGGCTGGGGACAGGCTGGAGGGGTTTTGATTGAGACACAAGAGGGAGTACAGTTCCTGGCTTTCTTTCCTGCCTCTGCTGTGTTCCCTTTGTGGCCTTGGCCATGGCCGGAACCTGCCCCGGGCCTGTGCCGAGCATTTTCTTGTTGACTGGTCCACACCAGTCTGGTCCCTTGTTTTGCAGCTGAAGCTCACCATGCCATGAATGCGTCAGGTCTGACTGGGGCGTGGCTTGTGCAAAGAGCTTGTGCAAAGGGCTCTGGGTGTTTGCCGCCCCTGCCCTGGATGCCTCCCTTACCCCTCTGCCCACTCCCACTCTGTCACCCGAGCTTCCAAGCTCAGATACTTCTCAGCTAGCGCAGCTCACAGAGTACTTGGTGTCCTGAGCCCAGAGTCTCCGGGGCTGACGAGCTCTGTATCCCACAGGGAAAGGGGTGAAGAGGGAGCTACCCCTTGATAACAGAGGTACAGTGGCGGTACAGTGCCCCGTTTGTAAACCCTGATTCCGGGTGGTGCTGTTGGGAGATGCTGGTGCCCTGGGCAGGCAGGGCTGTGTGCTGGGGAGGGGTGGGCCCAGCACTGGAGGGCGCCTGGCTGGGAGGCCTCAGCCACAGCACAGGGTACCAGGCGTGCCCACCGCTCCTTCCACATGCTCACCTGTGCGCCCTGCTGTAGGTGTGGATCCTTCTTCAGGCAGAGTTTGCAGGCTCCACACTTTTGATTGCATTATCCTTGGGAGCACATTTTTTAACCACATGGTACTAAGCTGGGCATGAGGTTATGGGGCAGGTTCTGGGTGGCTGGAGATGAGAGAGCACCCGAGAAGTGCCAGGGAGCCAGTGAGAGGACAACCTACTCCCTGGGGTGGGGGTGGGGGCTGGGCAGTGGGCAGTGCCCTGTGCCCTGTGCCCTGTGCCCTGGCTGTAGCGCTGAACTGGATAAGGGCCCTCGGAGAGGTTCCCAATGGATGCCAGTAGAAAGGGCACAAAACTGTTCAGCCTGTGAAGGAAAGATCACGGAGCAGCTATGGCCACAGGGAGCAAAAGAGGAGTTTGTTACAGGGGCTGGGGAAGGGGCCCACACCCCCAGGGGGTGAGGGGTTGGGGGGAGCTGCAGCCACAGTCCTGGCCCCCAACACTGCCACGTGCTCACTCCCATGGCTGGTCCCCAGGCTTCCCCCAGGCCAGCACCCCAGTTACTGGGAAGGCCAAACAGTGGGGCATGGCCTGCGGTCCCACGAGGCTCAGAAGGCAGGATAGAAATGCCCTCCCCAGAGCCTGCCTGTGACACGGCTGTGAGTTCTGGGCACTTAGCACGTGGGCGCCTGGTACCCTGTGCACAGCCTGGCAGGACAGAACAAGGCATGAGCCCAGGTCCTGGCTACTGGCTCGGGCTCCACTTTGGGGACCCATCAAGTCCAGATAGCTGAAGGTGGCTACCGTGGGCCTGGTTTCTCTTGGAGATGCTGTGACTTGGTGAACCCTACTCTGGGGCCTGGCAGCATAGTGAGCACGTGGGGCATTTGACGGCCCTGGCCAGGACTGTGCCCATCTCCCCCTGCCCACGCTGCTGTTCGGGGTGGAAGCAAACCATTCATCAGACTCAGTGCCTGCCTTTTCTTTTAAAAAAAAAAAAAAATGGCCATGGTGGCCATTTGGGGAGTGAACCAACGGAAGGAAGACCTTTCTCTCTGTCTCTCTCTCACTGTCTATAACTCTGCCTGTCAAGTAAATAAAATAAAAAGGGAGAGGGGGCCGGCGCCATGGCTCACTTGGTTAATCCTCTGCCTGCAGCGCTGGCATCCCATATGGGTCCCGGTTCTAGTCTCGGTTGCTCTCTTCCAGTCCAGCTATCTGCTGTTGCCCAGAGTACTGTGGAGGATGGCCCAAGTGCTTGGGCCCTGCACCCGCATGGGAGACCAGGAGGAAGCACCTGGCTCCTGGCTTCAGATCGGCTCAGCGCCAGCCGTGGCGGCCATTTGGGGGGGTGAATCAACGGAAGGAAGACCTTTCTATCTCTCTCTCTCTCACTGACTATAACTCTGCCTGTCAAGTAAATTTTAAAAAGTCCATTTTGATACAGTTTCACAAGGCGTAAAATCAACCACTGACTTTTTAAAAATTTATTTATTTGAAAGAGTTACAGCGAGGCAGAGAGAGAGAGAGAGAGAGAGAGAGAGGTCTTCCATCCACTGGTTCATTCCCCAAATGGCCACAATGGCTGGAGCTATGCTGATCTGAAGCCAGGAGTCAGGAGCTTCTTCCAGGTCCCCCACATGATTACAGGGGCCCAAATATTTGGACCATCTTCCACTACTTTCCCAGGCCATAGCAGAGAGCTGGATCGAAAGTGGAGCAGCTGGGACTCGAACCAGTGCCCATATTGGATGCTGGCGCTGCAGGTGGTGGCTCCACCTGCTACACCACAGCACCAACCCAACCACTATTTTACACGCACTGTCGTTTGGTGCCTTCACAGTGCTGTGCAGCCACCACCTCTTTCAAGTTCCAGAACATTCTGCTCTAAAAAGAAGCCCCAATCCCATTGGCATTCATCCCCTCACCCCTACCCCTGCAACCCTTGCGAGTTCCTGGCACTCATCAGCCCCGTCCTCTACCTGTAGACTTACTGCCCTGGGCCCTGCACACCAGTGGGCTCACGGGACAGATGCCCTTCTGTGTCTCACATCTGCTGAGCACATGTTTGAGGTTCATCAGGCCAGTGCTACAGGTCCCCCAGCCCAAACCTACAAGGGGGCCGGCATGTGGTGTAGTGGGTAAAGCTGCGACCTGCATTACCGGCATCCCATGTGGGAGCCGGTTCAAGTCCTGGCCTCTCTACTTCCAATCCAGCTCTCTGCTGTGGCCTGGGAAGACAGTAGAAGATGGTCCACGTCGTTGGGTCCCTGCACCCATGTGGAGACCCAGAAGAAGCTCCTGGCTCCTGGCTTTAGATCAGTGCAGTTCCGGCCATGCAGCCAATTGGGGAGTGAACCAGCAGATGGAAGACCTTCCTCTCTCAATCTGCCTCTCCTCTCTCTGCGTAACACTGACTTTCAAATAAATAAATATTTTTTTTTAAAAAAAAGTATCTGACAAATAAATTTGCTGGATGAAGATGGAAGACCTCTGTGTGTGTGTGTGTGTGTGTGTGTAACTCTGACTTTCAAATAACTAAATAAACATTAAAAAAAAAAAAAAACCAGACCTGTGAACCAGATTCAGGAGGGACTTGGGAGATCCATCCCACAGCCCTCCCCTAGCCAGCCAGGTCAGAGCCATTCCCCTCTCCCCACCACCGTGAGGGTGTTGCCATGGTTGCGGGGTCACATGCTCTGTGAGGCGCCTTGGGTTCCGTGTGACCCACAGGTGCCCTCCTCACCTCTCAAGCCAGCCTTCACTGAGTGAGAAGCCTTTGGTTGGACTTCGCCATCCAGATTGAATTCCAGTTGCAGTGAGTGAGTGATTCTGGTACCCAGGGGTGGGGGAGCCTGCGGGGGGGCTGATGCTGAGCTGAAGGGCTGCTTCTCGGTGGGGGGTGGAAGACGGGAGGGCAGGGCTGCCCCAGGTGGTAGGGGCAGGGGTGGTGAGAGTGCCGAGGAGTGGACAGGCACCACCAGCACGCCTCCGGGTGGGACGCCCATGGTGTGAGCCTTAGGGTGCCCATCCTGACACTGTGTTACAAGGGTGGTGGCCAGTGAGGGAGGAGGCTGTCAGTGCAGCAGGTGGGAATGGATAGCAGGTGGCTGAGGCCCCTCCCAGGAGTGGGTAGAGGCCAGGATGCACATTGGTGGGGCCACACAGGGCCCCTCACCCCGAGCAATGGGGATACACCTGTGAGAGTAGCTGACCAGGTGCTGGCCCCTCCCACTGAGAACGGAGACTCCCCATCCCCCACCCTGGAAGATGAAAACTAGGGTCCAAAATGGGGCACGGATGTGACCGGGAAACACTGGGCCCCAACTCCATAACAACCAGTCTCTGAGACTGCCCTAGAATCCCAGAATTGGGATTCCAAGAGGTTCATGGCAAGCACTCGACAGGATGAGCCCACTGGGGTCCGTGGGGTGCCAGGGCAGCATCCAGGGCAGAGGCCAGGTGGCCAGAGAGCTTGCCAGAGTGACCCCTGGCCAGGCATGGTGAGGGGCTGGAGGCCCCCAGCCCAGGATGCAGGGTGACATCAGCAAGAGGGGTTCTGAGGCCCAAAAAACCGTGCAGTGCACACGTGTGTGTTCATGTACTGTGATGGTATGTAGTGTGTATGTATGTTGTGTGCATAAGGTGTGTGGTGTGTGTATAATGGGGGAGTGGTATGTGTGTGATGGAAGTATGGGTATATGTGGTAGCTCTGTGTGTAGTGAATGTGTTATATATATGTGGTAGTTGTGTATATGTGATGTACCTGGTACATGGGTGGGTTGTGTATGGTGTATGTGTATGGGATACACACGTAGATATGTATAGGTGTGTCTGCTGTGTGGTGTATGTGTGTAGCATCTGGTGTGTGTGGTGTGTAGTGTGTATCTGGTGTGTGCATGGTGTATGGTATGTGTGGTGTGTGTATGGTATATGGTGTGTGTGATATGTGTATTGTGTGGTGTACATGTGGTGTATGATGTGTATGGGTGTGTGTGTGGTGTATTGTGTAGTGTGTGTGTGGTGTATGGTGTGTAGTGTATGTGTGGTACATGGTGTGTATGGTGTGTGATATGTATGGTGTGTATGGTGTGTAGTGTGATGTGTGTGTGGTATATGATGTATATAGTGTGTATGGTGTATGTGTATGCTCTGTTGTTGTGTGTGGTGTGTATGGTGTGTGTGTGGTATATGGTGTATATAGTGTGTATGGTGTGTGATGTATGCTGTGTGTGTGGTTATGGTGTGTGATGTGTGTGTGTGGTGTGTAGCGTGTGTATGGTGTGTGATACATGGTGTATATGTGGTATATGGTATGTAATGTGTGTGGTGTATGTGTGGTGTGTATGTGTGGTGTGGTGTGTGATGTGTGTATATGGTATATGGTGTGTAGTGTATGGTGTGTGATGTATGGTGTGTATGTGGTGTATGGTGTGTGTAGTGTGTATGGTTGTGAGGTGTATGGTGTGTGTGGTGTGTATGGCATGTGGTGTGTATAGTGTGTATGGTGTCTGTATGCTGTGTGGTGTGTATGCTGTGTTATGTATGCTGTGTGGTGTGTATGGTGTGTGGTGTATGATGTGTGTTTGGTGTGTATGGTGTGTGTGTGGTGTATTATATATACTGTATGTGATGTGTTTGGTGTGTGATGTGTGTGTGGTATATGGTGTGTGATGTATGGTGTGTATGTGGTGTATGGTGTGTCTGTAGTGTGTATGGTGTGTTTGTAGTGTGTATTGTGTGTGTTGTATGGATGGTGTGTGGTGTGTGTGGTATATGGTGTGTATAGTGTGTATGGTATGTAATGTATGGTGTGTGGTGTGTATAGTGTGTGGTGTGTAATGTATGGTGTGTGGTTTGTGTATAGTGTATGGTATATGTAGTTTATGTAATGTGTATGGTGTGTGGTGTGATGTGTGTGTGGTGTATATGGTGTGTGATGTATGGTTTGTGTGGTGTGTATGGTGTGTAATGTATGGTGTGTGTGTGGTGTGAATAGTGTGTATGCTGTGTGTGTATGCTGTATGGTGTGTAATATATGGTGTGTGGTGTGTAAAGTGTGTATGCTGTGTGTGGTGTATATGGTGTGTATATGATGTGTGTGTTGTGTGTATATTGTGTGTGTGTATGCTGTGCTGTGTATGATGTGGTGTATGGTGTATGTGTGGTGTATAGTGTGTATAGTGTATGTGGTGTGTGTGGTGTGTATGTTGTGTGTGTGTGTGTGGTGTATGGTGTGTATAGTGGATATGATGTATATGGTGTGTGGTGTATGGTGTCTATAGTGTGTGTGGCGTGTATGGTTTGTGTGTGGCGCATATGGTGTGTGATGTATATGGTGTGTGTGTGTGGTGTATATGGTGTATGGTTTGTGGTGTGTATGGTATGTGTCTGGTGTGTGGTGTGTGTGCACCCTGAGGTGGGGATGGACGGACAGACAGCTCCGTGGATGCCCTCACATATCCTCGGCAGCCTCTGTCCCCAGCCCCATGGCACAGAGAAAGCCCAGAACAGGAGATGATACCAGAGCTCTGGGCATGTCTCCTAACATCCTGAGGTCTTGACTTTAGCCAGCAACCTCCTTCCCCAACCAAAGCAGTTGGCATTCACACCCTGGGGACCAAAGGCTGAGGGCCACAGCACCACCTGGCTGTCAGTGCAGGAACGTAAACCACCCCCCTTTGGCCCTGTGGGAAGTTTCTTCCAGAAGCTGACCCATCCTATCTGTAAAGTGGAATCCTGCACCCAGAAGGTGCTACAGGAAGGATGATGGGTTTGGGGGGAGGCGCCAGCATGAAGCACCCCCCCCCCTTGCAGTGCCACCTCTTAGGACTGAAGAAGACACCTGTTCTGCTCCACCAAAAGATGCATGCAAAGGACTCTTTGCAATGTCCATCATGGTGTATATCTTCGTAAAGCAGATGACAGACCCCAGGAGTCTCCATACTGACTACCATTACAAAGGTGCTGGGGCAGCTCCCAGCACTGCCTCCCTCTGGGATCCAGGGTGCTGGAGCAGCTGTTTCGTGGCACTGCCTCCCTCTGGGGTCCAGGGCACTGGGGCAGCTCCCAGCACTGCCTCCCTTGGGGTCCAGGGTGTTAGGTCAGCTGTTTCCCAGCCCGTAGTCTCTCGAGCTGCAATGTGGTCACCCCATCTTGTCCCAGGAAAAGAGCCTGGAGCAGAAACGGACCTGTTGCTCTTTTCAGGGTTTCTGAGGCTCTGGACCTCATCTGAGGTCCACTGCCCCTTGTCTACACTGCAGCCTGTGTCTACACCTCTTCCCTGTGTCCACACTGCTGCCAGAAACTATCTGGCTACCTGGCACCACCAGGGCTGCTCGGGGGCTGTGGTGCCAGGCATCAGGTGTGGGAGAAGGGTCTTCCCTGCCCTCTCAATCCCCTGCAGTCAGCTCTGGGATGCTCAAGTTGTGCTGGTCCCTGGTGGGCACGGGCAGGGTGAGGTGGAGGTGAGGCTGTCCTGGAGGAGTCATCCATCTAGGAAAGGGGCCAGACAGGGGGCTGGGAACACCTGAGCTGAGCAGGTCCAGGAGCCCCAACAGTGAGCACCACTGTCTGCATCGAGCAAGGGGGGAAGATGTGCCCATGTCCCAACCCCAGGGCCTGTGGCAACCCTCCTGATGCCAACCAAGGGTCCCTGCAGATGTGACTGAAGTGGGTGGTCACATGGGCCCAGGCCCAGTGGCAGCTGTTTTATGAGAAATAGGAGAGAGAGGCACCAACCCAGAGGAGAAGCCAATGTGCCACAAGCCTGGGGGAACCAACAGCCCCCAGGAGTCTAAAGAGGCAGGAAGGAACCAGAGCCAGGGGCCCCAGAGGGAGCACAACTCTCCCACCAGGCTGCAGACGGGGGTGGACGGTGCTAAGGCTCCCCCATGGTTCCCGGTTGGCACGGTGGCTGCAGAGCCCCTCCCTTCCTGGTCCTTGTGAGACCTCTCCAAGGCCATGGCAGAGCAGAGACAGCAGTGTCCAGTCCTGCTGTGTGTGTGCAATTGCCTGGCTTTGCTGTTCCAGAAGATTCCACGGGAAGTGGGGGAGGGTGCTTCCCCACCAAAGTGTGTTGGGCTACAGAGGGCTACCAGGTGACTGCTAGAGGGGACCCTGTGGCTCGGCTGCCTCCCAGTCCACCCCAGTGTACCACGCAGGCCACACCACCCAGGGCCATGTCTGCCAGGTGTTCCTTAGAACAGCCGAGCGAGCGAGCACCTCACCCCTTGGAGCTCAGTCCCACCATGCTGCACCTCCCACAAGCCCACCTGTGATGTTCTCAATATGGGCTCTCTGGAAAGCTGTGTGGCTTTGAGTGTAGGTGACTCTGAGGGTCCTAGGAGCGAGCAGGGTAGGACTGGCCATCCCATTCTGTTTGGAGGATGGCTGGGTGTGGCATGGCAAGGCTCAGGTGTGTGTGTGTGTGTGTCAGTAGCAGGAGGAGGGAGGAGACCTGGGGACTTGGCCTCAGCTTCCAGAGCCAGAGTGGGGTTATCACACCAGCCAGGTGGGGCTGGGGGATGGGGGGGAGCCCAGGACACTCCAGTAAGGCAGGGCATTCACCTGGGCATCCCTCAGGCTGGGGAGGGGGGAGGTTGCTTCGCTCCACCCTATCCGAAGGAAAGTTCCTCCCCTTCGCCTCACCCGGGCCTGCTTGTGTCTCCCTTGTTCTGGCAGAGGTCGGAGAGGACACCTGGTTGCTTTTCCTGCCTGTGTTCACTGCGGGCAGACACTGCCATGGTCATGTTCCTTGGGGTGGGCGTGCTGCTGCTCAGCTTTGTCATCGTGCTGGTGCTGGGGCAGCTGATTTTCTTTCACATAAATCTGAGTACGTACCTCCCCCCACTCCCCACCCTGGTCTGAGCACTGCCCACCACCCCCAGCATGCTCAGCTTGCCGCCCCAGGCAGGTGGCTTCCTGGTAAACCTGGCCTAGACACGAGCTCATAGCAAAACTCTAGCATCTGTGGGCAAGAGCAGAGCATGAGGAGCACGGTGGGGGAGGCTCCACTTGGAAAAGCACCACCCCGGAGGTGCTGGCCCCTTGCAAGCTCCCTCATCCCTCAGCCAGAGGGGGTGCAGGGAGTCAGGAGAATGGGCTCTCCCTCATTCTGCTTGGTCTCCAGCGCAGCTCCCAGCCTGCACCTGTGCCAGCAACATCTGGCACAGAATCGATGCCCTCTGCTGAGAAAGACGCCGTTTGTCAACCCCAGGTCACCCACACTCCACATCACCACTTAGCCCTTGAAAAGTGCACCGCATAGTCGCCCCTAGCATTGTGGTTCCAGTGGTCTTGCCTTGAGGCTGGCACTGGTATTTTCCTGTAAAGTACAATGAAGCCTGCTGACGTGAGTCATGGGGCACCATACCGAGCCCTAAGGGTCCATGGACTCAGCCATGAATGACCCGGAGAGAGAGGTATTGATTTGAGTTCTCCCTGAGGGGAGCAGAAAGACAGTCAATACCCAGAGGCATGTGCCTGTCGCTTATAGAAAGCCATCCTCCACCCCTCACCCAGGCTCCCTCATGCCCAGTCCTTGTCCAGTCTCACATCCACAGCATGAACCACTCATGTGACATGACACAGCACACCATGAAGCACACGTGTGATGTGACATCACAGCACGAACTGTGTGTGTGATACGATACACAGCACAGCATGAACTAAGCATGTGACATGACACACAGCACGGCCTTGATCCATCTTAGCTTCTGCCACTTCCTTCCATTGTTTTTTTTTTGTTTGTTTTCCTTGCATTGCCCTGGCACTACCAAGATCACTGCACCCATGGCTGTTGTCTGTGGGCACACAGCCTGTCGTTGGCAATGCATTCCGGAAGTGTTTGTAGTGTACAAGTGCCTGACCATTCTCTGCCCACCCCAAGCAGCTGCTGCCTCCCAAGGGTGACCCCACAGGTCATTCCTGTGGTTCCGTCACCTCACTGTTTCAGCAGAGCACAGCGTGGCTGGACGCTGGTGCAGGAGGAAACATCTTACGTCAGCCAAGGCTGCTTTGTAATGCTCCTTGAGTGGTGATGGGTGCACAGGACATAGAGGAAGGGGTGTGCGTGTGGTGATGAGTGCCCAGGATGCAGATGGGGGCTCCTTGTGTTGTGCCAAGTGCACAGGCTGCAGAGAGGACAAGCAATGGCTCAGGTCTCCTAGCTAGCGTGCACCCACAATGGTGTGTGGCCCCTCTGTGGGGATAACAGATGCCGCACCTTGCATCCTCCACAGCTTCTCTCTTTCTCTGCAGGCTCTGAGTTTCCAGGATGGAGAATCCAGTGAGCCCAGTGCAGAAGACGGTGATAGAGATGAGGGGGTAGCTTCAGGTAAGACTTCTGCAATTGAGTCAACGTGGAGGTATACCCAGACAAACTGACTCACCAGTGGACAGTCCAGGGCTGGAACGCTGCTCATGCCCTTGTCTGAATGCCAGTGAGGACCCCAGACTACTGCTGCCCACCTCCCCATGTCCACCCCACTTCCCCAGGCAGCATATTTCTGTTTGCCATCTCTTGGGAGTGGACAACTTCAGGTACCACAGACTGCCTGGATTTATACACATCTCAAAGGCTTGGCTGAGAATCAATTTTCCCAAAAACATTGATGGAAGAACCTTCAGAAGTGATAGAAGCCTTCAGGAGTACAATGGCTTTTGGGAAAAAAAAAAAGGAGAGCCCCCTTAGCCTACCTGTCCTGGCTCTTGGGAAGATTCCTCACAGAGCAGCTGGAAACTGGCTTGGCCCTAAAGCACTGGTCACACGTAGAATCCGAGACTGGCCCCTCCCTGCCAGGCCAAAGGGACCTGACATCGCACACAGGGGCACCCAGCTGCTTGTCGCCTTGCGCCAGTCAGGAGAGCCTGGCCCGGAAGCTAGACTATGCTGTTCATCCATCCCAACTGAAGCAGGGGGAGGACCCCAGCATCTGAGTCTCTTCCACGATTCTAGGTTTAAGGTGGATTTCAAGACTCATAAAACCCAAACAGGTGGTATAAATGAAAAAAGGGGAAGCAAAAGGGAAAAAAAAATGTTGATAAAACAGAATCATGTCACAGGCAGGGCAGCCTCCAGGGCCAGTCAATACGTGGGGAACAGATAGGCATTACATGTGCCTCCTTGCGTGCACACACATGCATGCCTGTTTATGTGCATGGGCGTGTATGTGTCTGTGTGGATGCCAGTATTTTTTTTAAAAAAGATTTATTTATTTGAAAGAGTTATAGAGAGTGGTAGAGACAGAGAGAGGTCTTCCATCTGCTGGTTCACTCCCCAGATGGCTGCAATGGCTGGAACTGTTCCAATCCAAAGCCAGGATCTAGGAGCTTCCTCCAGGTCTCCCATGTGGGTGCCGGGACCCAAACACTTGGGCCATCCTCCACTGCTTTCCCAGGCCATAGCAGAGAGCTGGATCAGAAGTGGAGCAGCCAGGACTTGAACTGGCACCCATATGGGATGCTGGCACTGCAGGCCAAGGCTTTAACCCCCTGCACCACAGCGTTGGACCCAGGATGCAAGTATTCTTAAGACGAACTGACAAGACAAGGAATTCCCAGGCCAGCGTCTCAGGCAGGGGAAACACAGGAAGATGTGGCTGGGCCTGTGAACTTGACTCTCGCAGCTATACAGGAAGTGCGAAGAGCAAATGGAGCTCACAGCTGAGGCAGAGTAGGAGGCCAGTCAGTAGTACCCACGGGGAGCCCCTGATGGCAGCAGGGGACTGAGGTGACCCACTCCCTCCACCCCAGGGCAATCAGGACTGACAGCAGGCTTTCCCAGGCTGCCTTGGTGCTGGGTGGGTGACCCCAGTCCACAGAAAGTAGCCACAGAGCGATGCTGCGCTGAGCATCCCCAGGGTGCCAGGCAGAATTCCCTGCAAGGAACTAACCTCACTGACCTCACTGCGGGCCTGCAAGGGTCCTTGCCTGAAGCAAGCAGCTCGTGGTGGGGGGGGGAGGGCATGGTGCGCCAGGGAGAGGCTACAGTGGGAGCAGACTCGGAAACTGGGGGCAGGGTGGATGCCCCAGCAAAAACACAGCGACAAGTATTCAGTCCAGTTGAGAGAGAGAGAGGAAACCCAGTTCAAAGCAGATGAAGAGAGCAGGAAACTGGGTTTTTAACTGCCAGTCAGTTTGAACGAGCACCAAATGAAAAGTCTCGCTGAGGTTTATTTTTTTTTTAAGATATATTTATTTATTTACTTGAAAGTCAGAGTTACGCAGAGAGAGAGAGAGAGAGAGAGGTTCTCCATCCAGTGGTTCACTCCCCAATAGGCCACTAGGGCCAGAGCTGCACCGATCCAAAGCCAGGAGCCAGGAGCTTCCCCTGGGTCTTCCACGTGGGTGCAGGGGCTCAAGGACTTGGGCCATCTTCTACTGCTTTCCCAGGCCATAGCAGAGAGCTGGATCAGAAGTGGAGCAGCCGGGACTCTAATCGGCGCCCATATGGGAATCCAGCGCTTCAGGCCAGGGCTTCAACCCACTATGCCACAGCGCCGGACCCTCGCTAAGGTTTAAATGTACTCTGATTTAATGTGATCACGGAAATTTAAAAAGATTTGATTGGCAGATCTGCTAACAGATTGGACACCATTTGAAAAAGCAGATCCGTGAACGCAAACTTGGAGCCGACAGAAGCACCAACCTGAGGCGTGGAGCAATGAGGCAGCTGACAGGCGGTGGCTAAGGGCCTAGCTTGGAGGGTCAGAGACAAGAGGAACTTGAGGAGAGGTGGGCGGGAGAAGTCGGCAGCACTGTCAGAGGACCCCTACTCACAGACTCAGAGCCCTCTAAGCTGGCTAGGGCTGGGGGCGGGGAGGAGTAGCCTCGCTCCAGGGGAGGCCCCTGCACCCAGCCAGGAGAAGGTGAGTTTCCCCGGGAGGACAGAGGAACAGGCTGTAGGGTCTAACCCCCAACCCAGAGCGCCCAGCCTTTCAGCACAGGTGGAGCTGAGCCCAGGGCCTCACAGGTGCTCAGGCTAACCTTCCCTTGCAGACACTGAGAATGCCATGCCAGCACCTTCGAGGCTAAAGACCACCAGCACCAGCACCGTCCAGGTCCTGCACGAGGTGCTGGCCTCAGAAAACCCTCACCACGCTCTCACGGAGCACTGGCCGTATCGCATGGTCCCTGGAGTCCACGAGCTTCCTGCCCTCCATCAGCCACATCCCAACGGAGAATGAGCAGGGGCCACGGTGGCCAAGCATGGCATGGTGTGGCTGGCAGCAGGGCACACCCAAAGCTGGCATGGAGCTCACCCTTATACAAAAACTGTGCCCACCGAAAGAAGAACAGAAGCTGAGCCTACCACCAGCCAAGGGCCAGGAGCTGAGCACCAGATGTGAAGTCGGGAAGCTAAACCCACTGCCCAGCAGCCAGGAGCATTGCCTACCACCCAATACTCAGGAGCTGAACCTCCTACCTGAAGGCAGGGAGCTGAACCTCCTACCCAGTGCCCAGGAGCTGAGCCCACCAGCCTATGGCCAGCAGCTGGGCACCCCACGGGAAGGTGGGGAGCTAAGCCCACCGTAGCACAGCAGGAAGGCATGCATGCCAACCAGCCTGTGAATCTAGCCATGCAATGTATTTCTTTTGTTATTTTGCACTATTTTCTAAGCGTTCAGGGAGCACTGAGTGCGTCCCCTCGGCAGCGTGATGGGCAGTGTTGATGTCGGAAAGGCACACACCCAACAGCAACATCAGTTGTTGATCAGAAGCTGCAAGGTGACCACAGAAACAGCACCTACAACCGGCCACCCTAGAAATTCCAGAACACTATTGGGATGCACCAGTAACCCTAAGCTCCTGCCCCACGTCTGGACTCACAATAGATCTGAGCCTGGGGAGAAAGGCTCACTCCTTCCTACTATCCTCTAGTTCTCCCACCCCCTGGGAGAGGGGAACCCAGGTTAACTCCTTTCTGCTCTCGTCCAGTTCTCGCACCTCCTGGGAGAGGGGGACCCAGGCTCACTCCTTCCTATTGTCCTATTTCCCCATGTCCTGGGAGAGGGGAACCCAGGATCACTCCTTTTGACTGTTGTCTAGTTCTCCCACCACCGGCAAAGAAGGGGAATCCAGGCTCACTCCTTCCTACTGTCCTAAAGTTCTCCCTCCTCCAGCATAGAGGGGAAAGCCAAGCTCACTCCTTCCTACTGTCTTCCAGTTCTCCCACCTCCTGCAAAGAGAGGGAACCCCGCCTCAATATTTCCTGTTGTCCTTTAGTTCTCCCACCTCCTGGGAGAGGGGTACAAAGGGCTCACTCCTTCCTAATGTCATCTTGTACTCCCACCTCCTGGGAGAGTGTGACCCAGGCTCACTCCTTCCTACTGTGGTCTAGTTCTCCTACAACCTGGGAGAGGAGACTCAAGCTCACTCCTTCCTCCTGTCTTCTAGTTCTCCCACCTCCTAGGAGAGGGAACCCAGGCTCACTCCTTCCTACTAACATCAGCTTTTCCCATATCCTGGGATGGGGAGACCCAGGCTCACTCCTTCCTATGTCGTCCAGTTCTCCCACCTCCAGCAAAGAGGCGAAGCCAGGCTCACTCCTTCCTACTGTCTTCCAGTTCTCCCACAACCTGGGAGAGGGGGACCCAGGCTCACTCCTTCCTGTGTCATCTAGTTCTCCTGCCTCCTAGGAGAAGGGAGACCCAGGCTCACTCCTTCCTACTGTTGTCTAGTTATCTCCTTGGATAGGGAACCCAGGGCTCAGTCCTTCCTAATTTCGTCCAATACTGCCAACTCCTGGGAGAGGGAGACCCAGGCTTAATCCTTCCTGTGTCACCTTGTTCTCCCACCTCAAGGGATATGGATACTCAGGTTCACTCCTTCCTTCTGTCATCTAGTTCTCCCACCTCCTGGAAGAAGGGGACCCAGGCTCACTCCTTCCTACTGTCATCTAGTTCTCCCGCCTCCTGGTAGAGGGGGACTCAGGCTCACTCCTTCCTATGTCATCTTGTTCTTGTACCTCCTGAGCAAGGGGGACCCAGGCTCACTCCTTCCTACTGTCACCTTGGTCTCCCGCCTCCTGGAAGAAGGGGACCCAGGCTCACTCCTTCCTATGTCATCTTGTTCTTGTACCTCCTGGAAGAAGGGGACCCAGGCTCATTCCTTCCTTCTGTCATCTAGTTCTCCCGCCTCCTGGTAGAGGGAGACCCAGGCTCACTCCTTCCTATGTCATCTTGTTCTTGTACCTCCTGGGCGAGGGGGACCCAGGCTCACTCCTTCCTACTGTCATCTAGTTCTCCCGCCTCCTGGGAGAAGGGGACCCAGGCTCACTCCTTCCTACTGTCATCTAGTTCTCCTGCCTGCTGGGCGAGGGGGACCCAGGCTCACTCCTTCCTATGTCATCTTGTTCTTGTACCTCCTGGGCGAGGGGACCCAGGCTCACTCCTTCCTACTGTCATCTAGTTCTCCTGCCTCCTGGGAGAGGGGGACCCAGGCTCACTCCTTCCTATGTCATCTTGTTCTTGTACCTCCTGGTAGAGGGGACCCAGGCTCACTCCTTCCTACTGTCATCTAGTTCTCCCGCCTCCTGGGCGAGGGGGACCCAGGCTCACTCCTTCCTATGTCATCTTGTTCTTGTACCTCCTGGTAGAAGGGGACCCAGGCTCACTCCTACCTATGTCATCTAGTTCTCTCCACTCCTGAAAGAGGAGGATACAGGCTCAGTCCTTCCTATGTCATCTTGTTCTCCCACCTCCTGGAGAGGGAGACCCCAGCTCATTCCTTCCTACTGTCGTCCAGTTCTCCCACAACCTGGGAGAGGGGACTCAGGCTCACTCCTTCCTACTGTGGTCTAGTTCTCCTTCTTCCTGGGAAGGGGGTAACCTGACTCACTCCTTCCTACTGTCATCCAGTTCTCCCACCTCCTGAGAGAGGGGACCCAGGCTCACTCCTTCCTACTGTCATCTAGTTCTCCCGCCTCCTGGGCGAGGGGGACCCAGGCTCACTCCTTCCTATGTCATCTTGTTCTTGTACCTCCTGGTAGAAGGGGACCCAGGCTCACTCCTACCTATGTCATCTAGTTCTCTCCACTCCTGAAAGAGGAGGATACAGGCTCAGTCCTTCCTATGTCATCTTGTTCTCCCACCTCCTGGAGAGGGAGACCCCAGCTCATTCCTTCCTACTGTCGTCCAGTTCTCCCACAACCTGGGAGAGGGGACTCAGGCTCACTCCTTCCTACTGTGGTCTAGTTCTCCTTCTTCCTGGGAAGGGGGTAACCTGACTCACTCCTTCCTACTGTCATCCAGTTCTCCCACCTCCTGAGAGAGGGGACCCAGGCTCACTCCTTCCTACTGTCTTTCAGTCCCCTCACCTCCTGCTAAGAGGGAGAATCCAGGCTCACTCCTTCCTACTGTGGTCTAGTTCTCCCACCTCCTGAGAGAGGGGAACCAGGCTCACTCCTACCTATGTCATCCAGTTTTCCCACCTCCTGGTAGAGGGGGACCCAGGCTCCCTCTTTCCTACTGTTGTCTAGTTCTCCCACCCCTGGGAGAGGGGGACCCAGGCTCACTCCTTCCTACTGTTGTCTAGTTCTCCCACCCCTGGGAGAGGGGGACCCAGGCTCACTCCTTCCTACTGTTGTCTTGTTCTCTCACCTCCTGGGAGAGGGGGACCCAGGCTCACTTCTTCCTACTTTAGTCTTTTTCTTGTGTGAAACCTGTTGATTCCAGGTGAAACCAGGTACTGGAACACAGCTGTCAGAATTCCTTCCTCTGGGATTCTCAGGGGACCCAACACTTCAGCCCCTCATATGTGGGCTCTTCCTCCCCATGTACTTTGTCACTGTGGCTGGGAACCTGCTCATCATCCTGGCCATCCTCTCAGACACCCACCTCCACACACCCATGTACTTCTTCCTCTCCAACCTGTCCTTGGTGGACGTCTGCTTCACCTCCACCACCATCCCCAAGATGCTGGTGAACATCCAGACGCAGAGCAAAGCCATCAGCTATGCAGGCTGCATCACCCAGATGTTCTTCTTACTTTTTGCAAAGCTGGACAATTTTCTCTTGGCTGTGATGGCCTAATACAGGTTTGTGGCCATCTGTCACCCTGTGACAGCAAATTATTTTTCAGCTGTCCGCTGCACACAGACTTAAGTACTTTTAGTTCGATCTGCAAGAAATACTCTGCAAGCCTTGTAGTATAAAGAAACAAGTAGTTTATTTAAGTAGCAAATTTTAAGAAGCAGGGCGGGGGTGGGGGGGTTCCCTAAGAGTAGGGACTCAACCCGGGAGTTTACTACTAGGCAGTCTTCACACAGCACCAGAAAAGTATCCCTACTGAGAGCCAAACGTCATCAGTAATCATCACTGGTTACACACAGCACCAGAGGATCCCTACTGAGAACTAAGCATCAGTAGTCATCACGGGCACATTCAATGTCCAGCATGGCTGCGTGTTCCCCCGGGATGGAACAGCAGCAGCAGAGGCTTGCTCTGGCTCCCTCTTAAAACCCCAAAGGACAAAGGGGGCTCATTGCCAAGATTTTAGGCAAGCAGTGCGTCCCGTCTCAGATCTTGGCCAGAGAGCCGAGACATGAAGCATGCCCACCTGTTTATCAGAAACATTCCTTTATCCTCCTCCCTGGGAACTGGCCAGGCTCCCAAGGAGCAGGAGAAGGTCATCCGGCAGACAAGTTACTTGTTTAGCAGAGCCAAACCTAGATACAAGCCTCTTCATCCTAAAAATCTGTCCTTACACACCCCCTGCACTACACGGTCACCATGAGCCCCCGGCTCTGTGTGCAGCTGGTCCTGGTGTCCTGTGTCATCAGTGTCCTGCATGCCTTGTCACACAGCCTACTGGTGCTGTGGCTGTGCTTCTGTGTGCATATGGAAATCCACTTCTGTGAACGGAACCAGATGGCCTACAGCACCTGTCCACTACTTAATGACATGGTCGTGACACTGCTGGCTGCAGGTCCCCTGGCTAGGGTCCTTCACTCCTGCTCCAGGATACTGTGTTCCATCTGTGCACTCACCAGCAGGGCCCTAGGAGCCGTCTTGTGCTGGTGGAATCGCTCTAGGGTTTGTGGTTGTCCATGTTAGTGCTGGGGCATGATCCAGTCCAGGGGTTTGTGTGATGTTTCCACTGGGGGCGCTGAGGATAAGCATCGACAAATGCCTCCGTAAGACAGAGAAGTTAATTTTAAAATATTGGTTTTTTAGCAACATTATTTTCATATTATTTGAAAGGCAGACAGAGAAATAGAGATGGAAATAGATGATAGAAATATAGATGGTTTGGCTGGTGCCGTGGCTCAACAGGCTAATCCTTCGCCTTGTGGCACCGGCATACTGGGTTCTAGTCCTGGTCGGGGCGCCGGATTCTGTCCCGGTTGCCCCTCTTCCAGGTCAGCTCTCTGCTGTGGCCCCGGAGTGCAGCGGAGGATGGCCAAAGTCCTTGGGCCCTGCACCCCATGGGAGACTAGGAGAAGCACCTGGCTCCTGCCATTGGATCAGCGCGGTGCGCCGGCCGCAGCGCACCGGCCGGGGCGGCCATTGGAGGGTGAACCAACGGCAAAGGAAGACCTTTCTCTCTGTCTCTCTGTCTCTGTCTGTCTCTCTCTCTCTGTCCACTCTGCCTGTCGAAAAAAAAAAGAAAAGAAATATAGACGGCTGATTGATTGATGATATAGATAGGCAGATGAATAGATAATGGATGAATAAACCCATAGATGAATAGATCAGTGTATCAATGACAGATGAATAAATTGATAGATAAATAGATGGATTAGTAAACAGATCAGTAGATAGATGATGGATAGATGAATAGACAGCCAGCTTCCAAATGCCACTTCACTCTTCTAATGCTAAAATATTAACTGAACAAGCTTTTTTAAAAGTTCAAATTTTTTAAATAATTTTTATAGATTTATTTACTTGAGAGGCAGAGAGAGAGAGAGAAGTCTTCCATCTGCTGGTTCACTCCCCAGATGGCCATAACGGCCGGAGCTGGGCCAATCTGAAGCCAGGAGCCAGGAGCCAGGAACTTCTTCCGGGTCTCCTACACAGGTGCAGGGGCCCAAGCACTTGGACCATCTTCTGCTTTTCCAGGGCATAGCAGAGAGCTGGACCAGAAGTGAAGCATCTGGGACTCAAATGGGCACCCATATGGGAGGCTAGCACTGCAGGCAGATGCTTAACCTACTGCACCCCAGCACTGGCCCCAATATTTTGTTTTTGATTGACACACAGTAGTGATACCTACAAGGGGTCTTTAGGAAGTTCACAGAAAAAAACTGCATGGATTTTAAAACTTTTCTGTTGGCTTTTTTTTTTTTTTATCAAGATGAACAAGTGTAGGTCTCAGTACCATTCTTCATGCACTCTGATGCATCGTGACACTGCTGAACCAGGCTCCCAATCAGGTCGGGACAATGGGCTCATCCACTCCCTGGGTCATCGTGGGCCATGTCTTGGTGTATGTTGGGGTGGGGGGGCATTCACCACCCTCCCTCCCAGGACCAGCAAGAATAAGAGAGCCCTCCCGCTGGGAGTTCTTCCCCTCCCCGGTCACCAAGGCAGTCCTCAGGGAAAAGCCACAGGGCTGGTGCTGCTTGCCTGATCCATGTTCCTACCTACCCAGTGCACTCAACTGGACAGGAAGTCATTGGAGAGGGAGAGGGAGAGGGAGAGGGGTCTTCCACCCACTGGTTCACTCTCCAAATAGCCACCACACCGGGGCTGGACCAGGCTGAAGGCATGAGCCAGGAGCTGCCATCCCATATGGGTACCGGTTCAAGTCCTGGCTATTCCACTTCCCATCCAGCTCTCTGCTGTGGCCTGGGAAAGCAGTATAAGATGGTACAAGTCCTTGGGCCCCTGCACCCATGTGGGAGACCTGGGGGAAGCTCCTGGCTCCTGGCTTCACATCGGCACAGCTCTGGCCATTGCAGCCAACTAGGGAGTGAACCAGAGAATGGAAGACCTCTCTCTCTCTCTTTCCTGTTGCCTCTCTGTAACTCTGCCTTTCAAATAAATATTTAAAAAGAAAAAAAGAAACTGCAATTTATTCATGTAGCAGAGATCTAGCTACAGTGATTTAAGCAGAGAAGTCTTTAGGACTTTTTTGTTTTGCTCTCTTCACAAAATATAAATTCTAGAGCTAAGCAGATCAAGACTGGTCCTCACGAAACCTGGGTCCTTCTACACTTCTGCCAACTTCAGCCTGTGGCTTTCACCCTCGTGGTACCAAGGTGACTTCTGCCATTCCCGCCATTGCAGCTGCATTCAGGAAAGCAGAAGCTGTCCCACAGGGGGCCTTATCATTGTAGTGCACACTCACTGGTTACGCATCTCTCTTGACCCTCTGGTGGGTGCTGTCAGCTCTGCTCCTGTACATGAGTAACCGATGCCCCAGGAATTGTCCCCTTAACCAAAGACTCACAGGAGTTGGCATCGACTCCTTTGCTCGCTGGTGAAACAAACTGGTAGGGGTGTGCTGGCTCCTCGCAATCCCACACACACTCTCCTCCTCACCCTGCGTCTCCACCTCCCAGCACCTCCCAGGTCCGTGTTCCCAGCTGGGCAGAGCTGTATGTCTTAGCTCATGTAGTAGCTTTATTGCTGGCCCCACCCAGAACGTTGTGAGACCTCAGTTTGCCATTTTGCAAATTTGAAATACAATAAATACAACCGCCCACTGGTTCACTTCCCAAATGGCCAAAATGGTTGGAGCTGAGCCAATCCAGAGCCAGGAGCTTTTTCCAGGACTCCAACGTGGGTGCAGGGGCCCAAAGACTTGGGCCATCTTCTACTGCTTTCCCAGGCCACAGCAGAGAGTTGCATGGGAAGTGGAACAGCCAGGGCTTAAACCAGTGCCCATATGGGATGCCAGCACTGCAGTCAGAGACAGCCCACTACACCACAGCACCAGCCTCCTATCTTTGCATGAAAATCTTGGACCACAAATGTCTCAGTGTAGGAGAGTGCAGACTTGAAGCCCTTCCCCCAACATTCTCTTAATTGTTTAATGCCCCACTCAAAGAATGGGGTACAGGGGTCGCCCTGAAGTGGACCTGCCCTTGGCTTCCCTTTCACTCCCACCCCCACCCCATCTCCAGGGCAGGAGCTCCAGTGGAGCCAAATGAATTTAAAAAATAATTTAGCCGATGGGCATTTACCCTAGCAGTTAATGCTCTGGTTAATATGCTACCCACATAGCCCATATCAAGAGTGCTGGGAGGTGGGGGCCGGTGCTGTGGTATAGCTGGTAAAGCTGCCGCCTGCAAGGCTGGCATGCCATGTGGGCACCAGTTTGAGTCCCGGCAGCTCCACTTCCCATCCAGCTCTCTGCTGTGGCCTGGGAAAGTAGTAGAAGATGGCCCAAGTCCTTGGGCCCCTGCACCCTCGTGGGAGATCCAGAAGAAGCTCCTGGCTCCTGGCTTGGGATTGGCCCAGCTCCGATCATTACAGCCATCTGGGGACCAGCACATGGAAGACCTCTCTCTCTCTCTCTCTGCCTCTATGTAACTCTGCCTTTCAAATAAATAAGTCTTTAAGGGGAAAAAAAGTGCCCGGGGTTCAGTTCACAGCCCTGGCTCCCAACTCTGCTAAGCTTCCTGCTGAGGCAGAAGGTTGACGGCTCAGGTAGTTGAGTCCTTGCCACACAGCTGCTTCCAAAGACCTGGATGGAGTTCCTAACTCCCTAGCATGGTGCCCAGCGCAGCCCTGGCTATTGCAGCCATCTGGGGATTGAACCAGCCGATTGGAGTTCTCTCTCTCTACTGAATAATTAAAAAAAAAATTTCTTTGAAAGAGCTACAGTGAGAGAGGGAGAGACAGAGAGAAAGGTCTTCCATCCCCCATTTTACTCCCCAAATGACCACAATGGCTAGAGCTGAACTGAGCCAAAGCCAGAATCCAGGAGCTTCCTCCAGGTCTCCCTCATGGGTGCAGGGGCACAAGCATTTGGGCCATCCTCCACTGCTTCCCCAGGTACATTAGCAGAGAGCTGGATCAGAAGTGGAGCAGCCAGGACTTGAACCAGTACGCATATGGAGTGCGGGTGCTGAAGGCTGCAGCTTAATCCACTAAGCCACAGCACCAGGCCCTGAAAGATTGTGTTTTTTTAATTAATGTCAAGTTGCATGGACCAAGAGTTAAGCTCATGTTAGCTCTCCGTAGTGTGTGATCTGAGTGATGTCTGTGGTAGTCATATGAGAACCTTAACTCACTGCAGCAGTGTTGGGAGGTGGGGCCTGGCTGGGTGGGGTTAGGGCTGTGGGAGTTCCGCCCCCTTTTCTCACACCCAAGCGCCCCTCCCAATTGTTAAGACTTCCATCTTCCAGAACCGTGAGCCCAAATAAAGGTCTCAGGGCCTCTGCTGTAGCAACAGAACACTCTTTATTTCAGACACTGCCAACACACACAGGTGCGCGCGCGCACACACACACACACACACACACACAGCCTGGGTTCATTTCAGCTCCAAGAAAAAAAATCACACTAAGTGTCCCAACGTCCACCTCCTGTGTATAGCGGCGACATCGGGCCGGGGAAAGGGGCTCAGGTAGATCCTGGCGCCTCCTCTCACGGGAAACTTTTATTTTTGCCTTTTGCTGACTTGAAACTGCACCTTTCGGTGGAATCAACCAGCAACTTGAGCACAGATCGGTCTGCTTGCTTGTTTGTTTTCTGAGTTCTCTGTCTCTGTTTCCTGGGTCCCTGAACCCCAGAGCTGCTCGGGAGGCTGCCACCCCGCCCCTACAAGGGCTGGGGACCCTGATTTCATTGCGAGAAACAAAGGCGGTTTGCTTTGAGCTCTTTGCTTGGGCCCCTCCTTGAGGATGTGAGCTGTGACCCCTCCACCTGCCAGAGATCCAGAAGATTCCCCAATCCCCCCACCCCCACCCAACCCCTCCTGCGGGGGCTCAAAGAGGGAAGAGAGGCTTCGGACACCTTCCACACCGGCTCCTTTATCTCAGTTCTCCCAGCCGCCCTCTGCCCCAAAAGAAGCCAGGCAGAGCTCGTGTGTGTGTGTGTGTGTGTGTGTGTACACGCGCGCGCCCGCTGCACCCAGACCACAATCAGGACCCCCTCCCTCCCCAAGGCCCCCTTCTGTCCTCACTGGGTGGCTGAGCTGGAAGCCCCCACCCCCCTCACATGGCACTCTCGTTCCCGCCCCGCCCCCTGGAGGCCCCTTTCTCGTGAGCCATGAGCGATTTGTAGGGCTTCCCCAGGCTGGGGAGGGTGAGCTCGGCCTCCTGCAGCTCCAGCTCCCGCTGGGACAAATGCTCAATGACAGCCGCTCCGATGGAGTCCCCCAGCACGTTGGTCATGGTGCGAAGGCGGTCGCTGGCGGGGGAGAGAGAGGGAGAGAGAGAGAGATCCCCTGTTAGGGTTCGGTCCCCTCTGCGATTCTTCCTGGGGATGTGACCCGAAAAGCATGGAGAAGGAAGGGGAGAGTGGGCCCGTGGCTCAGGGCTCCCAGTCCGGAGGGCCTGGGCTTCAGTCCCAGCTCTGCGCCCCAAGTCCAGCTCCCTGCGCATGCGCACACCCTGGGAGGCAGCAGGTGGTGGCTGAAGGGTCCCCGCCCACCCACATGGAGACACAGATGGAGCTCCTGGCTCAGCCCTGGCTGTTAGGGGGGCATTTGGGGGACAGGGAGGGGTGGGAGTGAAGCAGCCAATGAATAACTCTCACTGTCTCTCTTTCAAATACAATGAGGATAAATAGATAAATAAATTTTTAAGAAAGAATCAGGGCTAGGACTCAGGTGGAGCGGGCGGTTCCCACTCACGGCTGGGAACCCAGGTTTGTTTCTCTGTAAACCTGCTCTTTTTTTTTTTTTCCTATTTTCTTTCTACATAAGTGACATCTTAGTAGCCATATAACATTTCAGATCATAAATCCATTTGTTCAGCCACTAGGAAAGGTGGAGAGGTTATTCAGAAAATAATGTAAAGACAGGCTTTTGTCGTCTTTATCTGATAGCAATAAAGGCAGACACCCCTATGCCTCTTCACAGCTCATTTCTGGACCAGCTTTCTCTGTGGTGTTCCTCCACTATCTTGTTGCAATCACAATATTTTTTATTTTTTAAAGATTTTATTTATTTATTTGAGAGGCAGAGTTACAGACAGAGAGAGAGAGAAAGGTCTTCCATTTGCTGGTTCACTCCCCAAATGGCTGCAATGGCCGGAGCTGAGCTGATCCGAAGCCAGGAGCCGGGGGCTTCTTCTGGGTCTCCCATGCGGGTGCAGGGGCCCAAGGACCTGGGCCATCTTCCACATGGCAATCATAATTTTGCACATTTTGCTCTTCTGTCCCTATAATGACCTCTAAGGAATGCCTCCCGAGTGGTAAAGTCATTGAGCAAACATTTTACAATTTTGTGAGATTTGAGGTTTATCATCTGAGTTTTCATCTTCCTTTTTTTTCTGGTGCCAGAGCTAATTTTTCTCTCCTCCTAACATTGGGTGTTGATTCCACCACTGGAGCTCAGACTAGAAATGTGAGAAGAAAAGTCCACCCACGTGGAGTAATTAATCAAAACAAAACCAACTTGACTCAACAAAAAGTTATTTTGTCCATCCTAAGAGATCAATTTTGTAAATTCTTTCCCTTTTTTAAGCCTTTGTGGGTAACCTATGTTCCTTTCTCACCCAGAACGTCTTTCTTCTGTCTTTAAAATATTTCACCAAAAGAAAACTGTTAGTAAAAGTTGAGAATTCTAAAAAAAATAAAAAATGCCAGCCGGCTCTGTCCCATGAATCACTCTTTGTGACTGCTACATAAAACAGGTAAGAAAGGAGGCTTTGAGAGCAGGCATTGTGGTGTAACGGGTTAAGCCACTGCCTGCAGCCCTGGCATCCCATATGGACACCGGTTCAAGTCCCAGCTGCTCCACTTCCAATCCAGCTCTCTGCTATGGCCTGGGAAAGCAGCAGAAGATGGCCCAAGTCCTTGGGCCCCTGCACCCACATGGGAGACCTGGAAGAAGCTCCTGGCTCCTGGCTTCAGCCTGTCCCAACTCTGACCATTGCGCCATTTGGGGAGTGAAGGAGCATATGGGAGATATTCTCTGTCTCTCTGTCTCTCTCTCTCTCTCTCTCTCTCTCTCTCTCTTAAATAATAACAAAACCTTCTTTTTTAAAATGATATAAATAAAAACATTTTAAAATAAAATTCTAGAGGTGGAACATTCTAGAACTCATTCTGCAGGAAGGAGAGTGAGGTTGGTTGAGACCCAGGGGAGGGCACAAGAGAACACTCACAGGAACCAGTCCACAGCGATGATCAGTGTGATGTCCTCCGTGGGCAGGCCGACTGACGTGAGGACGATGACCATGGTGACCAGACCCGCCTGGGGGATGCCAGCAGCCCCAACACTGGCCGCTGTGGCTGTGATGCTGCACATGGGGGGGGGGCATGGAAACCACGAGGTGGGGGGCAGGAAGGAGAGGCAAGGCAGAGACAAAGGGGCCAATACAAAGAAGAGAAATAGTCAATTTCCCCAGGGCATCCTAAACCCCCAGTCAGATGCAGAAAGAACAATGCTTGTTTCTCAGTGCAATCAAAACGAAGACAATTCAAACACCTAGAGACAGACACTGGAACTGGGTTAGAGAATAGGGGGGTGGAGGGGGGGGGCAGCTCAAAGGATACAAAGTTGCAGTTTGTGTAGCATGAATCAAAAAGATACAAAGTTGCTGTGTTGTGGTGCCATCAAGGCTGAGATGGATGGTTAATGGGAGGGCCATGGTTAGTAGTAATATTATATGTCAGAAATTTTCTAAGCTTCTAGTTGTAAAATAAGAGAGAGGAAGATGATGGGTAGATGAAGTTGCTTACCTGTAGCAGTCATTTCCCTGCACATGTGTTTACTACAACAGCGTGTGCTACACCTTGAGGTTGTACAATCAAAGAAATTTTAAAGACATACTACACGGGGGGTTTCAGGAATTAAGTCGCCGGTCCCCAGTGGCTGTCATGGACGGTTGTGGAGGGTGGGGCCCTCCTGGAACCCAGGTTTCTGAGTGGAAGTCGATTCAATGGATCCAGGGAAAATGTAGACACAAGAGCAGGTGTCTCACCAGCTGCATCTAGGGGCTGGAGAAGCAGGGATGCAACAAACTAGGCAGCAGCCACACATCACCCAGGGGAGCTGCCCATCTCCCTACACACACACCAGGAGCGGGGGGGGGGGGGGGTCTGGACAGCCAGGCCCAGGTGCTGCAAATGGACTTGGGGAAGCCGGGCCACGTTCAGACTCAAAAGGAGGGGTTGTCTGCAGAGCTGAGCGGATGACAGATTGACCCAGGGTCCTGGCCAGCGTCTGGCCTGACAGGACACCACATGGGCTGGAGTCCCAGCTCCACCTGTATCCCAGCTTCCTTGATGTGCACCTGGGAAGCAGCAGGAGACAGCTCAAGCACCTGGGCCATGCACAGGCCTAGTGTGGCGGTGCAGTGAGCTAAGCTTGGTGCAGTGCCGGCATCCCCTATGGGAACACCGTTTTGAGTCCCGGCTGAACCATTTGCAATCCAGCTCCCTGCTAATGTGCCTAGAAAGGCAGTGGAGGATGGCCCAAGTGTGTGGGCCCCTGCTACCCATGAGGGGGATCTGGATGGAGCTCCTGGCTCCTGGCTTCAGCCTGGACTAGCCCTGGCTGTTGCAGGTATTTGAGGAGTGAATCAATGTATAGACGGTCTCACTCTCTCTGTCTCTGTTTTTCTCCTAAGACATTTCATTTTAGAACAGTTTTAAATTTACAAAACAAAAAGTGTGAGGTAGTAATACGAAGAGTCCACATACTCTCACCCTACTCCCTCTATTGTTATTATTTCTTATTAGTATATTACTGAACATGTCCAGCTTCTCCTATTTTTATCCAAACTCGCTATAAAATAAATAAGTAGATAGATAGATAAAACCTTTAAAATAAATAAAATGAGGTCACTTAAAATGTTCATGGAAAATAGAATTAAGAGAAATTTATCTTAGTGCAAAAATATTTTGAAATGCATAGTTTTTTCAGGGTACACACTTTTCATGAACTCTTTGAAGACTTCTCATACAAATGGATTTCCAATTATTTTGAACCAAGATAAAGTTATTGTTCACTCTATATCCTATTAACTTGTTATTTTTTTTTTGTTTTAAGGATTTGTTTTTATTTATTTGAGATGCAGGGTGACATAAGGAGGGAGACAGAGAGAAATACGGAGAGATCTTCCGTCTGCTGGTTCACACCCCCCAAGTGACCATGACAGCTGAAGCTGGGCCAAGCTGAAGCCAAGAGCCCGGAAGGAGCTCCATCCAAGTCTCCCATATGGGTGGCAGGGACCCAAGTACCGGGGTCACCATCTGCTGTTTTCCCAGGAGCATCAACAGGGAGCGGGATCAAAAGTGGAGCAAGGGCTGTCTGGCATCCCATATGGGCACTGGTTTGAGTCCCAGCTGCTCCACTTCCGATCCAGCTTCTGCTATGGCCTGGGAAAACAGTGGAAGATGGCCCAAGTGCTTGGGCCCCTGCACCCATGTGGGAGACCTGGAAAAAGCTCCTGGCTCCTGGCTTCAGCCTGGCCCAGCTCTGGCCACTGAGGCCATTTGAGGAGTGAACCAGCAGATAGGAGACCTCTTTCTCTCTCTTCTTCCCTCCCTTCCCCTCTGTCTGTAACTCTATCTCTTAAATAAATAAAATATTTTTTAAAAATTAAAAAAAGAAAAATTCTAAAAACAAAAGAAAGAAATTTCTGTATCAGTATTGCCACAAATACAATTTTGTCAGTCATTTCATAGCTGTCAAACCAACAGTTAAGAATGTATATGGGGCTGGTGCTGTGGCATAGAAAGTTAAGCCTCTGCTTGTAGCACTGGCATCCCATATGGGTGCTGGTTCGCGTCCTGGCTGTTCCACTTCCAATCCAGTTCCCTGCTTTGGCCTGGGAAAGCAGTGGAGGATGGCCTAAGTCCTTGGGCCCCTGCACCCGCATTGGAGACCTGGAGGGGGCTCCTGGTTCCTGGCTTCGGATCGGCACAGCTCCAGCCATTGCAGCCATCTAGAGAGTGAGCTGGTGGATGGAGGACCTCTGTCTGCCTCTCTCTGTAACTCTGTCTTTCAGATAAATAAAGTAAATCTTTTTAAAAAAGGAAAATTTCATATCCTAAAAGGATCACCTGGTTTCTTCTTGGTTTACCTTATTTGGATTTGGTTTTCTTAATACATATATTCATAGACAAATAGATAGATGATAGATTGACAAATGATAGATAGGTTGATAGTTGACACTGATAGATATAAATAATAAATCCATGGATGATAGCTATAGGTAGATGATAGATATAGATGATATGGATAGATAAAGAGATGTTAGATAATAAATGATTGATAGATGATAGATTGACAGATAATAGAAGATAGGTATAGCTAGATGGTTGATAGATGGATATAGATAGACTATAGAAATAGGTAGATGACAGACATAAATAGATGATAAAGAGAAGATACATGGATAGGCAGATGATAGACATAAATAAATGAGCACAGGGTTGCACAGACAGCGTCTCATGGAGATGCTTCAAAGCAAGCATGGAAAGATAAAATTCCAGATGAGTTCATTCTGGGGCAAGACAATCTTGACATCCATGGATCCTTTTTTTCATCTGATGCATTCTGCACAAGCTTTGTGAAGAGCCCTTGTGCATACAGATTACAAAACCCTTTGCACCGGAACAGTCTCAGGTTTGAATCCCACTTCTGCATGAGCTTCTGAGGAACATTGCCAGTGTCACTGCCCTCCGTGAAGGAGCCTGTCACCTCTCCACACTGACCCTGGCGTCCACTGCAACCCGTGCATGCCCGCGGGAGGCGGGGAACGTGAAAACCTTGCACGGCATGAGCTCATGCCACCCAGACCCAAGAAGGCAACATGGACTTCCCTGGGTGAAGTATGTCAAAATCCCCCATGACAGGTGATCCTTGCTGCGTCTGAGACTCTGACCAAGAGGTGTTCCTCGGAAAGTATCTT
This sequence comes from Sylvilagus floridanus, assembly GCA_949820135.1. Lineage (NCBI taxonomy): Eukaryota > Metazoa > Chordata > Mammalia > Lagomorpha > Leporidae > Sylvilagus > Sylvilagus floridanus. Next base: position 106,192,628 of record OX463233.1, on the reverse strand, counting down.
CAGGAGGGTGCCTCCACCCTGATGAAGAATGCAACTTAAAGACAGGTTTATTGGGGCAGAGCGGGTTAAGCTGCCACTGGTGACTCCTGCATCCCATATTGCAGTCTCTGCTGCTCCACACTTCCAATCTGGCTCCAAGCTGGGAGGCAGCAGATAATGACTCAAGTGCTGGGGCCTCTGCCACCCACGTGGGAGACCAGGATGGAGTTCCAGGCTCCTGGCCTTAGCCTGGCCCAGCCCTGGATGTTAGCATTTGACAGTAAACCCACGAATGGAAGCATTCTCAATCTCTCTCTCTCTTTAAAATAAATAAAAGTTAATTTAATTTTTTTTAGTTATTTGAAAGAATGAGAGAGAGGGAGAGGGACAGCTTCTATTACTGATTCACTGATTCACTCCTGAAATGATGGCAACAGATAGGTGTGGGCCAAGCCAAAGCCAGGAGCCAGGAACTCCATCCTGGCCTCCCATGTGGCTGTCAGGGGCCCAAGTACTTGGGCCATCTTCTGCTGGCTTCTCAGGTGCTTTAGAAGGGAGCTTGATCAGATTTTGAGCAGCTGGGACTTGAACTGGGATGCCAGCATTGCAAATGGTGGCTTAACCCACTGGGCCACAACACAGGCCCATAAATAAACTTCTTTAAAAGATTGGGTTATTTGCCAAAAAAAAAAAAAAAAAAACAACTTTTGAAAGTCATGCATAGTTTTTTCATGTTGCATATTTTCCATTAATTTTTGAAGACCCCTCATATCTCATTCTTTCCCGTATCCTTGGTTACCTTAGGAAAGGATGTGCATTTTACCAAGACTGGCTAATAATGTCCAATAAATCTGTTCATTCAAGATGTATTTATTGAACATCTGATACATGCTAGATATCTAAGAAGCTCCTACACTTACTACAAAGTTTGTCTCGATAAGCCCATTCTAAGTCAAAACTCAATAAATCATAAGTCGAAAATGAATCAAATCCATCCCCGCTCAGCACTCACACAGAGCGCTGGTTGCGCCCCCTGGTGGTTGCATGCTGGCCTGGCGCTGCCGCTACCACAATTGCTCAGCATTATGATGGAGAATCATGCCACCCACCGCAAGCCCAGGACAAGGTCCACTTCAACACCTGTAGTATCCACGAAACATCTATTGCTTTTGCAACATTGTACAGTCAGAAACATCCGACATGGAACCATCCTAAGTCAGAGTCCAACGGTAGTAGAAAAAAAATCCCTGCACAAATAGAACTAGTGAGAACAGCAATGGGAGAAGCAAGCAAGCAGCAGGCGGGAGCACAACACGTCGTAAGACAGATGATGGTGCTATTTGGGGAAATGGCTTGTCCTTGGAAAGTCCAGACGTACAGTTTTAAACAAGAGCTTTCCTGGAAAAGTGACAGTGGAGGCAAGACCTGAACGTGGCAATGTTTGCCGTAACTTTCCTACAGGTGGAGGATCCCTTGTCTCAGGAGTGGGAACATTTCTATGCCAAGGCCCCTTTGGACATTTACAACATGGCTCATACTAACAAGATCCACTTAAAAATTAGCCTGCTACAGAATTTATTAATGCATTTTTTAAATTTATTTGACAGGTAGAGTTATAGGCAGTGAGAGAGAGAAAGGTCTTCCTTCCATTGGTTCACTCCCCAAATGGCCACTACAGCCAGCACTGTGCCAATCCAAAGCCAGGCCAGGTGCTTTTTCCTGGTCTCCCATGCGGGTGCAGGGCCCAAGCACTTGAGCCATCCTCCACTGCCCTCCTGGGCCACAGTAGAGAGCTGGGCTGGAAGAGGAGCAACCAGGACAGAATCCAGCACTCACATGGGATACTGGCACCGCAAGCGGAGGATTAACCTAGTGAGCCACGGTGCTGGTCCCTAATGCATTTTTTTTAAGATTTTATTTATTTATCTGAGAAGTAGAGCCACAGACAGAGACAGAGGCAGAGAGAAAAGTCTTCCATCCACTGGTTCATTCTCCAGATGGCTGCAATGGCCAGAGCTGGGCCAACTGGAAGCCAGGAGCCAGGAGCTTCTTCTGGGTCTCCCACGTGGATACAGGGGCCCAAGCACTTGGACCATCTTCTACTGCTTTCCCAGGTCATAGCAGGGAGCTGGATTGAAAGTGGAGCAGCTGGTACACAAACCGGCGTCCATATGGGATGCCAGCACTGCAGGCGGTGGCTTTACCCACTGTGCCACAGTGCTGGCCCCTAAAGACTTATTGAATTTCAAGTCCCCCCCAGCTGTGGTTGCCTTGACAGGGCCTCACCAAGTGACATCCCTACCTCTGCCTTATCTGAAATACTTGGGACTGGAATTATTTAAGATTTGGGACTGATTTTTTAATATTTACATACAGAAATCTCTAAGGGATGATACTGAAATTCATTCATATCTCATGCATACCTTCAACCTATTTTTTGAAGACTGTGTGCATAAGACCAAGCTTGTGTGTCCACTGAACCATCAGTGATGGGATTCCCCACATGTCCACATTCAAAATGTTTCAGATTCAGGGACTCAGGATTTGTTGGGATTAGGGTGGCTCAGCCTGTAAGAACCACAATGGAACATCTGGGTGACAGAGCCCAGGAACCTGCATTTATAGCAGGAGCCTGGGGTGATCAGAATGCATCAGCCACACTTTGAAAAACTCTCCATGGGCACCGGCATGTGGTGTAGCAAGTTAAGACTCCGCCTGCAGCACTGGCATCCATATGATGCTAGTTCGAGTCCCAGCTGCTCCACTTCCAATCCAGCTCTCTGCTGATGCATCTGGAAAAGCAGTCAAAGATGGCCCGGGTGCTTGTGCCCCTGCACCTGCACAGGAGACCCGGAACAGGATCCTGGCTCCTGGCTTCGGATCAGCTCAGCTCTGGCCCTTGCAGCCATTTGGGGAGTGAAACAGCAGATGGAAGACTTCTCTGTGTGTGTCTCCCTTTCTCTGTCTGTAACTCTGCCTCTCAAATAAATATTTAGAAAACAAACAAACAAAGCTCTTGACAAAGGAATCGCCCAGGATAGCATGTGAGGAAAACCCACCAGCACCAGCTCCCACAGCATCAGGTAGCAAAGCCTCACTCAACAGCAGGCTCCTCCCACCTTTGAGGTCTCCTCTGTCCTCCAGTAGGACTCCCTCCCTGCTCCGGCCAGCTGATGATGTCACCTGTTGTACAGGTCACCCCCAAGTCCCCTCACCTGATCGTTGTAATCTGGCCCAGGTTGAGCTCGTAGTTGTTGACTTGAGCAATGAAGATGGCGGCCAAGGCCTCGTAGAGAGCAGTGCCATCCATGTTGACAGTGGCTCCCACAGGCAGCACAAACCTGGTGATGCGGCGGTCCACCCCCAGGCCCTCTTCCAGGCAGCGGAAGGTAATGGGCAGAGTCGCAGAGCTGGGGTTGGGGGCGGAGGGCAGAGAGAGATGGGGGCTGAGAAGGGAGTAGCCAACAGAGGGTTCCCCTTGAGAACACTGAGGATAAGATCTGAGCTCAAGCAAGAGGAGGGAGCAGGTGCATGACCCTCCAGATAGAGCACCATACTGGGTCTACGGACCCCACATACACCCTGGGGGATAAGAGAGGGGTCTTCCCAAGGACCCCCATTCCCCAGACATAGGGAGGGACCTTGCTACCCTAACCCCATCGGTCTCTCTTCCCACCACCTCACAGATAAAGGAAGCCGACTTAATTGATTGGCAAGTCTACCAAAAGGAGTAGGCGTTGAGGGAGGGGCAGGCATTTGGCCGAGTGGTTGGGCTGCCACTTGGAACACTCAGATCAAGTACTGCAGTTCCTGGGTTGCAGTCTCAACTCTGCTTCCAATTCCAGCTTCCAGCTGAGGTGCACCCCGGGAGGCAGCAGCTAACGGCTCAAGGAGTCAGGTCCCTGCACCCGCATGGAAGACCAGGGTTGCATTCCTGTCTCAACTCCAGCTGTTGTAGGCATCTGGGGGTAAATTATCCCATGGAAGATCCTCTCTCTCTCTCTCTCTCTCCCCCTCTGTGTGTGTGTGTGTGTGTGTGTGTCCTTCAAACAATTTTAATGGGATTTTTTTCTATTTATTTGACAGGCAGAGTTACAGACAGAGAGAGGGAGAGACTGAGAGAGAGCCCTTCCATCTGCTTGTTCACTCCCCAAATGGCCACAATGGCCAGAGCTGTGCCAATCCAAAGCCATGAGCCAGGAGCTTCTTCTGGATCTCCCACACAGGTGCAGGGACCCAGGCACTTGGGTCATCTTCCACTGCTTCCCCAGGCCATAGCAGAGAGCTGGATCAGAAGTGAAGCAGCCAGGACTTGAACTGGTGCCCATATGGGATGCTGGCACTGAAGGTGGGGGCCTTACCTACTATGCCACAGCACTGATTCCTTTTATGGGATTCAAAATAAAAAAGGAGTGGACATCTCATTTGGCGCCAGAACATGTGCTCTGTCTGGCCAGCTTTACATTGGGCAGTGAGAATCCTGGACTCACACTTGGCCTTGGAGTGTCCAACTCAGTGGCAATGAGACAAGTTGAATTCCTAGGTGCAGGGACATCAATCTTGGGCACGAGCCAAAAGGCAAGTTCTCCCGTCAGCATTAGGGGCCACAGAAATGACACGGGGGACTGACAGTGTGGCACAGCAAGCTGAGCCACCAGGTACAACGCCAGCATCCCGTGTCAGAGCCCTGGTTGGGGTCCCAGGTGCTCCACTTCCAATCCAGCTCCCTGCTCATGAGCCTGAGGAAGCAGCAGAGGATGGCCCGAGTTCCAGGTCTCTGCCACCCGTGCGGGAGATCCTGACGGCATCCTGGCTCCCGGCTCCAGGCTCCCGGCTCCAGCCCTTCAGTCTGGCCCATCCTGGCTGTTGCAGACATTTGGAGCCTTTGGAGGTGGCCCCAGGGAAGCAGGGGTGTGGGGAGGAGAGCATACCTGGAAGACGTGCCCATGGCGGTGATGAGGGCTTGTAGCATGCCCCCGATGAAGGGGAAAGGATTTCGGTGGGTGACGAGGAAGTAGATGAGAGGCAAGACACCACCGGCATGGAGGAACAAGCCCACGATGACAGTCAGCGTGTACATGCCCAGCTGGCCCCCGAGGACGGCCATGTCTTCCATCTCCAGGATCTTCCCAGCAATCAGGAACAAGATGCCCACAGGCGCATACCTGGGTGAGCCATGTGCCTTGTCAGGGTTCTCGGGGGACCTCCCCTCCCAGGTCAAGAGCCCACCCGGGAACCAAACATAGCCTACCTCCCAGTACCTGACTCCATCCCACATCCCCCCAAACACTCACTAAGAAATAGGTGTGCACTCCACACGCCTATTCTACTTCCTCCTCCTGCTCGCCCCAGCTCCCCTGAAGGGCAGAAACACCCTACAGCTCCAGCATACAACCTTATCAAGCCACTTCCCCATCCTAGCCCTCCCCTGCCCATGTTGGACTCTCAAAAGGTTGGCCTCATAGAAGCAAAGAGTAGGATGAGAATACTGAGGCTGGGAGGTTGGAGGCAGAAGTGAGTCAAAAGATGCAACACTGGTGACTGGCGCTGTGGCACAGCAGGTTAATGCCCTGGCCTGCAGCACTGGCATCCCATATGGGTGCCGGTTCAAGTCCCGGCTGCTCCACTTCTGATCCAGCTCTCTGCTATGGCCTGGAAAAGCAATAGAAGATGGCCCAAGTGCCACCCATGTGAGAGACCCAGAAGAAGCTCCTGGCTCCTGGCTTTGGATCAGCCCAGCTCTGGCCATAACGGCCATTTGGGAAGTGAACCAGCAGATAGAAGACCTCTCTCTGTAACTATTTCTTTCAAATAATAAAGAAAATAAATCTTAAAAAAATAGGCAACACTATAACTATAGTTCAATGTTTAGTATACTTGACATTCATGTTGACAGCAGGTCTCACTGCAAAAGATTAGTATGTAAGGTGACACCTACATAAATGAGCCCATTGTAGCCATTTGACAATATAAACATATTTTGAACATCATATTATATGCTGTATTTAACATGTTGTTATTATAATATTTATTATATGTTATAATATTTTTATACTATAAAAGCACCCTTTGTTTTTTAACTAAAATAGATTTTTAAGTGAATACATGGTTGAGAAAATGCAACAATGCATGCAAGAATGAGTGTAGATGAATAAAATATAAAGACATACAATACAGGCCAGCACTGTGGTATAGCGGGTAAAGCTGCCACTTGCAATGTCGGCATCCCATGTGGGTGCTGATTCAAGTCCCAGCTGTTCCACTTCTGATCCAGCTCCCTTCTAAGGCCTGGGAAAGCAGTGGAGGATGGCCCAAGTGCTTGGGCCCCTGCACCCACGTGGGAGATCTGGAAGAAGCTCCTGACTTCTGGCTTCAAATCAGTCCAGCTCTGGCCATTTTGGCCATTTGAGGAGTAAACCAGCACATGGAAGATCTCTCTGTCTCCCTCTCTCTCTAATAAATAAATAAATTTTTAAAAAATAGTGGATGAATGAATGCACAGAATAAGTGAGTAAACAAACAAGCAAAGTGACCATTGCAGAAGGAAATGAATGAATGAACGAGTTAGCGAATTAACCAACACATACATGGATGACCTTGGCCCCAGACCCCACCCAGCAAACCACTCAACAGCTTCCCTGCAGCCTGACCTCCAGGCCCCGGCTCCCCCCTCCCCTCAGGGTTCAGGTCCACACTCACCAAATAATAATGCCCACGAGTCTCATAATAGCCTCATTGAGGCTGTCGAAGAAGTCCCTGAGGACCCGGCCCTTGTGTTTCATGCCGCCGATGACCAGTCCAAAGGCCACAGAGAAGACCACCAGGCCCAGGGCATTGATGCCGTTGGCAGAGCCAGGCACGGGGACTGTCTCCTCAAAGCTCAGCACCTCCTGGAGGGAGCCCAGGGCTCGGGTGACGTTTTCCAAGAAGCTGGTTCCGTTCTCCACCGAGGACGGGGAAGGCATGGAGGCGCCCAGCTCAGAGCCATTCTCTGTCCTCACGACGGTCCTGGTAACCACCCTTGTGCTGTACTGTGTCTTAAACTGGAACATGGAGACAGGGGACTCAGGACCCCCTGCAGAAATGCCTTGAGGACACCAACTCCTGGTTCCCACAACCTGGGACATCTTTTTGACAAAACTGAAGAGGTGAATGAATGATTGGACCGATGCACAGAGGAATGAATGAAGGGGTTCTTAGAGCCATGATGGACAATGGTATGAATGCACTCCAGAAAATTAAAAATAGGGGGCTGGTGTTGTGGCATGGAGGGTAAAGCTGCCACCTGCCATGCCAGCAGCTTCCCATGTGGGCACAATTCTTGGCTGCTCCACTTCTGATCCAGCTCCCTGCTAATGTGCCTGGGAAAGCAGTGGAAGATGGCCAAAGTGCTTGGGTTGCTGCACCCTCGTGGGAGACCCGGCAGAAGCTCCTGGCTCCTGGCTTCAGCCTGGCCATTGCAGCCATTTGGGGAGTGAACCAGAGGATGAAAGATCTCTCCCCAACTCTGTGTGTGTTTCTCCCTTCTCTCTCTATAACTCTGCCTTGCAAATAAATCAATCTTAAAAAAAAAAAAAACTCTCTCTCTAGTTAACTATGCCTCTCAAATAAATACATAAATCTTGTTCAAAAAAGTTAAAAATAGGACTGCTGTAACTGCTGTATAATCCAGTGTCCCCCTGGGTATATAGCCAAAGGAAATGAAATCCATATGTCAAAGAGGTATCTCCAGGGCTGGCGCTGTGGAGTAGTGGGTAAAGCTGCTGCCTGCAGTGCCGTCATCCCATATGGGTGCCAGTTCTAGTCCCAGCTGCTTCACTTCCAATCCAGCTCTCTGCTATGGCCTGGGAAAGTAGTGGAAGATGGATCAGGTGCTTGGGCCCCTGCACCCACATAAGAGACCTGGAAGAAGCTCCTGGGTCCTGGCATCAGATTGGCCCATTTCTGGCCACTGCAGCCATTTGAGGAGTGAACCAGCAGATGGAAGACCTCTCTCTCTCTCTCTGTCTCTAGCTCTTGCTCTCTCTCTCTTCCTCTCCTTCTCTCTCTCTAAATTAATTAATTAATTTTTTAATACAAATTCTAATAAAAATGTAAAGGAATGGATGAACTCATGCATACCTGAATGAGGGGGTGAAAACCCAATGCATGGAAGAGTGAATACAGACTCCGCGTATTCACAAGCTCATCAGGCAATGCCCAGCTTGAATCTGGGGGCGGACCCTTCCCCTCAGCCACCTAGGGTGGTCCTAAATCCCAGGCTCTCCCACCCATATCCAGGTAGCCTTCGGTCTATCCTTGTCGCTAACCCCTCTTGATACCCACACACACCAATGAGAAATGCACTGGTTCTCCCAGACTCCTTCAAGAGCCCCTGTCCACAGCTCTCCCGGTACCCCCCTCGCCCACCCCTGATCCTTGGGCCTGTGTACTCAGCAGCAAGCCCATCCCCACAGGAAGCCCCGCCCCAGCCTCCAAGCTCCGCCTCCTGACCTGTTTGAAGCAGGCCTCCACGAGGTTGGGTGGGAACATATTTCTGCAGAAAAACACCAGAGGAAGGAAAGAGGTTAGACCTGGGAAAGGTGAGGTCATGTGACCACAGTAGCACTAACAACCACAATCAGGGCAACACCTGAACAAATACGTTATGCCAGGCACACAGCAAAGCGCCTCACTTATATTAGTGGGTTTAAACACTACAGTAGGACATGGAATTAAGTGCCCACTTGGCCGGCATCCCATATTGGAGGGCCTGGGTTTGAGTCTCAGCTCTGCTCCCAATTCCAGCAACCTACAGATGTGTGTATCTTGGGAGGCAGCAGGTGATGGCTCAAGTGCTTGGATCCCTGCCACTCACATGGGAGACCTGGAATGAGTCCCTGGTCCCTGGCTTTAGTGTGGCCCACCCCCTGCTGTTGCGGGCGTTTTGAGCACTGAACCAGCAGGTGGGAAGAACTATGGCCAGCCTTGATTCTGGCTGCTCTGAGAGAATCCATCACCCTCCAATGGAGCTGAGTAGGCACCTGCTCTTCTCACTGCACCCCTAGGCACTGCAGTTCCATCCACCCCAGCTTCAGTGTGGAGCACTCACATCCAAGAATCCCCAGAGGAAACAAGACAGGGCCAATGGGTGTCGCCCACCTCCTCCCACTCCTCCCCCGGGGGTCACTCCTTGAGTGGAGGTTGTCTCCACTCATCAAAATGAGGGAGCACAGCACCTGACCAGGTCCATGAAGGCATCGGCTGTGGGGATGGTCTCGATGCGGCCCTCGCGGTGAAGCCCCTCCTTGGAGCCCTTCCCAGGATGAATGATGGTGACCATGAGGATGCCGATGAAGACGGCAATGATGGTGGTCACCATGTAGTACACGGCCGCTCTCATGCCCATCCTGCCAGTCGCCTTGTTGTCCAGCGACGCCATCCCTGCAGGGCGGGATGCTAGCACAGCTGCCCACAGACAGACCTGATCCGAATCCCACCACCCACCGCCCCATCCCCAGAATCCACCCAGCCCACCACTCTACCCCCATTCTGTCTTCCATGTGTCCTTTGCACTCCCCTGCACCCGTAACCCCAAGCACCTACCAAGCCTACAACCTTCCATCTTCCCCAAGCCAACTTTTCCAGCCTTCACCCACCCTCCATGGAACCCTGTGTTGCACCCTAAGCTTCCTTTGATTCGTTCACCCTCATCATCCCACTATCCACCCCCCAAACCACACCTCCCTCCAACCCACCTCAACATACACCCTCTGCAGTAGATACTATTTCCCTTTAAAGCCCATCCGCGCACCTGTTTCTGCAGGTGCTCAGCTGCCAAAGATTGCCCTCAGCAGCACAGGAGCCGCCTTGCCCAGCCAAGCCCCAGGGGAAGCTTATGGTCAACGGCCCAACTTGCACAAGGCCAGATTAGGGGCAGAACTGGAAGAACAATTCTATGATGCCATTCACACCTTGGAGCTCTCCTCTGTAGGGAACCAGGCTGAGGGCGTAACTCCCCATCACACACCTTTGGTTAGCTTCTTCCTCCCCCGACACTGCATCCCTCACTTCTCCCTGTTTGCAGCTATTCCTCCATAAACCTCCTTGCGCAAATATCCCCCCCAGGTTGGGCTCTGCTCCTGGGAGACCTAAGAAAACCATTCTTTTCTGCCTGAATCTATATCCCCAGTTGGCAGATCCGGGGAGCTAGCAAACTACACCGTGGAGTGGAGCATCCTCGTGAGACGCTCTCTGGGGAGGAGAAGTACTTGATCTTGGCAGGTATGGGAGCTGGTACGGGCACAAGGCAAAAGCCAAGCTAACCACATGTCCAACAAGAAGAGTCCATGGACTGGAATTTAGACCAGCTGTAGATCTACTGCCTTTTTTTTTTTTTTTTTGGTAAATAAAGTTTGGCTACAATGTAACCAAGTCTGTCCACGACTGTGTCTTGTCCAATGCCAGCAGAACCGAGTTGTTGCAACGTGGCCATGGAAGCTGAGAAGCCCTCCTGAGAAAACGTCTGTGGACCTCTGAATAATCCATCCACATGCCCATCCACGCTCTGCCCACCAACCTGCCCTGCCCTCTCATCCACCTCGCCCCTTATCCCAGCTGCTTTCCCTGGGTGCCACGCCTCCTTCCACAGTCTCTTCTTCACCTCCAGGTGGTCCTGAGCCCCTTGGAGATGCAACTCTGCTGAGATAAGTGTAGGTCATGGGAGGTCAACTTGGGGCTGATCGGGATCCAGGCTAAGGGCAGGCTCTTTGTTTGAGGGGCCATCCTGGGGAGGCGGCCCCGTACTTGGGAAAGCCTGGGCCGCAGGTGTGAGCCTGGGCCCTGGACAGGTTTTGGAGGCCAACGGCGGCCCCAGGTCTCTCACCTGTGACCAGGCTGGAGATGATGAGTGGCAGCACTAGCATCTGTAGCATCCTCATGAGAAGCTCTCCGGGGAAGGAGAAGTACTTGATCTGACGGTAGGTGAGCTGGTATGGACGCAAGGCAAATGCCAGGCCGACCCCTAGAGCCAAAGACAGGGGCCCGTGGACTGGAATCTGAGTCACCCAGCCCCAGGCAGAGCTTGTCCACCCCCAAGAAAGGTGTGTAGGTGGAAGAGAGACAGAATCATTCCATGAGTATACTTGTGTGGGCACTGGGATGCATGTACAAGGGAGAAATGATGTATGTGTGGTACATGTGTTACACGTACATGCATGTTACATTGTGTTAATGTATGGAGTCTGCGTGCACATTCATGTGCATCTGTGGCCAGGTGGGTCCATTGGTGAGTATGTATAGGTGAGCCCATACATGTGGTTACACATGTTGTCTTTTCTTGGGTGTGACTTGTGTGCCTGTGTTACTGTATTTGCACATGGGGGTGCATGTGTATTGGAGCATGTGAGAGAATGGGCTTACCCATGTGAACATGTCATACAAGTACATGTGTTCAAGGGTACATGCATGATTTTCTGTGTTTGCACCTGTAAGTTATGTGCAGGCATAAAAACGTGGCCATGCTAACGCATACGTACACATGTGTGCATGCACTGAATATATACACATTACTTCAAAAAGCTGGGGAAAATGGGGCTGGTGTTATGGCACAGAGGGTTAGGCCACAGCCTACAGTGCCAGCATCCCATCTGAGCACTAGTTCAAGTCCCGGCTGCTCCACTTCCAATCCAGATCCCTGCTAATGTGCCTGGGAAAGTAATGTGCCTGGGAAAGCAGTGAAAGATGGCCCTGCAGAAGCTCCTGGCTCTTGCAGCCATTTAGGAAGTAAACCAGTATATGGAAGATTCTCTCTCTCTCTCTCTCTCTCTCTCTCTCTATATATATATATATATATATATGTAACTGCCTTTCAAATAAATACATCCTTTTAAAAATGCATGAATTTCAATATTTTTGCACAAATACACAACTTTTAATGGACCTTATGAAGCCCCTTCCTCCACCAGAGCTGGCCCCTGCACACAGCTGTGTCTGCAACTGCGGGCAGGTGCGAGGGGGGCCGGGCATGGAGCCAGGAGAGACGCGCACGGTGCAGTTCCCAGCATGGGGGAGAGAGGGGCCGGGGCTCACCAATGACCACAGCGCTGACGGTCAGCAGGATAAACGCGTTCCGACGCAAGAAGCGCAGCACGTGCTCGCGGGTCAAGGTTTGCAGCTGCAGGCGCGTGCGCAGTGCTCTCTGCCGCAGGCGCTCCCGCAGCCGCCCCGGCCAGCCCGCCCCACCCAGCCGCCCGCTGCTCTCCCGCAGGAAGAGGCTGTTGCCGTGGCTGCTCATCGTCTATTTGGTCCGGGACAGAGGCCGGGTCGGCAGAGCTAGCAGAGCTAGCGATCAGAGGCGGGCCTGGGAGGAGAGAGAAGAGATAGTGAGGGATGAAGAGGCGGAGGGGGAGGAGGGGGGGAGGACACTTGGAGGAAGCTGGGGGGGGCAGGGGCGCGCCAGCCTGCTGGGGATGCACCTGCGCACGCACGCCCCGCCCACCCGGACACCTGCGCCCCAGCCTAGGGTTCAAGGAGTCCAGACAAGAAACGGTGTGATTGCATAGTGGCTGGGCAGAAAACTAGACAAAAGACGGGCGGTTTTTGTCATTCCAAGGCTCCAACAAGGCAGGGAGTAGGAGGGGCTTTCGCAGAGAACAAATCTAAGGCAAGGCCCTAGCCAGGCACCTCTGAGCACAAAGTAATACACCTGGGTGCCTGAGAGAATCAGCAGGTGCCTGGCACACAGCAGGGGGTGCCCTGGGAACGCAGTGGAGGTTGCGGAAGTGGCTTAGTGAGCTACAGGAGAGAGAGGCGGTCCCTTGGGAGGTGAGTGGGGCTAGTTCCTGAGCCCCCCTGGGGTATCAGGCATTCCCGAAGGTCAGGGCTTTGGGTCTGCTCTTGGGTGTCTGGGCATTTTCCCAGGCCCACTTATTTAGTTGTCTTTTTAAAAAATGTGTCAGGTGTCTGGCATAGCTGTTTGGTTAAGGCGCCACTCAGGATGCACCTGCGTACTATATGCAAAGTGCCCAGATGTGAGTCTATGTTCTACCTGGGGCTCCAGCTGCTTGCTAGAGCATACACTAGGAGGCTGCAGGTGATGGCTCCCTGCTGCCCACGTGGGAGACCCAGATGGAGTTCCCACCTCCTGGCTTCCGCCTCGGCCTAGCCCCCGGACATTTCGGGGAGTGAGCCAGCAGCCAGGAGCGCTCTTCTATCTTTGTGTCCTTTCACTTGATTTTTTAAAAAAGGCATCTAAAATCTAAAATGGAAACTAGAAGGCTATGGGAAATGTTAGTTCCATTTTTCATAAACATCAACTAAAATACAAATAAAAATGAAAAGCTGTCCATTTATTTCCCAGTCTCATAGGTGCAGGGCAATTTAGAAATGGTGATTTTCATGGATCTGAGGAATTTTTCCCACTGCCTGCATTTTTTAAAAAAGAGGGGGGGGATATATTTAAATTATTTTTTTTGCAGCAGCACTGGAATAAAGCACAATACAGAACGGCTACCACTGACAATGGGCTGACTTGCAATACCATGTGCATGCAGTAGGAGCCAACTTTGCATCTGGATTTTTTTTTTACTCTTTCTCTTGCATTGCTGGGCAGTGACGCAGAGCACAGCTCCCAGTCAACCCCATAGCCACAAGGGGACGTAGGCTCCACCTTACACTGCTGCTGTGCAATCGGTTAGCTGGACTCCATGCACCTGGGACTAAAGATACTTTCAACTCACCAGGGGCATAGGCACATCTGCCTGTGACTTTAGAACTAGAAAGAAATGGGATCAGGCCGGCGCCGTGGCTCAACAGGCTAATCCTCCGCCTTGCGGCGCCGGCACACCGGGTTCTAGTCCCGGTCGGGGCACCGATTCTGTCCCGGTTGCCCCTCTTCCAGGCCAGCCCTCTGCTGTGGCCCAGGAGTGCAGTGGAGGATGGCCCAGGTGCTTGGGCCCTGCACCCCATGGGGAGACCAGGAAAAGCACCTGGCTCCTGGCTCCTGCCATCGGATGAGCGCGGTGCGCCGGCCGCAGCGCGCCGGCCGCGGCGGCCATTGGAGGGTGAACCAACGGCAAAAGGAAGACCTTTCTCTCTGTCTCTCTCTCTCACTGTCCACTCTGCCTGTAAAAAAAAAAAAAGAAAAAAAGAAAAAGAAATGGGATCAGCGCCGCGGTGTAGTGGGTATGTAGCGCCGGCATCCCACACACACATCAGTTCATGTCCTGGCTGCTCCTCTTCCATCCAGCTCTCTGCTATGGCCTGGGAAAGTAGTGGAAGATGGCCCAAGTGCTTGGGCCCCTGCACCCAGGTGGGAGACCCAGAAGAAGCTGCTGGCTCCTGGCTTTGACCTGGCCCATCCCTCGTGGTTGCAGCCATTTGGGGAGTGAACCAGTGGATGGAAGACCTCTCTCTATCACTCCTTCTCTCACTGTAACTCTGACTTATGAATAAATAAATCATTAAAGAAAAAAAAAGGACTATAAAGAAATGATGGCTGCAAACATCGTGAAAGTACTAAATGGGGCTGCATGCTACCTTGAGAAGTGGTGAGTTTACGTTACCCAGCTTTCAACGTGACAAATGGGCACCTTAACATTCCAAATCTTATGACATTCTCTTTGACCTCAAAGTCCATTCATTCTGAACAAATGAGAATGTGACAAGGGGGTGGGAGGTTCTCTAGAAGTACCCTTCACCCCCACCCTGGGGGAGCCAGCTTGCCCTGCACTGACCACCCCCTCCCCAGCAGAACCCAGGAGGCCCCTGGGCCAGGTGCACCTGAGAATTCTGTTCATCCTTCAGTCCCCTCCCAAACTCCACCCACCAGCTCCCAAGCTCCACCCATCAGTCTGAAGAATGGAGGTTGGATTGATGCTCTCAGCTATTCAGCCAAGTCCCTGTGTGGCAGAGGCTCTGTCCCTCTACCTAAAGCCCCAGCTCCAGGGACAGGGGCAGGCAGTACTCTCCCTGCTCCTTCCCCTGCGCTTGGAACACTAACCGCTCCCCCAGAGGATGCTGGTCCCCTGGGGACTGCCCCAGCCTTGTAGGTTTCCCGCCACCTTGCTCAGACCAGGGTATGTCAAGTTCACTGGGAAACTCAAATGCAATAGTTGAAGGGTGAGCATTTGGACTAGCAGTTAAGATACCCATAGCTCCGACCTCCTGGCTCCAGTTCCCTGCGGGACCTGGGAGGCAGGTAGGTGATGGCTCAGGCAACTGAGTCTCTGCCATTCATATAAGAGACCTGGATGGACTTCCAGGTGCCTTGTTTTGGCACCAGCTGGGGGCCATTGTGGGTATTTCAGGAGTGAACTGGTGTCTGGCAGTTTCTCTCTCTCTCTCTCTCTCTCTCTCTCTCTCTCTCTCTCTCTCTCTCTCACACACACACACACACACACACACAAATAAAAAATAAAAACAACTCCTCCACCTTGCAAGAGCCAGCTTAGGGCCACTGTATCGTTCAGATGGCCCAATACACACGACACTTAGGACAGCACCCGGCGGGCACAGAAGAGTTGTTGGCTGGGGTTGTGGTGCAGCTGCTCCACTTCCCATCCAGCTCCCTGCTAATGTTTCTGGGAAGAGCAACGAAGATGGCACAAGTGCTTGGGCCCCTGCACCCACATGGGAGATTCGGAAGAAGTTCTGGCTCCTGCCTTTAGCCTGGCCCAGCTCCAACTGTTGCAGCCACTTGGGGAGTAATGGAAGATATCTCTCTCCTCCCACCACCCCCTGTAACTCTGACTTCCCAGTAAGTGAATACATCTTTCTTTAAAAAAAAAAAAAAGTAATATTCATTGTAAAAATACTTGACTCCCGGAACCTTGACCTCCTTGGGCTCCTTGACCTCCTGGGGTCTGTCTTGCTCTGGGCAGTGTCCCTGGGGGAGCCCCATCCCTCCTTCAGGGCTTGCTCCTGGTCCTGTTTCTTAGGCCTCCTGATTGGGAAACGGCCCTTCCAGCATCATCTGAGGGCTTCAGGATGGGTCTCCCACCTGCTTCCCCAGCCCTCACACACCTCAGACTCAGAGATGTGATGAGACTATTCCTGCTGCCCGCCCACCCCTACCCGACCAGGGCAAAGGGAGAGATGGGGAGGCCCCAATATCCCCAGAGCTGAAGAATGCCACCATGGCACAATGAAACACCTTCATTTCATGTCAGTGCTATGCTAGCATGAGGAGTTGGGCTGAAGGGAGGAAAAGACAGGACAAGACCTCAGGGGCAACACTCACACGCGAACATACAACCTCAAATGCTTCTGGGGTGAAATCAACACACGCATACACCCCATCAGACACACAGCGACACACACACCTCTCCAGAAACTCAATGCCAAGCATACATCACACACACATTCTATACACACACACCATCAGATACACAGCTCCCCCTCCACACACACACCATCAGATGCACCTCACACACACACAGACCACTGGAAACACACACACACCATCAGATGCACCTCACATACACATACCCCATCGGACACACACACACCATCACACACACCATCAGCCACACACACACACACATATCAGATGCACCTCACACACACACACACCATCAGATGCACCTCACATACACACACCCCACTGGACACACCCCATCAGACACACACACAATCAGATGCACCTCACACACACATACACACACACCATCAGACACACACACACACATACACATCATCAGATCCACAGCCATACACACACACACCCCATCAGACACATAGCCACACACACACACCCCTCTTCAGAAACCCAGTGCCAGCATACATCGCGCACACACATTCTGCACACACACACACCATCAGATGCACAACCACATATACACCATCAAATGCACCACACACACACACACACACACACACACACCATCAGATGCACAGCCACACACACACCATCAGATGCACCTCACATACACATACCCCATCGGACACACACACACACCATCACACACACACACCATCAGATGCACAGCCACACACACACCATCAGATGCACCTCACATACACATACCCCATCGGACACACACACACACACCATCACACACACACACCATCAGCCACACACACACACATCAGATGTACCTCACACACACACACACACATCTTCAGAAGTGCATGCAGTATCACAATTTCAACACTCACACATGTCACATATGCACACACCATCAGATGCACCAGACACACACACTATCATATCACAACCACACACACACCATCAGATGCACAACCACACACACATCAGAAATGCAATTCCACACATATGGAATAAGTCACACAATTTCTACACACACAAACACAGCGTCAGATGCATATGTGCACACACATACATACCAGAAATGCAACTCTATGCATACAGCATCAGTCACACAATTACACACATGCACACACACAGCATCAGATGCAAAACACACACACACACACACTCCAAAACTGCATCTCCTCGCACACAGCATCACACAGTGACGGCACAGGTGACACGTCGGGCGCACACCATCACACACGTGACCACACACCTCCAGGCACGCACCTCCTCCACACACCCCAGCACACAAAACTTGAGACATTCAAATTCTCCTCCACATGTCAGCCCTCTGCCACACTCCCCCCTTCCAGAAGGCAATCCCACTCAGAAACGCAGCCTCACACGCACACAGCTCGGCCACCCACCCGCCCGCTCACTCGCGTGCGCGGCACCTCTCACACCCAGAGCCCCCGCACGGGGGTGGCAGAAACCCTGGCCAGGCGGGCGGAACTGGGTAAGGGAACCGGGCCCTGGGAGCTGCCGAGGCGTGGGGCTCAGGGTTGGAAACACGCGTGGCCACGCATGCGGAGCCCCAGGGTAACCCAGGCACTGGGATGCGCACCAGGGAGACCCCCAAGGATCAGGCAGGCGCGGAGACAAAGAGCAGCCGGCAGCTGGGGACGTGGGCGCAGGGGAGACCCCCTCCCTGCCCGAGTCCAGCGCGACCCCAGCCCGGGCACGGGTTTGAGCTCAACCTGAGCCTGGTCCCTGCCTGGCCGGAGCCGAGCCACGCCGCGCCGCGCCGCACGGACCCCACTCACCTGCGTCGGTAGCGGCGGAGGCGGCCCAGCGGCTTCCCGGGCCCAGGGCGCAGCGCGCGGATGCAGGACCCGGAGGGAACCCGGCGAAGCGGCCGGCGCAGGGCCGCGAGACCCGCCAAGGATGGTGCAGAGCCGGGCGCGGGAGAGCGGGGAAGCGCTGTGCAGCCGGCGGGATCCGGAGCCGGCCCTGCGCTCACGTGGGTTTGGGGGCGCGGGCGGCCAGGCGGGGGGAAGGGGCGGGATCCCCTCCGGGATGCCCCCCGCCTCCCCCGCGCCCAGTCCTGGAGCTGCAGCCGCGCCCGGGGAAAGGAGAGACCGCGTGCTGGAAGAGCGAGGAGGAGATGGGAGAGGGTTGGGGGGAGCGACCGCCTCCAGCCCCCGCCCCCTGCTCTGAGCCCCCGCCCCCCGCCGCCTCCGCAGCCCTCCGAGACTCCCGAGTCTCCCTAGGGTGTTGTGACGGGGTCGAGGGTGGGGAGCGCGCGGGACCCGGCCTTGGCACCGCTGGGGCCGCGCCCACGTCCTCTACAGAGGTCTGGGCAAGACGCGAGCGCCGGTGTGTGCGTGCCAGCAGGCCCAGCGCGGGCTCCTCGGCCCGGCTCCCCGTCCCCCACCCCACCGGGGGTGCGCCTTGCGGCCCCTGGGCCGGCCCCCTCGCTCCGTTCTCCTTCTCGGAGCCTGAGCTCATCCGAACGTGGGAGATGGCTCGGGCGACCTGGCGGAGAATTAAAGCTGAGACAATTAACAGCGCGTGAGCAAATGGGAGTCGAATCATTGCCGCTGTTGTAATTAATCCTCTTGGCCGTCTGCAGGCTGCAGCTGGCAATGCCGACCTACATGTTTCGGATGGCGCTCGCTCGGCTCCTTCCAACATCTTGGGGTCTGTCCTGAGGCCGAGCCTGGCTGTGGCGGCTGTTGACCAGTGGCCGGCTCCAACCTCCTGGATGAGATGAGAAAAGCTCTTCAAGCGTTGTGCAGATGAGCGCGCTCGGGAGCCCGCCCAAGGTCACACACTGCCCGGAAACCCTGCCCCTCCCCCTCCCCACTCCAGCTGTTTGTCCGAATCACCTGGCTCTGCTCTTGTTCAACATTTCCAGGCGAGTGGTTCTGCCTCTGGCTCCTGACCCCAGCTTCCTACACTGATGCCCTGGGAGCAGCAGTGATGACTTAAGTAGTTGGGTCCCTGCCGCCCACATGGGAAACTTGGATTGGATTCCTGGCCCCCTACCTGAGCCTGGCCCAACATGTGCATAAATAAATGGATGGGAATTCTCTCTCTCTCTCTCTCTCTCTCTCTCTCTCTCTCTCTCTGTCTCTCTTTCTCTGCCATTCGAGTAAATGAAAATAAATACATACACACTAAAAGCAAAAGACTAAGCCTATTTTTAGCATCTTTTTTTTTTTTTTGGACAGGCAGAGTGGACAGTGAGAGAGAGAGACACAGAGAGAAAGGTCTTCCTTTGCCGTTGGTTCACCCTCCAATGGCCGCCGCGGTTGGCGCGCCGCGGCCGGCGCACCGCGCTCATCCGATGGCAGGAGCCAGGAGCCAGGTGCTTCTCCTGGTCTCCCATGGGGTGCAGGGCCCAAGCACTTGGGCCATCCTCCACTGCACTCCTGGGCCACAGCAGAGAGCTGGCCTGGAAGAGGGGCAACCGGGACAGAATCCGGCGCCCCGACCGGGACTAGAACCCGGTGTGCCGGCGCCGCAAGGCGGAGGATTAGCCTAAAGAGCCACGGCGCCGGCCATTTTTAGCATCTTAACCAACAGTTATGGTGCAGAGGCTGAACCTTTTGTACTACCATTGCCATTAAAATGCCGTGGGTGCGTCTTTTACCCACGCGTGATTTTGAAACATCCTGCGTGAGTCATCTGAAAAGTATCAGCTCACTGAATTGCACAGATCGTCCAAAATAACACATTGCACTTTGCAACACCAGAAACAAACCCCACTTGGCAATGCCATCACCAGATCGCAATAACCAGGGATCACAGGGGTGAAAAGCAAGTCTTAAACATTCTAATGCTCAAGGCAAGCATTGTGGAGCAGTGGCTTAAGCTGCCCTTAGGACACCTGCATTCCGTGTCAGCTGGAGTGTCAGCTCCACTTCCAATCCAGCACCCTGTGGATGCACCTGGGAGGCACCAGATGAGGGTTTATGGAGCTGGGTCCCTGTCACCTACTTGGGAGACTAGGATAAGCTTCTGGCTTCTGGGAATTTGAGGAGTGAACCAGTGGGTGGAAGATTCTCTCTCTCTCTCTCACGCTCTCTCTCTCTCTCTCTCTTCTTTCTCTCTCACTGAATCCTTGTTACTCCTTCATGTATCTTTTTGTCAATGATTATTTTTTTACCTACTTGAAAAGCAGAGTGACAGAGAAAGAGACACAAAGAGGGATCTTCCATCCAATAGTTCACTCCCACCTGCCCTCCCCCATGCTCCCAACTACAGGACTAAAGCCAAGAGCCCAGAACTCCACCCAGGTCTCCTAGGTAGGTATCAGGGCCCCAAGTACTCCCTCCTGGGACGTTTTAGTAGGGAGCTGCATAGGAAACAGGGTAGTAGGGGACAGAGACCAACACTTCAGTATGCAAAACTGAAACTCTACCTGCAGAGACAGAATTCCTTATCCTTCTCCCTCAGCCCCAACCCCTGCATATATTGAGCACCACCTGTATAACACTGCCCACATACTCCACAGACACGTTTTAGGCTGCAGACCCCTGGGCTGGGGTTATCTGGGATTGAGTTAAACTCTTCCTACCTGGTAGCTCCGTGAGCTGGGGACAGGTCATTTAACTCCCTCAAGCCTCAGTTTCCTTCTCTGTACAACTGTGAATAACTGGAATTACCCTTGTGTGGAAGTGCTGAGAGTTACTTGAAGGGCTGGATAGTAGCAGTTCTTTCCCATGACTCTGCGGGGCTCTGTGGAAGATGAGACAGGTGAGGCCTGGCTGTGGGTAAAAAACGGTACAGGGGCAGCACAGATCCACCGATCAATGTGCCTGGGTCCACTTCCCAGCTCTGGTTCCAAATCCTTCTTCCTGCTAACCAGCACCCTGGGAGGCAGAGGATGATGGTTCATGTGGGAGACCTGGATGGAGCCCCAGGCTCCTGGCTTCAGCCTGGCTCAACCCTGGCTGCCCTGGGCATTTAAGGAATGAAACAGCACGTAGAAGTTGGAATCTCAGTATCTCTCTCTCTCTCTAACAAGTAATTAAATTTTTAACTTTTATTTCTTTGAAAGCTAGATACAGAGAGAGATATCTCCATCTGCTGGTTCACTCCCCCAAATGGCTGCACCAGTTGGGGCTGGGCCAGGCCAAAGCCAAGAGCCTGGAGCTCCACGCTAGTCTCCCACACGGGTGCAGGGGCGCAAGCACTTGGGCCATCCTCCACTGCTTTCCCAGGCCATAGCAGAAAGCAGGATCAGAAGTGGAGCAGCCGGGACTCGAACCAGTGCCCATATTGGATGCCAGCACTGCAGGCGGTGGCTTTACCCACTACACCACAGCGCCGGCCCCTCCCTTATCTGTCATATGCCTCATGCTGCCCGCAGGACATCAACTTCTTACCACCCCAAATCCAGCAACAAAGCACCCCAGGCTGGCCCAGCCCACCGGCCCCCACAGCAAGGCGGGGCCTCCATCCTGGCTGCAGCCCGAGAAGGGAGAGGAGGAGGAGGAGGAATCCAGGCTAACTCCTCTGTGGGAAGCTCTCGCTATTAATTAATTAATTAGGGCAGCGCTGGCCCGCGGCATCCCCGAAGCCCCCAGAGTCATTAAGAGAGGGGCCTCTCATTAGCGTCTGGCAGCTTCCCCACTGTTCCCCGGGGAGGCCCCAAGAAGCAGTGGAGGAGCCGGAAGCTGCGGGGCGAGAGATGGGAACGGAAGTTGGGGGCGCGGCCGGAAGCTGGGGGCGGGGCGGCCGGAAGCTGGGGGGCGGGCTTAGGGGAGGGCAGGTCTCCGGGTCCCATAACCAACATGGGCCTGGCATGTAAATCTGGTGCTCAAGCGCAGAAGCGGAGTCTCAGGAGAGAAAAGGAGGGGGAATTAGAAATGAAAGCTCCGGACCGCCCCCAAACTCGAAAATTCCTTGTGCCCCCCGCTGATGTGCCCAGGAAGCAGCAGGGGAGGGCTCTAGTGCTTGGGCCCCTGCCACACACCTTGGAGACCCGGATGGAGCTCCTGGCTCGGGCTGTGGCCCGGCTGCTGTGGGATTTGGGGAGTGAACCGGAAGATGGAAGATATTCCCCTGTCTCTGTGTGTTTCTAGTCATCAAATAATCTTTTCGAGATTTATTCTATTTATTTGAAAGGCACAGTGACAGAGACACCTTCCATCTGCTGGCTCACTCCCCTAAATGGCCACAATGGCCAAGGCTGGGCCAGGCCAAATCTAGGAGCCAGGAGCTCCATCCGGGTCTCCCACGTGGGTGCAGGGGCCCAAGGACTTGGGCCATCTTCTACTGCTTTCATAACAGAGAGCTGGATCGAAAGTAGAGCTGCCAGGACTCGAACCTGCGCCCATATGGGATGCTGGCACTGCAGCGGTGGCTTTATCCAGGATCCACCCTAGTCAGCGCCAGCCCCATTCATTTATTATGTTTAAGATAACATATTTTAAATTTACATGATAGCCAAAGGTTTAATAACTCTACCCAATAAAGAATTCAAGAAATAAAAATAATTTTGAAATAAAAATCTGTTTTTCTTGTTGATTACTTAGTCTACATTTGTTAAAATCTACTTTGTGGAGGGCATGGCCTTGACCTCAAATTTCAGTCTTGGGGCGGGTGCTATGGCATAGTGGGTAGAGCTGCCTCCTGCAATGCCAGGATCCCAGCACCGGTTTGAGTCCCGGTTTCTCCATTTCTGATCTGGATCTCTGCTAAAGGCCTGTGAAAAGTCACAGAAGATGGCCGAGTGTTTGGGCCCTTGCCAGCCACGTGGGAGACCTTGATGAAGCTCCTGGATCCCAGCTTTTACAGCCATCTTCGAAGTGAACAGCAGTTCTCCATGTCTCTCCCTCTCCATCTCTCTCTCTCTCTCTCTCTCTCTCTCTCTCTCTCTCTCTCTCTCTCTATATATATATATATATATATATATATATATAATATTATATATATTCTGTCTTTAAAATAAAATAAATAAATATTTTTTAAAAACCCTCGGGGCAGAGCTGTGGCGTAGCAAGTAGAGCCACCCCTTGCAGTGTCAGCATCTCATATGGGCACCAGTTCGAGTCCCGACTGCTCCACTTCCAATCCAGCTCTTTGCTGCAGCCTGGGAAAGCAGTAGAAGATAGTTCAAGTCCTTGAGCCCCTGCACCTGCATGGGAGACCTGGAAGAAGCTCTTGGCTCCTGGCTTTGGATGGGTGCAGCTCTGGCCATTGCAGCCAACTGGGGAGTGAACTAAGGGATGGAAGACATCTCTCTCTCTATTTCTATGTAACTCTGACTTTCAAATAAATAAATCTTGAAAAAAAACCTATGTCTTCATGAGAAATGGCCATAGAGATCTTCCTTTTAAAAAGATTTATTTATGAAGGCTGGCGCTGTGGCACAGTGGGTAAAGCCACCACCGGCATCCATATGGGCATCCCTTATGGGCACCAATTCGAGTCCCAGCTGCTCCTCTTCCCATCCAGCTCCCTGCTATGACCCAGTAGAAGATGGCCCAAGTCCTTGGGCTCTGCACCTGCATGGGAGATCCGGAAGAAGCTCCTGGTTCTTGGCTTAGGATCGGCACAGCTCCAGCCATTGCGGCCAGTTGGGGAATAAACCAGCGGATGGAAGACCTCTCTCTCTCACTCTCTCTCTGTCTCTCTTTCTCTCTATGTAATTCTGACTTTCAAATAAATAAATAAATCTTTTAAAAATTTTTAAAAATAAAAAGATTTATTTATTTGAAAGGCAGAGTGACCAAGAGAAGGAGAGAGAGGGAGAGACAGAAAGATCCTCCATCCCCCAGTGCACTCCCCAAGTGGCCACAACAGCCAGGGCTGGGCCAAGCTGAAGCCTGGAGCCAGGAGATTCATCTGGGTCTCCCATGTGGGTGCAGGGGCCCAGGCACTTGGGCCATCCTCCACTGCTTTCCCAGGTGCATTAGCAGAGAGCTGGATCAGCAGAGGAGCAGCTGGGACTTGAACCAGTGCCCACTTGGGACTCCAGACTTGAACCAGTGCCCACTTGGGACTCCGGCACTGCTCGCAGAGATTACTCACAACACCAGCCCCTAGTTCCTTCTACACAAAATAACATTGTATTTGCATAGAATCTACCCACTTCCATATACTTTCATCTAAAGATACCTTCTAATGCCAAGTTCAGTGTAAATGCTGTGTGAATAGCTGTTACCCTACACTGTTTGGGAAATAATGACAAAGGGAAAAAAAAAGTCTATAGGTGTTTGGACCAGATGCAACGTTTTTTCCTAATGTTTTCCATCAATGATTGGTTAACTCTGGAGATGTGGAATCCACAGATGCAGAAATCCACTTGCACTAGTCAAATCACTTAAGCCATCATCCAGCCATCAATCTGTTTCGGAAGAGATTGTCTGATGGGCCCCCAAGTCTCCTGTAGGAGCTGCTGGGTTTGGCTTACGGGAGGCTGGAGCATGGAGTGAGAGAGTAGGGATGGGTCATGGTGGGGAAATAGGATATCTGGGCTGGGGTTGTGGTGCAGCAGGTTAAGCCACTAACTTGCAATGCCCTCATCCCATATCACAGTGCCCATTTGAGACCCACCTGCCCCACTTCTGACCCAGCTCCCTGCTACTGCACCTAGGAAAGCAGCAGGTGATGGCTCAAGTGCTTGAGCCTCTGCCACCCATGTGGGAGACCCAGATGGAGCTCCTGGTCCCTGGTTTCAGCCTGGCCCAGTCCTGGCTGTTACAGGCATCTGGGGGGAGTGAACCAGCAGATGGAAGATAGCTCTCTCTGTCTTTCTCACTCTTTTCAATCTCTGTGTCTCTTCCTTTCAAATAAAATGAAAATAAGTAAATAATAAAATTTTTCATTAAAATATTTTAAATAAATAAGAAGCCAGGGGCTGCACCTGGCTGAAGCCAGGAACAGAAGTAATATTTGGGGGCTGGCATTTGTGGCACAGTGGGTTAAGCTGCCACCTGCGACCCTGACAGCTCTTAGAGGCACCAATTCGAGTCCTGGCTGCTCCTCTTCTGATCCAGCTCCTTGCTAATGCACCTGGAAAGCAGTGGAAGATGGGCCCAAGTGCTTGGATCCTTGCACACATGTGGGAGACCCAGAAGAAGCTCCTGGTTCCTGGCTTTGGATCAGCCTGGCTATGGCTATTGCAGCCATTTGGGGAGTCTCTCTCTCTCTCTCTCTCTCTCTCTCTCTGCCCCTACCTCTCTATAACCTTGCCTTTCAAATAAGTACATAAATCTTTTTTTAAAAGGATAAGAACATCCCAAAGAAGATGTCTATTTCACTCCTAGACAGTAAATTTTACAATAGTCACCATTCATTAAAACTATCATAGTGTATCATTCTTAACGACTTGTTTGACCACAGTTTAAAACAAAATTTGACAAAACACTATATTTGCAGCAAAACTGATATGCACAGGCATCTCTCTTTTTGTGTCTTTGATTTTTGTCTTTTAATCTGAGCTCCCACCTAGGAGGAAGAACATGCAATATTTGTCTTTCTGAGTGTAGCTTCTTGCACTTAACAAGATGTTCTCTAGTTGCAACCATTTTGGTGCAAATGATAGCAATATCATTCTTTTTTATGGCTGCATAATATTGCATTGGGTGTATCTATACCACATCTTTTCATTTGAGAGTTGTTTACAGTCCTTCCCTATATATTCCTGCGGAGCTGTGTGTGGTCTCCTTACTTTTTATTTGTTGGATTCTTTATTTAGTGGTACATTAAACCTTGGGATGCAGTGTAAATTGAAAATAAGTTGACTCAAAAATTTAAAAAGAGCATTCCAGAGAAGGAAGAACACATTCTAGAGGAGAAAAGCAGATGCAGAAACGTTGAGGTTCAACAAGTGTGGTGCATCCCAGCATGACCGGTGTTTCATGATACAAAGCAGAAGCTGGAGATGGGACAGAGCAGGTGCACAGGGGCCAGGATCTGAGGAGCCGGTACTGGACAGCTCATGCTCTTACTCTGTTTTTCCACTGCTATAGCAACATGCCTGGAAGTGGGTAGCTTGCAAAAAAAAAGTTTACAGGGGACAGTATTGTGAGACAGTGGGTTCAGCCCCTGCCTGCAATGCCAGCACCCCATAGGAGTGCTTGTCCAAGACCCAGCTGCTCCACTTCTGATCCAGCTCCCTGCTCATGCACCTGGGAAAGCAGCAGAAGATGGCCCAAGTACTCGGGCCCCTGCCACGCACTTTGGAGACTTGGATTGAGTTCCAAGACCCTGGCTCAGCTTGGCTTTGTCTGTGCCTGGGTCTATTTTATTTTTCTCTCTGCCTCTCTTTTTGTGAGGATTTATTGATTGATTGGTTTACTTGAAAGGCAGAGTTAGAGATACACAGACAGAGGGAGGTCTTCCACCCACTGGCTCATTCCCCAAATAGCTGCAACTGCCAACTCTGAGCCAGGCTGAAGTCAGGAGCCTGGAACTCCATCTGGGTCTCCCACATGGACGCAGGAACCCAAGTACTTGGACCATCTTCTGCTGCTTTCTCAGACACATTAGCAAGGAGCTGGACCAACGCTCATATGGAGTGCCAGCATCACAGGTGGTGACTTGACTTGCTGTACCACAGGCCAACTGCATCTCTGCCTTTCACGCAAAATACAAATCAATAATTCTTAAGTGACATATTACACCTCATAACTATAATCTCCTGATCACAAGTGCAGACATTTTGCCTAGCATTTAAGACAATGGTTAAAATGACCACATCCCCCATCAGAGTGTCTCAGATTGGTCCCCAGCTCTGGCTCTTGACTCCAGCTTCCTGCTGATGAAGACCCTGGGAGGCAGCAGTGATGGCTCAAGTAATTGGGGCCCTGCCACCCAATTGGATTGAGTTCCTGGCTCCCAGCTTTGGCCTGGCCCAGACCCAGCCATAGCAGGCACTTCGGGAGTGAATAAGTGAACGGGGAAAATTCTCTCTCTTTCTCCTTCTGTGTGTGTGTTTCTCCTTCTGTGTGTGTGTGTGTGTGTGTCTTTTTCATTTTTGTCACTCTGCCTTTCAAATCAATAAAATAAATCTTTTCTTTTAAAGTTCTTGCAACATGGAATAAAAAGTTACATTTATTTGGGTGCAAAAATTCTTTGAATCCAGGACTACAAGAGATCTTCCAACAGCTCATAAAAATGCATATTATAAAAAAAAAACCTGTGCATGGATTTCAACATTTTTTTGCATCAATACACCTGGAGGACATGCAGACCTGAGCTTGAGCCATTTCAGGGAATGGATGGGGGTCCAGCCATCTGGTCTAGCCTTGGACACTCATTTGCTAGCATAGTCATCACAGTCACCAGCAGGAACTTCCTCTCCCAGTCTGGGACATCCCACCACCCCCACCACCTCCACCAAGGAAATCGACCTCATTTCTCAAAGACAAATCGGATTCTGGGCCACATCCCCCTGGAGCGAGAACAAGTGCTGTGATTATCTGCAAGAGAAAGGGGGCACCTGCTAAAAGTAGCAGCTACTGCCCCAGAAGGGAAGACTTTGGGGACCCTAAAAAGGGGACTCTGATAATGACCTGCCAAGATTTCCTGAGGGAAGGGTATCTCCATGTGACATGCCACAGGGAAGGGTGTATCCATGTGACACACCTCAGGGAAAGTGTGTGTGTGTGTGTGTGTGACACACCTCAAGGAAGGTGTGTGCATGTGAGACACACCTCAGGGAAGGGTCTCTGTGTGACACACCTCAGGGAAGGTGTGTGTGTGTCTGTGACATACCTCAGGGAAGGTATCTCTGTGTGACACACCTCAAGGAAGGTGTGTGTGTGTGAGACACACCTCAGGGAAGGCATCTGTGTGACACACCTCAGGGAAGGTGACTCTGTGATACACCTCAGGGAAGGGATGTGTGTGTGTGTGTGACACTCCTCTGGGAAGGTGTGTGTGAGACACACTTCAGGGAAGGGTCTCTGTGTGACACACCTCTGGGAAGGTGTGTGTGTGTGACACACCTCAAAGAAGGTGTGTGTGTGAGACACACCTCAGGGAAGGTGTGTGTGTGAGACACACCTCAAGGAAGGTGTGTGTGTGTGACATACCTCAGGGAAGGGTCTCTTTGTGACACACCTCAGGGAAGGTGTGTATGTGTGACACACCTCAGGGAAGGGGTGTGTGTGTGTGTGTGAGAGAGAGAGAGAGAGAGACACCTCAGGGAAGTTGTCTCTGTGTGTGACACTCCTCAGTGAGGGCATCTCTGTTTTACACACCTCAGAGAAGGCATCTCCAGGTGACATACCAGAGTAAAAGCAGAAAGGAAAGCTAGGAAGGCTTTTTTCATTGTTAAAGATTTATTTATTTATTTGAAAATCAGTGTTACATGGCTGGCGCCGTGGCTCAACAGGCTAATCCTCCGCCTTGCGGCGCTGGCACACCGGGTTCTAGTCCCGGTCGGGGCACCGGATTCTGTCCCGGTTGCCCCTCTTCAGGCCAGCCCTCTGCTGTGGCCCAGGAGTGCAGTGGAGGATGGCCCAGGTGCTTGGGCCCTGCACCCCATGGGGAGACCAGGAAAAGCACCTGGCTCCTGGCTCCTGCCATCGGAGGAGCGCGGTGCGCCGGCCGCAGCGCGCCGACCGCGGCGGCCATTGGAGGGTGAACCAACGGCAAAGGAAGACCTTTCTCTCTGTCTCTCTCTCTCACTGTCCACTCTGCCTGTAAAAAAAAAAAAAAAGAAAGAAAGAAAATCAGTGTTACAATGACCTAGAGAGAGGGAGGGAGGGAGGGAGAGAGAGAGAGGTCTCCCATCCACTGGTTCACTCCCTAGTTGGCTGCAATGGCCAGAGCTTGGCCGATCGGAAGCCAGGAGTCAGGAGCTTCTTCTGGATCTCACACATGGGTGCAGGGTCCCAAGCTCTTGGGCCATCTTCTACTGCTGTCCCAGGCCCATTAGCAGGAAGCTGGATCAGAAGTGGAGCGGCCGGTACCTGAGCTAGAGCTGGGTTTTAGAGGGTGGTAAATCGAGTCAACATTGGTGTTAGGGAGTTTTGGTGTTTGGCACAGCCGAGCAGCCAGGACTCCAACAGGCACTATAGAGCTGGATCAGAAGCAGAGGAGCTGGGACTTTGAACTGGCATTCAATGAAATGCTGGCATCACACGCTGTGGCTTAACTCACCATACCACAACACCAGCCTCAGGTCAAACCCTTAAAGGGAAGAGGACCACTTGAAAAAGTAACAGCCTCCCCAGGTTCTAGTCCCGGTCGGGGTGCCAGATTCTGTCCCAGTTGCTCCTCTTCCAGTCCATCTCTCTGCTGTGGCCCAGGAAGGCAGTGGAGGATGGCCCAAGTGCTTGGGCCCTGCACCCGCATGGGAGACCAGGAGAAGCACCTGGCTCTGGGCTTTGGATCAGCGTGGTGCACTGGCCCTAGCGCGCCAGCTGTAGTGGCCATTGGGGGGTGAACCAACGGCAAAAGGAAGACCTTTCTCTCTGTCTCTCTCTCTCTCTCACTGTCCACTCTGCCTGTCAAGGAAGGAAGGAAGGGAAGAAGGAAGGAAGGAAGGAAGGAAGGAAGGAAGGAAGGAAGGAAGGAAGGAAGGAAGGAAGGGAGGAAGGGAGGGAAGGAGGGAGGGGGGGAGGAAGAAAGAGAGAAAGAGAAAGAAAGAAAGAAAGAAAGAAAGAAAGAAAGAAAGAAAGAAAGAAAGAAAGAAAGAAAGAAAGAAAGAGAGAGAAAGAAAAGAGGACCAGCCTATGCAAAGGCCCTGGGGCAGGAAGTATTCAATGTATTGCAAGGGCAAGGAGCTGGGAGTGGGAGGTGGCAATCTAGTTAGTTTAGGAAAGTGGGGAAGAGTCAGATGGTGCTGAATCCCTGACAGAAGAGATTTTAGGTTTGATTCTAAGTGCAGGATTCACTGAAGGTTTTAAGTTAGAAAGCAAGCTGGATGCTCTAGTTTAAAAATATCTTTGCTGGCTCTTGGGGAGAATGGATTCAGAAAGCAGAGCGGAGGACGGTAGGCAAGCAGACCAGGAAGTGAGCGAGGACATTGGCAGAGAAAGTGAGGACGAGGGTGGTTTCAAGGGGACAGCAGAGTGGGCAGGTTGAACTAGGTGTGGGATCACCAGATTTGTGAGTGAATTGGATACAGAAGTTAACACAAAATTCAGGGACAGTCCCAAGGTATGAACATGACCATCTAGTGGGTGGGCCCTGAGCCAACTACCAAGTAAAGGGACACAAGAGGAAGAAAAGGATTTACAGAAACGAACAAGAAGTTTGATTTCAGGGGCTGGCATTGTGGCATAGCAGGTTATGCCACTGCCTGTGACACCAGCGTCCCATACAGGTACCAGTTCAAATCCCGGCTGCTCTATTTCCAACCCAGCCCTCTGCTAATGAACCTAAGAAAGCAATGGAGGATGGCCCAAGTGCTTGCGCCCCTGCATTCATGTAGGAGATTCAGAAGTTCCGGGCTCCTGGTTTTGGTTTGGCATAGCCCTGGCCATAACAGCCATTTGGGAAGTGAGCCAGCAGATAGAAGAACTCTCTCTCTCTCTCTCTCTCTCTGCCTCTGAAATAAATAAATATTTATTTTTTAAAAAAGAAAAGTTACTTCTAGAAGGACAAGAAGGTAATATAATAGAGAATTACGGCGGGAATGTAGGGAGATGCCTCTTGGTTTGCCCCACCTGATCTGCTCCCACCTACAACAGGAAATTCAGCCATGACTCCCTTTCCCAGCTTCCCTTACAGCGAAACATGGTCATGTGACACAGGCTCAGCCAATAATCACAGTTACTCTGGACCGTGGGAACGGAAGAGGCTTGAAGCAGGTGCCAGGGATAAGGAATTCAACTGAGGGCTGCAGTAGCAGCAACATTCCCTAGGGGGCAGTGCCTGCAGCTGCGACTGCGACAATGGCTGCCACAGCCCTCTTAACTGGGGGCTGTGGTTGTGACTCTGAAGCCCTCTTTTCTGTCTTCTGTAGCTGCACGAGACATCCTGATGGATGGAAGGAAACACAGGGCAGACAGGGTGATGAGGACGATCTCTACTGTGGGTGATACTTGGCAGGATCTAAAACAAACAAAAACAAAAAACATAGGTGATTCTGGAAGAAGTCAAAATGATGATGACCAGAGGCTGGGGAAAAGCTGATCCACAAGGACCAAATTAAAGACAGTTCTATTGCACAATGGGGTGACTACAGATAAGGCTCAGGTGCTGTATTTAAGGCTCTGTTTAAAAAAAAAAAAGCTAGAGGGGCAGGTGTTGTGCTGCAGTGGGTTAAGCTGTTGCCTGGGATGCCTGCTTCCCATTTCAGAATGCCAATCTGAGTCCCTGCTTTGATCCAGCTTCCTGCTAATGGGCCTGGGAGACAGTGGAGGATGGAGCAAGTATTTGGATCTCTGCACCCACGTGGGAGACCAGGATAGAGGTCTTGGCTCCTGGCTTCAGCCTGGCCCAACCTTGGGCTGCTACAATCATTTGGGGAGTGAACCAGCAGATTGAAGCTTCCTCGCTTGCTTGCTCTCTCAAATAAATACATCTTTAAAACAAACAAAAAACCTGGAAAGTGGGATTTGGGATTTTCAGACCACAAAGAAATGCTAAATGTGTGAGGAGACAGATCTTCTTTTAAGATTTATTTATTTACTTGAAAGTCAAAGTTACACAGAAAGAGAAGAAGAGGCAGAGAGAGAAAGAGAAAGAGAGAGAGAGAGAGAGAGAGAGAGAGAGAGAGAGAGAGAGAGAGAGAGAGAGAAACAGAGAGACAGAGGCAGAGAGCGTCTTCCATTTGCTAGTTTACTCCCCAATTGGCCGCAATGGCCGGAGCTGCACCAATCTGAAGCCAGGAGCCTCCTCCTGGTCTCCCACGTGGGTTCAGGGGCCCAAGGGCTTGGGCTATCTTCCACTGCTTTCCCAGGCCACAGCAGAGAGCTGGATCGGAAGTGGAGCAGCCAGGACTCAAACCGGTGCCCATATGGGATGCCGGCACTGCAGGCTGCGGCTTTACCCTCTATGCCCCAGCGCCGGCCCCAAGGAGACAGATTTTATTACATGTAGCAAAACATCACGAGCAATATTTGTTACATTTTTATAAAAATGATAAATTTTTAAATATGTAATTTTTTTAATTTAATAAATAGATGGGGGGGGCATTTTCCTTGGGACACCTGCATCCCACATCATCGCACGTGGATTCCAGTTTGGCTCTGTTCCTAATTCTGGCTCTCTGGGAGGGGATGGCTCAAATGTTTGGGTCCCTGCCACCCACGTGGGACACTTGAATTAAGTTCTGGGCTCCTGGAAGCCGCCTGGCCCAGCTCCAGTTTGAAGCGGGAAAAGAGTTTAGGGTGCCCTACAAAAAATGCCAGAGAGAGATCAGCTCTACCAAGCCCCCACCCCCATCCCACCCCCGCACAAGTCCCAGGCACCTGCTGGAGGCTGCGCCCGGCCCCTCCCCCACCTCTGGAGCGTTCCGAGTTGTTGCTCCGTCGCCATGGCGACAGACGCTCTCAATTCACTCCACCAGCCAGGAAAGCCCAGTTGCTAGCAGGGCCCCCTACTCCTGTGCGTGGAGATCCCGGGGCCAAACCCCAGGGCACCTAGCAGGGACCATGCCCGTGTTGGCGCCCCCGGCTGAGCTCAGCCAAGACAGTCGCGTGGGGGCCCCGGCATGGCGCGAGGCGGCACAGGCCACGATGCGCCGAGCGCACCACGTGACGGATCGCTGTGGGCAGGAGGTGGTGACCATGTGGCAGCCCAAGGCCAGCGTGCGGGACCCGCACGTGGCGCGCCACCTGTGCCGCGCCGCCTACATCCTGCCCTGGCGCTTCCGCGTGGAGATGCTGAAAGGCGGCAGCACCGTGGAGAAGCCGCCCCCTGGCGACGGCGTCACGCTGTGGAAGGGCAAGATGAAGCCGCCCGCCTGGCATGCGCGCCTGCCGCTGCCCCTGCACCGCGACGCGCGCGCCCTGCAGACGGCCGAGGTGGTGCACGCGCACGCGCGCGGCGCGCGCCTCACCGCCGCCCGCCTGGGCCGCGCGCAGCACCAAGTGAACGCGCGGCTGCGCCAGCTGCAGCGCCAACGCGAGGCCACCGACCGCAGGCTCAGCCAGGTGCGCAAGGGCCTGCTGGTCAACCAGCAGAGCGTCAAGCTGCGAGGCTATCGGCCCAAGTCAGAGAAGGTAGGAATCTCACCTTCCCCCTACACACACACATACACCTGGTTGCAAAAGTTGAGGCTTCCGTTTCCAAAGATGAGACCATCCCAGGATGAGCCTCCCACCCCCACCCAGGGCCTAGAGAGTGAGACCCTGTGTGTCCCAGGCACACCAGATACCCCCCTATGGAGAGTTTGAGTCCTGCCCCAGCTGCCTACTAATGCAACCCTGGGAGGCAGCAGGTGATGGCTCAAGTCCTTAGGTCCCAGCCGCCAACACTGTCATCTGAGACCCGGATTGAATTCTTGGCTCCTGACTTCTGCCTGGCCCAGCTACCAGCTGTTGCAGGCATTCGGCAGGGAGTGAACCAGTGGCAGGCAGCACTCTCTAGGTAACCCCAGAGCTCCACCCTGGGGAGAGAGACAAGATCTCACCTGCCCTGTGAGGTACCTACTTCTAGTCCCCAGATCCCAGTAGCGCAAACCTGCACATGCCTGCGGAATAAGATTCCTCCACCTGTAGCCCCTGGGAGAGGGGGTGAGGGGTCCCCAGCTCCGTTCCACCTGCGAGGTGAGGCACCTCCATCCCAGCCCTCTGTAAAAGAGAGAAGCCCCCAGACCCAATCTCCAGAGGGTGAGACCCCACCACCACTATCACCACCAAAGTGAGAGAGCCCCTGGAGAGAACCAAGTCTTCTCAGAGTGTGCAACCCACCTCCAAAGGGTGCAACTGCCAATGTGGTGGAATGAGAAGGCCATGCCAAGATGGCCGCTGGCAAGCGAGCATCAGTTAGTTACTCAGGAATGGCTTTGAAACCCACCTGGCAACGGAGCCTGCCTGGCAACAGGCTGTGATTGGATGGCTTCAGAGCCTGCCTGGCAACAGGCTGTGATTGGTTAGACCATAGACCACCCCTTGACCAGATTGGCTGCCTTGGCTATATAAGCTGCTGTACCAACTGAAACAAACAAGTCTGCGGGCTGCTTGCCTCTGGCCCACTTTCACCGGACTCCCGGGGTCTGTGTGGTGACTCTGTGCCTCTTGCCCCCACCATGCTCCTCCTCTCAGGAACGAATCCACCACAACATGCCTCCAACTTTATCCCCTAACAGCAAGCCCTCTGCAGGCCTGCAGGAAGCAATCTGCTTTCCAGCCAGCTCCCGAGGGTGTGAAAGAGTCTGTCCTTGCCTCGCAGGTCCCCGACAAAGCTGACAGTGTGCTCACCTGGGAGAAAGAGGAGCTAAAGAGTATGAAGCGGAAGCTGGAGAAAGACATGGAGCAGTCAGAGACCCTGCTCAAGGTGAAAGAGACCTGGGGCTGGGCAAGTGGCTGTGACCTTGGGGACCGTGACAGCGGCAAATCCCTCAGCCCATGCTCACTGGGGGGGGGGGGGGGGGGCTCAGTGCGTTTCCACTTTTGCAAAGCAGCAGAACAGAAGTAGGGAGAGGCTGGCCCAGCAGCTGGATCGGGAGCTGGGCCTGAGAATGACGGTGACTGCCCACTGTGGGACAAGCTCTGCAGTCGTTATTGAGTCCTTAAACTCCCCCTGGGAGATAGAAACTGTGACCTCCTCAACCCCCACCCCAATGAGAGACTGAGAAATTGGGGCTCTTGGAGAAATGAACTCACTCAATGCACAGAGACTACCAGTGGTAGGGCCATGACCTCAACTCCCGTGTCTTGCTTTTTTATTTGAAAGGCAGAGGACAACACTGGGGCATAGTAGGTTAAGCCTCTGCCCGAAGCACTGGCAAGCCATGTGGGTGCCGGTTCAAGTCCCGGCTGCTCCACTTCTGATCCAACTCCCTGCTAATGCACCTGGGAAAGCAGCAGAAGATGGCTCCAAGTCGTTGGGCCCCTGCACCCACATGGGAGACCCAGATGAAGCTCCTGGCTCCTGGCTTAAGCCTGACCCAGCCCTGGCCATTGAAGTCTTTTGGGGGAATGAACCAGCAGATGGAAGACCTCTCTCTCTCTCTCTCTCTCTCTCTCTCTCTCTCTCTCTCTCTCTCTTACTCTGCCTTTCAAACAGAACACCTGCTCCAGCTGCTGCTCCAGCTCAGGTATCTGGATGGAGTTTTTACACGCTGATGTGTGTTCCATCTCTATCAGCTCCAGCCAGACAGGGTCTCCCACTGCTTCCTTCTGTCTCAGAACAAGGATTTCTATATAAACAGCTGAGTGGAAGTGGGAGGAGAGCCCCATTCCAGGGAGTCTTTGGGATGCAGTGGGATTAGCTGGTACCTCGTGTGTGCCCTTGACCCATTCACTGGGCAGGAAGTCCCCAGCGTCTGGCCCGCTTTTTGTTACTATAACAAAATGCAAGAGGCAGCCTCACGTTGTGAAGGAAAGAGTTTTCCTTTGACTCACAATTTGGGAGGTTCACAGTCTGAGATCCAGCGGCCCCATTGGCTGAAGCCTCTGTTGATGGCAGAGTAACCCAGGGCAAGAGAGACAGGGCACACACACCTGTCTGTCCATTTCTCTCTTCAGACGCCACCGAGGGCCAGCACGGTGGCACAGTGGGTTAAGTCGCCACTTGTGACACCAGCACCAGCAGATCCGAGTGCTGCTTTGAGTCCCAATCAATGGACACCAGGACACAGAAGCTCCTGCCGGCCCCTTCTGTCCCTTGCACCCCCAATGAAGGGCTCATTAAACCCTCAGAACAGAGGGCAAGGGATTGGAACTGTGGGAGCTTCAACTTAGAAATCCTTTCCTTCCAAGAACTGGCAAAGCAGAGCACAGGTTTGGTGCTTCAAGACGCTGCTTGGGATGCCCACTCTGGAGGGCTTGGGTTCAAGTCCCAGCTCCACTCCCAATTCCAGCTCCCTGCTAATGCACACCCTGGGAGCCCGCCTCAAGTGCTTGGGCCCCTACCACCCACGTGGGAGACCCGGATAAGAGCTCTGGGCTCCTGGTTTCAGCCTGGCCCAGCCCCAACCATTGCAGGCATTAGAGGGGGGAATGAACCAGCAGATGCAAGGTCCCTCTCCATCTCCCTTTCTCACTCGGATTTCTATACAAATCAACCAGCACGAGGCGGGGCAGGTGGGGTGAGGTGGGGACAGGAGGAGAGGTTCTGTTTAGAGTGAGAAACCTTTGTCCCTGGCTGCCTGCAAACAAATCGCCACCTCGCTCAATCACTCCATCACTCAGTCGATGGCCCAACTGCTGGATCATTCGATTGCTTGATCACCCTCCCTGTTCACGCTTCTCACCCTTCGCATCTAGGCTCTGGCCTCCTGCCGCGACAACCTGGGCTTCTGCTGTAAGGAGAGGCTGCAAGCCGTGGACCTCATGAACCAGCCGCTGGACAAGGTTCTGGAGCAGGCAGGCCGCCACTCCTGGGTGAACCTCTCCAGGCCCCCAACGCCCCGCCCTCAAGGCCAGAAAACACCACCTCCCGACCCTGTGGGCACCTACACTCCAGGTAGGTCTCCCAGGAAGGAAGGGCACCTTGGAGTCTACCCTGCCCCTCCTTGACTGCTTAGCTGATCCCTGTCTTGGGGAATGGCCCTGGCACAAGTTCTGATTGTAAGGAAACCAACCCAAGAGCCTACCCACATCATCCCTGCTAGGAGCTCCCAGCCACGCCCATCCCCCAAGTCACGCCCTCTCCCCCCACACCCGGAGCCCACTCACTCACTAACTCATCACCTACTGAGAGCAGAGAAGGGGGCTGCAAAAAAAGAAGAAAAAAGAAAAGTGGGGAAAAAAGCCAGGGTCTGGGAAAGTGGGGCTCGGGTCCCCCACCCCCACGCGCGCACCCGGTGCCATTCGCACAGAGTGCGCCGCGGCGCTGTATGAAGCCAAGCAGCTGCTGATGGAGTCCAAGGACACCCTGGTGGAAATGGCCAAGAACGAGGCAGACGTCGGCGAGCGCCAGCACCAGATGAGCGACCGCGTGTGTGCCTCGCTGGCGCAGAAGATGCGCGAGACTTTGGAGCTGAAGGTGGAAGGGCCTCCCTTACCACCTCCCCCCAACACTCCCGGAGGCGGGGGGGGGGGAGGGGGGGCAGGGAAGCTGCAGGATGCGGGAGAGGCTGGTGGCGGGACCAGGGCGATGGGGGAGACACGGGGCGTGCACGACCTTCCCCATCCACCCCTCTCCATCCCCCACCTCCCTGCCCTCTATCTCTCCCCGACCCTCTCTCCCCCACCCCGCCTCCCTGCGCTCTCTCTCCCCCTGGGCCCCCTTCCCCAACCCTCCCCGGCCTTCTCTCTCTCTCTCTTCCCCCCCCCCCCCCGCCCCTCCCCAACCAGGAAAGGATGAACATGACCTTAGGGCTGATGAGGGGGACAATCCACCGGTGCACGAAGTTCAGCGAAGAGATGCACATTACCCGTGGACTCATCAAGGTACCGGCTGGGGCAGGGGGAACGGACAAGGGTGCCCAGGGTGGGGGGCGGGCGGCAGAGGTGTTGGGCGGAGGCCGCGCCCTCATTGCCTGCCCTCCTCACCCCGCCAGGGTCCGCTGTCGGAAACCCACCTGGAGACTCGTGAGAAGCTGGACCGACCCCTGGTCCGCGTGTACCAGAGACACGTGGGCACCCAGCTGCCCGAGGCCACGCGCCTTGCCCAGGTACGCGCCCCTCCCACACACACACACACACACACACACACACACACACACACGTGTCCCTCCGCGTCTCTTCCTCCCGGCCTTGGGAGGCGCCTTCTTTCAAGCACACCTGGACCAGGTAAGGCACACCCCCACCTCAGCCCCCTTCGCAGGATCTGCCTGGCCTTCAACCCCTGCCCACGCGATGAGGCCCCTGCAACTCCCATGCCTGGGTCGGGGTCGGATACGTCCTCTGGACCTTTGTCTGAATCCCGACACCTGTCCTGGAGGAGACTCCGCCTCCCGCGCCTACCTGGCCCCCCTCCCAAGTCCCCCCTCGCCCCCTCACTCTCCAGCGGCAGCCGCGCCTCACCTTGCCACCCTGAGTGGTAGAGCCCTTCCCCCAGCCCAGCCCCGCCTCCTCACGTCGCTCCTCCCACAAGCACACCTGGCACAGGTGTGTCTGTCCGCCCGTCCCTCCCCCATCTCCGCCGCCAGGGCACGGACAAGCTGCAGCGCCACATCGCGCACGTGGAAAAAAACCTAGACAAGCTGCTCACCACGCACCAGCACCTCACCCAGAGCCTCAACTCCAAGAAGATCGGGCAGGACGTGGACGCCAACGTGGTGCGCCTGCGCTTGCGCCAGAAACACTCGCACATCCACTACGAGCAGGCGCAGCGCTTGGTCAACGACTGGGACCCGCGCACGCCGCCGCGCCACGACACTTGCGCCAACCCCGAGTGACCAGCGTGCCCGCAACCCCCACCCGCCGCAGCCCCGCTGGCCTGGCACGCGTGCACACGTACGGGCGCGCGGGACCCTCAGAAAGGAAACTCACAGCCAGCCCACGGCCCCCGCTCCCCTCGCCTCACCTTCCCTCCCAGAGCCTTCTAGCAGAATTTATAATAAAAACAATACCGACGATCATTTAGTAGGCACCCACTGTAAACCAATCACTTAGCATCCAATACGGGAGAAGAAAGTGCATCCCGCAAATTATTTAGCAGGCTGGATCCAGGCACCCGGCGGCGGCTCCCCAGTTTCTCGATGTGTGGCTTTGGGCAAGGCGCTGGCCCTCTCTGGTCTTGGTCTCGCCCCACAGGTGAGATGAGCCACGCCCACTTCACGTGGTTGTGGTTGGGATAGGTGAGGATGGGTCTGTCACGTGATGTGAGCTGGAAGCTGTTATTGTGACCTGGTCCGTGTTGCAGATAGGGAAACTGAGGCACAGAGGTGAAGTGCTCACTGCCACACAGTAAGTGGACAGCAGTGGGTGGGGCTGACCTGGCCTCTGCCCCCTGAGGGAGCTCACAAGTGGATCCAATGCTGCAAAAAAAGTCATCCTTCTGGGTGCAGCCTCCTCCAGGAAGCCTGCCCTGACTGAATCCACCCATCCAGTC
This sequence comes from Sylvilagus floridanus, assembly GCA_949820135.1. Classification (NCBI taxonomy): domain Eukaryota; kingdom Metazoa; phylum Chordata; class Mammalia; order Lagomorpha; family Leporidae; genus Sylvilagus; species Sylvilagus floridanus. The sequence goes on along the minus strand of OX463233.1, from coordinate 106,153,333 downwards.
ACAGCCCCATCCCTCTCCCAGGGGTCCCAATGCCTCTGAGACTCTCGGCTGTCAGGGAACTCTTCACCATCCTGGGAGAGGCGTTCATGGACGAGGAGGTGACCACTACAGCCACAGGCAGCTGTCCATGGTGCCACATCTGCAGAGTCCACCAACCTCGCATCAGAACACTGCACCTGGAGCCAGCATCGTGGCACAGGCGACAAGATAAGGCTTGTGACACCAACATCTCATATCGGTGCACCAGCTCGAGTCCCGGCTGCTCCACTTCTGATGCAGCTCCCTGCTAATGCGCCTGGGAAAGCAGCGGAAAATGGCCCAAGTGCTTGGGCCCCTGCACCAGGATGGAATCTCACTCAGGCTCCTGGCTTTGGCCTGGCCCAGATCTGGCTGTTACGGTCATTTGGGGAGTTAACCAGCAGATGGAAGATCTCTCCCTCTCACTTTCTGCCTCTCAAATAAATAATAAATCTTCTTTCAAAAAATGTATGTTTACTGAACATATGCAGGTGTTTTTTGTCACTCTTACTCCCTAAACGATCCAAATGGTTTTTAAGATTTATTTGAGGGGCCAGCGCCATAGCACAGTTGGTTAATCCTCTGCCTGCAACGCCAGCATCCCATATGGGCACTGGTTCAAGTTTCAGCTGCTTCTCTTCTAATACAACTCTGCTGTGGCCTGGGAAAGCAGGATAAGATGGCTCAAGTCCTTGGGCCCCTGCACCTGCATGGGAGAGGCTCCTGGCTTCGAATCAGCACAGCTCCAGCCATTGCGGCCATTTGTGGAGTGAACCAATGGAAGGAAGACCTTTTTCTCTGCCTCTCCTTCTCACTGTCTGTAACTCTGCCTCTCGAATAAACAGAAAAACATCTTTTTATTTTTTTGACAGGCAGAGTGGACAGTGAGAGAGAGAGACAGAGAGAAAGGTCTTTCTTTGCCGTTGGTTCACCCTCCAATGGCTGCCGCGGTTGGCGCGCTGCGGCCGGCACACCGCGCTCATCCGATGGCAGGAGCCAGGTGCTAGGTGCTTTTTCCTGGTCTCCCATGGGGTGCAGGGCCCAAGCACTTGGGCCATCCTCCACTGCACTCCTGGGCCACAGCAGAGGGCTGGCCTGGAAGAGGGGCAACCGGGACAGAATCTGGCGCCCCGACCGGGACTAGAACCCGGTGTGCCGGCGCCGCAAGGCGGAGGATTAGCCTGTTGAGCCACGGCGCCGGCCCAGAAAAACATCTTTAAAAAAAGATTTATTTGAAAGGCAGAGTGACAGGGAGAAGGGGCGAGAGACAGAGAGAGGGGTCTTCCTTTCTCTGGTTCACTCCCCAAATAGCCACCAATGGCCGGACCAGGCTAATGCCAAGAGCCTGAAACTACATCCTGGTCTCCTATATGGGTTGCCAGGATCCAAGCACTTGGACCATCTTCTGCCTTCCCAAGCACATTAGCAGGGAGCTGGGTCGGAAGTAGAGCAGCCAGGACTCAACCTTGTGCTCATAGGGGATGCTGGTGTCACAGGTGGGGGCTTAACCTGCTGCACAAACTCTCAACAAAACAATTTAACAACTATTCACATACGAAGTGTTCACAGAAAAAAAGAGTTAAGAAATATTTATTTTGATGCAAGAAATTTTGCAATCCATAGCTACCATTCATAGGGATTGCATACTGTGAAGAAAAAAAAAACTACACAAAGGTTACAGAATTTTTTGCATCAAAAGAAATTTGTCTGTTTTTAAGATTAGTGATTTAAAAGGCAGAGCTACAGAGAGAGGGAGAGACAGAGAAAGAGATTGTCCACCTGCTGGTTCACTCCCCAAGTGGCCACAACAGCCAGAGCTGGGCCATTCAGAAACCAGAAGCCAGGAACTCCATCCAGTTCTCCCACGTGGGTGCAGGGGCCCAAACAGTTGGGCTATCCTCTACTGCTATCCTGGTGCATTAGCAGAGAGCTGATCAGAAGTGGAGCAGCTGGGACTCGAACCAGTGCTCTTATAGCATGCCAGCATTGCAGGCAGCAGCTTATCCTACTGTGCCACATTGACCCCAAACTTATCTTTTAATTCTACTGTGTTAGGTGTTGCAAATAATCTAGAGATGATTTAAAGTAAGTCATAAATTTAAAGTAAGTCATAAATGCTACACTTTTTAAGATTTGTTTTATTTATTTGAAAATCAGAGTCACAGAGAAAGGCGAGGGAGGGGGAGAGAGAGAGAGAGAGAGAGGTCTTCTATCTGTTGATTCACTCCCCAAATGGCTGCAATGCTGGGGCTGGGTCAAGTCAAAGCCAGGAGCCAGGAGCTTCATCCAGGAGTCCCATGTGGGTGCAGGGGCCCAAGGAGTTGGGCCATCTCCTGCTGCTTTCCCAGGTGCATTAGCAGGGAGCTGGATCAGAGCAGCTGAGACTTGAACCAGCGCCCATATGGGATGCCAGTATTGCAGGTGGCGGCCCCACGAATGCCTCATTTTATGAAAGAGGGGGTCTGAGCATGTACTGATGTGGGTGCCCACAGGGGTCCTGAAACCAATCCCTAGGGACATCAAGAGATGACTGCATTTCCTGAGCACCTGACCCCAGAGGCAGGGTTTGAGTGCATTGCTGTATTGTGCACCCTGGGGTATAAATACCCCAGCTCCTTCTCCCTCCCTAGCCTCTGCTCCCTATTTGGATCCCTGTGCTAACATGGGAGCCTCTTGTGTTTCCTGGGGGGGCGGGGGGGGTGCTTTTTCCTCTGTCTGTGCCTTCGTCCATTCTGATTCCCAGAAACCTCACCCCGAGATGTAAGGATGCCTTGCCCCTCCCCACCCCCAGGGGGGCTACACCTGCCCATCACCCCATCAGCTCAGGGTTCCCAAACCAATGGCGTTCACACAATCCCCGCCATTGCCTTGGAACACCCGCTGTCCTCGGTGTGAGCCCTGGGAACCCCGCAAAGCCTCCCAATGACACCACAAGGAGACCACTCTCCCCGCGTCAGACATGAAGAAGCAGGCTCAGCGCAGGGCGAGACTTGTCAGTACCACCCAGCAACCAAGGGGCTAAAGCCTGGACTTCGAAAAGCTGTGGTGGTGCAGCAGTAGGATTAAGCTGCTGCTTGGGTCCCAGGCTCCGCTATGTTGCTTCTCAGCCAGCTCCCTGTTAATGCATTCCGGGAGGCAGCAGGTGTTGGCCCGAGTCCTTGGATCCCTGCCACCCCCGTGGGAGACCCAGATGGAGCTCTGGGACGCTGACTTCAGATCAACCTGCCTTCTGCTGGGGCCTGCCCCCAAATGCACACAACAGCTGTGGCTGGAGCCAGACCAAAGCCAGGAGCCAGGGACTCCATCCAGGTCTCCCACATGGGTAGTCGGGGCCCAGGTACTTGGGCCATCCCTCGCTGCTTTTCTCGAGAGCATCAGCCCAGAGCTAGATCAGAGAAGCCGAGTAGCTGGGACTCGAACAAGCACTCGGATATGGGATGCAGGCATCCCAAGCAGTGTCTTAACCAAAAGGTTTGCACTAAGATAAATTGTATTTAAATAAGAGGCAGAGTGAGCGAGCGAGAGAGAAACAACCATCTGCTAGTTCACTCTCCAAATGCCCACAGCAGCCCTGACCAAGCCAGGAGCCTAACTGAACCTGACAGCTGCAGCCAGGTTTTCCACATAAGTAGCAGGATCCCGGGTACTTGTGCCATCACCTGCTGTCTCCCCAGGTGCATTAGCGGCAGCCAGCCAGCAGCCAGGAGAGGGAGAAGCCGGGACTCAAACGGTGCCACTGCAAAGCGGTGGCTGCACCCGCTGGGCCACAGCGCTGGCCCTGATCCATGCCATTCAGTCTGTTCACACCAGCACTCGTCTCCAGAATCTCTGCGTCTCGCAAAATGAGAACTCGGTTCCCATTCAATCTTCATTCCCCACCTGGTCCCAGGTGTGATCGCTGTCATCATCCGCCACTCATCCCCTGGTGGTGTCCTGAAGAAGGGGGTGCTGAGGCCAGCGTCGTGTGGGCAGTGGGAGAAGTCACCACGTGTGATGCTGGCACACATGAGCGCCGGTTCAAGTCCCGGCTGCTCCCCCTTCTGATCCAGCTCCCTGCTAATGCAGCTGGGAAAGCAGCAGAAGATGGCCCAAGTGCTTGGGTCCCCACACCCATGTGGGAGACCCGGATGAAGCTCCAGGCTCCTGGTGTCTCTCACGTGGGTGGCAGGGGCCCAAGAAGTTGGCCATCACTGCTGCTTTCCCAGGCACATCAGCAGGGTGCTGGAAAACAGAGCAGGGGACTTGAAGGAGATTCCAGTGTGGCACATTGGTGGCACAAGCCACTGCTGAACCCACGGGGCCACAACACCTGCCTTTGAGTGTGGACCCCTTGTCTGCCTCTTCCAAGGCCCCCATGACTCCACTGGGCCCATCCGTGTGATCTGGAATGACTTTCTCCATCTCAAATCCTCAATCACCTTTGCAAAGTCCCTTTTGCCACATGAAGCAACACTCCCAGGTTCTGGGTGCTGGGACTTACATGGCACCATTGCAAAGCGATGTTTCGGTTGTTCCATCCAAGGGGCGAGGGAGCTGGGCAGGGCACACGTGGTGCAGCCAGGCAGCAAGGGACACACTCCCAGGGAGTGAATGCAAGCACACAGCCCAAGAGAGCTGTCCCCGGGACTGGATGGAGCCTCGGCTGCACCGCCCCCACCTGCACCACAGCCAAGGGCCCCCAGGGAGAGCAGTCCTGCCTGGGTCGCCCTGGGCAGTTTCCCCCTAGCTCAGGACAATGCACTTGCAGCACATTCTACAGTTATGTTTTTTAAGCAGTGTTATTTTACTACTCCCTAGAATAAACTTTTTTCAAAAATTATTTTTTGGGGCCGGCGCTATGGTGCGGCAAGTAAAGCCACTGTCTACAAGAGCCGGTATCCCCTGTGGGCACTGGTTGAAGTCCCAGCTCCTCCACTTTCGATCCCTGATAATGTGGCTGGGAAAGCAGCAGATGGCCCAAGCGCTTGGGTCCCTGCACCCGTGTGGGAGACCTGGATGGAGCTGCAGGCTCCTGGCTTCAGCTGGCCCAGCTCTGGCTGTTGCAGGCATTTGGAGAGTGAAGTGAAGCAGTGGATGGAAAATTCTCTCTCTCTTCTCTCTCTCTCTCTCTCTCTCTCTCTCTCTCTCTCTCTGTGTGTGTGTGTGTGTCCCTTGTTGCCTCTCAAATAAATAAAAGTTGTAAATAAATAACAACATTCCGCCCAAGATGGGGGAGGAGCCTCTCGTGTGTGTGTAACACCAGGAAGCAACCCCAGGTCTCACCCACGCACAAGCAGGACACCCTCGTAAGGACAGCGTTTCCAAGACCTGATTTCTCACAGGCGTGCTCCACCTCCAGCTTCTCCAGTCCTCAGAGGCCTCAGCATCTCATCAACAAGTCCCCGTGACCTTGGATAGGTCCCCTGTGGAATGATGGATAGCTAAGAGCACCCCTGGGTGGAGGCGTGGCTTCGTGCACACACCTGTCTCCAGAAATCCCTTCTCCATCAGTCATCTCTCACCACAGGGCCCTTGCACGTCCTTTTGGGGAGCGGGGTGCCCCCACGCCCATTCTCCCCCCTCCATCTCTTCCCTCGCCCGTTTCCAAATACAAAAACATTTTGCGACTCTTGTTGCAAGAATCACTGCCAGCCGCCGTCTCTGCTTGCCCTGGCACACGTCGAGGTCAGTCTCTTATCTCCATCTTGCCCTCGCACAACGATTGCAGCCGACCCTAATTGCTCTGAGGGCGTCACGTCCTGCAGTGGTGCCAGCCAGCCCCGCCTGGAGGACTTGGTTCAGCGGCACGGACGCTCTCAGCTACTAGCCGCCCAACATTCTTCCTCACTCCTTCCAAAACAGCAGCGAGCTGGCCAGGGCTGGCGCCCCCTGGTGTGCGCAGTGAAACAGCAGCAGCGCAGGGGGACACAGAACGGGCCTTTGGTGGGGAGGAGGGTGAGACCCATGTGCAGCTGATGGGGGCTCCACAAGGGGTCAGCGCTTGCTGAACAAGGTCACAGGTGGCACCCATCTGGACTAGTTGTAGAGGAAGTGACGTTGGGGACAAAAGAATTCAAGACATTTTAGGATGCAAAATAGAGTGCATCAGAGAGAGAGAGAGAGAGAGAGAGAGATCCTCCATCCACTGATTTCAATGCCCACAACAGCCATGGCTGGACCAGGCTGAAGCCAGGAGCCAACAGCTCCACCCTGGTCTCCAGCATGGGTGGCAAGGACCCAAGACTTGGGTTCTCATTGCCACTTTCCCAAGTGCATTAGCAAGGAGTTGGATCCAGAAGCAGAGAAGCCAGGACTCGAACCAGCGCTGCAAGAGTGAATGCAGCCATCCCGAGCAGCAGCTTAACCTGCGGCACCAGCACACTAGCCCCCAGGAAATGTTCTGAGTGTTTCAGGTACATCAGCCCCTCTCAGTGCTCCAAGTGGGCACTGCTGTAGCCAGGAAGTCCCACGGAGACAGCTTCCAATTCCAGAGGGTACATGCATTACTGTAGTTCTGGTCCAATCATCCCCCCCATAGGAGGCTTGCTACAGAGACATTCCCCCCACTTCGGCAGGAATATCTCAAAAACATCATGGGAAAATGGAATTGGTAGTGTGAGCTTGGATGTTAAGACACTGCTCAGGACACCTGTGTCAGAGTCTGGGTTCCAGTCCCAGCAGCTCGGCTTCCAACTCCGGCTTCCCGCTAAGGTGCACCCTAGGAGGCAGGAGGGTGGCTAAAGTAGTTGGGGTTCTTGTCACCCATATTCGGAGACCCAGAGAGAATTCGACTCTTGACATTGATCTTGCCCAGCCCTGGCTGTTACAGGTATTTAGGGAGTAATCCAGTGGGTGGAAGAGAGAGAGAGAGAGAGAGAGAGAGAGAGAGAGAGAGATCCTCTCCCATCTCTGCTTGAGTGTACCTTTCAAATAAAATTTTTGGGGGGCTGGTGCTGTGACATAGTACATTAAGCCTCCATCTGCAGTGACGGCATCCTACAGGGGCAACAGTTCAAGTCCCAGCTGCTCCATTTACAATCCAGCTCCTTGATAATGTGCCTGGAAAAGCAGTAGAAGAAGGCCCAAACCCTTGGGCCCCTGCACCCATGTGAGAGACCCAGAGGAAGCTCCTCACTCCTGGCTTCGCATAGACCCAGCTCCAGCCATTGCAGCCATATGGGGAGTGAACCAGTAGATGGAAGACCTCTCTCTCTCTCTCTCTCTCTCTCTCTCTCTCTCTCTCTCTCTCTCTCATTCTCTCTCTCTCTCCGACTCAGCCATTTTGAAAAAAATAAATCGTTAAAAAAAGAAAATTCAAATAATTTTTTAAATTGATTTTTTGTAACTATGAGTCTGCTTGGGTGCAAACACAGTTCTAAAACCCATGTGTCATTTTTCTGTCTGGTATGCATTTTGCAAGCAGGAACAGGAGCACCACACCACTGCCCCAGGGACAGATCGGGGTGGAGAAATCGGACATGCAAGTTGAGCTCACAGTCACAGGAAAGACAGTGTTTGGGACGGGTCCCAGTTCCTGCAGAGCCATTTGCGTGGCGCTCATTCGTTCCTCTGAGGTCACATGACAGCGAAAGATGGGCACGCAGGGCAGCCAAGCCTCACTTCATTTCTTCCTTGTTTAACCTTGGGCCGGGAAGGATGGGAAATAAAAGGGCTCAGGAGTCCAAGGGAGCTGCCTTCAGGAGGTGTTTGCACCCCCTGGAAGTCAGCTACACTCTTCTGTTTTATAGGATCATATTTTATTTGAGAGAGGTCTTCCAGCTGCTGGTTCACTCCCCAAACAGCTGCAATGCTTGGAGCTGAGCTGATCTGAAGCCAAAAGCCAGGAACTTCTTCAGGGTCTCCCATGTGGGTGCAGGGGCCCAAGGACTTGGACCACCTGCTACTTTCCCGGGTGCATTAGCATGGAGCTGGATTAGAAGTGGAGCAGCCGGGACTGGAACCAGCAGCACTTTATGGGATGCCAGCACTGCGAACAGGGATTTAGCCAACTACACCACAGTGCCAGCCCCAACTTCACTCTCCTTAAGCCTCCAGTTGTCCCTGAGGCTGCACAGTTGTCAGGATTAGAGTCCCTGCAATTACACCTTACAGAATAGAGGGCATCCCTGAATCCATGCACCCGGGTGAGAGAAGGTTGGGTAACAGAATTCCAGTAGGACTGAAAGCAGAGGTAGGCAGGGTGGACGGGTGGTACAGCCCACACCAGACTGCCTGGGATCAAAGTCCCAGCTACACTGTAATCTGCTCCAGCCCTCTGCTATGGCCTGGGAAAGCAGTGCCTGGGCTCCTGCACTGGTGTGGGAGACCTGAAAGAAACTCCTGGCTCCTGACCTAATGCTGAATGTTGTGGCCATCTGAAGAGTGAACCAGCGGGTATAGGATCGATTTCTCTCTCTCTCTCTGTGTGTGTGTGTGTGTGTGTGTGTGTGTGTGTGTCTGTCTGTCTCCTGTCCACCCCACCCTATAACTGTACCTTTCAAATACATAAATCTTTAAAAAGTTCATGGAAAATAGAATTAAAAGAGCAAGTGTTTAAGGGTGGGTACTTGGCTGAGCTGTTTAGACACCTGTGTCCTACATCACAGTGCCTGGCTTGGAGTCCCAGTTCCCAACTCCAGCTTCCTGCTACTGTGCACCAGGGGAGGCAGCAGGTGATGGCTCAATAAGGTGGGCCCCTGCCACCCACATGGGAAACTCGGATTCAGTTCCAATGACCTGGCTTCAACCTGACCCAGCCCTAGCTGTTGTAGGCATTTGGGGAAACAACCAGAGAACTGAAGATTCCTCCCCTGTGTGTGTGTGTGTGTGTGTGTGTGTGTACACAGGCATCTGTGGCATCTCTTTGCTTCTCAAATGATTTTTAAAAGTCAGTTTATTTAGATGCAACACAATTTTGAAATCCACATATGGTTTTCTCATAATGCACATTTTTATGAACGTCTTTATTTTTAAAGATTTATTTATTCATTTGAAAGGCAGAACTACAGAGAGAGAAGGAGAGAGAGAGAGTGTGTGTGTGTGTGTGTGTGTGTTTCCATCCACTGGTGCACTCCCTAAATGGCCACAACAGCTGAGGGTGGGCCAGGCTGAAGCCAGGAGCCAGGAGCTCCATCCAGGTCTCCCACATGGGTGCAGGGGCCCAAGCACTCGGACCATCTTGCACTGCTTTCCCAAAAAAGGTGCATTAGTAGGGAGCTGGATCGGAAGGGGAGCAGCTAGGACTCATGGAGCCCATATGGGATGCTGACACTGGAGGAGGAAGCTTCACCTACTGCGCCCCAGCGCCGACCCCATGAACTTCTTGAAGATCTCTTTTATGCATTGAATTAAAATATTTTTTTGCACCCAAAGAAACATCTTTTCATTCCATTCTCTCCACAAACAAACTGAAGTCCCTTCATTCTGGCCCTAAACAGATTTGGATTTTTTTTTTTTTTTTTGACAGGCAGAGTGGACAGTGAGAGAGAGAGACAGAGAGAAAGGTCTTCCTTTGCCGTTGGTTCACCCTCCAATGGCTGCCGCGATTTGGATCTTTTATTATGAAAGTACCTGACAGCTGATACTAGGAGGAACACACACACACACACACACACACACACAAAAGCGCAATCAAATTCTCCGAATAGATGAATGCCTGACAATTGTGGCTGGGATGGGCACCCTTCCTTGTTGCATTGTGAATGCAGATTGCACAACTCGGAGGCATTTCAGGGAGGCAGAGTGCCTGGGGCACCTGGGCATCTTCCCTGTGATCAGATCTCGGCTGACAAAACCCTGTCCAACCAGATGCCACAGCTTCGTGTTGGGGCGCGTGCGGATGGTTGAACTCCTCAAGGGAGCCAGGATGAGCAGCTGTTGCCAGAAGTCTGGGAGCCATGTGACACCTCCCTGGATTTCGTCACCACCTCCAAGATCAGGGGCTGAGGCTAAGGCTGAGGCAGGAGCACCGGGCTAGAGTGAGAGCAGCCAGTGGTGCAGCGGGTGGAGAAAATGCTCTGTGGCCACAGAGCTGGGGTTCATGGACGCCCTCGGGGAGGGAGCCTGAGCCATCTGGGTCCCTGGCTACTCCCTGGCCATGTGTAACCCCCAGGCCTGCGAGCCCCAATGAGAATGGAGTCCTGGGCACAGGTGTATGTAGAAGTCTCTCCCTTTACTCTTTTGCAAAGCAGTCCTAGGTAGGGGGCCTGGGGCCTGGGGACCTCACCCCAATCCACTTGAGAGTTAAGTCAGGGGCCGGAACTGTGGTATAGCAGGCAAAGCCAGCACTTGCAACACCAGCATCCCATATAGGCGCCAGTCCTGGCTGCTCCACTTCCCATGCAAATCCCTGCTGTGGCCCGGGAAGGCAGTGGAGGATGGCCCAAGTCCTTGGGCCCCTGCACCTGTGTGGGGGACCCAGAAGAAGCTCCTGGCTCCTGACTTTGGATCGGCTCAGCTCCAGCCATTGCGGTCATTTGGGGAGTGAACTAGTGGATGGATTCTCTCTCTCTCTCTCTCTCTCTCTCTCTCTCTCTCTCTCTCTCTCTCTCACTCCCTCTCTCTGTCTATAAAATGAAATGTTCATTCAGTGCTGGTGCTGTGGAATAATAGGTTAAGCCTCCGTCTATGGCACCAGCATCCCCTATGGGTGCCAGATCAAGTCCCAGCTGCTCCTCCTCCAATCCAGCTCCCTCCTAATGTGCCTGGAAAAGCAGCAGAAAATGGCCCAAGTGCTTGGGCTCCTGCACCCATGGGGGAGACCCGGAGGAAGCTCCTGGCTCCTGGCCTCATTGTTTTGTAATATGCATTTTTTCATGAAGTTTCCAAAGACTCCTCTTATACACCTGGATTTCAGTCTTTGCACCAAAATAAATGTCACACTTGATTCAATTTTTCATGAACATGTTGAAGGGCCCTTGTACATTCCCGCTAAGCCAACGATTCCATTTGTTAGCATACACAACAGAAACACACACACATATTCACCAAGGGGGTATGTACTAGGATGTTCAGGGCTTCACAGATCATCATCTGAAAACTGAGAACCACTCAATTCCCACCAATAACGGCCAGGGTATATAAGTTGTGATAGATGCACCCTATGAGACACAACAGTGAACAGACACTCTCAGTGAGAGTGGTATCAACTCCACAGGGCAAAAGCTGGGTTGGGAGAGTAGCAACAATCATTCTTTTTATGCCTAATGCATAAATAGATATATATATATATATGCAGTATATAGATTCAGAAATAAATATAGATATGGATGTATATAGAAACATACATACATTTAGATATATGAGTGGCTGGATGGGTGATTGGATAGACAAACTAAGATAGATAGATAGATAGATAGATGAAATAAGAAAGAGAGAAATTGATGGATAGACACATAGATAAAAGAAAGAGGGATGGGAAGATGAATAGATAATAGAGATGATAGATGGATACATAGATGATATAAGAAAGAAATTAATAGATGGAAGAAATTGGTGGACAGATACATAGATAACAGATGATAGACAAAAAACAGATGGATGGGCAGAAGGACAGATAAGTGATAAATAGATGTAAAATATCTGTGATCTGTGGAATGAAATGTCATGGAGGTGGGGATAATGGAACATGACTGTAAAGCAGTAAGACTCAGGATCTACATGCATGCACTAAAAATTATTGGCCCTCACAAACATAAGATTGAGATAATGAAGCCAACCACACACACACACGCATGCACAACGTCCATGGTGTGACTCCACGTGAAATATTAAAAGCAGGAGAAATCAATCTATAGTGTCCTGTGTTAGGATCATGTCTGGGGAAGGGAGGGGTATGGTAGTAGCCGGAGGAAGCAGGAGAGGAAGTTCAGGAGCAGGGAACTGGTCATGCTTCTCGGCTTGGTCAGGTGCTAGTGGCACCATGAAGCTGCACTTTCAATGTGTGCACTTTTCTGCACATAGATTTTTCTTTTTTAAAAAAAAAGATTTCATTTACTTATTTGAGAGTCCAACTTACAGAGAGAGAGAGAGAGAGAGAGAGAGAGAGTCTTCCATCGACTGCTTCACTCCCCCAAATGGCCACAAAAGCCAGAGCTGGGCCAATCCAGAGCCAGGAGCTTCTTCCAGGTCTCCCATGTGGGAGCAGGGACCCACACACTTGGACCACCTTCTACTACTTTCCCAGGCCATTAGCAGGGAATGGAAGCAGTGGGATACAAACTAGCACCCAAATGGGATGCCAGCACCACAGGCAGAGGCTTAGCCTACTACACCACAGTACCTGCCCCCTGGATATAGCTTATTCTTTAGTCAAAAGTTGTTTTTAAATAACACAATAGTTTTGTTCCCTATGTACCGATATAAGATGACCCAGTCATATAGTTAAATGAACAAAGTTAAGTTAAAGAACAATTGGATTGAGATTCAATGATTGTTTACAGCCCTTGTCTCTACTGTTGAGAAACAGTTGCTATTTGTTGAAAACTCTTTACTTGTATAGGGTTAATATAAAAATCATTGTAAAAATTAAGAAATGAAGGAGGAGGAAGGGTAAGAGCATGGGCAGGAGGGAGAGAAGGGTAGGAAGTATCAGTGTGTTCATAAATCTGCATATATGAAATATATGAAATTTGTTTACCTTAAATATTTTTTTAAAAAAGAACAATTGTAACCACAAGCAGCAGTCTAAGAAGGAGTCAATACTGAGACAGAAACTAAAAGCAAACTTTCCAGTCTTGTGCCTGGGATTGCAAAGTAAATATTCAGAGAAATGGGAATGGTTTGGTTGTGTTAAAGAAAGAAGTTTGTGTAAGCATTCGTCTCTTAGGAATGGAATGGAGTGAAAACTTTCACACATAGCAACATTCAAGCTAGCAAGCTGCAGAAACAATCCAAATGTCCATCAACAGATAAATGGCAAACGTAATGAAAGCTATCCAAGTGTTGGAATATTATTTGGCCATGGAGAAGAATGATACGTGCTACAACGTGGGCGAACCTTGAAGATGTCATGCTAAACAGAAGTCGGGCTCAAAAGATCACATGTAATATGATTCCATTGCTGTGAAATGTTCAGAGCAGAGAAATCTAGAGAGAGAGAAGGCAGATTAGTGAGTGCCTAGGGCTGGTTCGTGTGGAGGGATCGGCAGTGACAGGTAATGAATACAGGGTGTTTTTTTGACATGATAAATCTTCTAAGATAGACTATTGGTAGGATTGCAACACTGAATATGCTAAAAACCCTTGGTGTGTTTTATGGTCCATGAATTATCTATCAGTGAAGCCATTAACATGAAATAGAATAATAAAATAAAATTCTGGAAAAGAACAGAGAAGGAAAACCACAAGGACAAGAAGAGAGGAGTTAGGCAGACATGAAATTCCAGTGGAAGCAACTGCACCAGACCCTCCTGGGTTTGAACAATAACCGTGCCAGTGACTGGCTCATCAACATGGGCAGTAGTTTCAACTCAATGAGCCTCAGTTTCCCCATCTGCAAAATGGAGGTGACGATGCCCCCAGGAAAACAGGTAGGGCTCTTGATGACTCGATGAGGCACTAGGAAAGTGAGGCTGGTGTTAGGTACACAATAGAAGGTGGTGGAATGGATACAATGGGTTTAGTGATGGGAATGATGGGTGGTGATAACCAGGTGAGCTGGAACAGGAGTGGTAGCAGGGGATCTTGTGGTTGGGCTGGCACCAGAGCCTGATCTCAGCCCCTTTAGCCACAGAGGCTTATTGAGCCATCACTTATACCAGACATTTGGTTGTATTTCCACACCAGGGCTGGGCCAAGGGTGTGTCCGTCTTGTCATGAGGTATCTTGAGTGACAATAAAGGGACATAGGATTGAGCTGCCCGATTCAGAGCCAGGCCTCTCAGGAGACACCTGAGAAGATCCCACACTGTCAGTCACTTCTTGGGATCAGCACGTGGGGCTGATCCTCTTCCGTGCCCAGCCCTGCCCTGGCAGCTAGGTGAGTGGCAAGCCTGGGCTTGGACTTAAGGGGCGACTGTCCTACCACTGGTAAGTGATTTGACAGCTATTAGCTCACTCTCGCTCGCTCTTTCTCCCTCTCTCCCTCCCTCCCTCCCTCTCTTTCTCTCTCCATCTCTCTCTCCCTCTTTCCTTCCCTCTCTTCTTTTCCTTTCTCTCTCTCTCTCTCTCTCTCTCTCTCTCTCTCTCTCTCTCACACACACACACACACACACACACACACACACTCACACACACAATCTCTCTCATCAAATTGGGCAGAACTGAAGAAATTCCCATCCATTCATCCACCCAAGATTTCTTTAATTTGTTTGTTTATTGTTTGCTTCTCCAACAAATTCTACCCCTAGACACCACCTCTGTATGTATGCCCACACTGTCAGCTCTGATGGATACCGAGAAAAAGGGGTCAGGCTTTCAGTCCCACAAACTCAGCTGCCAGGTCAGTCACAAGAATAGGAATCCAAGGCATGGCTGTAACACAAGCCTAAACCGGTGGAGCTGGAAAACAGAAAGGGCAGGCAACTTCCAGAAGGCTCACAGAGGGTCACAAGACCTACCTTGCTTTTGCCATCACTGCTCAGAATCTAGTGCTCTTCCCAGGTCCTTTTAAGATGGGAACTCTGGGTCTGAACGAGGGGAATGAGATGCTGAAGCTCACAGTGCTGGGTGGGACGGAAGCAGGACCTGATTCTGGTTGATCTGGTTCCAGAACTGTGCGCCGGGCACTTCCTCCTTCACAACAGTGGGTTCCTTTTTCCTTACAGTACTTGCTCCATTTGTGTATGAGAAAGAGAGAGAGAGAGAGAGAGAGAGAAACAGGGAGATTTCATGTTTATGTGTCATATATTACAGCTACATATGTGCAAGAAGAATGCCAGTCTTCTCTGGTGTACCCCAAGTACATTACACATAGACATACCCAGAACATTTTTGCCGAGTAGATGGAAGAATGGATGCTTAGGTGAATAAGTGGATGGATAGATCAGTCGATTGGTTGATTGGTGAATCAGTGCATGGATCAATGGATGGTTGAGTAGACAGATGTTTAGATGAATAGTGAACGGATTAGGTGAGTAGGTAGACAGGGAGATGCAAGGATGGATGGTTAAGTGGAAATATGGAGTAATGGAATTATAGACAGGTTGATGGATGTATGAATGGCTACAGGGATGAATTGGTGAATGGATGGATTGATGGGTGGTTGGGTGAGTGGATGGATGGATGGATGGATGGAAGGATGGATGGATGAATTGGTAAATGGATGGATTGATGGATGGATGGGTGGGTTGGTGGATGGATGGATGGACCAACAGTTGGATGGAAGAATGAATGGGTGTATGGAAAAACGTGGAGGGGTGAGTGAGTTGATGTACTCATGAGTGTGTGAAAGGAAGGGTGAATGAATTGATGAGTGAGTGGAAGAGTGGGACGAATGGCTGACAAGAGGAAGGGGTAGCAGATATTATGCCACACAAGTCATCAAGGAAGGATCTTCACTAGGCTGAGGAAGAAATGCAAGAAAAGGCAAGGCAATGGGAAAATACTGTCAGTCCAGATGAAAGACTTCTTCTGAGACCTGAGAGAGTAGAATGGGTGTTCACACTCAAGGCAGAGGGAAGGAAGAAGAGTGACCTCTTCAGACTGGAGACCACTGGGACAGTATTGGAGTAGCACTCCTCACTTGGATGACATCCTTGTTTTAAACAAACCCCCAAACATCTCTTTACTGATGCTCCTTCAGTCTGTCAGCTCAAGGATAGAAAAGAAGAGGAGTATGTAGCTCCTTACCCTATTTCTCAATCCAAGGCTTCCTGGGAAACTTCACTATGTCACAGGCTGGTTGGTGCTTTAAAGAATGAACAGGGAAGCTCCAGAGGGATGACATTTTGGGATGGGAATAGCAGGAGTTCTAAGGACATCCCAAATGGAAGGCTCCACCAGGCTGTCTCTCTAGAATGGACCTACTGTCATTTTGTGCCCAAGTTTGACTCTGTACCATGTCCCCATCTCTGGGGTACTATTCAATCTCAAAGACCCAGACACACAAACCCTTCTGTCCTCTGATCCTCTCTGCCTTCCTTTGGAGATCTTCAGCCTGCCTTCTCATTACCAGGATCCGAAAGGGGTGCTGAAAGCCAGCTTTGGAATTGAAGGAGAAATGAGCAACCCTCGGCCATTGCAGGAGGTGGGCTGGGTGCAGGGGGAGGGGAGGGGGAGAACAGGGATGAAAGATGCTAAATGTTTCATGAAGAGTGGGAGGAATCAGTTATGATTGGTACTTGGAGCTACAGGGCACTTAGTGTTCAACCATATGGCAAAAAGAAAAATCAGAGGGGCAACCCAAGGTGGAGGGAAGTTAACAAAGCTGAAGCTCCTGTCACTACTGTACTGAGAAGCCCCACCTCCTCTTCAAAAAAAAAAAAGAGACATTATGATCCTAGTATCCTCCTGTCTCAGATGCCATAGATAGCAGCTCAGTGTTAGCTTCAGAAACTCTGAGGTCTCTGCAAGTGAGGAAGTCACGGAGGAATATTCAGAATTCTCTCAGGAAGAATGGAGAGAGAGGCGCAGCCACCAAACACGAGCCTGGAAGAGACCTCCAAAATCTCATACATGCTCATTATCTCTCTGTTTGGAAACTGAGCCTCAGGGATTTGTCCAAGTTCACACTTAAACTGCAAGGTTGGGAAAAATTAAAAGAGAGGACCCTCTCCTCCCCAATTAAGCTGAACTTCACATCAACTACAAATGAGTTTATCGTATAAGTATATTCCACACACTATTGAGGATAGATAGATAGATAGATAGATAGATAGATAGATATAGATAGATAGATATACCAAAAGCATTTTTGTGGGAATTTTGAGTGTAACTGGACATCCTGTATTTCATCTGAGACCCGACCCCAGGCATCCTAGGAGGGTGTCTCCAGCTTCCCCTTGATCTCCTTTCCCTTGCTGATTCTTGTCGCCCTTGGTCCAGGAGAGGTATGACATGTCAGGCGCCCGCCTGGCCCTGACGCTGTGTGTCACTAAAGCTCGGGAAGGTTCTGAGGCAGATCTGGATGCCTTGGAGCGCATGTTCCAGCAGCTGGGATTTGAGAGCACTGTGAAGAGAGACCCCACTGCCCAGGTATGGGACTACATAGCCCAAAGTCTGGCTGGGAAGGGGTTGCACCACAAGGTGGTGGGTTCTGAGGGCTCTCCCAGAGCCTGCTCTTTGCTCTTTTGCTCCAGCAATTCCAGGAAGAGCTGGAGAAGTTCCAGCAGACCATAGATGCCTGGGAAGACCCGGTCAGTTGTGCCTTCGTGGTCCTCATGGCTCATGGGAATGAGGGTGTCCTCAAGGGAGAAGATGAAGAGATGGTCAAGCTGGAGGACCTCTTTGAGGTCCTCAACAACAAGAACTGCAAGGCCCTGAGAGCCAAACCCAAGGTGTACATCGTGCAGGCTTGCCGAGGAGGTGGGAAAAAAGCTCGACCCGATCACAGACCTGGACCTCTTTCCCATCTTTCTCTCTGACTTGCCTTTCCCTCCTTTTGGTGCTCAGAACACAGGGACCTTGGTGAGACGGTGGGTGAAGACCAGGTGATGACGATCACCAGAGACAGCCCCCAGACCATCCCCACGTACACAGACGCACTCCACGTCTACTCCACAGTGGAGGGTAGGAGCTCCCAGCTGGCTTGGCTCCTCCCCCTCACCCACTGCTCCTGACCTCTGAATGTCTTCCCCAAGCCCCCATGCCCTGAGCTCCCCCAAGCCCACTTCTGGATGTCTCCCAGGTTACATAGCCTACAGACACGACCAGGAGGGCTCCTGTTTCATCCAGACCCTGACCGACGTGTTCATGAACAGGACGGGCCCCATTCTGGAGCTTCTGACTGAGGTGAGCCCAGACAAAGCACCTGGAGACCAATCCAGGCCAAGAACGGAGTGAGAGGTGTGGGCTGAGCCTCCTCCTTCCCCTTATCCCTCCCTTGTGCACCCAACCCAACCTGGGATCCACCAAGAAACTAGGATCTCCATCTTACAGGAACAACTGGAAACCCAAAGAGTTTCGAGGAGAATTATATGACAAAACCAATGGAACCAATGGTTGGGCAGACTTTGCTCTTCTAATGTTGATGTGTCTATACAGTGAACTGGGGGAGGAAGTTGTGTGTGTGTGTGTGTGTGTGTGTGTGTGTGTCAGTGAGTGATATTCAATCAATAGCTGCATATAAACTATGACATAGGATGAGACCATAAAGCTCTCTCATCCTGGATCATGGGCACCCACCAGCCCTGTTCTCCAACCTTCTACACATAAGCCCACACCCCAAGGGTCCAGACCCCTGAGCTGACCACACCCATTGCTGCAGGTGACCCGGCGGATGGCAGAAGCAGAGCTGTTCCAGGAAGGAAAAGCGAGGAAAGTGAACCCTGAAATCCAAAGCACCCTCCGGAAACGGCTCTACCTGCAGTAGAGGCAGGGAGAGGCTGAGCTTCAGATGCTGAAGATACGGAGATCTTGCATCCCCTCCTCCCTAGACTTTGTGGTACCCAGTCCATCTTCCAACCTACAACACTTTTAGCCCTTTGATGAGTCTCTGTCCTTCTGAGAGCAAGTCAGCCAAATACGAGCCTGGGACATGACCGCAGCATTAACATCATCTCCCTCCAGCTGGATTCTCTACCTTGGTTAGTGCAACCTAGAGGACATTCTCAGATCCCACTTTCTGCTCCTCTCCTTGTCTTTCTCCTGGGAATAACCTGCACAAAAGAAACCACATAAAGCTCAAGGGCATCCCCAGCAAAGCCAAGACTGCACACCACCTGCTAAACCACCTCACCCTTGCTGGCTCCTTCATCTCACCTGGAGCTGTCACCTCTTCCTGAATACATACCCACTCCCTTCTCCCAAATCCTGCAGATTCTAAGAGGCAAGAATCCTCCTCTCTCTGTCTCTCTATGACCTCTCTTCCTTGGCCAACAGCTGGATGCCCCAACACATTCTCCTTGGAATGACCTCATGTCCTCTCTGAATAACCCAGCTGCCCTGCCTCTTCCTACTCTGGCTCTTTCCATCCTAATGCCTCTCCCCCAGCCACAAACCTGTACTCTGCATTCCACTCCAGAAAGGAGATCCAAAAAAAAATCTCTTCTCATACCTTCAACTTTCAGCCACCTGGAACCATGTTGACACCACCCACTCTTCGAAGGACACGCAGTAGAGGCTCAGAAAGGTTCAATCACTTCTCAGACACCACACAGTAAGACAGAGCAGGGCCAAGTCCTCGCCTCCAACCTAGCCTCCTTGGTCCATTAGAAAATGTCTCTCACTGGAAGCACTGCCCAAGAGAAGTCTTTTCCAGAAGATGTGTAGATGTTCTCACTAGAACTCCAGCCAAGCTCACCTCTGGGGAATTTCAGCACCAAGCCAGGAGCTGGATCACAGACACTGTCTTCCATGTCTATGATCTGTGTCTCACCATCTCCAGCCCTGCTCTTTCCTGCTCAAAAAGGCTGAAGCCACATCTGGCACCATAGCAACCTCATGGCGACCATTTCTCTTTCCTTCTCAGTCCCTCCTCCAATATTCCATGGAATCTTCAACCTCAGGCTCCAAGGTGGGAATTCAGCTGTTACCTTTGATTCCTCTCTCTTCCTGCGCCCTTCATGCAACCCCAGTCACCATGCCCAACCTAGGGTGACATCCATACCTGTGTTCCCCCTTGAGTATAACCCTTCAGACTCCAGGCTCCATCTTCCCTGATCTGCACCTCTGCACCCAACGTCTCCCCTTGCCTCTCTTCCAACTTATCTCAGTCCAATAAATCCTCCCCACCACCATCTCCCTGGGTGGTGAGACTCAGTGGCTCCCTGATATGCAGAGACCAAAGCCAAGCTCATTTATCCTGCGTTCTCACATCCTTCCAATCCCACCCCCTATCAACACTCAGCTAAATGCATCTCTCGGCTCCCCTACACTTGTTCACATTTCACCAAGCCGGGGCCCTCTCCCTGCTCCCTCTCTCTCTACTGTCCCTCACCCCTGCTTTCTGCAGAAAATGATTCCTTCTACTTGATCCCTGTCTTCTGACTCAGGATCAAAATCTGTAATCTCCAGATCTGGAGGGCAGGGAATGAGTCTGTGATCAACGTATCAAGTATTCAATAAAAGCTCATTAAGCTTTGAATTAATGTGTTTGAATCTTCATTCTTGGCTTCAACCATGGGGCTGATGGGAAGGCAGTGATGGTTTGGGGTTCTTCTTCCCGATGGCCAGCTGCCTCCCAGGTGTGTCCATCACGAAGAGAGAATCAGGAGCCTCCTGCTGCTTCTGTCATAAAGGCAGAGGTGTAAGAGAATCTGCACTTGATTGGGCATCTCTAGAATATTCCCAAGGAATCCTCCAGACACTCAACCACACTGTTTCAAAGCTATAAGGGCCTTGGAAATCAACTAGTTACAGGATTGCAAATATTTACCATGTGTGCGGCTCTCTCCATCTTGGTGCTCAGTGCAGACATGACTAATCAATCACACCATCCTTCCTACTAAACTCAGCTGTAACCTCACAGTGTTTCTCTTCTCAGCACCCAGGAAGTACAGACAGGTCATTCCCTGACCCAGCTGAACCCCTCATTGGCAAGTGACTCCTGTGAGGAAATCATAAGTGGCAGACTCAGAGGTCTTAGGGCCGTGGTGGTGCCATAGCCATGCAGTGATTGGAGCTTTATCCTTGGAAAAGCTGAGAAGGTGGACAAGGCAGGGCTGGGGATGCAGGGCCAGGTAGTTCGCGTGACGCACATGCCAAGTCCTGTGCTCCCATCCCTGTGCATCCCTGTGGCCCATACACCCAGTTATTTTGGCATTTCACAAAACTGTGGTCCACTTGTCAAATCAGCCTGCAGCCTGTCTTTAAAAAGTTTTATTGACACACAGTTGTGCATGATCATTTACATACAGTGTGTGACCATTTTATCCCTCCAGATTTGAGTCATTACGACAGATAACACATACCCTGCAGGCTGAAAATACTTTCTTTTTAAAGATGCGTTCATTTATTTGACCAGGAGGTGACAGAGAGGTCTTCCCACCTCTGGTGCACTACCCAGTAGACACAATGGCTGGAAGTGGTACAGACCATAGCCTGGAACTCAGAACTCAAAGCTGGGTCTCCCATGGGCCACTTGCAATGCCAGCATCTCACATCAGAGTGCTGGTTTGGGTCTCAGCTGCTATGTGTCTGATCCAGCTCCCTGCAAATGCACCTGGGAAAGCAGCAGAGGATGGCCCAAGTGCTTGGGCCCCTGCTCCCACATGAGAGACCTGGATGGAGTTCCTAGCCATTGAGGCCATTTGGGGAGTGAAACAGTGGATGGAAACTCTCTGGCTTGCTCACTTGCTTGCTCTCTCTCTCTCTCTCTCTCTCTCTGCCTCTCCCTCTCTGTAACTCTGCCTTTCAAATACATAAATTAGTCTTTAAAACAAATTTTTATGGTTGCCTAATTGGATGACAGTTCCAAGCAAGACTCCGCAGAAAACACACAAAAATACCCCCCAAGATTTGGAGAGTTCTCATTACCTAGACAACAGCACAGAGCTCCTTAATGACAAGTTCTAGCACATGACATGAGCATTCCTCACTGAAGCTGATTGGTTGAGTTTTCCCCTCACCAGGTAGTGGGGAGGGGCCTATTTTTCTACCAGTGTGGTGCTCCAGGTTGGACCCCAGAACAGAAGAAAAAAAGCAAAAACAAAACAAAACAAAAGAGTAATAAAGGAAAAACTACTAAAGTCCAGAGTTTGGGTTTTTTTTAAAGATGCATTTATTTATTTGAAAGGCAGATTTATAAAGAGAGAAAGTTGAGACAGTGTAGGGGGGAGGTCTTCTGTCCACTGGTTCACTCCCCAGATGCTTGTAATGGCCAGAGCTATGCCAATCCAAAGTCAGGAGCCAGGAGCTCCTTCCAGGTTTCCCATGAGGGTGCAGGGGCCCAAACACTTGGGCCATCTTCTACTGCTTTCCCAGGTGCATTAGCAGAGAGCTGGATCGGAAGTGGAGCTGCCAGGACTCAAACCAGCACCCATATGGGACGCCGGCACTGCAAGTGGTGCCTTAATCCTCTGTGCCATGGCACCGGCTCCCAGAGTTCAGTTTTGTTTTTAAAGGAAGTAGACAAATTTAGAGGTTTTATTTTTCTTCCGAAAATGCCATAACCATAGGGTAACAATGAGAAAAACAGACTCAAATTGAAGGCCATTCTGTAAAACACCTAATTAGTGCTGTTGAACACGGCCACTGTTGTAAAAAATTAGATGCAAATTGGAAGCCGTTAAGGAAACAAAATGTCTGACTGGAAAAAGACATTTGTAGAAAAACAAGAGACAGCTGAATGAAGTCCAGAGTTTAGCTGATTGCCCTTTCTTTTATCATTGATATGTGCCTTTGAGAGATACAGATAGTTCACCCATTGATTCACTCCCTCAAGTGCCCACAACAGTCAGGACCAGGCCAAGCAGAAGCCAGGAGCTGGGAATTCCATCCAGGTCTCCCTGTGGGTGGCAGGGACTCAACTTACTTGAGCCCTCACCTGCTGTCTCCCAGGGTGCATGTTAACAGGAAGCTGGAATCCAAAGCAGGAGTGGTACCTCAAACACGAGCACTCAGATGTAGGACTGGGACACCTTAAGTGACAGGCTACAATCCTGTCCATAGTTAGTGCTCCTTGGTCAGTGTTGGTTCTAACAAGTGCATGTTAACATCAAGGGAAGCTGGATGAAGGGTAGACAAGAACTAGGTGTATGGGCTGGCACAGTGGTGTATTGGGTGAAGCCACTGCCTGCAGTGCCAGAATACCACATGGGCACTGGTTCAAGTCCCGGCTGCTCCACTTCTAATCCAGCTCCCTGCTAATGTGCCTGTGAAAGCAGTAAAAGATGGCCCAAGTGCTTGGAACCCTGAACCCATGCGGGAGACCGAGAAGAAGCTCCTGGCTCCTGGCTTCAGATTGGCATAGCTCCAGCCATTTAGCCATTTAGAGAGTGAAGCAGGGGATGGAAGACATCTCTCTCTTTGTCTCTCCCTCTCTCTGTCTGGAACTCTACCTCTCAAATTATTAAATAAATCTCTTTTTAAAAGTTTATTAATACAGGCAAAAGTAATAATAACTGGGTTTTTTGTTGTTGTTGTCATTGCCCTCCTATCACCCTGATTGCAACAGGTCTTCATCATCATCGGTTGCAAAGTAGGGCAATCAGAGCCGGAGCATCTAACCCAGGTAAATGGGTCTGTGTGTTGTAATGTGGTGCTATTAGAATACAATGCAATTCCCGACCGGCAAATCATACATTCTGATATTATGCCTGCCTTGCTTTTGCTCCTGGCATGTGGGGTTAGAACTCTCTGGGGTCGAGGACGCCTGTCATTCAAGCACTGTGCTCTATCCTTCTTGGATAGAAGTTTAAGCCAAGCTAGATCTGCCTTTGGACAGACACCTGGTGAGGGGTGGCTGGGAGGGGGAGCGGAACAGACACTGCAGATTTCCTAAGCAAACTGTCCCACTCAGCACTAGCCCCATGGACTCTGCTGCAGAGCAGGGTGACACCAGCGTCGATGGGAAGACGGAATGAGCCCACATCTTGTCCCAGCCACACAACCGAAGGGCGTGTCCTGGCTGACTGTGCATGTGCCCTGGGAGGTCTCTGCAGGCCACGCCCACCACTGGCCTTTTTCATGCAGCATCACTATTTTTTTTGGAAGGCAGAGGTACAGACAGACAGACAAACAGATCTTCCATCCACTGCTTCCATCCACTCCCTAAATGGCTGCAATGGCCAGAGCTGGGCTGATCTGAAGCTAGGAGTCAGGAGCTTCTTCTGGGTCTCCCATGTGGGTGCAGGGACCCAAGGACTTGGGCCATCTTCTATTGTTTTCCCAGGCCATAGCAGAGAGCTGGATTGGAACTGGAGCAGCTGGGACTTGAACCGGTGCCCGTATGAGATGCCGGCACTGCAGGCAGTGGCTTTACCCACTACTCCACAGTGTTGACCTTCAGGCATTTTTCAAACGAAGAAATCAAAATGGCCAACAGACACAAGAAAAAAATGCTCACAATCACTAGCCATCAGGGAAATGCAGATCAAAACCACAGTGAAGTTTCACCTCACCCTCACCCTGGTTAGAATGGGTTTCATACAGAAATCAAAAAAAAAAAAAAAAAAAAAAAAAGGATGCTGGTGAGGATGTGGGGGAAAAGGTACCCTAATCCACTGTTGGTGGGAATGCAAACTGGTGCGGCCACTGTGGAAGGCACTATGGAGTAAGCAGGATTCTAACTAGCACTCTGATATAAGACTCAGGTGTGGCCACAGCCCTGCCAGCCCCTCCTCCAGCTTCAGACGTCCCCCATCCCCCTCAAACGAGTCACACCAGGAATGTCCCTGTTCATCAGCCTTCAGAGAAATGCAAACCGCACCAGCCCTGCAGGTGCCTGTCAAAGCCTTCCCAGGATGGCTTGGAGATTTATGAGTCGACAATAAAACCTTGGAATTCACCAGCTGTAAAATTGTTCTCTCCTTGGGGTGCTGTAGCATAGCGGGTAAAGCTGCTGCCTGCAATGCCAGCATCCCATATGGGCGCTGGTTCGAGTCCCAGCTGCTCCATTTCCGACCCAGCTCTCTGCTGTGGCCTGGGAAAGCAGTAGAAGACGGCTCAAGTCCTTGGGCCTCTACACCCACATGGAAAACCCAGATGGAGCTCCTGGCTCCTGGCTTCAGATCAGCTCAGCCCCAGCCATTGTGGCCAATTGGGAAGTGAACCAGCAGATGGAAGACATATCTCTCTCTCTCTCTCTCTCTCTCTCTCTCTCTCTCTCTCTCTTTGTGTGTGTGTGTGTGTGTGTGTGTAACTCTGACTTTCAAATAAATAAATATATAAATCTTAAAAAGAAAAAATGTTCTCTCTCTTGGATCCAGGCATCTTGGGGGGGGGAGATAATTCAACAGAAGAGGAAGTCAATTTCAGGCAGGGGTTTTAAGCCTTATCTACTATTTGTAAATGGACAGAAAGGTGAATCATTACTTAGGCTCCTCCTGGAAGGGCATGCAAGCATGACAGTCGTAATTAGACGAGATCACACAACCTTATCTGGGGAAAGCACAGGGACAAAACTCAGTGTCTCATGTACTTTCTATCATTCCATTTTCCCACAGATGTATTGACTCATACACACATATGCACACACGTGCACACATGCCCACAAGATTCACATACACACATTCACAAACAGTCGCTTCTCCAAATTCTGGTTCCACGTTTTCAGGCTGCTTCTCCCTTCTCCATAACCTGACACAGGGGAGACTCCTGTGTGTTCATCCACATGTTCATCCCACAAACATCATGTGAAGGCTAAACTCCTCCAGGAGCTAGGAATACACTAGGCTGGCTCCAGGCCCAGCCTCCTCCCCCTCCACCCAGCACACCCACTCAGCAATAACCTTTGCCTTGTTGAGTTGGAGATTTTTGTTTCTATGTTTGTCATCTCCCTCCAGCTATGAGCCCATGGAACACCCACCAAAGGACAGTTCTCTCTGCTGAGTGGGGTGGTAATGGATCTCTGTGGGCCTCATGAAGGGGTGGGGATTGTCCAACCCACAGACTACATAAGACCCATGGAATCACCTGGTCCAGCCCT
Organism: Sylvilagus floridanus; assembly: GCA_949820135.1. Classification (NCBI taxonomy): domain Eukaryota; kingdom Metazoa; phylum Chordata; class Mammalia; order Lagomorpha; family Leporidae; genus Sylvilagus; species Sylvilagus floridanus. Next base: position 106,127,652 of record OX463233.1, on the reverse strand, counting down.
GCCAAAGCAATGCCAGGCAGGACTTGAAATTCAACAAAACTACAACAAGTTCATTTCTTTTAAGATTTATTTATTTATTTGAAAGTCAGAGTTACAGAAAGAGAGGGAGACACACACACACACACAGAGAGAGAGAGAGAGAGAGAGGGAGAGAGATAGATCTTCTATCCACTGGGTCACTCCCCAGTTGGCTGCAACAACCAGGCCTGGGCCAGACCAAAGCCAGGAGCCAGGAGTTTCTTCCTGGTCTCCCATGTGGTGGCAGGGGCCCAAGCACTTGGGCAATCACCTGCTGCCTTCCCAGGTGCATTAGCAGGGAGCTGGGTCAGAAGTGGAGCAACTGTGTCTGGAATTGGCACCCGTATGGGATGCCGGCCGGCATCAGGGACAGCAACTTTACCCATTTATTCATTTTAATCAACCTGGAAGTCAGTGAGAGAGAGAGATTCTATCTTCTGCTTCACTCTCCCAAATGCCCACAATAGACAAGACTGAGCCATGCTGAAACCAGGAGCCCAAGGCTCCACCCGCGTCTCCCACATGGGTGGCAGGAACTCAACCCCTGAGACAGAGAGAGAAAGATGTATTCCACAATCTGCCATGGGTATTGGAGAAAAGACCTTGCTTTATGCGGGATGATGCCAGCTAGTCCAGGGGTCTACAGACCACAACAAGACTCCTTGCCTTACAAAGTAAGTTTTTATTGGTGCCAAACCAAACCATGACCATTGTTAATGCACCATCTGGAGCTGCTCTGGAATGGCAGAGGCAGAGGTGTGTAGTTCCCACAGAGACCATGCAGCTCATAAAGCTGGAAACACTTGCTCAGAAAACCCTGAGAAACATTCACTGCAAGCATTTCAGAGGCCTCGGGGAACTGCAGATAGATCCTTTCCCCTTCTGTTTTCTACTCCGAGATGCTGACCTTGGAGGAAGAAATGGGCACTCACGTTGCCCCCATTAGGAGAGGGAGGCACAGCAAGCCTGAGCCTTCTACCCAGGGTCTCCCCCTGTGCTGGGTCCTCCACATCCACCCTTCACCCTGCACAGCAGATACTGTTACCCTGAATGCATTGCTATTCTGTCTTCAAAGAGACACAGGCTTCAAGGCGTGGTCACAAGCCAGTCCCTTCTGTGTCTGGAGTTCTGTCCGCATCTGATTACTGCGAGATGGGAGTTGGGATCAGTCAGGCTTCACAGGTGGGTCAAGGGCAGAGAGATCACAGCAAACCTCCAAAGTGGATGGAAAGGGAAGGGACAGCGGCTCACATCAGGATGTGGCAGAGCCTCCTTCTAGCTGTTGAGAAAGAGTGTGGCTTTCCACACCTGGGAGGTGGCCCAACGTGGCGCAGCTCTACGGCACCATAGAGCTAAGTCACCATGCCTCATCTAACCTTCTTTCTGCTCATAAAACCTAAAGTTCAGAGATTCCTGAGTCAGACTGTGGGACACACTGACTTCAGCCCTGTGTTTCCCGAACCTTGACTGTAGGAGCATCACAGGCATGTCGCTGAGCCCAGAAGCTCTGATTCAGCAAATCCAAAGTAAAGCCAGGGGGAAAATATTCTTGGAAGCTTGTTAAATGTGCAACCCAACTGTGTGAGTATTTTTGCCTGCATTTATGTCATTGTATAAATTTTTTAAAGATTTACTTATTTATTTGAAAGTCAGAGTTACACAGAGAGAGGAGAGGCAGAGAGAGAGAGAGAGAGAGAGAGAGGGAGAGAGGGAGAGAGGTCTTCCACCCACTGGTTCACTCCCCAAATGGCTGCAATGGCCAGAGCTGTGCTGATCCGAAGCCAGGAGCCAGGAGCTTCTTCCAGGTCTCCCACGTGGGTGCAGAGGCCCAAGAACTTAGGCCGTCTTCCACTGCTTTCCCAGGCCATAGGAGAGAGCTGGATCGGAAGAGGAGCAGCTGGGACTAGAACCGGTGCCCTTATGGGATGCCGGTGCTTCAGTCCAGGGTGTTAACCTGCTGCGCCACAGCGCTGGCCCCATCATTGTATTAATTAACACCTACAAAAGGGTTGAGTCTTTATGAAGTCCAAATATCCAAACACAAATGGAATCTTTGGAACTCCCTTTTCCCTAGGAAATTGGATACCAGGAATATCTAGGATCCTTAGGAAACTGGATCATCCTCCAAGCCATGACAAGTAAGATTCTTTTTTATTTTTTAAAGATTTATTTATTTAGTTGAAAGTCAGAGTTACGCAGAGAGAGAAGGAGAGGCAGAGAGAGAGAGAGTCCTCCGTCCACGGGTTCACTCCCCGATTGGCTACAACAGCCGGAGCTGAGCTGATCTGAAGCCAGGAGCCAGGAGCTTCTTGCATTTCTCCCATGTGGGTGCAGAGGCCCAAAGACTTGGGCCATCTTCTACTGCTTTCCCAGGCCATAGCAGAGAAGTGGATCAGAAGTGGAGCAGCTGGGACTCAAACTAGCACCCATATGCGATGCCGGCGCTGCAGGCAGTGGCTTTACCCACTATGCCACAGCGCCAGCCCCACTGGGTTCCTTTTTTATTTATTTTTTAAAGATGTATGGCCGGCGCCGTGGCTCAACAGGTTAATCCTCCGCCCTGCGGCGCCGGCACACCGGGTTCTAGTCCCGGTCGGGGCGCCAGATTCTGTCCCGGTTGCCCCTCTTCCAGGCCAGCCCTCTGCTGTGGCCCGGGAGTGCAGTGGAGGATGGCCCAGGTGCTTGGGCCCTGCACCCCATGGGGAGACCAGGAAAAGCACCTGGCACCTGGCTCCTGCCATCAGACGAGCGCGGTGTGCCGGCCACAGCGCGCCAACTGCGGCGGCCATTGGAGGGTGAACCAACGGCAAAGGAAGACCTTTCTCTCTGTCTCTCTCTCTCTCACTGTCCACTCTGCCTGTAAAAAAAAAAAAAAGATGTATCTATTTATATCTATTTATTTGAAAAACAGAGTTACAGGAAGGGAGAGAGACAGAAGGCTTCCTCTGTTGGTTCACTCCACAAATGGCCACAAACAGCCGGAGCTGAGTCAACTTAAAATCAGGAGCCCAGAGCTTCTTCTGGGTCTCCCACATGCATGCAGGGGCCCAAGCACCTGCACCATCTTCTGCTGCTTTTCCAGTGCATCAGCAGGGAGCTGGATCAGAAGTGGAGCAGCTGAGACTCCACCTGGTGCCCATATGGGAGGCCAGCGTCACTGGTAGCAGCTTTACCTGCTACAGCAGGGGGCTCTTTACCTGGCATTGTGAGACGCTAACAATGAGAACTGACAACAACTGATCAGGAACCCACTCCCACCACACGAAGCAGGATTCAGTCAACAGGGAGCCAAGCTCACTGAGAACATTACTTTTAAGTGTAATTATTTGTGTTTCTTTTTTAATGATAATGAGGGACAACACAGTGAAAGTTCAAAAAACATGAGCATGCTTCAAAAAGTTTATTGAAACATGGAAGACCTGGAGGGAGTTCTGGGTCTGGTCTCCTGACTTTGGCCTGGACCACCCAAGCCAGCCATTTGGGGAGTGAGCCAGTGGATGGAAGATTCATTCTCTCTCTCTCTCTCTCTCTCTCTTTCTCTCTCTCTCACACACACACACACACACACACATACCCATTCTATCACTCTGCCTGTCAAATACATAAATTTAAAAATCTCTTTTTAAAAAGTTTGTGGAAAATGGAAATAAAGTATAATTTTATTTTGGTTAAAAAAATTTAAAAAGGGAGCCAAGTAGATGACCTTGAAGATGCTGGTGAGGTCTCAGTGAGCAGATCTTACGTGACCAGCCTGAGTCTCAGTTGCTTCACCAGTGAAATGGGCTGATGATATCTCAGCTGCAGGGGTGGGTAAATGAGTGATAGTGTGTGTAACGAGTACCCAATCAATAGAATCCATCACTACTATTTATCCACACCCAAGAAAATCTATATCATACTAATCCACAGGGGGAAGAAATTTGGACCTAGACCCTGGGTCAAATTCCAGTCCTGCCACTCCCCAGACACAAGATGTGAAGCAAGCAAGTTCATGTCCCTGTAACTTGTTTCCTCATGTATGGATATGAGCAAGCTTGGTCACACTGACTTCACAGAGTTGTTGCTGTGAGGGTTACATTAGTAATCCTGAACACATGAGCTTAGGATCAGTGCTTGGTACAAAGTACTCAATAGATAAGAACATGATTATAATCCTGGATGCAGAATTCTCTGAATCTCCATCCTTGAAGTTATTTATTTACTGTTTAAAGGCAGGGTGACAGAGAGAGAGAGGGTGAGAGGGATCTCTTCCATCCATTGGTTCCCTCCCCAAATGGCTACTAGAGCCAGGGCTGCACCAGCCTGAAGCCGGGAGCCAGGAACTCCATCTGGGTCCCCAGAGTGGCTGCCAGGGCCCAGGCACTTGTGCCATCCTCCACTGCCTTCCCAGGCACGTTAGCAGAGAGCTGGATTGAAAGCAGAGCAGCCAGGGCTCAACCCAGAATTCCAATATGGGATGCCAGCATTGCAAGGCACCTGGCCCAGACCTGGCCATTGCAGCCATCCGAGGAGTCAAGCAGCAGATGGAAGATTCTCTGTAGTCCTGACTTGCAAATAAATAAATAAATACTTTTTAAAAATATTGCTCCTGGGGCCGACACTGCGGCGCAGTGGGTTAAAAGACCCGGCCTGCAGCACTAGCATCCCATGTTCAAATCCCAGTTGCTCCTCTTCTGATCCAGCTCTCTGCTATGGCCTGGAGAAGCAGTGGAAGATGGCCCAAGTCCTTGGGCCCCTGCACCCACGTGAGAGACCAGGATGAAGTTCCTGGCTCCTGGCTCCTAGCTTTAGATCAGCACAGCTCTGGCCATTGCAATCATTTAGGGAATGAACCAGTGGAATGGAAAATTTCTCTCTCTCTCTCTCTCTCTCTCTCTCTTTCTTCTTCTTCTTCTTCTTCTTCTTCTTCTTCTTCTTCTTCTTTCTTCTCTCTGTGTGTGACTCTGACTTTCAAATAAATAAAATAATTCTTTAAAAAAAAAAAGTATTGCTCCTGTAGGGCCGGTGCTGTAGTGTAGTAGGTTAAACCACCACCTGCAGTGCCAGCATCCCATATGGGCACGGGCTCGAGTTCCAGCTGTTCCATTTTCTTTTTTTTTTGACAGGTAGAGTTATAGACACTGAGAGAGAGAGACAGAGAGAAAGGTCTTCCTTCCATTGGTTCACTCCCCAAATGGCCGCCACTCCCCAGATAGCCACTATGGCTGTAGCTGATACAAAGCCAGGAGCGAGGTGCTTCTCCTGGTCTCCCATGTGGGTGCAGGGCCCAAGCACTTAGACCATCCTCCACTGCACTCCCGGGCCACAGCAGAGAGCTGGACTGGAAGAGGAGTAACCGGGACTAGAACCCGGCGCCCATATGGGATGCCAGCTCCACAGGCAGAGGATTAACCAAGTGAGCCACGGTGCCGGCCCCAGCTGCTCCATTTTCAATCCAGATCTCTGCTATGACCTGAGAAAGCAGTAGAAGATGGGCCAGGTGCTTGGGCCCCTGCACCCACATGAGAGACCTGGAAGAAGCTCCTGGCTCCTGGCTTTGTATCAGCTCCAGCCATTGTGGCTATCTGGGAAGTGAACCAGCAAACGGAAGATTCTCTCTCTTTCTCTCTCTCGCTCTCTCTCTCTCTTTCTTCCTCTCTTTCTCTGCCTTACAAATAAATAAACAAGGCTGGCGCCGTGGCTCAATAGGCTAATCCTCCGCCTGTGGTGCCGGCACACCAGGTTCTAGTCCCAGCTGGGGTGCCGGATTCTGTCCCGGTTGCCCCTCTTCCAGGCCAGCTCTCTGCTGTGGCCCGGGAGTGCAGTGGAGGATGGCCCAAGTCCTTGGGCCCTGCACCCCATGGGAGACCAGGAGAAGCACCTGGCTCCTGGCTTTGGATCAGCGCAGTGCACCGGCTGCAGCGCGCCAGCCATGCCGGCCTTTGGAGGGTGAACCAACGGCAAAGGAAGACCTTTCTCTCTCTCTCTCTCTCTCTCTCTCTCTCTCACTGTCCATTCTGCCTGTCAAAAAATAAAAATAAATAAATAAATAAATAAAAAACGAGTAAACAAATCTTTTAAATATCTATATCTAGATAGATGATAGATAGATAGACAGATGGATATTGCTACTGCTTAAAACTAACCCAATGTTGAGCTTTTCCAATTGTCCCTCAACAAAATCCCGGTTATAAAATGCCAGAAGTTCCTCCCTTTTTTTCCCATCTATCACCAAAGTCCCCAAGGAGACTGAAGTCTTCGTCCAGTGTCATGGACCACTGAACCACAGCAGCAGATACTGGTGCAGACACACAGTGTAAGTGGAAGACATTCAGAAGTGTTTCGTTTCAGGTAGGCGTTGTGGTGCAGTGGCTTCAACCATCACTTGGGGGCCAGCACTGTGGGATGCAGTGCCAGCATCCCATTTGGGAACTGGTTTGAGTCCCAGCTGCTCCATTTCTGATCCAGCTCCTTGCTGGTGAGCTGAGAAAGCAGTGGAAGATGGCCCAAGTCCTTAGGCCCTTGCACCCATGTGGGAGACCTGGAAGAAGTTCTTGGCTCCTGGCATCAGATCAGCTCAGCTCCATCCACTGTGGTCATTTGGGGAGCGAACCAGAGCAAGGAAGATGATCTCTCTCTCTTTGTCTCTCTTTCTCCCTCTCTCTCTCTCTCTCTCTCTCTCTCTCTCTCTCTCTCTCTGTAACTCTGCCTCTCAAATAAATAAAAAACCTTTTTAAAGTCACTTGGGATGCCAACATCCCATACCAGAGTGCCTTATTCGAGTCCCAGCTGCTCTACTTGCAATCCAGCTTCCTGTTGAGCTCCTGGGAGGAGGCAGTGATGGCTCAAGTACCTGAGCCCCTGCTACCCACATGGGAGAGCCAGATGGAGTTCTGGGCTCCTGGCTTCGTCCTGAGCCAGCCCTGGCTGTTGTAGGCATTTGGGGAGTGAACCAGTGGGTGGAAACCCTTTCTGTTTCTCCTCTCTGTAACCTCTCAAATAAGTAAAATATTTTTAAACAAAGGCAGCTGAGGCCAGGCCGCCCAGAAGTGCATGATAATTGGATGACAAGGACCTTGGCAAATCTGTGAGATGAGGTTGAATCCTTGGAGCAGTCATGCTGGGCTTCAACACTGCTTCCCCCCGCCATGTGCTGAAGAAGCAGCTCTGCAGATGGGATTGAATTCCAGTCTAGAAAACACCACCAGGAGCAAAACGAGTGGGAAAAAACAAGCCCGAGCCTCCCCAGCCCCCACGCTGAGCAGAAGAAATGTGTGCATTTCTCAAGGTGACTATCTGATGGTCGCCAAGGAGACCCAGGGTTGCTGCACCTGCTTAGGACATGGAATTTGATAGAATACTGGTCAGATTCACCTGCCTTGGAACATAGGCCCAAAGAACAGGGACCTAGGCTTGGGTGCCTGCTGGCCTAGAAAGAATTTTAAGGGTGCAGAGGTTAAGATATGGCTTGGGATGCCCACACCCAATAAGGGGGTGCCTGGGTTGAGTCCCAGCTCTGCTCCCAATTCCAGCTCCCTGAGAGCGCACACCCTGGGAGGCAGAAGGTGGTGGTTCAAGGACTTGGATCCCTGCCACCCATGTGGGAGACCCAGCAGGAGTTCCAGGCTCCTGAATTCAGCCTGGTCCAGTCCTGGATGATGCAGGAATGTGGGGAGTGAACCAGCAGATGGAAGATCTCTCTCTCTCTCTCTCTTTCTCTCTCTCTCTCTCTCTCTCTCTCTCTCTCGCAGTCTGCCTTTGAAATAAATATAAGAAAATAATTCAAGCACACACAAAAAAGGAATCAGGGAACCCTTCAGGCTGTCCCCTAAAGATTCAGAAGCAGAATCAGAATGAGAAGAGGCCAGAGCAGTGGTTTAGGAAAGGCAAAGAGAAAAGTATGCCTTAAAAAATTTTGATTTCTTTATTTAAAGTCAGCGTTACAGAGGGAGAGAGGGCGGGATCTTCCATCTGCTGGTTCACTCTTCAGATGGACACAATGGCCAGCACTGGGCCAGGCTGAAGCCAGGAGCCAGGAGCTTCTTCCGGGTCTCCCATGTGGGTACAGGGGCCCAAGCACCTGGGCCATCTTCAGCTGCTTCTTCTCAGGTGCATTAGCAGGGAGCTGGATTGGAAGCAGAGCAGCTGGGACTCACCTAGATGGGATGTCGGCATTACAGCACTGTGGGCAGCAGCTTTACCCCTAATCAAAATACCAGCCCCAGGATAAACATTTGAATAGATTTGTTTGTTCCAAATCACTTTGTTGAATAGGCACTTATTTTTAAAATTGAGAATAAAATATAGCAAATCACTCTGAAATTGGAGAATTCGTAAGGTTAATTATCTTGCAGTATTTTTTTTATTTTACCTGTTATCAAACTTCTTATTCTTGTTAAAAATCAAATCATTAGGGGCTGGCATTGAGACACAGTTGGTTAATCCTCCATCCCATACAGGCGCCAGTTCAAGTCCCAGCTGCTCTACATTCGATCCAGCTCTCTGCTAATGCACATGAAAAAGCAGCAGAAGATGACCCAAGTGCTTGGGCCCCTGCACCCACATGGGAGACCCAGATGGAGCTCCTGGCTCCTGGTTTTGTCCTGGCCCAGCCCCAGACACTGGCCATTTGAGGAGTGAATCAGCAGATAGAAAAGACCTCCATCTCTCTCTCTCTCTGCCTGTCAAATAAACAAGCAAACTTTTCTTTTTAATTTTTTTTTATTTATTTGAAAGTCAGAGTTACAGAGAGAGAAGGAGAGGTAAAGAGAGAGAAGTCTTACATCCACTGGTTCTCTCTCCACTTGGCCACAATGGCCAGAGCTGTGCCGATCCCAAGCCAGGAGCAAGGAGCTTCTTCCCAGTCTCCCACACAGGTCCAGGGACCCAAGGACTTAGGCCATCTTGCACTGCTTTCCCAGGCCACAGCAGAGAGCTGGATCAGAAGTGGAGCAGCCAGGACTCGAACCAGTTCCCGAATGGGATGCTGGCACTGCAGGCGGCGGCTTTACCCACTACGCACAGCACTGACCAAGCAAACTTTTTCAAGTCCAAATCATAACAGGATGTGCTGATTACTAATCTGCTGTATTTGTGAGTTGCTTAGGTCTTTGTATGATGCAATTTTTTTTTGTTTTTATTCGCATTTGATCATTAGAATGGTGGCATATTTTTATTCCTTTTATTTGCATTAAAAAGCAGAACTAGGCCGGCGCTGCAGCTCACTGGGCTAATCCTCCACCTGCGGCGCTGGCACCCCGGGTTCTAGTCCCAGTTGGGGCATCAGATTCTGTCCTGGTTGCTCCTCTTCCAGTCCAGCTCTCTGCTGTGGCCCGGGAAGGCAGTGGAGGATGGCCCAAGTGCTTGGGCCCTGCACCCCATGGGAGACCAGGAAGAGGCACCTGGCTCCTGACTTCGGATCAGCACAGTGCGCCAGCTGTAGCAGCCATTTGGGGGGTGAACCAATGGAAAAAGGAAGACCTTTCTCTCTGTCTCTCTCTCTCACTGTCTAACTCTGCCTTTAAAAAAAAAAAGTCAACAAAAAGCAGAACTAGGTTTTTGCACGTTAAAAAAAAAATTCAGTATTAATTAAATGTGATCTCCTTACTTTCTCAGGAAGTGGGCCAAAGACGCAATGCTGAAAAAAATTGGATGGTTAGCTTATCTTTAGAAAAACATAAGGACAGTTTAATCTCAAGAGTTTAAACTGCTGATAATCAACGTTTCTATCACAACAAGACAGCGTTGCGACAGAGAAGCAGGGGGAGGATTCCAGAGACTACAGTCGCAGAGAGGAATTTTCTAGGACATGCACTTGATTCATATCATAAAATACTACCCTTTGGAGGGCCATTGAGAGTCTCTCTCTCTCTGCCTTTCATTTTTTAAAAAGATTTATTTATTTATTTGAGAGGGAGAGTTACAGAGAGAGGCAGAGGCAGAGAGAGAGATAGAGGTCTTCCATCTGTTGGTTCACTCCCCCAACGGCCTCAACGGCCGGAGCTGAGCTGATCTGAAATCAACAGCCAGGAGCTTCTTCCAGGTCTCCCACACAGGTTCAGGGGACCAAGGACTCGGGCCATCTTCTGCTGCTTTCCCAGGCCATAGCAGAGAGCTGGATCGGAAGTGGAGCAGCCGGGACTCAAACCAGCACCCACATGGGATGCCAGTACTGCAGGCACACTGCCACAGTGCCGGCCCCTAACTCTACCTTTGGAATAAATAAAATAAATCTGTGATTTATAAAATATATTTTATGACTATAGCCCTCCTATCTCTGATCACTTAAATAAACATTTTTGACTGGAAAAAGTAAGCTCTTGCAAATAAATCACCAGCAACCCAAACAGGTCCAAATACCCAAGCAGTATGTGACATGAGGTATCCCAGGAGAAAGAAAATAAACAACTCAATAAACAAAGGTAAAGGAGAGGAAATAAACAGAAGTTAACAATGGAGGGCCAGCGCTGTGGTGTAGCAGGTAAAGCCATCGCCTGAAGTGCCAGTATCCCATGTGGGCGCCGGCTCAGTTCCGGCTGCTCCACTTCCAATCCAGCTCTCTGCTGTGGCCTGGGAAGGCAGTAGAAGATGGCCCAAGTCCTTGGGCCCCTGCACCCACGTGGGAGAACCAGAAGAAGCTCCTGGCTCCTGGCTACGGATTGGTGCAGCTCTGGCCATTGCAGCCAATTAGCCAATGGATGGAAGACCTCTCTCTCTCTCTCTCTCTTTCTCTCCCTCTTTCTCTTCCTCTGTCTGTAATGCTGAATGCTGCCTCTCAAATAAATAAATCTTTATAAAAATAAATAAATAAGCAGTAAGCAACTTTTACAGACACATACACAGTGTGGTCTCAGGCAGGCATGAAGGAAGACTTGAAGGAAAACACCAGGACGCCCCCTGCTGTTGATGTGAGTTACCTGGGAAATCTATGAGTGAATTACCTGAAGGGAGGGGCTTGTTCCGGTAAAAGGATAATTAAAAAGGAAAAATAAGTAGCACCCAGGTTTTTAAAAATACATAGCACGAAGCTCACTGCAAGTGTCAGATATCCGGGATAACTTTGCTGCACTGGGTTTGACAGATAATGGCATAGCAGGGAGCTAGATTGGAAGCAGAGCAGGCAGGACTGGAACAGGCGCTCTGATACGGAATGCCAGCCAGCATCATAGGCAGTGGCTTAACCCACTGTGCCACAACACCGACCCAGTGCCTCCAAAATTCTATGATATTGCCCTGCATGTAGTATGCAGTTAAGCTGCCACCTAGAACATTCCCATCCCATAGTGAAGTCTCAGTTACTCCCCTTCTAATCCAGTCTCCTGCTCATGTGCACTGTGGGAGGCAGCAGGTGAGGGTTCAAGTGATTGGATCCCTGCCACCCACATAAGAGACCTGGATGGAGCTCCTGGCTCCTGGCTTCAGCCTGGCCCAGCCCTGGCTGCTGTAGCCATTTGGGTAGTAAACCAGCAGGTGGAAGACTCTCTCTCTCTCTGTCTCTCTGTCTCTCTCTCTGTCTCTCTCTCTCTCTCTCTCTCTCTCTCTCTCTCACTGCCTTTCAAATAAACAATTTTTTTAAAAAAAATAGGAAAATACATATGATGAGAAAAAAACTGCATGGGTCGCAAACATGTTTGAAATGAAATCCCCTTAGATTTCATGACCAATTCCGTGACTTTCTCAAAGCACCACTGTGCAAATCCCCTTCTCTCATGGAGTTTCCATCATGATGAGATAAAGCAGAGGACAGCTTAGATTCGGACTTCAGCACCTGGGACTCCACACCACCTTGCTTGGGCAGCACCCTGGGGCCCAGTCTGGGCTGGGAGGGGACCCAGGAGAGCGGTCCATTTAATTAGAGTGAATCTCCAACTCCTTATGTCCCCAAGTGCATGCACACCCTGGGGAGTGAGTCACAGTAGAAACAGAATAATTAGAACCTTCCTCCTTAACAAGGAGCCATGGGGATGGAGCCCCCAAGAGCCCCCAAAGTATAAACCTCCTGCTGTTCTCCAGCCCCCCCACTCACCTGCCCCAGGCTGGATCTGGGGCGGGGGAGAGGGAGGGAGGGACACCAGGCTCACTCCAGCTGTCATAGTGAGTGGTTGTCATTCCTTCTTGGGGCTTAGCACTGACCTCAGGATGCTGATAACCAGCGGAGAAGGAGTTGCTAAAGCTGTCTCCTTGGTAACATCATCCAGGTGAGCAGATGAGGGATAGGGATGGAGATGGGGAAGGGGACGGGGCTGGAGGGACCAGGGGAGAGGAATCCTTGCCCTTCTTGGATGTGAGGAGAGGAGAGAGATGAGAGAGAGAGAGAGAGAGAGAGAGAGAGAGAGAGAGAGAGAGAGAGAGAGAGAGAGAGAGAGAGAGATTGAGACCAATTCTAGACTGCCTGGGGGTTTCAGGGGAGGAGAAGCAGAGAACAACAGGTGGGGTCTGCAGCCAGGTGCACCTGCCTGACCAGGAGATTGAAACAGCTTCTGCAGGTGTGACCCTGACCCGTCAGCTCCAGCCGTCCCAGGGCCTGACATCTGTCCACAGGTGCTAGTTCAGCAGGCTCACCCCGGAGATCCTGGGTGTAAGGGGCTGTTTGAGCAAGCCCTCCAGATGAGTCTGACACGAGCTCAAGGCTGAGAACTGCCCACCAGGAGGGCTCCTGCCCATGAGTGTGTGTGTGTGTGTGTGTGTGTGTGTGTGTGTGTGTGTGTGTGTATGGCCAGGGAGCCAATGGCACAGCAGATACCTCCAGCCCTAGTCCGAAACAGTGATGGAGGGCTTTGCCGGCATCTCTGGGTGCTGTGCTTCGGATGTCCGTGTGGGTGTACCCCTCCCTGCCCCGCGATGGGTCCCTCTGTGAAAGTCAATGGTGAAAGCACTCAGGTGCTTGGTTGATGGACAAAAGGGTGGAAACCCAGCTACAGAGTCTGCAAGCAGGAACTCTAAGAAGCCGTGAGATTTGGTGGCTGAATTGGACACCTGAATGTCGGTGAGAGACTGGGGCCTTTGCACATCCCTAGCGCCTGTGTCAGCCCCAGTCTGATGGCAAAGTACAGCTAACACCTGCTAGCTCTTAGAGACCAACACGTGAGGGACCTGACTCCTGAGCAGAGTCAACCCCGTAGAGATCCTGTCATTAAATATATCATTGGATTCTCGTTGGCAACTGCTTTTTTAAAACACAAGGACCAGGGTCAGTGCTGTGGCGCAGCAGGTTAAGCAGCCAACTGTGATGCCAGCAACCCATGTGGGCACTGGTTCGAGTCCCAGCTGCTCCTCTTCTGATCCAACTCTCAGCTGATGTGCCTGGGAAAGCAGTGGAAGATGGCCCAAGTGCTTGAGTCCCTGCACACACCTGGGAGACCTGGATGGAGCTCCTGGCTCCTGGCTTCAGCCTGGCCCAGCCCTGGGTGTTGTGGCCATCCGGGGACTGACCCAGCAGATGGAAGACTTCTCTCTGCCTCTCTCCATCTTGCTGTAATTCGAATTTTCAAATAAATGAATCAATCTTTTTTAAAAGAAATGCACTAACAAAGGAAAACCTCTCAGCTGGGAAGAGACTGTAGTAAGGTTCTACAAGGACGCTGGTGAGTCAGGCTGTGAGGATGTCTCATCATATTCTTATTTTACCTGATTCGAGAACAATCTCACACCTCATAACCTATCACTCTGGAGAGAAAGAACCACGAGGAATAGTATGAGTTTTCACACCCTGCCTGGGGTCTTCAAAGAGTTCATGGAAATGCATATTAGGAAAAAAAACTATGCGTGAATTTCACCATTTTTATCACAAAACAAACTTATCTTTTAATTCAATTTTCCATAAAGTTTTTCAAGTCCCCTTAGATTTATCATAAGAGAAATGGTACCTGACACATTCTTTTTCAGAATTTTTAAATTTTATTATTTATTTGAAAGGCAGAGAGATAAAGAGAAAGAGAGATCCCCCGTCTGCCAATTCACTCCCCAAATGCCTACAACACCCAGGGCTGGGCCAGGCCAAGGCCAAAAGCCAGAAACTCCATCCCGGTCTCCCACATGGGCAGCCATCACTGCCGGCCTCCGAAGGGTGCACATTACAGGAGGCTGGATCAGAAGCAGAGCAGGGCTGGAATCCTGCCACTCCGATATGGGATGCAGGCAACCCAGTGGCAGCTTCACTGTTGCCCCAAATGCTCACCCCATAAATCATTTTTTGAAAGCTTTTATTTAATAGATATAAATTGCATAGGTACAGCTTTTTGGAATATAGTGGTTCTTCTCCCCATATGTGCCCTCCCACTCCCAAACCATCCCACCTCCTAGTCCTTCTCCCATCCCATTCTCCATTAAGATTCATTTTTAATTATCTTTATATACAGAAAATCAACTCTATGCTAAGTAAAGATTTCAACAGCTTGCACCCACACACACAAAGTATAAAGTAGTGTTTTAAGACTAGTTTTACCATTAATTCTCATAGTAAAACACATTAAGGACAGAGGTCCTACATGGGGAGCAAGTGCTCAGTGACTCCTGTTGTTGACCGTAATCACTTTTTTTTTTTTTTTTTGACAGGCAGAGTGGACAGTGAGAGAGAGAGAGACAGAGAGAAAGGTCTTCCTTTTGCCGTTGGTTCACCCTCCAATGGCCGCCACGGACGGCGCGCTGCGGCCGGCGCACCGCGCTCATCCGATGGCAGGAGCCAGGAGCCAGGTGCTTTTCCTGGTCTCCCCATGGGGTGCAGGGCCCAAGCACTTGGGCCATCCTCCACTGCACTCCCGGGCCACAGCAGAGGGCTGGCCTGGAAGAGGGGCAACCGGGACAGAATCCGGCGCCCCGACCGGGACTAGAACCCGGTGTGCCGGCGCCGCAAGGCAGAGGATTAGCCTGTTGAGCCACGGCGCCGGCCCGTAATCACTTTTTAAAATATTTTATTTATTTATTTGAAAGTCAGAGTTACACAGAGAGACAGAGAGGCAGAGAGAGAGAGTCTCCCATCCAATGATTCACTCCCCAGTTGGCTGCAACAACCGGAGCTAGGCCAATCCAAAGCCAGGAGCCAGGAACAACTTCTGTGTCTCACACGTGGGTGCAGGGGCCCAAGCACTTGAGCCATCCTCTGCTGCTTTCCCAGGCCATAGCAGAGAATTGGATGGGAAGTGGAGCAGCCGGGACTCAAACTAGCACCCATATGGGATGCCAGCACTGCACATGGTGACTCTACCCGCTATTCCATGATGCTGCTCTCCCATAATCAAAATATTTCAAAATTTAAAGGTCAGTTAGATAGGAATAAGTGTAGTGATGTATTGTACAGCACAGACTGAAGCTCATCACAATGCCTGTACTGTGGAAAATCACATCAGTAAATTCCAATGTGCTCACCCCAGCCCCTAAAAGGGTAAAAATGTGAGGTTCAGCATATGTTACGTCCCTCGATGTAGCCATGTCACAGTGCATGCATTTTCTTTTTTTTTAGGATTTATTTATTTATTTGAAAGGCAGAATTATGCAGAGCCAGAGAGAGAGAGAGAGAGAGAGAGAGAGAGAGAAAGGGAGAGGGAGAGAGAGGGGGAGAGAGAGGGGGAGAGAGAGAGGGACAGGGAGAGGGACAGGGAGAGGGACAGGGAGAGGGACAGGGAGAGGGAGAGGGAGAAAGTCTTCCATCCACTAGTTCACTTCCCAGGTGGCTGTAACAGCCAGAGCTGTGCCAATCCAAAGCCAGGAGCTGGCCGGTGCCATGGCTCAACAGGCTAATTCTCTGCCTTGTGGCGCTGGCACACCGGGTTCTAGTCCCGGTCGGGGCGCCAGATTCTGTCCCGGTTGCCCCTCTTCCAGGCCAGCTCTCTGCTGTGGCCCGGGAGTGCAGTGGAGGATGGCCCAAGTGCTTGGGCCCTGCACCCCATGGGAGACCAGGAAAAGCACCTGGCACCTGGCTCCTGCCATCGGATGAGCACGGTGCGCCGGCCGCAGCGCGCCGACCGCGGCAGCCATTGGAGGGTGAACCAACGGCAAAGGAAGACCTTTCTCTCTGTCTCTCTCTCTCACTGTCCACTCTGCCTGTAAAAAAAAAAAAAAAAGCCAGGAGCCAGGATCTTCTTCCATGTCTCCCCCGTGGGTGCAGGGACTCAAGCACTTGGGCCATCTTCTACTGCTTTCCCAGGAGCAGGGGGAGCCGGATCAGAAGTGGAGCAGCCAGGATTCCAACCAGTGCCCATAGGAGATGCCGGCATGGCAGGCAGGGGTTTTACCTGCTATGCCACAGCGCCAGCCCCAGCATACATTTTCAAAACACCTTGTTGCATGCAATAGATGCAATGTTTTTAGGTGCAGACTTTGAGGGAGGGTTTGGGACATGCGCATCCCCTGTCAGAGTGCCTGGATTCAAGTCCCACTTCTGCTCTCTAGCCCAGCTCCCTGCTAATGCACACCCTGGGAGGCAGCAGGTGGTGGCTCAAGTGCTTGGGTCCCTGCCACCCACATGGGAGACCCGGATGGAACTGCTGAAGCTCCTGGCCTTAGGCTGAGCCAGCCCTGGCTGTGGTGGGCATTCGAGGAGTGAACCAATGGATTCATCCTCTCTCTTTCTCTCTCTCTCTCCCCCCTTTCAAATAAAATAAATAAATGTTTAAGACTTTGAGATTAAACTCCCAACACATGGAACTTTGGAGGAAACACCCAAACTATTAGAAAAATCATAACCTAAGAGAGGAAAACAAAGAAAATGCTAGGTGCCCCTCTGGATTCCCATTCAATTCTATTTGACTTCCTGTTTATAAACAACGTCCAAGTTGACAACAAACAGTGGAGTTAGGTCTTGGAAACGCTGAGATAGTGCAGCTTGAGGAGAAAGCCTGAAGATGGCGTGACCCCAAAAAACTTATCCTAGGGAGGGCATGGATGGACCCGAGGGCTCATCGGGAAGCTGAGCCTGCAACCCCTCTCTAACTGTCCCTATTATGTCCCCAGGAAACAGCAGCTGTCCATGGAACTGGAAAACCACACAGCAGTCTCCGAATTCCTCCTCCTTGGACTCTCACAACAGCCAGAGCACCAGACTCTTCTGTTTGGGCTCTTCCTCTCCATGTACCTGGTCACTGTGGCTGGGAACCTGCTCATCATCCTGGCCATCCTCTCAGACCCCCACCTCCACACGCCCATGTACTTCTTCCTCTCCAACCTGTCCTTGGTGGATGTCTGCTTCACCTCCACCACCGTCCCCAAGATGCTGGTGAACATCCAGACACAGAGCAAAGCCATCCCTTATGCGAGCTGCCTCGCCCAGATGTACGCTTTCCACCTCTTTGGTACCATGGACAGTTTCCTGCTGGCGGTAATGGCCGTGGACCGGTTCACAGCCATCGTGCACCCACTTCGCTACCAGGTCCTCATGAGTCCCCGCATCTGCGGGCTGCTGGTGGGCGGCCCCTGGGTGGTCACCAACCTCCAGTCCCTCGTCCACACTTGCCTCATGGCTCAGCTGAGCTTCTGCCGTGCCAACGAGATCGCGCACTTCTTCTGCGACCTCATGCCCCTGCTGAAACTGTCCTGCTCGGACACGCGCACCAACGAGTTGCTGGTTTTTGCTTTTGGCATCGTCATGGGCTTCAGCCCGCTCTTGTGCATCCTGGTCTCTTACCTCTGCATTTCCCGGGCAGTTTTCAGAATCCCCTCTGCTCAGGGCAAGTGGAAAGCCTTCTCCACGTGTGGTTCCCACCTCACCGTGGTCTCGCTCTTCTACGGAACCATCTTCGCTGTGTACCTGCAGTCCGCGCCTGCGCGTGGCTCCTCCCGGAAAGAGAAGGCAGCCGCCCTGATGTGTGGGGTGATCATCCCCATGCTGAACCCCTTCATCTACAGCCTAAGGAACAAGGACATGAAGGCAGCCCTGAGGAAGCTCTTCGGCAGAATCACTTCCTCCAGCGTCTAGGGCAGAGCAGATGTTGAGTGCCTGCTGTGTTTCCGAGACTACTGGCTGGGTGCTGGGGACATGGGGGTGCACCCCTTGAGTGGTTCAGACTCCAGCAGGGAATAGAGATGTACCGATCAAGCCTGACTGCATGCTGATGTGAACAGGTCATCAAGAGATGGATAAAGTCAGGGCTGGTGCTGTGGCGTAGCGGCTTAAGCCTCCACCTGCCACTCCAGCACCCCATATGGGTGCCGGTTCAAGTCCCAGCTGCTCCACTTCCTATTCAGCTCCCTGATAATGGCCTGGGAAAGCAGGAGAAGATGGCCCAAGTGCCTGGGCCCCTGCATCCATGTGGGCAGGCCCGGAAGAAACTCCTGGCTCCTGGCTTTGGATCAGCGCAGCTCTGGGGAGTGAACCAGTGGATGGAAGACTCTCTCTCTGTCTCTCCCTCTCTCTGTCTGTAATTCTGCCTCTCAAATAAATAAATAAATCTTTTTAAAAAGAGAGAGAGAAATGGATAAAGTGTCATGGAAACACAAAAGTTTCCCAACCAAACACCCCCATGAAGTAGCTGGAAAGCCTTCAATATGGCCACCAAGTTGCTCCGTGGACCATACAAATGTGAAGAGAGACGGGGCAATGCTCACTGGAATACTGGCAGACCACCCCACCTCTTAGCTGGTGACATCCCCGAGGGATGTGCTTAGACAGCACCTGCAGCCATAAGCCCACACCTGTTGGCTTCTGCCATGGCCAGACTGGGCCTCCTGGGATGGGGCAAGGTGGGGGGGGGGGCTTGAAACCTCTCTGCTGTGGCCATGACCCTGAGTACCAACTGCTCTCAGCAAAAGCTTCCTCTCACTCCACACAATTAGACAATAATGCTGGCTCTTAGAGACTCAAACTCACTGCGTCTATGAATCTAGAATCAGACCCTGGGACCAGCCTTGTTAATTTTTGTTTGCTTATGAGGGAGAGAGAGAGAGAAACTCCCATCTATCACTCCCTGAATGCTTGCAATGGCCAAAGCCAGGAGCCCAGAACTCAATCCAGGTCTCCCGTGTGGGTGGCAGGATCCCTGGGCCACTCTTCCGTGCTTTTCCCAGGCGCATCAGCAGGAGCTGGATCAGAAGTGGAACAGGCTGGACATGAACTGGCACCCACTATGGGATGCCGGCATCACAGGTGGCGAATTAACCTATCGCACCACCAGGCCAGCCCCTGAACACTTTCTTCAACAGATGATGGACACTCCATGAACTGTCTGAAGACCCCTGTGACCCATCAGTTAAAGAAGAGGAAGCATGCTTGGGGACAGATGCTGTCAGTGAGTAGCAGTCACCTCCAAAACAGCTCCCACCCCAGAGTCCAGATCTAGACAACTTGGTACTGTCTACAAGTTGGAGGTCTATGGTTAGCATTATGGCGTAGTGGGTTAAACCGCCACCTGCAGTGCTGGCATTCCATATGGTGCCAGTTCAAGTCCCAGCTGCTCCACTTCCAAGCCAGCTCCCTGCTAATGCACCTAGAAAAGCGGCAGAAGATGGTCCAAGGGCTGGGGCTCCTGCACCCATGTAAGAGTTCCTGTCTCTTGGCTTCAGCCTGGCCCAGCCCTGGCAGGTACAGACATTTGGGGAGCGTAAATATCTCTCTGTCACTCTTATCTCTGTAACTGTACCTTTCAAATAAATAAGTTGCATGAAACTATTTTTTAAAAGAGTTGCAGAGAAAGAAGAAAGATGGTGAGAGACCTTTCCATCTGCTGGTTCATTTCCAAATTGCTGCAATGGGGCTGAACCAGACCAAAGCCAGGAGCTTCTTCCAGGTCTCCTACCTGGGTGCAGGGGCCCAGGGAGTTGGGCCATCTTCTGCTGCTTTCCTAGACCATTAGCAGGGAGCTGGATGGGAAGTGGAACAGCCAGGATTCGAACCAGCACCCATAGGGGACGCCGGCATTGCAGATGGCAGCTTAACCCGCTGCACCACAGCGCCGGCCCCACATAAAGTTATAACCCTGATGTCCTTAAATAAGCTTTCGGCGTAACATAGCCACATCTGTTCATTAACACACCATCACCTACAGCTGTTTCCTCGCTGCGAGCTCTGAGCAGTCCGGGCACAAAACGTGCTAAAATATTTACTGTCTGGTCCCGTACTGAAACTGGAAGCATCATATCGGGGAACGCAACACTCCCGGGGGATTCGTGGGAGTCTCCACGTTGGAGCCACCCCCAGGAGGTTGCACCAGAAAATCGAGCAAGGGAAGCGCCCGTTAGAAGATGATGCCACCAGGGGGCGATAGAGGCCGCTTTCCACCACGACCTGGAGGCACCTCTGGTTGCTGGTCCTGCTTCTCTGTACTGGTCCAGCTCCACCTGCTCCCCTGGGAGGCAGCGTGGTGGAATCCAGCCTGGCTTGTCCTAAGAAATCACAGAGACCCACCCGAGAGATCTGAGGCATGGTGGAGTTGCACAGAGGGGACAGGGAGGGCTTGTCTTCCTGTGTCAACGACCTCTTGGGTCTCCTGCAGGGATTTGCATTCTCTCGGTGAGGCGAGAAAGCAGCGTGGACACCACTAGGCGTGCACATGGCGTGCGCTGGTGCCGTGGTTCCTGTGGGTGCTCAAGCTTGAATGCATCTCACACCGACATGTCATGCAGTACAGTTTTAACGCTAGGGGCCGGCATTGTGGTGCAATGGGATGCATCCCATATCAGAGAGCTGGCCGCAGCCTCGGCTGCCCTGCTGCTGATCCAGCTCCCTGGTAATGCACCTGGGGAGGCAGCAGGTGATGGCCCCAGGGCTTGGGTTTTTGCCCTCCGGCTGGGAGACCCAGATTAAAGTCCTGGGTCCTGGCTTTTGCTGGCATTTGGGGAGGGGGGTGAACCAGTGGACAGAAGATTTTTCCATGTGTGTGTGTGTGTGTGTGTGTGTGTGTTCCCCTCTCTCTGTCATTTTGATTTTCAAATAAATAAAGAAATCTTTTCTAAAAAAAATTATTGGGGCTGATGTTGAGGCATAGCAGGTAAAGCCACCACCTGCAGTGCCAGCATCCCACCTGGGCACTGTTCGAGTCCTGGCTGCTCCACTTCTGATCCATCTATCTGCTATGGCCTGGGAAAGAAGTAGAAGATGGCCCAAGTCCTTGGACCCCTGCACCTGCGTGGGAGACCTGGAAGAAACTACTGGCTTCGGATTGGCTCATCTCCAGCCATTGTGGCCATCTGGGGAGAGAACCAGTGGATTGAAGACCTCTCTCTCTCTGCCTCTGCCTCTCTGTGACTCTGCCTTTTAAATAAATAAATCTTTAAAAAATATGTATCCCACTAAAAAATATTAAATCTGTTCTCAGCTCCAGGATTAGATTTCACCTGGAGACATTGTTTTCCAGCCTTGGTGTCAATAGATGGGAAGCATAAGAGGCGAGGAAAATCTAAAAGAACCAGAGCGCGAGAGAGAGAGAGAGAGGTGAGATGGGCTGAATCCCACCAGTGGGACAAAAAGGGACAGAGGATGATGATGCCACAGGATCCTTGCACATGCTGTTCCCAACTCTCACCACCTCCCAAAATTAATGTCTGTTGGGCTCTGAGCTCTCAGTGCAGACCTGGCTTCCTCAGGGAAGCCCCCTCCCCAAGCCTAGCCCCCGATACACCTGGGACCCCTTCATTCCCCCTCGGCGCTGCATTGGTTTTGTGTCTGGTTGTGTGATGCTTTGGTTTACGTCGGAGGTAGTGCATGGCCAGCCACAGGGACCCAACTCATCCCCCCTGCGACTGATCACCATAGCTCCAACCCCACTTGCCCCAGAGAACCAACAGATGCAGTGTGGCCCAGGCCCTCCCCCCCCCCTCCTGACCCCATAAATCCCATGGCTGGGGGCCAGCATTGTGGCCCAGTTGGTTAAGCCGCCTCCTACAATGAGCTCCAGCTGGGGTCCCAAGAGCTCAGCTTCCGATCCAGCTCTCTGCTTAATGCTCCTGGGAAAGACACGAGTGATGGCCCAAGTACTTAGGTCCACTGCCACTCATGTGGGAAACCCAGATGGAACTCCAGGCTCCTGGCTTTGGCTTGGCCCAGCCCAGGTCCCACCCCCACCCCTTGCTCTTGCACACCCCACGCTGTCTACTCTGACACCTCACAGCCTGCAAAGCTGAACACCAGGGCCACTTGTGGCATGTCTGCAGGTTCCCAAAAGTGTGTCTTGGGGCCTGTGCGAGGGGCTGGCCAGCAGGAGAACCCACCAGGCCTTCAGTTGACAAAAGGGGGCACAGCCCATGGAGGGAGGGGCTCACCGGGGACTCCATGGCACTCCGCTTCAGCCCCACAGCTGCCTGGCTGGGATCTTCCAGGAGTCCACCAGGAGGTCCCAGCCAAGAAATGCAGCTCTGCTGACTGCCCACACCCTCCACCCCACACCAGGTAAGAGACCACCTGGTGAGTCCACTGTCTTCATCTCTGGACAGCCACCTCCTCTACGGCTCCCTGGAGGTCGGACTCCTGGCCTGCACAGGCCACGACCCTCGCCTTCTCACCTGGGAAGCTGCTAGGTGTGGAGACAACTGGGAATGACAACCGAGCCGGGAGCTTCCAAGCTCATTCCCACTGTGAGCTGCGGGAGCTCAGTTCCGCTGAGGACCACTAGGGGGCGGTGTGTAGCACACACTTTCCTCCTCCCCAGGCATGGGCGAGGGGACTGGGGCGTTTATCCGCTAGCTCCCAGCATGTCCTCCGCGGAAGGGCAGAGTTCCAGCCTGCTCCACCTGCACCGATCCCTCTAACAAGTCCTCCTGTCTTCCAGGGTGGGAAGAGGACTAGTTATTCCAATAGCACCATAAGTGCAGGCCTAACAGCCAAGGAGAACATTTAAAGGGAAGTAAACAGGCAGCCATTCTTACCTGTGCGATCCACATCGGTGGACTGAACCAGCCGCGGACTGAAAATAATGGGGACTGCGCCTGTACTGAACGTGGAGGGAAAGCCCTTGCTGTTAGTCCCTAAATGATAAAGGGTAAACTAAAATTTGTGCTGTATTGTTTTTTTTTTAAGATTGTATTCATTTATTTGAGAGGTAGAGAGAGAGAGAGAGAGAGAGAGAGAGAGAGAGAGAGAGAGAGGTCTTCCATCTGCTTGTTCACTCTCCAAATGGCTGCAACAGCCAGAGCTGCGCCAATCTGAAGCCGGGGGGAGCCAGGAGCTTCTTTCTAGTCTTCCATGTGAGTGCAGGGGCCCAAAAGCTTGTGCCATCTTCTGCTGCTTTCCCAGGTCATAGCAGAGAGCTGGATTGGAAGAGAAGCAGCCAGGACATGAACCGGCGCCCATATGGGATGCCGGCACTGCAGGCAGAGGCTTAGCCCACTTCGCCGAAGTGCCAGCCCCTGTATCATGTGTCAAAAGCAGGCTAGAGGTGATTTAAAGTATATGAAAGGATGTGCAGCGCTGCCACTGTGGCATGTTGGGTAAAGCCGTTGCCTGCTGTGCCAGCATCTCATGTGGGCACTGGTTCAAGTCCTGGCTGCTCTGCTTCTGATCCAGCTCTCTGCTACGGCCTGGGAAAGCAGTGGAAGATGGCCCAAGTCCTTGGGCCCCAGTACCCATGTGGGAGACCCAGAAGAAGCTCCTGGATTCAGATCAGCCCAGTTCTGACCATTGCAGCCATTTGGGAAGTAAACAAGCAGATGGAAGATCTCTCTCTCTCTCTCTCTCTCTCTCTCTCCTTCTGCCTCTGTAACTCTGCTTTTCAAATAAATACATAAATCTTTTAAAAAGAAAAGAAAAAATTATGTACATAGCTTCTAGGCTGGTTCCATGCTTAGGGTCTATATAGGTTCTATGCTAGGTTTCAAATTAGGTTCTAGGCTAGCTTCTATGCTAATTTCTATGGTTAACGCCTATGGTGTGTTCTATGGTTAGGTTCTATGTTGCGGTTCTAGGCTGTGTTCCATGATTAGGTTCTATGCTTAGGCTCTGTGCTAGGTTCTGTGCTTGGGAACCTATTCTGTGCTTAGTTTTTATGCTAGGTTTCATGGTTAAGTTCTAGGCTGGATTCTATAGTTAACTCCTATGCTAGGTTTCATGGTTAAGCTCTGTGTTGAGGTTCTACACTGGGTTTCATGTTTTGGTTCCATGCTTAGGTTCTAGGCCAGATTTTATGTTTAGGTTCTAGGCAAAGTTCTATGCTTAGGTTAGATTCTAGACCAGGTTCCAAGCTTGAGGCCTAGACCAGTTTCTATTCTAAGTTCTATGTTAAATTCTATGCTTAGTTCTAGGTTAGGATCCATGCTTAAGTTCTTTTTTTTTTTTTATTTGACAGATAGAGTTAGATAGTGAGAGAGAGAGAGAGAGAGAGAGAGAGAGAGAAAGGTCTTCCTTCTGTTGGTTCACTCCACAAATGACCACTACAGCAGGCTCTATGCTAATCCGAAGCCAGGAGCCAGGTGCTTCTTTCTGGTCTCCCATGCAGGTGCAGGGCCCAAGCACTTGGGCCATCCTCCACTGCCCTCCTGGACCACAGCAGAGAGCTGGACTGGAAGAGGAGCAACCGAGACTAGAAGCCAGCACCCATGTGCGATGCCGGCACCGCAGGTGGAGGATTAACCAAGTGAGTCACGGCACCGGCCCCTATGCTTAAGTTCTAGGCTAGGTGCTGTGCTTAGCTTCTATGATAGGTTCCATGGTTCAGTTTCTGTGCATAAGGTTCTAGGCTAGGTTCTATGTGAGGATCCATGCTTAGGAGGTTCTAGGCTAGGTTCTATGTTAGAGTCTATGGTTAACTCCTATGCTAGATTCCATGGTTAAGTTCTTGTTGAAGTTCCATGCTTAGGTTCCATACTAAGGTTCTATGCAAGAGTTGCTATGCAAAGCTCTATTCATGTTCTATGCAAGATTCTAAGCAAGGTTCTGTGCCATTTTATAGCATGGACCTGAGGATATGTGGGTTTTGGGATCCTCAGGGAGTCCTGAGACCAATACCCATGGATACAGAAGGACAATTGCACACACACACACACACACAGGCTTCCACATGTGTGCATCAACTAGCAGAATCCAGAATAAGTACACACTTATGAAGTGCAAAACTTAGTATTCACCATCATTTCACCATATTCATTATCATTTATCAAGAACTGATTTGTGAACAAGAATCTTAGCTAACCATAAATTGAACAAGCTAATTTGTGGGTGAATAAATGCAACAGGGAAAGCTACAGGAAAATTACCCAAAAGGTTTATAAACACATCACAGTGATAAATACTTATGAGACACGTGGTAAATTTGTTTTGATCCTTTCGCATGGGTGGGACCAAGGGCTGCATTCACCCCCATGTCAGCCTCCCCATTCCTCTGAGGCTCTGAGGTACCCCAAGGGGAGAAAGTCCTGGAGTCCCACAGAGCAGATGCTCAAAAGGTAGGCTCTTTCCCCCACACCTCTCCCATTGCCAGATGATGCTTCAAAGGAACCAAGGCAGGGATCAGAGGGGAAGGAGGGTGCAGTCCATGCTTCTCTGGACTAGCTCCTCACACTCACACACACACACACACACACACTGAAGAAGCATGAACAGACTTAAGAGATGTGTAGGACACCACCAAGTGTGCCCATGTGTGCATAATGGGAGTCCCACAAGGAGAGAAGAAAGAGTGTTTGCAAAACATACATGACACGAAATAATGACCAAAATCCTCAGAAAGTCTGCAAACTCAAGGAGCTCAACCAACTCCGTGTGTGGTAGACAAACACACTCAATCTCTTCCATCTGTATCTCTTGGCCACTTCCTCTGTCCAGGCCTTTGTAACCTGACATCTCATCTCCTACCTGAACCTTCAGCAGTGGACAAGATAGGCAAGCACGACCTGGTGGAGCTCCGGTCTAGACAAGGAGGTAGATAACCCAGAATCACGAGACCTACTAAGGTCAAGATGTGGCAAGCGTTGAAAGGAAAGACACAATCACGTGCTGATGACTGGACAGCAGAGGGCGGCCAAGGACGGTCTCCCAAGGAGATGCCAATGGACCTTAAGGATGAGAGGAGAACCAGGACTCCCTGGGGCAGAAGAAACTGGGGCGGGGACAGTTTGCAGGAGGACCAAGACGGAAACCACAGTGAACGAAGGCAACAGCAAGAGGGATGAGGCCAGGCGTGTCGGTGGGTGTTTGGATTTTATTCTAAGCAGGGAGAGGGCAAACCTGGGTACAGCTGTTTGGCGGGCTTTGCTCTGATGGCATTTGTGTTTTGAGTCCACTCTGGGCACTCTATGGAGAATGAGAGGGTGGAGGGGTGTGGCCGTTTATATGTCCTGAGATGACCAACCACACCATTTTCCCCATCCTATGGCCACCTTGACGTATGACAAGTGGCGTCTACATACATCCTCCTCTTCTAGGGTCTGGCACAGCGTGACAGTCTGGCTGGCTCAGAAAAGATAAGACTGCTTCTTTCTTGTTCACTTTGGGATCCCTGGAGTGTGTGTATGTGTGTGTGTACGTGTGGATGGGTGGGGGGTGGTCCAAGAAATCCCAGCGCCCGCAGCCAGGCTGCCAAGCTGGGAGGAAGCCCAGAGCAAGTGGACGGGCCCCAGCCGGGGGTCGCAGGCCACAGCTGCCATCAACTCCCAGACCCTTCCGCAATGCCAGCTCTGCCCTGGCCAAGTTCCTGACCCGCCCTGGCCTCCATCAACCACGAGCATCGGAAAGGGGCTGCTCTACACCCCACTCCGTCTGGAGAGGTGAGAGACTCAAAGGTGGATAGCACAGAGGCCTGTGGCTTGTACCAGGCATGAGCTCGAGGCGGAGAGAAGCAAAAGAGGCGCTCAGAGGCGGATCGCTTTTGGGGGGAGAGGGGAGGGTCGCCGCATTAAGAAGAGGCAGAGACCCAAGCCAGGCCAGCGCAGCGATCCCGCGGAGCCCACTGGCCCCCCGGGCCGGCCCTGGACGACTACATCTCCCAGCAGCGCCTGCTCGGGCCGCGGGAAGGGGAGGAATAAAAAAAAAAAAAAAAAAGTTTGGGACAAGCATTCCCGGAATGCGCTTCCTGCCGGCGCGCGGGGCGCGCGCGCTCAGGGCGGGCGGGGGACGGCGCGGCCTCTGCCGGGGGCCGGGGTGGGGAGGGGGGGCGGTGCGGGGGCGCGCACTGGCCCGGCCGGCCGGGCCCAGCATGGCCGAGCCGCTGCTCAGGAAAACCTTCTCCCGCCTGCGGGGCCGGGAGAAACTTTCCCGGAAAAAGTCCGACGCGAAGGAGCGCGGTGAGGCTGGGGCGGGGCAGGAGGAGAGGGGGAGGGCATGGGGAGAAAGGATCGGGGACCGCCGGGCCCTGCGCGGCCTGGGATGGTGGGGTGGGGGTCCCCGGCGCCCCGAGGAGGGACAGCTCTGGGGTGGGAGAATGCGGGGCAGCTCCCTCCACTCCGCCCCCCGCTGCGTGCCGGGGCGCCTGGAACCCTGGCTCAGGCAGGGGTCCCTGAGAGGAAGGGGCCATGGACCGTTATGTGCGTCTTGGTCCCGTGGGGTGCCAACGCCACGGGCTCCAGGGAGGCCCGGGAGGGGGGCCTAGCCCCGACAGGAAATGGGGCCACTACGAACCAAACGAACGGGCTGGGAGGCCCGGGGAGGGGGGTTGCGAGGGAGGCGGAGGGGATGGGGTGGGGGGCTGCAGGAAGCTGGGGGGGGGGAACAGCTCCCAGGATACCATCCTTGTGAAACAAACAGGGAAACTGAGGCACATAGCAGTTGGCCCATTTGCCCAGGGGTCAGGTAAAGTTGACTTCACAGGAGAGCAGCTCTTGGGAGTGTGCTGTTGCTAAGAGAGACCCCACCCCACCCAACCACCCACCCAGAAAGAACCTTGGGGGAGATGACCAGAGGAGGAAGAGGTGGAGGAAGAGGAAGGGGGGTAGCTTCAGCAGACTGGCAAGACCAGACCTTGGAGAAACAGGACTGGGCGGGGGTTTCCCAGAGGGAATGAGTTAAAGGAGGAAGAGCCTCTTCCCCCACCCCCCCACCCCCAGTTACCAAAGATGCCCAAGGTTTCCCAGAAGGGCCAGGAGAGGGGACCAGGTGCCCACACAGGGATACGGCCTGTGATGTCACAGGGGGAGGGGGCTGGAGCAGGCTCAACACACTGATGGGGGGGGAGCTGCCAGGAGGAGGGGGAGGAGGAGGAGGAGGAGGACAAGGACGACGAGACCCCCAGGTCTGGTGCTAGCTGTCACTCAGGCCTGCTCCTGTGTGTCTCCAATGGCTGGGATCACTCCAGGGAAGGGAGGGACCCCCATTTCATGGGAGAGACACGGAGCCCCTGAGGAGAGAGGAAAACTACTTGCCCAGAGTCACCGGGTGAAGAGGGAAGGGGGGCTCAGTGCCAGGGTTCAGGAGAGTGAGGGAAACATGGGGGAACCTGCCGAGGACCCCTAAGACTGCAGGGTGTGGGCTGTTAAGTTAACCATGGAGATCTCTCTCAGTTCCAAATGCAACAGCAGGGCCCCCAGGAGCTGGGAATTTATCCCAGGCCTGGCCAGGGCTGGGTCTACCATGGGGAGGGGGCCAGGCAGACACCCCAGACTGGGAGCTGCTCTGGCACAGGGAGGGGAGAAGGGGCGGTGGAGGGGGTGCTGAGGAGCTGGGTCTCACTCCCCTCGCCCTCCACCAGGTCGCCCACCCCAGCGCCCCGAGCCTGGCCCTCCAGAGCTCGAGCCCCAGGCCCCCGAGGGACCCCAGGCTGCAGCGACAGCCGCTGTGACGGCGGCAGCGGCAGCGAGTCCCCCCAGCCCGGAGGCATCGAGGAGCCCAGGGCGCGGCGCCTACCTGCAGAGCCTTGAGCCCAGCAGCCGGCGATGGGTGCTGGGCGGGGCCAAGCCGCCCGAAGAGGCCGCCGCGGGGCCCCGGGCTCCTGGCAGCGGCGGCTGCGGTAGTAGCGGCGGCGGGGAGCCCGCCGGCGAGATCTGGTACAACCCCATCCCTGAGGAAGACCCCAGACCCCCAGCTGCTGAGACCTCGAGTCCACAGCCCGGCTCGGCTGAGCCCGATGGCCTGACCGCACAAGGTAAGAGCGAACATGTCACCCAGAACCGCCAGCACCTGCCAGCTGAGCCCACGAGGTGAGCACCAGAGCCCCGACCCCTGAGCCTGCGTGCCCTAACCCCACAGGTGCGGCCCCCGCCAGCCCGCCCACCAAGGCATCCCGCACTGCAAAGTCCCCCGGCCCGGCCAGGCGCCTGTCCATGAAGATGAAGAAGCTCCCGGAGCTGCGGCGCCGGCTCAGCCTCAGGAGCACCCGCGCCGGCCGCGAGCGAGACAGGAGCGCCCCCGCGGGCTCCGTCATCAGCCGGTACCACCTGGACAGCAGCGTTGGGGGTCCCGGGGGACGGGCGGCGGGGGCTGGGGCCGCTCGCGGCCCCAGGGCCGGTTACCTCAGCGACGGGGACTCACCCGAGCGCCCAGCAGGAGGACCCCCGTCACCCACGGCCTTCCGGCCCTACGAGGTGGGCCCTGCCGCCCGGGCGCCCCCGGCCGCACTCTGGGGTCGCCTCAGCCTGCACCTGTACGGGCTCGGGGGGCTGCGGCCGGCACCTGGCGCCACCCCCAGGGACCTGTGCTGCCTGCTGCAAGTGGACGGCGTGGCCCGGGCCCGAACCGGGCCCCTTCGAGGGGGCCCTGATTTCCTGCGGCTGGATCACACCTTCCACCTGGAGCTCGAGGCCGCCCGGCTCCTGCGGGCCCTGGTGCTGGCGTGGGACCCTGGTGTGAGGCGCCACCGGCCCTGTGCCCAGGGCACTGTGCTGCTGCCCACCGTTTTCCGAGGTAGGGATGCCAGGCCCTGCATCTGGGGGAGGGGCGGGGCACAAGACCCCCTCTAGACGAAGGGGCGTGGCTGGGAGACAAGCACCTGCAGCGAGGAGCCCCATCGCCACCCTATGTCCTCTCAGGCTCCCAGGCCCAGCAGCTGGCCGTGCGCCTGGAGCCCCAGGGACTGCTGTACGCCAAGCTGACCCTGTCCGAGCAGCAGGAGGCGCCGCCGGCGGCCACGGCTGAGCCCCGTGTCTTTGGCCTGCCCCTGCCCCTGCTCGTGCAGCGGGAGCGGCCCCCCGGCCAAGTACCCCTGATCATCCAGAAGTGCGTGGGGCAGATCGAACGCCGGGGACTGCGGGTGAGTGCCCAGCATAGACCTCCAGCCCCACCACCAGAGGGCCCTGATCAGCCTGTAGCGCCCCCACCCACACTGTCCATCCCCGCCCCCCAGGTAGTGGGCCTGTACCGGCTCTGCGGCTCGGCTGCAGTCAAAAAGGAGCTTCGCGACGCCTTTGAGCGGGACAGTGCCGCCGTCTGCCTCTCCGAGGACCTGTACCCTGATATCAATGTCATCACTGGTCAGCACGGCAACCCCTCCCCCGCTGGAACCTCACCCTGCTGCCCTCCCCTCCTTACCCCTCCCCCACCCCACCCCCTCTCCCTGCCAGGGCCCGGGCAGCTCTGACCGCAGCGGGGCCCTGTCTCCGCAGGCATCCTTAAGGATTACCTCCGGGAGCTGCCCACCCCGCTCATCACCCAGCCCCTGTACCAGGTGGTCCTGGAAGCCATGGCCCAGGGAACCCCAAACAGAGCTCCTCCAGGCCCCGAAGGCACCCGGCAGCTCCTCAGCTGCCTGCCCGACGTGGAAAGGGTGAGTCAGGCCTGGTGGGAGACACACGCACACATGCACACACACAGGAGTGGGTTCAAGGCAGGGCTCTGCCTTCCCCTCCAGAAAAAAAACATGGGATTATAATACCGCACAGATAACCAGCCTTAGTAGGTCAGCCACCTCCCACCCATGACACCTGGAGCCGAGCAGGTGTAGTCTCCCGCAGGTGCAGCAAGGGTCCCACCTTGCCCGCCTCACGCCTCCCTCCCCCCAACCCTCTCGCCCAGGCCACACTGACGCTTCTCCTGGACCACCTGCGCCTCGTCTCGTCCTTCCACGCCCACAACCGCATGACCACGCAGAACCTGGCCGTGTGCTTCGGGCCCGTGCTGCTGCCAGCGCGCCAGGCGCCCGCACGAGCCCGCATCCGCGGCTCCGGCCCAGGCCTCGCCAGCGCGGTGGACTTCAAGCGCCACATCGAGGTGCTGCACTACCTGCTGCAGTCTTGGCCAGGTGAGCCCGCCCCAGGCGTGCGCCACCAATCCCAGCCAGGCCGCCAGAGCACAGCCCTTCCCCGGCAGCCAATCATAGGCTTGGATTAGAGGCAGGCCACGCCCCCTCGCCGGGAGGGGTAAATACATGGTTACCTTAGCAACTAGTTCAGATCCGGCCAATCCGTCTTTGCTGTGGCCAGAGGCCCCGCCCCTGGATGGACCAATCACAGGCCCGGTTGCCTCAGCAACCAGGTCCCACTCCACCTTTCCACAGCCAATCAGACACCTAGTTACGAAAGCAGCCACCAGAAGGTCTGGCTGCTGCTGCCGTGCGTGACACCATCACAAACCCTTCCTCTCCCCCTTCAGATCCCCGCCGGCCCCCAGAGGCTCCGGACGTGGCACCGTACTTGCGGCCCAAGCGGCAGCCGCAGCTGCATCTGCCATTAGCGGGTCCCGAAGTGGTGACTCGGCCGCGCGGCCGGGGAGGCCCAGAAAGCCCGCCTAGCAACCGCTACGCTGGCGACTGGAGCGTTTGCGGGCGGGACTTCCTGCCTTGTGGGCGGGACTTCCTGTCTGGGCCCGACTACGACCACGTGCCAGGCAGTGACAGCGAGGACGACGAGGACGAGGCGGGCGAGCCAAGGAGCGCCGCTGACTTCGAGGACGACTTCGACGCGCCCTTCAACCCGCACCTGAACCTCAAAGACTTCGACGCCCTCATCCTGGACTTGGAGAGGGAGCTCTCCAAGCAGATCAACGTGTGCCTCTGAGCCGGTAGGGTGGGGCGGGGCGATGCCACGTTACCAAGGACCAGGCTCTGGGTTGCTAAGGCGGCGCCCTTAGCAACGACGGAGGCGGACCAGACCTGTTGCTTAGGCGGAGCTCCTGGTTGCTAGGGAGTTGCCAAGGGTCCAGCTGCCCATCATTCCGTTTCCTGGGGCCCAGTGCCTAGGGCAGGGGGCCTGTCGGGACTCGCTGTTGTGGCGTCTTCCTGCCAAGCACCGAGGGCTTCTCTTCTTGTTGGTGCCCACAGGCACTTCTCCCGCTTTGCTAGGCCGGACTCTCTTGCCTCCCGTTGGCCCGGGAGAAAGGGGGGCCGGGGGAGAGGGGGATACGCCGAAGTTACTGTGAGCGTCACCCTGGGATGGCGAGACACCCCCTTGTCAGTCCTCTTGCTGCTGCCAACCCGATCAGTATTAGCTTTGAGCACTGCACTGTCTGTCCCTCCCCTGGCCGACCCCAAGGACAAGGACTATCACGAGGCGCTGTTGTGTGTGTGCGCACGGGGGGAGGGGGTTGAGGGGCAGCCCCTTACCCTGGGCTCTGGCTGCACAGGGGCAACCTGGGGCCAATGGGAGAACATCTGGACCCTACACCCTCCCGCCGCCCAGGACTTCCTCCCACCAGCAACCTGACAGAGCAGGGTCTGGCCCTTGTCCTCCCTCCCTGCTCCTCCCCCTCCCCTGAAATAATGGAGCACTTAACCCCTCCCCTTGTGGGAGGGCTCCCCACCCCTGAGGCATCAGGCTGGGGAAGACTTTTTGGTACGGAAAATATTTATTGCTTCCGTGCGTGTCGCGTGTCCTGTGTGTGAGGACTCGTGTGCGTGGGCGATGCCTGGAGGTGACCACAGAGGAGGGAACTGGGGTTCGCGGTGCCCAGCACCCTGGGACCCCCCACCCCACACCCACCGCGGTGGCCAAGCGGGGTCCCCTCCTGCCTCTTCTCCCCTTCACTCCCGTCTTCGTGGACAATAAATCGATATGCACAGGTTTCAGAATCGGGTCCTTTGGGCCCCCTCGCGGGTCAAGAAGTGGTTTTGTCCACTCTGTAAGAGGGGAATGGGGAGAGGGCGTGGTTGGGGGGCAGGGCAAAATGTCTCCAGGGACCACCAGAAATCCTCCTCCCTCAGAGTTGACTTGGGCCCAGGGCAGGTGGGTAGGGGGCGGCGTGCAGGGGTGGGAAGGGGGCTGAGATCGAACCCGTGGGATGGGCCCAGCACCAGTGGGCGGAGTGGGGGGGCAGCATGCAGGGCTGGGAAGGGGTCCAGATGTCCTGACCAGCGGATGGGCCCAGGGAAGGTGGGCAGGTCGGGGACCAGGGTGGGCAGGGGGCCGGGCGTCCTGACCAGCAGGCCTCAGACAGCAATGGAGCCATCCCGGAAGTCCGTCCGCCCAATGAGAATGTTCACCACCACCGGGTGGCCATCCCGGCACTGCTCCTGGGCATCACGGAGCACGCTGGCCACCTGCTCCTCGTGGTCGCGAGACAGCAGCAAGCCCCGGGCCCCCAGCCCCATGGCTGCCTTGTGATAATCTGAAAGAAGAGGCTGAGTCAGACAGCGGTGGAGACCCAGCCTGTCACACACTGGCCTGGGGATCTAGTCAGATGGTGGCAGAAACCCAGCCTTTAACGCACTGGCCTGGGAACCAAGTCAGATGGTGGCAGAGACCCAGCCCATCACACTGGCCTGGGATCTAGTCAGATGGTGGCAGAGACCCAGCCCATCACACTGGCCTGGGATCTAGTCAGATGGTGGCAGAGACCCAGCCCATCACACTGGCCTGGGATCTAGTCAGATGGTGGCAGAGACCCAGCCCATCACACTGGCCTGGGATCTAGTCAGATGGCAGCGAGACCCAGCCCATCACACTGGCCTGGGGATCAAGTCAGATGGCGGCGGAGACCCAGCCTGTCACACACTGGCCTGGGATCTAGTCAGATGGCGGCGGAGACCCAGCCTGTCACACACTGGCCTGACCCCACTCCAGGCCCCTCACCAGTGTAAGCCAGGCCACAGGCCACGTTGCTGCCCAGACTGGGCACCTGCTCCCGAGAGATCTGGGTCCAGCCGGCGTCGTTCCCTATCAAGGCCACCACTGGGACCTGCAGGAAGAAGACAAGGCCAGGTCATAGCCTCCAGGGTACAGCAGCTCCCTGCTCACTCAGCCCCACCCCCAGAACAACATCTCAGGACCCCAGGCTCTCGGCCCCACCACCCACCCCGCATACCCGACCCCTCCCACAGCAGCCCCGTCTGTCACCTTGTGTCTGACGAACGTGTCAAACTCGATGAGGCTATAGCCAAAGGCACCATCCCCAAACAGGCACCACACCTGGGGATGGGAGAGAGACACCCGGGAATGGCTGAGTGTGGTTCCCGGCCCCAGAAGCAGCAACTCTCCCGGTTCCGGATCAGCCCAGGCCTCACCTCGGCATCCGGCCGGCACAGTTTGGCGCCCAGTGCGAATCCTGCGCCAACTCCCAGAGTCCCAAAGGCCCCTAGGATGGACACACCGAGAGGGCAGGTGGGTGGGAAGGGGCCCAGGCGGTGCCCATCGGCTGCCCCACCCCCCTGGGGGAGGGGGACCCTTACCTGGATCGAGCCAGCGCAGGGGGCCCCGGGGCTGTACCAGGTGGGCAGCAGTGCCCACGAAGTCCCCGCCGTCCACCACCAGGATGGAGTTGTCGGGCAGAGCCTCGTCCACCAGCTGCAGCACCCGCACGGGGTTCAGGTGCTGGGCTACGGCCATCGCCGCCTTCTCCCTGGGACAGGGCGCGGCACATGAGGAGGGCCGGCAGCGGTGGCCACAGCCCACCTGGAAGTGCCCATCCCTGCCAGGCCCCGCCCACCCCACGCAGCCCCGCCCCCACCGGAAAGCCTGCTCCTTGTGGCGGTCAGCTTCCCGCAGCTCCTCTGCCCAGTCTGGGGCCCACGTCTGGCCCTGAAGGCCGTCCACCAGCTGCAGCACGAAGGAGCCCACGTCTCCTGGAGGGGAAGGAAGAGAGGGGAGGCTTCGACACGGGCTGGGGCAGCCGCAGGGAGGGTTTGAGGGAGAGGGATGCTCCTGAGCCAGCCAGGTGGGCGACCCAAGGGGGAGC
Organism: Sylvilagus floridanus; assembly: GCA_949820135.1. Classification (NCBI taxonomy): domain Eukaryota; kingdom Metazoa; phylum Chordata; class Mammalia; order Lagomorpha; family Leporidae; genus Sylvilagus; species Sylvilagus floridanus. Next base: position 106,092,770 of record OX463233.1, on the reverse strand, counting down.
TAAGACGGAGGGAAAAGCCAGGGACACGAGCACGCCCCAGGGCGCCTGTCACCCCCTTCCCCTCGGAGCCCAGATCGTGTCAATGCTGCCCCGGAGACACCATCCCCCGAACCAGCCACGTCCCCCAGCACGTTCCTGAGCCGGGCCCAGAGTGAGCCCATGAACGGCTGGTCACCCCTCCCCACCTAGGGCCCAGATGGCAGAGGGGTCAAGGGGGCATGGCCTCTGTCCCCCAGGGGGCAAAGGACATGGAGGAGGAGGCGGCAGTCACAGCCCTCCCTCGGTGCCCACGGAAGCACCCATCTGCCGGACAGCCAAGGCAAGCCCAAGCCCAGCCACAGCGAAGGCAGGGATGGAGACCAGGAGGCGCCTGCGTGCTGAGGGCGGGGCCTGGGGTGCGCTCACCCTGCACAGCCTCCCGCGGCTTCCAGAAGATGTCGGAATTGAGTAGCATCTCCTCCCGGTTGCGGTTGGCGATAATGATCTTGCTGCTGCGGCTCAGGACGCGGCCGTAGGACAGGCGGAAGTCACACACGATTCCTGGGGGGCGGGGGAGGCAGAACTCAGTGTGGACAGAGGGCCAGGTTCGTGAGGTGTGCGGGGCCAACACGCCGAGGTGATCTACCATGGTGACCCAGATGCACAAGGTTCTCCCTAGCTCTGCACCCAGCCCCACCCCCCCGCCCCGTCTGAGCTGGGTTGGCCTTGCCAATGACTGTATTTTTCTAAGACTTATTTATTTATTTATTTGAGAGCTGGAAATACAGAGAGAATGAGACAGATAGAGATCTTTCATCTGCTGGTTCACTCCCCAAACAGCCACAACACACAACAGCTAAGGCGGGGCCCGGGCAAAGCCAGGATTCGGGAGCTCCATCCGGGTCTCCCATGCAGGTGCAGGCGCCCGAGCACTTGGGTCATCTCTTCTGCTGCCTCTCCCCAGGCACACTAGCAGGGAGCTGGATCGGAAGTGGAGCAGCCAGGACTCGAACCAGCACCCATATAGGAAGCGGGCAGTGCAGGCAGTAGCTTTACCCGCTACACTGCAACACCAGCCATGAGAGTGGCTTTGGCCAATGTGGTAGAAGTGACACGACTCGAGACTGAGACAGGTTTCAAGAGGCCTAACCCCCCCCTCTCTCCCCTAACTCCATGTTTGCCCAGCCCTCCTCCCCCAAGTAGCTCAGTCGGGGGGGGGGGGCGGTTGAGAAACACACAGAGAGCAGTGGGGGGCGGTGAGGGCAGAGCACCCAGTGATCCCAGCTAGAGCCAGCCAGCAAACCCCTCCTGCATCAGCACAGACTGCCACCTGCTGCTGCCGAGCCCAGCCAAAGCCCCAAGAACCAATCCCACCCGCCATCTGCAGCAGGGTCCTGAGACACTGTAAGCACACTTTAAGCCATTGAGCTTGGGGACAGCTGTCACAGTCCCTCACTGCACAAATCACTGGACGGCGGACGCACCCAAGCCCAGTGGTCGTGTATAGGTCTACGGCGGGGTGGTTTAACTGCCCAGGGAGTCCGTGTGCATACACACACAACGCCATTGCTAAGCAATGCAGTTTCGAAAAGCGCCAGGGAGTTGCCAAAAGGCCATTGAAAAAACAGAGTTCGACAGCAAGTTGATTTTACACTTATCTTAGCCAAAAAGCCAAGAAGCGATAGCAAGTTTATTTTTGATGCCGGAATTTTTTTTTTTAAATCACTGGGGCACAGCAGGTTAAGCTGCCATCTGTGATGCCCGCGGCCCCCTATCAAAGCAAGTTCGAGTCCCGGCTGCTCGGCTTCCTAGAGAGCTCCTTGCTAACATGCATGGGAAGGCAGCAGAGGACGCCCCGAGTCCTCGGACCCTTCCTGTCTGCACAGGAGACTCGGATAGAGCTCCTGGCCGTTGGGAACATTTGGGGACTGAACCATGGCTGGAACATCTTTTCTCTGTCACTCTGCCTTTCAAAATAAATAAATCTTTAGGGGCTGGCACTGTGGCGCAGTAGGTTAATCCTCCGTCTACAGCGCCGGCATCCCATATGGTCACCGGTTCTAGTCTGGCTGCTCCACTTCCAATCCACCTCTCTGCTGTGGCCTGGGAAAGCAGAAGATGGCCCAAGTCCCTGGGCCCCTGCACCTGCATGGGAGACTAGGAAGAAGCACCTGGCTCCTGGCTTCGGATTGGCACAGCTCCAACCGTTGTGGCCATTGGGGAGTGAGCCAACAAATGGAAGACCTTTCTGTTTCTCACTCTCATTGTCTGCAACTCTACCTCTCAAATAAATAAAATCTTAAAAAATAAATAAATAAATCTTTAAAAAAAACATGGAGGGGGTGGCCTAGTGCTGTGGCGTAGCTTGTAAAGCCACCATCTACAGCACCGGAATCCCGTATGGGTGCCAGTTCAAGTCTTGGCTGCCCCTCTTCTGTTCCAGCTCCCTGCTAATGTGCCTGGGAAAGCAGTAAAGGATGGCCCAGGTCCTTGGGCCCCTGCACCCATGTGGGAGACTGGGAATGAGTTACAGGATCCTGGTTTTAGCCTGGCCCCGCCCTGGCTGTTGCAGGCATCTGGGGAATGAGCCAGCAGAGGCCCTGATAGGCAGGGGTAGGGTCGCAGCAGTGAAGGGGGGACCCTTGGGGAGGCCCACCTGCCAGAATGACCACATCTGCCTTCTTCAGGGCAGCGCCCCGGTTCTGCCGGATGTGTAGGGGGTGGTTGCGGCCCAGCAGCCCCCGGGCCATCCCTCCCAGGAAGCAGGGGACGCCCAGGGTCTCCACGGCAGCCCTGAGGGGTGAGGTAGATCAGAGGTCAGCCTTGGCCTGCCCTTCCCTTCCCCCAGCAGACACCCCAAGGACTGGGGACCAGGAAGAGGTTAAGAAGGGCTGGGCTGGGGCTGCTTCTCACCGGAGCTTGTCGGCAGGCGTCGGGGGCAGCAGAGCCTGGCTCCCAAGCACCAGCAGGGGCCTCTTGGCACGGCTCAAAATCTCCACGCAGCGCTGAACCTGGGGCCAGAGCTGAGAGTCACCCTGGGGCCCTGAGATCCAGGTGCCTGGCTCAGGGAGACAGGTGCACAGGGCCATGCCCACCAGGGAGACAGGTACACTAGGCCCTGCCCACTCAGGGAGAGAGGTGCACAGGGCCGTGCACACCAGGGAGACAGGTACACTAGGCCCTGCCCACTCAGGGAGACAGGTGCACAGGGCCGTGCACACCAGGGAGACAGGTACACTAGGCCCTGCCCACTCAGGGAGACAGGTGCACAGGGCCGTGCACACCAGGGAGACAGGTACACTAGGCCCTGCCCACTCAGGGAGACAGGTGCACAGGGCCGTGCACACCAGGGAGACAGGTACACTAGGCCCTGCCCACTCAGGGAGACAGGTGCACAGGGCCGTGCACACCAGGGAGACAGGTACACTAGGCCCTGCCCACTCAGGGAGACAGGTGCACAGGGCCGTGCACACCAGGGAGACAGGTACACTAGGCCCTGCCCACTCAGGGAGACAGGTGCACAGGGCCGTGCACACCAGGGAGACAGGTACACTAGGCCCTGCCCACTCAGGGAGACAGGTGCACAGGGCCGTGCACACCAGGGAGACAGGTACACTAGGCCCTGCCCACTCAGGGAGACAGGTGCACAGGGCCGTGCCCACCAGGGAGACAGGTACACTAGGCCCTGCCCACTCAGGGAGACAGTTGCACAGGGCCGTGCACACCAGGGAGACAGGTACACTAGGCCCTGCCCACTCAGGGAGACAGGTGCACAGGGCCGTGCACACCAGGGAGACAGGTACACTAGGCCCTGCCCACTCAGGGAGACAGGTGCACAGGGCCGTGCACACCAGGGAGACAGGTACACTAGGCCCTGCCCACTCAGGGAGACAGGTGCACAGGGCCGTGCACACCAGGGAGACAGGTACACTAGGCCCTGCCCACTCAGGGAGACAGGTGCACAGGGCCGTGCACACCAGGGAGACAGGTACACTAGGCCCTGCCCACTCAGGGAGACAGGTGCACAGGGCCGTGCACACCAGGGAGACAGGAACACTAGGCCCTGCCCACTCAGGGAGAGAGGTGCACAGGGCCGTGCACACCAGGGAGACAGGTACACTAGGCCCTGCCCACTCAGGGAGACAGGTGCACAGGGCCGTGCACACCAGGGAGACAGGTACACTAGGCCCTGCCCACTCAGGGAGACAGGTGCACAGGGCCGTGCACACCAGGGAGACAGGTACACTAGGCCCTGCCCACTCAGGGAGACAGGTGCACAGGGCCGTGCCCACCAGGGAGACAGGTACACTAGGCCCTGCCCACTCAGGGAGACAGGTGCACAGGGCCGTGCACACCAGGGAGACAGGTACACTAGGCCCTGCCCACTCAGGGAGACAGGTGCACAGGGCCGTGCACACCAGGGAGACAGGTACACTAGGCCCTGCCCACTCAGGGAGACAGGTGCACAGGGCCGTGCACACCAGGGAGACAGGTACACTAGGCCCTGCCCACTCAGGGAGACAGGTGCACAGGGCCGTGCACACCAGGGAGACAGGTACACTAGGCCCTGCCCACTCAGGGAGACAGGTGCACAGGGCCGTGCACACCAGGGAGACAGGTACACTAGGCCCTGCCCACTCAGGGAGACAGGTGCACAGGGCCGTGCACACCAGGGAGACAGGTACACTAGGCCCTGCCCACTCAGGGAGACAGGTGCACAGGGCCGTGCACACCAGGGAGACAGGTACACTAGGCCCTGCCCACTCAGGGAGACAGGTGCACAGGGCCGTGCACACCAGGGAGACAGGTACACTAGGCCCTGCCCACTCAGGGAGACAGGTGCACAGGGCCGTGCACACCAGGGAGACAGGTACACTAGGCCCTGCCCACTCAGGGAGACAGGTGCACAGGGCCGTGCACACCAGGGAGACAGGTACACTAGGCCCTGCCCACTCAGGGAGACAGGTGCACAGGGCCGTGCACACCAGGGAGACAGGTACACTAGGCCCTGCCCACTCAGGGAGACAGGTGCACAGGGCCGTGCACACCAGGGAGACAGGTACACTAGGCCCTGCCCACTCAGGGAGAGAGGTGCACAGGGCCCTGCCCACTCAGGGAGACAGGTACACTAGGCCCTGCCCACTCAGGGAGAGAGGTGCACAGGGCCGTGCACACCAGGGAGACAGGTACACTAGGCCCTGCCCACTCAGGGAGAGAGGTGCACAGGGCCCTGCCCACTCAGGGAGAGAGGTGCACAGGGCCGTGCACACCAGGGAGACAGGTACACTAGGCCCTGCCCACTCAGGGAGACAGGTGCACAGGGCCGTGCACACCAGGGAGACAGGTACACTAGGCCCTGCCCACTCAGGGAGACAGGTGCACAGGGCCGTGCCCACCAGGGAGACAGGTACACTAGGCCCTGCCCACTCAGGGAGACAGGTGCACAGGGCCGTGCACACCAGGGAGACAGGTACACTAGGCCCTGCCCACTCAGGGAGACAGGTGCACAGGGCCGTGCACACCAGGGAGACAGGTACACTAGGCCCTGCCCACTCAGGGAGACAGGTGCACAGGGCCGTGCACACCAGGGAGACAGGTACACTAGGCCCTGCCCACTCAGGGAGACAGGTGCACAGGGCCGTGCACACCAGGGAGACAGGTACACTAGGCCCTGCCCACCAGGGAGACAGTGCACAGGGCCATGCCCACCAGGGAGAGAGGTGCACAGGGCCCTGCCCACCAGGGAGTCAAGTGCACTGAGCCCTGCCTGCCAGGGGAGGGAAGTGGTATTTACCTGCTGGGGCGATGCCTGGGGGATGTCCAGGGGCAGGGGTCCCTCAGGCTGTGGCTCCCAGGCCCCCGCGAAGAGGTTGGCCAGGTGATTCTCGAGGTACCTGTGAGATGCAGAGAAAGAAGTCAGGCAAAAAAAAAAAAAAAAGGCCAGCGCCACGGCTCACTAGGCTAATCCTCCGCCTGTGGCGCCAGCCCCTGGGTTCTAGTCCTGGTCGGGGCGCCGGATTCTGTCCCAGTTGCCCCTCTTCCAGGCCAGCCCTCTGCTGTGGCCCGGGAGTGCAGTGGAGGATGGTCCAAGTGCTTGGGCCCTGCACCCGCATGGGAGACCAGGAGAAGCACCTGGCTCCTGCCTTTGGATCAGCGTGGTGCACTGGCCATTGGAGGGTGAATAAAGGGCAAAAGGAAGACCTTTCTCTCTGTCTCTCTCTCTCACTGTCCACTCTGCCTGTCAAAAAAAAGTCAGGCAAAGGGGCTGGCGCTGTGGTGTACTGAGCTAAACCTCCACCTGCAGCACCAGCATCCCGTATGGGCACCGGTTCGAGTCCCAGCTGCTCCACTCTGATCCAGCTCCCTGCTAATGCGCCTGGGAAAGCAGAGGAAGATGGTCCAAGTCCTTGGGCCCCTGCACCTGCATGGGAGACCAGGAAGAAGCTCCTGGCTCCTGGCTTCACATCAGCTCAGCTCTGGCCGTTGCAGTCATTTGGGGAGTGAACCAGTGGATGGAACACCTCTCTCTCTCTCTCTCTCTCTCTCTCTCAGTTTCTGTCTCTACCTCTCTCTCTGTAACTCTGTCGTTCAAATAAATAAAATAAATCTTTAAAAAAAAAAAAGAGCTAGACGAGGAGAGAAGGGAATGAGGAGCAAGGGGGACAATGAAGGGAAGGAGAGGAGGAGGCGGGGGGGGGGCAGAAGAAGAGGGGGAGTGCTCTGAGCTCAGTCCACATCTGCTCCGTCCTCGCTGCTCACCCGCTGCCAGCCCCACAGCCACCTCTGCTTTCCCAACCACCAGGCTCTTGTCCTGCCTCAGGCCCTTGGCATCCCCGCTACCTAGCTCCTCTTAGCCCATGTGCAAACCAAGGAAGGGGTGAGAGGAGGAGGGAAGCATGCAGGGAGGAGGCAGGGGGTGGAGGAGGGCGAGGTGGGGGGGCCGCTCACCAGGAGACCCCCCGGGCTACCAGGCCCTTGGGTGGCTTGGCTGGCACCATCTCCTTCTGAACCATGAAGTACGGATACAGCACGTCAATGGGCAGCTCCACAAACACGGGGCCTGCGGGGGCAGGGAGGGGGGCCGGGAGGACCCCTGAGCCTGCGGCACCTCCCAGCACACCTCCCCCTTCTCCCCACCCCCACCTACCTGGGGTGCCCGACTGGGCAGCGGCTATGGCAGCCCTCAGGGTGGGCACGATGTCCCGCACCCTGCGCACGGAGGCACAGAACTTGCACAGTGGTCGGAACAGGGACAGCTGATCAATGGCTTGGAGCGCACCCCGTTTCTGGCAGGGGTGAGGCAAAGGCAGGGCAAGGGCAGAGTTATCACGGGGGCTCTCCAAGCGGCCCCTCTGGGCGTCCCTGCCCACGCCCCACCCCCACTCTCCCAGCTGGGCACCTGCAGCAGGGTGCCCGCAGCGCCACCCAGGAGCAGGACCGGTGACTGGGCTATCTGTGCATTCTTCACCGCCGTCACCGTGTTGGTGAGTCCAGGCCCCGCTGTCACTGCCGCCACGCCCACCGTGCCTGGAAAACACAGGGAATGTCCATCATCTCCCACCCCCCACCAAAAAAAACATGCCCCTCATGGCCACCCAATGATGAAGACACCGCCCCGATGCCATCGGCCCCCACCCTTACCTGTGAGGCGGGCCACGGCGTCAGCCGCAAAGACAGACGTGACCTCGTGACGTGTGTCCACCACACGGATGCCCAGCTTCTCACAGGCCACCAGCAGCGGAGAGATGTGCCCGCCCACCAGCGTGAAGAGGAAGCGCACGCCATGGGCCCGCAGCACGGCCGCCACGTTCTCCCCGCCATGCCGGGTGCTGGCCTTGTCCACCTGGGGACACAGGGAAGCGGACCCAGCTGTGTGGAGGGAGGGGCCAGAACCGCTGGGGAGAGGAGACAGGAGCAGGGTCGGAGACCAAGGGAACTTTATTCTCAGGCACACACGCGTGATCTGAGATCTCATCCGATCTTATAAACGCTCTTACAACTCAGCACCCACACAAGATCCAAAGCCTGACAGCTCACCCCTCGGCGCGGCCACACTGTCTCACTTCCAGATTGGCTGGTTCAATCAGAAAGCCAGAGCCTCCGCACAGACATCCATAACCCAAGGGGACTAGGGCAGGGGCCAGAGCGCCACTGGCTGTGACTCTTTGCTTGTCCTTGGCCATCCCCACAGGGCCCGGCAGCCAGCCAGCCAGCCAGCCAGCTGGCCGGCCAGCCTCCCTCCCAGAGCAGGGCTCCACGTGCCTGGCACGGAACCCATCTGCGGAGGACGCCAGCCCAAGCCCAGCCCCAGGCTGTTGCCCAGCCCCCCCACACACACACACACCCTTGAGGACTTTGCCTTAACTGTAAACCTCCACGCCTCTGGAGATCCGAGAGGCCTTTGGTCCCTGCTAAGGAGAAGAAGGAGCCCGGAGCAGATTCAGGAAGGAAAACTTCAGCAGAGGCACAGCTGCGGGCCGGGCAAATGTCTTTTTTAACAGAGGAGCAGCCAGCCCCTCCCAAACAATCTCTCCGGGCAAGGCAGAAACTAAAACACCGGCTTTCCACGGTCAGGCGGGGAAAAAAATTCCTCTAATGCATTATACACTTCAGGGAGCCACGGCGGCAAAGCTGTCACCGCACCTGCTCGGCGTTGAGGGGCAGGGTCTCAACATAGTGGGAGGGTCTCCCCACGCTGGGAAAGGTGATCAGGGCTCCTGGGGAAGGAGGGTGGGCCCGGGGAGGGGGAGTCTCTACCTCCGTAACCTCCCCAAGTGCCCCCTCCCACACCCTCGCGTGCAGCTCTGCAATGGACAGCCTCTCCCGACAGGTCCCTCGGCTTTTCCTCCCCTGCTACATGGCTGAGCCCCCACCCCGTATCCGGCAACCCCCCTAGCTACCTCCACGCCCCCCCACACACACACCTTGTGCAGTAGCTGATAGAAGAGCCCCAGGCGATGCGCGGCGCCCAGCAGGGCGGCCACCAGCGTCGCGCAGGCCAGCAGCAGCAAGGGGGGCACGAAGCTCCCGCCCGGGGTCTCCATGAGGCAGCACCTAAGGGAGCAAGGGCAATGCCAAGGCCCGGGCGCGACGCATCCTTCCCCGTCTCGCCCCGCGCGGCTCCTGGGCCACGCCCCTTGCAGCGCGTTTCCGCGTGCCCACGCCCCCAAGCCACGCCCCTCGCGAGCCAGCCCGGGGCGAGGCCACGCCCCCCGGGACGCCAGCGCCAGCCCCTTCCGTCACCGCGGCCCGAACTAACCCACCGCGGCAGAGGCACAGACGGGCGTTCTGTTCCCCACCTACCGATTTGTCAATGAGCCGGGGGAGGGGTGGGGAAGCCCCGCCTCTCTTTTACGAGAGGCCCTCCCCTCACCCCACTCCCGCTGCGAATCTCCGCCCCCACGTCCACGTCACCAAGAGGGGCGCGGCCACGCCCACCGGGAGAGCGGCAGCACCCTCGCGGCTTCCTCGCGCGCCGGTAGCCTGAGCCTGTGACCTTCGACCCCGGGCCACGGGTCGAGGTCAAAGTCGCATCAGGATGCTGCTTCTGACGCTGGCTCGGACCCTGAGGCCCTGTAACCTTCACCTACAGGAAACAGCGCTGACTCCAGCGATCTTTGGCGGCTTCCGAGGGTCACGTGACCCGTGTGAGCAACGGTGCCCCTTGCAGCTACTTGTCTCAGCGGCGCTCCGTAGAGCGGCCGAATGCGCGTGCGCAGAACCCCGCCCGGGCGAGAACTCTGCCCACGGCCCCGCCCACGCCCGTAAGAGCCTCATTGCTATTGGCTGTTCCGCACACAGGCCCCATCTCTCCTTCCCCTTCATTGGCTCGCGCTTCAAGCCTCAGGCCCACACGCCCCCTGGGGTCCGCTATTAGCGTCTTCGCAGGCCAAGACTTCCTCTGCGTTGCCGTGGCCGCGTATGGCCGGCCCGTGGGTGCCGAGCTCGGAGCGCGAATTCCCACAGCAGCCAGGCCGTAGCCCCCTTCCTGTTAGCCGGACGTGGACCGCCAGAGGCGACCAATAAAGCCCCGCCCCGCGGTCACGCCCCCGCCTGAAGCCACGCCCCTTCTGGATTTTTTTTTCTGGTTTGCGTGGAAGTCTCCGCGCGCCGAATTCCAGCGCCTGCCAGCTCCCGGCCTCGGATCTCTAAGGGGGGCGTCATTCTGTCACCTCTGCTGGCACTCCTCCCTCTGCCTTAGTTAGGCTGCCTCTTAGCTGCTGTTTTCAGCAAGACTCCATGAGTTTTCTGTGCGCTCTGCGTCCTCTTCCCCTCCTGAACCGGATCCAGACAGGCTGTGCAGCAGCTGGGGGGTGGGGGGGGCGTTCCAGGTCTTCCCGCCGCAGGCTCCCCAGCCCTGCCCTGAGTTAGCAGGATGAAATACAAACTTCTATCATGAAAGAGTGGTTGTCATTCCAGTTGTGCCGTGCCAGGGCTATGCCATGGGCTTTGCACCTGTTAGAGGAGTCCTGGGTGGGGCAGGCCTAAGGCGGAGGGGGGATTCCGCCTGGGCCCCCCACCCTGGGTCCCGTGGACCGACAGTATCTCAACGCTGCTGTGACTTCTGCCTTCCTCCCCATGCCTGCCTCAGAGTGTGTAGCCTTTGCCCTCTGAGAACTCGTGTTGAAGTTTCATCTCCACCGTGAGCTATTAACGAGGGTGGAAACTTAAATCTGATTCTCGTGTTTAGAGGTTCGGCATTTGGGGAGTGGTTAGGGTTAAACGTATCAGGGTAGGGCCTCTCTAATTGAGGCTCCCCAGGGAGGAAGAAGAGGCAGGGCCCGGCATGGTGGGGCTTAGAAGGTTAAGCCACAGCTTGGGTCGCCAGCACCCGGTATCACAGCCCTGTCACCCACTTGGGAGATGGAGTTCCAGGCTCCTGACTTCGGCCTGGCTGACCCAGCTGTTGAGGGCATTTGGGGAGTGGCCAGTGGATGGAAGATCTCGCTCTATGTCTGTCTGTCTCTCTCTCTCTCTCTCTCTCTCTCTCTCTCTCTCTCTCTTTCCCCCTCTCTCCCAGTCATTCAGCCAGAGAAATTCTCAGACAAGCAGGTGCTACCGTGGAAGTGGGCACAAGGGCACCATAGCTCTCTGTTGCTAAGAACACACAAATTGTGCAGAGAAGGTTAAGTTTCAAATGAAAAGAGATTTATCTTGGCTCCTGGTCCTGAGGCTTCAACCTGAGCAGTACGATCCACGCCAACTCACTGTGTGCTCTGTGAGTCATGCGCTTCTAAATACCTCACTAGTAAAACAAGAAGCATGGGAGGAGGTGGTGTTGTGGGGCCGCAGGCTAAGCCCCAACATGGGATGCTGGCGTCGCACACTGGGGAACCGGTTCCCAAGTCCTCGCTGCTCTGATTCCAATCCAGCTTCATAAAGCATCTAGAAAGGCCCAAGGGCAGGCAGTGGAGGGCGGCCCAAGTGCTTGGGCCCCTGCACCCATGTGGGAGACCCAGAGGAAGCTCCTGGCTCCTGGCTTCAGCCTGGCCCAGTCCCGACTTTTGCAAGCATTCTTTTTTTTTCTTTTAAGATGTATTGATTTGTTTGAAATGCAGAGTTACAGAGGGGGAGGGGGAGAGGGAGAGGGAGAAGGAGGGGGAGAGGGGGAGAGAGAGAGAGAGAGAGAGAGAGAGAGAGGTCTTCCATCCACTGGTTCACTCCCCAAATGGCCACAACAGCCAGAACTGGGCCAATCTGAAGCCAGGAGCCAGGAGCTTCCTCTGGCTATCCCACATGGGTGCAGGGGCACAAGCACTTGGGCCATCTTCTACTGCTGTCCCAGGCCATAGCAGAGAGCTGGATCAGAAGTGGAGCAGCCAGGACTCAAACTGGTGCCCATAGAGGACGCCTGCACTGCAAGCAGTGGCTTTACCCACTACATCACAGCACCAGCTCCAAATAAATAAATCTTAAAATTAAAACCAAAAGCATGCATTGACACAATGGTAAAGACCCCACTTGGGACACCTTGGCCCCATGTTGGAGTCCCAGCTCCACTTCAGATTTCAGTGTGGCAGGCAGCAGGTGATGGCTCGAGTAACTGGGTCCCTGCTACCCATGTGGGAGACTGAGTTTGAATTTCTACCTCCTAGTTTCAGCCCAGCCCCAGCTGTTGCATGCATCTGGGGAGTGAACCAGTGAATGAGAGATTCTCTCTCTCTCTCTCTCCCTTTCAGATAAATAACATCTTCCCAGCTGTAAAAACCCTAGACGAAGCACACGTCACACTTGCGGAAGCTGCCTGCCTCCACTCTGCGGTTGGCAGTTTCAATGCCTGCAGCCAACCTGGAAGGCGGCAAAGATTGCATCTCCTGGCAGCAACACCCAGCAGTTTGCAAAACTCTCACACCCTCCTGCCTGCTGACTGCTACAAAGCTATTGGAGTTGACCTCTGAAGGGCAGCCTGCCGCCACAGAGAGAAAGCGCCAGAGTCCACCTGTCAGTGTTTCCCAGGGCTGCTGTAATTACCCAGTGGCTGCAAACAGGCCTCCCAGAAGTCCCAGCTCAAGAAATCAAGGCATCCGGGGGCAGCAGGTACGATGCTGCTACTTGGGACTCTCGTGTCCCATGTGGGAGTGCCTGGGTTCTGGGTCCCAGTCCACAAGCCATTCCAGCTCCCTGCTAATGCACCGTGGGCAGGCAGCATGGTTGGTTCGAGTGCTTGGGCCCCTGCCACCCACATGGGAAACCCAGATGGAGCTCCTGGCTCCTGGCTTCAGCCTGACCCAGCCCTGGTTGTTGCAGTCATTTGGGGAGTGAGTCAGCGGCTGGAAAATTCATTCTCTCTCTCTCTTGCAAAAATAAATAAATAAGTCTTTAAAGAAAAAGAAGTGAGGTCCAAAGACAACTCTTCTCTGATCATCTAGGTGTTTTTTTAATGTATTCTAACAGAAATATTGAAAAGTAGCGAGTATCATGGTTGTTGGGGGGGGGGGGTCCTTGTTTAATGCACACAGGGTTTCCGTTTTGCCAAGAGAAGAGAGTTCTGGCAATGCCCCGTGGTGACTGCTGAGTAACATTTCAAGTGCCTTGAAGACTGATGAACAGATGTTTGCTTCAGTGGTTGAGGCATCCCTGGGGACACCTACGAGTCCCTTATCGCGGTGCCTGGGTGCAGGTGCCAACTCTCCTGCCCTAACGCAGACCCTGGAGGGCAGCAGGTGATGGCTCAAGTCCGTGGGGAACTGCCACCCAGGTTGGACCCCCAAATGAGTTCCTGGCTGCCAGCTTCGGCTTGACCCAGTCCTGGCTGTTGTGGCCAACTGGGGAGTGAACCAGCAGATGGGAGACCTCTCTCTCTCTCTCTCCCTCTCTCTCTGCCTCTCAAATAAAGCATAAAAACTGATTATGTTGTGGTTACATGTGCTAAAAATTCATTGAGCTGAACGCGAAATAATTCAGTTTTATTGTGTGACACTTAAAAATAAAATCATACATTGAACTTTATACATAAGTGTAAATTTACACATACCATGCGATAAACAGATTAGTTAAGATGTACTTTTTTATTTGAAAGGTAGGTTTACTGAGAGAAAGGGAGAGATGGAGAAAGAGGTCTGGGGTCAGCATTGTGGCACAGTGGGTAAAGCCACCGACTGCGATGCCACCATCCCATATGAGCACTTGTTTGTATCCCAGTTGCTCCACTTCTGTTCCAGCTACCTTGGAAAGCAGCAGAAGATGGCCCAAGTGCTTGGACTCCCACTCATGTGGGAGACCCAGAAGAATCTCCTGGCTTCAGCCTTCCCAGCACTGGTCATTGCAGCCATTCGGGGAATGAACCAGCAGATGAAAGATTTTTTGTACATGTGCATGTGTGTGTAACTCTGCTTTTCAAATAAATCTTTCTTTCTTTTTTTTTTTTTTTTTTGACAGGCAGAGTGGACAGTGAGAGAGAGAAACAGAGAGAAAGGTCTTCCTTTGCCGTTGGTTCACCCTCCAATGGCCGCCGCGGACGGCGCGCTGTGGCCGGCGCACCGCGCTCATCCGATGGCAGAAGCCAGGTGCTAGGTGCTTATGCTGGTCTCCCATGGGGTGCAGGGCCCAAGCACTTGGGCCATCCTCCACTGCACTCCCGGGCCACAGCAGAGGGCTGGCCTGGAAGAGGGGCAACCGGGACAGAATCCGGCGCCCCGACCGGGACTAGAACCCGGTGTGCCGGCCCCTCAAGGCGGAGGATTAGCCTGTTGAGCCACAGTGCCGGCCAAATAAATTTAAAAAAAAAAAAAAAACACCTCTGTGTGTTGGGAAACAGAAACTTTCCAGAACCTTCCTCCATTCTCATCTTTATGAGTTCCAGAGAAGGCACAGAGTCTGGGAATAGCAAAAAAGAAGAGATCATCATGGCCAGTTCCCCCCTGGAATGACCTGCATGACTCACAGAGGCCGAGTGACCTCCCCAAGTCTCAGCCAAGCTCGCACCAGGTCTGACTCAGTGCCTGTGTCTCAGACAGATGTTCACATAGGCTGCAAGGGCTCCTTCCCAAGCCACACTCCCGCCTCCCTCCACCAAACACAGCATCACCCACGCCTGGCCCCACACCTGCATGAGCGTCTGCCTCACAGCAGCCAGTGTGACTGGTATTTTCCATCCACACAAGCAAAGCAATGCAAACCAAGAAATCCTCACAACTGGGCATACTTTTAAATGGATAAGAACAACGAAAAAGGTGAGTAAAGCAGTTATGAGTAATTCCATAAATAATCAATCCCTAAAGATGGAAGGAAAAATAGAGACAGCCTACAAAATGTTAATTATTTGGACAGGGTGGCGGGGAGAGAGAGAGAGAGAGAGCGCCTTCCATGTGCTGGTTCACTCCCCAGATGGCCACAATGACCAAGGGTGGACCAGGCTGAAGCCAGGACCCAAGAACTCCATCCAGGTCTCCCATGTGGAGTACTTGAGCCGTCCTCTGCCATTTTCCCAGGTATATTAATGGGCAGATGGATCAGAAGTGGAGCAGCTGGGACTTGAACCTGTGCTTGTATAGCATGCTAACACTGCAGGCAGCAGCTTAACCCACCATGCCACAACACTGCCCCCTCCCCCAAGCAATGCATTGAATGCCACACCAAATGCCCATTTCTGGGCAGGTTAGTTAAACTCTCTGAGCCTCAATATGTTCAATGAAATGGGATGACAACCTCTCTTCAGAGAGTGAAACAAGTAACACATTGCTAGATGCTGACCAGAAGTCATTCTCCTGGTCTTCCTTGTAAAACAATGTCTGAGATGTAACCAGGAGCATCAACCATGGGTCCGGATGCCCTGGTGAGAGTTGTGGTCCAGGCCAATCGGATGTGAATGTGCAATGGGCAGCACACCCACACCTGGCCCTCAGAAACCTGGAGAATGTGTTCCTTGAAGGCTTCTACACTTTGCTGTGGCCTGAGCTGAACGAAGACTTGATGGGTGCAGCCACGTAAGTAACTTTGGAAGGAAGCAGTGGTTTAACACCCGTGAACCAGCAGCCACGAGCAAGACATTTATTTCTATGCAGGTGAAACGTCTGGATCTTGGGTTTCTTTATCAAAACAGCTCACACTGTGCAAGTACCTGATATGAAAGTTAGTACCAGGAGTGGGGCTCAGCAGCGATTAGAAACCAGACCACAAGGCAATTAACTGACAGGGAGCTGGCCAGAGAGACCCGCAGAGAGACAGAGAGCAAAGAGCTCATGTATGTGAGGACAGAGCCTCAGGTAGCCCTGTGCTGTCGTAAGTGACACGGCAGGTGCCTATTGACTCTGTAGCCTTTGCAGGCATGGGTAGAAGCCAGATTCCTCGTGGATGTCACCTAATCTCACCACCGTTGACAGGAGAGTGAGAGAAGTGGCGATGGAAGGGAACATGCTTGTCTCACGGGGCGCTGTCTCTCCACACAGGCTGCCATTAAGTGGTTGAGGTCTGTGATTCAGGGTGTCATGAGACTTTTTTTTTAATAATAGACATGCTTTTGTTCTGACACATTTTTTAAAGATTTATTTATTTATTTGAAAGTCAGAGTTACACAGAGAGAGAAGCAGAGAGAGAGAGTAGAGACAGGGAGAGAGGTCTTCCATCTGCTGGTTCACTCCCCAGTTGGCCGCAATGGCCAGAGATGTGCCGATCTGAAGCCAGGAGCTTCTTCCCGGTCTCCCATGTGGGTGCCAAGGACGTGAGCCATCTTCCACTGCTTTCCCAGGTCACAGCAGAGAGCTGGATTGGAAGTGGAACAGCCAGGACTCAAACCAGCACCCATATGGGATGCCGGCACTGGCTTTACCCGTTACGCCACAGCGCTGGCCCCAAGACTTTATATTTTTAATAACATAAAGGTACTTCAAAAACTTCATGAAAAATGGATTAGAGGCAAGTCTATTTTGTTGCAAAAATATTTTAAGTTCTTGTAGAGTTATTTGGTTGTATTTTATTTTTAATTAATTTTTACTTTTTAAATTATTATAATTTTTAAACATTTTGTCATATTCACTTCATATGTAGACATCGTACACATATATGCAATTTTTAAGCTTTATTTATTTATTTGAAGGAGTTACACGGAGAGAGACAGAGAGAGAAAAATCTTCCATCTGCTGGTTCACTCCCCAGCTGGCTATGATGGCCAGGGCTGGGCCAGGCCAAAGCCGGGAGCTTCTTTCAGGTCTCCCACGTGGGTGCAGGGGCCCAAGCACTTGAGCCATCTTCTGCTGCTTTCCCAGGCCATCAGCATGGAGCTGGGCTGGAAGTGCAGCAGACGGGACACAAACCAGCAACCATTTGGGTTGTGGCTTTGTCCACTATGCCATAACACCAGCCCCTGTTTTCTTTTGAAAACAGAGATATTAATATCACAGAGTGAAGGGTCCATGACCATGACCATGACGGGGGGAAGGAAGAGTACATTGTCATCTGCATGGCATACTTCAGCGAGGCAGTATTTATAACTAAATGCCCAATGATATGACATCCGCACAATTTCTATACTCTGTGCATTAACCTCCACAAATAAGAGAAAAACCTCAGGTTTGTCTTCCTGGGTCTGGCTCATTTCACTCAGCACTCTCCGGTTCACAGGACTTCCAAACGCATCTCCTGCAGCACTGGGTGCTGGGTGTTGTGGTTAAATTGCCTGTTGGGCCATCCCCCAACCCATATCAGAGCACCCAGGTTTCAGTTCCAGCTGCTCCACTGTGATTCCAGCTTCCTGCACTGCACACCTTGGAGAGGAAGCGGGTGATGACAGCAGTGCTGGGGTCCCTGCACCCACGTGGGAGACCTGGCTGGAGCTCCTGTTGTTGCAAGCATTTGGGGGAGTGAACCAGAGGATAGAAATTCAGTCTGTCTGTCCGTCTGCCTCTGTCTGCTTCTCTGCCTTTCAAATAACTATAAATAAATGCTTTAAAAAAAACACTCCCCCAAGTTTGTACCATGAGTCCCCAAAAATTACACCAAGGAGGAAATGAGATTGAGGAGGTCTCACAAGTGCTTTGGAGCACAGAAGGCAGTGAACAGCGCCACTGTCCCCTCTCCCAGCAAAAGACAAGGAGCCTACTCTCCCACGAGGCAAAAATCCTCACAACGGCTGCCTAATGAGATTCTCAAGTTGCTAAGGGCTCAGGGGCTGGCATTGTGGTGCAGCAGGTTAAGCTGCTACCTTGGGATCCCAGCATCCCCTATGGGAGCACAGGTTCAAGTCCCGGTTGCTCCACTTCCGATCCAGCTCCCTGCTAATGGACCTGGGAAGGCAGCAGGTGATGGCCCAAAGTGCTTGGGTCCTTGACAACCACATGGGAGACTTGAATGGAGTTCCAGGCTCCTGGCCTCAGCCTGACCGGGTCCAGGCTGCTGCAGCCATTTGGGGAAATGAACCAGCAGACAGACTATCTCTCTCTCTCTCTTCCTCTCTCTCTCTCTCTCTCTCTCTCTCTCTCTCTCTCTCTCTCTCTTCCTCTCTCTCTCTCAGACTCTCCCTCTTGCTCTGACCCTCTGCCTTTAAAATAAATCTTTTTTCTTTTTTTAAAGATTTTTTTATTTATTTGAAAGTCGAAGTTACACAGAGAGAGAAGGAGAGGCAGAGAGAGAGAGAGAGAGAGAGAGAGAGAGAGAGAGAGAGAGAGAGAGGTCTTCCATCCACTGGTTCACTCCCCAGGTGGGTGCAGCAGCCAGAGCTGAGCTGACCTGAAGCCAAGAGCCAGGAGCTTCTTCTGGGTCTCCCATGCAGGTGCAGGTGCCCAAGGACTTGGGCCATCCTCTACTGCTTTCCCAGGCCATAGCAGAGAGCTGGATCAGAAGTGGAGCAGCCGGGACTTGAACCAGCACCCATATGGGATGCCGGCACTGCAAGAGGTGGCTTTACCCGCTACGCCACAGCACTGGCCCCCAAATAAATCTTTTTTCTTAGGAAGTTGCTAAGGTGCTGCAACATGTGTGTTTGCACACTTCTGCTGAGAGTTGGGTCTTCATGTCGCTTGGGTTTTCTTTTTTCTTTTTGTTGAACTATGGTTCTATTCTGCAGGCAGACTGCCGGGTTTTGATGTTTGTAGGTCACTAGAGCATGAGAAGCAATGCCAGGGTTTGACAGACAGATCTCATATTTCACACTACCTCCGTGAGTGAGTGAGTGACTCATCCAGGATGTCTGTAGGAGAGCAGTGCTCTGGGTGTGAGATGGAGCAGGCGCCTGTCCGTCCAGCTCTACCTGTTCAGGGAGGCGCCCATAGACCTCGCAGCTCCAGCACACCCATGAAGACTGCCTTGCATAGCAAAGCACTTTCTAGTTTCTTTCTGAAATTTTCGAACTGTGGCAAAAAAAAGACACATCACATAAAAATCTACCGTTTTAACCATGTTTTTTTTTAAAATAAAAAAAAGTGTAACTCAGTGGCATTAAATATCCTCACACCACATCTTCCATCAGGCTGCTTCACTCCCCAGTGCCCGCAACAGCCAGGGCTAGGACCAGGCTGAAGCCGGGAGTCAGGAACTCCATCTGGGTCTCCCACATGGGTGGCAGGGACCCAAGCAACTTGAACCATCTGCAGCCTCTCAGAGTGCATGTTAATAGGAAACTGGAATCAGAAGCAGACCCAGGGGCCAGTGTTGTGGTGTACTGGGTTAAGCCACCAACTGAGACACTGGCATCTCATATGAGCGAGGGTTCAAGTCCAAGCTGCTCCACTTCCAATCCAGCTCCCTGCTAATAAAGACATCTTAGAAAGCAGCAGAAGATGGCCTAAGAGCTTGGGCCCCTGCACCCATGTGGGAGACGAGGATGGAGCTCCTGGCTCCTGGCTTCTGTCTGCCCCAGCCCTGGCCATTGTAGACAATTGGGGAGTGAACCAGCAGGTGGAAGATCTCTCTGTCCCTCGTATGTGTGAGTAGGTGTGTGTGTGTGTGTGTGTGTGTGTGTGTGTAATTCTGACTTTCAAATAAGTAAATAAGGCTGGTGCCGTGGCTCACTTAGCTAATCCTCCGCCTGTGGCACCAGCACCCCGGGTTCTAGTCCTGGTCGGGGTGCCAGATTCTGTCCTGGTTGCTCCTCTTCCAGTCCAGCTCTCTGCTGTGGCCCAGGAAGGCAGTGGAGGATGGCCTGAGTCCTTGGGCCCTGCACCTGCATGGGAGACCAGGAGAAGCACCTGGCTCCTGGCTTTGGATCAGCGCGGTGCGCCCGCCGCAGCCCAGCAGTTAAACCAGTGGGAAAAGGAAGACCTTTCTCTCTCTCTCTCTCTCTCTCTCTCTCTCTCTCTCTCTCTCTCACTGTCTACTCTGCCTGTCAAAAAATAAAAATAAAAAAATAAAAACAAGTAAGTAAATAAATAAATCTTTTATAAAGTGAGGGGGTGGGGGAGAGAAGGCCAGCACTGTGGCATAGAAAGTTAAGCCTCTACAGTACCAGCATCCCATATGGGCACCAGTTCAATCCCAGCTGCCCCAATTCTAATCCAGCTCCCTGCTAATGCACTGGGAAAGCAGAAGAAGATGGCCCAAACCCTTGGGCCCCAGCACCCATGTGAGAGACCCAGAGGAAGCTCCTGGCTCCAGGCTTCAGATCGGCCCAGCTCCAGCTATTGCAGCCATTTGGGGAATGAACCAGTGGATGGAAGACCTCTCTGTCTGTCACTCTCTCTCTCTGTCTGTAGCTCTGCCTCTCAAGTAAATAAATGAATCTTTATTTTAAAAACAACACTTTGGATTGGTGACAAGCAAAGCTGCATTTATCAAGAACAGTGAGTTTTTGCACGTCTGTGAATAAAAAAAAAAAAAACTGATATCAGATGTAGTCCTTAAGCAATGGCCAGAACTTCGCTGATCCGAAGCCAGGAGCCAGGAGCTTCTTCCAGGTCTCCCGTGCAGGTGCAGGGGCCCAAGGACTTGGACCATCTTCTTCTGCTTTCCCAGGCCATAGCAGGGAGCTGGTTCAGAAGTGGAACAAACGGGACTCCAACCAGCGCCCTGCGGAATGCTAGCGCCACAGGAGGAGGCTTAACCTCCTATGCCGCAGCACTGGCCCGAAAGAGTGGTTCTGCTTTATGAATAAGACTGAGTCGTGGGCGAGTCACGGGGTAACAAACGCCTGGAGCTTCACGGAATGTAGAGTAGGTGCTTATAGGGGTGGCCAGCAGGTGCGCACCAGGGTCCTGCATAGTGTGTGTGGCACCGTGTAGAACACGGCCACCAGGCGGTCCCGGGCCGGGTGGCCGCCCGAGTCCGGGCGCAGGTAGATGATGGAGGCGCAGCCGAAATGCACCACCACCACGGTGAGGTGGGCCGCGCAGGTGGAGAAGGCCTTGCGCCGGCTGGCTGCCGAGGGCATGCGCACGACGGCGGCCACGATGAAGGCGTAGGACAGGAGGATGAGGAGGAAGGAGACCAGGACCACTAGGACGCTCAGGAAGAAGATGGCCAGCGCCCGGCGCGCGCCCTGGGCGCAGCTGAGCCGCAGCACCGGGCCGATGTCGCAGAAGAAGTGCTCCACGCGCGGCCCGCCGCAGAAGGGCGCCGCGAAGACCAGGCAGGTCTCGGTCAAGGCCACGGAGAAGCCGGCGCCGAACACCAGGGCTCCCAGGCCCAGGCAGACCGACGGCCTCATGAGGAGCGGGTAGCGCAGCGGCCGGCAGATGGCGACCGAGCGGTCGTAGCCCATCAGGGTCAGCAGGAAGCAGTGGCTGCAGCCCAGGCCCAGGAAGAAGAACATCTGCGCGCGACAGCCCGCGATGGAGATGGCCTGGCTGCGCAGCAGCAGGTGCGCCAGCATGTTGGGGATGGTGACCAGCGTGTAGCACGTCTCGGAGAGGGACAGCACGGCCAGGAAGCGGTACATGGGCGTGTGCAGGCTGCGGTCGGCGTGGATGAGGGCGACGATGGTGGCGTTGCCGCCCAGGGTGACCAGGTAGGTGAGCAGGAAGAGCGCGAAGAGCGTGGGCCTCAGGTGCGGGACGCCGGAGAATCCCACCAGCACGAACTCGGTCACCCGCTCCGTGCCGTTTGCCGCCTGCTGCTCAGGAGCCTGCGGAGAGAGACCGGGGGCTGCTGGGGTCGCCTCCGCCATCGCCATCACACAGGGAGAGAGACCCCGGAGGGGCGTGGCCCGGCTTCCAGACGTCACCGGGCAAGCCTG
The DNA here is from genome assembly GCA_949820135.1 of Sylvilagus floridanus. Classification (NCBI taxonomy): domain Eukaryota; kingdom Metazoa; phylum Chordata; class Mammalia; order Lagomorpha; family Leporidae; genus Sylvilagus; species Sylvilagus floridanus. The sequence goes on along the minus strand of OX463233.1, from coordinate 106,071,190 downwards.
AGGCTCTTCAGCGCCTAAGGGAATCTCCTTCCTGCTGAGCGCACCCGGGGGCAGCAGGGCCGGCGCCAGGGGCTGGGTCCCTGCACCCACGTGGGAGGGAGGGAGGCCGGGAGGAGGTCCCAGCTCCCGGCTGCCACCTGGTGCAGCCACGCTTGTTGGAATGAACTAGCAAGTGGGAGCTTTCTCCCTTTCTCTCTCTGCCTTTCGAATAAATAAACACGTGCAGATTTAGGATGAGAACTTCTGGGCCGGCGTTGTGTGGCACAGGGGGCTAAGCTGCTGGTTGCTTTGTCTGCATCCCATACTGGGGGCAATGCTGAGTCCTAACTGCTCCCCTCTGATCCAGCTCCCTGCTAGCGCACCTGGGAGAGCAGCAGATGATGGCTCAAGTGCTTGGGCCCCTGCACCCATGTGAGAGATCTGGAGGGAGTTCCCAGCTCCTGGCTCCTGGTCCAGCCTTGGCTCTTGCAGGCATTTAGGGAACCTGCAATTGGAACATTTAGGGAACCACCAAATGGAACATCTCTCTTTCTCCCTCTCCTCTCTCTCTTTCTATCTCTATCTCTCTCTCTCTCTCTTTCTCTCTCTCTCTCTATCTCTATTTCTCTCTCTCCTCTGCTTTTCAAGGTAATAAATGTTTTTCTCAAAAAAGAAAATTTCTTCTGTTAAAAAAAGATGATGTGATGGTGCCAGTGCTGTGGTTTAATGGGTTAAGCCACCATCTACAGCATCTGTATCGCCTATGGGTACAGGTTCGAGTCCCGGCTGTTCCAGTTCCAAACCAGCTTCCTGCTAATGAGCCTGGGAAGGCAGTGAAAAATGGCTCAAGTGCTTGGGCCCCTGCACCCATATGGGAGACCCAGAAGAAGCTCCAAGCTCCTGGCTTTGGATCAGCACAGCTCCAGCCATTGCGGCCAGCTGGGGAGTGAACCAGTGGATGGAAGACCTCTCTCTCTCTCTCTCTCTCTCTCTCTCTCTCTCTCTCTCTCTCTCTCTCTGCCTCTCCTTCTCTCTCTGTGTAACTCCTTCAAATAAATAAATAAATAAAAGAAATTCCATCATTTAATCATTCAGTGGGAGAATATGGATGAATCAGGAGGATATGGTTAATTGAATAATCCGAGCCCAGCAAGACAAATATTGCATGACTCCCCCCACATAGACTACGGTATAACAGCTGAGCTGATCCGAAACCAGGAACCAGGAGCTTCTTCCAGGACTCTTCTCCCATGCGGGTGCAGGGGCCCAAGCCTTCTGCCCATTCTCTGCTGCTTTCCCAGGCCACAGCAGAGAGCTGGATCGGAAGTGGAGTGAATGGGACTCTATCTGGCATCCATATGGGAGGCCGGCACTTCAGGCTGGAACTTTAACCCACTGAGCCACAGCGCCGATATGCAGCTAAGAGTTTTAAGAGGAAGAACAGGGTGGAGAGGGCTGCTTTTTGCACCACCTGGTGGCCATTCGGTGTACTCTAAGAAGAGGGGAAAAAATGCAATGGCCCTGCTCCTGCCCAAGCTCATCCCCAGCCGCCTGATAACAGGAGTGGAAATGATGGCTTCAATGTCTGGCAAATGGCTGGTTTTGTTTTGGAAATTTGCATTTTAAATTCTGGTTCAGAAGATATATTTAAAGAAGAGGAAGATGACATACAGCGAGCCTGATGGAGTCCCCAGATATTCTGATCACAACTCGGGACCATGAAAGAACTTAACGGGAGCAAAAGGACTGTGAGGGAGGAATGCCCATTGCTCGTGAATGGAGGAAAACCAGGAAGCAGGAAGCAGGCAGCCATGAGGACCTCGCACTGGGGTGCATATTTTTTCATAAAGGGTGGATATTTTAGTATCTGTTGGCTGTGTCAGCTCAGTCACAACTGCTCAATACTGGTGTGCAAACAGCCATAGACATTATGAAAATGAGTGTGCACAGCTCAGTTTCAATAAAACTTTATTGGTAAAACAAGCCGGGGGCCAAATGGAGCCTGCCAACCCCTGATTCAGCACAAGTAAAGCTAAAGGAGCATTCAATGTAGTGATAGTTTCAGTGGTGGGGCCAGCACTGTGCTTAGCAGGTAAAGCTGCCACCTGCAGTGCCAGCATCCCATATGGGCACTGGTTCCAGTCCCGGCTGCTCCACTTCCAATCCAGTTCTCTGCTATGGCCTGGAAAGCGGTGGAAGATGGCCCAAGTGCTAGGGCCCCTGCACCCACATGGGAGACCTGGAATAAGCTCCTGGCTCCTGGCTTTGGCCTGGCCATTTCAGCTATTTGAGGAGTGAATGAGCAGATGGAAGATTCTCTCTCTCTCTCTCTCTCGCTCTCTCCTTTCAAATAAATAAATAAATCTAAAAACCAAAAACAAAAGGGGCACCACTTTGAAAATAACTCCTATGTGATCAGCGTAGTCACTGAGTGATCTAAGCAGCAGGTGTCTGAGTGACCCTGAGCTCTGTGGGAAGAAGCATGAGCCCAGGAAGTCGTGGGAGGGGACGCAGGGGTGTGAGTGGCACTTTCCAGAAGGGGCTGATGGATTTTACAGAGAGAACTCAAAGCCAGGCTGAAGGGCACCCAGCTGTGACAGGTCACAGACAGAGGGGACCCTCTGGGCACAGTGTCACAGGTTCCCCCAGGAATAGGTCAGTCCCTCCTGGACGTGGCACACAGGGGCTTTGCAAAGGACACCAACAACAGGACACACTGAGTGCAGCAGTGGCCCCTCCCACAGCGGTGCACCTGCCCTTGCTTACCTCCCATGACGGGGAGGTCACTACCTGGCAACACCCTCCCCATCGCAGTGAGCAGGCGTCTGTGCAGTGCTGGGGCAGCCCTGGGGCAGCAGCAGAGAGAACAGGGCTCAGCTCTGGCACCAGCCGAGGCTGGGTGTGAACATCGGTGCCCTGGCTTCCTGGGGCTGGGTGACCCCAAGCAGCTGCTCAGCCTCTCTGAGCCTGTGTCATGAGAGCAGACGGTAAAGGGTTGGCATTGTGGCACAGGGGGTTAAGCTGCTGCCTGCAGAGCTGGCATCCTATATGAGTGAGCACCAAGGGGAGTCCTGGCTGCTCCACTTCTGACCCAGCTCCCCTGCTGATGCGCCTGGGGAAGCAGTGGAAGGCGGCCCAAGTGCTTGAGTCCCTGCCCCTGTGTGGGAGACCCGGATGGAGCTCAGGGCTCCTGGCTTCAGCCTGACCCAGCCTTGGCTTCTGAGACCATTTGGTGCATGAGCCAAAAGATGAAAGATTCTCTCTCTCTCTCTCTCTCTCTCTCTCTCTCTCTCACACACACACACACACACACAAAAGACAGAGAGGAGATGTGGATGCTGTGAGCTCGGCGACAGAAGTCCTAGGGCCGGAGAGCATGGCTGAGCCCTGTGCTCTAGGGCTTGTGGCCAGGGCGGCTGTGACTGTGTTTCTCTGGTGAGGCAGGGGCTGGGGCGGGGAAGGTCGTGCACCCTCCTCCTCCAGGGCTGGAGCTGGGCTCGGAACCAGGGCTCTGTCTCTGCAGGCTGTAGTTTCAAGCTCCACTTACTCCTCACCTCTTCACTGAGCACCTGCTCTGTGCAGGGAGCTCCCTGGACAGTGAGGACACTGGGGTTAATCCTGGCCTGAAGCACTCTGGCATCCCATATGGGCTCCGGTTTAAGACCCGGCTACTCCTCTTCTGATCCAGCTCTCTGTTACAGCCTGGGAAAGCAGTGGAGGATGGCCCAAGTCCTTGGGCCCTGGCACCCACGTGTGAGATCAGAAGAAGCTCCTGGCTCCTGGCTTCGGATCCGTGCAGCTCCGGCTGTTGCGGCCAATTGCAGAGTGAACCAGCGAATGGAAGACCCCCCCCTCCCCCTCTCCTCTCTCTGTGTAACTCTGACTTTCAAATAAATAAATAAATATTTTTTTAAAAAGATAAGAAACAGCAGAGTTGAACTTGGGGAGCGGGGATTTGGGCTCTCCCCCACTCACTGTCAGATGTCACCCCCAGGACGGGGCAGCAGCCGGCCGGGCAGAGACCCTGGATTCACACACTTGAGGGAAGTGAGGAAATCAGTGCACAGGTTGTGTGAGGGCAGAGAAGTTCAGGTAGAGCCAACAGCCTGTGCAAAGGCCCTGTGGCTGGAACACGCCTGGAACAGCCTCAGCAAGGAGGCGCAGAGAGGAAGAGACAAAGAAGCAGAGGGAGGAGGAGGTGGGGTGGGGAGGGGACAGGGCAGGCAGCGCAGGGCAGTCAGGAAGACCCTGGCTTTGAGTGGGAGGAAGGTGGGAGCCATGGAGGCTTGTGGGCAGAGGAGGGGCCTGCCCTGACTCAGGTGTGCTCAGGTGTCAGGACAGAGGGTGGGGGGACATGGGGAGACCAGGAGGCCAGGGAGGATGACGGGGGCATCTCCTGGTTGGGGTCCTACCTGGATGTGTGTGGGCTTGCAGGGGGAGTGTGAGTCCGGGTGTGGGTGTGCAAGGGTGAGTGTGTCACTGTGGGTGTGTCTATCCAGTGTGAGGGCGGGATTGTGAGCAGCCAGGTGTTTGCTCACGCATCCTCAGGTTCCCCCAGCATTCGCTTCCGGCCTCATGCTGAGACCACAGGTGAGCGGTGTACACCTTACACCTGCTCACCCCTGCGCGGGGCAGGTGTGGCTCCTTCCACTGCCCCGGGCAGACCCCAGTCTCCCCCACCCCGATTTCCAGCTCTGAGCATCTTTCTGCCACATTCCCTCTTCCCCCTCCCCCAGCTGCCGCTCTCTGCGGGGGTCTCTCAGACCTAGACCCCCGGCCACAAACTCCTTCTCCGCGCTCCCCGGCTGAGGCCGGCAGAGGCCCTGGCTGCCCACTCACCATGGCCGAGGTGGGCGCGCACCGTTCCTGTCCGCATCGCGCCTGCCTGGCATCGGAGTGGCTGTAGGGCTCGGGTCCTCATGCGCCGGGAGCCCCACCGCCCCCGGGGCTTCGCAGCCGCTAACGAGCCCCACAGGGCACAGGCGGGCGGCAATGAGGGGCTGCTCCTCCTGGAACCCCAGCCCTCCCCCGGGTCCGCCTCCCTAGCGGGCGCCCCGCGGGGAAAGACAGGTGCAGTCTCCGTTTGCGACGGGGCTGCCCCACCCCAGCCCTCTCCTGGCTCTGCCGCTGCGCCCAGCGCCCGCCCGCCCGTGCTGGGAAAGCAGCCCCGGGCCCTGGCCGCGGAAGGGTGGGGGGGGAAGCAGTGGCCGCGTCAGGCTGTCACAGAAACGCCTGAGTGCCCCATGGTGGTCCCAGCCTCCTGGTCCCCACGCTCCCCGGACTGGGTCACCGGATCCCCGTCTCTCCTCCCCGATCCTATCTCAAGGCTGTCCCAGGGGCCTGCAGTGTCCGTCCCTGCATCCAGTCTCACCTCTGCCCTGGCCCCATCCTGTGAGAGAGAACACTGTTGTTCCTGCCCCCTCTGCAGCACCCTCCACGGCTCCCCATGGCCCTCGGAGCAAGGTTTAGAATACCCCCAGCCTTGGGGCGGGGCGCTGTGGCATAGTGGATAAAGCCACTGCCTGCAGGGCTGGCATCCCATAAGGGCGCTAGTTCGAGTCCTGGCTGCTCCACTTCCCATGCAGCTCTCTGTTGTGGCCTGGGAAAGCAGTAGAAGATGGCCCAAGTGCTTGAGCCCCTGCACCTGTTTGGGAGACCCAGAGTAAATTCTTGGCTGCTGGCTTCGGATCAGCGCAGCTCCTGCCATTGCAGCCAAATGGGGAATGAACCAGTGGATGGAAGATCTCTCTCTCTGCCTCTCCTCTCTCTGTGTAACTCTTTCATATAAGTAATAAATCTTTAAAAAAATAAAATAACCCCCCCAGCCTTACCCACAAGACCCTGGCCATCCGGCCCCTGCCACCTTCTCTGGTTCCAGACCTAGCCACTGCTCTCCTCACACCCACACTCAGACAGCAGGAGGGACATCCGTGAAGACCTGCCCCTGCCCTGCCCCTCACATCTTTGCCTCCCTCTCTCCAGCCCATTCCTCAGCAGGGGGTTTCTTTTCCCTCCTCCCACGCTCCTGGCGACCTCCTGCTTCTTGCCAGCATCACCTCCTCCAGGAAGCCCTCCATGGTCACCCCAGGTGGACACAGGCAGTGTCTGTGCTCACAGGGGCCTGGCTTCCTCTTCGTATTGTCCACGTGGTCTTGTTTGCCTCCTTGAAGCTGATGGACTCTCAGGAGCTGCCGACTATTCTCCTGACCTCTGACATCTTTGCTTGCAATTCGGTCTTGTTTTTTCATGAATGTTTTATAATCTTTTTTTTAAATAATGCATTTATTTGTTTGAAAGATCTCCCATCCATTGGTTCACTCCTCAAATGTCCATGATAGCCAGGTCTTGGCTAGGCTAAAGCCAGGAACCCGGAGTTCAACTGGGACTCCATGTGGGAGGCAGGAACTCAAGTACTGGAGCCCTCACCTGAAGCTTTCCCACGTGCACATCAGCAGGGAGCTGGAATCAGGCAGAGCTGGGACTCGAACCCAGGCACTCTGATATGGGATGCAGGTGTCTCAAGCTTCACCTGCTGGACCTCATCACTCACCCCTCCTTTTCTTCCTTCCAAAAGGTTTAACAATGTAGCTGATCTTTCTCAGCAGCTAACTTTTGTTTTCAACGGCTTCTACGCCTTCTCTATTTGGTGTTTCATGAATTTGCCCTCTTATATTTGTCTGCTTGTTCTGTTCCTTATTAAAACTGGGGTAATGAAGACTCCACTATTAATGTTGAATTAACTGGCCGGCGCCGTGGCTCAACAGGCTAATCCTCTGCCTTGCAGCGCCGGCACACCGGGTTCTAGTCCCGGTCGGGGCGCCGGATTCTGTCCCGGTTGCCCCTCTTCCAGGCCAGCCCTCTGCTGTGGCCCAGGAGTGCAGTGGAGGATGGCCCAGGTGCTTGGGCCCTGCACCCCATGGGGAGACCAGGAAAAGCACCTGGCTCCTGGCTCCTGCCATCGGAGGAGCGCGGTGCGCCGGCCGCAGCGCGCCATCCGCGGCGGCCATTGGAGGGTGAACCAACGGCACAAGGAAGACCTTTCTCTCTGTCTCTCTCTCTCTGTCCACTCTGCCTGTCAAAAATTAAAAAAAAAAATGTTGAATTAACTAACTCTCCCTTCATTTCTGCAAGCTTTTGCTTTATGTATTTTGATGCCCTTTTGTTAGGTGCATATATATTCATAACTGTTATATCTTCTTGTGCTACTGAGAATTGTATTATTATAAATGTCCTCTTGCAACAATTTTTGTTTTAAAGTCTATTTTGTCTAATCTTTTTGTAGCTTCTCCAGCTCTCTTGCCGCTACTGTTTATAATGATTATCTATTTCCTTTTTTTAAAGATTTATTTTATTTAAAAGGAAGACTGGCAGAGAGAAAGGAAGAGACAGAGGGAGAAGGAGAGAGAGAGATATGGAAATTCCATCCATTGGTTCACTCCCCAAATAATGCCCACAACAGACAAGTCTGCAAGCCCTGGATGATGGGGGTGCACGACTGTCCCTGCCCCAGCCCCTGCCTCACCAGAGAAACACAGTCACAGCCGCCCTGGCCACAAGCCCTAGAGCACAGGGCTCAGCCATGCTCTCCGGCCCTAGGACTTCTGTCGCCGAGCTCACAGCATCCACATCTCCTCTCTGTCTTTTGTGTGTGTGTGTGTGTGTGTGAGAGAGAGAGAGAGAGAGAGAGAGAGAGAGAGAGAGAGAGAGAATCTTTCATCTTTTGGCTCATGCACCAAATGGTCTCAGAAGCCAAGGCTGGGTCAGGCTGAAGCCAGGAGCCCTGAGCTCCATCCGGGTCTCCCACACAGGGGCAGGGACTCAAGCACTTGGGCCGCCTTCCACTGCTTCCCCAGGCGCATCAGCAGGGGAGCTGGGTCAGAAGTGGAGCAGCCAGGACTCCCCTTGGTGCTCACTCATATAGGATGCCAGCTCTGCAGGCAGCAGCTTAACCCCCTGTGCCACAATGCCAACCCTTTACCGTCTGCTCTCATGACACAGGCTCAGAGAGGCTGAGCAGCTGCTTGGGGTCACCCAGCCCCAGGAAGCCAGGGCACCGATGTTCACACCCAGCCTCGGCTGGTGCCAGAGCTGAGCCCTGTTCTCTCTGCTGCTGCCCCAGGGCTGCCCCAGCACTGCACAGACGCCTGCTCACTGCGATGGGGAGGGTGTTGCCAGGTAGTGACCTCCCCGTCATGGGAGGTAAGCAAGGGCAGGTGCACCGCTGTGGGAGGGGCCACTGCTGCACTCAGTGTGTCCTGTTGTTGGTGTCCTTTGCAAAGCCCCTGTGTGCCACGTCCAGGAGGGACTGACCTATTCCTGGGGGAACCTGTGACACTGTGCCCAGAGGGTCCCCTCTGTCTGTGACCTGTCACAGCTGGGTGCCCTTCAGCCTGGCTTTGAGTTCTCTCTGTAAAATCCATCAGCCCCTTCTGGAAAGTGCCACTCACACCCCTGCGTCCCCTCCCACGACTTCCTGGGCTCATGCTTCTTCCCACAGAGCTCAGGGTCACTCAGACACCTGCTGCTTAGATCACTCAGTGACTACGCTGATCACATAGGAGTTATTTTCAAAGTGGTGCCCCTTTTGTTTTTGGTTTTTAGATTTATTTATTTATTTGAAAGGAGAGAGCGAGAGAGAGAGAGAGAGAGAATCTTCCATCTGCTCATTCACTCCTCAAATAGCTGAAATGGCCAGGCCAAAGCCAGGAGCCAGGAGCTTATTCCAGGTCTCCCATGTGGGTGCAGGGGCCCTAGCACTTGGGCCATCTTCCACCGCTTTCCAGGCCATAGCAGAGAACTGGATTGGAAGTGGAGCAGCCGGGACTGGAACCAGTGCCCATATGGGATGCTGGCACTGCAGGTGGCAGCTTTACCTGCTAAGCACAGTGCTGGCCCCACCACTGAAACTATCACTACATTGAATGCTCCTTTAGCTTTACTTGTGCTGAATCAGGGGTTGGCAGGCTCCATTTGGCCCCCGGCTTGTTTTACCAATAAAGTTTTATTGAAACTGAGCTGTGCACACTCATTTTCATAATGTCTATGGCTGTTTGCACACCAGTATTGAGCAGTTGTGACTGAGCTGACACAGCCAACAGATACTAAAATATCCACCCTTTATGAAAAAATATGCACCCCAGTGCGAGGTCCTCATGGCTGCCTGCTTCCTGCTTCCTGGTTTTCCTCCATTCACGAGCAATGGGCATTCCTCCCTCACAGTCCTTTTGCTCCCGTTAAGTTCTTTCATGGTCCCGAGTTGTGATCAGAATATCTGGGGACTCCATCAGGCTCGCTGTATGTCATCTTCCTCTTCTTTAAATATATCTTCTGAACCAGAATTTAAAATGCAAATTTCCAAAACAAAACCAGCCATTTGCCAGACATTGAAGCCATCATTTCCACTCCTGTTATCAGGCGGCTGGGGATGAGCTTGGGCAGGAGCAGGGCCATTGCATTTTTTCCCCTCTTCTTAGAGTACACCGAATGGCCACCAGGTGGTGCAAAAAGCAGCCCTCTCCACCCTGTTCTTCCTCTTAAAACTCTTAGCTGCATATCGGCGCTGTGGCTCAGTGGGTTAAAGTTCCAGCCTGAAGTGCCGGCCTCCCATATGGATGCCAGATAGAGTCCCATTCACTCCACTTCCGATCCAGCTCTCTGCTGTGGCCTGGGAAAGCAGCAGAGAATGGGCAGAAGGCTTGGGCCCCTGCACCCGCATGGGAGAAGAGTCCTGGAAGAAGCTCCTGGTTCCTGGTTTCGGATCAGCTCAGCTGTTATACCGTAGTCTATGTGGGGGGAGTCATGCAATATTTGTCTTGCTGGGCTCGGATTATTCAATTAACCATATCCTCCTGATTCATCCATATTCTCCCACTGAATGATTAAATGATGGAATTTCTTTTATTTATTTATTTATTTGAAGGAGTTACACAGAGAGAGAAGGAGAGGCAGAGAGAGAGAGAGAGAGAGAGAGAGAGAGAGAGAGAGAGAGAGAGAGAGAGGTCTTCCATCCACTGGTTCACTCCCCAGCTGGCCGCAATGGCTGGAGCTGTGCTGATCCAAAGCCAGGAGCTTGGAGCTTCTTCTGGGTCTCCCATATGGGTGCAGGGGCCCAAGCACTTGAGCCATTTTTCACTGCCTTCCCAGGCTCATTAGCAGGAAGCTGGTTTGGAACTGGAACAGCCGGGACTCGAACCTGTACCCATAGGCGATACAGATGCTGTAGATGGTGGCTTAACCCATTAAACCACAGCACTGGCACCATCACATCATCTTTTTTTAACAGAAGAAATTTTCTTTTTTGAGAAAAACATTTATTACCTTGAAAAGCAGAGGAGAGAGAGAAATAGAGATAGAGAGAGAGAGAGAAAGAGAGAGAGAGAGAGATAGAGATAGAAAGAGAGAGAGGAGAGGGAGAAAGAGAGATGTTCCATTTGGTGGTTCCCTAAATGTTCCAATTGCAGGTTCCCTAAATGCCTGCAAGAGCCAAGGCTGGACCAGGAGCCAGGAGCTGGGAACTCCCTCCAGATCTCTCACATGGGTGCAGGGGCCCAAGCACTTGAGCCATCATCTGCTGCTCTCCCAGGTGCGCTAGCAGGGAGCTGGATCAGAGGGGAGCAGTTAGGACTCAGCATTGCCCCCAGTATGGGATGCAGACAAAGCAACCAGCAGCTTAGCCCCCTGTGCCACACAACGCCGGCCCAGAAGTTCTCATCCTAAATCTGCACGTGTTTATTTATTCGAAAGGCAGAGAGAGAAAGGGAGAAAGCTCCCACTTGCTAGTTCATTCCAACAAGCGTGGCTGCACCAGGTGGCAGCCGGGAGCTGGGACCTCCTCCCGGCCTCCCTCCCTCCCACGTGGGTGCAGGGACCCAGCCCCTGGCGCCGGCCCTGCTGCCCCCGGGTGCGCTCAGCAGGAAGGAGATTCCCTTAGGCGCTGAAGAGCCTCAGGCTTGCCCGGTGACGTCTGGAAGCCGGGCCACGCCCCTCCGGGGTCTCTCTCCCTGTGTGATGGCGATGGCGGAGGCGACCCCAGCAGCCCCCGGTCTCTCTCCGCAGGCTCCTGAGCAGCAGGCGGCAAACGGCACGGAGCGGGTGACCGAGTTCGTGCTGGTGGGATTCTCCGGCGTCCCGCACCTGAGGCCCACGCTCTTCGCGCTCTTCCTGCTCACCTACCTGGTCACCCTGGGCGGCAACGCCACCATCGTCGCCCTCATCCACGCCGACCGCAGCCTGCACACGCCCATGTACCGCTTCCTGGCCGTGCTGTCCCTCTCCGAGACGTGCTACACGCTGGTCACCATCCCCAACATGCTGGCGCACCTGCTGCTGCGCAGCCAGGCCATCTCCATCGCGGGCTGTCGCGCGCAGATGTTCTTCTTCCTGGGCCTGGGCTGCAGCCACTGCTTCCTGCTGACCCTGATGGGCTACGACCGCTCGGTCGCCATCTGCCGGCCGCTGCGCTACCCGCTCCTCATGAGGCCGTCGGTCTGCCTGGGCCTGGGAGCCCTGGTGTTCGGCGCCGGCTTCTCCGTGGCCTTGACCGAGACCTGCCTGGTCTTCGCGGCGCCCTTCTGCGGCGGGCCGCGCGTGGAGCACTTCTTCTGCGACATCGGCCCGGTGCTGCGGCTCAGCTGCGCCCAGGGCGCGCGCCGGGCGCTGGCCATCTTCTTCCTGAGCGTCCTAGTGGTCCTGGTCTCCTTCCTCCTCATCCTCCTGTCCTACGCCTTCATCGTGGCCGCCGTCGTGCGCATGCCCTCGGCAGCCAGCCGGCGCAAGGCCTTCTCCACCTGCGCGGCCCACCTCACCGTGGTGGTGGTGCATTTCGGCTGCGCCTCCATCATCTACCTGCGCCCGGACTCGGGCGGCCACCCGGCCCGGGACCGCCTGGTGGCCGTGTTCTACACGGTGGTGACGCCACTGCTGAACCCCGTGGTGTACACGCTACGCAACCAGGAGGTGCGCGTGGCGCTTCGCAGGACGCTGGCGCGCACCTGCCGGCCACCTAAATAATGGAGCCAGAGAAACAGAGAGACAGACAGGGCTCCATCCCTCTGGTTCACTCTCCAAATGCCCACCTGCTCCTGGAGCCAAAAGTTTAGACCACAGGAGCAAGGAACTCAATCCAGATCGCCCACGTGGGCAGCAGGAACCTAACCACGTGGAGCCAGCCTTGCATTGGACTAGAACCCGGTGTGCTGGTGCTGCTAGGCAGAGGATTAGCCTGTTGAGCTGTCGTGCTGGCAGATTAGTTTGATTTGAAAGACAGTTACAGAGAGTGAAGTCTTCCATCCACAGGTTCACTCCCCAATGGCTGCAACAGCCAGAGCTGGACCCCAGACAGAAGCCAGCATCCTCCACTGCTTTCCCAATTGCACTAGCAGGGAGCTGGGTCAGAAGTGGAGCAGCCGGGACTCGAACCAGCGCACACATGGGATGCCACCAGCACAGGCAGGGGCTTAATCTACTATGCCGTAGCCCCTGGCAGTGGAAGCTTTAAGCTTTAAGACCTTGTTAGGTCATGAGGCTCGGAGCTTTGGCATAGATTAATGCCATCACCCCAGGAGTTGCCTAGTCATCCTGGGAGTGGATTCTACACCCTCACCCTCACTTTCCCTTCTCCCTCCCCTCCCCTCATCCTCCCCTCCCCCTCCCCCTCTCCCTCTCCCTCTTCCTCCCCTTCTCCCTCCTCTTCCCCTGCCCCTCCCATTCCCCTCCCCCTCCCCTCCCCCTCCCCTTCTCCCACCCCTCCCCCCTCCCCCTCCCCTTCTCCCGCCCCTCCCGCCTCCCCCTCCCCTTCTCCCACCCCTCCCCCTCCCCCTCCCTGGACTCTCTTACCCTTTCCTCTTCCACTATAGGGTAACACTGTAAGAAATCTGGACACAGCCCCTGCTTTCTCTTCCCGGGCTTCCAAGAACTGTAAGAAATAAGTCCTTATCCCTTATAAATCCCTCAGTCTGTGGTTCCTGCTATAGCTGCCCCACTTGGGCTAAGACAGTTGGTACCAGGAGCTGGGTTACTTCTGTAACAGACACCTGGAAAGGCGGAAGGGGCTTTGGAAGTGCACAATAGGTGAAGGCAGAAGAATGTGTAGGGACAGGGCTGGCATTGTGTTATAGCAGGTCGTCTCTGCCTATGACACCTGCATCCCATATGGGTGCTGGCTGGTTCAAGACCCGCTGCTTCACTGACAATCCCGCTCCCTGCTACTGCACCTGGGAACACAGCAGAAGATGGCCCAAATGCTTGGGCTCCTACACCCATGTGAGAGACCTGGAAAACACACTGGGCTCCTGGCTTCAGCCTGGCCCAGCCCTGGCCATTGCAACCATTTGGGGAGTGACCCAGCGGATGGGAGACCCCTATCTATCTATGTGTGTCCTCATCTCTCTGTAACTCTGCCTTTCAAATAAATAAAAAATAAACCTGTATAAAGACAGAGAGGAAGAGAAGAGAGAGATCTTCCATCCAATGGTTCACTCCCTAAATGGCTACAACAACCAAGGCTGGGTCAGGCTGAAGCAGGAACCAGGAGCGCCATCTGGGTCTCCCATGTGGGTGGCAGGGACCCAAGCATTTGGGCCATCTTCCACCGCTTTCCCAATCATATCAGCAGGGAGCTGTGTTGGAAGTGGAGCACCTGGGACTCTAACCGGCACTCCAACATGGGATACCAGGATCGCAGGTGGTACTGTATCCCACCGCATCACAACACTCGCCCCGTGGCAGAACAAATTTCTAAGCAAACTACTGAAGATGCTGCATGATTCCTTTTACCCGTTGACAGTCACACACAAGGGTAGAGATAGGAAAACTCTCAACCTGGCCATGTCAAGAGTGAAACGGCATCTTCAGGATTGAAAACCAAGGATGTGATCACAACATCATTTGCAAAAGTTACTGTGGATTGCAGTTTAGCCTAGAAGCTAAGGTGCTGGTTGGGATGCCTCCTTCCCATATCACAGTGCCTAGGATCCATCCCTGGCTCAGCTCCTCACCCCAGCTTCCTGCTAATGCAGACCCTGGGGGGCAGCAGTGCTGGCTCAAGTAGTTGGGTCCCTGCCACCCACATGGGAGACCCAGGTTGAGCCAGTAAATGAGAGTTCTCTCTCTCTCTCTCTCTCTCTCTCTCATGCTCTCTCTTTCTGACTCTCAAATATTTTCAAGGGAGGTGGTGTTGTGGGGTAGTGGGTTAAGCTGCCTCCTGCAATGCTAGCATTCCAGAAGGCATCAGTTTATATCCTGGCTGCTCCACTTCCAATTCAGCTCCCTGCTAATGCACCTTGGAAAGCAGCAGATGATGGCCTAAGTGTGTGGGCCCCTGTACAAACATAGGAGACCTGGATGAAGTTCCTGGCTCTCAACTTCAGCCTGGCCCAGTCACAGCTGTTGTGGACATTTGGGGAGTGAACCAGCAGATGGAAGATCAATCTCTCTCTCGCTCGCTCACTCTCTTGCTCTCTCTTTCTCTCTTTCTCTTTCTGTCTCTTCCCCTGTGTTGCTCTGTGTTCCAAATAAATAAAAACACATTTTAAAAACAAAAAACAGGCATTTACCCTTCAACCCAGCCATTCCACTCCTACATTTTTTTCTAAGAAAGGAAAAATTTGGGGTCAGTGCTGTGGCACAGTGGGTTAAAGCCCTGGCCTGCAGCACCAGCATCCTATTTGGGCACCAGTTCTAGACCTGGTTGCTCCTTTTCTGATCCAGCTCTCTGCTATGGCCTGGGAAAGCAGTAGAAGATGGCCCAAGTTCTTGGGACCCTGCACCCATGTGGGAGACCTGAAGTAAGCTCCTGGCTCCTGGCTTCAGATCAGCCCAGCTCTGGCCATTTTAGGAGTGAACCAGCAGGTAGGCTTTCTCTCTCTCTCTCTCTCTCTCTCTCTCTCTCTCTGGCTCTGTCTTTTCACCAGAAATGAGACACAAGGGCAGTGTCTTCAGTGGGTGAATGATTAGACTGTGACATTGCTGTGTGGTGGAATACTACTCACCAATGAAAAGGAGAAATTACTTTTATTTTTTTTTTTATTATTTTTTTGACAGGCAGAGTGGATAATGAGAGAGAGACAGAGAGAAAGGTCTTCCTTTTGCCGTTGGTTCACACTCCAATGGCCGCCACGGCCGGCACACTGCCGCCGGCGCACCACGCTGATCCAATGGCAGGAGCCAGGTGCTTCTCCTGGTCTCCCATGGGGTGCAGGGCCCAAGCACTTGGGCCATCATCCACTGCACTCCCGGGCCACAGCAGAGAGCTGGCCTGGAAGAGGGGCAACTGGGACAGAATCCAGCACCCCGACAGGGACTAGAACCCGATGTGCTGGCGCCACAAGGCGGAGGATTAGCCTAGTGAGCCACGGCGCCAGCGGAAAAGGAGAAATTACTAAAATGTGCAGCATGGAAGAGAGAGCACTGTTAGGCTAGCTACAGCCTGGAAGACTGGCAATACCAAGTGTTAATGAAGACGTGGGGCCACAGGAATTCTCATTCATCAACAGTAGAAATGCAACATGGCACAGCCACAAACTGCTTTGAGAGTTTCTTGGAAAGTTCATATGCAATTTCTTTTTTAAAAATGATTTATTTATTTATTTGAAAGTCAGAGTTACACAGAGAGAAGGAGAGGCAGAGAGGTCAGTCTTCCATCCACTGGTTCACTCCCCAATTGGCCGCAATGGCCAGAGCTGCACCAATCCAAAGCCAGGAGCCAGGAGCTTCTTCCCAGTCTTCCATGCAGGTGCAGGGGTCCAAGGACTTGGGCCATCTTCCACTGCTTTCCCAGGCCATAGCAGAGAGCTGGATCGGAAGTGGAGCAGCCAGGACTCGAACCGGCACCCATATGGGATGCTGGCACTGCAGGCAGCGGCTTTACCTGTTACACCACAATGCCGCCCCCGTATGAAATTTCAATGACACTCAGCCATCCCCTCTCCTAAGAAAAATAGCCAGGAGAAAAGAGAATGTGTGCGTGTAATAACTTGCATGAATGCTCCTATGAACTTCACCCATAAAACCAAAAGTCAGACACTGCTGACAAGCCTTCAGCTGACAAATGGACAAACAAGCTGTGATGTGTCTGTTCCACACGTGGTGCATGACCTAGCCAGCATAAACAGAAATGCACAGATTAACTGACATAGCCAACTGCATGCACAGATCTCAAAAGCGTCATGCTAAGTGAAAGAAGCCAGACTCAAAAGTCTACACTCTGCACGGCACCACTGATTTGAAATTTAAAAGAAAAAAGGACTAGGGGAGGGATTGAGTACAAAGGGGCACGGGGAAATCTGACTGTGACAGTGGGTTGTCAAAACTCATCAAGTTTTACATTCAAAACTGATTAACTTCGGTTTATGTTAGTAATAGGTCATACAGCTGAGCAAAAAATGAGTGAATGGAAAAACAAAAACAAAAAGATTTAGAGATGATGGATTATAGAAGAATAGATAACACATGATAAACCAGTATGGGGGGGAGCAGTGCTGTGGCATAGCGAGTAAAGCCACCATCTGCAGTGCTAGCATCCCTTTTGGGCACTGGTTCGAGTCCCAGCCACTCCACTTCTGATCCAGCTCTCCGTTATGGCCTGGGAAAGCAGTAGAAGACGGCCCAGGTCCTTGGGCCCCTGGACCCACGTGGGAGACCCAGAAGCTCCTAGCTCCTGGCTTTGAATTGGTTCAGCGCTGGCTGTTGTGGCCATTTGGGGAGTGAACCAGTGGATGGAAGACCTCTCTCTCGCTGTCTCTACTTCTCTCTGTAACTCTGTTTTTCAAATAAATAAAAACAAATCTTTTAAAAAACAGTATATGAGTGGATATATATAATTGATTGATATAGATAGATGACAATGATGATAGATAATATAAATGTTATATAGGTAGAAAGGTAGATAGATCATAGAAAAATGGAGAGGAAGGAAATAATGATACAGGTAAAAAAAATGATGGAATTGATGTATACATAGAAAGAGATGATAGAAGGCATCTCTTGAGGCTGGCGCCGTGGCACAGTAGGTTAATCCTCCGCCTGCAGAGCCAGCATCCCATATGGGAGCAGGTTCTAGTCCCGGTTGCTCCTCTTCCAGTCCAGCTCTCTGCTATGGCCTGGGAAGGTGGCCCAGGTGCGTGGGCCCCTGCACCTGCACAGAGACCAGAAAGAAGCACCTGGCTCCAGGCTTTGGATCGGCACAGCTCCAGCCATTGCAGCCACTTGAGGAGTGAACCAACAGAAGGAAGATCTTTCTCTCTGTCTCTCACTCTCACTATCTGTAACTTTATCTCTCAAATAAATAAATAAAATCTTTAAAAAAAAATAAAAGAAGGCATCTCTGCCCCCACATCCACCAGGCCCAAGAGGAAGCCAGAGTAAGGAAGCCTCTTGATGCTGTCAACTGGGGCCCTCCCCCCAAAGTCCACTGACCCTGGCCCTCTCCCCAAAGCCCAAAGCCCACTGACCTGGGCCCTCCCCCCAAAGTCCACTGACCCGGGCCCTCCCCCCAAAGCCCACTGACCCGGACCCTCCCCCCAAAGTCCACTGACCTTGGCCCTCTCCCCAAAGTCCAAAGCCCACTGACCTGGGCCCTCCCCCCAAAGTCCACTGACCCTGGCCCTCTCCCCAAAGCCCAAAGCCCACTGACCTGGGCCCTCCCCCCAAAGTCCACTGACCCTGGCCCTCTCCCCAAAGCCCAAAGCCCACTGACCTGGGCCCTCCCCGCAAAGTCCACTGACCCGGGCCCTCCCCCCAAAGTCCACTGACCCGGGCCCTGCCCCCAAAGTCCACTGACCCAGGCACTCTCCCCAAAGCCCAAAGCCCACTGACCTGGGCCCTGCCCCCAAAGCCCACTGACCCGGGCCATCCCCCCAAAGCCCACTGACCTGGGCCCTCCCCCCAAAGCCCACAGACCCGGGCCATCTACCCAAAGCCCATTGACCTGGACCATCTCCCCAAAGCACAAAGCGAGACCCAGACGGCAAAGAGAAGACAATCAGAACCTCCCAGGCCAAAGGCCAAGCAGCACATCAGATCCAAGTCCTCAAAGGTTTCCAACTTCAGGGTATCAGTGAAGTCACATGCACACAAATCTTTTCAGCCCATTAGCTCAGGTGTCCCCAGCCACCATTTCACGATTCCTAATATCCCAACCAGCATCCCTTCCAGGCAACCCCCAGAATGGGAAAGCCTCTGATGTGCTTACAAATAAGTCGGCCACGGCCGGCACAGTGGCTCACTAGGCTAATCCTCCACCTGTGGCACCGGCACCCCAGGTTCCAGTCCCGGTTGGGGCGCCGGATTCTGTCCCGGTTGCTCCTCTTCCAGTCCAGCTCTCTGCTGTGGCCCGGGAAGGCAGTGGAGAATGGCTCAAGTGCTTGGGCCCTGCACCTGCATGGGAGACCAAGAGGAAACACCTCGCTCCTGGCTTCAGATTGGCCCAGCACATCGGCCATAGTGGCCATTTGGGGGATGAACCAACAGAAGGAAGACCTTTGTCTCTCTCTCTCTCAATGTCTAATTCTGCCTGGTTTTATATATATATACACAAAAGTCAGCCTCACCAGGTACCAATGTGGGCTCCTCTCCCTTATTTACATAAAGCCAAGGGGACAATGATAATATTCTCCTTTGTACAGTTCTCAGAAAGAAGGGTCCTTAAACTTGCTTGAATCTCAGCAGATATTATAGAGTTTACGACTAAGAGTCTGTTCATGCATAGAGCACAGGTGGAATTCTCCCAGGCCAAGGACTCAAATGTCAAGAGTTACTTTGAGAGATCATTCCAAAAAGATCCAATAAAAGAAGGAAGAGAGACTTGCTACCTTGGGCAACTGGAGCTTCACCCTAATGGGCATTTTTCACACGACTCTGTGGATCATATTCCAGAATGTCCCACAGGAGACAGACCAGGTAGCCAGGGAAGAAATTTATCTACAACTCTCACCCACCCCTCATTTGTTGAGGCTGCTTTTAACTCACACGTGAGAAAGTCACCATGTGGACAATCTCGAGTGTCCACTAACAAATGTCCATTAATAAATGCTTTAAAGAGACCAATGCATCCCATATCCCATCACCATAGTGATTGGCTAAAGCAGAAAGTGCCACTCAGGGGGATGGTGATTCTGCCCCCTAGAGGATAACTGGAAGGTCTGGAGATTTTGTTTGTCACAGCAGAGGGGGTGCTGCTGGTGTCTATCTAATGGGTAGAGGCCACTGTTAAATCTCCTTCAGTGCACAGGATAGCTCCCTACAGCCAGGAAGCATCCAGCCTCAAGTATCAGCAGTGCCAAGCCTGAGAAACCCTAGGTGGAGGATGGATGCATGAGCCAACTGGAATCAACATAAAGTCAACCCCAAGAGTAGCTGTTTCTGTCTTCCCTGGAAAGTGCAACATGGCCCATGACCTTTGTTAACAAAGAAGAGTGGAGGTGTGCACTGTGGAGAAAGAGATGGGGTTGGGCATCAGGTGGTGCCAAGGATGATGCTCAGAGAAAAGCTGTAGGGATGAGAACCCACCCCCTGTTGACCTCCCTTGAGCACCCTCATCAGCTCTGCCCTGAAGCTGTTGCTTGTTACTTGTATGGCTAATAAACCCCTTTCTTGTTCAAGCTGGTTGAGTCGACTTGCTTCACTTGCAAATAAAAGCTCTCTAACCAACTGGGAGAATCGGTGTCTGTTAAATCTCATCCTGCTTTTCTAGAAGGGTCCTGGTGCAGTAAACACAACCCAGCCTTGGCACACAAACTGGGATACATAGCATCTATTAGGGGCTGGCACTGTGCCACAGCAGGTTAAAGCCCTGGCCTGAAGTGACCCAGAGGAAATTCCTGGCTCCTGACTTTGCATCGGCACAGCTCCGGCCATTGCAGCCATCTGGGGAGTGAACCAGTGGATGGAAGACCTCTCTGTGTGTCTCGATCTCTCTCTGTAACTCAGTCTTTCAAATAAATAAATCTTTTAAAAAAACATAAAGTATCTATTACATGCATGCAGAGACCATGGAAGCATGAAGGTGGGATTCGTGCAGACCCAACATCAGGCATTTACAAAGCAAGTAACGAATACCTGTTGGCATCAATGGAATGAACACTTAATTAACTGGAATTAATGCTGCACCTGGACCTGTGCTCCCTCCAGCTCTCAGGAACCATTTTAGCCCTCAATCATTGATTTTCCCTGCACAGTAGATTCTTCTGTTCTGTGTTTGGTCATTGACTATCAATAGGTTCAAATCTGCCTGTGGCCTTAAAAGCTCCACCAACTGACAAATTCTTAGCACATCCATGAAACACATTTAAAAAAAAAAAAGATTTATTTATTTGAAAGGCAGAGTTACAGAGAGGCAGAGAGAGAGAGAGAGAGAGAGATCTTCCGTCCGCTGATTCACCCCCCAGATGGCCACAATGGCCAGAACTGCACTGATCTGAAGCCAGGAGCCAGGAGCTTCTTCTGGGTCTCCCACATGGGTGCACGGTCCCAAGGGCTTGGGCCATCTTCTACTGCTTTCCCAGGCCATAGCAGAGAGCTGGATCAGAAGCGCAGCAGCCAGGACTCAAACAGGCACCCATATGGGATGCTGGCGCCACAGGCAGCAGCTTTACCTGCTTTACACCACAGTGTCAGCCTCGAAAGAAAGACATTTCTTGAATGAGGGAATATGATTGGCTCACTGTAAGTCAGGTGACCACCCCTGATCCAACAAGTGGAGTCACGTGACAAAAATGGAATCCAGAATGGCAGGCAAACTCAAGGTAGCCCCATCACCACCATCTCTCCCCATCTTGCCAAGACACAGACCAGTGACACTGAGTGTTAACTATTCCTTTATTAGGTGTTGAGGGAAGCGGGACTGTACAATGCAGGGCCTGGGAATTCAGCTATGCAGGGATTGTGACCAGAAGCCATGTTATAAAAATAGTCTAAGCATATATCAATGCTGTCTTGAAGCTGGACCACATCCCAGAAGGAGGAAGTGATGTCAGGCAGCTCCTCCCCTTCCTGCAGTCCCATATTTATAAGGAAGCAAAATGAAATGCACACACCTTCCCCCCCAGCTCCCATTCCCCATCAGCTGTCCCCCAAATGCCACCCCAAGGTTCCCAAAGGGAGGGGAGGGCCCAGGCTTTGGGAGGTGGGGGTGGAGGCCAGGAGGCAGGCTCTGGGGCCAGAAGAACCCTTCCTTCAAGGTTACAGAACAAATCTCATCTGGAATGCAGTGAAGTGAGGGAGGTGGGGTAGGGAGGGGTGGGCTCCCAAGTCTCCCCTGGCCCCTGGCCCCCAGAAGGTACGCCCAAGAGTGCCTACTTGGTACACACTAGGGCATCGTGTACTCAGTACACGGGACCCCAGTCCTGCCTGTGTACTCAGTACACCAAATCCAGCTTGGCCGAATGGGCCCACAAACTCAGCCCCATGGGGGCACTTGGGGGGTGCAGGGATTTGCCCCCGGGGGCGGGGAGAGAAGGGAGGGACTATCTCCATATATATATTTTGTAAAAAATAATAATAATAATAAGTTTGTTTAAATGAATTTTGTTTCTATACAAAATGTAAAAAAAAGAAATAAAGAAAGAAAAATAATAATAATTCACTTGTGCCCGAGTATGAGGAAACAACATAGGGTGAGAAAGAGTGGGGGAGGGGAAGGGAGGAGCAGGGAGGAGGGAGGAGGAAGGAGGGAGGCGGTCCCAGACTTATCCCAAGACTGAGAGGGTAGGAGGTCATTCCCACCCTTTATAAATAAGGAAGACTGGAGCCCTGGGCTGGTGACCCATGGTGGTCACACAGCAAGGCAGGGGGAGGGTAGGTGCAGAGAGAGAAAAGGGGGAGGGGAGGGGAGTCGGGATGGGGTGTCTCTCCAGCCCCCCAAGATTCCAAGCACGCAGGAGCATCTCAGGCCAGCACCTGCCTCTTGGGAGTGACCTCCGGCTGGGGCCCCAGCTGGGTCTGGGCCTGAGCAAGGGAGCCAGGGACAGACAAAGGGTGCGGCTGGGCAGGCAGTGCCCCGGCAGCCGTGGCCGTGGCCGTGGCCCCAGCAGCGGTGGCCGGGCTGGGTGTGGATTCGGACCAGTCCGAGAGAGAAGGGGGCGAGGGGCTGGCCCACTGTTCGGGGGACTCGGGGGATGGGGTCAGGTAAGGGTGCTCGCTGGGGACCCGCAGGAAGCGGGCCTTGGGGGGGCTGCCATGGGCCCCAGGAGCTGGGTACTCCTCCCCATGCCCTGGGGCCGCCAGGTAGGGCGGGGGCCGCTCCTGGGGGGAAACGGGGGTCCCAGGGTTGAGCAGCTGGGGTCCCGGTGCCAGGGGGAGCAGAAACGAGGGACCCGGAGGGGCCGGTGGGGGCAGCCGGGCCCAGTCGAGCGGCACAGCCACAGGATTCAGCAGGCCAAGGCTGAGCACACAGCCCCCAGGGGCCTGGCGCCCCAGAGGACCCGCCCGGCCTGCGCCCCCAAGCTGTGCCAGAGACACCGCAGTAGCCGCAGCTGCCGCATAGGGCCCCTCGAGGGGAAAGGCCCCTGGGGACGCAGGGGGCCCCCCAAAGGGCCGCGGGGAGTCCAGTGAGTCCACAGGGGACAGCGTGACCGAGCTCTCAGCCAGGGGCCCTGGGCAGGCCAGGGTGAGCTTCTTGCCCCGCCCCCGGGCACCCTGCGCCCCCAGCCCTGCCTTTCCCGGAGGCCTCCGGCTCTTCTTGGCTCCCGACTGTGTGGCCTTGAGGCCCGGGAGGAAGGCCCCGGGTGGGCAGAGCAGGGGCCCCAGACCATGGGGGCCCGGGGGACTGCGGGGCCCGCTGGGCTGGTCCAGCAAGCGCACAATGTCCTGGTGCAACCTCTCCTGGGCCACGTCCCGCGGTAGCCGATCCAGGTGGTCTGTGATCTCGCGGTTGGCAAAGTGGTCCAGGAGCAGTTTGGCGGCCTCATAGCTGCCCTCGCGAGCAGCCAGGAACAGTGGGGTCTCCTCCTGGGGGGGGGTGGGGGAGACAGGCAGGACCCACAGAGGTCAAGATCAGCAAGATGACCTCCAGTAGCCTGGGGGTGGAGTGGGGAGAGAACCTCAGAGCTGAGAGTTTGCTGGGATATGCTATACCCCCTAAAGGTGCATGTGTTAAAAGCTTCATTTCCCGGGGTTCACACTGTGGCACAGCGGGTTAAAGCCCCAGCCTGCAGCACCAGCACCCCATCTGAACACCAGTTTGAAGCCCAGCTGCTCCACTTCCAATCCAGCTCCCTGCTAACGTGCCTGGGAAAGCAGTGGAAGATGGCCCAAGTGCTGGGGCCCCTGCACCCACGTGGGAGACCCGGAAGAAGCTCCAGGCTCCTGGCTTTGGATCAGCCCAGCTCTGGTCATTGCAGCCATTTAGGGAGTGAACCAGCAGGTGGAAGATCTCTCTCTCTCTCTCTCTCTCTCTCTCTCTCTCTCTCTCTCTCTAACTCTGCCTCTAAAGTAAATCAATAAATTAAAAAAAAAATCCTCAATGAATAAAATCCTGAAATCTTACTCAAGGACAGAACCTGTCTCTGAGCCCATCTGTAAAACGGGATGATGTAATATCACCTTGGAGGGTTTTTAAGCAACAGTCACAACAGTGAGAATCCACTAAGCACTTAAACCCATGAACTCACCAGGGCTGCTGTTACTCCCCCACTTCTCAGATGAGAAAACTGAGATTCAGGGGAGTTGAGCAACTTGCCCAGGTCACACAGCAATGGCCAGAAACTCCATTACTCCCTGATTCACTGCTGGAGCCCCTGAGCCCCAAATCCAACCCCTGAAAGTAGGATGAATACCCACACCAAGCTCACTGCACCTGCTCTCTGGGGGCTACACCGACCCCGGCCCCCAGCCAGGTCCAAGGCCAGAGCTCACCTTGCTATCCTGCATGTCCTTGTTGGCTCCATTTTTCAGAAGGGCCAGGGTCGCCTCTACGTTGTTCACAGCGGCAGCCCAGTGTAAAGCCGATTTCCCTGGGGGTGCAGAAGGAGGTCAGACCCAAGGCCAGACTCACGTCCGGCCACCCCCGTGGTAGCAGCAGTGGGGGTCAGGAGGATGAGCTGTAGGGCAGGGGCCCCTGAGGATCGTGCGGGTGTGTGTAGGTCTGTGCAATGCATCTCTCTGTCCACAGGGGGGCACTGTGTGGCTCTCCTTCTGTTGTACCTAGCACCGTCTGGTCCAGTGCAGTAGGTAACAATCGCCATGTGTGACTCTTCAGACTTAAACCAAGTAAAATTTTTTTTAAATGTCGCCAAGGACCATCTTCTCGGGTTCTGTTGTGGTGCAGCAGGTTACGCTGCCCTTTGCAAGGCTGGGATCCCCATTGGAAGTACAGATTCGAGTCCCTGCTGCTCTGCTTCTGATCCACAGCAGGGGGTGGCTCAAGTGGGCTCAAGTGCTTGGACCTCTGACACCTGCTGTGGGAGACCCAGAGAGAGCCCCTGTCTCCTGGCTCCAGCCTAGCCCAGTCTCAGCTGATGCAGGTAGCTGGGGAGTGAGCCAGTGGATTCTCTCTCTCTCTCTCTCTCTCTCTCTCTCTCTCTCTCTCTCTCTCTCTCTCTCTCTTGTTTTGATGCAAAAAAGTTTTTTGAGGAGCTGGCACTCTGACACAGCAGGTTAAGCCATGGCCTGCAGTCCCATATGGGACCTTCCGTATGGGTACTGGTTCAAGTCCCAGCTGCTCTGCTTCTGACCCAGCTCCCTGCTAATACACCTGGGAAAGCAATGGAAGATGGCCCAGGTCCCTGGGCCCCTGGACCCACAAGGCAGACCCAGATGAAAATCCTAGTTGCTGGCTTCAGATCGGCCCAGCCTTGGGGAGTGAACCAGCAGGTGCAAGATCTCTCTCTCCCTTTCTCTCTCTCTCTCTCTCTCTCTCTCTCTCTCTCTCTCTCTCTTTCTCTGTAACTCTGCCTCTCAAATAAATAAATAAACTATTTAAAAGAAATTTTTTGAGGGCCAGCGCTGTGGTTCACTTGGTTAATCCTTTGCCTGTGGTGCCAGCATCCCATATGGGCACCGGGTTCTAGTCCTGGCTGCTCCTCGTCCAGTCCAGCTCTCTGCTGTGGCCCGGGAAGGCAGTGGAGAATGGCCCAAGTGCTTGGGCCCTGCACTTGCATGGGAGACCAGGAGGAAGCACCTGGCTCCTGGCTTCAGATCGGCGTAGCACCAGCCATGGCGGCCAGTTAGGGGGTGTACCAATGGAAGGAAGACCTTTCTCTCTGTCTCATTGTCTAACTCTGCCTGTCAAATAAAAAAAAATTTTTGAAATCCATACAAGCAAGGGGGTCTTCAAATAATCCAAGGAAAATGCATATTATGAAAAGACTATACGTGGATTGTATTTTTTTTTTTTCTGCAAAGTGCCCTGGGACGATCAGGTTTGCGCAGTTACTGCGACTGTCCAGCAGGTGGCAGCAGAGCGGAAAGCACGTGGACAGGAAGGGCGCCTGCTCCAGATTCGGCTTGCAGCTAAGTCCTGGCGAGGTGCGCAGTGAGCTTCCGTGGCTGGGGTGAGTTCACACACACAGGGTGCGTGGTGAGTGCCCACGTGACCCCCTCCCTCTCCGCCCCCCACTGTATCGGCAGCCTACCGAGTTCGTCCACGGCGTTGACGTCAGCGTGGCTGGCAATGAGCTCCTCTACCATGCCTTCCACCGCCAGGCGGGCCGCCAGGATCAGCGCCGTGGAGCCGTCCGCCATGCGCGCGTCCAGGTCTGTGGAGCGGTTCCGGATGAGAATCTGAGAGAGAGGGGAGACACCCGAGGAGATCAGTGCAGGCAGCAGCTCGAAACCAACGCCGCCACCACCACCCCGCAGCCCCCGGGGGAGTCTCCAACCACCACCGCCCACCCGAGCCTCTTGGGTTTGCTGACGCCGGGGTCACAGCCCAATACACCCGTGGCAGGGATGGGGGCCAGCGTTGCGGCGCCGTGGGTGAAGCTGCCACCTGCAACGCTAGCATCCCTGTTCCAGTCCCGGCTGCTCCACTTCTGATCCAGCTCCCTGCTAATGCTCCCGGGAAAGCAGCAGAGGCTGACCCCACCCACTTAGAAGACCCAGATGGAGATCCAGGCTCCTGGCTGCAACCTTGCCAAAAAAAAAAAAAAAATGCATTGCATCTGCCTAACCTACCAAAACATGTCAGTTTAGCCCAGCCTACCTTAAACACAGAGCACATAAAAATGTCTTCTCAGAGACAAAACCAGAGCTCCAATTCCAGTGCAACCCGACGCCCACCCCGAGGTTCCACACACCCCAGCCCAGTCTGTCTCACCTGGAACACGCCCTGGGCATCAGCGGTGACAGCTGTGTGCAGGGGCGTGCGACCAGAGTGGTCCTGGGCATTGGTGTCGGCTCCGGCATCCAGCAGCCGCTTGGCCGCGTCAGCCCGGGCGTAGCGGGCAGCCAGGTGCAGGGCAGTTTCGCCTGTACGGTCAGTCCGGGCCCCAAGCTGCGCCCCCTGGCAAATGAGGTCTGAGATGATGCTGGCTGACGTGTCTTCGGCCTCGTCCTCCTCGGTGGGCATGGGCTCCAGGGCCCCTCCACAGAACGAAGCCAGCATGAGCGGGGTAAAGCCATCTGAGGGTCAAGAGACAGTGTGTCACAAGAACATGGGGGGGGGGGGCTTTCCAGAGAGTATTAGAAAAAGCACCATCCAAGGGGCCGGCATCGTGGCATGGAGGCTTAAGCCACTGCCTGTGTCACCAGCATCCCATAGGGGTGCCAGTTCAAGTCCCGGCTGCTCCATTTGCAATCCAGTTCCCTGCTAGTGGTCTGGGAAAGCAGTAGAAGATGGCCCAAGTCCTTGGGCCCCTGCACCCATGTGGGAGACGTGGAAGATCCTGGCTCAGCTCCAGCCGTTGTGGCCATCTGGGGAGTGAATCAGTGGATGGAAGACCTCTCTCCCTCTCTCCCTCTCTCCTGCTCTCCCTCTCTCCCTCTCTCCCTCCCTCTCTCTCTCTCACTCTGCCTCTCTCCCTCTCTCCTCTCTCTCTCTCTCTCACTCTGCCTCTTTCCCTCTCTCTCTCTCTCCCTCTCTCTCTCCCTCTCTCTCTCTCTCCCTCTCTCCCTCTCTCTCTCTCTACCTCTCCTTCTCTCCCTCTCTCCCTCTCTCCCTCCCTCTCTCCCTCTCTCCCTCCCTCCCTCCCTCTCTCTCTCTCACTCTGCCTCTCAAATAAATAAATAAATCTTTAAAGAAAATAAAAGCAAAACACAGCTAAGGGGTGTTAGAGCCTGAATCCTGGCAAAAGATGGATCCACTCTGGATACCCACTCTGCTGCAGTCAGCAGGGAGCATTTTCCCTGGTTCTACTCACGGGAGCCACCACTTGCACCCCAATTCCTCACCCTCAAGTGCCTCCCTAGGGGGACTAGGGCTAGGCAAGTGCGCCTGGAACCGGTCAATCTGCATATTCCAACCCCCTGGCCACACCAATTGGCTCAAAGACGCACACGTGACTCGATGTCCAATCAGAATGCACCCTGGGACTTTGGCAGGCACAGCTAGGCAGGAGGTTGAAGAAGGCTGGAGCTAAGAAGCCGGAGAGTGGCAGACAGAATCCTGGAGGCAGGTGTGTTCCCATGCCCTCTCCAGCTACACAAACACAGACGTAACCATGCACAGGTGGGCCGGGGGAGGGGGCACCTTACCTGGGCCACGCACGTTGACATCCATGCCGTCAGTATCCGCGTCGCCCTGGGGGGGTGTGAGTGCCATGGCTGGGGCCACGCGGATGTCAGCGGCCACCAGGTGGTGTTGGGTCCACTGGCGGCAATCCACAGCTTCCTCAGCCCCCACGCCCGGCTCCTCCACCTGTGGGGACAGGGACCCAGGTTCTCAGGCCTTACCTTTGGGATGTGGGGAGAGACACAATCAGGTCAGGGCTGGGTATTCACTGGGCTCCTCACACGGACACCACACACAGCCCTGCACATTCATCAGTAGTCTGTTTGATAGGGGCCAGCACTATGGTGGAGCAGGTAAAGCCATTGCCTGTAGCATCCTGCGTGGGCGCCAGTTCAAGTCCTGGCTGCTCCACTTCTGATCCAGCTCTCTGCTATGGCCTGGGAAAGCTGCGGAAAATGGCCCGAGTGCTTGGGCCCCTGCATCTGCTTGGGAGACCTGGAAGAATCTCTGGGCTCCTGGCTCCAGCCTGGCCCAGCCCCACCCATTGTGGCCATTTGGGGAGTGAACCAGTGGGTGGAAGATATCTCTCTCTCTCCCTTTCTTTTTTTAAAAAAATTAGTGGTAGAAAAATATGGGGCGGGGAAGGGAGGTCCTTTCAGAATCACTCTTAATCTGGGAAAGGCATAAAGATGGGTCGGGAGGAAGGAGAGAAAGGGGACAGGGCCCAGGCTCCCACAGTCCCCAAGTCACCTGGAGGAGCAGGTGTTTGGCCTGGTAGTTTAGATGCCCAGGTACCACATCCGAGTACCTCTGCCTCTCAATTCCAGCTTCCAGCCAACCCACACCTAGGAGTGATGGCTCTCAAGGAATTGGTTCCTGCCACCTTCGTGGGACAGCTGGATGGAGTTCCCAGCTCACAGCTTGGGATGAGCCCAGTCCAACTGCAGGCATTTAGGAACTGAATCGGTGAATCCAGGCTCTCTGTTGCCTCTCTCTCTCTGTCTCTCTCTCTTTCTCTCTCCCTCCCTCCCTCCCTCCATCTCATACATTTTTACAAGGACTATTCCATAGTAGGAATATTTCACATTTCATCCAACTCATGTACAGGAATCAGAATGCCACAGTGTGATATTTGGGTCCTGGGCTTTTGGGAGAGTGACCCACTAGATCTAATACTCTCTCTCTCTCTCTCTCTCTCTCTCTCTCTCTCCTCCTCCTCCTCCTCCTCCTCCTCCTCCTCCTCCCTCCTACACACACACACAAATAGAAAGAAAGTACAGCCTGGGAATCCCCCCTGGGAAGACCCCCAAGGGGAGGGGCCCAGGTGACAAATTGCTCCCCTCCCTCCAAAGTCACACCAAGGAGAAAAGGAGGTGACTTGTCTTCTGGAGCCAGGGAGGTGGGAGATTAGAGACGCCTGTGGGCCCCATCACTGGCCATCAGAGGCCCACCCAGAACCCTGAGGGCAGAGGGCAGCACCTTCAGTCGCTTGGCCTCGGGGCACTCTGTGTCCATCCAGTCTGTGGCCACCTCCCCCATCAGACTCTCACCCTTGGCCATGTTCCTGTGTGGACAATGGGAAGGCAGGGATGTGAGAAGGGACGCGGGAGACTGCGGTGAGGTCAGAGCAGAGGTCCTAGGGGCGAAGGGCAGGGGGCAGGGGGCAGGGGTTAACCAGACGAGGTGGCGAGACCGGGTGCAGTGACAAGGGGCTGGGGGAGCAGCCGTGTGATGGGGCCTAGGGAGATGGTCAGGGCCGTGGCCAAGCGTGAGGTCAGGGGTTGGGGTCACGGGGCAGGGTAAACACAGGGTCCTTGAGGGCACAGGTCCACACCATCAAGGCGGGGGCCGGGGTGAGCGGGGCTCAGAGGTCAAGGTCGCGCAGGCGGGGCCCCTGTGGTCAGGACGGGGCGGGCAGGGTCCTCACTTCATGCCCAGCGCGTCCTGGCCCACGGGCTCCCGCCGGCCCTTGTGGCCGCCTGCCACGTCCTTGTGCAGGGCGAAGCCTTCGGGGAACCAGAGGGTGCTGTGCTCGCGTTTGCGCCGAGCCACCATGACGCCCAGGACGAGGATGAGCAGCAGGAAGACGGCGCCCGCCGCCAGCAGCGGCAGCAGCGGCCAGCTCGGCTCCGGGGGCTCCAGCGGCTCCCCTGCGGGAGGGGCGGGGCTTCAGAAGAGGGCGGGGCTCCGAGGGGCGGGGCTCCAGAGGAGGGGCGGGGCTCCAACCAAGGGGTGGGGCTCCAGAGGAGGGGCGGGGCTCCAACCAAGGGGAGAGGCTCCAGAGGAGGGGCGGGGCTCCAGCTGAGGGGCGGGGCTCCAACCAAGGGGAGGGGCTCCAGAGGAGGGGCGGGGCTTCAGCCGAGGGCAGGGCCTCGAGGGCGGGGCTCCAGAGGAGGGGCGGGGCTCCAGAGGAGGGGAGAGGCTCCAGAGGAGGGGCGGGGCTCCAGCTGAGGGGCGGGGCTCCAACCAAGGAGAGGGGCTCCAGAGGAGGGGTGGGGCTCCAGAGGAGGGGAGAGGCTCCAGAGGAGGGGCGGGGCTCCAGCTGAGGGGCGGGGCTCCAACCAAGGAGAGGGGCTCCAGAGGAGGGGCGGGGCTCCAGCTGAGGGGCGGGGCTCCAACCAAGGGGAGAGGCTCCAGAGGAGGGGCGGGGCTCCAGCTGAGGGGCGGGGCTCCAACCAAGGGGAGGGGCTCCAGAGGAGGGGCGGGGCTTCAGCCAAGGGCAGGGCCCCGAGGGCAGGGCTCCAACCAAGGAGAGGGGCTCCAGAGGAGGGAAGGGGCTCCAACCAAGGGGAGGGGCTCCAGAGGAGGGGCAGGGCTTCAGCCAAAGGGCGGGGCTCCAGATGAGGGGTGGGGCTCAAAGGGGAGGGGCTCCAGAGGAGGGGCGGGGCTTCAGCCGAGGGCAGGACCCCGAGGGGTGGGGCTCCAGAGGAGGGAAGGGGTTCCAGCTGAAGGGCAGGGCTCCAGCCAAGAGGCGGGTCACAAACCATGGGGCGGGGCTTCAGCCAAAGGGCGGGTCTCCAGAGGAGGGGCGGGGCTTCAGCCAAGGGCAGGACCCCGAGGGGTGGGGCTCCAGAGGAGGGGAGGGGCTCCAGCTGAGGGGCGGGGCTCCAGCTGTGGGACCCTACTTCAGCTATAGGGTGGGGGTTCAGCCAAGGGGCGGGGCTTCAACTGTGGGCCAGGCTTCAGCAGTGGGGCGGGACTTCAGCCCTAGGGTGGAATCTGAGCAAGGGCTCAGTCTCAGGGCGGGGCTTAGTTTTGTGGGCGGGGCTTCTATGGGACAAGGCCCCGCCCCTCGCCTCCCATCCGCCCTGCTCCGCCCCGCCCCGGCCAGTCCCCCAGGCCGCACCCCGCACATCCCGCAGCGGGTACGGGAAGTCCAAGCGCTCCACTGCAGACAACGCTCCCAGGTAGTCCGCGGCGCTCTGTGCGTCGGGGAAGCAGTGGTCATTCTCGGGCGACTGCAGGCAGAGCCGGTTGTCAATCTCCAGCATCACTACAGAGCTGGCGGGGACAGAGCAGGGGAGGGGTGGGACGGAGGGCTGGAAGGTCGCCTGGGCATCCCCCAAGCACCGAGCCGCATCCGCCCTCCCCGCCCCCAGGCCTAGCCTTGAATCCGATGTGCGCTGCTCTTGCGTCACCGTCTGGGTCACTTTCCCAACCCCCACCCCCATTGCCTGGGCTGGAGGGTGTCGCTGTGCCCTTTAACACGGGGCACTACCAGTTCTCACCACCAGGGGCAGCACCACCGGGGTTCAAACGCCTTCTCCCCCCATGCGTTGCCAGGGACGCGTCGCTAAGGCCTTCAGTCCAGCTTTGAATCCGATGCACACTGCTCTCGCATCCCCGTCTAGGTCACTTTCCCCACCCCCACCCGCCACTGCCCGGGGTGGGAGGCGCTGCTGCCTCCCTTAACATGGGGCACTACCAGTTCTCACCACCAGGGGCAGCACCACCGGGGTTCAAACGCCTCCCCCCGCCCCACCTCCACGCATCGCCAAGGCCGAACCCTACCCGCATCCCGGGTCACTCACCCGATCACCTCCGGCGCCAGCTCGCGCCGGGCCCGGGCCTCGGAGGCCGTGCTGCTGGGCCGGTGGTAAGGGAAGATCATGGCCTGGCCGCGCGCGTCCAGGCGGAAGCGCAGCGAGGTGCGCAGGATGGCGCTGAGCCGCTGCAGGAAGTCGGCGCCCGAGCGCAGCAGCTCCTCGGGGGGCAGCAGCACTGTGAGCACCAGCACGCCGCGGGCCAGCAGCGCCGGCACCTCGCGCGCGCAGTCCAGCCCGTCCCAGCCGCACTCCTCGGTGTTGCAGCCCTGGTCACAGCGGCCGTCGGCGAAGTGGTCGGCGCAGTACTTCTCGTACACGGGGCTGGGTGGGTGGGACGGGGTGCAGAGAGAGAGAGAAGGGCGGGGAGGGGCCGGGGTCAGGGCTTGCACGCAGCGGCTCGGAGCGGGCCACTCGGCTCACTCCAAGCTCAGCGCCCCTTTTCCAACCAATAAAAAGACCGCTTGGGACCACGAGTGCTTCCGAGTCCAGGGGCACAAGCAGCCCCTGGAAAGCCAGGCTTCCCTCACACCTGTGCACCTGTGCACCTCCCTAGCCTCCAGATCATTGCAGACTTAACAGAATGGAGAGGCGCGGCGGGTGAAAGCCCTGGCCTGCAGCACCGCCAATCCATATGGGTGGGCACCGGTTGAAGTCTCCCCACTGCTCCACTTCCGACCCAGGTCCCTGATAATGCGCCTGGGAAGGCAGCAGGTGATGGTCCAAGTGTTTGGTCCCTGCCACCCACAGGGGAGACCCGGATGGAGCTCCTGGCTCCAGGCTTCCATCTGATGGAGCCCCAGTGGTCGTGGCCATTTAGGGAGTGAACCAGCAGATGGAAGATCTCTCTCTCTCTCTCTGACTTTCAAATCAATATCAAATCAATCAATAAATCTTAAAAAATTTTTTTGGAAATCCATACTTTTTTTTCATAATATACGTTTTTCAGGGACTTTCTGAAGATCCCTCCTGTGTACAGATTTCAAAATGTCTTGCAGCAACATAAACATCTTTCAATTCCACTTTCCACAAACTTCCTGGGGCACAGCTTTCCAACGCCTCACCAGTAAAAGGCAAACAGAAGCACAAACAAGGCGGCATGGAATTGCAGTGCTAAGCAGGAAAATAAGCGAGTGGCAATGCTTAGGAGGACCTCAGGTTTGGGCCGAGGAGGAGGGGGAGAGTTATTCAGCTGGTGGGAGCTGCCAGTGCAAAGGCCCTGGGGCACGAGCCGGCCTGGGGTACAGGAGGACCAGTAGAGAGGCTAGGAGGCTGGAGCAGATTGAGTGACAGGCGCCTGGGTGGGGAGATAAGGGCAGGGGGAGGCAGACAAGAGGTCAGGGTGGCAGGTGGAGGGCAGAGGCTGGACGGGTCAAGACGGGGCGCACGTGCACACACAAAGGGACGGGGCGCGCGAGGCTCACTTGCAGGTGCGCTCGCGGCCGCCCGCGTGGCAGTCGAAGTTGTCGTAGAGGCAGGCGGGCGAGCTGCAGGCCGGGTCGCAGCGGCTGTTGTTGAAGAGGCGCCAGCACTGCAGCGCCTCGCACTGCCGCCAGGGGTCGCCCACGCTGAGCGAGCAGTCGCCGCCGTCCCAGCCGCAGCCCGGGCTGTTGCACTCCCGGTCGCAGCGCTGGTCCCCGCGTTTGGCCTGGCAGGCGGCGCGCGGGCACCGCGGCTCCTCCGCCGCCGCCTCGGGCGCCGCCGCGGGCGCCTCGCAGCGCGGCCCGTCCCAGCCTGGGGCGCACGCGCAGCGGAAGAAGGGCGCCAGCGGCGCGGGCCGGCAGGTGCCGCCGTGGAGGCAAGGGGCAGCCGCGCAGCTGGCGTTGGCGGCCCCTGGGGGCGGCCCCCGGGCGCCGCGGCAGGAGGATCCCGGGAGTCCTGGGGGGCAGGCGCAGCGCGGGCCGCGGGCCGTCTGCTGGCAGGAGACACCGGCCGGACACTGCAGCTCCCGGCAAGAGCTAGCCATCCACTCACAGCGAGGGCCCCAGAAAGGCTGGGGTTGAGCCGGGGTAGGGGGGAGAGAGAAATCGAGGGAGGTGAGGAGAGGGGGGTGGGAAGAAAGAGAGAGAGGTGGGGGATCAAGACCCGGACGAGGCTGACCCCCACCTGCTCCACTTTCAGGGTAAACGCTGCCTTCCCAGAAGGCCACGCCTCCAACCCCAATCTCACTCACCCCTCCCAAGTCTCCAGGTAACCTCAGAGCCCTCTCTTATTTTGTTCCCCCCCAAAGCCACACCTCCCTCCTGAGGCCACACCCACCTACCTGCAGGCAGTGGCAGGTGAAGCCGAGACCTCCCCCAGGGCCGGGGCTGGGCCGGCACTGTCCTCCGTGCTGACATGGCTGCGATTCGCAGGGAGACAGAACAGTCTGACAGCGGGGACCTGAGACAAAGCACGGGCCGGTGGATCAGCCATCGTGGAGGCAATGGCCAGGGTCCCCCCCTTCCTCCCTGTGCCTACCTGTGAAGCCGGGGTGACAAAGACAGTGGAAGTGGCCCCCTGGGTCCTGCAGGCAGTCCCGGGTGTGTGCCGCGTGGCAAGCACCGGGCCGGCACTCGTTGATGTCGGCTTCGCAGTGTAGACCGGTGTAGCCTGGGGGGCAGCTACAGCGGAAGCCGCCCACCAGATCCACACAGGTCCCATTGTGCAGACACCGGGGCCCAGCGTCGGCGGAGGGAGGGCCTGGGCCACAGTCGTCCTCATCAATCTCACAGAGCACGCCTGAGGGCAGGCAGGAGGGGGGCTGGGGTTAAGGCACGGCATAGTGGGGAGGAGGGCGGGAGGAGGGTGATGGGGCCGTACCCAGAGTGCCAGGCGGGCAGGAGCAGAGATAACGGGCCACCAGGTCTATGCACGAGCCGCCGTGCTGGCAAGGCTGGGAGGCACACTCGTCCACATCGTCCTGGCATTTGTCACCGGTGTAGCCAGCTGGACACTGTGCAACGGGGACAGAGGGAGGGGATGCTCTCAGCTCTGAGAGACCCAGACATGCCCAGACCTAGCAGGACCATACAGAGAAACCCAATGCAAAGGACACACGCGCACACACACACACACACACACAGAGGCATGCAAATGCCCCCAAGGCTCGAAACCACCCAGAGCTGCAGAAGCCAAGGCAGAGACAAAGCCACACCTCCAGCCCCGCCCCTTACCTCACACACGTAGCCGCCCATGTAGCCGCGACAGGTGGCCCCGTGCTGACACGGCTGGGCCCCGCAGGGGTCCACTTCCTGCTCACAGTGACTGCCTGTGCGGCCCTCGGGGCACAGGCAGAAGTGTGAGTTGTCCTCGCTCACACACTGCCCGCCCCCCTGGCACAGCTGATCCAAGGGCACCCCTGGGAAGAAGAAGAGTGGCGTTGGGCACAGTGGGGTGGCTCCCCCTGCAGGCGCAGTCCCCAGGGGCCCCTCCAACACACCCCAGAGTGGCCACCCCCCATTCCCACAGGTGGTCCACAGCTGTGCCTCCAACGATCACAGCATCCTGGTGACACGGGCACCCTCCACCCCCACCACGCCCACCTGCTCTGCGCACCTTCCTTGGACCCACACCTACAGGAGATCTGGGTCCACACCTGACCCCGTGCCCCCTCCTCACCCATCTGGGCTGCAGCCTCTTTGCAAGGCAGACTTCGCACATCACAGAAGCGGCCACTCCACCCAGGCGGACAAAGACAATAAGCTCCAGTCTGGACACAGCGACCCCCGTTCTGACACAGCCCCTGGCTGCACCAATCCACCGGAGTCTGGAGGAAGAAATGGTTTCAGCGTCAGGGCTGGGGGCAGGGGTGGAGGAGGGGAGACCTGGAAACCGTGCCCAGGGCCTCCCCCACCTCCCCCTCCAGACCCCTCCCTGGACCCCGGCCCTGCCCACCTGGCACTGGCTATCCGTGAAGCCCTCTGGACAGGTGCAGCGGAAGCCGGGGTGGGCGGCGCTGCACACACCCCCGTGCAGGCAGGGCCGTGAGAGGCAGGGGTCGGCCTCATGTTGGCAGTGGGCACCGGTGTAGCCCGGGCGGCACAGACAGCTGAAAGAGTTCACGCCGTCCACGCAGGTACCGCCGTTGAAACAGGAGCTGGCAGGTGAAGAGGGAGGCGGGTCAAGCTCCGCCACGCCCCTTGCAGGTCCCGTATTTCAGAGCTAAGGAGGGATCGCGGCGCCTCCGCCATCACACATCCCAGCCCTCCATCCCAGGTGCAGGCCACGCCCCCTCCCACCTGGGGCTGCAGTCGGGCAGATCCTTCTGGCAATGCAAGCCTCCGTAGCCCGGCGGGCAGGCGCAAGTGAAGGAAGCCACGTGGTCAGTGCAGGTGCCTGGGCCACAAGGGCTGCTCAGACACTCGTCCACGTCCCGGGCACAGCGTGGACCGGTGAACCCAGGCAGGCAGGAGCAGGAGAAAGAGCCCGGGCCATCCTCACAGGAGCCGCCATTCAGGCAGGGGTCTGGGGTGAGATGGGAGAGAGGGTCGAATCTCTTGCCTGGTTCCCCCAGCAGCCCAGTCTGACCCTCCCCCTGGCCCCGTTATGTCAGTTCAAGCGGGAGCAGGCACAGTGGGTCAGGGCACATATTCTACCCCGCTCTGTGGTCTCAGCCTTCTGCATGATCCAGAAACCCCAGTAATGTGGAAGCGGAGGTTATTGAGAGAACCAAAATGTCCCCACTTCCTTCCCATCCAGCTCTCGTCTAATGCACCTGGGAAGGCAGTGGAAGATGGTTCAAGTGCTTGGGCCCTTAAACTCTCAAGGGAGGCTGCGAAAAAGCTCCTGGCTCCTGGCTTCAGCCTGGCCCAGCCCTGGCTGTTGCAGCCATTTGGGGGAGTGAACAAGCAAATCAAACATCTCTCTCTCTCTCTCTCTCTCTCGCTCTCTCTCTCTCTCCATCTCTAGCTCTCTCTCTGTCTCCCTCCTTCTCTCTCTGTACCTTTGCCTTTTAAATAAATTTTTAAAATATTAAAAATTTTTTCAACGCACTGTGCCAAGCATATAACACAGGCTGGATAGATATGCCCGCTAAGAAGCACCACACACACACACACACACACACACACACAGCTCCAGGACACTCACTGGGGTCACAGTCATTGATGTCCTGGTCACAGGAAGGGCCAGTGTACCCCCCATGGCAGGTACAACTGAAAGTCCCCATCAGGTTGGTGCAGGTACCGTGGGGGCCACAGGGTGAGGGACCACCAGCACACTCGTCCACATCCTGTTGGCATCGTGGGCCTGCAGTGGAGCCCAAAGTAACACCTCGGGTTAGGAGGGTGCAGGGCAGGGTCTGAGGGTACCCGGGGCTCAGGGAGAATGCACAGGCCGAGAGAGGGAAAGGGGAAAACAAGCAGCTCCAAGATCAGTCCCCCAGGACTCTCGAGCCCGAGTCCCAGCATCCTCTTCCCCCAGTCACGAGCTCCGAGTGTGTGTGTCCAGCTGCACCCTCTCTCAAAAGGAAGCTCCTTTCCAAAGCAGAGCTGGCATTCAGGCCCCCTTTGGGGCCCCAGGGTGCAAAGAGGTGAGGAAGAGGAAGAGGAGGAAGAAGAGAGAGGAAGCAGGTGTACCTTGCCAGCCAGCGGAGCAAGAACAGACAGGTATCTGTCCCGGGCCAGACTCACAGTGGCCACCGTGCTCACAGGGGTTCGGGGTGCAGGGGGACAGCAGCTCACATTGATGGCCTGTGTGGGGTAGGTGGAATGAGGTGGTCTTGGAGGGGACTTCCCAATCCCAGCTGCCCCCACTCTAACACACACACACAGGGGTCCCCACGCTGACATTCATCCCCCAAGCTCCTGGGGAGAAAGAGAAAAGGCAAAACAAAATGTCCAGTGGAGAGGAACTGAGGGCTGTGGGTGCCTGAGGAGGGAAGAGAGACACAGACACACCCTGGACGCCAGGCGGACAGGTGCAGCGGAAGCCCGATCCATCACTGGTGCAGGTGCCGCCGGCCCGGCAGGGCTGGGACTCGCAGGCGTCCCGATTCAGGCTCTGGCTGCACCGGGGGCCGCTCCAGCCAGGCTCACACACACAGCGGAACCTGGTAGGATTGGAAGTCAGGGGTAGCAGATGTACCAGAGAAGCAGTGGGGGGAGGGCAGGAGGGGAGGGGAAAGGAGGCGAGATGGGACAGGGAGGCTCAGGGGTTGGGGAGGGGGCCTCACCCGCCAGGCGCATCATGGCAGATTCCGTGACTGCAGGGCTCGTGGGCACAGGGGTGGGTCGGGGGGAGGCAGAGAGGGGGCAAGGAACCAGGTGGGCAGAGGCATCGAAAGCCATTTTCTCCATCCACGCAAGAGCCTCCCTCGCCACAGGGGTTGGACGCGCATTCGTTGATCTCCACGTTGCAAAGGGGCCCTAGGGAGGTAAGTTCAGGTGGCAGAGGCAATAGGGAAGGGACCACCTCACCCCCTACATGTGGTACAGCCTGGAAACAAGGCCAGCCTCGTTCTCGCAGGGGGAAAACAACCTCGGGTCAGTGAGAAAGAGCGTAGAATAGACCAAGAGAGGGGCCCAAGACCCAGGCCACAGAGGCAGGTGGACTGCACCCGCGCCCCTGCAAGGACTCCCTTTCCCCTGGCCACTCGTGCCTACCTGTGAACCCAGGCTGGCAGACACAGTCATAGCGGTTGATGCCGTCCCGGCAGACACCAAAGGTGCAGGGGTTGCTGGCACAATCATCTATGTTCACCTCACAGTTCAGACCTGGGGGAGGGACACGTGGCAAGGAGCAGGGTTCCCAACCGGATGCATGGCTCCCGAAGCCCCTCCTCCGACCCTCTAGGGGCAGCCCAGCCACCAGCTCCCACCTGTGGTGCCAGGGGGACAGCGGCAGAGATATTTGTCCACCAGGTCCAGGCACTTGCCCCCGTGGCGGCAGGGCTGGCTGCGGCACTCGTCCACCTGGCTCTCGCAGCGTGTGCCCGTGTAGCCCGGGGCGCAGGCGCAGGAGAAACTGGCGATGCCGTCAACGCAGCGCCCGTGGTGGCACGGGTCTGGAGAGCAGTCGTCCACGTTGCGTTCACACAGCGTGCCCTCAAAGCCTGAAAGGGGAGCTGAGGGTCAGGCTCCACCCATCCGCGGAGGGCCCGCCCACAGATAGGGCCCTGGCCCAGTCAGAGCTCAACTTTCCCTCAGGTCCCGCCCACTGAGCCATCAGGAGGCGTGCTCAAGGCAGGCCCCGCCCCTCACTCACCTGCTCTCCAACCACCTCCGAGCTCCAAGATTCGCTCTTGGCCCCGCCTTCAGCCCTGTTCTAACCCCGCCCTTAACTGCAGCTGGGGGTGGGAGTGGGAGGTGCGCGCACAGGGAAGAAAGGATTTGACATGCCCCCTCCAGCTACCAGCCAACCCTGTACCCAGCCAGACCCTGTGGCCCCAGCCCTTGCCTCACCTCATCCCTTGTCCATCATTGGCTCCACCCCTAGCAGTCATTGCATCTCCGTTGCTGCAGCCCCACCCCCAGGCTCTCTTCAAGTCTGTTATTGGTCCCTTCTGCCGCCAGCCCCGCCTCCCAGCAATAGTTGGGCTGTAATTGGCCCACGCTCACCCTCCGCGCAGTGGCACTCGTAGCCATCGGGCTGATCCACGCACTTGGCGCCATTGCGGCACGGCGTGCTGGCGCATTCGTCCACATCCAGCTGACACGTGGCCCCGCTGAAGCCTGCGTGGGGAGCGGGGTGAGCGTGACCCAGCCGTCCCCTCTCGCCTGCCCTGCCTCACTCGCCTGAGCCCCATCTCCAGGACACGTGCCTGGGAGGGGTGGGCTGGGGTGGGGTCCTCACCTGAGGGGCAGGTGCAGCTGAAACCGTTGACTCGGTCTCTGCAGACGCCGCCGTTGACACACGGACTACTCTGACACTCATCAATGTCCACCTCGCAGAAGGTTCCTGTGAAACCTAGGAGCCGGGAAAGAGTGGAAGGCGGTGGGGATGCCGCCTGGGCTGAGCGGGGTCGGGCTGTGGCCTTGGCCTCGCCCCCAGTCCAATCTGACGTTCAGTCTTCAGCCACAGGTGGGACCCTCCTGGGACTCTAGGGGCGCCCTGCTGTCAAACCATCCCCAGCCTCAGAGCCCACCATAGCTTTAGGCCCATCTTCAAGTCCCTCCCGGCCTTAAGCGCTAGACTGCAGGGTCCACGTCTCCCCAAAGTGGATCCTAAGGCCTGGAGTCCACTCCCAGCCCCTCTGAGCTTCAACTGAGTCACTGACCAAGTCCCTGGCCTCACAGTGGGTCCTGCCCTCACCACACAGCCCTACCCTCAGCCCTGCAATCTCCGCCCTGGCCACGCCCACCACGCACCTGCCATGCAGATGCAGGTGAACTGGCCGATGCGGTCGAGGCACGTGGCCTGGTTTCGGCAGGGTCCCGAGAGACACTCGTTGACGTCAGTCTCGCAGCGTGGCCCCGTATAACCGCGGCCACACTGGCACAGGAACGAGCCTTGCGTGTTCACGCAGCGGCCCAGGTGCTCGCACGGGTTGGCGCCTGGGGGAGGGGCACGGCAGGTGTGGGCGTGCCCAGCTGAGTCCCCCACCTCACCCCGTTTTCCCCAGCCGGTCCCAGCCCTCACCGATGGAACACTCGTCCACGTCCTGGTCACAGGCCCCTCCCGTGAAACCGGGGGGACAGGTGCAGATGGCCCGGCCGTTCACGGGGTTGGTGTCACAGATGGCATCCTCGTGACAAGGGTTGCTGACGCAGGCGTCATCCAGGTGACACAGAAGGCCTGGCAGGGGTACGCAGAAGTCAGAGGCAGGTCCCCAGCTCCGCCTGAGGTCCCGCAGCCCCTCGGATAGTTTTGTGTGTGTGTGTGTGTGTGTGTGTGTGTGTGTGTGTGTGTTAATCTCCCGTGTATGGAATGTTTTTTTTTTTTTTAACCTGTTGCCAGCAGCTTCCCCTTCCAATGACTTTTGCCCCAGATCCTCCTCCCAGGCTCACCCCTGACCCCAAATGCAGCCGCCCACCCACTCTTCCCTGGAGAAGCCATCTTCGCCTCACTCCAGAAGCTTCAACCATGACCTCTGACTGCGTACCAGGAAAACGGCCACTCACCAGTCTTGCCCATGGGGCAGGCACAGTAGAAGGAGGCCACACGGTCGTGACAGGTGGCCCCGTGAAAGCACACGGCTGTGGCGCAGTCATCTATGTTCTGACTGCAGCTCTCACCCGTCCAGCCGTTGACACACACGCAGCTGTGGCCCCCCAAGGTGTTGAAGCAGGTGCCCCCATTGTGGCAAGCGTTGGGCTGCAGCTGGCACTCGTCCACGTCCTCTGTGCAAAATTGCCCTGGGGGCACAGACACGAGTCTGCTCCAGCCACCTGCCCTGACAGTCCAGCTCCGCCCCCTTCCCAGCCTCCCTCTCCCACCTGTCCACTCAGGAGGGCACTGGCAATTGTAGGTGTTGACACCATCCACACATGTTCCCCCGTTGAGACACCGGTGTCCCGGGCAGTCATCCACATTCACTTCACAGTTCTGGCCCTCAAACCCTAAACCCAGGACAGGTGGCAGGGGACAAGGCTGGTGACAAACAAGCAGGTCAGGGGTCCCCCCACCAACACCACAGTGCCTACCCCCACTGCCTCCCCCAGAGCACAGCTCGCTCACCAGGGAGACAGGCGCAGTCATAGGTAAGATCGCCACTCTGCCGACAGGTGCCTCCATTGCGGCACGGCGACGGGGCACAGGGCACTGCGGGGATCTCACACAGCGGCCCCGTGTAGCCGCCAGGGCACTGGCAGCGGAAGGAGCCCGGTGTGTTGAGGCAGGTGCCCCCATGGCGGCATGGCCCGCCCACCCGACACTCATCCACGTCGCTTCGGCAGCTGCGACCCTGGTAGCCCGGTGGGCAGGAGCACATGAAGCGCCCGTCAGAACCCACGGAGCAGCGGGCGCCGTGGGCGCAGGGGCTGCTGAGGCAGGGGTCCGGCAGGGAGCAGTCCGGGCCTGGAGGAGACCCCGGGAAAGAGAGTGAGTTTGGGACTGACCACGCCCCAGCCTGCCATGCTCCGTCCCTCCACCCCTCCCCGTCTCACCTCGGAACCCACGGGGGCACCGGCAGGAGAATCTGGCAGCGCCAGCCACCACGGAGCTCTGGCAGACCCCACGCCCAGCACAGGGGCCCGAGTGGCAGGGGTCTTCCAGCTGGCACCGCTCACCCACCCAGCCTGGTGGGCACCTGTAGGCAGAGGTGATGAATGGGCTGATGGGGGCAGCACAAAGAGACAGACAACAAGACATGCTAGGAACACACAGGCAGACCGGCCAGCACACACACTGGGCCACTCACACCATACGTGTTTACTCAGCAGCTACTACGCTACCGCAACAGGAAGACAACAACCAACACAAGGGGTCCTTACCCTCCCGATCCTCACAGCCAGCTCAGGCAAAGAGAACACACACAAATAACAAGTTAATACACAACATGCCAGCAGGAGGGGAAAAGATCCACGAGGGGTGGGGCCAGAACCCCGTATGGGCAACAGTTAGAGTCCCGGCTGCTCCACTTCCAATCCAGCTCTGTTATGGCCTGGGAAAGCAGTGGAAGATGGCCCAAGTCCTTGGGCCCCTGCACCCACGTGGGAGACCTGGTGGAAGCTCCTGGCTCCTGGCTTTGGATTGGCTCATTGTGGCCATCAGGGGAGTGACCCAGGAGATGGAAGACCTCTCTCTCTCTCTCCTTCTCTCTCTGCCTCTGCCTTTCAAATAAATAAATAAATAAATAAATCTTTTTAAAAAACCAGTTTTTGCAGACAGAATTAACTGAAGGATATTCAGATGTTACCATCCCAGCTTATCTAGGAGGGTTCTAATGCAATGACAGATGTCCTTTATAAGGGAGAGAGAAAAGAGAGAAGGCCACATGGATGGAGACAGAAGCAGGGCATGGAGTGAGGCAGCCATTAGCCGAGGAGTGTTTGGAGGAGGCAATGAAGTGTGCCTCTTGGGGCAGGGGGGTGGAGGGGAGCACCTTAACCTGACTTCCAGCCTCCCAAACTGAGAGAAGTTCTATTCTTGTGGTTTCAAGCCAGCTGTTGGTAGGGATTTGGTATAGGAGCCACAGCGGGGTGTGTGGGGAGTGGAGATATACAGAGTAAGGACAATCGAATGATACAAAGGGAGGCCGTGAGTATGCCACAGATTGAGGGAGGTACAGGGAAGGGCGTTCCAGAAAGAGGGAACAGCAAGCAGTGGGAAAAGTAGACTCAACTCCAGGAGACACCCAGACGGGCAGAGAAACCAGAAACCAGCAGAAGGAGGGCCAACTGGACGCCTGGGCTTGGCAAGGGGAGCAGCCGCCCACGCAGATGCGGGCCACTGTCCCTCACGCCGCAGCCTGCACCCCTGGCCCCGGGACTCTGCGCACACCCAGCTGCCGGGGGCTGAGGTTTGGAGCAGGCACCAAGGTTGGTGCCCTCTTGTGTGTCTGTGTGTGTGCGGGGGGGCGGTCTTTCAGCCCGCAGTGCTCTTCCCCAACCCCCACCCCCAAGCCCACGGCAGGGAAACGCAAACTGGCACGAAGCTGGTTTTAAGACGAAACCTCCGCGGGGCACAGGGGCGGGGAGTCAGCCGCCAAAGGGTCCAAGCCCCGCCCCCGATGAGGTCAGCACCCACCCCTCGCTCCCGTACCCCCCCTCTCCCGGCTCGCCCTAGACGCCAGGGACTCAACTCGAGCAGCTGACTCAGTCCTTAGAGTCACCCACAAGGTCCCCCACTCCACCCCACCCCCCACCTAGGTCCCCAGCGGAGCAAGTCGGGGCACGGCAGGCAGGGCGCAGCTCCCAGCCCCCCTCCCCAAAAAGCCCCAAAGGGAGGGTGAGCACGGCGGTCACGATCGCGCGCCGGGAGGGGGCGCCGCGGAGCGAAGGGTCCCGGAGCCAGGCAGGGCGCGGCCCGGGCGGCCCCTCCCGGCGCCCCGGGCGGGTTCCCA
Organism: Sylvilagus floridanus; assembly: GCA_949820135.1. NCBI lineage: Eukaryota > Metazoa > Chordata > Mammalia > Lagomorpha > Leporidae > Sylvilagus > Sylvilagus floridanus. The sequence goes on along the minus strand of OX463233.1, from coordinate 106,027,644 downwards.
CGCTCCGCGCCCCGCGCCCCCGCCGACCGGTCGGGCCGGTTCCAGCCCCAGCCCGCGCCCAGCCCCACGGCCCGAGCTTTGGGGGGAGATGGAGACGGGGGAGGAGGTGGGGTGTGTGTGTGTGTGTGTGTGTGTGTGTGCGCTTCCGCGGACTTGCGGGGGAGGAAGGCCAAAGGAAATGGGGACCAGTGCTGGGGAGCCTATTTTTTTGCGGGGGACGTGCAAGACTTGGGCGGATCCCGGACGGGAGGCACCCTTTGGAGCATCTCAGAAAGACCTGGGGGTAGCAGAGATCTGGACGGAGATCCGGAGGTTGAGGAGGTAGAGGGGCGGGGGGACCTGTAGGGAACGGTTCCCACAACCCAGCTCTGGAGACTGAGCCCGCTCCACTCCCGGGGATCCGGGATCCGGGCGGCAGTGCGCGCCGGTGATTCACCTGTCGAGGGGGCGGGGCAGCCGCGGGCGTATTCACCTGTCGGCTGGCTTCCAGGCGCGGACTTCCACTGCGCAGGCGCCCGGACCACAGCGTCTCAGCCCCCAGAGTGGCTCCGAGTGAAGCCCCAGCCCTACCCCATTGCAGAGCCCCCCCCCCCACACACACACCCAGACACAAACCCTGAGGAAAAGCTGCCATTTCGCAGATGGTGCGGTGCAGAGAGGAACTGACTCCATCATCCAATGTCACAGGGAACCCTACTGTAGTAATGTCTAAATGTGAACACCGAGGGGATGTGTGAGGGTGTCCTCCGCATTGTCGTGAGTCCCTGGATATAGTTAAACTGAGTAATACCTGCCTCCAACACACAGGGCTTCGAGAAGCTGTGTAAAACGCTGGCCTAACTGGACCCATTTGCTGGATGAGAACACTGAACCGTGCTAAGCCTTTAATTCCTAGCTCCCACCCCTCCCTCCCCGCCCCCACCATGACGCAGGATTTGAATCCCAGCCAGGCCACACTCCGGAGCCCCTGCTGGCATTCCCAATGGGAGAAACATGAGACTACCCCAAGCCACACACATGTAAGGAAGTGGTGGAGGCGTCGTGGTGGACACAGGGGCATATGAAGACAAACCACCTCCCCACACAGGGCCCGTGGATGGCACAGAGCCAGGCACTCACAGGCAGGCAGCCTCCCGGGAGGGCAGCTGGGTGCACCGACCTCCATTTGCACAAGGGCTTCCGTCCAGGCAAGGGGGGGCTGCAGGAGGGGAGAGGCGAAGGAAGGAGGGAGAGGTGGGGGTCAGCAGGGTGCCCAGGACCCCTCCCCTACACCCAGCAGCAGACCCCCTCCATCCCTCCACCAGGCAACAGCTGCAATGGGCTGGGGGTGTCCCTGTGGGTGTAGGAAGGCCCCCCATCCACGGTTCCCACGGCCCCCCGCCCCAGCCCCAGCTGTTGGGGCGGCAGCTGTCTTTGCCAGCTCCAGCCCTGGGAACCACAAGGCAGGGGTAGGCAGGCAGGAGGAGGGGCTGACTTGTGCCAGATGTGGGGGCTCAGGAAGCTGCCAGAATTTAGGATGTACAGGAACGGAACAGGAAGTGCGGGTGGCACTGCGGCTACAAGCCCCGGCAGGGGGAAGGGGGAGGGGACGCCGACGGCAGCAGAGGGACCACGGCAGGCAGCCACGTGTGGCTTCAGACACTCCACAGCAGGCAGCCTTAGGAACTGCCCTGTCCAGCATCCCCCAGCCCCTAAACCTGTGTCCCTGTAGGGTGTGGCCTAGTTTAACTGTCCTGCCAGACAGGTCAAGGGTGTGGCGCGTGTGTGCGTGGACCTGGCCATGTGTGTGTGCATCTGCGTGTGCATGCGTGCATGTGGGTGCATGCGTGTGTGTGTGTCCAAGCGAGAGCTGGAAAGCCAGAGGAACTGGCACCAAATACCAGACATCAGAGAAGAAACCAGAGCAGGTAGACAAAGAGAACTATCGAGAATGGATCAAATAGCCCGTGTCCGCTTCCTCGTGGGACAAGCTGGCTGGAGACGGAACTCACACTGCAGGCTGCAAGACTGCCTGTGCATGGGCTCCTTGGTCAGCCTGTGTGTGGACATGGACGTGCATTTGTCCTATCCTTGTGCAGAAACATGGGAGTCAGCTCATGTGTGTCCACGTTGGGGGGGTACACGTGTGTGCAAATGACATCTACCCAGGCAGTCAGTGTGTGTGGTGTGTGTGTGTGTGTGTGAACCGTGGATCGGGTGTACCGCTGTGTGTGCATGGGTGAATGCACTGGTTGCACCCGTTCTATACCAGGCAGCTGGTTGTGGGTCCATCCTTGAGCCTATGCCTAGATGTGTCTGAGTGTGAGCAGGCCGAGCGCATGGACACGTGGGAGCCCCGCGGTTTGGGTGTCTCAGGGACCAGATCCTAATGCTGGATCTGCTGCGTACGTGCACGTTTGCATCGCAGTGTGTGTGTGTGTGTGTGTGTGTGTGTGTGTCCCAGAGCTGTGTGACAGGCCATGTGTGTGCTTAGTCCTGCAGGGGCAGCTGCTCCTGCCCGGTCCTGCCCCGTTGGGCCCTGGGGCTGGGAAAGGAACTCCAATTCTTCCCCCAAACCCCGACCCGGGCGAGCACCCACCCCACAGCAGCGCCCCCAGACCCCCTCTACCCACGGCCCTCCCCCGTCGACCAGGCCTCCCGTGGCGGGGTTGGGACAGGGGGCGCCCCCGCAGCCGCTGCTCAGCCCCGCCGCGGGTCCCGCTTTGTCTGGCAAAGAAAGCGCGAGGCCGGCCGAGGGGGAGGGGGTGTCTAGACGGCGCGGCCATTGTCCCGAGCAGGGGGAGGGGAGAGAGCAGGGGAGGAGGAGGAGGAGGAGGAGGAGGAGGAGGAGGAGGAGGGGCCGGGGCCCCCGGCCCTGCTGGGGAGGGGGCGCCAGAGCCACAGCTGAGCACGTGGACTCGCGCCCCTTCCCCTCCCGGCAAAGGGGCGGGGTCCCGGGGCTGCCGACTCCCCACGGCCAGAGGCAGGAGCCGGGCTCCGCGAGCGCGCGCGCGCACACACACACGCACCAGCGCGCGGGGAGGGGGCGCAGGCGCCGCTGGGGGCTCCAGCTCCCAATCCGGCTCCGGGTCTTGCGGCGCTCCGGCCTGGGAAGTTTTTCCCGAGTTTCGGGCTCTGAGAACTTCGCGCCCCCCTCCCAGCCCCCCACCCCCCGCCCAGCCCTGGCCGCCCCGGGATGTCTGCGGGGGTGGTGGCGGCGGGGGCTGGGGTGAGGAAGGACCCGTGCTTTTGTGCGAGGGGTCCCCGGCCGAGCCCATCCAAACCTCCCCCCAAGACTTCGGTCGGGCATGGGATGGGGGCGACCCCGGCTCTTGGGTCTACCCGACCAGTCTTGGACTCCTGGGCCCCCTGATCTGCTCCGACCGCTCCAGGGTCCCCTTTCCTTAGGCCTCTGGGACCCTGGTGCTCCCATTCCGAGTCGCTGCGCCCCCCGGGACTGGCATGCGCTCCCCTTGCTCGCGCACCTCTGCCCCAGCCTTGGAACCCACGACCCCCCCACACACCTCCCACCCCCCACCACCACCCTTGACTTGGCGGGGAGGGGTTCTATACTCCCCACCCCCGCCCCGATCCCGCCGGCCCCCTCACCTGCAGCCCCTGGCCCCGCTAGCAGCAGCAGCAGCAGGGGCAGCGCCCGCACGGGCGGCGGTGGCGGTGGCGGGGACGTCGGGCGGCGGCGGCGCCGGCGGCGGCGGCCGCCCCGGGCCCCCGGCCCCATGGCTGCCAGCCGCGACCCTCCCTCCTCCCTCCTCCCTCCTTCCCCGGGCCGCGGGCGCGTCCCGGGCCAGCCTCCGCGCCGCCAACTTCGCCGAAGTGAGGCTGCCCGGCCGCCCCGCCCCCAGCCCTCGGCGGCTCGCCCCGCCCCGGGGCCGGCCCTGCGCGCCCCCGCCCCGCCCGGTTCCCGGGGGCGGATTGAAGTGGCGAGGGGGGTCCCTGCCCATCGTGCACCCGCGCGAGCCCGTGACTGCAGACCCTCCGAAACACGAGCCGGCCTGGCGGTGAGCTGTGGGCCCACCCCTCACTGCGCTTATGCCCCCCTCCCCCACACACCGGTGCTTGCAAGAGCCCGGGGTGCGGGGGTGGGGGAGACGGAGACACCCACGGACCCTGGACCCTAAGACCAGGCTGGTGTCGAGAGGCTCTTGGACGCACAGCCACGGGCACAGCGAGGCGAACGCATGCACGGAGTTCCCTCGAGACTCTCAGCTCCCAAACCCAACTCTGAAAATGACGCCCAGCCCTCACGCACGCTCCCTGCATCCCGTGCGAGTGCACACACACGACACACACACACACCTCCCACCTCCCAAGCAGCTCCCCCCTCCCTCAACCTCAGCGGTCCAGCCTGGTCCCCCATACCCCACGCAGCTTTGTCGCTGCATTCAACACCCAAGACCAGCCCCGCAGCCCGCTCTGCCTCAGTGGCAAGAATGGGGTCCTTAGGAAAGCCCCGCTCCACGCCCAACCTGGGAAAGAAGAGCCAGGTACAGACTCCCCCCACGCCCCGCCACGCCGCGAGCGCCCGCCCCCGCCCAGCGCTGAGCATGCAGGGCAGGGAGAGCCCCAGGCACCTGCCCGGCTAGGGCAGGGCACACCCAGGGCTGGAGGATGGCTTTACTGGGAAGACATTTATTTGTTGGTGCATGTATCCAACAAGCATGGATGAAGCTGCCACTCAGTTCTAGGGGACTGTGGGTGCCAGGGGTCCCAGCAGAGGAAGGAGCAGAGTCCCTGGCCAAGGGGCAGGCTAGGAGTCAGGAGGAGAAAAGAGAGGCCAAGTTGACCCCAGAGGAGTCTGGTCTGGTGATGGGGCTGATAAGAGCCAGGACTGGGTTGGCTGAGGCTCAGAGGTGAGGAGCCAGAGGAGCAGAGACAAAGAAACTCAATCTGGGCTGAAATGTGTCAGAGCTGCTCAGATGGGAGAGAATCATGTGGGCCTCCAGAAAATAACTTCTTTTTTTTTTTTTTTAAGATTTATTTTTTTGTTTATTTGAAAGGCAGAGTGATGAGAGAGAGAGAGAAACTTCCATCCGCTGATTCACTCCCCAGATGGCTGCAAGAGCCAAGGCTGGGCCAGGCAAAGCCAGAAGCCAGGAGCTCCATCCAGGTCTCCCAAGATGGGTGGCAGGGGCCATCACTGCTGCTTTCCCAGGTGCATTAGCAGGGAGCTGGATCAGAAGTGGAGCAGCCGGGACTTGAACCAGCACCCTTATGGGATGCCGGCAGCATCAAGGGGGAGTCTTAACCTACTACACCACAGAGCCAGCCCCATGCTTCTTATTTTGAAATAATGTTCCACACAGAAGTACAGCTTCCAGGGGGAGGTGTTAGACATGGCAGTGAAGGTGCTACTTGGGACACCCGCATCTTGGGTTCTAGTTCCACCTCCACTTCTGATTCCAACTTCCTGCTCTTGATCACCCTGGGAGGCTGCAGCTGATACCCCAAGTCCTTGAGTCCCTGCTACCCATGTGGGAGACCTAGCTGTTTCAGGCATCTGGGGAGTGACCCCGTGAATGGGAGTTCTTTCTTTCGCTCTCTGCCTTTCAAATAAATGAAAATAAAATCAATTTCAGGAGCTGGCATTGTGGTGAAGCAAGTAAAGCTGCCGCCTGCAGTGCCGGCATCCCATATGGGCACTGGTTCAAGTCCCAGTTGCTCCACTTCCGATCCAGCTCTCTGCTGTGGCCTGGGAATGCAGTGGAAGATAGCCCAACTGCTTGGGCCCCTGCACCTGTGTGGGAGACCTGGAAGAAACTCCTGGCTCCTGGCTTCAGACTGGCACAACTCTGGCCATTGCAGCCATTTGGGGAGTGAACCAGTGGATGGAAGACCTCTCTCTCTCTCTCTCTCTCTCTCTCTCTGCTTCCTTTCAAATAAACACTCTGTATTTTTTAAAGAAAATCTTTCATTTAAAATAAAAAAGCAAATAAAATGGAAATACAATTTCCATAAGCCTTTTTCCCAATTTATTCACATTTTGTGACATTTGCCTTATTTTGCATATATATGTATATATATATATATATATATATATATGTATATGTATATATGCGCACTTTTTGGCTGAGCCACTGGAACGGAGATTGCAGATGTGATGTTCCTTTGCCCCAGATACTTGATGGTGTGTTTCCTAACCCAGAGAGCCTGGCATTCTCCTAGAGACACACACTGGAGCTTCCATCCCACAGTCCATGTTCAAACCGGTTGCCCCAGTGATATCCTGTACAGTGTGTTTCTTTGCATCCTCATATCTCTTGGCCTCCTGCAGCTGAATCCATCCCTCTGACTTTTTTTTTTTTTAAGATTTATTTATTTGAAAGACAGAGTTACAGAGAGAGAGACAGACAGAGATCTTCCATCAGCTGCTTTACTCCCCAAATGGCCACATGACCAAAGCTGAGCCCATGCAAAGCCAGGAACCAGAAGCTTCTGCCAGGTCTCTCGTGCAGATACGGGGGCCCAAGCACCTGGACCATCTTTCACCTCTTTGCCAGGCGCATTAGCAGAGAGCTGGATTAGAAGTGGAGTACCCGGGGCCAGCACCGCAGCTCAATAGGCTAATCCTCCGCCTTGTGGCACTGGTACCCTGGGTTCTAATCCCGGTTGGGGCACTGGATTCTGTCCCGGTTGCCCCTCTTCCAGGCCAGCCCTCTGCTATGGCCCGGGAGTGCAGTGGAGGATGGCCCAAGTGCTTGGGCCCTGCACCACATGGGAGACCAGGAGAAGCACCTGGCTCCTGGCTTCGAATCAGCGCTGTGCGCTGGCCGCGGCGGCCACTGGAGGGTGAACCAACAGCAAAAAGGAAGACCTTTCTCTCTGTCTCTCTCTCTCACTGTCCACTCTGCCTGTCAAAAAAAAAAAAAAAGAAAGAAAGAAAGAAAAAGAAAAAGAAGAAGTGGAGGACCCGGGACTCAAACTGGCACCCACATGGAATGACGGTGCTGCAAGGCAGGGTTTTAACCTGATGCAACACTGCGCCGCTGCTCAAGATACTGCAGCACTGGACCTGCTGACTCTTCATGGTCAAGTTCATGCTGTCCAGCTTTGCAGGAGGCACAACATTGTCTGTGCTCAACTTTGATGGAATCCGGTTCGAGTCCCGGCTGCTCCACTTCCCATCCAGCTCCCTGTTAAACGCACCTGGGTAAACAGCAGTCTCTGAGAGAGACTGAAGCCAGGAGCCCAGAACTCCATCTTTGTTTCCCACGTGGGTGGCAGGGACCATCTGCTGACTTTCCCAGGTGCATTAGCAGGGAGCTAGATGGGAAGCAGAGCAGCCAGGACTCAAACCTGCTCGCTGATGCGGGATGTAGGGCCATCTGCAGAGGCGCCACAATGCCTGGTTCCAGTGTATCCCCCTAAAGCGCACGATTCAGTGCCAGTGTGACTTTCCCACATCATCATCTCGATCTAATTCTGAAACATTCTGACGCTTCCCCCCACTCCGCCTCCGCAACCCAGTGCAATTCTGTCCTCTTCCCACAGTCCCTGGGGATCACTGCTCTACTTCCTGTCCCTGAGCATTTGCCTGATCTGGATGTCTCCTATCCGTGGAGTCACACACTGTCTGGCTTTTCTCTTCGCTCAGCTCAGCATCCTAACTTTTGAGCTGTAACCGCACTGCAGCGGGGGTCAGTGCCTTGTATCTCCTTTTTTCTTTTTCTTCAAAGATTTATTTTATTTGAGGGGCAGAGAGAGAGAGAGAGAGAGAGAGAGAGAGCGAGAGGTCTTTCATCTGCTGGTTCATTCTTCAAATGGCCACAACAGCCAGAGCTGAGCGGATCCAGAGTCAGGAGCCAGGAGCCTCTTCTGGGTCTCCCACGTGGGTGCAGGGGCCCATGCACTTGGGCCACCTTCCACTGCTTTCCCAGGTGCATTAGCAGAGAGCTGGATCAGAAGTGGAGTAGCTGGGACTCGAACCCTTGCCTTTATGGGATGCTGGCGTTGCAGGTTGTATGCTGCAATGCTGGCACCTCCCTGGGTGAAAGCTGAAAGAGAGGATAAAGGAGGCAGAGAGGAATGTCCAAGAGAAAGAACAAAGAGACAGAGCTAAGGGTGTAAGTTGCAGATGGGACAGAGGCTGGCCCAAGGCTGGCAGCAGCTGTGGAGGCTCCATCTCACCTGGGGTGTTCCCAGTCTGGCCCCCTACTGCACCCCTTATCAGAGAGAGGAGAGATCTACCCACCTCACAGATGTGGCCGCATCACCTAGGGACCAGTGATGACTTGCTAGAGGCCGAGTGGGATTTGAACCCAGATCTGAGAGGCTGCAAGTCTCCTGAAAAGCCCAGCAATGGGGGAGGGGAAGGGGAAGGGAAGGGAAGATGGGAGAGGGGTTGGGCAGAGAAAAAGATGCGTAAGAAGGGGGCACCTGCTGAGTCACAGTGAGCTGTGCTGAGTCAGCATGGCCCTGGGGACAGGCACAGCTCAGGCCCCTCCTGCATCCCCACCCCCTAGAAATCAAACCTCCCCTCCTCCCAGACCAGCTTGGGCTGTGCCCAGGCTCTTGTCTCTGCCTGGGCCACCCAGCTGGGCAGAAGGACGCTCGGCTTCTCCTCCATACAGGAACTCACAGCCACCCTGCTGGTGCTGTCTCTGAAGCGTGCTTCCTTGTGCCTGCTCTGCAAGTTCTCACGCTCACTGCGCCTCTGCCCGTGCTGCTCCGTCTCCTAGCTTTGCCTTTTCTGTCCCTGTTCTTCCACCAGGTGACTTCCTGTTCTTTCCTCAGGGGTCCCTGGGGAGTCCCCACTTTATTTTTTTGAAAGGCAGAGCAATATGTGTGTGTGTGTGTGTGTGTGTGTGTGTGTATAGAGAGAGACAGAGAGACAGAGAGAGACAGAGACAGAGAGCGAGATCTTCCATGCACTGGTTCACTCTCTGAATGCCTACACCAGCCAGGGTTGGGCTAGCTAGACTGAGGGCAGGAGCCAGGAGCTCCATCTGGGTTCCAAGTTCTTGGTCTGTTGTTTCCCAGGTGCAATAGCAGGGAGCTGGATCGGAAGTGGAGCAGCCGGGACTCGAACCAGCACCCATATGGGAAGTTGGCATCGCAGGCAGTGGCTTTACCTGCTACACCACAGCGCCAGCCCCAAGCTCAGCTTGGTGATGAGGGGTTGGAGGTGTCTGCCTCCTGTCCTGTCTTCCACCAATACGAGGAGCTCCTTGGAGACAAGGCAGAAAGGCTTCCGGAGGGTCCCCGCATCCGGCAGCGTGATATGGGCACAGACAGGGTGACCAGGGACAGTTTGAGGCATCTCAGAGTGGCCAGAGGATGGGGTCTTCCCGGCCCAGAAAAGCCACCATTGGGGGCCCGAGACATTCTGTTCAGTACCATGTCGGGGGTAGGTGGGAGGTATCTGGGAGCTCTGAGCAGGGTTTGGGGGTCCAGAGGCAGAGCTAAGGTCCTTGTGGGGAGGCAGGGGTAGGGAAGGCTGACTCCTCCCCTGAGTCTTCTGAGCAAAGATCATTCTCCCAGACCTCTGCAAGGTACTGAGCTTCCCGTCGCAAGCAGCAACCAAGGAATGCAGACATACTTTTCACTAAGTAGGAAGTAGTGACTCTGGGGGCAGCAGGGGCCAGCCATAGGGGCAGAGCAGAAATGGGGGACAGCATAGGGGAGTTGGGGTCTAAAGTGAGGAAAAAGCTACAGAGCCCCCCCCAGCAGGAGTGGAGGGTCCGGCTCCAGCAGCAGACCTCGCCCAAGGTGTCCAGGTCCCTCGGGGATAGGGCAAGCAGAGCCACCATTCCCACGGCCCTGCAGCCCGTGGCCTCAGCCCCCTCCCCTTGGCCCTGCTTGGCTGCCTTGGCTGGGGCCTGCATTTCTCCTGCATGAGCTCAGGCCCTGGGGACGCGGGACCTGGGGCAAGGCCAAGACACAGCTGTGCCGGCAAGGCACCGCACGCTAACCAGGAACCTGAGACCTTGCCCTGGGCCGAGCTCCTCCTGCGGACTCTAATCCCGCCCCGCCCTCTGCGCCACGGAAGCTGCGACCAAGCAGACCGGATCCTTGTGCTCTGCCCCTGAACCAGCAGGGGGCAGGGGTAAGGGCTGTGCGAGAGAGGGGGGGAGGGGTGGGGGTGGTAGGAGACACTGCCTCCCTGGGATCCTCTGGTGCTCAAACATCCCATAGCTCCCTACTGCCCAGAGTGGCTCAGCCTCTCCCTAGCTCTCCCCAGCATCACCTCCCTGTCCAACAAACACTGATGGAGGTCCTACTTGGTGTCAGCTCCTGTTGGAGATGCGGGTGGCCCAAGGGACTAGCCTGCCAGTTCCTGCCCTGCTAGAGGAGAAAGATAAGAAATAAGCGAACACTTGAAGCAATGGAGGGGAAGTTATAACCCAAGATCTTATAACCCAAGACAGGAGCTTGGCGAGTTATACAGTGTGGGGGAAGCGTGTTCCATGCAGAAGGGACAGCCAACGCCAAGGCTCAGAGGAGAAACGGGCAGGTGGTTGAAAGAAGAGCAAAGAGGTCTTAGTGTGGGGTGCAGACTGAGCTGGGTGGGTGGGGGGACAGGAGGCCGGGGCGGCTTGTGGGGGCTAAGTCCCAAGGGGGGCTCCAGGGTCTGGGATTGTAGCCCAGGCACCGTGGAAGCCATCAGCAGAGGAAGCTGATCGGATTCCGTTTGTAAATGAGCTCCGCCTTGTCCTCTCCCAGGGAGCCCTCTAGGAGGAGGCTTTGCCCGCCTCCTCTGCGCTCCCACGGCCTCCTCCATGGCGAGGCTCTGACCCCTCCGTGTGATCCTGCCTGCCCCCTGCCCCCACTCCCCATCCGCCTCCGGAGCCCTGTAGGCATCCGTCTGGCTCATAGCTGATCTTCCGAGATGTCTCACAGAGAAGCCTGGTGCCGGGGAGGTGAAATAATTGTCCCTTGAATGAATGCATCAGGAGCTGGGACCTGAATGCGTGCGTCTGGGGCTGGGCACTGGGAGCCCTGAGCCCCAGCAGGGAGTGGCTGGGTCCCAGGAATTAGGGGAGGGCTGGTGGGATTTCCCCAGGGACAGAGAGCTAAATGGGGAAAAGCTGAAGGGATGGAAACTCACTTGTCTTAAAAATACTCTTATTTATTTACTTAGATTTCTTTGAAAGGCAGAGAGAGACAGATACACACACAGAGAATCCTTGCATGGCTGCTTCACTCCCCTAAATGGCTGCTGGGTCAGGCTGAAGCCAGGAGCCAGGAACTCAGTTTGGGGTAGCAGGGGCCCAAGTCCATGGACCATCTTCTATTGCCTCTCCCAGGCACATTAACAGGAAGCCAGTCGGGAAGCGGAGCAGCCGGGACTCCAGCCGGGTGCTACAACACGGGATACCTGCGTGGCAGGTGGCAGCTTAACCCAGCGCACCACAGTACCGATCCCTCCTCGCCCCACCCCCCGCTCCTTCTGGCCCAGGGCCCTGGCACCGAGCCTGCCACTCCATGTCCGTGATTCCTGCCCCAAGCCAGCCTCAAACTGCCCCGTCTGCCTGGGGCTCATTCTCCACACCGCCAAGGCCCTGTGCCCCCTTCCCCATCCCCAGCTTAAAGTATCTCCAGAGCCCATCCCACGGCCTCTCACAGATCTTGGTGAAAGGTGGCTCTCCTGCATCGACACGAGGGCCACGCCCCTGCTCGGGGGCCAGGCTGCGCTCCCCAACCCCCACCCCACGCGTGTCCCGGTCTCTGTCCCACTTGTCGCAGCTTGGTGCCACCCTTCCCCCACAAGCCCACACCGAGGCGTCCGCTGTTGGGGAGCCCGCAGAAAGGCTTGTGGGGCACCAGACCCTTCCACAGAGCATGCCCCGAACATGCCCCGAACATGCCTCGCACATGCCTGCCTCTCCCTCAGTGCCTGGACCTGAGCCTCCGTCTCTCTGGCCTGGCTCGCGTCCACCTCCCTCCCAGGCCTCCTCACGCTCGGTCTTCCCGCTCTGGTGCCTCGGCAGACGCACAGAGCGGACACCTGCCCCTTGCTAGCTGGCGTCCCGCATCTTCCTAGCCCAGAGACTGAAACGGAAAACGTTAAACGCCCGGTGCGCACATCGACCAGCCGCTTGGCCAGGCTCAACGCCAAGGCCGCCTCCTCCAGGCAGCCTTCCCTCCTGCCCCCTCTCCTGTCGTTCCGCATTGCGGCGGGCTTCAACACCGGACACGCCAGCGGCTAGGCAGGGACGGGCGGTGTGAGGGAATGAATGGATGGACCAAGGGAGTGATGGGAAGCGGTCTGGAGTCCGGGCAGAGAGAGAGAGGGGGGGGGGGGAGAGGGAGAGGGAGAGGCGGAGCCTGCGCGGACGCCCGCTCAGCCCTCGGGTCCCGGCTCCCGCCCAAGCACGGCGCACCCCTCCCTCCCCGCCGCCCCAGCAAGCAAGACGCGCTCGAATTGGCTCAGACTTGGGGTGGAGGCGGGCCTCAGCCGAGCCGAAAGTTCCTATTGGTTTCGATGCCAGGCCTCTGCCCAATCAGCGCGATCGCTTCCTCCAACCGCTCCTCCCCCGCCACGCCCGTCTCCCGCCCTCCCGCTCGAAAGCGCCGAGGCGGAAGACGGCGCCTTCTCGTTACCCTGGCAACCGTCAGCGGACACCCCCCCCACCTGGTCTCCTTGGCAACTCTCTGAGGCCTCCCGTCAGCCTTTGCTTGGGCCCCTCCGGTCGCCTAGACAACCGCTACCCGTTCCGGTCAACCATCACCCGTTCTCCCGTCGCCCCGGCAACCGTCTCCAGCCGATCCCCTCCCCTCCCCCCGCCAGTCCCGCCGCCCCCTGGACGCCGAGATCCTCGGGTCCCCCCCTTTCCCCGCCCCTTCCCCCGTCCCCTCCTGGCCCCGAGGGAACGGCTTTGCTCCCGCCCTGCCAGGGGCCGCCCCGGGCGCTGAGGCCGCGCGCAGCCCCCCGCCCGGACCCCTGCGTGCTGGGACGGTCCAGCCGCCGCGGCGGGGAGCTCTTCAGCATGCAGGCCATGTCCCTCCCCTGCTGAAAGCCCTCCCCGGCTGCCCCTTGAGAGTCGGAGCCCAGCGCCAGGGCGGAAAGGCGGTGGACTCTGCGGCAGCCCCCCGGCTCCTTCCTGCCTGGGGCCCTCCGGGGCCTCCGCGACCCCTTTACCTGAGATCCTACCCATCCCAGCTCGCTGTCCAGCACGGGGCGTGTCCTGCTTCTGTCCCCAGGACGCAGGACTGTGCTGAGTGGCGGGGGGTGGGGGAGTGGGGGGGAGGAAGAGGCCGTCCGTGTTGGGGACAGGGATGGCCTGTGGGTGGGCTTTGGCCTGGCAGGCCCACTGCAAAGAATGGGGAAGGGGGAAGGGTACTTCCAAATGTGTGTGGGAAAATGCGGTGGAAAGATTTTTAATTTTCGCTGCAGAAGTTTTAGAAGCCAAGCACATTTTTTTACCGTGCACTTTTATGGTGCGTATTCCAGAGACTGCCCCTGGACCCTCTGTATCGCAGGACACGTCCCCCCCCCCAAAAAAAAAAAAGCCAGACAGGTAGCAATTGATGCTCTGATTACCTTTATTTGGAAGCTGGAGCCAGAGGGTCCCCTCCTCCCCACTGTGGAGGCTAATTTGGAAAAAGATGCCAGCAGGGTCCAGAGCCATTTTCCCAGGGACCTGAGACTGGCCAGCCCACCCCCAAGGCAAGAGACCTTGACCTGAAAGGCCAGGATCGTGATGGGGGGAGGTGGAGCCATGGCTGGAGAACTTGGCACACCCACCCATCTTGGCGAAGTGGATTTATTTGAAAGGGAGAGAGAGAGAGAGAGAGAGAGAGAGAGAGAGAGAGGGAGAGAGAGAGGGAGAGAGAGAGAGGTCTTCCATTGGCTGGTTCACTCCTCAAATGCCTATAACACCAGAAGCTGGGCCAGGCCAAAGCTAGGTGCCTGGATCACAATTGTGGGTCTTCCACGCGGTTGGCAGGGTAGCTGGGACTCAACCCAGGCACCCGCATATGGGATGCAGACGCCCCAGGCAGTGTCTGAACCACTGCACACCAGACACCCACCCTGCACCCCAACACTACTCTTCAAATGGGAGTACCCTCATCCTCAGTGTGAACAGAACTTTCTACCGGGAAACGGCAACTGAACGCTTCAGAAGTGGCTAGTGTCTCGGATGCACTGCATCTTAAAGGTGTATTTCATTTTAATGAATTCACGCGCGTGGGTCACTGGAGCTGGGTGGGGCCGAGCACTAACGGACTGGCCAGAGCAGCAAGGAGGGAAGGGATGCTCTGTGCTCTCAGTGCCATGGGGGCCCCCACCTTGGCAGGGACACCTGCCGGGTGTGACCGCAGCAGGCGTGGGGCACCCACGATGCCTTGTGTACGTGCGGGCCGGGGCGGGGAGAGGGGCGTGCTGTCCAGGTCCATTCAGTCCATGACAGGTGGGTGCACCTGGGCGGGCCCTCGAGCTCCCAGGAGGGCCGCTACTGGCCCAGCAGGTCTTGTAGGAAGGCCCACATGTACTGGTGCATCTCCTGGGGGTGGCTCTGCGGGATCCAGTGTCCTGCGCCGCGCAGCACATGCGTCTCCAGCCGCCCTGGCACAAAGCGGCTGCTGATGGCTCCCACCAGCCCCAGCTCGAAGTAAGGGTCCTTCTCCCCCCACAGCAGCAGGGTGGGCATGGCCAGCTCCTGGGGCTCCAGGGGGAAGTTCCTGTGGCCGAGACAGACAGGCAGGAGAGCCGGTCTACCCCCTTCCCCAACTCCCCCCAGTCCCTGGAGCTGCTGCTGCTTCTGGGTGGGTGGGGGTGGGGGTCTCACCTGAAGAGGTTGCGGTAGTAGTTGATGGGTCCCGTGAGCCCACCGGGCTGCGAGAACTCATACAAGAAGGCCTCGAGCTCCACGGGCGTCAGGCGGGGGATGCCCGTCTTGTGGTGGGTGAGGGTGCTTTTCAAGATCTGGGCACATGGCAGGCGGTGGCGCGGGGGGGGGGGGGGTTGGTGGGCGTCTGTGCTCAGCCCCGCCCACCCGCTCTGCCCTCCGCCCCGCCTACCCCTGCAGCCCACCTGCTCTGCCCCTCCCCCTCCCCCCAAGCTGCTGCAGCGGCTGCACCTGGAAATCAGACATGGAGAGCAACTTCTCAGGCAGCCAGGGCAGCTGGAACAGGAAGACGTAATTGGATCGGAAGAACTGGCCGATGTGGCGCATGGAGTAGTCTGGGGGAGGGGGGAGGCAGGGGTGGGTGGGGAGGAGATGTGAGGCCGGGTGCCTGGGCCTGGGGTGCCCTTGCAATCCTACACACACCTGGGTGGGCACACAGGCCTCGGGGTGGGGGGCGAGTCTTCACGGCGGCACTGGCCGGGCCACTAGCATCCTGCCATTGTATCCACAGGATGGGAGTGGGCGCTCCCCTGGACAGTTCCCCAGGGAAGGAAGAGGAGACGCCCTCACAGTCACAGGTGTGCTTAGGCCTGGATGCACCTGCCCTGAGCCATCCCACAAACACTATCGAGCACTTGCTGTATGCCAGAGCTGGGTTCCAGACCCTAGGAGATAAAATTCTCCACCCTCAGGGACCTAGAGGAGAGGAAGGGACCCACAGCTAGATTAAACGCAGGTGGTTGGTGATGCCGGGCAGGCAGTACTATGGCACAGCAGGTGGAGCCACCACAGGGGACGTGCTGGTCCTCCATATGGGAGTGCTGGGTTCCAGTCCTGGCCATCACCTGCTCCGGGTCTCAGCCTGGCCCAGCCCTGGCTGCTGAAGTTCATCTAGGGAATGAACCAGTGGGTGGAAGAGCTCTCTCTTTCTCGCTCGCTCTCGCTCGCTCGCTCTCCCTCTGCCTTTTTTGTTTGTTTTTAAGATTTATTTGAAAGAATTATAAAGAGAGAGGGAGAGGCACAGAGAGGGAGGGAGAGAGAGAGAGAGAGAGATAGATAGAGAGAGAGATCTCCCATCCGCTAGTTCATTCCCCACATGGCTGCAATGGCCAGGGCTGGGCCAATTGAAAGCTAGGAGTCAGGAGCTTCTTCCAGGTCTCCCATGTGGGTATAGGAGCCCAAGCCCTTGGGCCGTTCTTTGCTGCTTTCCCAGGCACGTTAGCAGGGAGCTGGATTGGAAGTGGTGCAGCTGAGACTCCAATGGGTGCCCTTATGGGATGTTGGCATTGCTGGCTGCAGCTTCACCCACTGCACCACAATGCCTGCCCACATGATGCTTTCCTAAGCCGAGGAGCCTCGTGTTGGCTACTGCATACAGGTTCCCTGTTTGATGAGCTCAATCCCATGTGGGCGCCGGTTCGTGTCCTGGCTGCTCCACTTCCAATCCAGCTCCCTGCTAATGTGCCTGGGAAAAAGCAGTGGAAGATGGCCCGAGTCCTTGGGCCCCTGCACTCACATGGGAGACCCGGAAGAAGCTCCTGGCTCCTGGTTCCTGGCTCCTGGCCATTGCAGCCATTTGGGGAGTGAACCAGTGGATGGAAGACTTCTGTCTCTTTCTCTCTCTGCTTCTCTCTCTCTCTCTCTCTCTCTAACTCTGTCAAATACATAAAATCTTAAAAATCTATATATAAATGAAATAATTTTTTTTAAAAAGACTTGGACTTCATCGCTAAGATAGCCTATTAATGGATACCCGCAAATATTAAAAAAATGCAAATCAAAAACACTTCGGGTGCCAAGCATCTTGGATAAGAGATCCTCAACCTGTCCTTGTTATTAACGTGCTCCAAGATTCCGGGTTCCTCCCACCTGCGTTGCCCCGGGGGGAAGAGGGCCCCCAGTTCACCTGGGCACACTTCCAGCCCCCTAATGTGCTCACTGGAGGACCCACAAGTGCACACAGGTGCATCCTCAACTCCTGCACGCACCTTGGTACACGGACATGGGGGCGGCGCTGACCACCACCATCCTTTCGATCAGAGACGGGAAGTAGATGGAGAGATTCCAGGCCAGGAGGGCGCCCCAGTCGTGGGCCACGAGGATGCATTTGGAATAACCTAGAGGTGGCAGGAACTGGCTTAGAGAGGCCAGGGAGGGTGTGCCGGGCAGTGGGAAGCAAGAAGGAATGGGGGAAGGAAGCCTGTGTCCGCACCCAGGCCCTGGATGACATCCTGGATGTCGGCCATCAGCAGATCCATGGTGTAGCAATCCACATCCTTGGGCGCATCGGAGGGCCCGTAACCACGCAGGTCCACAGCCACGACGTGGAAGCGGCTCTGGAACTCCCGGAGCTGGTAGCGCCAGGAAAACCTGCCGGGGCGGGTGGAGTTGTGTGGGGTGGGAGGGGTGGAGTTGAATCAGGCTCTTCCCCCCACCCCCTGTCTCCGTCTCCCACCCATGTCACTCCTGCTCGACGCCCAGGAGGAATCTTCGAGGGACCTCACCTTCGTGCTCTGGATTTCCCAGAAGGCGGAGGAGGGTGGAGGAGGCAAGGAAGAGGCACCCCAGATCCACTGCGGCTTCCTCCTGCGCAGTACGGCCGCCCCCTGCCACTGCATCCCACCCCCATGTATAGCCCCAGGCCTACCAGTTCTCGGGGAAGCCGTGCAGGAAGAGCATCAGCGGCCCGTTGCCCCGGCCGGCCGAGACGTAGTGCAGGCGCAGCCCGGAGCTCTGCGGGGAGAGGCACACATGAAGCCCAGGGACCCCGGGGACCCCGGCCCCTCCCACACGCGCCCGGCCGGCGCTCACCCTGAGGGTCAGCACGCAGTGCTCGCCCAGCGCCGGGTCGTGCAGGCAGGCGGGGGCGGCGCGCCGGGGGCGCCCGCAGCAGCCGCGCCGCGGCCGGCACAGCACGTGCGCCAGCGCCACGCAGCCGTAGACGGCGGCGGCGGCCAGCGCGGCCGAGAACACGACGCTCCACAGGAAGGCGCGCAGCAGCTTGAGCGAGAGGCGCGACGGCGCCAGCAGCGCCGTCACCACCAGCTCGGGCATGTCGCCGCGCTGCGGGCCGGCGGCCGCGCTGCCGTCGTCGGGGGCGGCGGGCGGCGCAGACGGAGCCGCGGGATCCGGGCCGCCACGCGCACCGCCCTTGGCCCCGAGCTGCTCCGTGCCGCCGGGCTTGTGCGGGGACGCGCGGACGGAAACGGGGGGCCGGCGGTGGCCCTAACGCACGACGCGCTCGCCCCAGTGCCAGGTGAAGACTGGGAGCGACAGCGGCGGGGAACCGGTCTAGGGTGCGGGGTGCGGGGGCGGAGCCTGCGGGGAGCGGGTGTGGGAACGAGGCAGTGGGCGTGGCCTAGAGAGCACCTAGGACGGGGCTCCCCGCAGTAGGTGTGTGACTAGGAACCCCGGAGGGACCGAGAGGAGACGCCCCTCAGGCTGAAGTGGGAGGAGCTTGGAGAGAGGGGGCGGTGCTTGTACAGAGGGGGTGCGGCCTAGGAGCGGTGTCGGGGATGAGGGCGGGCTTGGGCGGGCAGTAGGAGGTGGCCTGGAAGGGGGCGGAGTCTAATGTTGGGCGCGGAGGCTGGGCCAATGAGCTGCGGGCTGACTTGGAGCCGAGCCAATGAGACGGGGCGGAGGCGGGGCCGGAACCTAATATGGCGGGGCGGGCGAGCCCGGAAGCGGAAGGAGAGGAGCAGGCGATGGGTGTGCGGCTGGGCTTTAGGAGGGAGGCGCGGGCGACGCAGCGGCCCGAGGAGGGCCCTGGAGGTTCCTGGCCGCCCCCCACTGGGAGCTCCCCGACCTGGAGCGCGCGCCACTGTCCCCTCCCTGGCCTGGCTCCGAGGGACCTCCCAGCACCGTCTCTCAGCTTTGGTTCCAACGGCGAGTCCACAGGCCTCGGCCCCGCGCCGCCGTCCAGTTGGTCCATCGAGCCCAGCGGGCCGCCCCTGCGCAGTTGTGATTGGACGGTGGCGGGGTTCCGCTGGTGGCGCCCAGCTGAGAAAGGACTGGGCCGTTCAGTCCGTGGGGGCGCTGGCTCAAAGAGGAAGCTGTTTGGGCAGGGCCGGGCGTGGTGGGGCCCCCAGGTCACAGCGCCCTGGCCCCGCGCTGTCCAAAGCCACAGCTTCCTATTCTGCAACCCTCCCCCAGTATCCATTCCCGGGGACACCCATCCTTTTTTTAAAAACATATATTATATATATATATATATATATATATATATATATATGTTATATATATATGAAAGGGCAGAGTTAGAGAGGCAGAGAGAGGTCTTTCCTTCGGCTGGTTCATTCCCCAGATGCCTGCAATGGCCAGAGCTGGGCCCATCCGAAGCCAGGAGCTTCTTCCAGGTCTCCCACGTAGGTGCAGGGGCCCAAGCACTTGGGCCATCTTCTGCTTTCCCAGGCCACAGCAGAGAGCTGGATGGGAAGTGGAGCAGGATGGCCGTGATGGCCCCCTCATTTCAAACACTGCTTCCTCTCCTTGCAGTGCTATCCGTGTACCCCTCCGTCTAGTCACGGCTGTCCTGGGAGCACAGGGACGTCCAGTTACAGCGTCCTGAGCACAGCCTACATTGCACTCACTCTGGTTTCCAAGCTGGATCTCACCACCACCCTTCCTCCTCTCACCCCGCCCGTGTGTCACAAGGTTGATGTCCAATCACTTTGGCAGTGTGCCCGGGCTGCCTGGCTATCGTGGGTGCCACAGGGCCTCCCTCCCCCTCCACTCCTCTCCCACACGGCACCCCCTCCCCTTCCCCTAGGAACAAGACAGTTACAGGAATGTAACTTTATATTCAGTACAAATGTTTATTTTTGCAATGAGAACTGCACAAAAAAAAAATTCAGTATAAGTGAAAAGTCTACGAACTCCCTTCTACAAACGTCTAAAGTGTTTAATACAAGTCTCAGGTTCACTGACATAATTATTGGCCAAGCGATCCGTGCATACAGTACAGTGGGGGAGGGGCTTGTACACACCTCTAACTCTTGGGAGGAGAAGGGGAAAAAAAAAAAAAATACTACGGCTGTTTCTAGTACCGCGGGGAGGGCTCCGGGAGGTGGCTGAAGGAACAAACAGACCCGGGTTCTGGTTCTGAGTGCAACCCAGTTAAAGAGACTGACGCCCATCGGGGGAAGCGGGTGGGGGAGGGGTAGAGAAAGCCCCGGCCCAATTCACCTGGCAGGTGCCCACAGAACCATCTGCAGCACCAGCCCTGAGACCCAGCCTGGGGAAGTTTCTGAATAAAAAATGAATTAGGCTGGGGTGAGCGGAAGAAACCCCCGAAAATCCAAAATAACTAAGATCAGCACGCTGGCGTGTGAACCCGCGCCCAGGACGTGGGAAGCAGAATGGAGGAAGAAGCCTCTGGCCGGGAGCCTGAACTTGAGCCTGGGGACACGGGTCGTTAAGGGGGAAAAGGGGGGGCTTTCGGGTTCATGAACAGGGAGAGGACGAGGTCTCTGCGCACACGCGCATCGCACACCTGCGTCTTCCTCAGGCAGTGTGTGTGTGCGCACACGCGAAAGCCCTATCTGTGGGGACGTCCACTTCTAAGGAAATCTGGGAAACCCTGAGCTTAAATGAAAGGAGGGAAGCGGCTCCTGGCCTTTGTAAGTGGGCGGGGCTGGAGAAGGACAGGAGAATACTGTCTACGTATGTTTGGCCAGGGTTCTGCAAGGCTGGGCCGCCCACCTTGGCTGGGGTCCCCTAATCGCAGCTTCAGGCTAGGGGGACAGGCTGTGGGAAGGGCTGGGGTGGGGCAGGGCGGGGCTGGGGCCCTGGGCCTGACCCTGGCAACAGGTGCTTCACAAAGAAAATGTCAGGGAGACACCAGCATTAAAAAAGAGAGATGTGTTTATTCCATGATCAGTACAGACCAAATGCATATTCACCGTATGAAACTCAAACCAGTCAGTGACTCCAGAGTTTGGCCAACACTGAGGCACCAGCGTCGTGGTGTAGAGTGGGTTCTCATGGCACGCATAACCTCGTTAAGGGCTCCAATTATAAAATTAAAAAAAATGAGCGGAGGAAGGAGCAGTGGGGGGGGGGGGGCAGGGCCAGCCACGTGGGGCTGGGGTCTGGGGGGTCGGTCTCAGGTCTCTGGCCCCCTCCACCCCTGATCCCTTGACCCTGCACTGCCCAGGGCCCACTTCATCCCCTGGCCCTGCCCACTATTGGTTTAAAAAAAAAATTCAAAACAGATTTGACATTTAAAAAAAAAAAAACACACAGAGAAGCTGCCGCCAACGGATTGGCAGTGGCGGGGAGGGAAAAGAAATTGTAGCTTTCTGGTTTTATAATTAAAAACAGACTAATAAAAGCTGGAGACTGAGTAAAATATAGGCTGTGTGTGTGTGTGTGTTTTGGTTTTTGTGGATTTTTTTGTGTTTTTTTTTCCTTTTGTAAATTTTTTTTACACCAGTTTGGTGGAGTCACCAACAAACTTCCAACAAAGGTATGCCAACTATGCTCACTACACAGTACAGCCACGGTCACACACTACCCACAGCGCGGCGCGGCCGCCGCTCGAGGAGGGACGATCACACCATTTGGAGATAAGCAGTGCCATTGTGTCTGGAGGAGAAGAGAGAGTTAAAAATAAAATAGACTTCAACGACAACAAAAAATATATATATATAGAAAAAAAAAAAAACCCAGAAACACAGGTGGGCAGGGAACTGACTTTGGTTGGTGGCCGCACTCCCCAGGCAAGGCCCTGCCCACGCGTGCCGGTGGGGGGGAGGGCGGCCGCCGCGCTCCGAATCACCGAGTCCCGAGGACACACAGCTCGGCGGCACTATTCCCTTTTGCACAAGCGAACACTTACAGAGAGCGGCTCTCCATTAAAGGCTTGTGGGGGAGAAGGGGGTCTGTTCAAGGCAAAGTCAGTGCCAGCGAGGGGTGGGCCGGGGCCCTCGCCTGCCTCCAGCCCCCCAGGGGGCCTGCCCTGGCCGCCGGGGACTGGGTGGCGATGGCAGGGGCGCGGGGGAAGGGCTCCCCGGCAGGCAGGACGTCACCAAACGTCACGTTCTCAGGAACAGAAAACCAGTCAACAGTGGCAGCGGCAGCCGTGTCCCGTGTCTACTGTGTGGCCCCCTGCACGCAGAACGCAGGGCCGGGTCCGAGCGAGCGCCAGGCGGACGTCCCATGAGGGGGTGGCGGGTGGTGGGCCGTCGCTCCGGCTGGCTGTAAGGCAGACAGGCTCTGCGATCCTCAGCTGCCCGTCAGGCCTGCCCCGGGCATAGCATGCAGGAGGGCCAGGCCAGGAAAATCACCCCCTGGCCGCTGTGGCCGCCTCCACCGCCGCCCCTAACACTATGGAGAGTCAACGTTTTGCCAGAAAATCAAAGTCACAAGTCACCTAGGTGCTCTCAGAAAAGATTTTCTTCAAATATTGACAATAGATCACTCTGGAAATTCATGTCGATCGTAGCTGTCATCTGGAGAGGAGGGAGGGAGGTGGAGTGAGGCGTGGAGCTCTGGCAAGTCCCCTCCCACGGCCCATCAGCGGCTGTCTCTGAGAGCCTGCCCTGATCTCCACCCCACCCCAGCTCCTGGCGGCCCCCGACTCACCACCTCCCGGCGCCTTCGCTCCTGTTCCCGCTTCCGGGCCAGCTCCCTCTGCTGGTCCAGCATAGACTGGGGCTGGGAACTCTGGGCCTGGGGGGCGGCTGCCGCGGCCACGGCAGCTGCCTGCTGCTGCTGCTGCTGCTGCTGCTGCTGCTGCTGCTGCTCCTGGCGCTGCTGCTGCTGCTGCTCCTGGCGCCGGCGCGCCTCCTCATGGGCTCGCCGCGCCTGCTCCAGCGCATCCTCATCCTCTCGGCTCCTGGGCACAGCAGGGCCCCGGGTCAGCAGGGGCCTGTGCAGCCCGGGGACCCTGTGCCCACCGGGAGCCCCGCCCACCTCATGCGCTCCTGCCGCAGCCGCTCCTTCTCCTTCTCCGCGTGCTCCGCCTGTGCCTTCAGGGCCTTCTCACGTTCCTCCTTCTCACGGGCTGCGCGGCGGAACTGCTCGAAGCTGTCGCTGGAGGACTTGGCGGTGGAGGATGGCGTTGTCGGATGCTTCTGCACCAGGCTGGCCCAGGAGCCCATGTTTTTGATCTTCAGGTCCTGCGGGGCAGGGGGGACGGTCAGAGGGGCGCCTCGGCAGGGGCCAAGGGGCACCCTGGGCCTCTCATCCCTACCTTTTTGGGTGCAACAGGCGTCTTCGGCTCTTGCTTCTGCTTGTCCTTGTCGGGAGCACCCGGCGGGGGTGCTGTCTGCTCAGGGGGCCGGATCACAGGCCGTCCCACGTCCACAGGCTTCATCTCAGGCCCTGGAACACAGACAGCGGGCTCAGGTGCGGCCCACGCCGCAGGGCCTGAGCCCCCGCTGTGGGCGGGCAGGGCACTCACGCTGGGGCAGGTGGACGGGAGGCTTGATGCTTTCTGGGTGCTTGGGGGGCTCCGGCCGCAGTGAGGGGCTGAAGGGCTCGCTGCGGATGATGGGCGAGTGGATCTTCTCCTCCTTCACCACCACCAGGGGCTGGGGCTGCACCACAGAGGCCGCGCGCAGCTCCTGGGACAGCACAGGCACAGTGGCCAGTGAGGCGGGCGGGTGCCCCCGGCCCTGGCCCGTGCCTGACCCTGCGGGCCGCGACCCAGCCCTGATCTTTACCTGCTTCTTAGGCTGGACATTTTGCTGGGGTGGAGACTGGTGGGTGAGGCTCTGGAACGGTGGCATCTGGGGGGAATGTATCATAAGCGGGGAGGGGGCTTCACGGAGGTGACCTAGGAGAGGAGACAAGGCGTGTGTCAGGGTTGGCGGTACAGGCTGCCAGGCCTGGGTCCCTTAGGCCCTGAGAGAATCATCCCGGGACAGAGCAGCACACAGCCTGGTCTGGCTCATGTGAAGATCCACGGAAGTCACTGGGCCCCAGTGCACCCCACTACCCGGGAAGCATGGAGTCTGCATGCGTGGGTCTGGGCATTGGCCCGGCCTGGTGACTCCAGGGCCCCACAGGGGGCAGTGGGATCCTGAGGACCTTCCCTAGGACTGTTCCCTGACTCCGCCCCAAGGCAGCAGGGCGTGCAACAGGTCTGGTGGGGGTTATTTCCAGAAGCTGCCAGCCCACCAAAGGCTGGGAGGGACCAGGGAATCACAGGGTCCAAGTGCCCGGGATGGATCAGGAGAAGCCACGAGCTCTGCTACCAGCCTCCAGCAAAAGAACCACTCAATCTGGACTCCTTGGTTTTATCAGCAAGGAAACCAAGACCCCTACCAACAAACCACCCCCTGGATTGCACCCCTGCGGCAGAGAGGCCCACACACCGCGGCCAGCTGCAGCTCAGGACAAGCCCACTGTCCACCAGAGAAGACTGCCTCTCCGCCATGCCTCTGTACTGGTGTCCTGCTCTGTGCCCTATACGGAGCCTTGGCCAACACGGGGCCTCTGAGGACGCCTCCCTGGCCAGAGCCACCTGTCTGGGTGGGCCTGGAGCTGGACACAGCGCTCCAGGTGTGACAGGTCCCTCTGTTCCTTCCTGGAGCTAGCACCTGGACCTAGGCTGCCCCGCCCCGATCAGGGATCCCTCCCCACCAAGACCACAGCCCACAGGACAGGATTGTGATGGCTTCTGATCTGGCTGCACTCCCAGGAGGTGCTGAGCTGAGCTGAGCCAGACCTGGGGCCTGTGTTTTACTAGAGCTGGGCTGGGGGCGCCCGTCCTGCCGGTGAAATCCCTTAGCCTGGTCCTGCCACGGCAACCGCAGGTGAGAGCTGACATTCAATAACCCACAGCAGGATGACATTTGAAGCTGCTCGTTTTTTAACAGCCCAACGACGTCACAAGCACCCAAATTTTGGCCCCTGGCAGAGAAAAGCTTCCCCACCTGTTTTAGAGGAACAGCTAGCTAGCTGGCTTTAGGAAGAGAGGCGCACTGATCCAGGGATGCCACCAGGAAGCTGGCCGGGCGCCTGCTGCTGCGACCCTAACAACCTGGCTTTTAGCCAGAGGCCTCAACTGCCCTGACGGAGGCTACGGGAGCTTGTAGGGGGCCTGCGAGCTTGAGGTAGAGCCCCAGGGTCCCAAATGAGTGGACCATGAGTGCCAGCTCTTCACCTGCCCACAGCTGCCCCATCTCCCTGCTCTGGGGTGGGGAAGAATGGCAGCTGGGCTGTGGCTTTTCCCAGGGCAGGCACACAGCTGCCCTCCCCTGGCTCAGGGCACGCAATGATCCACTTGGCATCTGGCAGCTTCTGCTGTGGCTTAGCAAGCAGTCCCAGTCCTGACTTGTGGCCCAGTTTGCAGGCAGCACCTGGTGCAGCCCCAAGACAGGCACGTCCGCACTGCCAAGGCCATGACCCCTGCCCTGACGGTGACATGAGGTACCAAGTATGTTTCCCACTGGAGCCAGCCAGAACATCTGGGTCACCAACACTTCAAAAACAAGGACGCAGGGCGAGTGAGCCCTTCCTTCAGCCCCTTGCTGCAGCCAGAGCCCCCAAGCACCAGCAGAGCATTGAGGCCCCTGTCCCATCACAAAGGGAAAAGCAGAGCCTGGACTTGGCAGGGAGACGGGTCCTGGACAAGCACTGAGCTAGCTGCCGATCAGGGACTCAGGCCCCAGGGTCCCGCAGAATCAGTGTGGAAGCCTGCAAGGAGCTCCAGAGGAGGACCGAGAGCACCTCTATGCTCCTGACTCTGAGTCCAATGGGAAGGGTCGGGGGAAGCTGAACCTGGGCTGTCAGAGTGGAGCAGACACCTGGCCGAGAACCGCAGGAAGCACCAGGACACCCTTTGTGCAGACCCGGCTTCCAACCACTCAGCGCCTGGGAGCTTGGCACGGTCCCTAGGGGCTTCCTGACTCTCCGAGAGCCTGGGCAGGGGCACTCACCAGTTGCGTAAGGGTCCGACTTATGATGCCGTGGTGAAGGGTGATGCTGGATGACTTGCTGAGGCTTGGCGGGCTGTGGGGGGGGGGGGCTGCTGGCCTGAGGGTGGGTGTGGGGGCTGCTGGCCAGGGGGTGGAGGGGGCTGCTGGATGTGGGCAGAGAACGGCATGGGCTGTAAGTGCACGGGCCGTGGCGGGGGCTGGTGCTGCTGGGGAGGAGGCTGGGGCTGGGGCGGTGGGGGCGGGGGTGGTGGCGGCTGCTGGAGCTGCTGCTGCACGGAGGGGTGGGGTGGGGGTGGCAGGGGGGGCGGGGGCTGGGACTGCACCTTCACGGAAGGGAGTAGCGGTGTGGGGGGCTGCACCTTCTGCAGCTGCTGTAGGTACAGCTGCATTTGCATGGAGGTGAGGGGTGGGGCAGGCGGCTCTTCATCCTCCAGCAGCACTTGGGGAGGCTGAGCCATGGGGGGCTGAGGGAGCAAGGGCGGCTGGGCCAGGGCGGGGGACACGGCTGGGGGTCGGGCAGGCTTGGGGGGCAGGGCGGCGGCTCGGTTGCTGGGCCGCGATGGCTGCTGGGGCAGCGCATTGTGCAAAGCTGGAAAGACACAGCAAGCCGCGTAGTGAGGCCCTAAGTACCTCCTAGAATCCTGGCCCGGCCTTGCTACTCCATTCTGGCCTCCCTCCAACCAGCAATCTCTCTCCAGTCCCCACGGCCTCCCACAAGCTCCCGGCACACTGTTTCAGGTGAGGCCTATGGGACCAGGTTCCTTGACAGCGCTGTCTGGGTTCACACTCTGCTCCCAACCCCCACTCCTGCATGGCTCTTCAGGTCCCAGCTCAGACCCTGCTGCTCACCCAAGCACAGACTTCTGCAGTCTACGGCACCCCCTCTGGTGGGCGGTCCTGGTCCTGCACCTCCCAGGTCCACGCCAGTGGGCACTCAAGAGGAGCTGCCTACCCCCACCCCCACCCCTTTTCTCACCTAACTCAACACCCAGTCCAGCAGACCTGAACCCACAGCTGCTCACCCCTCCCATGCAGCAGGTCCCAGGGCCCCTCCTTCAACCTACAGGGCAGCCCCGAGCTGTCTTCAGGGGAGAGTCGGGGTGGCCACGCTAACTCACCTGGGGGAGAGACGACCGTGTGCTGGTTGAGATGGGGCGGAGTGCTGTGTTCAGGTGCCTGGGGCAGGTGGGGGGGCAGCTCGGGCTGTGGCAGGTGCAGGATGGGCTGGCTGAAATGGGGGATGGGGTCGAAGACACTGCCTGGGAGCTGAGGCTCCAGCACGGGCACCTGGGTGGCGATGAAGGTCGGAGGAGAGGACTTCATGGCCGGGGCTGCCTGCTGGGGCATGGAGGGTGGGGGCGGTGGGGGCTGGGGGGGCGGCTGCTGTGGCTGCTGCTGCTGCTGCTGCTGTGGCTGCGGCGGCGGCGCCTGTGGCTGCGGCTGCGGCGGAGGTGGTGGAGGCTGCTGGGGAGGCTGGGGTGGCTGCTGAGGCACAGGAGCTGGGGCCGGCTGCATCTGCTGATGGTGGTGGTGATGGTGCTGCAGAGAGACAGGCAGATGTCAGTCAGGGAGAGCCAAGGTTTCCCCAGGCAGGGGTTGAGGTAAGGCCGAGAGCCTGGAAGACACCTGTGAGCCTCTGTTACCTTCTTCTGGTCCCTTCCGGGATGCCCCTTCTTTTTCGATTTTGGAGCCATTTCTGCAAAGGAAAAAGAGAAGGTGGTGAGGGAGGCTCTGGGGGAGGTGGCCAGGAGCTGGCTGTGGATGCAGGAGGGTTGGAAACAAGGTTGCACGCTCAGGTGAGGGGCTGGCGACCAGACTGGGGTCAGGGACAAGGTGGTTGTTGTTGGGGAGGGAGAGGATGTACATGGTACCGCCTGCCGCTTCTCCTACTGGGAGCCCGGGCCTCAGGAAGCTTCCCCCCCACCTCCCCTGCCAAGGTCCCCACCACCCGCTCCACAGAAAGATGATTCCTGGCTGCTGAGACCCTGCCCCAGCGCCTCCCCCTTTGCTTGGGTTAAGACCCGCTGTGGTGACCGAGTGACCGCACGCCCAGAACCCCGACCTGCTCTCTGCCTTGGAACCACCTGTGATGCTGGAAAGGATTCCACTCTAGTTACAGCTGAGAAAAGTGAGGTTTCTGAGAAGTGGGAGGACTTGTCCAGGGTCACACAGCTTAAGACGGAGCCACGCCGCGGCCTCCAAGCCCCTCTTCTCCGCCCGCCAAGCAGCAGCACAGATGCTTGCGCTGGGTCTGAGGGAGACCGGGGTGCTGCTACGGGCACGGCCTGGCCACAGACCCACGGGATGGGCCAAATGGGCATGTGCACCGCCACCCCAACCCCCCTCCAGCCAGGGCCAGCCTCCCCAGAGTGACCAGGAATCACCAGTGCAGACGCTCACTGCCATGGCTAGTTGGAGGTGGATGGCACTGGCCAATTTCTCCTTCTGTGGGGTTGGGGAGTGGGGGAAGACGGATCTCCAAGTCCTTGTTTTGGGACACAATGCATGGCACTGGGCCCCAGGGATTCCTCAGGGCCCACACCTGGATGTGCCTGTCTCTGCAAGCTGTGTTGGGGGGGGGGTGCGGGGTGTGAGCACTAAGGAATCCCGGCAGCTGGAAGTCCCTCACCACACAGGCTGGGAGGGCAGGTGCAAGGCTGTCCATCAACAAGGCATGAGGCAGGCACCCGCGGCAGGATGTCTCTCGGATTCTGACCCCGAGAGGCACCTCGTGGCTTTGCCTGGTGTCCCCTGAGCTCCCTGCAGCCGCCAAAGGAAAGCATGCTTCGCCCAAGTCCAAGCTACCTCAGCTCGGAAGTTGCCCTGGGGAGGACGGCTGTGCGGTGTGGCATGCCACCAAGGGTGCCAAGAAGGGACCTCGTGCTCCATGAGAGCCCAACACTCCATGCACAGACAAAGACGTGGACACGGACCTCAGCAGCTACACAGTCACATCCTTATATGAGGACACCCAGATGCCAGGGTGCTGGGTTACTCTTGTGGGGAGAGGCGGGTCAGAGGCATGGCCAGGTGTATGCGCAGGACCAGGGCACCAAAGGCCCAGAGGGACCCTGCACCCCAGAGGTGGTGCCTCAGCGGTAGAGACCACTGCACCAAGGGAGCAATCCCCAGCACCGAGATTCCAGTCCATGATGATGATGGAGCCAGGGGAAATGGGGCGGGGGGGGGGGGCAGCCGCTTGCACGCTGGGCACACCTTTGAGGGGACCTGGGGGTGTGGGGAGGGGCAGCAGTGGAAAGCTAAGGGAGGAAGCATAAAAGTAGGGCAGATCGCCCCAGCCCCTCGGAGCAGGCGTGGGACAGGGTGCAGAGGCCGGCAGGGTTCCAGGGAGCATGTCAAGGATCCCCAGCCTTGTCTCCAGGGACCCTCAGAAATGCTGGGGCAACCTGGGGCAGGGCAGGTCTAGAGGTGGGGGAGGGAGGTGGGAGGCACATGGCAGACCCTGAGGACCCGGCCAGTGAAGGGGACGGCGAAGACCAGGGGGTGGTAGAGGCCTGCTGGGGGCAGACCGGCCCGAGCTGTGGTTCAGGATCACCAATCAGAAAGACAAGACAGGAAGTGCACAAGCTTCACCACACACCAGCCCCGACACCCCCACACAAAACTCTCTAGAGAGGGTTACATGAAGATGGCCTCGAGTACTATGTGATCTTTATTCCATGACATTCTTCAACTCAACACAAATGTATCTTTACATAGGATGGCAAATTGTACAAAGAAATAAAATGCTTTTCGTAAAATCTGATCAAAACACTGATTTCCCCCACCCCGTCCCCACTCCCAGCCCCTCCAGGAAAGGAGACAGAATGGAGGGGTGAGGGCAGGGCAGAGCAGGGCAGAGCAGAGCAGAGGCGCCCTCCCTGCCCCTCCTACGTGTCCTCCTCAGGACCCATCGCCAGCTGGTCCGTGGAGGCCTCTGGCCGGCACCTCCCGCTGCCTCCACCCAGGAGGCTGCCAGCGATAGGAGTGGGTGGGCACTGTCCCTTCTGGCTGCGTTCCTGGGGGACAGTTTACATCTAGAGACCTTTCACGTTCAACGAGCCCTGAGCGTTCTCTGCCAGATGAAGACCCACCGTAGGCAGGAAGCATGGGACCCCTGGACAGTGAAGGCCCAGGGTTCCAGCTGCCCGCACGCACGTTGGCAGGGAGGGGCGGAGTGGCCCGGGCGCCAAGATACTGTGGGAACACAGGCTGCCATTTGGTCCGAGACAGCAGGATCTTCCCAGAAAAACAGTGCCAGCAGCTTCCCAACAGTCCTGTGGGAGCCTCTGGGCATCAAGCCCCCCAGTCCCAGCCCACAGGGCAGCTCGCCCAGGGGAGGCCTGGGCAAGTGGAGAGCATCGCTGCAGGTATGGGGCAGTGAGAGCTGCCGAGTCTCAAAGAACAAGAGGAACCGGGGTGGGGGTGGGGGCTGCTGCCCATGGCCAGCAGCCGCACCGCCCCAAGCCTACTTCCAGCTCCCGGAGGGGCCAGGAAGACGGAAGTGCCTCCAAAGAAGTACACACGAACTACACTTTCAAAAAGGGTGGGGGTAGAGAAAGCCCCCAAACTGCAAGATGCTGACCCTGAGGGACTTCTCATGTCAGGCAGTGTTCTGCTGAGATGCTGGATTCATGACCAAAAAAGGGCCGATATTTATTTTTAGAGCAAAATGCCTATCCGGAGCCTCTGGGAGGGCCTGGATGGCGGGGCAGCCCTCGCCTGCCCCAGCCCCAGTGCTGTCGGCTTTCTAGGGAACCGAAGACTAGGAGCACGCTCACGCTGGTTGACGGGCTGCAGAGACATGCACAGGACAGCCCAAGGCAGGGGCAGGTGGGAGCATGGCCACCCTGGCTCGCCCGCCTGCCCTGACTCCGACGCTGGGGGTTGGGGGATGCACTTGGTGAGCCCAAGTGGCCCGCCGAGCGAGGCAGCTCTGCACACTGCAGTCAGGGTTAAGGAGCAGCGGCTTCCAGTTTCCCGGGAGGGGACAGGGCAGCAGCCCAGAAGTCCTTTTCCTAACATGCCTTGAGAAGAGGCCAGACAATCTGGGGGCAAAAAAAGGCGGCCAGGCCACTCAAAACCTGTCAGACACACACGGGAACAACAGAGATGAAGGAGGACTCCAGGAGGCTCCGTGAGCATGGCTGGTGACAGTCCCCAGCCGGCAGAGCTGCAGGGACACCAGACAGCAGGTCTGGGGTAGGGACGGCCCCACCAAGCCTTCGAGGACCCAGCTGGCCCCACTTCTAAGGCCCCACTCCTCTTTTGGGAACGCTCGGGAGGTCAGTTTCTTCCTCATGCGGAGTGAGAGCTTTCCTGGGCTAATCGCACTGCTAGGTCCGAGAGGGAAGCACTCAGGGTCCGGAGTCCCAGAAAGAGAGGGAGGGGACGAAGAGAGAACACACACTTGTGATCAGGCCTTGCACACGGAGCAGCACCACATGTATAGGTGTGTGTGTGGGGATTGTCATCACCCACCAGGGTGGGTGCCTCCCACCCAGAGGACCCCAGATGACCAGGGAGGCTGGGCAGGGCAGCGGGCAGTCTTTACACAGCAGGCAGGCAGCCTCTCCCGAAGGCGGGAGCAGGCGTGTGCTGCTGGCCATTAGCTAATCCCCCCCAGGGGACAGGCCCGGGCTCTGAGGAATTCCATAACTTGATGGAGTCCTGTCCCTTTCACAGAAGAAATATGAACTTAAGCTATAGCTCGCTGGGAAGGAATCTGGAACTGAAGACCGTTTTATTAAGAGTCCGTGTCCAATGATTAGGCGGGACCTACATAGAGGGAGAGAGAAACCAGTGTGAGAGAAATGGTGTGGAACGCGCCACTCAAGTCACAAGAACAGAAGAGAGCTGCACACCGAGCCGCCTTCTGCGCCCCCGTGGCTGCCAGTGCACGAGGACAGGGCTGCAGATCAGCAGCCCTGCCCCGCCCGGCCTGCGGTGGAGACAACCACCTCCCCTCAGCAATCTTCCACACCTCGACTGGACAACTGCTGCCACTATGTGCGCCCCGTGTGCCTGCCTCAGCACACGCTGCACGCCCTGTGCCACTCCTGAAGCCGTATGTTTTGAGTTTGTGAGGTGGCCCTGCTCCGTCCCACCAGCCAGGTTCATCAGGCCTGCCAGGGGCCTGCCGAGTTGGAGCTGAACCCAGGGGGTCACCTGTCTTCTGGGCCCAGGCTGATGCCAGCCCTTGCTTGTGGCCTGGGAGAGGGGAGAAAAAGGCCCGAGAAACATGGCCCTGGATGGCAAGAGGGGATCATCTTGTCCCCTGTGATACCCCAGATCCCAAACACAAACCAGCCATAAAGGAGGAGCTGCAGACCGTTGAAGAGAAACAGACACAGACCGAGGAGAAAGTCTAGGACTTCTTCCCTTTCCCAGGGCATTCAAAATAGCTCCCTGGAACAGGGAGGGGCACTGGGCTGGTTCCCACCCACGCAGCAGAGCGGACGCCTCTGCTGGAGTTCTGGATGCACTGACACACTACTCCCTACTTCCTGGCATGGAGTGCGCATGGGAAAAACCCGCCCATCCTGGCCTTGCACTGCAGGCCACATTCCATGAGGCTCACCCTCGCCTACTGTGAAGCCCTAGAATCCCTCCAGCTGCAACTCCTGCACTTGTGTGGGGGTGGGGGTGGGGGTGGGGGTGGCACCTGGCCATGCAAACAGGCCAGTCCACCCTGCCACCCCTGCCAGGGGCCTCATCCCTTCCCTGAGGATGGGTGCAACACCTGGGAGCAGGCAAGCAGGAGGCCCTGAGACGTGACTGGCTCCTGAGACGTGGAGCTGGCCGAGTATAAGGCCCCCTGGCCTCTGTTTGCACTTCCCAGCTCAAGTCTTTCCAAACAGCAAGCATTCCCTTTTCCCTCGGAGCTATTAAGAGACGCCCACGTGTTCCAGTCCTGGGAAAAGGAAATCAAGAGACTAAAATAGCAGCACTGTGCTCCTGCTGCAATGAGAAGACCAGGCCAAGGTCTGAGCGATCTCCTTGGACCCCGCATCTCGGCCCAGCAGCTGGGGATGTGGGCTGCTCCTGAGGGGACACAAAGTCTCATGGCCACCTCTGCCAACCAGCACCTGATGCAGGCATCTGGGCAGTGCAAGGGGAGAACCATGGTGTCCTCCTCTGGTCACCCAGCCCAGCTCTGCAGGCACCCTGGGGTGGGGGCGAGGGTAGACTTTGGGCCCTACTACTCATACTGAACTCCCAAGCAGCTTCAGGCTGTGCACAGAACCACAGCTCAATAAGGGACCACAACCCAAGTAGGAGCTAGGTTCAACCGGAGTGGTGGCATTGGGGGACGGCGCTTCGTGCTGCCTGGGCAGGGGTTGCAAAGCAGCCCCTCATCCTTCAAGTCTGTGCACGGCCTCCCTGCGCTGCAGCCCGACCGCAGAGGACCAGCCCCATGCCCCCATCAGTCAGTCCATGGACAGCTGCCAGGAGGGCTCCTTGGACCCCTCCCCCCAGCTCCCATCAACCCCAACCTAGTGCCTCTCTTAAGTTTCTTTTGGCGAGTCCCTTCTCTGGGCCGTGTCAGCAAAACTGACCCTCAATACAAGTGACAAAAATAAGCCCTTTCAGGAATTTCGGCTCCAAGCCAAATGGAAACAGAAGAACAAGGAAGGGGAAACAATTAAGCCCCAAAAGACCAAAGGGAAATACCTTCAGTGGCCCCCTACCCGGCCCCATTCCCGCAAGGCAGGGCTGCCTTGGAAGATGGCCGCAGAAACTGGGGCTGCTGGCCCCCACCCTGGCCCCTGCCCCAGGAAGAGTACAGAGTCTTGTGCGGGAGGGGTTGGTGGGGCCCCCTCCTGAGCAGCTGCCCTGCAAAAGCTCCTGAGCTCCTGGCACACACGGGGCCAAGGGGGCCAAGGGAAGCCCTGCTGGCCGGGACCTCAAAGACAAAAGGGATCTATCAGGCAAAACCCAAGGTGTGGAGGCCAGCTGGGAAGAGGGACTGGGGAGGCGCAGGGAGGGTTGGGGTGGGGGTCTGAGCAAAGGCAGCCGAGCGAGCAGCCAGGGCTGGTTGCTGGAGCCTGGAAGCCTGGGAGCTGGCAGCTCTGAGACTGTAAATCTCACCCTCCTTCCCACTAGGACAGCTGTTCCCAGGACTCTCAGATTACTTGTTGCACAATCTTTCCACTTTCTTTAAAGTGGGGGAAGAAATACAAAAAATAAAATAAAAAACCGCTGCAGCAGCAGAGAGCTGCTGGAAACACACGGCGGCCCTGGCAGCAGGCAGTGGCAGGAGGAGCCTGGGGCACTCCGGCAGGAGCCCGCACACTGGGCCAGGGCTACGGGGCCAGAGACAAAGGCTGCAGTCACAGTCATGCACTTGCACTCGCAATCCGGGCCTGGCAGTCACATCCTCCCCTCTTCAAAAGGTGACGAATCAGGCCCCCTGCCAGTGTCAGCTTTGGTCACTTGGATCTTCTAAAGAAAAGGCTGCAATGCCCCTGGTAGCAAGGAATGGTGAGAGCAGCAAAAACCCAGGGGCAGGCAGGCACAAGGCTTGGTCGGGACTGAAAACGGAAAGTTAGCGGCCACCAAGAATGCTAATGGGGTCCAAGAATATGGCCAGTCACTATACCCTCCTGCGTGGGGCCAGCCCTGCCTTCCCTGCAGGGTGGGGGCACAGCGCTCCCTGCTGGCTACAACAGCACTGGGCTGGAGAACGGTGATTAAAAAAAGAAAAGAGGTGACCAGGAGGACAGCACACTACCCACGGTAGTCTGCACCCAGCTGGTGTCAGAGGAGTACAGAACAGATGTAGCTTAACGGGCTGCACCTCCTCTTGGTCCATCTGAAACAAGGTTGTCCAAGGCACTGAAGACCTAAGAACCCCTGAGCACACCCCAGGCTCACAGGGAACTCCTCCCTTCAACCTGCGTCTTCGTTGGCACACACCCTGGAGCCACAGGGCTCTTTCCAACTGCTGTGCAGGGGCCTCTGGGCCTTCCTGGGCACCATTAGGTCATTTTCCACATGTGCAGATTACCTGGGGGGTGAGCACTCACTCCCAGTGAGAATCACAGGGTGGAGGCGTGGCAGGTCCACAGAAGAACCTGCCAGCAGTCTGCTGCCCAAACACACATTTCCCACCAGGCATCTCCACACCTCAGCTCACCCAGGGGAGCGTGCCTGAGAGCCTCCGGCTGGTTCCAGGGTGGGCCGCAGCTTGTCTGCATGTGGCAACCCTGCTGGCCCTAGCATGCTTGGCTCTGCCGCACAGCACAGCTGGGCAATGGGCCTGGGGGCCGTGGCTTCTTCCCTGCCCTCTCTGCCAGGCCAGCATTGAGCATCTGCTCCCCCTGAGAACAGTGAGGAAAGTGCCCCACCCCCCCGCCACGACTACCCATCCCCGACACTGCCACCTGCCCCCACCTCCTGCCCCGAAGCTGCTACTTTGAAGGTGGGCTCCCTTCCAAGGGCGCTTGGAAAAGGAGCATGGAGAAGACTGTTAGGAGGGGCAGGGTGTGCTCGGCCAGGTGCATGCAGAGTGAAGAGCAGACAGGAGCAGCCAATGCAGCCGCGAGCACACCCCAGGGAGGGGAGCAGACAGCACCCACAGCCCAGAGCAGACGGGCCTGTGAGGGCTGTCACCCGCAGGGGGCTCCAGGCCTGCAGCACCTACCCTGGAATGGAGCTGTGGTGCAGGCAAGAGCACGGGGTGTCATCTCCTCTGGGGTGGGAGGCTGGGCAGGCTTACACCAGGGCCAGTGACTCCATCTGGGCCCCACTGCCCACAGTTCTCATGGCCCCGCCCCCTGCATGCTCCTCCCCAGCCAGCAGGGACAGTGAGAATGGCCCATGCTGCACAAACCCCAGGGAGGATATGGACACAGCAGGTGGGTGGGCGGGGGTGGGGTAGGGGGATGGACAGATGTAAAGGCCCAGCAAGCTCTCAGGACCACTGTCTCTGGGCTCCTGAATAGCCTGCAGACAGGACCAAGCCGGCAATGGGCGCAGGCAGGGAGGTGGGAGGAGTCTAAGGAGATGCTCAAGGCCCAAGTCCCCTCACCTGTCTCGGAGTCTTCACTGTCCGAGGAGCTGGACTCGCTGGTGCTCTCCGACTCTGAGGATGAGAAGCCTTTCATCTTGGAAGAGCCAGCAATCACGTCGACTTTCTCGGCTGTAATCCAAACAGCACAACTGGGTCAGGGAAGGACAGCCCAGAGCCCCAGGGCTACTGTTGGCTACGGCAGGCCCCACCTGTCTGGAGGAAGAACCTGCTTTGGGAGGCCTGTGCCTTGCCCTGCCGGCCAGCATCTGCGTCCCTGCGCTCCAGGGGCCCCACATGCCCCAGGTTAGGGTTAGGTTGCCTGTTGCCTGCCAGTGGGAGACCTGGCTTATGCGAGAACCCCAGGGCCCTCCCAACGTCTGAGATGCTGCCTCTGTGGGCAGACTCGGGAGTGGTTTTCCAACGTGAGGCAGGTGCTGCTGGCCCATTCTGACACAGCTACAAGAAGGACCCGTGGGGTCGGGACTAAGACTGTGCAGTGCCCTTGCTCGGACCCTGAGACGAGGCACATGTGACATGACAGACACCCAGAGGAGGCTGCAGACGGGGCCCTCCCCGGGCCACGCTGGCACCGCCTCAGAGCCAGGACTCAGGAGAAAGACTGAGTAGATGACCGCCGCTCTCAGAGCGAGACCTGAGATGGGCAGGGGGCGCTACTGAGCAGATGCCCAGGGGAGACACACCCTTCACCCAGAGGGCCCCGTGCACCTTGAGGTTTCCTCTTCTTCCGCAAACAGGAGGTGACGTAGCGCTCCAGCTCACGCAGTGTGGACGGCTTCAGGGTCTCAAAGTCAATCTCAATCTCATCGGGGTTGGAATTCTTCAGCGAGGGCTCCCGAGACTGGATGATGTGCACCACGCGGCCCAGCTTCTCCCCAGGCAGCTTGTTGATGTCCAGGCTCAGCTGCCGCTTCTCCTCATACGACATGGGCTTGCACTTGTCCTCCTCCTCTGACTCATACGCGGGAGGGGGCTTGCTCTTCATGGGTGCTGGCTCCTTCTTGCTAGGAAGGGACGATGCAGACACCGTCAAGAATAAGTCACACATTCTTCCCCGTGTGTGTGTGTGTGTGTGTGTGTGTGTGTGTGTGTAGGGGGGGCTGCCCCGTACCCCACCCCTCCACTCATCACAGGAAACAGGACTCGGGCAAAGTGCTCCTGGGGAGCAGCCAACAGGGACAGAAACAGACTGTCTGCTCTCCTGTGGTCCCCGCTCCCACCCACAACCCAGGCCAAGCACTGGCAGCTGCGAAGCGGTGCACAGCTGGGTCCCGTGTCCCAGGAGACGGCTGTGCGCTGCACAGACCTCGCGTTGCTGTTGCTGCTGTTGTTTTTCTTTGTCTTCTTGGGAGGAAGTTCCTTGGTTTTGCTTTTCTTATTTTCCTCTACTTCCTCTTTCTTTTTGTGCTTTTCTTTCTTCTTTTCCTTCTTATCTTTCTCCTTTTTCTTTGGTTTGTTCTGCTGGGGCTGTGAGAGGGCTGCGAGCTGCTCGTGCACGGCTTTAAGCTGTGGACCACAGAGGCAGTTAAGGCCCTTCCTCTCTCCTGAGCCCAGAGCGGTAGAGAGGGCTGGCCTTGAGCTGAGACATGCCATGTAACCACATTCCTTCAGCTCTAAGGCCTGCCAGTGTCTTCCCTGCTAAGCCCCAAAGCCACCCTGGTCCCAGGAGGGTCTCTAACAGGCTGGGCAACAGGGCACAGAAGTATTGGGTACCAGGGGTCCTATGACCAGCTTGTAGGGAGAGGAGCAGCCAGGCACCCCCAGGAGAGATGAACCACCTGGCTCAATTTCTCCTTCTACACGATGGAAGAATCTAGAAGATTCACTGTTGCCAAAAATCAGCCATGCCCACTAACATGGGCACACCCAGCTGACCCCTCCCCAAAGGGAAAGGCCACAAGCCCCAGTGGGCACTCTGCTCACACGGGAATAGACGCGGGCCCTCACCTGCTCCTGGAGCTCAGCCAGCCGCTGGGCTCGCTCTTCCTCCGAGTCATCGGTGGAGCTGTCACTGTCCGAGGAACTATCGCTGCTGCTATCGCTGGACGAGGGCGGGGCTGCAACCTTGGTGGGGGGTGGCACCGCTGGGGAGGACACGGCCACCACCGGCTCCTCGGGCTCATCTGGCATCTTGGCAAAACGCATCTCAAACACATCCTGCAGAGGGAAAACCATGCCCGTGAGGGCTGCTGCACACCCACGCTACGGCCCAGCACCGCCTTGGCCTCCTCATCCACTGGGGTCAACGGGAATTGAGTGAAGAGGGTGAAAGGTGGCTGTGTCATCTCCCACTAACAAGGTAGGGAGAAAGGGGCTGGCTGAGGCCCTCTGGGAGCACATTCAACACTCTTCTCTAAAATTCCAGGGGATCCTGATATGACCAGGGATTCCTTCCCTGGGGGAGACAGTGGGGCAACCAGCCCTCACCGCCACCCCCACCAGCTGAGGTTCTCCAACAGGAGACTGTATCTACCTCCGGTTCCCCTACCCACTCCAACAGGGAGCAGCAGAGCCTACATTTGAGAGCTCACGGAAGCAGGAACAGCCATGTGCAAAGGCCTTGAGGCAGGAGCGTGTCTGGCACTGAGTTCACTGCTGAGTCTCCAAGTCCTCTTCCTCAGGTCAACCCTGGAGTGCCTGACTGCGCAGGTGCCCTTGTAGGGACCAGCGTGCTGTAAGTGTCCCTCTCCCAGGCATGAAGTGCTCAGAGAGCACTGACTTCCTGCTGTCTGCTCAGAAGGAAAACCCTGAGCAGGTCTGAAAGGCAAGGCTGGAAGACACACAGGAGGCAACGACCTCTCTGAGGAGCCGCAGTGCAGCACTTGTCTGTGTGCCCAACCTCCTCAGGGCAGCTGCCAGACAGCACTGCCTGACTCCCAATGGCCCTGCCACTACACCGTGACATGCGGGTGAGGGCGGCACTTCTTTGAGGTGCGCTTGCATTCCCAAGGGGGCTCCTGCCCTGGCCCTCCAAAGGCCCCAAGAACAAAAAGGACCGGTGCAGTGGTGTAGTGGGCTAAACCGCTGCCTAAGGCACCAGCATCCCACCTGGGTGCTGGTTTGAGTCCCAGCTGCTCTTCTTCTGACCCAACTCTGCTATGGCCTGGGAAAGCAGCAGAAGATGGTCCAAGTCTTTGAGCCCCTGCACTCGTGTGGGAGACCTAAAGAAGCTCCAGGCTCCTGGCTTTGGATATGCTCAGTTCTGGCTGTTGTGACCATTTGGGGAGTGAACCAGTGGATGAAGATCCGTCCCTGTCTTTCCCTCTCACTGTCTGCAACTCTCTCAAATAAATAAATAAATCCTTAAAAAAAAAAATATCAAAGAGCAAGGAGCCGGAGACAGGAAGTAGCTGGGATGAGAAACTAACAGGAGGTAGGGTTGGACTGTGACCCCCCCGGCCACGCCCCTCCTGGCCACAGGGCTGGGCTTCCTGGGCGACTCCTTGCCCTTGAGGAACAATCCAATGGCAAGGGGAAGGGGGAAGGACAAACAAACACGGGAGCAGACAGAAGGGGCCCTAAGTGCTAGGGGCTTGGAACCAGGAGAGTCAAAAAGACTCAGTGAGAACAGCACCAGGTGGACTGCTGTCAACTGGGTAGAGCTGGGGCCCAGGAGGGAGGACGGCAACTGCCAGGAGCACCTACAACACACACCCCTGTGGGAAATGTGGCTCTGTCACACTGTGCTCTTGGGCTTCAGCACACCTTGCTGGTTTCAGGGTAGCTATTCCAGATGGAAGGCTGGACAGGGTCACCAGGCCTATAATGGATGCAAAAACCTTCCTGCCCTTAATCAATCAGACACGCTCAGGTGCTAGGAGGCTTCAGGAACTCAAGTCCCCCAGACCAATTAGCCTGAGCCAAGGGCCAGAGCTGGCGACCTTCGGCGGGGGTGTGGACACAGCAAGTGGTGGGGCCACAAGTGTCAGGTGCTGGGGACACAGCTGTGACGCCACCAAGGCCAGCCCAGGGACTCCTGGCTGAGTCTGCGACATCTTCCAATGCCCAGAATTCCGAGGCAGGAAGAGGAAAATTAAGTGGACCCCCTCCCATGTGACCTTCCGTATGAACTCCATTCTTGGGCACAGCCCAGCAAAGACAGCAACTGATTAAGTAGCTCCCAACCCATCTCAGGTGAACAGGGCCAGGGCTCTGTTCCTTCCTCTCGCCAATAAATAACCCAGCTCCCAAAACCACGCAGGCACAAGAGAACCTCAGAGAGAGGACAGAAAAACAAGGCCCGACGTCCCAGCCGCGCAGCTGCCTGCCCGAGAGAAACCGCACAGGAATGCCCGCCTTGTCCACTGTGCACAGTCCCTGTGGCACCCAGGATGAGCTGCAGTGGCCTCGCTACAGGTTAGCTCCATATCTGGGAAGGCTCATCCTACTCCCAGGAGGAGGGGAAAAAAAGAAAAATCAAAAAGCCACCTTTGTCAGAGAAGTCCAGATTATGAGAAGGTGACAGTTCCACAAGTTTCAGTAGAGGATGGAGCAGACAGACACAAAAACCAGGACAAGAGCAGCAGAATGCAGAGTGTATACTGTTCTGTTTTCCCTTTCTGACAAACTGCCTCAAAAGAGCAACAGCTCGTGGGCTGGTCAGGCTGCTTCTGGGAGGGCCAGGAGGGCCCGGAGGGCCGATGGAATTTGGGAGGTTTTCTCCAGCAGCTGGGAGGCACACAGCGGAGAGCACCACTGCCACTGGGTGGCTAAGAGCAAGAACTGCAGGAAGCTAAAGAGCCTGGCTCCTTTCAAGGGGAGGAGACCCAAAGGCATGGGGGAGGAACGAGGGGCCGTCCTTGCAAAGACAGCAGGCAGCCCCCCTCTGAAAGATCATTTACATGGGCCATGCTCGGCCCGCTCAGACCTCCAGAGCAGGAGCAGTAAGCCACTGACCCTGGGAGAACAGGCTGGGAAGTGCCACGATCTTTCCATACACAACTTTAAAAGGCAGATTATAAAAGCACTAAAAAATGTTGACTTTCTACAAATCTTGCTACCCAAAGAGAACCGCTGCTAAAACCGGGTATGTACTTTTCCTTTTAAAGAAAAAGGAGTCAGTTTACATATTCATGCTACAATCCTCCCCCTCAGCCCCCATCCATGTGCGCACCACCCAGGACTCCCAAAGCCACGTGGCCAGGCCAACTGACAGAACCAGAATCCACTGTGGCCCAGAAAGGCCTGCCCGTGCCCTCCCCAGGACTCACCTGGAGCTTTCGGGCCATTGCCACCACCTCGTGGTCGGGAGGGTTGTACTTGTAGCAGTTGGAGAACATCAATCGGACATCAGCACCAAATTCCTGAGCGTCTCGGTACTCACGGGCCTCCAGTTTAGACTGGAAGAATAACACAGGTCCCAGTTAGCCTCAGCGTGGAGGTGGCAGGGCTGCACAGGATAGGTCATCCCCCGAGTTCTCGGCATGAGGCAGAGCAGGAGATCACTCACCAGCAAGCCTCTGTTGTGCTAGTGTCCCAAGCCCACCTGCCTGGTCGTAGTGACTGGCTAAAGGGCAAGCGGACACACACGCCACAAAGGCAGCAGAGCTTACACCAGAGGGAAACAAGGGCCCAGGTGACTTGGTGCACACTCATCTTGGTGACACAGAGCAGAGAACTGGTCACAGGAACAGCCTGTCTCTGTACTGGACTTGGGCAGACTTACTCCATTCCCAGAAGACTGCAAAGAGTCTTAAACAAATCCAAAAAGGCCTCAAAACTGACAGTGAAAATGCCAGTAGCATGCTTCCCACACAGAGACAGCAAGGCCACATCCACCACAGAGGCAGGCGTGTCACCAGCCGCCAAACTCCTCTGGAGCATCTGCCACATGCAAAGGTGTCCAGGGTCCCCAAGGGCCAGACACCGTCTCCAGCCTGTCTTCACAAAGCCCAGCAGGGGGCGCTGGGTTGCTCTGGGGAGCCTGGGAACTGGTCTGGGAGAACAAGGAGCTCTGGCGGCACGCAGCGGCACCCATGTCCTACCCACCTCTCCCTTCAGGGGTCTCTGCTCACCTTGATTGTGCTCATGTCCATGGGGTGCTTGATGATGTCGCAGTAGTCGTGCAGGCCCAGGGCCTCCACGTCCACGGGCTTGTAGAAGGGCCAGGCGTAGGCAGCATGCTTCTTGGCGAACATCTCCTTGAGGATGCCGCTGCAGCACTTGAGCTGCTCCGAGACCTTGCTGCTCTTCTCTGGTGCCGGGTGCTGCTGGGAGTCCGGCACGTCCTTCTTTGGGGGCTTCACAGGCCGGCTGCTCTCTCGCCGGGGGCCCAGCTTGGTGGTCTTGGGCTCCGGGGGTAGTGAGGGTGGCTCATGAAGGGAGTCGATGGTGGTGGGGGTGGTGGTGTCTGCTTTCCTCTTCACCCCCTTCTTTGTCTGCCAAGAGCACAGGCACAGTGGCAGAGTCAGAGGTCGCCCGCCCTTGAAGCGAGGCCCTGTCTCTAGCCCCTGTACCTGCAACCTGGGGTTCAAATGAAGGACCACGGACCAGGACAGCCTGCCCCACCCTGTGTGCTGCAACTGGGACAGCACGTGGCACTGGCAGTCAGACACGCTCCATGGAGGCCAGAGGTCCTTGGAACCCCTGTGCTGCGTGTTGCCAGGGAGCTCTCCCAGAGTGCTCAGGGCGGCACATTCAGAGGCCACACAGAGGCCTGCACAGTCTAAACTGCAACCAGGGAGGGGGCAGGAACGCACTGGGAAATATAATACAATCACAGGATCTTTGAGACAGCAGGGTGGCCACCTCTGGAATGTGACATACAGAGACATGCCCCAGAAACACCTGCCAGTGCGGGACCCAGGACAGGCTGCGTGGAAAGCACGGGATGATGGACCGCCTCTCTCCTGCAATCCCCGCCCCGGGCCCTGGTGGTGGTGGCCAGCAGCACCCAGGACGCTCACCTTCACAGGCTGTGGGGTGGCCGCAATGATGGGCGGGTGGCTCTGCACAGGCTGGGGGACCGGAGCGGGCGGGGGTGGTGGCTGGGGGGGCACCGGTGGGGGCGTCTGCAGCGGCTGGGGAGGCACCACTGTCATGACGGGGGTCTGCACGATGAGGTCTGGGGTGACAGCAGGAAAGGGGTGAGGCGTGGCCGGCACAGGCGGAGGGTTCTGCTGAGGGGTCTGGGTCTGCGGAGGAGTTGATGCTTGAGCTGTGTTTGGTACCGCGGAGACGCCA
This sequence comes from Sylvilagus floridanus, assembly GCA_949820135.1. Classification (NCBI taxonomy): domain Eukaryota; kingdom Metazoa; phylum Chordata; class Mammalia; order Lagomorpha; family Leporidae; genus Sylvilagus; species Sylvilagus floridanus. The sequence goes on along the minus strand of OX463233.1, from coordinate 105,984,754 downwards.
GGTTTTGCCGTCGCTACCAATTATAAGAAGGACAGGGAGTTAAGAGGTAGTGCTGACACACTGTGCTGGCTGACCTTGTCGGGGTACTGTCACCTAGGAGACAGTATGCCAGCACACCTCTGCCTTCCTGGCGCCAAAGACGTCCACCCGCCCCAGGGCTCACAGAACAGGGAGTGCACTGCACTTCAGGATTCCTGGGGTTACCTAGGCACAAAGACCCCTGTGGGAGCCTGGGCTGAAAGAGCGGGAACACACACCCAGAGTTAGCACCAAGACTATGGAGTGGAAAACGGATCCTTGGAGGTTCCGGCCAGAGCTGCCCTCGTTCCCAGAAGTGCTGTCTTCTGAGTAAGTACTTCTGGCAACAGACCGACTGCTCTGGCCAAGGTTTCTGGAAACTGGCTAGGCCCCAGGCCCCAATCTCTGGGAGCCACAGCAGACGGCCAGACAGCTGCTGTCCTTTGTGACCGGTGTAGGCAGCCTCCCTGCAGCTGTGCACCGAGCCTGAACAGAGTCCCAGGGCCTGCACAACCAGCTCCAAAAATGAGCAGGTGGGCCAGGGAAATGGATCCTAGGGCGTGACCTGGATGGCCTGCATGCTGGTGGTCATGAAAAGCGACAGACACGCAAGGACCCACAGAAGCCATCTTCATCTGTGAGCCATACTGGGGCAGTGCCCAGGTTCCCATGAAGAACAAGGTTCTGCTGAGTCAAGTTCTGCTCCCCGAAGCATTACTCTGGGGTTTCCGGAACTGGAAGAGATGCCCAATGTGCACACTAGATGCCTGGTCACAGCAGGGGGCTTCAGGGAGCACAGAGGTCCTCACAGGAAGATGAGGGACATGACTTGATCACCATGACTGCCCGGTGATGACCTAGGCTGCCTCTGGTGCTACCGCTTCAGAGCAGGGTGGGAGGCCAGATGAAAGGCTGCGCCTCAGAGAAGTAAGAACTCACACCCAGGGTCTGCTGGCCAGTGTCGGCCTCCTGCAGCACAGAAGGCAGCCTTCAGAGCTTTCTTCACAGACCTTCCCTGGAGTGGGCAACTCTGTTCAGAGCCTCCTGAATCACGTGTGCGTGTGTGCGTGCGTGCGTGTGTGACACACAATGACCCAGAGACAGCAGAGGAGACCTGGACTTCAGGTGGCTGCGTTTCATCCAAAGCAGGCATGGCCACAACAAATGTACACCAAGGCCATTCCAACTGCAAACCCTAAGCTGGAGGATGGACTACTAGTCAAAATTGCTGTTGGTTAGATTAATATTTTTTACTCTAAAATGGAAAAGGAAAGACCATCTATGGCACTGAGGTAAATTAACTGAAGTCAACCAACCACCCCAGAGCAGGCAGGGCCCAATCATTTCCAGGTGGGAGAGACCCAACAAGACAATGATACACAACCATTGCCAAGTTCCTGCCACTCCAAGACTGTCCCCAAACCTGTAAAGGGGGCAGGGGCTGGGGAGACCCAAGGCCAGGCCGCTGCCAGCTCAGCGCCTACCTGCTTCTTTCCTCCCACGTCCTCTTCCTTTTGCCTGGACGATCATGATCTCAGTTTCCTCCGTCGGGAGCTCATTGATTTTTTGCAAGAAGAGCTTCTCCAGAGCTTCTGCCATTAAGACTATGTCATCTCCAGGCTGGAGGAGGTAACGGCAGACAGAGTCAGGACGCCCTCCCTGACCTCTGCAACACAGGACATCCTGGGCCACCCCTGCCCCAAAGTGGAGCACATTCATTCAGGCTCCCTCTTCCATCTGAATCCCAAGGGACCAAACAGTTATGTTTCCAGGGGAAGAACTCTGGAGAGGAGTTTTGAGTCTTCACCTGTCTACCTGCCCTTCTACTCTTCCCCCGCCCTTGACTTCTGAGCTCTGGCCTATTTGAAAACCATCCTAATGCCTTAACTGTCAACCAAGCTCAGGCAGTAACAGGGGCCCTCCTGTGACACAATCTGACCTCTCTGGAATACTTGGGTATGCAGCACTGTCCTGTCAGGGGCTCCAACGACACTCTCCAGCTCTCAGCAGGGCTTGGGGAGGCCTGGCTCCCATGGCTTATGCCACCTCATGCAGAGCATGGGGCTCCTGCACTTAGCAGTAAAGGGAGGGCCTGATCTCCACTGTGCTTCAGAGTCTACGTGGTGAGGGCTGAGACTTCACAAAACACAGTGAACCTCCAGACACTCACCTACCTGTCTCTTCTGGGCAGTTCTACCCACTATACCAGCAGAGTTCTGTACAGTGTCTCCTTCCACAGTTGTTCTATTTGAAAGGGTTGGTTTTAATCGCATCTGGGGTCTGAACTAGAAATAAGTGACCCGCCTTCATGGCATAGCTAAGCCAAAAGGTTTGGCTATGGAGTCAGAAGGGACCTTCCCGTTTACAGATACGATCAGGGAGCTGGCTGTCAGTAGTCACATCTGCAGTCCCAGCAGCCTGGGACCCATGGAGCAGCTGTGCTCCTGGGCCTCGCCTCCTGTCTTATGTGGTATCCAGGTTTCTGTCCGAGTAGGCTTTTGGCTGACACCTGGCACCTTCTACAGGGCTCTGCCAGGAGTCACTACTATCCTCACACCTCTGCTTAGAGCCGTGCTCAAGAACTGGGGAGCACCACTCACAGGACTGCCTGTGCTTCACTGTAGCCGGCATCCCTCCTTCCCACAACAAACACACCCAGTCCCGGCAGAACCATAGGTCCTGTTATGTCTCTAGCTGTCACCCCCAGGGCAGCCGGGCAGCAGCCTCTGGGTCTCACCTTGTTATAGATGTAACAATTTGTAAACATAGTGTTGAAGTCCTGGATACATTCCTGAGCATTCCAGTAATAGTTGTTTTCCAAGCGCTTCTTTATTGTTCCCATATCCATAGGCGTTTTAATGATCTTATAGTAATCCTGGAGAGCAGACAGAACAAGCCAGAGTCACCACAGCTGCCCCACGGCACCCGCGTGGAATTTGTGTCTTTCCTTTTGATGTTAACAGATCCTTTTGTTTTTAATGAATAATGGGAGAAGCAGCCTTATGAAAAGCAGTTCCTAACTGTAAAACCACCCACAGCAGGCCCTAAACCGTCCCTTACCATTTGAAGTTTTAAAAGCCCATGAAATACAAAATCCCATGGTGCCAGTGTTCCAGCCCACCCAGAACCACCACGCTCCTCACTTCCTGCCACAAACAACACTGTCAAACATGAACTTCCACTCTCACTCAATTTCATGGGACTTACACACAGCCTGCAACTCAAGACTGCTCGTGCCTGAATGACTGACGAGGTCAACTCTCAGCCACCACGGTCAAGTGCCAAGATCCCATGACCTCGTCCACAAATCTTCAGATTTCGCCCTCCAAGCCTGGAGAAAGTGCCAGACAGGAGCTCCAAGTGTCTCAGAGCCCACCAGAGCAAATTCTGCAGCACCATCACAACTTCACCCCAGACATGAACCTATTCTCAAATGTTTTATTTTAAAAACCACAGGAGGAATCTGGGAACAGAAACAGCAGCATGTAGAGATGCCAAGTGAGAGGGTGGCTGCGGGGAGAGGGCAGGGCTGCCCACAGACAGCGAGCCCTCAGTGGCCCAGGCCACTGGGCCAGACCCACCAAGAACTTTCTCTGAGGTCTGGGCCACCCAGATTTAAGCTTGTAATTAAGCTGGATCCCAATGGCAGGAGGGCAAGCCTTGGGCACGGAAGCTATTGCAGGAGGAGAGAACAAACTGCCCTCAGCAAGCCCTCTGAGGTCCTGCCCAGGAACAGTGGTGGTTGGCACTGGAAAGGCAGGCACGCACCAAGGTGGTGGTGGGTTTTGAGCGGTTCCTGACACCCATGAGAAAGGAACAAAAGCAGCGGCCTGGTAAGAGCGCCCTTGCATGCCTCGGCACCTTGGGCAGAAGGCCAAGAAGGGGCATTCACCCCAACTTCCCACGCCACATTATGTCTGAGTTCCTTCCCTAAGACAGCCAAGCCTAGATAGATGTGGCTACAGTAGAAAGCGAGCTTATCCCCTACTGCGAAGAGCTCTGTGCAGAGTGCTGTTTCATGCTGGAACTGGGCAGTGTGGCAGAGGCTTATGGACAAACGGAAGAGTGGCAAGAAACCAGCACATAGGCTGAAGCTGGAAGATCTTCAGAACACAAAAAAAGAGGAAATACCTTTTTGGTCGACCCTACCAACATCTCCAGGAGAAGTGGCACCCAGGAAACAGGGCTTTAGTGCTACAGTGCCTCCGGCTGAGCAGCCTATCTGGGGCAGCCCATGACCACCTTCTACAGCAACACAGGTCCCCTTGGAAGGCACTGCTCAGGGTGACATCAAAAGTCAGAGACAGGCAGATGCACACCCTGCCGGGAGCAGGAACGTCCCGCTGGTCAGAGCCCAGCCTCCTGCTTCCTTGGCCTCATTCACCACCCCTACTTCCTGGAGATCTGCAGTCCCTTAGTCCCCCCTTTCTCCTTTGTCCTCACCTCCCTCGTAGCCCTCTGGGTCTGTCCCTGCTGAGTTTTCCTCTAGCAAACTAACCCCTCTTCCATTTCCCCTTCAAAGCCAAGTTTCTTGAAATGAGCGTCTCACATCCTCACCTTCTCACCACACTGCTGCCAATCTGACTTCTACTTCTGTGTCACAACTCCTAAGGTTACCAGCACCCTCCTAAAGGCCAGCAGGATGTCAGGCTGGGCTCTTCACGTCCGACCTCCCTGCAGGCTATGACATGAGAATCTGGGGACTGCACTTGCTGGTGAATCCTCCTGGTGCTGTTTTGTGTCCCCCACACTACCACTGGAAAAAGGGTACAAGCGCCCCCCCATATTCCCACTCCTCAGCTCCTGCTCTCCTAGCCCCTTATACTTGCTCCAAGAGCATTACTTTTGAATGTGAACCCTGCACAGCTCAAGACAAATATCGCAAACTCCCCTGAGTGACCCAGATCTCCACGATCAGTTGCTGGCACTCCTTGGCCTCTTTTCTGCCTCTGGCCTTGTTCTTGAGCCAGTTTATTACTCAGACCTACAGGACCCCCCTTCTGGCTTCCTCCAGCCAGGAAGCGTGAATGTGGCAGAGGGTGGGTCACTCCGCCTCAGAAGCAGTGCCAGCACTCCAGACATAGCCTGGGTCAGTGGCTACAACCACTTAATTCACCCACTGGAGAGGGGTACAGCACCTGGCACACAGCAGAGGCAATTTAAAGACAATCAGCCCTCGAAGGTGGGAAAAAAAGAAAGCAAACATCTATTCTGCCTGCTCCCGGAGGCCGAGCTGTGCTTACAGAGCTGCCTGCTTAGAATACAAACAAGGGAGAATTCTCTAGAGAAAGCGGAGAGGAGCAGGGATGAAAAAGAACAAGAACAGCCTTGCTCAACCTGCCTTTCCTCTGGTCAAGGCCATCTCCACATGCTTGCTCCCCGGGGGATAATCTCACTTCCCTTGGAGCAGGAGTGTAGCCCAACAGTGAAGGCATCCAAGTTGGGGTCGGGCATCACAGACTAAACTGCTGCTTGCGACACCCACGTCCCATATCAGCATGCCTGAGACCAAGTCCTGGCTCCTCCACTTCCTGCTAATGCATCTTAGGAGGTAGCACTGAAGAGTCAAGTACTTGGGCACCTGCCATCCATGTGCAAGACCCTTCTGGCTTCAGCCTGGCCCAGCCCCAGCTGCTGTGGGGTGAACCAGTGAATGGAAGATTTCTCTCTTCCAAACACATAAATCAATAATAATAATAAAAAAGACACCAAGTCCCGTATGCAAGGGCATGGGCTTGATTCCCAGCTCCAGCTCCCTGCCCGTGGAGACCGTAATAGCACAAGTAGCTGGCTTCCTGCCACCCATGTGACCTACAACCTCGATTGTGCTCCCAGCTTCAGTCGCAGCCATTGTAGGTTTTTGGATAGTGAACCAGCACATGAGAGATCTCTTTAAAATCTAAGTAAGATTTTTTTTTAAAATTAAAAAAAAAAAAAAAAAAAATCCACTCTCCTTTCCTAGCTGGTGCGCTGGATGATAATGGAAACCTCTATTGGAGCAGACCAGACTCCCTCCACCACCGTCTGACGGAGCACAGCTACTTCTGCAGGGCCTACAGGTCCGCCACAGCTGAAGAGGAGGGGAGCCAGGACCATCAAAGAGCTCTAGGTAACCCTTCCCCTTCGTTTCAGCTTCTACACATCTTCTCCAGGAGCCCGATATCTAAGACACTGGGCTCCTCCTTTCTTCTTCCCCATCTCTGTCCATCAGGATGTAGCAAGGGCCTCGTGGGGCTGAGTGCTGGCCCTGAAAGCCGGGTCCTGATAGACCTATCTGCACCCTTCCCCCCAAGTCTGCAGGAAATACACAGAGCAGCCATGAGGTTGCAGGCCCTGGGCCCTGCCCAGATTACTCACAGGGAGGTTCAGCTTGACGGCGTCCACAGGCTGCTGGAAAGGCCACGCAAACTGATGCTTCCATAGCGTCTTGAGCACCACTCTGAGCAGGTATTGCAGCTGGTTGGTCTGCCTCTTGGGCTTGTTGGGGTTGGAGGTCTCCGGGGGCGGGGGGTTGGTGCTGGCTGTATTGGCTGGCTGGGGTTGGGCCTGGGCCTGCGTTGTAGACATTTGGGAGGTTTCCAGTCCATCCCCCATTACTGGCGGATTTCTCAATCTCGTCCCAGGGCCGCTCTCCGCAGACATGCTAGTGATCCCATCACATTCTTCACTGGGCACTCTACAAGGGAAGAGAAAAGTCTCCATCAGAGACCACCCAGCAAATAGACGCCTCTCGTGACAGTGTCCCCACTGGCTGCAACCTCCAAGGACTGAAGGCCCTGCAGGTGGCTGCTCAGGTCGGGGAGTGCCACTCGATGCACCAACTAAAGGGGCCCGAGCGCCTGCTCTCAAAGATTTGCCACTCAGCAGGGAAGAGAGATCCCACACCAAAGGCGAGAGGTAGGGCAAGGGCTGAGGGTGGACCAAGACTTGGCAGGGGCTCTGGGCACCACGGAGCCTCAGGAAGGAGGTACAGTAAAGCACATTCCACACGTCTGCCCATCCCCTCTCCCACCTGCGACCTCTAATACAACACTGCCTGTGTGCCAAAGAGAATCTGCAAGCCTCCAGACACAGCACTTACACCCAAGCCCTCATTCGCCCCTGTGGCTCACAAGGGCTGTGGGGCAGGAGGTGGCGCCTGCCCACTTCCAATGACCATGCAGTGTGCTGCCAAGGGCTCAAGGCCATGGCCTCCTGTTAACTTAGGAGCATTTTCTCCGTCGTTTAAATAATGCATGTCTGCTGCTGATCAAAAAGATCCCACAAGGTTACTGCTAATAACAGAAAAATAAACCCATTCTTAACCTACTGTTTTATTATTAACTACAAAGGGCACCTCCCCTGGCAACTACACAGTCCTGTCCCCCCCCCCCCCCCCCCAGCAGTGCTGCCTCAAACTCCTGGTCTGGCGGTGCCCTCCCTTCCCTGCTGAGGGCCACACTAACACTGCACCCCCTGCAGGCATACATAACCTCAGACTGGGGTTTCTATGTTTCTATTGCCAAACTGCCCTCCAGAAACACAGCAGCTCATCCCTTATGGGGCCCAAAAGTCCCCACACTTCAGTAATGCAAAGAAGTATCTGCTCAAGTACGGACTAGTCATTTGCCAACTTCCTGCATACGTTCTGCTTATGACACTTTTCTATCGGCAAGGCAAAGGTCTGGCCAACTTCAGGCCCAGTCCCAAGGGGAGGAAAAAAAAATCTCTGGGCTGGCGCCGTGGCTCAACAGGCTAATCCTCCGCCTTGCGGCGCCGGCACACCGGGTTCTAGTCCCGGTCAGGGCGCCGGATTCTGTCCCGGTTGCCCCTCTTCCAGGCCAGCCCTCTGCTGTGGCCCAGGAGTGCAGTGGAGGATGGCCCAAGTGCTTGGGCCCTGCACCCTATGGGAGACCAGGAAAAGCACCTAGCACCTGGCTCCTGCCATCGGATGAGCGCGGTGCGCCGGCCGCAGCGCGCCGGCCGTGGCGGCCATTGGAGGGTAAACCAACGGCAAAGGAAGACCTTTCTGTCTGTCTCTCTCTCACTGTCCACTCTGCCTGTCAAAAAAAAAAAAAAAAAATCTCTGTAAGCGGGGAGCTGCCACATCCAAAAAGCATCACTACTATAAAAAAAAAAAAACCAGGAAAAAGTTAGGCATGAGTTGAGGAACATGGGGCAGGTTTTTGAGCCACAGCAGTCTGGGAGGCAGAGGGGACAAGAGATAGGGCAAGCTGGCTGGCTCCATCAGAGCTGGCACACTGGAGTGCATTTCGTGGGTCAAGCTGCGGCTTTTTGCCCAGCCTAAACCAGGCACCCCAGCTGCTGATGAATTACGTTATAATTCAGTGCAAGTGTCATTTAGACCCAGGCTCCCAGAGCGCTGCTGCCAGCACACTGCACTGATCTGAAGCCAGGAGCCAGGTGCTTCTCCTCGTCTCCCATGTGGGTGCAGGGCCCAAACACTTGGGCCATCCTCCATTGCCTTCTCAGGCCATAGCAGAGAGCTGAACTCGAAGAGGAGCAACCGAAACAGAATCCGGCGCCCCGACCAGGACTAGAACCTGGGGTACCGGCGCCGCAGGTGGAGGATTAGCCTATTGAGCTGCGGTGCCAGCCAACAAATTACCGTATTTTAAAAGCACCAGGGCGGGGTGGTGGGCACTAGTTACATGAAACAACTCTGTGCTCCATCATCCTGGAGCCATGGACAGCCTAACCTCCTGGTCCACTGTGGCAAGAACGGCTGGCCCATGCACAGGTCCCAGCTGTGGCATGGATCTGAGTGCTGACAAAGGACTAGGAACACTAACCTTCCCAGAAAGACAGCTGCTTCCTCCCTTGACACTCTGGCTGACTGGAGGTACAGCCAGCACCCTGCTGGAGAAAGCACTGTACTAACAGGCTGCCACAGGGAGGGGACCCATGTGGGAGCAGTCCAAGGCCATCTCGTGTAAGATTTTCAAGGTGGTCGGGAACAAAGCCAACTCAGAAGCGGGAAGGGGAGTGACTGGCAGTGATACACACACTGCACACTGGAGCTCAAACCTGAATCACTCATCAGTCCTCTGGATCACAGGAGAAGACTGCACTGCGGAAGAAAACAGGCTCATGCCACCTGTGTAGGGACATCCACCATTCCACATGTGTTTAGTGGGGCCTGGCCGGGACCAGGTTGCCAGGCTGGCACTCAGAATCTGCACCCTCCCAGGGTAACTTCTGGCACCCGAGAACAGAAGGGATGGCGACCTCTATGGAAGACGTGGTCTTCCTGGGAAAGGCGCAACTCAGAAAAACCCAGTAGGGGGTTCTGGGTGGGCTTGGCAGAGCTGAAGCCATGTCTCACTGGATGGGGCTGCCTAAGACACTCCCTCACACCACTGGGGGACTGATGGGACAAGTGTGGCCAGGGCTGACTGCCATGTGGTCTCAGAAGTGCCTGCAGCATGAACCATGGCACAGCAGCTGGGATGGAGATGTTGCTGGTGGGGAGACACGGGCACAGGAGGAGGGTGTGAGCTATGTAATGGCAGCTCAGGTTGGGACAGAAGCCTGAAAAAAAGTGTGGGCTCCAGAAAGCAAAGGTCTGAGGAAACACAGCCCGTGGACAGGAGGCAGACAGACCGACCGACCAGGAAGAAAGCACTCCTAGGAGCCGGAGGGAAAGTCAGAGAGACAAGAGATCTAGGGCCTCCAGCCAAGAGCACACAGCTGCTAACCAGGGAGGGGCTGGACAGAAGCCATGTTCCAGAAGCTGCATGTGGCTATGCACACAGCCTTGCCCAGAGGACATGCCACCTTCATTCCTGAAATGAGCAGCAAGACAGAACAGGGTTTCTCCAAGTTCTTAGGTGAGTGAGAGCCAACAGGTAGGACCTCAGAGATGCAGGGTCTCCAGCCACCTCAAGTGACACAACAGAACCTGGCTGGGGCTATGGGAAGCTCTGCAGAACCGGGTTCCTGGGGCCACTGGGGAGCTAGTACAAAAGGTCATGGTTTACAGGTGTTAGCAAACTATATTATCTGTAGAATTTAACAACATCCCTTTGTTCTTATGGGGCTTAGTTTTACTGATATTCATGTGTAGCTTTCAAGCTAAGGGTACTGCACAGGGCAGGCACTGTGGCACAGCAGACTAAGAATACATCAGCTATCAGAGTTTGGGGTGGTGTCCCTGCTTCTCTGCTTCTGACCCAGCTTCTGGGAGCAAGAAGGTGATGGCTCAAGTGTGTAGGCCTCTGACACTCACACAGACCACCAGGTTGGGGTTCTGGGCTCCTGGCTTCAGTCTGGGTATCTGGGGAGTGAACCAGCAGATGGAAGATCTATGTCATGCTGCCTTTCAAGTAGAAGAAAATAAACATTTCTTTTTAAAAAGTATACTATTTAAAAAAAGAGTAGAAAGGAGCCAGTGCTGTAGCATAGCGGGTAAAGCCGTCATGTGCTGTGCCGGCATCCAACATGGGCACTGGTTTGCATCTTGGCTGCTCCACTTCTGATCAAGCTCTCTGCTGTGGCCTAGGAAAGCAGAAGGTGGCCCAAGTCCTTGGGACTCTGCACCTGTGTGGGAGACCTGCAAGAAGCTCCTGGCTTCGGATCAGCAGAGCTCATGGAAGACCTCTCTCCTTCTCTGCCTTTCCAATAAATAAATATAATACACACACAAACTTGCTCTTCAAATGATACTTCCAGAATCAGAGAAGGAACAGGTAAGTGAAATTCTTTCCTAAATATATGGTACAAAGGGCTTATATCTAAGTTGAATTAATAATAATAAAAAAAGAGTAAATGGTTTTAAAGTAACTTCCAAGTACACAAATCTCATGTCCGGAGGGGTAAGAAGAGAGGCATGGTGAGTGCCTCCAGGAGAGCTGTGGAGGCAGGGACCAGTGAGACAAGAACCACACACCAGGAGCCTCTGGCCCAGGTACAGAGACAGAGGACATGCTACACCACTCAGGGGAAACACTGGTGGAGGAACAGCACCATGGTCGGGGAAGGAAGTGCATCATGGGGCTTCGGGATACCTGGTGTCTGCTGGGGAGGCTCTCATAGTAGGACTGATGGAAGTGGATGAGGGTACAACAAGAGGACCCTGTTCTGAGGGGAGGAGGCAAGGCCTCTCACCGCTGGAGAAGCTTGAGCCAGGGATATGCAGTGGGGTTTGAGAAGGCACGTCTAAGGTGCTTGATGCAGTGCACACCCAGCACCCATCGGGTGAGCAGGGACCACTGTGTGTTCAGCCAAGAGCAGCCCTGGGGCACGGAATGGGACACAGGCTGCTGGGCCCCGGTGAGGCTCATCCCCCCAAGAGGAAGCAGCCCTGAAAACTTTCCTCTCCTTCACAACAGGCACAGACAGCCCCCCTGAGTCAAGGAAGCAGAACTCTCTGCTCATAAGGTAAACCAACATTTTCTAAAAAAAACTGTTCTCTCAAACTTTGCCTGCTCTTGGTGTTTAAGCCTTTACAAACTACAGATTGCCTTTCCCAGCCAGCCGGCTTACATCTGATGCATGATAACATCCAGATGCTCCCAACAATGCCAACAATGCTTCTGATCCCACCCTCACTTCACAGATGAGAAACTAAGGCAGAGAGAAGCCACTCACCCAGGAGGTGGAGCCCAAGTCTGAACAGCCACAGTGCTCCAGGACCCGGCCTCTGGTTCCTGGACAGTTTAAGTTGATAACAAACTGCTGGGGATGGCAGTCCAGATGGGAAGGTATGACGTGAGAAGATGCCACATGGGGAAGGCCAAGAGTGACAGGTGCCATCCATGGCCTACATCCACTGTGTGCCTAGGCAGTCCCCACGCCTCAAGGCCACACTCTGACCCAGCACAATGCTTTGGCCTCACAGCCTACCTCTCACAACTCAGCCTTCCCATCACTTCAGGAAAATGAAACCCTGGAAAACATCAAGAACACACTCATACTACCTATGGTGCAGGGAGTGTGTGAGAACAAGCCAGAACTTTCTGTTTGCTGTGGGCCAAGGAACAGGCACCACTGAGTTGGTCTATTCGAAGGCACAAAGCCACTCAGGCCAGCCTCCTTGGGTAAATCTTTCCACAGGGGCCACCACCACACCACACTGCCCTAAGCCTTTCTCTTGCTACACCTGCTGCCAGGACACAAACAGACATGACATGAGGCCCCACAACACCTGGTGCTTCCCTGCTCACCATCCAGGGGCTTCCAGCTCTGCCTCAGAGCCGTGCAAGAGGAAAGCAGCCCATGCCCTGGCACACAGTGTGGTGACTCCAAGACTCAGCGATTGTGTCCTGTCTGAGCTCCGGGTGGGCCGGGCTCAGCTGACCTGATATTCCCCTGAATGATCAAGCAGAACGGTACTTGGGGGAAACAACACAAAGAAGGGGAGGGCTGCTCTGGCTGCGGACAGGGAGAGGCCGCCCTGTGCTGCTCTGCAGGGACGATCAACGAGACCTGGGGGTGAGGGGTGAGACAGTTCTGCAGAGAAGAGGGGTACTGCACATACGCAGAGCAAAAGGAAAGTAGATGGGGTGTGCATGACAGACCAGACCCCACCCTGTCTACAACCACAACATAAAAGACTGAAAAATGCTCCTCCCTCTCCAATGAATTTCCTGCTGACCTGTGGCCAAGAGGCAGAAGCCACCATTCCCTAGGTTAAGAGTTACCTGTTCCCAACAGTTTAGAGGGGGAAGAAGGAAAAACAGAAGCTAGGGAGTTCCATGATTTCCAAACTGAGAGCCCATGTGCCCCAGGATGCCATGATAAACCAGAGCCACTGGCAGACACTACCTGCAACTGACAGCTGTCAGACAGTGCTCTACTCCCTTCAACACCACCACAGCTCGCAAAGCTTACTGCTCAGTAGAGTGCAATACAAAAGCAACTACTACATAAAAAATCAACATGAACAGAAAATCCAAGTGGTGGTGTCCTACCCGAGCGCAGGGACATGTGTCCCATTAAGAAGTAACCACAGGGGCTAGCGCTGCGCTGCAGCGAGTAAAGCCATCGCCTGCAGTGCTGGCATCCTATATGGGTGCCGGTTTGAGTCCTGGCCACTCCACTTCTGATCCAGCTCTCTGCTACGGCCTGGGAAAGGAGTAGAAGATGGCCCAAGTCCTTGGGCCCCTGCACCCACTTGGAATACCCAGAGGAAGCTCCTGGTTCCTGCCTTTGGATCAGCTCAGCTCCGGCTGTTTTGGCCATTTGGGGAGTGAACCAGTGGATGGAAGACTTCTCTCTCTGCCTCTCTTTAATTCTGACTTTCAAGTAAAATAGATTTAAAAAAAAAAAAGTAATCACAGTTATCTAAGAATAAAACAATATTTATCCAGGAGCCAGCACTGTGGCGTAGCTGGTAAAGTCGCATATGGGCACAGGTTCAAGACCTGGCTGCTTCACTTCCAATCCAGCTCTCTGCTATCGCCTGGAAAAGCAGTAGAACATGGCCCAAGTGTTTGGGCCCCTGTACCTGTGTGGGAGACCCGGAAGGAGGTCCTGGCTCCTGCCTTTGGATCAGCTCGGCTCTGGCTGTTTCAGCCATTTTGAGAGTGAACCAGCAGATGGAAGACATCTCTCTCTGCCTCTTCTGTTAACTCTGCCTTTCAAATAAATTAATCTTTATTTTTTTAAAAAAGGATTATTTATCCTGAGGCCAGTGCTATGGTGCAATGGTTAAACCACCACCTGCAAAGCCAGCATCCTATATGGGTACTGGTTTGATTCCTGGCTGCTCCATTTCCGATCCAGCTCCCTGCTAATGCCCCTGGGAAAGCAGCAGCAGATGGCCCAAGTACTCAGGCAGCTGCGCCCACATGGGAGATATGGAAGAAACTCTTGGCTTTGGCCTGGCGCAGCCCTGACTGCTGCAGCTATTTGGGGAGTGGACTAGAGGATGGAAGATTTCTCTGTAACTCTGCCTTCTCTGCCATTCAGTCAAATAAATCTTTTAAAAATTTTTTTTGTCCTTACAACTGACATGTTTTATTTCTTTAAAAATAGCAACACAGTGGTTGAGACAAAAACTTGTACCTAACTTCCCACTAAAACTGCTGGGTATTTCCTCTGGCCTCAGAGCATCATGAAAAACAGACACTTAGGGGTATTTTGAACCTCCTGTTTGGGAACTTTTGGTCTGATGAAGGTAAAATATTAACGGTCCCTAATTTCACAGACCTCTGATGAAACATGCTTGCTTTTAAGGATATTGTCTCACCCAGGGGATCTGAGAGACCTCTGAGGATAACACAACTGTAGTATCTTTCATCTTTCTACATAAAATACTTTTATTTCCTTTGACATTCTTATTAGTCAACCAGCCAACAATCCATATTAGAAATGGAAGATATGGAACACTTTATTTCAAACACATCTCAAATAAGCTCAGTGAAGTTCCAGTATTTTCTGCAAGGATGGGGCTCCTACTTGGAAAGCAGGTGACAGCAAGCCCTCTGTCGCCCCTCCGACTGCTATCCTGACAGGGCCTTTCGGGGGTCTGGGTGAGCTCTGTTCTGAGCTGACTCATCACAGAAGCCTGCCCAGAACAGTCAGGAAACCAGGCAGAGAACAGAGGAAAGGAGGGTGGGAGGAGAGGAGGGCCACACACAACAGCTCTCCTGCCAAACAGAGACCTGTTTACAGACTTAAGCCAGCTGCCACCACCCATCTGCACTGGGCCTAGGAAAGCTCACCAGCAGGGTACTGGCCACTCCCTGGGCTGACATCTGATGTGTGTGGGGCCTGGTGGTCCATGGCAGCAGCGGCATCATCATCCCCACGGCAACAGAGCAGCAGAGCAGGTGGTGGCCTGTGAGGCAGGAGGTCACTTTCAGCAGCTGTGAAGTTCAAGTGCTCTGTTTCGCAGCTGCCTCTGCCCAGAAGGCCTGGGGTCGACCATCGTGAGGGGCATAGGCCCTGGCAGGCCTATGCGCAGTGCAGAAGCTGCTGAACATCCCCTGGGTCACAAGTGGGGTCCTGAGCCTGCCTTCTAGTTGTGCAACTTCTAAACAATTCCAACTTTGCAAAGAAATCAGAGCTGAGCTGCGGCCCACACTTGAAGTGAAATGTGACGCACGGTCCCTGCCGAACCACAGGGTCCACGTTGTAATGTATGCTTCCCAAGTGCAAGAGGCCCGAGAAGATGGGGCTTGACCTAGTCTCATGCTGAGCAAAGCGACTGCAGGTGCCAGCTGACCACCCGTCTATCACGAAATTACAAATTCACAGCTGCATGTATCTTTAAGACAGGAGGTCACCTCCCCAGCAAGGCAAGACTCGTACAAAGCATCACTGGTCAGATGCAAGAGTGGGACCGTGACCGTGGAGGGAGAGAGACATACACACACACAATCACCCTGGCCATCTCTCAACACTGGCCAATCTGCAGCAGGTCTTGGTCTGTCCTTGACCATGGTAATCTGATACAGCAGGCCTGCTTCCCCTCCTGGGCACATAGCAGCAGCTACTTCACATTCACGACGACGGCCTCGTTTAATTGTGCAATCTATGTCAGTGGGGAGGCGCAAACAGGATTACTTTTCCATCTGACCAGCTCAGGCAGCTGGTGAGAACAGCGCTGTCGTGTCACCAGACTGTACGGCCTGGAGCTGGGCCAGTGGCTGTGTGCCGAGGCAGCTCTGAGAGGCCTTAATCCTCCTTTGGGTAGCATGTACACACCCTGCCAAGAAGGGCCCCAGCACCTGAGACTCTGCAGGACCACAGACCCCGCAGCTTGCCTTCAGCCAGGCGAGCCAAGGCAGATGAGCAAGCCTTCCTGCTAGGGGAACACACAACATACTCAAGCTCTCTGTCCCCCACTGGAAGGGACATGAGCCAACAAGGACCTTGCAGCCAGGATGAGGACCAGAAGCCAGACCTAGGCAGGCCACAAGCCCAACAATCAGAATTCCAGTTCCTCTGCTGTAGAAACCACACAGCAGGCCAATTAAATCAGCAGTACTGAGGCGCAGGTGTTTAGCCTGGCAGTTCTGCTGGTGCAGGATGCCTTGCCGTACCTCACGGTGCCTGGGCTGGACCCCAGCTCTGGCTCCTGATTACAGGGTCTTGCCTCTCCAACTGGTGGCAGTGGGAAACACCTGGAGCAGCTCAGGCACAAGGAAACAGTCCATTGTTAGAAATGGGCTACATGCTGATGATGGGCTCAAGAATTTAAAATACCCTGAGTTCAGGCTAGGCCAATTTGTCTTACAGAAGACAACCAAGAAACAAAAAGAAACAGAGCGAGTCCAAGCACCTCATTCTGCATCACCACACCACGAAAGCAGCAACACACAATCTTGTAACTATCCCTAGAGTCACGGTTTGCAGCCCCTACTCCATATACTTCTAGACTTTGTGGCAAGGGAAATGTGATGAAATGCTAACACAGAAAAGCAAATGCAAAAATCTCAAATGAGGTGTGCATGTGTGCAGAAAAACAGAACCTGGCCTGCAATACCAGCTTCCCATATGGGCGCAGGTTTGAATCCCGGCAGCTCCCTCTGCTATGGCCTGGGAAAGCAGTGGAAGATGGCCCACGTGTTTTGGTCCCTGCACCCACGTGGGAGACCAGAAGAAGCTCCTAGCTCCTGATCAGCTCAGCTCTGGCTGTTGCAGTCATTTGGGGAGTGTTGAACTAGCGGTAAGACTTCTGTCTTTCAAATTAATATAATACAACCTAAAACAAAAACAAAACAAAAACACAAGAACCACCACCAAGTGGGACATGGTGTGAGGCTGGTGGGTGGCCGTGCCTTCTGACACTGAGACCAACAGGCTCTTTGCCATCTATGCCTTGCACAAGCTCCATGGCATCTGTCAGCTGCCTCCACCTGCTGAGCTCTGGTACTTGCTAAGCCCCCAACTTACAGACAGCAAAGATGATGACAGAAATCTAACGATTGCAGGCTCCTCACTGACTCAGGTGTGTCCTTCAAAAGCTAAGAGTGACATTTTCCTCCTGGCTGTCTCTTCTAAAGCTACTACTCCATCTCCTTTTCTCCCATTTTCTAAAAGGTGTGGGCTATGTGGCACTGAGATTAATCTATAGTACAATGTACCAGGATTTATTAATTCAGAAACAAAAGCTCTGCTTTGAGACAGAGACACAAGATGGCCAGAGGGCAGTGCAGATCACAAGGCAGAGGCTGGAGTGAGACTAAGAACTTCTCTCCACTGATTACTAGGGGATTCCTAGTAGGAAGGAAACACTGGAGACTAATCCACAGGTCAGCACGAATGGGAGGTTCACTTCTTGGAGAATGCAGAATTAAGATTTTTTTTTAAAGGTGGGGGCAGGAGGGAAGAAGGCAGAGAGAACTTCCATTTACTTATTTCCTAAATGCCACCATCAGCCAGGGCTGGGCAAGGCCAAAGCCTGGAGGCTTCCTTCCATGTCTCCTAAGTGTAGCAGGGACCCAATTACTTGAGCCATCACCTGCTGCCTCCCAGGGTGCATGTTAGCAAGAAGCTGGATTGGAAATGAACGGAGATTTCAAACAGGCATAGGATGTAGGTGACGTGGGTGACGCAGGCGTCTCAAATGGTTATCTTAACCACTGCACGGGAGATGTGCCCCTTAGAGGACACAAAATTAAAATGAAAAGTCTGAAAGGAGTGATAAATCTAGGTTTAGTCAAAATGAAAATGACAAGACAGCCGTGGACTGTCCCTGGAACAGATGCCAAGTTCTAGGTGGGTGACTGGTGCAGCACTAAGATGCTGCTTGGAGCATCTGCATCCCACTTCAGAGTCCCTGGAGGCAGCAGTGATGGCTCAAGTATTTGAGTCCCTGCCATCCACACAGGATTCCCAATGAGTTCTGGGCTCTGGGTTTTGGTCTGATTCAGCCATAACTGTTCTGGGTATTTTGGGGAGGGAATCAGCAGGAGGAAGAATTTTGTCTTTCCGAATAAACAATAATTTTTGAAGGTATGTTTTAGGAAGTTAGCTTCTTAGGCCGGCACCACGGCTCAATAGGCTAATCCTCCGCCTGTGGCAGATTCTGTCCCGGTTGTTCCTCTTCTAGTCCAGCTCTCTGCTGTGGCCCAGGAGTGCAGTGGAGGATGGCCCAAGTGCTTGGGCCCTGCACCTACATGGGAGACCAGAAGCACCTGGTTCCTAGCTTCGGATCGGTGTGGTGCGCCGGTCACAGAGAGCCAGCTACAGCAGCCACTGAGGGATGAACCAACGGAAAAGGAAGAAGTTTCTCTCTCTCCACTCAAAAAAAAAAGTTAGCTTCTTCATGAATGGAATTTAAAATGATGATGATGATGATAGGTATGGCATTTCCAGCAGAAAACACCAGGGGCCAGCGCTGCGGCTCAACTGGCTAATCCTCTGGCTTGCGGCGCCGGCACACCGGGTTCTAGTCCCGGTTGCCCCTCTTCCAGGCCAGCTCTCTGCTATGGCCAGGGAGTGCAGTGGAGGATGGCCCAAGTCCTTGGGCCCTGCACTCCATGGGAGACCAGGAGAAGCACCTGGCTCCTGCCATCGGATCAGCGCGGTGCGTCGGCTGCGGCAGCCATTGGAGGGTGAACCAATGGCAAAGGAAGACTTTGTCTCTGTCTCTCTCTCTCACTGTCCACTCTGCCTGTGAAAGAAAGAAAGAGAGAGAGAGATACAGAGAGAGAGAAAGACACCAGGGAGACATGTCAGTGCCAACCTCCACGTGTGTGAACAAGGCAGAGTCGTTTGAGGCTTTAGGAAGCCAATGAGAGGGAGATGAGCAAAATGCCATCTGGGCACAGTGAGACCTGTGGTGGGTAAGCAGAAACAACTGTGAACTGGTGCACAGACCCCCCAGAGGGAAAGGGGACTTCAGAGGAGAAAGCAGTCTGGGTCTGGAGGCAGAGGCCCACTGTGCTTCTAAGTTTCTTCTCAAAGCAGCAGAGCACAGGCTGAGACAGCACAACTTAAGGCCTCCCGGCACCCACCACATCTACTGGAGACTGAAGGGGCTCAGGGGCTCTGGGAACAGGCTAAGTGTAAGTGCTCCCACAGCCATCACGGGCCTTACACTGAGTGTTATCTCAGCCGTGACCGTGCAGGACGCTATCCCAGAGGGAATGCCAAGGCAGGTCCTCAACAGCCAAGGAGCCAGTAACAGATACGTTCACGAGGGCAAGGCCACGCACTTGGTTGGCTGTGAGACGCCAAAGCTAGCTTTCCTCAGTGAAGGGGGACGGGTGACTTTTCTTCAACAATATTACGCTGGGCTGGTTACTTTGAAGCTGCATTTTATAAGAAAGATCTGGCAAAGATGACCTGTCCTCTACCTCACCTTTCATCAGTACAAAAACCCAAACTGGGGGCCCAGTGTTATGTTGTAGTAGGGCTAAACCTCTGCCTGTGGCACTAACATCCCATATGGGTGCCGGTTTGTGTCCCAGCTGCTCCTCTTCTGATCCAGCTCTCTACTGGTGGCCTAGGAAAACAGTGGAGGATGGCCCAAGAGCTTGGGCTCATGCACCCATGTGGGAGACCCAGCTCCTGGCTCCAGATCAGCCCAGCTCAGGCCGCTGTGGCCATTTGGGGAGTGAACCAGCAGACGGAAGACCTCTCTGTCTCTCCGCTCTGTATCCATAACTCTGCCTCTCAAATAGATAAATAAAATCTATTAAAGAAAAAAAAAAAAGTAAGCTGGGTAGTGGAGGGGTGAGTGGGATTGGCCGTGGGGAGAGGATGATCACTTTTCTCAAAGAAAAGGGAACACAGAAACTGTCACAAAATCAATTTCAGAGCTGGAAAAGCCCCAAGTCCCCAGTTTACAAAGAGGGAACTGAGGCCTGGCCCAAGGCCCAGTGAGAACCAAAGCTGATGCTAACAATGCCTAAACGGCCAGACTTCAACTTCCACAACTTCCTGACCTTGAGTAAACTGCCCAGATAACCACCACCACGTGCCGCTGGGGAGCCCTCAGCAAACATCCAAAGTGCACTTCTGCCTGATTCACTCAGGTTGGTGTGACAAGGAAGCTTGGATTTAAGTAACAGTTTCTCAATCCTGGAAACTTTCAGAATGTAAAGGTGCTGAAAAGGGACAAAATCCACACTACCTCAGATGATCATAGCTAAGGAAGCAAACAATGTGGCAAAGAGCTGTGGCTCTGTGCACTCAAGTTGCTCTTTACCCTCAATTCCATCTGCACCCTGGGTAAAGACCTGCAGAAGCCAAGCCCTCCAAGCTGTGACGCTAGCAAAACAGCCAGTGGTGGCGCTGTCACCAGCCCTTGGGTTCAGGAGGTGGTCTGCAAGCTCTGACATCAGGCAGTGTGAGGCCTACTGCCCTTCCCTCACTTCCCGGCTCTACACACCTCCTCGGGAGGGAGCTAGGCAGGTGCCCCACCTCTCTCCTGAGGACCTAGAGCCAGAAGCCCAACAAAAGGGGAAAGGGGTGTCTTTCATGTATGTGATAAAGCCAACCAGTCCTGTTCCCCTGGACCCCCAGCAGGTAAGAGATGTGCCAGAGACTCCCCCCCCCCCACCCCGCTTCCCCCACCACGACACAAACAGGAGTCAATGCAGCATAGGGGCACGAGGCCTCAATCAGGCACCAGGGCACTCAGAGGCCAGGAGAAATGATGAGACTCCAGCCTGTGTGGAGGATGCCAGCTTCATGCCTGCACCGTATCTGCATGTGTCTAACACAAACCTGCTGCATCCCTTAGGAGTGCTGGTTGGAGTCCTAGCTGCTCCACTTCTGATGTGGCTTCCTGCTAATGAGCCTGAGAAGGCAGCAATGACTCAAGTACTTGGGCCCCTGCCACACATGTGGGAGACAGATGGAATTCCTGGCTCCTGCCTGGCCATTTGGGGAATGAAACCAACAGATGAGAGACCTCTCTTTCTTGGCTGGTGCTGTGGCTCAATAGGCTAATCCTCCGCCTTCGGTGCCGGCACCCTGGGTTCTAGTCCCGGTCACCCCCCTTCCAGTCCAGCTCTCTGCTGTGGCCCGGGAGTGCAGTGGAGGATGGCCCAAGTGCTTGGGCCCTGCACCCGCATAGGAGACCAGGAGAAGCACCTGGCTCCTGGCTGCGGATCAGCGCGGCGCGCTGACCACGGCAGCCATTGGAGGGCAAACCAACGGTAAAAGGAAGACCTTTCTTTCACTGTCCATTCTGCCTGTCCAAAAAAAAAAAAAAAAGCTAATGCCCATTATTGAACCCAATAAAGCCAAAGTATTACTTCAACATATAATCACTATAAGAAAAACTGAGACAGCTAACATTGTTCTCAAATGTTTGAAATCTAAGTGTACATATCACACATACAACATACAGCACAGCTTAATTTGGGCAGCAAACTTTCACCCAAAATCTCTGGTCTGTTCCTAGATTCCCTAAAATTGGCTCAATTGCATCGGTTTAGAAAAATCACACTTAAAATAAGGGGCCAGCAGGTTAAGCCATGGCCTGCAACATCACCATCCCTTGTAAGCACCGACCCAGGAACCGGCTGTGCCACTCCCAATCCAGCTCCCTGAAGAACAGAATGTGAACATTCTGATGCTCAAGTCAGTGCCGACCTGACCTGAAGATCCAGAAGATTCCATGGGTGAGGAGGTCAGGAGCACGGGTTTTAGGACCTACAAACTGCTTCCGTCCCCCACAGCTCCAGCTGTGCCTGCCATCAGCTTGCTGGACTGGAGGATGTCAGAGCACACTGACACAGGGCATGGGATACACAACTTGGAAACTCTCAACAGGGGATGCAACCATGTTTGTTTATTTTTTTTAAAGAAACAATTAAAAACCTCAACATTTTCATTTTTCTTGGGGTAAAAAATCAACCTGTCCCTGCTGAACACTAACTCCCCTGGCAACCAGCACTCTGCCTTCTATCAATGTGACTGCTCTAGATAGCTCCTACGAGGGGAGTCACACACTTTAATGGGTTGTGATCTGTTTTTTTCACCCAGCATGTCTGCAAGGCTCATCCAAGTTATAGCATGAGCCAGGGTTTCCTTCCTTGTAAAAGCTGATTCTATGTACAGTCTCTGCTCTGACCAGTAAATCGTTTTGTTTTTCAAAATTTATTCAAGGCGGCCAGTGTTGTGGCCTTATGGGTTGAGCTGCAGCCTTCAATGCCTGCATCTCATATGTGTGCTGGGTTCCAGTCCTGGCTGCTCCACTTCCGATCCAGCTCCCTGCTAATGCACCCAGGAAAGTGGAAGAGGGCTGCCCAAGTCCTTGGCCCCTGCACCCATGTGGGAGACCTGGGAAGAAGCTTCTGGCTCCTGGCTTTGTGCTGGCCCAGCCTAGGCTGTTGTGGACTTTTGGGGAGTGAAACAACAGATGGAAGCTAGCTCTCTCTCCCTTACTAACTCTGCTTTCCAAATAAATAAAATAAATCTTAAAAAAATTTATTTGAGGCTGGTGCCACGGCCTGCGGCGCCAGTACTCCGGGTTCTAGTCCTGGTCGCCCCTCTTCCAGTCCAGCTCTCTGCTGTGGCCCGGGAGTGCAGTGGAGGATGGCCCAGGTCGTTAGGCCCTGCACCCCATGGGAGACCAGGAGAAGCACCTGGCTCCTGGCTTCGGATCAGCGCGGTGCACCAGCAGCAACAGTCATTGGAGGGTGAACCAACGGTAAAGGAAGACCTTTTTCTCTGTCTCACTGTTCACTCTGCCTGTCCAAAAAAAAAAAAAAAAAAAAAAATTATTTGAAAGGCAGAACAGAGGAGGAGGAAAGGAAAGGTTAGGATCTTCCATCTGCTGGTTCACTCTTCCAATGGCCACAGTAGCAAGATCTGTGCCAGGAACTCCAGCTGGGTCTCCCATGTGGGTAGCAGGAGCCCAAGTACTTGGGCCATCTTCTTTTTTTGCCATCCTCCACTGCTTTCCCAGGCCACAGCAGAGAACAAAATTGGAAGTGGAGTAGCCGGGTCTTGCGGCGCCCACAAGGATGCTGGTGCTTCAGGCCAGGGTGTTAATCTGCTGCACCACAGTGCTGGTTGGACCATTTTCTACTGACTTCTCAGGGGCATTCAGCAGAGAGCTGGGACTTGCACCAGCACACCAACACGGGCTGCTGGTGTCACAGGTGGAAGGAGGCTCCACATGCCCTACCTGAGA
Organism: Sylvilagus floridanus; assembly: GCA_949820135.1. Taxonomy (NCBI): domain Eukaryota; kingdom Metazoa; phylum Chordata; class Mammalia; order Lagomorpha; family Leporidae; genus Sylvilagus; species Sylvilagus floridanus. Next base: position 105,961,692 of record OX463233.1, on the reverse strand, counting down.
GAGGCTTTCCATGCCCCGGTCTCACTGTAAGGAGCATCTATATGTGTCAATGCTGCTTATCCACTAGTCTACCAGGGAGCACATGCACCACCACGAATGCAAGCAAGTCAATATCCGCTCCAATCGCTGGTTTCCAGACAATGACTTTTCCCCCTTTTAAAAACAGATTTATTTGTTATTTGGAAGGCAGAGTTACAGGAGAGATGGAGTTTCCATCTGCTGGTTTACTCCCCAAATGGCCACAATGGCTGGGGCTGGGCCAGGCCAAAGCCAGGAGCTTCATCTGAGTCTCTCCTGGGGGTACAGTGACCTAAGCATTTAGGCCATCTTCTGCTTTTCCAGGCACATCGGTAGGGAGCTGGATCAGAAGTGGAGCAGCCGGGCACAAACTGGTGTCCATTCAGGATGTCAGCACCACAGGCAGTGGCTTAACCTGCTACATCACAATGTTGGTCCCAAGAGTGCCTTATTCTTTTTTAAAAAAGATTTATTTATTTGAAAGGCAGTGTTACAGAGAGGGAGAGGGAGAGAGAGAGAAAGAGATCAATCCTCCATCCGTTGGTTCACTCTCCAAATGCTGCAACAGCCGGAGTAGGGCCGATCCAAAGCCAGGAGCCAGGAACAAATTCTAAGCTTCCCATGTGGGTGCAGGGGCCCAAGGACTTGGGCAATCTTCCCTTGCCTTCCCAGGCCATAACAGAGAGCTGGATTCAAAGAGGAGCTGGAATTGGCACCTCAGATGGGATGCTGGTACTGCAGGCAGAGGCTTAGCCCACTACCTGACCCCAAAAATGCCTTTATTCTTAAAAAGATGTCTGCTGAAGTGCAGAAGAGAGAAAACATCTGTGACATGAGTTTCAAAGAATTTAGAGGGGGAAAGCACACTGATGAAGATGTCAATGTGGTAAAATGTCAGCTGATGAATGTACTTTTGACAGATTTGCACTATTAAACCACATGTGCTCGGGTTCAAGTCCCAGCTGCTCCACTTCTGATCCAGCTCCCTGCTAACGCACCTGGGAGAGCAGCAGAGGATGGACCAAGTCCTTGGGCTCCCGCACCCACGTGGAGACCCAGATGAAGCTCCCGGCTTTGGCCTCGGCCTCCCCCTGGCCATTGTGGCCATTTGGGGAATGAACCAGTAGATGGAAGCTCTCTAATTCAAATAAAAATTAAAAACTTTCTTTTAAAAATGTTGATCAACTGATGTTAAAGGGAGAAGAAATGGAAGCTACCTTGGAAACTGTTTAAGGTGAGGTACATAAAAGCCTTCAAGAATCAGAAACTGAAGTAGTTTTGGAGCACAGTGAATGGGAGAAGAGGAGCTGAAAAATGAACTTCAGAAGAAGGCTCTGGGAGCTGGCACTGTGGCGTAGTGTGTAAAGCCACCGCCTGCAGTGCTGGCATCCCACATGGGCTCTGGTTTGAGTCCCGGCTGCTCCACTTCTGATCCAGCTCTCTGCTCTGGCCTGGGAAAACAGTGGAAGACGGCCCAAGTGCTTGGGTCCCTGCACCCATGTGGGAGATTTGGAGGAAGCTCTTGGCTCCTGGATTCGGACTGGCACAGCTATGGCTGTTGCAGCCATCTGGGGAGAGAACCAGTGGAGGGAAGGCCCCCCCACCCTCTCTGTAACTCTGCCTTTCAAATAAATCTTGGGGGGGGGGGGTTCTGGAGCCTTGTTGGGTTCTCAGTTTCCTTTCACTACAAGGGAGGACTGGAACACAGGGTGTTACAAATTTGGGTGATTAACCCCATCAGAGAACAGCTCCGCAGGCCAGCACCATGGCATAGTGGGTGAAGCCAGCATCTCATAGGTATCCCTTATCAGAGTACTAGCTCAAGTCCTGTATACCCCACTCCTTCCTGATCCAGCTACCTGGGAAGGCAACCAAAGATGGCCCAAGTACGTGGGCCCCTGCCACCTACATGGGAGACCCAGTGGGGTTCCTGGCTCCTGGCCTTGGCCTGGTCCAGATCTGGGTGTTGTTAGTATCTCGGGAGTGAACTAGCAGATGGAAGATCTCCCCTTGCCTTCCTGCCTCTCTGCCTTTCAAACATATTAATCCTTTATTTTTTTAAGCTGCTGCTTTCTTTTTTTTTTATTGGACAGGTAGAGTCAGACAGTGAGAGAGACAGCCAGAAAGGTCTTCCTTCCGTTGATTCACTCCCTAAATGGCTGCGCTGATCCGAAGCCAGGAGCCAGGTGCTTCCTCCAGGTCTCCGGTGTGGGTGCAGGGGCCCACGCACTTGGGCCATCCTCCACTGCCCTCCTGGGCCACAGCAGAGAGCTGTACTGGAAGAGGAGCAACCGGGACTCGAACCCAGCATCCATATGGGATTCTGGCACCACAGGCGGAGGATTAACCAAGTGAGCCAAGTGGCCCTCAAACATATAAATCTTCAAAGAAGAAAGCAAAGGAATCAGCTCCTTCCTGGAAGCTGTTCTGTTGGGCACAGCTCACCTGCCCTCAGCGCTCCACACGCTGGGAGGGCTTCTCCCCCTGGGACATGCAGCACTGCCAGCCTTCTCTTGTTCATACCCCAACAGCTGCACAGCTGGTGCTACACAGGATGGCGCTAGCCTATGAGAGGCAGGCAGCGCCCAAGGGTGGCCTCGGGGCAGGGAGGTGGGTGCCTTCCGCAGCAGATGGAGGAGGGCACACGGCGCGGTGAATGGCATGAATGAGCTCTTTCACTGGTGCTGAAGAACACGCAATAGCACCATCTGCTGAGGGGAGGGAAAGGTTGGAGAACAGGCCCCAACTCCTCAGCCCCCCACAGCCAAGAGAGCCACCCACCAAGTCCCCACCACGCCAAAGCGGCAGCACAGGCGAGACACCCAAACAGGAGAAGCCGAACAAAGGGAACTGCAGTCTCTTCATCTGAGAAACCCGGGGGACTGCAAACTGTGAGAACCCTCGGAAATGCTTCTCTGGCTCTCTTCTTGTTCAGCTCTCACACATCCCTACCCAAGCCTCCCTCCCCAGCTTCTGCTGATGTTGGTTCTGGGTTCAGGAGCATGCCCCAAGCCAGAGGCCTGGTCCTGAAGAGAAAAGCTTGGCAAGGTCTGAGTGGTTTCCAAGTGAGTCCAGCAGAAAACCAGACTTCTTACCTGCTTAAGGGTAGAACATTTCTCCCAACTAAAACTGCTCCCCAGACAGCTGAATCTAATGACAGGGAGAAGCCAAGCGAGGGAGGGTATGGCTGGTGGGGCCATGGAAGGCCCTAGCCTCTGAGTTCTGTCCACAGAGTGCCACCCCACAAGCCTGCCTGCTGACAGGAAGACAAGGGAGACACTGGCCCCTTGGTAAGTATCTCAGTTCAGGAAGTGGCCTGAAAGACCAGGAGGGACTTACATTCTGGTCTTAGCTCTCGGAGAAGCTAGATGCCAAGGCAAGAAAAACAAAGTAAAAATAGCCTGACATCCAGGCTTTTGCAGGGAAGGGGTCACTGGATATATGAACCCCCAATGCCCAGTCTGTGTGCTTTTGAAACCCAAAGAATGAAGTCCCTAAAAACCTTACTGAGGACCCATTTGGGTTTTTTAAAAAGATTTTATTTATTTATTGAAACTCAGATTTACAGAGAGAGAGAAAGAGAGAGAGACAAAGATCTTCCATCATCAGCTGGTTCATTCCCAAGATGGCCACAATGGCCAGTGCTGGGCCAGGCTGAAGTCCGGAGCTTCTTCCGCGTCTCCCACGTGGGTGACAAAAGCCTAAGTACTAGAGCCATCTTCTGCTGTTTTTTCCAGGCTACTAGTAAGGGGCTGGAATGGAAGTGGAGCAGCTGAAACACGAACTGGTACCACAGGCACCGTGGCTCAATCTGCTACTTCACAATGCTGGTCCCTCCACTTGGATTAAACCAATGACAACAACAACAAAAAAAACCCAAAAAACAACTACCCCCAAAAAAACCTTCCATCAAGGCAAGACCTCTTTTCCTCTTAAAACTCCTAAAAAGACAAAGCTGACTGATATGCAGCTTACTGGAAGTACGCACAAGTAGAGTGCAAACAGAGTCGGTGCTGGACCATTTCTGTTCTCTTCCCAAGGCAGCTCTGACTGATAACGGCATTTTCGACGTGCCTTCTCTAATCCTGTTACCAAGAACACCAAAATAGAACGTGTTCCCTTGGAGTTCACTGGTTGCCATAGAAATGGCATCAAAACGCGTTATACTTTCAGGTGAAGAAATGCACCATGGTGAAGATGAAATGCTTGGACCTGTTTAGTACTAACACATGGGTACAAGTGTGCCCAGAACACAGCTGAGACAGATGTGATTCAGACAGGACAGAGGGGAGGTTTCTCCCCTTTCTTTTAACTTACAGAGCCACCACCCCAGAAGATGCTCTAGGCAAAGACCAGATTGGGTTGGCCTTCCCTTCCCTCTGGATCCCACCACACTCTGTCTCCAGCTCAGGTTGTATCCTGGAGGGACCAAGCTCCCAGAATGCATTTCTTCCCAGCTCTGAACCTGCAGTTTTCCATGTTTCTGGTTTGTTCCATTCTTACACTGACTTGTGCTTATGAAATGCTCGTGTTCCCCACCCCCAGCCCCAGGGAGACACAGGTTCTCTAGGATAATGATAGTGATACAGCTATTACAGACTGGATTTCAAGGAATGAACTGAGAGGTCTTACAGGTGTTTTCCATAAAGAGGAAAAAGTCTATTGCATTGCAGAGGCAGACAGTAATTGTGACTTCTCCCAGCAGGACCCAGATGGAAAGCAGCAGGCATAAGGGCACTTAAGACACTGCAGAGCACCAAGTCAGTGGGTTATGGTGGCGGCTACCTTGCTCCTTTGATTACCCATATGAATACAGCAAGCCTCCCTGTTGGGGCGAGAGCAGCCTGTAACACTAGTGGAGGACAACCAAGCAGCCTCTGTGGATGGCTTGGCTTCACTATTTGAGGCTGTTCCTGGCTTGGGTGAAAACTTAGGATTTCTGAGCCATCCACTGAACAAACCACCTGCAGCCTGTGTTGTAAGACTGTAGGGTCCTGGGATCAAATCCCCAGAACACCTGCCCTCATGGGTTCACAGGGAAACACGAACAACAAAGAACAAAAATAAAATCACAATGGCAAATGGGAAAAAAACAACAACAGAAAAAACGGGAGCATATAGGACAGGGCCCTTTGGTCCCCACCCCTTTCAGCTTGTACAAGGTCTCATGTCCTCCATATCATCATGCATTAAGTGAGATGACAATGCACCCAGAGAACAAACTTTCTCCCATAGAACATCTCACTCATGTGCAAACTGTTGTCAAGTTTGTTCCTTAGTCAGTACCTATTTTGAACACTGGAGGCCCATGGCTCACTTAAAATGCCACAGCATCTCTACACTATCATCTTTAAAGAGAATGAAAAAGGACTTGACTTGCTTACCACTGAGAATTGATTTGCTTAAGATTATTATGAGCTTATGCACACTTTCCTAGTGAGGGTCATGTGAAGGTCATTCTTGTCCCCACCCCTCATGCAGGTTACAGTGAAAGCAACTCCTAGGCTGACATTGTTACAGTAAAAAATAAAAAAAGGGCAGTTCTTCTTTGTATACCAGTTGTTTAGCTAGGTAATAACAAAATTCCCTAAATAAATGCTGCAAATGCCAAGTAACTCAGCTAACCAAAGCCAGATTTTTCATTTCACAGAAGTACTTTAATCTGGAAATCACACCAAAAAGACCTCTAGTTCTGAGGACAAGCTGCTATGCTGAATGCTTCTGGTCCTTCTGTGCTGCCCTTCTCGGACGTTTCACAGCAGCTATGAGCCAGAGGCAACAGAATCGCATCTCTTAATCGCCCACTGCTGCCAACTCACATAACCTGTCTATACCCCAAAGGGTCTTTCCTTGCTGCTGGAGATGCTGGAGCAGGCAGGATTTGGCATTACTGGGACTACACAATAAATGATGAAGAAACTGCCAGTCTGACAAGGCACTGTGAGCAAATCAGAAGACATCTATAGAGATGTTTCTCTGAGAAGCCCAAACATTCCCAAGCTAAAGCAGTCTAGGTCTCGAGTTTCACAATTTTGGGCTGAGAGAATCCCAGCAAAAGAAGGAGAGCAACTCTGGCATCACTGGTGGGGAAGAACCTCCTCTTGGAGCTAAGTGCCCTTGAGAGGGGGCTCCTGCATCCATGCCCACAGCTAAGAGAGGCTAATGGCAACACCAATCAAGACACTTGACATCCACATTTAAAAACCAGTGTTGTGGGCGTTGGTTTGTGTTCCGGCTGCTCCTCTTACAATCCAGCTCTCTGCTATGGTCTGGGAAAGCAGTGGAAGATGGCCCACGTGTTTGGGCCCCTGCACCCAGGTGGGAGACCCAGAAGAGGCTCCTTGCTTTGGATTGGCCCAGCTCCGGCTGATGCGGCCATTTTGGGGAGTGGACCAGCAGATGGAAGACCTTTCTCTTTCCCTAACTCCACCTCTCAAATAAATAAATAAAATCTTAAAAAGAAAAATGAATGATAAACTCACCTTTAACTTAAAAAAAATACAATTAGCTGGACTCCAGATGCTAATGTAAAAACTGGAACTTTAGAGAAAAAACAAACTAAAACCATACAGTTTCACTCGCTTTGAGGGATTTTTGGGTAATTCAGGCTCACAATGTAGTGCCAGAACAGAGGTCTCAGAAGGGTGGGACTGGGCAAGGCCACCACACAGCCTCCCACCGCCACAGCAGGCTTATCTCAGTTCCCAGGACAGGGATTAGCAGCCGCCCTTCGTTAGAAGGGGAGCGAAGCAGTTCAAGCCCAGGAGCAGGTAGCAGTGGCTGGCAAGGTGATAGTGTGCAGGAAGGCAGCAACACTGCGGTGCCAAAAGTTTAACTGCCACGCAGAGGGCAACAGGCTTAGCAGACGTGCACAGGGGCCACCCATTATGGGTTCTGATGAACACGTGTCCAGGAGGGGTCCACGAGGCAGCCACCCACAGGAAGAAGGCACAGCCATCTTGAAAATGTGTGTTTTCTCAGCTCCGGCTGTTGTGGCCATCTGGGGAGTGAACCATTGGATGGAAGGCTCTCTTTCTCTCTGCCTCTCCTGTCTCTGTGTAACCTTTTCAAGTAAATAAATCAATAAATCTTAAAAAAAGAAAATGTATGCTTTCTAAAAGCTGCAGTAAAACAAAAAATTTGCCAAATTTTCAAGTGTCTATTTCAGTGACATTAAGTATGTTTACTCTGTTATGCAACCACCATCGAAACTCTGCCATTAAATACTAACTCCTCACTCCCTCTGTCCCTGTCCATTCTATTTTGCTCTATGAATTCAACTATAGAAAGTATCTCCTGTAGGGAGATACACCAGCACTGTGGTGTAGAAGGTTAAGCCTCTGCCTGCAGTGCCAGCATCTCTATGAGCACCAGTTCAAGTCCCATCTGCTCCACTCAGTTCCCTGCTGATATGACTTGGAAAGCAAAAGAAAATGGCCCAGATACTTGGAAGCCCCTGCACCCATGTGGGAGACAGGAGGAAGCTCCTGGTTTAGGTCTGGCCCAACCCCAGTCATTGTGGCTGTTTGGGGAGTGTACCAGCAGATGGAAGACCTTTCTCTTTCAAATGAATCAATTGTCTCCGGTAAGTAGAATCAGATAGTACCTGCCCTTTTGTGTCTGGCCTCCCTCACTTAGCATAAAGTCCTCAAGGGTCACCCGTGTTGTAGCATTTCAGAATCTCAAGCTTTTATTTTATTTTAAAGATTCATTTTATTTATTTGAAAGAGTTACAGAGAGAGATAGAGACAGAGAAAGGTCTTCCATCTGCTGGTTCACTCCCCAGATGGCCACAAAGGCCGGAGCTGCGCCAATCCGGAGCCAGGAGCTTCTTCCGGGTCTCCCATGTGAGTGCAGGAGCCCAAGGACTTGGGCCATCTTCTATGGCTTTCCCATGCCATAGCAGAGAGCTGGATCAGAAGAGGAGCAGCCGAGATGCCAGCTTCTTCAGGCCAGGGCATTAACCCGCTGCACCACAGCGCTGGCCCCCGGATCTCCATCTTTTAAAAAGATGGAGATCCATCCACTGATGGGCACTGGGATGGCTGCTACCTTTTGCTCTGACTAATGCTTTCATGAACGTGGCTGAAGGCACATCTATTTTCGTCCCAGGGCTCAGATGCTGGCACCTCACTCATTTCAGACAATGTCCCATCTCAAATCAGCAGCAGAAACAGCGTACTACAGTCAGTCAGGATTCCTCTTCCCAGATTCCAGTGGGGTCAACACGTATCCAAAAAAGCAGACTGGCCTTTATAAACCAGACTTTTTCTGCAATGAAAACAGTGGAGGATAAACCCACGAGCAAAGACACAGTTAAAGTTGCAAAGTGGGGGCCGGCACTGTGGTGCAGCGGGTTAATGCCCTGGACTGAAGTGCCGGCATCCCATATGGGCACCGGTTGGAGACCTGGTTGCTCCACTTCTGATCCAGCTCTCTGCTATGGCCTGGGAAAGCAATAGAAGATGGCCCAAGTCCTTGGGCCCCTGCACCTGAGTGGGAGACCTGGAAGAAGCTCCTGGCTCCTGGGTTCAGATCGGTGCAGGTCCGGCCATTGCAGCCAATTGAGAAGTGAACCAGCGGATGAAAGACCTCTCTCTCTCTCTCTCTGCCTCTCTTCTTTGTGTAACTCTTTCAAATAAATAAATAAATAGATCTTAGGAAAAAAAAAAAGTTGCAAAGTGTTCGGCCCAGCAGTCCCAGGAGCGCCTGTACCCTGCCCAGCAGTATTCTCTCCTCGGCGTCCAAATTCTCAATGCTCAGCACCTGCCCCGGGGAGAGACCAATATGGAACAACACTGTGCAGAATACACAGTTGGCACTGGGAAGCCTTAGGGAAAAAAAAATATTGATTCCTCAGGCCCTTCATACAGACAGTTCAACGAAAAGGGACCCTGGTCAGGGGTCTGAATACTCAGAGTTTCAAAATCACCCAGGAGATTCCAAAATCAAGCCACCTGAACCTCTACACAATCAAGAAACACAAGACCAGGTCAGGACACACACCAGGAGTCTACAAATTTTCACAAATGTGACTCACAGCCATTTTCTCATCATCTTGAACAAGTCAGAAATGAAAACACCAAGGCAGTATGCTCACTGTCCTGTGTTTCTGCAACTGTAACTGATAAAGGCCTAGCCCCAGAGCTCACAAGAGCAGGAGACTGTGGCTCCAGGTGGAAACACCTCACACATAGCACATTTCCTGGGCCCACTCACTTCCTCTCCAGTCCAAAAACCAAGGGGATGAGAAACCGAATGATGACACGTGTCTTTGCTGCTACCACAAAATATGACTGAAACTTAGCTATCCTGCCGCCTGGGAGATGGGGAAGGGGGCAGGCTAACACTTAAAGAACCAGCGCAGAAATCCAGGGCTAATTTGAAGTCTTTTCAACCTCAGGCAGCCAGCAATTTAGGATAGGCTCACGTTCCAAGCCAATTCTTGGGACTCCTCCACTGAGTTCCCAGGGAAGAATGCTGTAAATGATGGCTAGGTGCCAGGGGTAATCCAAAATGAACAGAATCGCTGATCCCCTTGGAGCCTGGGGCTCTAGGGGCTGGCTGCTGTCCAAGAGCTCTGGGAGGCAGAGCCAGTGTAGGGTGTCTGGGCCCTGTGAGAAGTGGCATGGCAGTCCAGAATAGTGACGGGGGCAAGCTATCCCAGGCCCCATGCTGAAAGGCCATTCATGGAGCAAAGAACTAGCCCATCCAGCTCCAAAAAGAGAGGAGACAAAACTGTGCTTTGGCTATGATTATTTTCCCAATTGTCTCAACACTCAATGCTGCAATACTACTTCATGTTGTCTTAGTTTGTAATTTCTGAAGGGGATAGCAGCCCAGGGAACAAACCAGATGGTTGTTCATACACCGTGTCCACCCCAGAGCAGCTGGAGGAAACCATGCCACATTCCACTGCAGCCTGGGGATGCCGCAGCACACGTCTGGTGTCTACACGAACTATCCTTGGCACCTCAAGGCACCAGCACATGGCAAGAGACCAAGGAGTAGTGTCAGGTTCCCCATTTCTCTTTTGGAGATTTTGAGATCTCTCCCTTTGCATACACTAAGCTTTCTCTGCCTGAAATACTCTATCTTCCATGGCATACTCTCTGGGTAACAGAAGCCTTGCCAAGTGCCCCGCCCTTGTGCCTATCTCAACCCTGCCTTGGGTGGCCTTCCCAAATGTTCTCGCAGCCAAAGTCCGTCTTATCACAATCACAGGATCTACTTAATTCCAAAAAGCAGATGTGTCCCCAGGACCTAGCACAGAGCAGAGATGTCCCTTCTCACCACACCTTTTCAATCACAATCAAACTAGTGCAATACAGGAAAAGGAAAGCAAACAAGAGGGGTACAGATTGGGAAAGAAGAAACAAAGCTGTCTTTGTTCACAGATAAGACTGTCGACACAGAGGGCATCAAAAAAGTGACAAGAAAACAGCTGGAACTAAGAACACAGGGTAAGAGAGACAAGGCTGACAAAGCAGCATGGGCATCGGAATCGGAGACTGCGGCAACCTCATGACCCACCACCCTGCGATGCTGTGACCAGGACTGCTCTCCTTCTTCTAAGTCCATCCTGATGACACCACTGAGTCTGCAAGGTGACAGACTCCCATATACAAACAGAGACAGGAAAAAACCCAAAGCCCAGGACAGAGGCTCCTACCCCCTAGAGACACCTACACTGCTAAGGACTAAAACCAGAGACAGCTAAACTCCAAGAACTGAACCAAAGTGCACAAGTAAACAACACTGCTTCTAGCTAAAGGTTAAAAATAATTAGTTTCTTCTCTCACATACAAATGGGTAGCCACAGGATGTGACACAGTGGCAGCATTGGAATTACATTCTCATTGTCCTGACAAAAGACTCAGCTCAGTAGCCAGGCCTGGCGTGGCCTCCACTGTGGCACCCCAACATGTCAGAAGGGCAGGGAGACCTGTACTCTCCTACTGACCAGACTAGACGAGCTGCAGAGCTTCCCCACTTCCGCTTCTGCGGGCATGCACTACCTGAGAGGGCGTTCTTCCTTTGCTGCTGCTGAGGAAATAGGAGATGGAATACACTGCTCCCTTACCCTCCTGAATACAGAATGAATAGAACAGAGAAACACTCAGGGCTCTGCCTTCACAGAGTTTTACAACTGCTGAGGACGAGGAGGTGGGGGTCAGACTTCAGTGGACTTTTATTTACCCACTTAAGTGTGATATTACTCTCAGATATTACTCTCTCACACTTTCTTTGTGTGTCTACTAGCCACGGACAGGGAGCTTTGAATTTGCATAGCTAATGGGTCTCCTAAGAGTTATGCTGACATTTCAGCTGCTTTTGCACAAGGCTCCTGTCTAGTGGGAAAGGCTCCACCTGCTCCAGCCTACCACTCAAAAAAAGCAGCTGAGAGCTCCAACCAGGAGAGTCCTCATTTCCTCTGCATGAGGCCAGCCCTCCTCACAGGAGATGATGTAAGAGGCAGAAAGCGGCCGCTGAAGTGGTGACAGCAACACACATGGACCCAGCCCAGGAAACCCAAACACTGTGAGCTCCCGGGGGACCAGGAGCAGGGCAAGGAGGTGCTGCTTGTTTGTGTTCCCAACTCCATCTCATCTGTCAAGCAAAAGGGAGGCAAACAGGGTTGTAACTGCCATTAAAACCAGTAGTGTTCTCAGCCAAGAGAACCCCCAGGAGCTGGACACCCACTGTGCAGCGGCCAACAATCACGAGCAGGGGTGCTCTGTGCCAGTCCTCTGCAGGGCTCAAATACCCACAACACAACTCGGACTTCAATATCAAGTAATGGCTGACTGCTGGGTTCTGCAAAAGACACACACACACACACACACACACACTCCACTGGAATATCTGGTGTGCTTCTGTCTGAACCTTGGGTATGCCTATACAAGATTGTGGTTAACTTGAATGACTTTCAAGAGAAGAACAGCAAAATGCTCTTCTTGCAATCTTAACCAAAAAGTGTTCAGTGACATCCCTTCTTCCCCACCTCACCTTGTAAAAGAGCTACAGCTACCCTAACCAAACCTAACCTACCTGAACCAAAACCATAACAACTCCTTACTACAACCAGAAAACCAATTTCACAGAAAAATGAGATACCATTCAGTTCAATCCACTGGATGCCTAGAGAGAGAAAACAGGCCCCATGCTCACAGATTCCCCACACAGCTCAGTCTGATTGCCTGGAATTCTGGCATTGGGTAACTGCTGAACCCCTTTATGGTCATGCCCTGGGTACTGTAGTTGTGGCACAGTGGCACCACTAATATTTGCAGAAGTGGACCCGGGCAACCAAAACATTCAGTTACGACGGCTGCAGGCCAAGCACCCCACTCTGCAGAAGAAGGCGGTGCACTGTACCAGGCAGAAGTGGTTCTGGTTGTTTGCTACTTGTTTGTGACCCGTGTGTCTGCCTTAAGGCAGGAGGCCCCATGGCTCTCTTAAACGGCGTTCAACACAACAGAGTACCCTACACCCCACCCCACATGCACAGACATACATACAAACATTCTCACTCCCCGCCTCTCTCTAAAAAGAATTCTGACTGATGGTTGTTGCCACTGTCACACAATTTGTTCTTGGTGATCTAAGTGCTCAGTCAGCACCGTAATCAACTTTGAAGTACCTTGGCAGGGTTGGGGGATGGGGTGTGTGGGTAGGGTCTGGGGCACCCAGGCTTTGGCCAGTCCCAGGGGAAGAGCTGCAATTTATTTTGTGATTTCCTGGCTTCCAGCAAAACTCCCAGGATGGGGCAAACGTGGAGAGGCACACTGAACAGAGGGACTCCTGCATGTTGTCCTGCTCCCTCCTCCCAGAGCAAGCCTGCATTTCTCTCTCTCTCAGGAGTGGAAGGCCCCACATGCCAGCGGGCACTTGCTTGCTCTCCCTCTCTGTCCTTTCAGCAAGTGTTCCCCTACTTCTGCATCCCACCCACCCTGGCCTTTAAAGACTCATCCCAGAAGACACAGCTTAACTTCTGGTCTGGAGAGAACCTGCAAAGTAGTGGCTCTCGTTTCTGGCTGCACACAGAGTCACCTGGGAGCTCGGCCTGGAACAGCCCCAGTGCCATTTGGGGAGTAAGCCAGTGGAAGATCTCTATATCCCTCTTGTCACTTTGCTTTTCAAAGAAAAATAAAACCAAAAAACATGTAGGGTAGAGGAAGCATCATTTAAACAGAATTTTATAAAATGTACACAAATAACAACAAAAAAGAATTTACATATATTTGGTTAAGAAAAAAAAGGTCTGGCAGACAGAAATTTTTCAAATTACTTATCCAACAAAGACTTGCATCTGGAACATATAAAGAACTCCCAAACTAAAACAAAACAAAACAAAACAAAAAAACCCACAACGTATAGAGCTTCAGCAGTTCACTCAAGATCTATGTAAGGCCAATAAGCACAGGAATAGATGTGCTTAGGAAATGAGAATTAAAGCCATAAGGTGACAGCACTGCCCCAGCCCTAGTCCCTGTAAAAAGGCGCAACTTCAGAACGCTCGCCCACTGCCGATGGCAATGAACAATGGCGGGCGGACTCCCTGGAAACACCTCACAGTTATGAAGCTGAACATTTACTCTAGTGACTCAGCCGTGCTGCTTGCAGGTCTTTAACCAAAAAAGGGGGAGGGGGGGTTATTCACATGGGGAAACATATATGAATATCCAGTCACTTCATTCACAATCACCAAAAACCTAGGGACCACACATTTGCCCTTCAACTGGGGAGTGTGATGAAGCTCTGGAATGGAATGGTACTCAACAACCAAAGGTTAACTACTAAGACACTCCACAGTGCACTTGCCAAACGCACTAGAGGTCAAGGGTCGCACTAGAGGTCAAGGGTCGGTAGCCTGACTCAAAGGACCACCTGCTGTACGACTCCACTGGATATGACATCCTAGGAGAGGCAGAAACGCATTCACAGCTGTCAGGTGCTGGAGGAAGGAAGAGGGCTGGAAACACAGAGGCAAAGAAAGCTGTGCAGCACTGGGTTGGGGGTGGGGCTGGAAACTTATCTTAAAGGCACCTGATAAAGCTCTTGATCTCATACTGCAGGCCTGGTCTGAGTCCCAGCTATTCCGCTTCTGACCCAATTTCCTGTCCGTGAGAAGGCAGCATATGATGGGCTCAAGTACTTGAGCCTCTGCCACTCAAGTTGATGATCTTCCGGATGGAGATTCTGGCTCCTGGGGGCATTTGAGGATTAAGATGGAAGATGTCTCTTCCTCCTCAGTCACTCTACCTTTCAAATAAATCACTTTTTTTGAAACGTGGTCAGCAAGAACATCCACAACAGCCCCTCTGAGCAATGCCAGGAGTCGATGCCTTAGGGATCAGGGCATCCCAAAGCTCTGACATCTGACAGCCTGGGCAGGATGAAAGCACTCACAGCACAAGCAGAAATGTCCTCACCCTTCACGGTCAGTGCTCTCCTCCAGAGACAAACACAGTGTCTCTGATCACTGACATATGGAGATCCACCACACAAGTCCACCCCGTTCAGAGGCAGTTCCGAGAAGGCCCGCTGTGGCACAGATGCTGGCTCCTGCCAGATTCCCAGCTGTCTGTCTGCCCATGGGGATGTACACTGTGTATCTGCACACGTGGTCACTGGCAGTCACTAAACAAGCTTTTCTGTTCAACAAGGCTGAGCTCTACTCCATGCCCTGAGGCTCCCCATCACGCTTAGAAGTGTTGGGCGCAGCCTTTTGACTGCACCAGGACCAAAGCAGCAGTCAAAACACATTTTTAGGCTTCCATTTCTAGAATGCACCAGCTATCACATGAAATCAGATCGAGGACTGGATGAGCAGTTGCCTGTGCCAGGCACGCTCTACACACAGCTATACATTCTCCAGGCTGCCAGTGTCCTGCTGGGGAATTTGCTGAGCAGCCAAACCCAGTCTGGCCATGATGCCTGTAGTAATTGGCAGGCTAGTACTGGTAGCAACTTTCCCAGCTAAGTGCCAACTTCCCCTGAGTGTCCACATGCCTAGGGAATGCAGCTGGACTCAGTCCAAGAGCAATTACTGAATGCCTACTGAGGCACAGGGCCCCATGTGTGCATATGCTACATTCTGACCCCACAAGAACCTGGCACAGCAGAGGAACCACAATCTGCTGTGGCAGAGGAAGCGGATACTAAAGGCAATCAGCAGTTCATCAGAGGTCACACAGTCCATTAGGGAGCTGGATCGTCAGGACTCCTCATCCTGAACCTAAAAAAACCTTTTCCTGATCAAGGGCCTAAACTGTGATAGACTTATTTGTTTTATTTGAAATGCAGGGTGTGCGTGCGTGCGCACGGGGGCAGAATCTTCCACCTGTTGGTAAAGTCCTCAAAAGCCTTCAACAGCCAGGACTGGACTAGGCCAAAGCCAGGAGTCACAAACTCCATCTCGGTCTCTAACATGGGTAGCAGGGACCCAAATACTGGGGCCATCATTTGCCACCTCCCAAATGCCAACAGGAGGTTGGGTCTGAAGTGAGAGCAGGGCTTGAACCGAGAAATTCCAGTGTGGGGTGCAGGCATCCCAAGTAGCAGCTTAACCCACTGGGCCATGATGCCTGCCCATTTACAACTTTTAGAAGAAAATATACAACAAATTTGACTTCACAGTAGAGCTCTTCTCACCAACCATTATATACTCATTAATTCACCTATAGAAAGATCTTCTGTTTATCCAAAGATACTATAAAAGTGG
Organism: Sylvilagus floridanus; assembly: GCA_949820135.1. Lineage (NCBI taxonomy): Eukaryota > Metazoa > Chordata > Mammalia > Lagomorpha > Leporidae > Sylvilagus > Sylvilagus floridanus. The sequence continues at coordinate 105,945,947 of OX463233.1, read as the reverse complement.
GGAGGTGGGGAGGGAAGATTTTTGCAAAAATACCTACTCAAATTCTACAAAGAAATCCTGCAAGTCTACATAAGATAAGCCACCCAAAAGAAAATGAGCAAAAGACAGAAACAGGCATTTCAAGCAAAGGACAACAAGTCAGCCTGAGGAACGATGCTCAGTCATTAGTTGTAACAACTTATCTATCAAGACTAGCAATAGGCCGGCGCCATGGCTCAACAGGCTAATCCTCCGCCTTGCGGCGCCGGCACACGGGGTTCTAGTCCCGGTCGGGGCGCCGGATTCTGTCCCGGTTGCCCCTCTTCCAGGCCAGCCCTCTGCTGTGGCCCGGGAGTGCAGTGGAGGATGGCCCAAATGCTTGGGCCCTGTACCCCATGGGAGACCAGGAAAAAGCACCTGGCACCTGGCTCCTGCCATCGGATGAGCGCGGTGCGCCGGCTGCAGCACGCCGGCCTCGGCGGCCATTGGAGTGTGAACCAACGGCAAAGGAAGACCTTTTTCTCTGTCTCTCTCTCTCACTGTCCACTCTGCCTGTCAAAAATGAAAAAATGAAAAAAAAGACTAGCAATAAACAAGTCTGTCAATCCAGTGACAGTGGAAATGTACCTCAATATTTTGAGACACAGGGAGGATGCAACTGCTTCTGGAAACAATTCTGCTTTATGACATTTACTGAGAAACCTGCATGTGCATCCTGGGTGCACGCACACAGGCAGAACACTCAGCATGCTCCTAATGGCACCTCTCCCAAACGCTACTGACCCACACGTCCACCCATACAGGAATACATACACTGCTACATTCTCACACATCAGTGAAAATGAATGAGCTATAGCTACCACAGCCTGTCTGAATTTTAAAATGAGGAAGTGGCACAAGTCTGCAAATGGTATACCACTACTGACATAAGGCTCAAACACAACAGAATTAAGCAACTATTTAGGGATACTCACAGCTGAGACAAAACTAGAAAAGGCTGGTAAACTCAAAATCAGAAGGGGCAAGGAAATGAGGTCAAAAAGAACACACAGGAAGCAGAGCTGACCAAGCTGTCAAGCTGGGAGACACAAATTAGAATCATTCAAATCTGAAGTGCAATCTGAACCACTGCACTTTCAATCACCTGTGACTGAGTCTCCATGCACTTTCAGCGAAACCAGAGCACTTCAGGTGGGTAGGAGCTCACCAGGAATAACAAGCACAGGACCTTCACAACCTTGAGGGGGAGGTGGAGTGTTCACTGCCCCATTTTACCAACAGGAAAATAAAGTCTCAGGCTGAGGTCCAGCCAGATCACTGCCCACACAGCTCCACAGCCCAGTGAGTGGCTCTCCATGTTCAACTTCTGTGCCAGCAGGCACATCAGTACTCAGCTGCTCATCTCTCCTGGGGTAGTTCATTCTATCTGCAGCAAACTCTCATTGGCAGCACAAAACATACAACACGCACTTTAATCACGAAATGCAACACTGAGTTGAATACCTCATTTCCTTCACAAGACAAGACAGTGCCAATGAAGATCCCTAATGAGTCAAGTCTTCACCCAATACTAATAGCTGTTTTGAAACAAGCAAAGGTAGGCGTTGTGGCACAGCAGGTTGAGCTACTGCTTATGAGTCCAGCATCCCATACAGGAACCCCAGCTGCTCCTTTTCCCACCCAGCTCCCTGCTAATGCCCCGAGAAGGCAGCTGCCACCCACATGGGACAGGAGACCCCAATGGGAGTCTCTGCCTCCTGGCTTTGGCCTGGCGCAGCCCTGGCTGTTGAGGCTAGTCTGGGGAGTGAATCCACAGATGGAAGAGATCTACTTCCCTCCCCCAACCCATGACTCTGGCTTGCCAATTAAAAGAGGGCAGCAGCCCCACCTCCTTACAGCACCATACATTAGGTTTGTACACAAGGTCACCCCACAACTGGCACTTCAAAGACACACTCACTGGAGGGGAGCATAATACTGCGAGAAAAGAAAGGAGAAAGATGGCTGCCAACATTGAGGGAAGGAGCAAAGAGAGAGTAGCTGTCTGACAGATTATTTTGATCTATGCTATAAGAGAGATGTGCGCACAACCATGAACCTGCAGTATAAACATTACTGTCTACATAAAAGTCAGGGTGTGGTACAGAGTTCCAACCCAATCCAATGGGATGCCTCCATTCTATATGGGAGTGCCTGGTTCAGGCTCCACCTACACTTCCCATCCCACTTCCTGTTGATGTGCACCCCGGGAAGCAGCAGGTGATGGCTCAAGCAGTTAGGTCTCTGCCACCTGTACACGAAGACCAGGATGGAGTTCTGGGCTCCCGGTTCACCCTGGCCCAGCCTTAGCTGTTGCAGGCATTTTGGAAGTTGACACAACAGAATGGAAGATCTTTTTTTCTCATTTATTTATTTATTTGAAAATCAGAGTTACACAGAGAAGTGCAAGGTGTCAACTGCAGGCAGATGATTCAATTAATTCACAAGCTTTAATTGAGATTCCGCTCCCAGGCTAGGCTCCCCGGTCCCAACAGAGCGGGGGCTGGGGAAGTCGCGCGTCAGATTGGAAGGGCTCCTTTTATAGATACAGGACATGGGGTTAAAGGTTAAGGAAAGTCTGATCCTCACTGGTTGACCTTTAGGCACCTGCGGGGACCTTGACAAGGACTTTTCTTCCCCAGAAGTGCAGGTAGGGACTCTCCATTCGCAGAAGTATAGGCCGTCCCCTCCTTGCGGATCCCAAAGCTACCAAGAAGGAGAGGCAGAGAGACAGAGGTCTTCCATCTGGTGGTTCACTTCCTAATTGGCCACAACGGCCGAAGCTGCGCCGATCTGAACCCAGGAGCCAGGAGCTTCTTCCGGATCTCCCATGTGGGTGCAGGAGCCCAAAGACTTGGGCCCTCTTCTACGGCTTTCCCAGGCCACAGCAGAGAGCTGGATCGGAAGTGGAGCAGTCAGGGCTTGAACAGGCGCCCATATGGGATGCAAGAACTGCAGGCAGCAGCTTTACTCACTATGCCACAGTGCCGTCCGCCAAAAAAGATTTTTTACTTGAAAGGCAGAGTTACAGAGATGGAAATACTGAGAGATTTTCCATCTGCTGGTTCACTCCCCAAATCACTGGCTGCAATGGCCAAGGCCAGTCCAGGATGAAGGAGCTTCTTCGGGGTCTCCCATATGGTTGGCAGGGGCCCAAGCATTTGGGTCTTCTTCCCCTGCCTTCCCAGGCAAGCTAGCGGGGAGCTGGATCAGAAGTGGAGCAGCTGGGACATGAACCAGCATCCACATGGGATGCCAGCACCAGTGTTGCAGGTGGTGGCTCCACCTACCTTGCCACAATGCTAAACTTAAAAAAAAAAAAATTATGATGGTAAAAGTTATGTTGTGTTTTTTACCACGAAGAAAAAACAAAGTGGGCAGGTGGCTTCACCGCAGATTCCTCAAGTCTAAAATGGAGATAAGACTTTAAAAGAGCTAGTGTGATAGCAGAATGGGAAGCTACACCAAGTGCTCAATGAGCATCCACCATTTATGAAAGTGAGTGTCGTAACTGAGTAATAATCTCAGAATGTTTGTATTTCATAAGCCCACACTCGTGAAGCAGAACCAAGTAGGCCACACCAGCCGCTCTGCAGTCTGATTACGTGGGCTTTGTCCTGCTAGCCGCTGACAGCCTGCATCTGGTGGGACCCAGTACTCAGCACACATGCAACTAGAAAAGCCCAGGAGGGGGAGGGAGGACTGCGTGTGCAGACCAGATTCTGGAACTTCTGCCTCAGGAATGCAGGGGCCCTCCTGCCTGAGCCATGAAGTCATCCCGTGCTCTGGCTGGCTTGCTTCAGGTAGATCCGCACTGGCACTTTCACCTTAAGTCCCTGCTAGAAATTTCCATCTCATTCTCCATATGCAAAGATAATGGGCCAGTCCTCCCCAGAGCTCTAATCACAAAAGAAGGGGATGGGAGAAGGGTATGGAACGAATAAAGTTAAAGATAATCAAATAAAGCGAATTCCAAAGAGAGGTGGGTAATTTTCTATGCTCCAAGAACAAACAGAATGGCAAAACTAGAGAACAGGACACTTAAGGAGGTAACTAGAGTTCACTCAGGATGGATAGTTCCAGAAAGCAAACAAGCAAAGTCCTTCCCCCTGAAGCCAACTCATGTTCTCACCCCTACAGGTACAGCTACCTCACCTCACTCTAGGGCCTCTCTGGGATGCCTTTCCCTACAAAGGGGTGGCCCTACCTCCCAAAGGCAGAATCCATCCTCCTTACCTAGCTCCTGATCCTAAATACTGGCCCCTCCTCTTCCCCTATCCCCAGGGAGGCATAACGCACCCTTCTAGCAATGCCTGTTGTCTGCCTTATGTGATCTAGAACTATTATGCATTCCAGACCTGCATGTCCAACTGCCTCCAGGGCAGTGTCCACATGATGCCACCCTAGGAAAATCTCACTTTCTCTCTAAAGGTTGCCAAGGCAGGTTGATGGCAGCAGTATGAATGCTCCAGCTCCTTTCAAAGGCTCACATATCTCAGCGGCAGTGGTTACCAAGACTGGACAGGGCAGGGGTAAGAATACTTTCATCACTGGGTCAGTAACTCACAGCAAGTTAGATCCAAACTGGACCTGGAAGATGGGGGCACTGGAGGTGAAGGCACCTGGGAAACTGAAGATGCAATCAGGAGTTCAGGGAGCCACAGGGCGAGAACTTGTGTTTTAGAGCAGGAAGATGGCTGTGCTGCAGAAGTCTATGAATTTCCACCATGTGCTTTTCAACTAGCTTACTCGTCAAGTTTTGAATGAAGCACATTTAATGATTCTTACCATCTTCTCTGTCCTGGCTTTTCTCACAGCTACTCAGAGCCAAACTCCTACTGAATGAGATCATCTGTCAGTTTACAAAGTGAAAAGAAAGTCTTTTAAAAGTACAATAACAAGTCCTTCCTAGACATACCTGCTAAATGAAAGGCCAGCTTTCTAGCACTGAGACACTGCCCAGCAATGGAGATGGCAGAATTCCTCACACATTTCACTCATTCCCACAGTCACAGCTTTAGGGAACCACCTCTGCTCACCATCAAGTCCTCACTGCACACACAGAACACAGCATAGTGCCTGGACTACCTAGGACGGCTAGCATGCATGCTGACATGAGTGCTGAGCCGAGTTCCATTTCAGCATGTCTGCCCCACGCAGGAAATTCCCTTGGCACGAGAGTCCCTAAAAAGGGAAAGAGTCCCCAAGGCGAGAAAACACACCCTTGAGTAGAAACTCAGTTTCACCCTACAATAAGCCATGCTTCAAGGCTGCCACATCACTCTCGATGTTAACAAGCCTGCGGCACCTGGACTAAAAAGACCCGGTTATTCACTTCCCCTCAGCCTCGGTTCCGAGCTCATAGACTTTCACTGGAGCCGCAAAGGAAAAACCGGAAGTGAAACCAAACAGAGCAGCTCTGCAACTGTTTCGGCTACTGAAACTGTTTCGAGAGGAGGTCGAATTCCTCTTGAGTGAGTGTCTTCATGGGAGACTCCAAGGGAAGGTGGCTGTGCCTTTCCAGACCAGAGGTCTGGGTGAAAGGAGCTCTGCCCAGTACAGAGTCCTACATCCATGGGGCCAGTGCTGTGATCCCATCTGGGTGCTGGTTAGAGTCTCGGCTGCTCCTCTTCCAATCAAGCTGCTAATGCACCTGGGAAAGCAGCAGAAGATGGCCCAAGTCCTTGAGTCCCTGCACCTGCATGGGAGACCCGGAAGCAGCTTTTGGCTCCTGGCTTTGGCCCAGCTGAGCTCAGCCACTGTGGCCATTTGGGGAGTGAACTAGTGAATGGAAGACGTCTCTCCCTGCCTCTCCCTCTGTTACTCTCTAAAATCAATCTTAAAAATAATAAGAAGAAAAGGTGGGGGGAGGAAGATGTCCTGCATACCTCCTGGACTCTCTCCCCAACCTTAGAGAGCACCTCCAATGACCCAGTGCTTGCCTGCAAGACTGCTCAATCAGTGTCCAGGAATCAGCTATCGCCGTGGAAGGTCTGGCCTACATGCTGGCGCCTTTCCTTCACTCAAAGATGGATGGCCTCTTTCTGCTTGCACTGACTTGAGGTACCTCCCAGAGAGCACTTCAGAGGCCTACTTTGTGCTCAGGATGCACCATCCAAAGCATCAGAGTTCCCTGAGGGGGAAGCCAAACACTGCAGTGTGGCAGTCAGGAGTTTATGGACTTTGGAGCCAGGCACTGCCACCTACCAGCTCCAAGACCTGGCAACCCTGCCCAAGTGACTAAGCTCTTCTGGCTTGAGCCTCTTTATCTGCAAAACAGGGATGGTGGTGACTGGTAAGCACAAAACGGCTCATCGGGGCAGTTCCTTTGAGGTGCAGCAACTTGCAGGCAGAGACATCAGCTGCAGTGCGCTCAAGCTCCATCGGGGAAGGGGACCACGGTGGTGAAGAAGAGTAACCTCCAGGAATCAGAGGTAACTCATGTTTGGTCTTAGCACTTCAGAAGAAGCAAGCAGTAAATAGTGAAGAAAAATGAAGACCTCACGTGTCCCATTCAGAGCGTGCAGCGCTACAGCATTGGGGGAAAAGCCTCTGAACTCCTCACAGAGCGCCAGCACTCAAAGATAAGCACTGGCGGGAGGTGAGGCCAGCCATGGGAAGTGGGGGTCAGCGTCAACAAATCAAAGATAAGAATGTGGCGGGGTGGGAGGGTGGATCAGAGCCACTGGCCAGAGAGGGTAACCAACTCTCACAAGTGCAAGAGAAGCGTCTGGAAGGTAACTCTGAGGGCAGGCAAGTGGCAGGCAGCAGGCAGTGTATCTCAAAAGGCCCAGCAGAGACCCCATTCCAACACTGGTAATTCAGGACCACATTCTGGGGGCCACAGTGATCCAGCAGTTCTAACCTTGACGGTGGCATGATTTCCAGGCAGACCATCTGACAGCTCCATGATCTCTCAGCGCAGTAAGGGAAACATACGAGTCATCAGACACACACACAACTCTGATTACCTGGCAGCTTTCTATAACTGAGAGCATCTGAGAGTCAAGCAGATTTTTAGAAACCTTACAGATGAAAACAACTTACACTCAAATGGCACCACCTTTCACATCCTCAATCCTACTCTGTTAATTACAGGACAGAAAGGGGAAACTGTTTATGTAACAAAAGGCATGCCCGTACAGTAAGACTGTGCCGTGTAACTGAGCAGAGACGTGGGATTAATTTAAGTCAACATCAACCCTGAGCGAAGGAGGGAAAACTTCCAAAAGTGTAGACAAATCTAATCTTCAAACTTCAGAGATTAGAGAGAGGTGAAGGAGTTTGTAATAGGCACTATTCTTGGAAGTAATGAGTTTTTTTTTTTTCATCCTCTGACTCAACTCTGCCCCAATTACAAAGCTATGAATTATTCAAGTTTATGGTATTGTGTTTCCTATTCCATCCAGCAGACAAGGATGCAGGGAGGGAGAGCAGAGTGGCCTGGCGCAGCGTGTCAGCAGGAGCCTCTCACACTGAACGATGGCACTCTCCCACAAGCTGCACGCACACACACAGCTTGGAGAAAGCACTAAGCCACGCAAGGAACCACAATGTGTGAACACACATCCCACAGCTCTGAGCAGGCTCTAAGCCACATAAGGAACCACAGCCACAGTCTGTTTCTAATCTCCCACATCTAACACCACCAGATAAGTGACCAGGCTGGCCAGAGGCCCACTGGGTCACCTTCTGCAGCAAAGGCTCCAGGCCAACACCAAATCCTGCCATTCTCACAAACAGCAGCACCTTCGCCAAGGAGCTCCAGAACAAAGACCTTTCTCTCTTTCTCTGCAGTTTCTGCAGACAGCCCCATTCTGTAAATCCTCACCCGCAAGAAAGAGCACAAGCTGAAAAGTAGGAGGCACAAGGGCTCTGGGCAGGCTCCTGCCACTGTTTATCCACTCTAACACCTCTCAAGGATTTTTACCAGGACAAACCCAAGTGAGTACTCCACAGTGTTTGAGTCATAACTTCTGCTAAAACCATCAAGAGCCTGTTAATTAATATAATGCATCTGTGATGCTTGGAGTAGAGTCTGGGAAATTCATTCCAGTACATGCTCCATAGCTGGTATTCAGGGCTCAGAGCTCGTGCACTTCTGCGGAGAGGATCCGCGGCATTCGTCACGTTCTCAAGGGGACAGCAACCTCCCTGCAAGAACTAATGCTCTGGTGAGAGGCAGCATAGCCTCATTCCTGACCACTGGACTCTCAATTATTTTGAGCCCCTTCAAGGCCTGAATACTTCTAATAGTGAGAACTAAGAGAGACCTATTATGGTAGAGCATAACACTTGTTTTTGATTATGGAAATCTGAGCAGGCTTTCTGTAATACTAGAGGAATGACAAGCAGCAGACTTTACAAGAGCTTGAGTGTACAAACAGCTTAGTAAATAGCAAAATTACAACTGTGGCTTTTGCAGGCAGCAACGACAGAGACTCCAATCTACAGAGAGGCTCTCCATTGACATTTCATCCTTGCAAGCTCCTACTGAAACCCAGTGTCCACCATTGATGGTCTAAGCTAACTTCACTCTGGGGTGGCCTGAGTCCCTCACTCAGCCAAGCGACTCCTGAGACTCGGCCTGCCTCTCCCAGAGCTTCCCCAGCAGCACCCTCTGCCCAACTGAACACAAGCCAAGACAAAACCTGTCTTTCATTTCAACCTGTAACACAGCACCTGAGTGACACATGTGCTTCATTTCTCTTGGGTCCAGCAAGTTCTGGCTTATGAGCTGGTATGGAAAGCCAGCCTCCATTTCAGCCATCCACCATTCTGAGCTTGAGGCTATGGGGGCACGTTCTCCTACTGCAGGAGCTCTTTTCCATGAAGGATTCCATTCCTAAGAGTGAGTGAGATGCAAGGGAGCTCCTCTTTGGGGGTGCATGTGGAGGACAGACACTGGCCAAACGTGCCATGTGAGGCAAGCCAGCCCAGCACCCCCACTCTGGCAGGGCTCCAACCCACAGTGCTCTGCCAGCAGAGCAAGCTAGTAGGGAAGATTCACTTTTTATTTATTTATTTATTTTTAAAAGATTTATTCATTTGAAAGGCAGAGTTAGAGAGAGAGAGAGGGAGGAAGGTCTTCCATATGCTGGTTCACTCTCCAGTTGGCCGCAGCGGCTAGAGTTGTGCCTATCCAAAGCCAGGAGTCTGAAGTCTCCAGTTCCTACGTGGGTGCAGGAGCCCAAGGACTTGAGCCACCTTCTACTGCTTTCCCAGGCCATAGCAGAGAGGTAGATAGGAAGTGGAGCAGCCGGGATTCGAATTGGTGCCCATATGGGATGCCAACACCACACGCGGCAGCTTCACCCCCTATGCCACAGCCAGTCCTGGCCAACTCACTCTTGACCTTGCATTTGAGCCTATCAGACACACAGAGCAAGCTCTAAAGGCAACCATTTAAGCCCAAGCCTTGCCCCAGGCTTCCTTGTCACACTGGCCAACAAATTTCCCTTTACTCCGACAAGAGGTCTTCGTTATTATTACTGAAAGACACCAACCTAGGAGCCGGTGTCAGGGCACACTAGGTTGATTCTCTGCCTGCAGCACTGGCATCCCACATGGGTGCTGGGTTCTAGTCACGGATGCTCCTCTTCCAGGCCAGCTCTCTGCTGTGGCCCAGGAAGGCAGTGGAGGATGGCCCAAGTGCTTGGGCCCTGCACCCGCATGGGAGACCAGGAGGAAGTACCTGGCTCCTGGCTTCGGATCGGCACAGCGCCGGCCATAGCGGCCATTTGGGGGAGTGAATTAACAAAAGGAAGACCTGTCTCTTTCACTGTCTATAACTCTGTCAAATAAATAAAAAAAGAAAGACATCAACCTAACAGAGCCACTTCCTAACAGAATTGTTACCTTAATAAAAAACAAAAACAACAAAGTTGGGTAGACAGCATCTGAGAACAGACATCCCCCCAACACACAACAGCACTCTATGACGTACAGTCTTACCTCTTGCACACTTCCTCACCTCAACCTCCCCCTCCCCACCCTACTAGGCAGATCTATCTGCTACTAGAAAGCATATCCAGTTAAGTCACCCTTGGGCAAATGACCAAGAAACAGATTGCAAAATGGCCACACACACACAGAATCAAAATATCCATAATTAGCAACGTATAGCAATGAAAACAACCTTATCCACACTTCTGAGCACAACCCACAGTAAGAAGCACATTTTCTCACATGCACAACACCTAAGCTCCAAGCACAGGTTTTATGAGACTTGCTCACAATGTGTGACATCTTCTAACACTTCCCTCTCCCCACCTCCAAACACTAACTGCACTCCCACTAAGACCCATGGTTTGCAAAGCACAGATACAAAGAATCACTTTCTCTTAGATTCTAAATTCTGAGCAAAGTTCTAGTTGCCCCATTTTACATCTGAGACCGATGACCAGGCCACCAGTACAGGGCCACATGGCTAGTCTGGGGTGCCCCTTGCAGCCTGAGCACAGCTGGGGCTGCCATTCACTGTCCCACTGGTGCCTGGCACACTGGAGTTCTCGTCTCAATCCTCCTGACAGGGAACTATTACTACAAAATACAGTTCCTCAATTGCATGGGAGATGTTGTGGGTATAAAGTCCCCAAATTTACCTCTCTTCCCTTTCGTTTACAAACAAAGCACCCGCAAGGAGTGCATGGTGTTACTGCCCGAGGTGGGACAAGTGGGGACCCTTGCCATACACAAAGAGACACAGGTTTTAACCCAATTCATGTTTCTGTAAATTGCCCAACATGAAGTCCTATTTCTCTCCATAGGCCCTGGTGGCTCTTGAAAAAAAGCAGCTGGGAACAAACAAGGAGTTTCAGCCTTGAGACCAAGACAAGGTAGTGACAGCACACAAGAAGGGCGGGCCTGCACAGACATTCCCAGCTTCAGGCAGAGCAAAATGGGCCCTCCTAGGCTGCACTCTGCCTGTCCCAAGGCATTTTACTACATTAAGACATGAGGCCCTGCTCAGTACCCATAGGGACCCAACCTTTGTCCACCCTCCATGCTTAGACATAGAGATCCCATTTTACAAGGGCGATAACTGAGGCATATAGGGATTCTGTAACTTGCCTGAGATCAAGGCCAGAAGGGGATGGGGCCGAAGCCTTAACAGTAGACTCCATTGGTCTCCCTCTTTGGGACCAAGTTCCACTTCAGCCAACCAAACCTGCTTACTACAGCCCAAGGTCCCAGAATCTTCCAAAATGGGCAGAACACGCTAACACATGTCAAGCAAAACGACCACAGAATAGCCTATTTACACGATAAAATAAAGTCTTTATTTCTAAGCATCTCACACACAGAACAAATGGCAAATCTATAACATGCTCTCTTCATCCGAGATCATCCGATTTCTGAAAGGAGCATATGCTCCAATTTTATCTCACACTCACAAGGCATCCTTCATGGAACGGAATCCTGATGGTCCCTATGGTCCCTAGTCACACAGACTGACATCAACAGGTTCTTACAGTCAAAGGGCCAAAGTCTATTAGCAGTGTCCCAGCCTCCCCATCAGGAACTCCACTTCCCTGCCACACCCAGGGGGTTCACTCTTTCCAAAATCTTTCCAGACATACCCTGACTGGTGGTGCACACCTTCCAGGGCACCAGATCCCTTTCTGTGAGCCTGAACGTCAGTACAATTCAAATCAGGGCCCAGGGAGGCAGGAAGGGATGATGAGCAGTGCTCTGGAAAAACATCAGAACGCCAGTGCCTCTGGTCCCCTGACCGTGTCTTTGTTCACATAACCAGGTTTGCGCAGAATGAGTCAGTTACCCATTTTAGGCCAGGAGAGACTGGAGCCACTTTCTCCTGCTGGATCATTTTCCCCAGACTCAACAGCAAACATCCTCGGGTGGGTGCTCCGAGAGCTGCTGCATCCCCACTAATCCCATTATCACCACTCTTAATCTCATTATTGGATAAAAACAAGCGCAATCCCCCTTGAAATCACCTCCCCACCATTGGTCTCCACTCACAGCTGACTTCGTGGAAGGCACCCAGTGACGTGCCTGGTAGCCAAGGCTGCTCTGCTGGTCCTGTCCCAGCTGCCAGCAGGTCTGTGCCCATCCCTGCCTCCTCCTTATGCTTCTATTCTTTAGCCTGGGCAAGGACAGCGAGCAGCTGACCTAGGGGCCAAGCCACGTGCCTTGTGCCCCTCATCCAAGAGCTAGGCAAGCCATGTGCAGGGAAGGCTGAGTGACAGACTGAAGGTCACACAGCAGGCAAGCAGGGTCAGGATTCAAAATGGGGTCTGACCATGCCACATGGCCTGTGGCAGTCTCTGAGTGGGGGCAGGCTAGCACAAATTTGCCGCGAGCAGATGGCAAGGGGCTGCTCATGCAGTCAGATGGCAGTCAACTCCTATTCCAGGATCAAGAGATTTGATGTCACGCAGCAAAGTCCAACCCTGGGCAGGAGCTGGGAGAAGGGTCAAAGAGCAGGAGCCCAGAGGTACACCTGCTCCTCAGAAATTCTCAGAACAGAGACCCCACAGGGCAGGAGCCCAGGGCTACACCTGCTCCTCAGAAATTCTCAGAACAGAGACCCCGCACTGTGTTCACAAAGTGGTCATCTGTGTGTTGGGGAGAGGGGGAGTTATTTTTAAAAACCTCATCCTTATAAACAGATGTAAAATCAAGCTGTGATTGGATAAACACAAACCCATGCCACCTTTCTGGAGAAATAACTTGTTTACACACACACACACACACACACACATACACACACACTTGCTTTGAGTACATAACAATTTTGCTACCCAAAAGTAGAAAAAAAGACTGAAAGGAAATACAAATGGGATTAAAAGATAGTAAGTGGGGGCCAGTGTTGAAGCACAGCAAGTAAAGCCGCTTGCTGCCAGAAATGCAGGCATCCCATATTGTGTCGGCTGCTGTGCTTCCAATTCAGCCTGGGGAAAGCAGCAGCAGATGGCCCAAGTGTTTAGGCCTGTGCTACCTATGTGGGAGACCTGGATGGAGCTCCTGGCTTCAGCCTGGCCCAGTGCTGGCCTCTGCAGCCAACTGGGGAGTGAACCAGAGGATGGAAAATCTCCATCTCTGTCATTCTGCCTTTCAAATAAATAAATACACGTTTAAAAAAAAAGTTAAGCATCTAATACTGTTTTAACACCCTGAGTTATTAAAATTCCTTAAAACAGTACACACTCTACTTTTACTTAAAGGAAAAACCCTCAGAATCTCATTTTTCAATAACATGGACCAGTGGACACTACCTCCCTTCAGGGCGTGGAAAAGAACGGACAATTGGCTGATCTGCCCTAATCCTGACAGCAGACTCACCCTTCAACTCTTTCCTCAGAATGCGCTACATCCCATGCCTTTTGTGGGGACAGGTGGACAAGGTTTAATCAAGGTTACTAGCCTACCTAGACTGAAAAAACCATGTTTTTAAATAAAAATCGCCTTTTACATAAAGGTGCATCTTCGAAACTTTCCTGTTATCATTTCAAGCTGCTTTCTAAGTATGTGTAATTTTAAAAAACCAAAAATAATTAAACCTTGCAGAGCATACTACAATCCTGTCCACACGCTATCTTCCTTTAATTAATTTAAATGGTTACACCATTTCCCATCCTTTCACCCCCCCCCTTCTGAAAAAGTACTCTAAAATCAACATAGTTAAAAGTCACGGCTCAGCCTAAAAATATTATGCCCAGTTGCCACCCAGCCCAGCAACTCCACTCCCAGATATCCTCCAGGGAGACACTAACACACGGGGAGAGACAGCACACCAAGGTTCAAAGGGTTCCTACTGCCTGCTGCTTTGGGCAGTCGTCTGGGGTCTTGGGGAACATCTCCCCCATTTGCAGAAGGGGTGACTTATCCACATCAATAGAAAAAAAAATCACCTTGGCCGGCGCTGTGGCTCAACAGGCTAATCCTCCGCCTTGCGGCGCCGGCACACCGGGTTCTAGTCCCGGTCGGGGCGCCGGATTCTGTCCCGGTTGCCCCTCTTCCAGGCCAGCCCTCTGCTGTGGCCCAGGAGTGCAGTGGAGGATGGCCCAAATGCTTGGGCCCTGTACCCCATGGGAGACCAGGAAAAAGCACCTAGCACCTGGCTCCTGCCATCGGATGAGAGTGAACCAACGGCAAAGAAAGACCTTTCTCTCTGTCTCTCTCTCTCACTGTCCACTCTGCCTGTAAAAAAAAAAAAAAAAAAAAAAAATCACCTTGTATATGAATGTTTATAACAGCACTATTCACAACAGCGAACAGGGAAAATAAGCCCAATGATAACTGAAATACATGGTACATCCAAATAATGAAGTATTATGCAATCATAAAAAGGAGTGGAAGGCTGATGCGTACTACACAGCATGAATCCTGAAAACATGCCGAGTGAAAGAAACCAGATGCAAAGGGTTACATATTGCATGCTTCCAGAAATATCTGCAACAGGCCAAGTTATAGAAACTGGAGAGTAGATCGGTGGTTAGGGGCCAGAGAGTGACTGCTAGTGGATAGTGTTTCTTTTTTTTTGGGGGGGGGGGGGGCAAGAAATGTCTAAAAATTGGCTGTGACTACCAGAAATTGGTAACTGCATTCTGAGAATTGTATCTCAAAAGTTATTGCTACAGGAAAAAAAGAAAAGATGTTTGCTATTATTTTCTGATGGCATTACGCTCAGATCATACATAGCCTATGTTCACAATAAAGACTAATACAAAGACTGCACATACCCAAATAAAGTCATCTCACAAGCGTCCCCTATTCCTAACCAAAGCTCTGGCACTAACTGTGAACTGTGCAGGGACTGGCTGATCACACACACGTGAAGCAGAACACTAAAAAGAATGCAGGCGAGGTTTAAAAGAAAAAAAAAAAAGAAAGAAAGAAAAAGAAAAAAAGGGTCATGTTTTTATTGACGCGAAAACTCACATTAAGAAAAACTACTACCCACACTTGTTTACTGCCACTTCTCCCTCTTGAAGCACTCTCTGCAGGTCAGGCTTGAACCACAGCCCAAATCCACTCACCACATTTCAAACTGCAAAGTGGGAAAAGCACAGCAGTGGGCGCAAGGACGCCATCGCGAGCCAGGCTCTCGACTTTCCTGCAATTCCAGGGCGCTCCAGGCACCCTGGGCTGAAACTCACATTCTTTCTATGTCACTGTTGACCAAGGATGCGCACTACTAACATTATTTTTTTTTTCAGGAGTGATTTGCATTTGGGATTGTGGACAGGCCAAATTCCTGCTCAATTATCCTTCCAGTTTTCATTCAAAGACTATTTAGGTGCTCTTCCAGGCACTTTAGATAGAACAGAAAATACGCAAGCCAAGGAAACAAAGCGCTGCCCCAGGGGAACTTACATTATCGTTTTAAAAAAAATTTGTTTCTACAAACTCGTGCTATGTATTAAGTGGAATGTCAGCATTAGCAAGCAATTCTCACCTTGCCAATGTCCAGTCTCTTCTAAATACCAACAACCACACAGACTTCTGAAACATCAGTAGCAGTTTCTAATGACAAAGTTTATCCGAAATCAGAAATTATGACCAATTTGACAGATGACAGCAGCACTGAGATGACAAACATTTTCTGCTTAAAAAAAATAAACAACAACAAAAAAACCTAACCCTGACCTATCTTGTCAGAACTCCGTAAAACTCAAGCCATTCATCAGCCTGAACTGTACAACAGGAAAATACTGCATTCTCCTCCCACCCCCAAACCTCCCAAAGCCCAAGTACATTTTAGTACAAAGATCACAGCTACTGGCTCAAAAGGTAACTTTTGGGAAACAAAGTCTAAATTCCTTTAAACAATCCAATAATTTGGTGGAAATTTTACTAAGTAGCAATGATCCTCTCGCGATTCTTGGCTCACTCTCTTTTTTCCCCCTTACTACCGTTCAGGCTAAGGAAGCGAGGCAAGCCGGCCCCCATCCTTAAGGAAAGGCACTCCCCTTCCAGTTTTCACTTTCCTCTGCAGGTGAAGCCCCAACTCCAGCAGGCCGCCTGGGCTGCATGACAGCAAGACACGGGTCCGTGAGCTGTTCCTCCAGTGGGCACCTACTGAAACCCTCTCTCCAGGGACTCTCCTACTGCCGCCTGAGAGCCCTCAGACGATACTATGTTTCCCCTCAAAGTAAGAAACATGGCGGATAATAACCCGGCAAAGCATTGTTTCAGATTAGCCTTTTCAGTCTCCATTTAATCAACACAAGTCATCTGAGAGGCTTATCTGTCTCTGGTTGAAACTTGGGGGGGGGGGGGGCGGCGGTGGCAGAAATTGGTTATCTACAATGCCTCGGTGGAGAGATAACCCCCATGCAAACTGAACCGAAAGGAATGTTTCATTAATTACTGGCAAGGTCCGAAGAGAAACGGTGCCGTCTAAAACTTTCCTGAAATTGAGCACACATTCGCAAATCCATCAGGGTATTATTATTATTATTATTATTACTGCCTTACTTTATAAATTCCAAGAACTAACAATCTAGGGAAACTGACTGCTCCATTCACAAGAACCTCCCCCAATCAAGGATTTACAGCACCAAAGAACCACAGGCTCTGAGGCACCCTCTGCCATGAGTATTATTATTATTATTATTATTATTATTTTCCCCTAACCGCGAACTGAGCAAAGACGTTTCCATCCTGAGCATGCAGACTCCGAGAAGGCCACGAACCCCCCCCCCCAACCCCCAGGCCGCGGGAAATGCAGACAAGTAAACAAGCGAGCGAAATACCACCACTCCGCCTCCCCCTAAAAAAAAAAAAAAAACCACACCAACAAAGCGTGGTGCCGAGTGGAAGGCAGGCCGGCCGGCCGCCCGGCAGAAGCACATGATTCATGCTCGGGCCTGAGCGCAAGTGTTCACCACGGTCCGGGATCTCCCATCCTCAACGCGGGCCGGCCCTCGGGGGCATCACCCCCGGCTCAAGTCGGGCTACTTCCGTTTGGAAAAGGGGAGGCTGGAAGGGGTGGGGGGTGTCATTTTATTTCGCTGAATCACAACTCCTTCACATCCCCACCCCAAACCATCACACGGGGGGAAAAGGAAGAGGAAAAAAAAAGGCATTGCAAGGACGCCAGCGAACCCCAACCTGGCAAAAAGGAAAAAAAAAAAAAAAAAAGAAAAAAAGCACAAAGCGCCCGGCCAAGGGGCTGCCAGGCCGGGAGTGGGTGGGTCAACAGGGCCACGCTCGGTCCGCCCGGGCACCGCTCGCACCTCCCCGCCCCGGGCCTGTCTGCGGCCAAGCGTGCGGTGGCGGCTTCCTCCCTCCCGAGGGGCCACGGCCCTCTCCGCAGAGCCGCGGGCACGGCGGGAAGGTGAGGACATCCATGGGGGCGGGGGCGCGCTGCCCCGGCCCGGCACAAGGACCCAGGAGCCAGAGCGAGCGTGCGCCGGGGCCCAGCCCACAGGGGAGTCACCGCCGAGCCTGCCCCGGGCACCTCGGCCGAGAACGGCCACCGCCGCCCGCACGCCGGGCCCGGACTTACCGGGGCCGGCGCGCCGCGGCCCCGCGGCCGCAGCTCCTTCCTCCTCTTCCTCCTCCTCCTCCTCCTCACTTGACAAAATGGCGGCGGCAGGAAGTGCCGGGCGCCTCGACCCGCCCCCTGCCCGCCCCCGGCCGCCCGCCCCGCCGCGGCGCCCGCGCCCCCCAGCGCCCCGACCCCGCCGGGCAGCCCGAGGAAAGGGCAGCGGCGGCGCCGCGCACCGGACGCCCGCGAGCGGCCCGACGCCAACGGCGCAGGCAGGCCCCGGCGCGGGGCAAGCGGCGCGGGAGGCCCGCAGGCCCGAGCCCGCGTAGCCCCGGCTCCCCGCCCCCGCGCCGCGCCGATGGCGTAGGTGGAGGCGCACCGGCCCCATTACGCAATGCAGGTTACGCGGGCCTTGCCGCGGGACCCGCCGCCAGCCCCGCGCCGCCCGCCGCCCCGAAGGGCACTCGCTGGTCCTCACCTGAGACGCTAGGCCGCACGCCGCCCCCGCCGCCAGCCGCCCGCTGCCGCCGCCCCCTCCCCGGCTGCCTGCCGCGGCGCCGGGGCCCGCCCGCCGCGCCCGCCGCTCAGCCGCGCTCCCAGGCCCCGCTCGCCCGCGGGCACCGCCGGCAGCCGACGCCGTGGCGCCGCCGCCGCCGCCACTGCTTCGGCTCCTCGGCTGCGGAGAGCAGAACAAACAGCCCTGCCGCCGCCGCCGCCGCCGCCGCCAGCGCACTGACGTCACCGCGCACGCTACGCGCGCGGCCCCGCGCCGCCGCCGCCGCCGCCGCCGCCGCCGCCGCCGCCGCCGCCGCCTGCTGTGCTGCGGCTGCCGCCGCCGCCGCCGCCGCCGCCGCCCGCCGTGCGCGCCCCGCCCCTGCGCCCGGGCGCGGGCGAGCTCGGGAGAACCCGTGGGGCTGAGGTGAGTCGGGAGGCAGACTCGCGGGGCTGGGAGGCGGGTGGCCGCGCGGAGAGCGGACCCCGAGGGAGGATGCCGCAGGCCGGCCGAGCCAGGGGGCCCGGCGGAAGCGACCTGGACGGAGGTGTGCAGCGCGGTGGGAGAGGCGCGGACCCGAGACCTCCCCCCACATCTGCAGGGCAGACTGAGAGCCGCCCTGGGGGTGCTGGGCGGAGGCACTAAGCCGAGGGAAGGGTGCGAGCGAGGGGTGGCCGTCGGCCAGGCTGGACTCTCCCCCAGGCTGGATGTGGG
The DNA here is from genome assembly GCA_949820135.1 of Sylvilagus floridanus. Lineage (NCBI taxonomy): Eukaryota > Metazoa > Chordata > Mammalia > Lagomorpha > Leporidae > Sylvilagus > Sylvilagus floridanus. Next base: position 105,927,261 of record OX463233.1, on the reverse strand, counting down.
TGGCTCTGGACACCCCCGCCCCGGTGTGGTCCGCGCTGGGTGATCCCTAAAAGGATCGGGGCTCTCGCGGCTTGACAGGAGGAGGCTGTGGAAATTTTCCAACCCGAAAACATCGTCGCCGCCTCTGCCCTGCCGCCTGCGGCGTCTGTCTCAGGCGGCAGGGGCCGGCTGCAGCCTGCGAAGCCGGCATCCCATAGGGGCACCTGGTTCTCGTCCGCCCCGCTGCTCCACTTCGGCTCCAGCTCCCTGCTAATGCGCCTGGGAGAACCAGCGGAAGGTGGCCCAAGTGCTTGGGGCCCCTGCTACCCACGAGGGAGAGCTGAGGAAGTTCCTGGCTCCTAGCTCCCTTGCGGCCATCTGGGGAATGAACCAGCAGGTGAAAGATCTCTCTTAACTCTTTAAAAATAAATAAATGTTTAAAAAAAAAAAAAAAAAGAGAGAGAGAGAGAGAAACTCAGATCTCAAGATTCTAAATAACAGGATGTTTTCCTGATACCCTGTCACAAAATGTAATGATAGACTATATTATTTAAAATTATTTCTTCTTGGGGTAGGTGTTGGGGCCCAGTGGTTAAGCCACAGCTTGCGCTGCGTGGATCCCATAATTGGCGTGCGGGTTTGGTCTGAGTTCTGCCTCGGCTTCTGATCCAACCTCCTGTGAGTGTACACCCTGGGAGGCAGCGGTGATGGCTCAGGTACTTGGGTTCCTACCACCCACGTGGGAGACACTGATGGAGTTATTTAATATTTAAACTGGCTTATTCAACACACCACGTCACAGCGCCAGCCCCTGTCGACTTTTCTAAGGAAACCAGAATATGTCCGCTTTAGAGTTTCGGACAATAAGTGTTTGGGAAGTGGTTGGGAGCAGCCCTTTTGTAAGTTACATAAAATCTGACGTTTTCCTATTGAGTAGAAATTCATTTTGGAAAAAACCATTTCTCTAGCTTCTTATACTGGATCCAACTCATTAGCTATTACTAGGAATGAAATCCAACCTGAAAAGACTGTAAGCTTGGGGCTGACGATATGGTGCAGGAAGTTAAGCCACCACCTTCGACAAAAGCATCCGTATTGGAGCACCAGTTCAAGTCCCAGCCGCTCTACTTCCAACTCCAGCTGACTGCTAATGCACCTGGGAAGGCAGTGGATGATGAACCAAGTGCTTGGAGCCCTGCTACCCAAATAGGAGACCTAGATGGAGTTCTGGGCTTCTGGCTTCAGCCTGGACAAGTCCCAGCCACTGAGCCAATTTGGGGACTGGATCAGCCAAAGATTGTCTGTGTGTGTGTGTGTGTGTGTGTGTGTGCATTTCTCTTTCACTATATCTTTCAAATAAATCTTAAAAGATTATGAACTGCAAAGGCAGTTCCAAAAGCTATTTCTAAAATCATTTTTATTGTTTTATTTTTTAAAAAAGATTAATTTATTTGAAAGGCAGAGGCAGAAAGAGAGAGAGAGGTCTTCCATCCACTGGTTCACTCCCCAAATGGTCACAATGGCTGGAGCTGTGCCAATCCTTAGCCAGGAGCCGGGAGCTTCTTCCCAGTCTCCCACGCAGGTGCAAGGGCCCAAGGTCTTGGGCCATCTTCTACTGCTTTTCCAGAGCAGAGAGCTGAATCAAAAGTGGAGCAGCTGGGAATCGAACTGGTGCCCATATGGGATGCTGGCACTGCAGGTGCTTTACCCACTACGCCACAGCACCTGCCCTTTTTTTTTTTTAATATTTTATTTATTTATTTGAGAAGCAGAGTTAGAGAGAGAGAGGGAGAGACAGAGAGAGGTCTGCCATCCACTGGTTCACTCCCCAAAAGGCTGCAATGGCCAGAGCTGGGCCAATGCAAGGCCAGGAGCCAGGAGCTACTTTGGGGTGTCCCATGTGGGTGTAGAAAGCTGGATCGGAAGAGGAGCAGCTGGGATGAGGACCAGTGCCCATATGGGATCCCGGCACCACAGGCAGAGGCTGAGACCACTACGCCACAGAGCTGGCTCCCGTCTAAAGATGATTTAGGGCAGTGACCTCTCGTTTCTGTCTGCTGCAGTACCTATCCTAACTTCTCACAGGTAGCTCAAACTCACAAAAAATGTTTAGCAATCTGGTTGAAATCTGTGTAATAAAAAGACCCTTGTTGGGGCCGGCGCCATGGCTCACTTGGTTAATCCTCCACCTGCGGCACCGGCATTCCATATGGGCACCAGTTCTAGTCCCTGGTGCTCCTCTTCCAGTCCAGCTCTCTGCTGTGCCCCAAGTGCTTGGGCCCTGCACTCGCATGGAACACACCAGGAAGAAGCTCCTGGCTTCGGATCGGCGCAGTGCCAGCCTTAGTGGCCATTTGGGGAGTGAACGCACGGAAGGAAGACCTTTCTCCCTGTCTCTGTCTCTCTCTGTCTCTCTCTCTCTCTAACTCTGTCAAATAAATTAAAAAAAAAAAAAAAGACCCTTGTTTCCTTGTTACTTAATGCTTCACATTCTGTATTTTTCCTTGATAATTTTTATTTTTGCAGACAGAGCTCTTCCATCTGCTAGTTTGCTCCCCAAGTGCCCCACCACAGCCAGAGCTAGACCAGGCTGAAGGCAAAAGCCCAGGACTCAGTCTGGGTCCCTTACATGGCTGATGGGGACACAAGCACTTGAACCATCCTCTGCTGCCTCCCAGCACACACACTAGCAGGAAGCTGAATTGGAAGTGGAGGTAGGGCTTGAACCCAGGCACTGTGACACTGGATTTACCTGTCCTAAACAGCATTTTAACCACCGTACCTAAAGCCTACATCAATGGTTCCTATTTTAAATAAGCTCTTTCTCTTATGTATTGCATTCACAATACTAAAGTCCAGGAGAGAATTAGAGAATGGCCCTTAGGAATATAAATAATGCTAACAAATAGTTTTAAATATATTTTATTTTTTTTTTTTAAATTTACTTATTTATTTAAAAGGCAGAGTTCTAGAGAGAAGGAGAACGAGAGAGAGAGGTCTTCAATCTGCTGGTTCACTCCACAAATGCCTGCAATGGCTGGAGCTGGGCCAATTGAAAGCCAGGATCCAGGAGCTTCTTTTGGTTCTCCCACGCAGGTGCGGGGCCCAAGGACTTGGGCCATCTTTTACTGATTTCCCAGGCCATAGCAGAGAGCTGGATTGGAAGTAGAGCAACCAGGACTCAAACTGGTGCCCATATGGGATGGAGGCAGCAGCTTTATCTGCTGTGCCATGGCACTGACCCCAATATCTTTTATTTACTTATGTATTTTGAAAGATAGGTCACTTCCCGAAATGCAGGCAATTGCTATAGCTGGACCAAGGAGGGAACTGGGAAGTCAATTCAGATCTCCTATGGGGATGGCAGAGGCCCGGAACCTGAGCCATCACCTGCTCCCTCCCAGGGTGTCAGAACTCAAACCAGGTACTCTGACACAGGACACCAGCTTTTTAACCGGGATCTCAAACACTCAGCCAAACGCACACCCCATCACTCCTTTTTATCTTAAAAAAGGCTTGTTTCAAAGGCAGACTGACAGAGAGAGGATGAGATCTGCCATCAGTGGTTCACTCTCCCAAATAGCTACAATAAAAAAATAGGATTGGGTCAGACCATAGCAGGTGCCAGCAACTCCTTCCAGGTCTCCCATGTCAGTAGCGGAATACTTGAACCACCTTCCTCTGCCTTCCCAGGTGCTTTAGCAGAGAGTGGCCTCAGAACCAGAGTAGGTGGCACACAGATATAAGGAAAATGTGGCAGGGCCCGCACTGTGGTGTAGCAGGTAAAGCCGCCACCTGCAGTGCTGGCATCCCATATGGGCACCGGTTCAAGACCTGGCTGCTCCACTTCCAATCTAGCGCTTTGCTATGGCCTGGGAAAGCAGTAGAAGATGGCCCAAGAGCTTGGGCCCCTGTACCTGCTTGTTCACTCCCCCAAATGGCTGCAATGGCCAGCGCTGAACCGATCTGAAGCCAGGAGCCAGGAACTTCTTTGGGTCTCCCACGTGGGTGCAGGGGCCCAAGGACTTGGGCCATCTTATACTGCTTTCCCAAGCCATAGCAGAGAGCTGGATCAGAAGAGGAGCAGCCTGGGCCGGCGCCGTGGCTCAACAGGCTAATCCTCCACCTTGCGGCGCCAGCACACTGGGTTCTAGTCCCTGTCAGTCAGGGCACCGGATTCTGTCCCGGTTGCCCCTCTTCCAGGCCAGCTCTCTGCTGTGGCCCGGGAGTGCAGTGGAGGATGGCCCAAGTGCTTGGGCCCTGCACCCCATGGGAGACCAGGAAAAGCACCTGGCACCTGGCTCCTGCCATCGGATGAGCGCGGTGCGCCGGCCGCAGCGGCCATTGGAGGGTGAACCAACGGCAAAGGAAGATCTTTCTCTCTGTCTCTCTCTCTCACTGTCCACTCTGCCTGTCAAAAATAAAAAAAAATAAATAAAATAAAAATAAATAAATAAATAAAAAGAGGAGGAGCAGCCGGGACTTGAACTGGCGCCCACAGGGAATGGCAGCACTGCAGCTGGAAGCTTAATCTACTGCACCACAGCCCTAGCCCTGACTTGTTTTGTGATATGCATTGGTGTATATTTGAGTGTGGAAACAGTTGTGTTACAAAACAGGATCAATGTGCACACTTGTAACGGCACTCTTGTACCCATAAAAGAATTTATTTGTAGTATGTGCCTTTTCTGGAGCCATTCCTCAGGAATACTTGCAAATCTCCCTTATTGAAGATAACTTAGAAATAACATACAGTAAGGTATCTGGTGGCAGGGGAGCCGGCATTTTGCTGAGCACCTAGATGCCCATGTCAGGACTGGCATGGTGGTACGGTGGGTTAAGCTACCACCTACAATGCTGGCATCCTGGATGAGCTCCAGTTTAAATCCTAGCTGCTCCAGTTAACCCAGCTCCCTACTATATATGCTTGGGAAACCAGTAGAAGATGGCCCAAGGGCTTGGGTCTCTGCCACCCTTGTGGGAAACCCAGATGGAGTTCCTGGCTCCTGGCTTCAGCCCAACCCAGCTGCACCTGCCCAGCTGCATGTCCACGTCAGAGTACCTGGCTTCATCTCCTGGCTCTGGCTCTAGCTCCCAGTTCCTACTTCTTGCTATTGCATACCCTGAGAGGCAGCAGGAGATGGGTCAAGCAGTTGGATCTCTGGCACCCATGTGGGATACCTGGAAGGAGCTCCTGGCTTCAGCTTGGTCCAACCCAAGCATGTGGGAAGTGAACCATCCGATGGAAGATCTCTGTTCTCTTTGTATCTCTCTGCCTGTCAAATAACTATTTTTAAGTTATAAATAAGACAGACAGACATGTAGGGGCCAGCGTCATGGCTCACTTGGTTAATCCTCCAACTGCAGCACCGGCATCCCATATGGGCGCCAGGTTCTAGTCCTGGTTGCTCCTTTTCCAGTCCAGCTCTCTGCTGTGGCCAGGGAAGGCAGTGGAGGATGGCCCAAGTGTTTGGGCCCTGCACCCGCATGGAAGACCAGGAGGAAGCACCTGGCTCCTCCTGGCTTTGGATCAGCGCAGCACCGGCCATAGCGGCCATTTTGGGGGAGAATCAAAAGAAGAAAGACCTTTCTCTCTGTCTCTCTCGCTGTCTAGCTCTGTCAAAAATAAATAAATAAAAGACATGTAAAGCAACAGACAGAGGTCCTACCTGCTGGTTCACTCCCCCAAATACCCACAGTGCCTGGGACTGGGTCTTGTTTTATCCAGAAACCAAGGATCCCAACCCTGGTATCCAGCATAGGCGGCAGGGACCTCACCACCAGAGCCATCACCTGCTGTCTCCCATGGTTCCCATGGGCAGGAAGCTGGGCTTGGTAACTGGAGGCACTGGTGGGACTTGGGCATGCCAACCAGCATCTTAAGCACCAGGGCAGACTCCCACCCCCTGCTTGCAGGGTTTTTTAATAGTTCAGTGGCATTGTTTTAATATAAAGATTTATTTATCTATTGAAAGAGTTACAGAGAGAGAGAGACATCTTCCATCTGCTGGTTCACTCCCTAGATGGCTGCAGTGGCTGGGGTTGGGTTAGATGGAAGCCTCACATGAAGGTTCAGGGGCCCAAAGACTTAGGCCATTTTCTACTGCTTTCCCAGGTGCATTAGCAGGGAGCTGGATTGGAAGTAGAGCAGCCAGGACTCAAACCAGTGCCCATATGGGATATTGGCATCGCAGGCAGCAGCTTAGCCAACAATACCACAATACAACCCCAGTAGTTTGGTGGGGATTTTTTGATTTTGTTTAGCAGTTTTTGGCTTAGATAAAACTTGAAAGTGCAGAGTTTCAGAGGCTGGCACTGTGGCACAGTGGGTTAAAGCCCTGGCCTATAGTGCCAGCATCCCCTGTGGGTGCCAGTTCAAGTCCCAGTTGCTCTACTTCCCATCCAGCTCCCTGCTAATGCACCTGGGAAAGCAGCAGAGCATGGCCCAAGTCCTGCTCCCAGGTAGGAGACCTGGAAGAAGCTGCAGCTCCTGCCTTCAGCCTGGCCCAGCTCCAGTCATTGTGGCCATTTGGGGAGTGAACCAGCCAATGGAAGACTTCTCTCTTCTCTCTCTGCTTCTCTCTGTAACTTTACCTTTCAAATAAATAAAATAAACGTGGTTCACTCCCCAGATGGCTGCAACGGCCGGACTGTGCCCATCTGAAGCCAGGAGCTGGGAGCTTCTTCTGGGTCTCCCATGCAGATTCAGGGGCACAAGCACTTGGGCTATCTTCCACTGCTTTCCCAGTCCATAGCAGAGAGATCATTCCTTCCACTCCATTTCCCCCAGGTGTTTGTTTAAGATTTATTTTTGGGAGGCTGGTGCCGTGGCTCACTTGGTTAATCCTCCACCTGTGGCGCTGGCATCCCCTATGGGTGCCAGGTTCTAGTCTCGGCTGCTCCCCTTCCAGTCCAGCTCTCTGCTGTGGCCCGGGAGGGCAGTGGAGGATGGCCCAAGTGCTTGGGCCCTGCACCTGCATGGGAGACCAGGGGGAAGCTCCTGGCTTCGGATCGGCGCAGCATTTTTGGGGTGAACCAATAGAAGGAAGACCTTTCTCTCTGTCTCTCCCTCTCACTATCTATAGTTCTACCTGTCAAACAAACAAACAAAAGATTACTTTTGTATTTGAAAAGCAGAATGAAAGAGAGGCAGATCTCTCAGTTGATGGTTCACTCCCCAAATGACTGCAATGGTGGCTGAAGCCAGAAGCCAGGAACTCTCTCCCAGTCTCCTGCAGGGGTGGCAGGAGCCCAAGTACTTATGCCGTCTTCTCCTGGCTTCCCATGCACATTAGCAGGGAGCTGGAACGGAAGCAGAGCTGTCGGACATGAACCAGTGTTCCTGTGTGGGATGTATATGGGATCCCAGCAGAGGCTTAGCCCACTGCACCACGGAAACTCCAAACCCCTGTTACCTGTACATTTCTTAGAACTGATGAGCTACTGCTGATACATTGTTATGGGTGGGGAGGCTTAAAAAAGTTGAAAATGTGTATTATGAGGGGCCAGCTTTTGGAACAGCAGTTAGGGTTCCACTTAAGACAGCTGCATTGAGGCGGGCACTGTGGTGTAGTGGGCTAAGCCTCCGCCTACATTGCTAGCGTCCCATATGGGCGCTGGTTAGAGTACCAGCGGTTCCACTTCCAATCCAGCTCCCTGCTAATGTGCTTGGAAAAGCACTGGAAGATGGCCCAAGTGCGTGGGCCCCTGTACCCACGTGGGAGACCCAGAAGAAGCTCCTGGCTCCTGGCTTCAGATTGGCCCAGCTCCAGCCATTGCAGCCATTTGGAGAGTGAACTAGCAGATGAAAGACTTTCTCTCTCTCTCTCTTATTCTTTCTCTGTATTTCTGCCTTTCAAATAAGTAAATAAATATTAAAAAAAAAACAAAAAGACATCTGCATCCCACATCAGAGTTCCTGCAGTTCTGATCCAGCTTCCTCCTAACGTGAACTCTAGGAGGCAGCAGGTAACAGCTCAAGTTCCCAAGCCCCTTCCACCCATGTGGGAGGCCTGGATTGAGTCCCTGCTACCCAAGCTTTTAGGAAGTGAACTAGCAGGCTGCAGGTCTGGCTGCCACACTGACTTGCGAATGAAATGAATAAAAGAACAAATAAATTAAAAAGAAATGTTTTTAAAAAGGTGCATTATGAAAAACTCTGCATGGGTTTCAGTTTTTCGTACAAAAATGAGCTTTTTGTGTTTTTGGGGGGGTTGTTATTAATTTTAAGTTCACAAAACAAAAATTGTGAGGTAGTGATTCATTCCTAGCATTAACATCTCATACTAGTATGTCACAATTAATAAACCATACACAGCTCCCTCTGTGTTGGTTTTATCCTGACCACCCCTATTGGCCTACTTTTTTTCTTTTTAAAGATTTATGTATTTATTTGAAAGTCAGAGTTACACACAGAGAAAAGGAGAGGCAGAGAGAGAGAGAGAGAGACAAAGAGAGGTCTTCTATCTGCTGGTTCACTCCCCAGATGGCCGAAATGGCTGGAGCTGAGCCGATCTGAAGCCAGGAGATGCCTCCAGGTCTCCCATGTGGGTGCAGGGGCCCAAGGACTTGGGCCATCTTCTGTTGCTTTCCCAGGCCATAGCAGAGAGCTGGATTGGAAGTGGAGTAGCCAGGACTCGAACCGGTGCCCATATGGGATGCCGGCACCTCAGGCGGTGGCTTTACCCACTTATGCCACAGCATTGGCCCCTTAAAAGAGTTATTTACTGGTAGGCTCTAAGCACATAGAAGTAATAAGAAAATAGGCTAATTGCCTGCTATGATCAGTTTACACTGTTACATGTTGAAATATTTCACTGTATTCCATGAAAACTTACAAATATTACGTGTTAATCCAAAATTTAAAAAAAAGGAATGAAATTAAAAAAAAAGATTTATTTATTTACGTTTGAAAGACAATGACAGAAAGAGGCCTTCTATCCATTGGTTCACTCCCAAATGGCTGCAATAGTCCAGTCTGTGCCAGGCTGAAGCCAGGAGCCAGGAACTCCATCCAGGTCTCCCTAGTGGGTGGCAGGGGCCCAAGGACTTGAGCTGTCACCTGCTGCCTCCCGGGGTGTGCATTAACCAGAAATGGGGATCAGGAACGGACTGAGACTCAAAGCTAGGCCCTCTGGTATGGGATGTTGGTGTCCCAAGTGCTGTCTTAGTCACTGTGCCAAACACTGGCCCTCAATTTGTACAGGCAAAACTATAAAGGAAAACAGCAAATAAGTTAGCACTTGTTTGCGGATGGAGTGAACAGGAACGGCGAAAGGGGGTGTGGGGGTGGCAGATTTCTGAGGTGTGGAGATTTTCTGTTTTTTTTTACCTTATGTATTCGCGTAAGATATAGCAGTGTCCTACTTTTTACTTTATTGCATATTTGTTAATATTTCACTTTTACAGAGATCTCCCATCTGTTGGTTCTCTAACTAAGTACACATAATATCTGGGGTTAGGCCAGTCCAAAGCCAGGAGCTCAGAACCCAATCTGGGTCTCCCACATGGGTGACAGGGCCCCAAGGACTTGAGCCATAACCTGCTGCCTCCCCATGTACAGGAAGCTGGATCAGAAGCAGAGGGAGCCAGGACTGGATCAGACACTCTGATACAGGATGTGGGTATCCAAAATGGCATCTTAACAGCTCTGCCAAATGTTTGCCCCTCTTTTTAGGTTTTCTGTATTATTATTATATTTTCCTCCCTAAATCAAAGACTCAGCATAGTCCTGCTGATTTCCTTTTTAAAAATAAACAGGGGTGTGTGTGTGTGTATGTGTGTGTGTGTATACTGTGGTATAGCGGGTAAATCTGCCTGCAGAGCTGGCATCCCATATGGGTGCCAATTTGAGTCCCGGCTCCTCCACTTCCAGTCCAGTTCTCTACTGATGGCCTGGGAAAGCAGTAACAGATGGCCCAAGTGCTTGGGCCCCTGTACCCATGTGGGAGACCCGGAAGAAGCTCCTGGCTCCTGGCTTCAAACTGGCCCAGCTCCAGCCATTGCAGCCATTTAGGGAATGAATCAGTGGATGGAAGACCTTTCTCTCTCTCTCTCTCTCTCTCTCTCTCTCTCTCTCTCTGTAACTCTGCCTTTCAGATAAATTTAAAAAATCATAAAAAATAAATTTAAAATGAAATAAATGGTTGGGGCCGGCACTGTGGGCCCACCTCTTGGGACACCTGCATCCCATATCAGAGTGCTGGTCCAAGTCCCAGTTGCTTCACTTCAGGTCCAGCTTCCTGCCAAAGTGCCTAGCAAGGCAGTAGAAGATGATCCAAGTAGTTGGGCCCTGCCACCCAGTTAGAAGAGCAGATGGAGTTCTGGCTCCTCGCTTTTGCCTGGCCCAGTCCTGGCCATTTGGGGAAGTGAGCCAGGAGATGAAAGATCTCTCTCGCTTGCTCCCTCTCTTTCTCCCTCTCACTCTGCCTTTCAAATAAATAAATCCTTTTTATGAAAATTGGGGGGGGGGGATGGTGTTGTGGCGTAGTGGGTAAAGCCACTGCCTGTAGCACTAGGATCTCAAATGGGTACCAGTTCATGTCCTGGCTACTCCACTTCTGATCCAGCTCCCTGCTAGTGTGCCTGGGAAAGCAGCGGAAGATGATCAAGTCTGTGGGCCCCTGCACCCATGTGGAAGACCCAGAAGTGGTTCCTGGCTCCTGGCTTTGGTCTGGCACAGTCCTGACCGTTGCGTCCATTTGGGGAGTGAACCAGTTTGACGGAAGATCTCTTTCTCTCTTTTTTTTCTCTCTCTCTGTCATCTGCCATCAAATAAATAAATCTTAAAAAAAAAATATGCCTCTTGGGATACCCACATCCTATATCTGGGAGTGATGGGGTTTGTCTCGGCTCTGCTTCGACTTCCGGCTTCCTGCCTGTGTGCACTGTGGGACTCAGCAGATCCACCTGGCACACCCCAGCAGTGAACCAGCTTATGGAACACCTGCCTCTGGCATGCCCACACGCGCTCTCTCCCCTCCCCTCCCCTCCCCTCCCCTCCCCCTCCTCTCCCCTCTCCCCCCTCACTCTGCCTTTCAAATGAATTTTTGAATAAAGCTTCCTTGGAAACCCCCCCATTTGTCTAAGTCGTCAGGAGTGAAAGGTCAAGGTCAAGTCTCTTCATCCCTTTTGTCTCTGTAAATAAACAGACTGAAGAAGCCAGTTTGTGGAATCCAACAGAATATCTAGGGGCAAGTGTTGTGGCACAGCAGGTGAAGCTGCCACTTGCGATCCTGGCACCCAGGATCCAAGGACCCGGCTGAAGTGCCAGCTGCCCTGCTTCCTCTCCGGCTTCCTGCTACTGCGCCGGGAAGGCAGCAGCTGAGGCCTGAGGTGCTTGGGCCCTGCCGCCCTGGCTCAGTCCTGGTGGTTGCAGGCATGTGGGGAGTGAGCAGAGGTGTGTGTCTGTCTCTTCTCTCTGAAACTTTGCCTTTCAATAAGTCCTTTTAAAAAACTGATGGGCACGGGGCCAGCACTGTAGTGTAGCGGATAAGGCCGCTGCCTGCATTGCTGGCATCCTGTATGGGTGCCAGTTCGAGGCCCAGCCGCTCCACTTCCGACCTAGCTCTCTGCTATGGCCTGGAAAAGCAGTGGAAAATGACCCAAGTCCTTGGGCCTCTGCACCCATGTGGGAGACCTGGAAGAAGCTTCTGGCTCCTGGTTTTGGATTGGCTCAGCTCCAGCCATTGTGGCCAGTTGGGGAGTGAACCAGTGGAGGGAAGACTTCCCTCTGTCTCTCTTCCTCCCTGCCTCTCTATTTATTTCAAATAAATAAATATTTTTTTAAAAAATTATTTGTTTGAAAGGCAAAGTGGCAGAGGGAGAGAGGGAGAGATCAGCGAGCTCCTCTATCCACTGGTTCATTCCCCAAATGGCTGCAACAGCCAGACCTAATCAGGCCCCAGCCAGCAGCCAGGAACCCCATCCTGGGTGCAGTGGCCCCAAGCCCTGGGCCATGATCTGCTCCCTTCCCAGGCACATCAGCAGGAAACTGGATTGGAAGTGGAATGGCTGGTATTTGAACCGGTTCTCCAGTACAGGACTCCGGCATCACAAGCTGTAGTTTAAGCCCCAGGACACGCCTGGGCCCAGTGCTGGCCTTTAGAAACTGAGTGCTTCAGACTGAGCCACAGGACATCGGTGAGGGACAGCTCCATCCAGCACACAGAGAACCAGGACCCGCGGCCAAGAACAGCCAACCTACGGGTGATAGCAGACAGCACAGAGCCTCGTGAGCTTACGATAAGGAGACAGCTCGTCCTAAAATGGCCTTACACCAGAAGCGGGAGGAGGGCCCTTGGCTCTGGGCTCCAGGCAGTGCCAGCCCACCGCGTGCAGGTGCCCGATGAGCCGGCTGCCCTGAAGTACTGTGCCAGGAGATTGGGGTCTGGAGGAGGGACCACAGCGATGGTGAACTTGACATCCGGGGCCTCCCTGCATCTTCGTCTTCCTGTTCTCTTTGCGCAGTATGAGTGGTGTGTGCTGTTGACCTACCTGTGTGTTTGCTGACTGTTTCGTGTGTGTGTGTACGTGCACACACACACACGTGTTTGACCAATGAATCTGACGTGGGAAGACATCAGTGTGTGTGGCCGCTATGTCAGGGGAGACACCATGGAGGACGTTGCAGTAAAGAATTCTCTCAGGGCTGGCGCTGTGGCATACTAGATTAAGCATCAGCCTGTGGCACCGGCATCCCATATGGGTGCCGGTTCAAGTCCCGGCTGCTCCACTTCTGAACCAGCTTCCTGCTAATGCACCTGGGAAAGCAGCAGAGGATGGGCCAAGTCCTTAGGCTCCTGCACCCACATGGGAGACCCAGAAGGAGCTCCTGGCATCAGATCAGTGGCGCTCTGGCCATTGCAGCCATTTGGGGAATGGACCTGCAGATGGAAGACCTTTCTCTCTCCACTCTGTAACTCTGCCCCTCAAATAAATAAATAAATAAATAAATCTTAAATTCTCCTGTTCACACATTCTGTTGCCCTGAACAGTAAGTTCTTAGCAGTTCTTTTTCCCCCTGAAGATTTATTTATTTACTTATTTGTTTGAAAGGCAGAGCCTCAAAGAGAGAGGGAGAGACAGATTCCATCTGCTGGTTCACTCCCCAAATGACTGCACCCATTTCTGGATGGAAAATATTTCTCTCTCCCTCTCCCTCCCTCCCTCCTTCCCTCCCCCTCTCTCTGTAACTCTGCCTTTCAAATAACAAAGTCTCTCCCAAAAGCACACAAGCAAAGGTTAGTAGGGGTAAGACTCAAGCACCCACAATGGCTGGGCCCTGCAGGTGCTAAAGTAGCCGCTGTGTCAGCCTGTGACGTGACCCACACACTTAGACCTCCTAGAATTTACATTCTCCTTTAAATAACCCGCCTGATGTTGGCTGAGATTCTGACTCACAGGTTGCTGAGGACGTAAATAAACCTTAAAGTGTTACAAGGACGCCAACGCAGTCCTGGAAGCTCTGGCCTGCGCAATCAGGCAAGAAAAAGATAAACCAGGCATCCAGATGACATCATCTCATTGATTGAAAATTCTAAGGAATTCAGCAAAGCAAACAAACAAAACTGCCATAGCTAATGCACTCAAACTTGGAGGCTGGCGCAGTAGGTTAAGCCATTGCTTGAGATGCAGGCAGGCATTCTACATCCAAGCACTGGTTCGAGTCCTGGCCCTCTTCTGATCCAGCTTCCTAGTAATGCACCTGGGAAGGCAGCACAGGCTGCCACCCCATGGGAGACCCGGATGGATCCCCTGGCTTCTGGCTTTGGCCTGGCTGTTGCAGCCGTCTGAGCCGTGAACCAGTGGAGAGACTATTTATCTCTATGCTTTTCAAATATATCAGTGAATCTTAAAAAAAAAAATCAAATTCAAAGTTGGCAGGAACTAAGATCAATAATATGCAGGAATCAATCATGTATTTTTAAAATTGCCCATATGTTTATTGACAGAATGTACATACATAAAATTTATGTGTTTGAAAGGCAGAGTTAGAAAAGAGTGAGCTTTCATCTGCTGGTCATTCCCCAAATGTCCACAACCGCCAGAGCTGGGCCAGGCCAAAGCCAGGAGCCTGGAACTCCATCTGGGTCTCCCATGTAGGTGACAGGGTCCCAAGCACTCAGGCCATCTTCTGCTACCTTCTCAGGAGCAGTAGCAGGGAGCTGGATCCGAAGTGGAGCAGCCAGGACTTGAACCGGTGCCCGTATGGGATGCTGGTGCTGCAAGCCGGGCCACGGCCCTGGTCCCCCTCCTTTTGCTCTTGGCTTCAAGACCATGCTTATGGGTTCTTCTCTGGCTGCCTCCCTCTTTCTCCCTTCTCCCTTCACAGGCAACTCTGGCCCTCTCATGGTGAGTATCTGTCATACATGAATGTGTGCTCTCTTTCTATCCTGCTGTCCTCATGCACTGTATTTACACCTCTGTTTTGAATTCTCTCTGTGGGGGCAAGAACTTGGAAAAATAGATACCAGGAAAAATAAAGATACCAGGGCTGGCGCTGTGATACATCGGGTTAAAGCCTCCGGCTGCTCTACTTGTGATCCAGCTCCTTGCTAATGCACCTGGGAAAGCAGTGGGGGATGGCCCAAGTGCTTGGACTCCTGCAGCCATGTGGGAGACCCGGATGGAGCTCCTGGCTCCCGGCTCCCGATCAGCTCAGCCCCAGCCATTGTGATCATTTGGGGAGTGAACCAGCAGAAGGAAGATCTCTCTTTCTAACTCTCGGTAACTCCTTCAAATAAATAAAACTTAAAAAAAAAAAAAAAAAAGTTAAGATACCTGTAACAGTTTCATGGCTAGTCTGCCAGGGCACCTGCCCTGCGTCCTGGGTGTCATCAGGTCCCCTTTGGGGACAGTGACTGGGACGCCTCCTTGTCCAGCACATCTCTCCCTCGCACTTAGCTTCTGAACCATAATGTGCAGACACCTCACTGGCCCCCTCAGCCCCGGTGGCAACTCGCCTGGGTCCTGCCTCAGTCCTGAGCCCTGGCGTGGAGCCTCTCAGCTCAAGGGCACCTGTTGTGGAGGAGGGCTCCAGTTTGAGTCCAAGCCACTCTACTGATCCAGCTCACCTGGGAAGGCAGCAGAAGATGGTCCAAATGCTTAGGTCTCTGCTACCCACATGTGAAACCAGGATGGAGATCCTGGACCATCTGGCCCAGCCCCAGCTGTTGCTGCCACTTGGGGAGTGAACCAGCAGTTGGAAGCTTTCTCTCTCTCTCAGATGCAGAGAGAGAGAGGCCCTCCAAGAGGCGTTTTAACCATTGCACTACACAGCAGCCACGGGAAATGCTTTCTTCACATTGCTGTTGGGTTGTTCACTGCTACTCGGAGAACACGGCTGATGTGCACGGGTTCCTGGTGTCCCTCATGGACTTCCAGGTCCTCGGCAGATCTGACAGATGGCTCTCTGGCTCCCACCCTGGACCCTCCTCAACAGGTGGCATTTCAGGTGGTGGCTTAAGGGCCTGTACCATAGTGCTGGTCCCCCGCAATGGTTTCTTAGATATGAAACCAAAAGTACAAATAACCAAAAAAAGACAAATTGGGCCTCATCAAAATTATTATTATTTTGCACATTACATGTATCCAAGGGGGAAAAAAAAGACATGGCACAAATGGGAGAAAATATTTGCCAATCTTGGAATGTCTAGGAACATAGAGATACAAAGAATTGCTATAACTTACGGTCAGCATTGTGGCTTAGAGGGTTAAGCTGCCGTTTGCAATTCAGGCATCGCGTAAGGGCACCAGTTCAAGTCCCGGCTGCTCCACTTCTGATCCACTCGCTGCTAATGCGCCTGGGAAAGCAGGTGCATTAGGGTGTAGGATGCAGGGGCCCAAGCACTTGGGCCATCCTCCTCTGCTTTCCCAGGTGCATTAGCAGGGAACTGGATCAGAAGTGGAGCAGCCAGGACTCCAGTGCCCATATAGGATGCCGGCGTTGCAACATGCTGCACCACAGTGCTGGTCCCCAGAGGGTTAATTCTGGCTAACCTGACTCATCGTCTCCTGACCTGGCTTCTTGCTAACGTGCCTGTGAAGGCAGTGGGAGGATGCACCAAGTACTTCAGCCCCTGCGACTCATGTGGGCGACATATATGGAGTTCCTGGTTTCCATCGGTCATTTTGGCCATGTGGGGAGCAAACCAGCAGATGGGAGATCTGTCTCCCTTTCTCTTTGTCACTCTTTCAGATAAATAAATACATCTTAAAGTTTGTGCAAAAGGACCATAGCCACCTTAAGAGCATGCTTGGAGGCACCCTGGTATTTACATTTCAGGAATCCTACCCAAGTCTGATAACCTCATAGGCTCCTAGTCTTCCCCTCCTCTATCCACCTGCCAGGGGCAATCTTCCTGGCCCAGCACTTAGGTGGCTTATCCTGTCCAATAACACGGAGTGGGGGGAGGGTTCGCTGGTGTCAGAGCCTTGGAAGGAAGCCCTGTGCCCAGCGACGTGTCAGAGGAGCGGGAGGCAGACGTGGACCTCACGCTCTTGAGTGCAGTCTGGGCACATGGCTCAAGTTGTCCACCCGGCCTGCAGGCTGTATTGCTTCATAAGTCTTTTGGCTAAGCCTGTTTACTGCCAATCCGTCCCATGTCTGAAATTCTTTTCTTACTGCGGTGTGGGGTGGGGGCGGTTGGAAGGACAAGAACCTCTGTCTCGGGGCTGCCATTGTGGTGCAGCAGGTTAAGCTGCTGCCTGTTCAAAACCCTGCAGTTCCACTGTGGATCCAGCTCTGCTAATGCCCCCTGGGAAGGCAGCAGGTGACAGCCCAAGCTATTTGGGGCCCTGCCCCTGCCACACCCCTACCCCTGCGTGGATGACCTGGATGGAATTGTCTGGCTCCTGGCTTTGGCCCAGCCCTCTTGTGTAGTAGTTTGGGGACTGAACCTAGCAGATGGACAACTCGCTCACTCTGTCTCTTCCTCTGTCCGTGTTACCCTGCTGGTGATGGTGTGGCCTAGCAGGTAAAGCTGCTGCCTAGGACACCAGCAGCCCACGTTGGTGCTGGATCAAGTCCCGGCTACTCCACTTCCGATATCCAGCTCCCTGCATCTCTGGCCTGGGAAAGCAGGGGATGATGGCCCAATTCATTGGGCCTCTGCACCCATGAGGGAGACCTGGAAGAAGCTCCTGGGTTTGGACCAGCCCAGCTCTGGCCATAACTGCTATTTGGGGAGTGTACCAGCAGATGGAACACCTCTCCCACCCCCCCTCCCCCAACCCCCCCACTCCTCTAACTCTTTCAAATAAATAAGGGTTTTCAGTTATGTAAATTTTTGCTCAGAACAAAAAGCAAAAGTAAAAGTACTTTTCAGTAATCCTAAATGTTTTTAATGATTTATTTACAAGAAGCAGAGTGACAGAAGATTTTCTCTCCCCTGGTTTAACAGCCAGGGCTGAACCAGGCCAAACCTGGGACCCACCGAGACACAGTCCAAGTGGAAGCTGCAGGAGCCAGACCCCAACCCAGGGCCTCCATCTTAGCCTCAAGGCCCAACGCCCGCCCCCGTCCCTCTTTTTCACCCTCCTCATGTTCTATGCTTTTGACATCTCTGCCTGCAGAATAAGCTCCTGCAGCGCACACTGCACCTGCCATGGAGCCCCTAGCCACGCACTGGACAGAAATGACTCAAAGGCACCACTCCTAATCCAGCAGCTTTATTTCAGCGCTGAATTCTAATAGTGAACTTTCTCGTAAATATTCACTTTCCCTCTCCCAATCTGCAGTGCCTCCCATCTGGGGTGCCTGGTACATCTGGTACCTGGTACAGGTGCTGCCTAAGTACATCTTCACTGCCTCTCTTCCATTCATAGGCCCTCTGGCTGAATCCCAGGCTGGCTGGGAAGCAAGACACAGCCGTGTCAACTCCAAGGGAGAGGCCGCCTTTGCCTTCTGTTCGTTAGGAAAGAACATCCGAGCCATTAAAAAAAAAAAAAAAAGAACCCCTTGATCTGGCCCCACCAAGGCTACTTACTGCAGGCGGGACTCAGACCCGGGCAAGCCTCCATCATGTTGTGTGGGAAGCATTCAATTTAAAGGAAAACAAGCGAACAGAGGTGATGTGGAGGTCAAACCCCAAAAAACAAGGTCAAGTATTGGGAATAGTGATTCACCAAGGGCCTGGGGTCAGCAGTGCCATGTCCAGGGTGGGACTTGTCCCTTGGGAACTGGAAGTTGCTCCATCCTTAAAGGCTTGCAGGCCACACACACACTCACACACGCACGCACACACACACACACACACACACACAGCCACGCAAAGGCTGCCCTGTGAAGCCACAGCCAATCATAACTTTATAAAATAACTTTATAACCCTTTATAAAGCCTGAGCTATTCCTAGTACAGAGCTGCTCCCAGCTAAAAAAGAACAAAAGCAAACCCCCCCAAAATAAAAAGGAAGACCCCCCCAAGGCCTTTCAGCCGGGGGCTGCATCTACCACGCAGAGTACTGCCAAGATCTAATCACCCGACTTTTATTACGACTGCGGCCGCAGTGTGGGCACCGGAGGGTCCCACTGTGTGCTCCCGCCCGCCCGCCCGTCACTCTGCGGGGGCCTCAGCTTTGCACAACGTATCAGTTTGTGCCTCTTGGGCTTCCGGGGCGGGAGCACTGTCGGCCTCCAGGGTCACCCCCTCACTTGTGGCCTCGCCGTGGTTGGTCCCCGTCTCAGCTGCCGACCCGCAGGACGTCTGCTCCTCCAGCTGTGGGTCACTGGGGGCCTCTGCTGAGTCGGCTGGGCCTTCCCCGGCAGCTGGAGCTTCCCCGGCATCGGGAGCCTCATCCCCATCCACGGCCCGCACGGCGGCGGTTATCACCTCGGCCAAGACCTCGGCAGCCACCTCCTCTGGGCTCTCTTCCTTGTCCTCACCTTCCAGGTTGTCGTCTCCCTCCATTTCAGGATCAACAGCTTCACTGGTGAAAGGGTCCTCGCCCTGGCCAGAGAGAGCACGTGGGGTCAGGGCAGCCTGCAGCTGTGCGGCAGTGGTCCCGAGGACCTGGCATCTCCTATCCCAACTGCTCTATTTAAAGCCATCTAATAGGGGCCAGGCTGTGGCACAGTGGGCTAAGCCTGCGCCTGCTGTGCCGGCATCCCATATGGGCACCAGTTCAAGTCCCAGCTGCTCCGCTTCTGATTCAACTCTCTGCTACAGCTTGGGAAAGCAGTAGAAGATGGCCCAGGTGCTTGGGCCCCTGCACCCATATGGGAGACCCAGAAGAAGCTCCTGGCTTCCACCTGGCCCAGCCCTGGCCGTTGCAGCCTTTTTGGGAGTTAACTAGAGGATGAAAGAGCTCTCCTTCTCTAAGTAACTCTTTCAAATAAATAAAATAAATATAAAAATAAAACGTGCTGAGGGGCCGGCACTGTGGCTCAGCGGGTTAACGCCCTGGCCTGAAGCGCTAGCATCTCCTATGGGTGCCAATTTGACCCGGCTGCTCCACTTCCAATCCAGCTCTCTGCTATGGCCTGGGAAAGCAGTGGAAGATGGCCAAAGTGTTTGGGCCTCTGCACCTGTGTGAGAGACCTGGAAGAAGCTCCTGGCTTCGGATCGGCGCAGCTCTGGCCATTGCAACCAATTGGATAGTGAACCATCAGATAGAAGACTTTTGTCTCTCTCTCTCTCTCTCTCTCTCTCTCTCCTCTCTGTGTAACTCTGACTTTGAAATAAATAAATCTTTAAAAAACATAAAATAAACCATGCTGCTTAGATGGCATCTACACTTGCCTCCAGAAACTTGGAACTTCTTTAGGCCACAAAGGGAAAATGCTGGCTTGGTTGTATTTCTCGCTCTCTCCCTCCCTCCCTTCCTCTTTTTCTTCCTTTCTCCCTCCCTCCCTTTCTTTAAGATTTATTTCACACTCCGAGCCAGCTAGAGAGAGAGATAGGGAGAGAGGTCTTCTATCAGCTGGCTCACTCCCCAAAAGGCAATAATAGCTGGGTCTGGGCTAGGCCGAAGCCAGGAACCAGGAACTTCTTCGAGGTCTCCCATGTGGGTGCAGGGGCCCATGCACTCAGGCCATCCTCTACTGCTTCGCTCAAGCCATCAGGAGTGAGCTGGATTCAGAGAGGAGCAGCCAGAACTCAAATCGGCACCCACATGGGATGCCTGCACAGCAAGTGGTGCCTTTACCTGGCATGCCACAATACCAGCCCCTTAGTTTGTATTTCTTAAGTTACTTATCTACAATCTGCCTTGGGGTAGCTGGCCTGGTGACTCAGACACCTGTGTCCCTCATCTGAGAGTCTGGGTTCAATTCCCAGCCCTGCGAATACTGCAGGCTGTGAGAGGCAATGTTGACCGCCACCCCTGTGGGAAGCCTGGACTGAGTTCCTGCTCCGGGCTCCCCAGCTTCGGCCCTCACAAGCACTGCAGGCATTTTGGGGAGCACTGTGTTCTGCCTGCCTCTCATACCGGTAACGGATTCTGACACTGAGGCACGCAGGCACCCAGGACACTCGCCCTTAAAGGTTATGGATCAATGCTGGAGCCCTGCCCTAGAGAAGTGAGCATTGGGCAAGAGCACCTCCCGCTGCTCCTCCTCCCACCTCACTCACTCTTGGCACAGTCTCCATTTTGCTTTTTTCCTGGATAATGATCATCTACCCTGCGTTGTTTTATAAAATGCACCTGAGCATCATTTGCTCGGCATTTTATGGCCATAGCATCGGGGTTTCTCGACGGCGAGTCCTCATCAGTGCAGGGTGACCCATCCAGAGCACTCCCAGGCTAGCAGTGAGTCCCCAGCCTGTCCCCAGGCTGGCACTCCAGGTCCCTCTGAAGTGCTGGGTACTGCACTCGGGGCTCAATTCTCCCAATCTCAAGCTGTGCCTGGGGGCCGGTGCTGTGGCAGAGCCGGCATCCCACATGGGCACCAGTTGGAGTCCTGGATGCTCCACTTCAGATCCAGCTCTCTGCTATGGCCTAGGAAAGCTGTGGAAGATCGCTCAGGTGCTTGGGTTCCTGCATCTGCGTGGGAGACCCAGAGGAAGCTCCTGGCTTTGCATCGGCTCAGTTCCTGCCATTGCAGCCATTTGGAGAGTGAACCCGTAGATGGAAGACCTCTCTAACTCTTGCGTTTCAAATAAATAAATAAAATAAGCTTTGTGTGTGCTCTGGCCTCCCAACACCAACCTTGAGGTACTTCTCCAGCATCTTCACTATGTGTCGGTTGTTCAAAACACTCTTGGCCACATGGAGACTTGTCTTCTTGAACTGCTCCGCGGCCAGCTGCAAAGGGAAGCAGAGGCAGGCTCTCAGGAAGACGGCCATGCAGAGACGCAACTTCCCTGGAGCAGGTCCCAGAATGCTACAGAGAGGGGTGGCTGCGGGCCTTGTGGTGTAGCTGGCTGGGCCAGCCCGAGTCCCCGGCTCCCCTGCTTCAGATCCAGCCACGGGAAGGCCAGCGGATGGCAGGGTGACAGCCCAAGGCCCTGGGAGCATCCTGCCAAAGCACGGAAGACCTGTTCCTCTGCCTTTCAAATTCAGGCAGCAGGAGACTTTCTTATTCAGGACTCGCTGGGTTATACCAACTTCCTGTTAAGTCTGCGCAACTACAGCACAGACGCAGTCTGCCAGTTACCCCCTTATTTGCACTGTGCTCTTTTTTTGGGTTCATGTCAACTGGTTCTATGAGACAAGAAGGGCAGCTCTGGGTGTTGCCGCTGGACACCTGGGTAAGGACAAAGACTAAACCTAGGGTCAGGGGTCAGGGTCAGGGTCAGGGGTCAGCAAGCTCCAGGAGACCAGGCACAGCCATACCCACCCTCCTCATCTGTGGCTGCTCTGGCGCGGACATCTGGACATCTGCATCAGCAGAGCCCACGCCTGTGCTCCTGTGGACGCTCTATCAGCTCTAGGTTACCCCTCCTGACACCTAACACATGCGAATGCACAGACACAGCCTGTCCGCAGGGCGTCATCCGCCACCCAACTCCCAGGGGAGGCCCACAGTGCTCCAGCAGTGACTCCCTCCCCGGCTGGTTTTCAGGGAGCACTCTCCAGGCAGAATCCCAGCTGAGCGCCAAGGCAGGCGGGCACTGACCCGGCGGTTGTGGTTGTGGTCCACGGAGTTCAGGTGCCGCTGCAGGAGATGGGGCCGCGCAGGTATCAGCATGTCACAGGCCTGGCAATGCGCAGCCTCGATCCTCTTGAAGAAGTGCTCCTGGCCGATCCCTGTGCCAGAAGCCAAGCCTGTGGTAACCTCCTCCTCACCCCCCTCCGCCACGCCTCCCATCCAAGGCCCAGATCACCCCCCTGCAATGCCAGGGCCAAGGGTTCAGTTAGGTTGGCACGCTGCTGCAGGAACACGGGGCTCAGGGTTCCTGGCCACTGCTGCACCCTGGGATTTTTCCACCTCAATGCACCTCATCCTCTCCGTCCACAGAGGGCTACAAGCCTCCCACCCACTGCTGGCAGAGCACTGACCAGCCCAGGGCCACATGTGAGCACCTTCCATCGCTCTATACTTCCCACTGCAACACCTCCTCCTCCCCTGACAGGCTGCACACCCTGGCACCACCGCCCACCCCCACTCACCCTTGAAAGGATCAGGTTTGGGTTTGGTGCTCTCCTTCTCCATCAGCTCCTGCCGCCGCTTCTCGATTTTCTTGTTTCTGTTTATGATGTATTCCTGGAGGAGGGGGGTGGCAACGTTCTCAGTGGAGGGGCTGGCATGCTGCACCGGGGCAGGAAGCTAGTGTGGCAGCTACTCCCTGGGCAGGACCAGCTACAGTCACCCAAGCTCTCGGCTGCGCCTCTGGGACGCGGGGACGTGTGCACCCACCCCTTCCCCTCCGGAGCGGGTCCTCACCTGCAGGAACTCCACCGTCTTGTCGGGCAGCTTGGTGCCGATGAAGCGCAGCGTCTCTTTGTGAAATTTGCTCTGCAGGTGCTTTTGGATTTCTGCATCCTCGAAGCTGCGGAACTTGCACACGGAACAAGCAAACTGGATCCTGGGGGAAGACAATGACCCGGGGCGGGGAGCCTGAGCCTGGCAGCTCATCTGGGGATGGGGGGCTCCTGCCTGCCCCACTCCGCAGGTCCTTCCAGAGACGATCCACCCTGAGGTTCCCCAAGAGAAGCCCCTGAGGTGGTGGCTTCTCAGAACCACAGCCTTGGCTGGCGCCGGATTCTGTCCCGGTTGCCCCTCTTCCAGGCCAGCTCTCTGCTGTGGCCCGGGAGTGCAGTGGAGGATGGCCCAAGTGCTTGGGCCCTGCACCCCATGGGAGACCAGGAAAAGTACCTGGCACCTGGCTCCTGCCATCGGATGAGCGCAGTGCGCCATCCGTGGCAGCCATTGGAGGGTGAACCAACGGCAAAGGAAGATCTTTCTCTCTCTCTCACTGTCCACTCTGCCTGTCAAAAAAAAAAAAAAAAAAAAAAAAAAGAACCACAGCCTTGCCAGGCTCTAGCTAGCCAGCGCCGACCTCTGGGGAATTCTCAGGGGAGATGCTCCCACGTGGCCAATGCCTTCAGAGGGCAGCCATTGTTTTTATACGAAGAAAAAACTTCTGGAAAGTTCTCCCAGGAGACTCTGCATGCTTTCATCATGCCATCCGGGCTGTGTGGTGGGGCAGGGTGCACGGCCTGTGGCACTCCTCAAGCTTCAGTCGGCTCCCTAGGGCCTGGCTCTCACCTCTGTTCCTGACGTCATTGTTATTTATTTGAAAGCAGAGCAAGCAAGAGGACAGAAAGAGGTATCCTCCACTGGCTCCCCAAATGGCTGCCAATCGTCAGGGCTGGGCCAGGTAGAAGCCAGGAGGGAGGGATTCACTCCCAGCCTCCCATGGCAGGGACCAGGACTGGAAGTGGAATTTCCAGGACTTGAACTGGTTCTCCCATAGGAATGTGGATGTGCACAGCACAGAAGCTACAAGGACAAACAGGGCCACTTGGGCTTCGCTGTGGCCTCTTTGCCTCCTCCCCAACAACCTAAGTCCCTTCCAGATTCTCGAGGACTAGCGCAGGGTCCAAACCCAAAGGTTCCCTAAGCGGCCGGCGTTGTAGCACAGGAGGTTAGGCCACCACTTGTGATACCGGCATCCCATATTGAAGCACCTGCTGCTCCACTTCCCATCCAGCTCTCTGCTTGTAACACGCTTGGCAATCAGAGGCAGACAGCCAGAATGCTTGGGCCCCCACCACCCCCTGGAAGAGACGGGCGGAGCAGGCTCTTGGCTTTGACCTGGCCCGGCCCTGACTACTGCAGGCATTTGCGGGGTGACCTGGAGGATCAAGATCTCTTTCCCGCTCTCCCTTTCAAATAAACAGAACCGGGCCTCTGTCTTCCAGTTCTCGGCCTCCCGGCTTTGTGGTGTCACTTTTGCATTTCTTGTAAGGAAAATCCCTGTCTTGGGATTATTATCTGTGCCTGATAGTCCCGGCCTCCCCTGTACAGGCAGGAGAGCTGCTGTCTGTAGGGCTGAGCAGGACGAGGTGAGCGCGCACGGAGTCTGCTGTTTCTGCATCCTTTGCTGCTTCGGGCCAGAAGGACCATCTGCAGGTGCACTTCCGCTACATTGACCCCCACCCCTGCAGTGGTCTGAGGCTGGAGGAGCACCAAGGGCCCTGCAACAGCTCTGCGGAATTGGGGTTCCAAGGACCAAGCTTGGGCAGGGGCCAGCCACACTCCTCAGGCCTGCTGGAGGGTGAGGGCCCCCTGGTGGGCTACACAGAAGCCAGCTGGTTCCCCAGGCCAGGGCACACCCCTGACTCCACTCGCTCCCTTTCCCTGCTTGGCTACAAGCTCCCAACAGACACCTGCAGGCAGAGGAACCCAGGGCCTGCTCCTCACCTGGAAGCCGCCCGGTCCCGCAACCTGTCTCTCCTCCTCTGCTTCTCTCGTCTCTTCTTCACTTCCTCATCCTCGTCGTCCCTCTCTCCTGTGACAGAGAAGTGCCTTCCAGGAGCCTGCAGAAGTGCCTGAACGCCAGGGCCTTGTGGAGGGCTGTGGTGCCCTGTCCTCTGGCCGCCGGCTCAACACAGCAGGCTCAGGACACCCCGTGGGGCCGGCAGAGGCTCCCAATGGCCATGGGCCTTGCAACAGAGCCCCAGAATAGTCACCTCACCTCCTGCTATGGCCCAGTAAGGCCAGGATGGGCCAGGAGCACGGCCTGCTCATCCTACTGACCGGGGGCCCACCTGCCCTGCCCCAGGCTGCCTGTCCTTGGCTGTGCTGTCACCGGGTCTTCTCCCAATGCCACTTAAGGAGGGAGAGAAGCGACTCTCCCAACACAGAGGCGGCAGCAGAAAGGCCCCCAGAAACCACGCCGGCCGTTCTCCTACCCGCCGTCCCACCTGCAGGGGCCAAGGCGCCCATCCCGTTGGCCTCGTCTCAACTAGGGCCTCAGCAGGTGTCTGAGTCCTTGCTGGCCCCACCTCTATCTTCCACTCTCAAAAACCATCAGCCTAGGGCTTGCCTGGGGTGGCACAGGAAGCCATCCTGGAAACAAAAATGGGAAGAGACCCATGCGGTCCTCCCATCTGTGCCCTGGGGGCCAGCGCTGGGGCTCCTCCGGAGTGCGGCACAGCCAGCAGCCCAGCATCGAGGCCAAGGCTGGGTCCCTGGGGCTCAGGGCCAGTGGACACTGAAAAAAGGTTGGATAAGCATCTGAACTGTAACCCCTACCCCTGATGCCAGTCCCGACTGTCCCACGAAGATGGCGACGGGTGTGCGCTGCTCAGAAGCCTCTCAAAAGGGCGTGTGGGGTTTTTGGCAAGAGGCCACTGCCTGAAACTATGACTGCTGCTTAATAGCAACGTCATCCGGGGAGGCAGCAGGACCTGCGCGCAACAGACACGGCACCTTCGCTTCAGCATCGACTCAGCTGCACAAGCTACGGACACACTGCTCCAGTGCCGGGGCTGGAGGACCTCAGGGGCTCGGCTGGGCCTGGCAGCACAGCAAGCAGGAGCATCTCAGCCCAAGGCTTCCGGAAGGTACAGGAGCACGGCCCCCCACGGGGCCAGCCTGGGATCCTTGCGGGCAAGCGGTCGTACTGGACCCACGGGGCACGCAAAGAAACAAGTGGCCCATGGGAGAGTCCATGGCCGCTGCAGCTCAGGCTGCTTCTCTGTGACCCTCTAAGGGGCTCAGCCCCGACCTGCCCTGACCTCACACCCTGGACGCGAGTCTCCTGTGCTGTGACGGACAAGACCTGCTGCGGGATCTGGGCCTCATGAGGCCTCGGGTCTGGGTGGTGTCCGCCACCTGTCCCACACTTGTGGACAGGCACACGGCTGCCAGGATCCCCACCTTGGGGGCCCAGGGAAGCAGTTCTGGGCTGGCAACAGAGAAAAAGGGGGACAGTGACGTCCAGCGGATAACAGCACAGGGACTGTGCCAGCCGTGGGGCCCTCCCCTCCCTGCCAGTGTGAAAACTGCAGATGCCCAGCCGGGGATTCTCACCACCCGTCCCACCCACACTGCAGCCCACACCCCAAGAGAGGCGACACACCTGCTCTCGGCACACGTGGCCCCAAGTACTTCAGAGCAAAGCTTCCGGTGACTGCAGCCCCTCCTCTGCCCCAGCCCCCACCTACTCCCGCGCCCCATCCAGCTCTGCTCAGAGGCCCACAGGGCGATGCCTACCTCTTTGCTTCCCGGAGTCCCAGAATTCGTCCTCCTGGAAGAAGGGTACAAAGCAAAGTTGGGCGGTGAGGTGGTGGCTCCAGAACTTTCCACAAGCAGTCCAGCCTCTGCCACCATGTGCCAGATTAAGCAGCCATGGGTGCCAGGGATCTGAAGACTCCCAGGTGCCCGCCCAGTGGGGAGCAGAGGAAGACCCTCAGGAAAGCCACAAACCCAGCGCATTCTGCCCACCTCGGCTCACCCGGCACCCCAAGGACCAGGGGTACACGGACACAGGTGATGCCCTGCAGGGCTGGCGGCAGGGACCGGTCAACAGGGGGTGGCTGTTTTCAGGGAGGGAACGAGTGCCCCAGGCCAACTGCTTAGAGCTGGCTGAGAGGACAGAGCTGGTGCCGCCTCTTTGTGAGGAAGGGGGACAGACAGGGAACGCCCAGCCCCTCCACACACGGGGACTTGGCCAGAAAGCTGCACTTACGCCTCTAAATTCTTCATCTCCCGACCGGAAGTCACCAGTTCCGTCCTCTGCCGGGCACAAAGGGGCAGGACAGGTCAGGCCCCGGTAGGGGCCTCCCTGCTCCTGGTCTGCGCATCCCTGCGCTCAATGTCTGGCCCAGGCTCCCAGCGTGTTCACGACACCCACCAGGCCCCGCGTGCCTACCATTCTCAGATAAGTCCCCTTCACTGTCTGCCCGGGCCATCTTGGTGTCTGGCTCCTCGTACGGGGGAAACGGCCTGCGTTTCCTGCCCATGCCGTCTGGGCCAAAGCGGTCGAAGCCTCGCCTCCTGGACTGTGGACAACAGGAACACACCTCTCTCAGGTCCCCCTGCACTGGGGGCTCGTGCCATACCCCCACCCCTCCCAACCGAGAACTGAGGCCCAGAAATCCAGGAGGGGTGGGGAAGGAAGGGGGGCAGGGCGACACAGAGTCACCAGCAGCCACAGCAACAGGAAATGGCCAGGGAGACAGGAAGCAGAGTGGGCAGGGTCGGAGGCTGGAGGGTGGGGGATGGAACGGCTAAGACTAGACCGTGGGGTGCAGTCTCTAGAACTGGCGCCACCCCCTTAAAAACCGAGGAGAGCCAGCACCCAGGAGGCCTTACCCAGTCCCGCATGCGCCCCTGGGCGCGGCCGCACCCATAGGGCATGGAGTTGTCATAGCCGCCCGGCCCCTGCATGCCCTGCACGCCCATCCCACCGTAGTCAGGCTGCGAGAAGAGGGAAGGCGGCGGCCTATTGCCTGAGGGGCCGCCGGAGCCCCGGCCTCCCCCATAGTTCAGCTCATTCCAGGAACCGGAGAGGGGCTCGGAGGAGCCTGAGGGAGGCAGGAAGGGGTCACCACGCCCGAAGGCGCCTGAGTTGCCCCGGTCTGGGAAGCGGCCGTGGCCGTGGCTGTGGCCCCGACCGCGTGTGAAGCCGTCGAGGGAGCCGCGCTCACGGCCTGGGTCCCGGCAGTCGTTGTACTGCCCGCCAAAGCTGCCGTTGCGCTCAGCCCCCGGGTCGTAGTCGTAGTCGTAGCCGTAGCTAGGCCGATAGGTGTTGTGCTCGGGCAGGCACGGCCGGGAGTCATAGGACTCGAACTGCTGGAAGCGGAAGTTGCTGCAAAGGAGGTGAGCAAAAGGTGCTCAGGGATGGCTGAGACCCTCCACCGCCTGTTGCAAAGCTGCTCCCTCCCTCTGCAACAGCCAACCCACCCTCCCACCCTCACCCAAATGCTCATGGGGAACACAGCACTGTGGAGGGGGCCTGAAGCCCTCTGGCCGCCAGAGCAGGCCCGGTGCAGACAAGGAGTCTGCCCCAGCCGGCCCGTGGACACCCAGCAACAAAGTCCTAGCGCCTCTGCTCCCTGCCCCCCCCCCCCACAGTGGGCTCGGCTCACCTCACCTACGCCACACTCAAGAGGGAGGTGAGAGAGAGAACGAGCGAGAGCCAGCACCAAGCCAGTGTGCAGGGAACCCCCCCAACCCAGGGAAGGGCTCAGAGCCATAATCACCTCTCCCGGTCCTGCATGCCCTCCCCACCGCTGCTCCCGCCCCTGCCTCCTTCCTTGGACATCATGTTCAGACGCTGGTTGATCTTGGCAATGAGGGAGTCAGAACTGTCGCACGGTTCTGGCCCGAAAGAGGAGGACATGTGCATGGCAGGGCCCCCATCGTGGCCCTTGGAGGCCTCCCAGGAGGAGCCTGGGCCGTAGTTGTAGGATGATCCCGAGGTGACACCGGTGTTCTGGGCCCCGTAATAATTGTAGTTGTCGTAACCTGTCAGACAGAAGAGTCCCAGGTCACACCCGGGCAGGCCCAAGGTCCTGGCTGTGGAGGAGAACCCAGCGCCCACCTAGAAGGCAAAGGACTGGCAGAGACCAGGCGCTGCTGGCATGGTGTGGGCACACAGCTGTCAAGGAGTCAGCAAGAGGTGGCCAGAGCGGGAAGCGGCTCCCCATCAAAGCCCTAGTTGGCAGAGTCCCCCACGAATGGGAGTCTGGGCTGTTAAGAGCCTGCTGCTCCTGGAATCCACCCATGACCTGCTCCGGCACCATGCTCACGGGGGGTAAGGGGGCACATCAGACATCCCCACTGGCTGGGGGACACCTGGGTGATGGGGGACAGGGAGAGGAGGAGGGGTGTGCCTGCATCTCAGCCCATTACCCACCTGCAGACCCCCAGCTGGTCGCCCCACTTCCATATGCACCTTAAGAGAAACAGAAAGACACATGAGAGCTTCGTTTGGAGGCCAAAGGCACCAGCAACCCAGCTCCGGAGAGACAGGGCTGCACTGCACCCAAGACCCACAGAACCAGGCTAAGTGGAACCTGCGCTTCTCTCCCGATTAGGGGGCCGGGAAAAGGGCACTTTGGTGCACACAACTCCCAGGAAGCTTGTCCGTCTCCTGTGGGCCACCAGCCGGGAGGCCAGCCAGGCTGCCAAGCGGAGCCTGATAAAGGGCCAGCTCTCAGGCACTGCCAGTCCGCCCTGGGGAGCCTCTGATGGAAAAAATCCCGTCCTCAACTCAACTGAACGAGGGAACGTGATGTGCCCCCAGCAGGTGTTGGGGACAGGTCCCAGGCTCAGAAGGCATCAGGGGCCGGCAGCAAACAGTACACCCCGTCCTCCAGACACACTGAGCACCTCGCCACGGCCCCTCGGCAGGGTCAGCCGGCACACAGGCAGGGGAAATATTCCGCACCACGAGGTGGTGGTGGGGGGCACGGAGGGAACTCTCAAGTATCATCCGCTCAACCCTAAACCCAAAGCTGCACTAGGCAGCCACACAGGATCTATTGGAGGACAGGGAACATTCCCGCCACGCACATCCCTGAGAAAGATTCTGCCGTGACACGCCAAAACCGTGACATTCAAATCTCACTGCCCGTTCAAAACAAGAAAAGCAGGTGGCTCGCAGTCTAGGCAGCTCCTTTGCCTGAGCAGCCACAGAGCACTCTGTAGACCCGCGGGTGACCATCTCCCCCTCGACCCACTCACCCTGGTTGCTGGCAGGCCCCGAACTCCACGCCCCGTAGCCTGTGAACAAAAGATGCTGCGGGTTAACGCATCAGGCGTCAGGCACGCACAGGACTCCGGGACCTGGAGGTGCTGGCTTCCAGAAGACAGCCATGGCTGCCAGCATCATCCCCTAAGGATCCAGCTGACAGGCCTCAAGGCAGGAGAAGGGAGGGGGGAGGGGGAGGGGGAGGGAGGAGGGGAGAGGAGATCAGAGCGGCTCCAAGGCCTCACCCCTCCTAGCCTCAAACCCGAATCAATGATGAGCGGGAGCCTACAGCTGTCTGCAACACCCAGCAAGCTGAGAGCGGGGCTCAGCTCCCCCGAAGGACCCCAGGGCCACTCAGAGCAGGGAAACATCACCCCTCCAGGCCCTGCCTCCGAGGCAGGGAGCTGGCTTCGTCCCCCAAGCCCGTGCCCACCACCGCACTTCAACTCTGATGAGAAGACACGCTCGCCTCCCTCTCCAAGACATCCTGCCGCCCACAGGATGCCCTACTGTGCGGCCGGAGCTCGGGGCTGAGCCCTCCCCTGGCCCACCGTGCTCAGACCTTAACAGCAGCCGACTAACCTCCGGGGCCCTGATCCTCAAAACACCACCCGGGAGGGGGGGGGGGGGCTCAAAAAAGTCTCCGCGGCTAGGACGCGGAGAGAAAAACCTCTCCAGACTACACGAGGGAGGGCGGCGTTACTGGCAGGAGCTGTCTGGCGCAAAGTAAGACAAAGCAGAGAGAGACCAGGCCAGTTCTTCAGGGAGCGGGCCGAGCCCTCCCCTAGGGCGCTATGGTTACCCAAGCGCGCACGGACACGCACACAAGGCTGCAGCTCAGAAACCACCCAGCCTCCGCAATCCCTGCTGCAGGGACCCCACCACTCTGTCACCTCTAGAGACCCGCGCCTGCCTTAGCTGCCGGAGCCCAGGTCAGACCCGTCCCAGCCCTACCGTGCAAGTTCCAAGGAGTTTCTGGCGGGTGAACCCGGCCCCCGGAACAGAGCAAAGGCCTCCCGGAAGGTTCTGATGCCCGAGAACAGGAGCGGGGAGCTCGAAGAGGTCGGCTCCACCGCAGGCAGGCGCTGAAGCCAAGCGGAGAAGGGGCGCGTCCGCTCCTACAAGGTCCCTAGGCCCCTCCAAGCCGCCATGAGGGGCTGCACCCCGGCTTCGCACACCAAACTCCTCGGCCTGTCCCCCGGCTGTCTCGTCCTGGGGCGCCTCCGCCCCCTCGGCCAGCACGCGGCGGGCACACAGCTGCGCCCGGAGAGGCTGACCCCTGCAGAGGCCGCGGTGGGCCCGGCCGGCCAAAGACCCGACCCCGCGCAGACCGGATGTGCTCGCAGCCACGACGGCTCAGCAAAGACCCTACCAAGCCCAGCGGGCCCGGGAAAGGCGGGTCCCCAGCCGTCGATCAAGTACCCTCGGGCCGGACCCCACGTCGTGGCCCCGCCCCCGGAGCCGCCATTTTGTGGCGTCTGTAAAGGGTGGGGGGGAGGAGACGGCGGCGGCGGTGGCGGGACTGCGAGCACTAGAGCCGCCGAAGCCCGGCTGAGCTCCCGCCGCGCCGCGAGGCAAAAACGGCCCTGACGACCCACGGCGCCCCCCGAAGCCCGCCGCAGCGCCGCCCGCCCCTCGGGCTTGCTAGCCAATCGGCACGCAGCGCCCCGGGAGAGACGGCGCCAAGGCCCAATGAGCAGCGCGCGCGCCCCGGCCGCCTCCTGGCAGGACTGAGTTGGGGCAACTGCGCTCGCCCCGTAGGCCAGGCCCGTGGTCTTCTGCGCAGCGGCAGCTGCGTCGCCCGGATGGCACCTGCCCTCCCCGACTCGCGCCGAGCAGTTCGTACTGACCTCCGTAGCCTTGCTCCATGTCTTCGACGCGGCCCGCCAGCAGCCCCTTTTATCTAGGGTGCCACAGGACGCATGCGTTCAACGCATCTCCCGTCTTCCGCTACTGGAAGACACGCGCGCACGTTACTCCCTCCGCGCGCTGCCAATGGCTGGTCTTCCGGAAGACACGCCCACAGCCGCCAGCTAACCTTCCGGGTTACTTGCGATTGGCGCCTGCAGCCTCTCGGGAATTGTGGTTGGACTCCGGCGTCTCAGGGCCCAGGCCACACGCAGGCTCACTTCACGCACCCGCCCCGCCCCCAGCGCGCAGGCGCAACTCGCACCTCCCTCCGTGCGCAGGCGCATCCTACTTCGGCGCCCAGAGTGGTTTGCGCCCCAGGCTGCCGCCCGCCCGCCCGCCCGCCCGCGCACTGACAGGCCGACTAGGACGTGGGTGGGAAGAACTTTATTCGACTTGACTTCCAGCCTTGGCCACGCAGGCCCTGCCCGCCCTGGGCCCGCGTCACGGGGCGCCCCCGCCTCCCTCCTCGTCGTCTTCCACGTCGAGCCCCGGGATGCCGCGGATCTGGCGCTGCAGGGCCCCGCCGAGGAGGGGCTCGCCTTCCTCCTCCTCCTCCTCCGGGGGCGGCGGCGGCGGCGGCGACGCGGCGCCAGGGGTCGGCTCCGGGGGCACCGGGGGCTGCGCCGGCGCGGCCTCTGCGTCGCCCGGCGTCCCTTCGGCCTCGTCCTGCTCTCGGTCCTCCTCGGGGCTGTCAGTGAAGGGGTTCTCGCCCTGCGGGGAGCGCGGGCAGTGAGGCGGGGCCCGGGGCCGCGGCGGGGCGCGGCCGGGCAGCGCCTTACCTTCAGGTAGCGCTCCAGCTTCTTGCTGATGAGCTTGTTGTTGAGGATGCTGCGGGCCACCATGAGCGAGGACTTCTTGGACTGCTCCATCATGAGCTGCGGGCAGGGCGGGCAGGGCTGGAGACGCTGTCCGGGCGCCTGCCCGCCCGCTCTGCGCTGCCCCACTCTGCCTGGCCGTCATACTTACTGGGATCAAGGGTCACCTATAGAGCTCGGCCCTGACTTGCAGGAATCACACAGAAGCTTTCTAACCCGCGCGTGCACAACCCACACAACGAGGAGCCACAGGTCCCGATCCGCGCAGAGGCCTTTAGCATCGACAGAGCAGAAAGCCAGGAACACCCACGTCCAAGGGCAGTGAGCTCCAGCGACCATAACCCACAGGGTTCCAGGCTTGAAGAGCTAAATGCGGTGGGAGCCGCAGCGCAGCGCAGTGCGTGAGGCCACTCATGCCACGTTGCAGAGCCTGGGGTCGTGCTAACGCACCTGGGAGGCAGAGACCATGGCCCACCACCCACCAGGAGGCCCAGGTGCATCTCTAGGCTCTTGGTTTTGGCCTGGCCTCGCCCTGGCTGCTGCAGGTCCCTGAGGAGTGAACCACTGGATACAAGTTCCCTCTTTTTCCTGTCTCTCCCTGTCTCTGTCACACGGCCTTTCACATAAATTAAAAAAAAAAAAAAAAAAGTAAAAATTTGTTTCAACTCCTTTCCAGAACTTATCCTAAGTTTAAGAACTGAAAACATGGGCCGGCGCTGTGGTGTAGCAGGTTAAACCTTCGCCTGTGATGCCAGCATCCCATATGGGCACCAGTTCGAGACCCAGCTAATCCACTTCTAACCCAGCTCTCTGCTACGGCCTGGGAAAGTAGCAGAAGATGGCCCAAGTGCTGGGGCCCCTGCACCCATGTGGGAGATCCAGAAGCAGCTCCTGGCTCCTGGCTTCAGCCTGGCCCAGCCCTGACTGTTCTGGTCAATTGGGAGTGAATCAGCAGATGGAACATCTGTCTCTCCTCTCTCTGTAACTCTGCCTTTTACATAAACAAAATAAATAGATGAATAAACCTTTAAACAGAACTGAAAACATGGAGCCACTGCCTACAATGCTGGCATCCCAAATGAGTAATGGTTCAAGTCCCCGCTGCTCCACTTCTGATCCAGGTCCCCGCTAATGCGCCTGGGGAAAGCAGCAGGACATAGCCCAAGTCCTTGGGTCACTGCCATTTACGTAGAGGCCCAGATGGGAGTTCCAGGCTCCTGGCTTTGGCCTGGCCCAGCCCCAGTTCTTGTGGCCATTTTTGGGGAATAAACCAGCAGATGGAAGCACTCTCTCACCCGCTCTTTGTCACTCTTGTCAAATGAATAGGTCTAAAGAAAAAAAAAATTCGGGAAATGCATACACAATAGTTATATAGTGATGAAAAACTGGAAAGCACTGGAATGTTCTTTGGTGGAGGAAATGATTACATCAGACACTCAAAAGCACACAGAGCAAGCCCCTAAAATCGGGCTCATGTGTCCACTGGCATAAGAAAGGTGCGTGACTGGGCAGTGGTTGCGACTTGCCCCTAGTGGCTCTGGAAGGATGCACACTGACCCGTGTCATTTCCTCTGTGGTTGGGAGTTCAGGCACATCTCACTGTCATCACCAGAAAGCCAGGGGCAGAACGGGAACGAGGGAACTAGAGCACACACCGCTTCCAGGACCCCTACAGAGCCCTAGCCAGCTCTATGGACATCTCAAAAAGCCACAAATTGGGCTGCTGCACCCCCTACTCCCTTTTTCTAGGTGCGTGTGTCTTCTGCTACATGGGGAGAAGATGGACAACCCTTTTACATGCTGCTAAGAGGGCACCATCACAAGGTCCTTCCTTGAGGCTCCTCCCCCTTCTGGGCACCCAGATGGACACACTGCAACCTGTCCCCAAAGATGTTTCCAAACAACATCTCCAGAATAAACCTAGACATGGACCTCCCTGCTAGTGCTTTCAGTTCTAACCCAACTGGCCCCCCCGTAAAGGGACAGTCACTGCCAGAACATCACAAATGGTGCTGCTTCTGAAACCTCTATTGAAACTGATCGGTCCTCCTGCCTGTCAGCACTGGATTTTACCACTGCTGGGTATTTCTGCTCTCACGTAAGAATGGAAAAAAAAAAAAAAAAAAAAGAGGGGGAGGAATACTTGCAGCAGTGCTCCAGCAAAGCTGAGTTATCTGACAGGCCTGCTGGGTCGCCTTGCTCAGCGTTTCCAGGTCAACTCCTTGGTGGCCTCTGGACTTACTTCCTGGCTTGCCCAGGAAGGATTCCTTTAACCTCAAGGCAAACAAACCTAAACTGTTTCTGATCTTTTACTTTTTCACGCTAGAATTTTCTAGAGTTTAACAGTTGACATGAGGCAGGGGTCCCACTTTGTTTTGTGGAAATTACTATTAACCATTATTTCCTACTGAATTGGTATATAAGGTGAATGCTCCCTTATTGGTAACTCCGAAATTCAAAAGGCTCCAGAAGCAAACGTTTCCCCCTAAACTCAGTTGGTGGCAAAACGTGAGCTGAGGTCACATTTTGTGTCATCTCTCTTCATCCCACTTGTACCAGTCACCTGCGGAATGACTGATGTCCGGCTGCCAGGCACTTTCCTAGACCCTGCTGGCAGGGTCACAGGTCATACCATACTGTCTTTATACTAACCATAAGGAACACTAAATTCTACAACATACCAGGATCCTTGGCTGCTCTCTGTTCTGGGCCACTGTCCTACTACTCTGCCAGGATCCCTTTTTTGCTTTTAACTGCAGTAGTATTTTAATAAGTAAAGCAAGCCCCTGAATTCACTAATGCCCTCTGTCTAATCCTGGCTATTGTTAGACTTAATCCTATCTATATTTTCTGGAATCCTATCTCTTACCAAACTCTTAATTCTAAGACATTTTGCTGGAACCACTCAGCTTTTCTAAAAGCACAATCATCTTCATTGCACAAAGCTCTCATTTCTAGTATTTTTTTATCCAAAATGTTGCTGGATTTCTCACTGAACCAGAAATAAAACTCTACGTACAATGTCTTATACACAGTCACTATATCAATTACTTAGTGCTTTTATAATTTCAATAGTAAACAAATCTACAGTTTCATCTTGAGGGAGTCTTCATGAGGTTTTTGGAGACTAAGGAACAAGGCCTCGGAAACACCAACTAGGGACTCCCTGCTGTGAAGGCAGGCAGAGGTGCACCTCAGAGCCACTCCACAGCGCAACTGACGGAAAAGCTACTCACAACCAACCAGTTGGGGTTTTGGAAAGGTTCCTAAGGACACGGCAGCAAGGGAAGAAACATGGAACGGGGGAAAAGTTACCAAGGCCCAGGAGAGCAGGCTGGGACGTCTGCAACGTGACCTACTACTTGCTACTACCAGCTGAGCATGATGGACACCCCACTCCAGACTGCAGCCCACACTGCTCAGCCGCTGAGGCTTGGTTCTGAGCAAGCACAAGGTGAGAGGTGACAGCTCCTGTTCTTCCACCCAGGCCCTGTGCATGGCGTGGAGGCTTGACCTTGGGCTTGGCCTGTTCATCAGGAAGAGGTGCCCCACCAGCACCTAAAGCAGCAGTCACTCAGAGAAAAGAACTATACTATCCCGGCCCCCAGCGCCTTGGCTCTCAGATTTTGCCCAGGGGAGAGCCTGGCAGGTCACCATGAGTGTTCGGTCTCTTCCCAAAGGAACTGACTTCCTTGGCTGGGGAGTGAGGGGAGGTCCCAGCGCTGTGGACTCTCAACACAACGGAGAAAGGAATTCAGAAGAGACCCGGTAGATTTAACAGGGACGTCATCTGAATCACAGACCAGTTAAGTGCCAGAGAGTTTGAGTAAGACAGCTAAGAATCGCCTCACAAGAGTTGGAATAAATCTCAATCATCTCAGAAATGATCCTTGTACAGAAGCCCACGTTATGCAACCAGCTGGCCATCAGTGGAGTTTTACCAGTTCAGTGTGAGCTGGGAAGACACTGTCAGAAAGAGCCCTGCCCACACCACTGTAGTCCAGGGTGACTGTGCACCTGCCCACGGCTTCCTCTTCCAAGGTACAGCGCTGTACGCTGTGGGGGCAAGAGGGCCCTCATCCAAAGAACGTGGCAGTCACTTCACAGTAGACAAGCAGACACTGCAAGACCAGCACCAGGAGTTGCCAGGATATACAAAACATTACAAGACATCCAAAGGAGACTCTGATCCACATGTAGGAAAAAAGGCCAACAGAAAACGCCTGTGACAGCACCCAGATGTCAGCTTTACAGACTGCAAGGTCACAACTGCTACTGTGTTTCAAAGAACAAATGCCTGAAGAGGCAGAAGGCACAACTGCACTGTCAACAGAAGACATCAGCAGAGATAAAATTCACACAAAGCAATCAGGCTGGCACCGTGATAAAGCCAAAGCCGCCACCTGTGACACCAGCATCCCATATGGGCGCTGGTTCGGGTCCCAGCTCCTCTACTTCTGATCCATCTCCCTGCTAGTGGCCTGGGAAAAGCAGTGGAGGATGGTCCAAATGTGCTCAGGCCCCTGCCACCCATGTGGGAGACTGGGAATAAGCTCCTGGCTTTTTCGGGTGGTTGTGGCCATCTGGGAAAAGATAGAAGATATCTCTCTCTCTCGATGTCTGTCTCTCTGTCTCTCTGTCTCTCTGTCTCTCTCTCTCTCTATATATAACTCTTTAAAATCAATCCACCTTGGCCGGCGCCGTGGCTCAACAGGCTAATCCTCCACCTTGCGGCGCCAGCACACTGGGTTCTAGTCCCAGTCGGGGCGCCGGATTCTGTCCCGGTTGCCCCTCTTCCAGGCCAGCTCTCTGCTGTGGCCCGGGAGTGCCGTAGAGGATGGCCCAAGTGCTTGGGCCCTGCACCCCATGGGAGACCAGGAAAAGCACCTGGCACCTGGCTCCTGTCATCGGATGAGCGCAGCGCGCCAGCCGCGGCGGCCATTGGAGGGTGAACCAACGGCAAAGGAAGACCTTTCTCTCTGTCTCTTTCTCTCACTGTCCACTCTGCCTGTCAAAAATTAAAAAAAAAAAAAAATAAAATCAATCCACCTTTAAAAAAGAAAGAAAGAAAACAAATCTAGTAAGTGAAAGGCAGAGTGCAGACATCAATCACGTGACCTGAACACAGAAACACAATGCATGGGACACCAGTATGCAACCCAACATGTACATGACACCTGATGATAACAGGGGAAGAAATATCTGAACACGAACAGATGTTTGCTAAGAGCTTCCCACATCAAAGACATTCAATGAACCACAAGGGGAATCAGCACAAAGAGATCCAAGAAAAGATGTAACATAATAAAACACCACAAGTCAAAGACAAGGGGGAAATCTTGAAAGCAGCAAGAGAAAAACACATCATCACTCTTAGCAGGGACCCCCAGTAAAGTTAAAAGCTGATTTCTTATCAGAAACAAGACTAAAAAGCAGTCGGACAATAGATTTAAAATGCACAAGGAAAACAAATTTTAAAAAACCCTGTTAACCAAGAATCCCATACCCAGCAAAGAAAAGGCAAGACAGACATTCCAAGGTAAACAAACTGAGAGACTAAGCCGAGGTAGATCTGTATTGTAGGAAATACTAGAGATTTTTCAGTCTGAAAGCACATAAACCTCAGAACAAAGTGCAAATCCCATCAAAAGAATGGTGAAGATGATTACGTAATAAGACGTTATAAACTCTTGTTCCTTTTTCTTTCTTCTCAAGGGATTTAAAAATCCATTTACATAAAACTACCTCAACTTTTTAAATTACAACACACAGAAATGTAACATGGTTGATAATAACAGCTAAGGGGCCGGCACTGTGGCATAGAAGGTTAAGCCTCTGCCTGCAGTGCCAGCATCCCACATAGGCATCGGTTCGAATCCTGGCTGCTCCACTTCCGATCCAGCTCTCTGCTGTGGCCTGGGAAAGCAGTGGAAGATGGCCCAAGTCCTTGGGCCCCTGCACCCATGTGAGAGACCTCGGAGAAGCTTGTGGATCCTGACTCTGGATCAACCTGGACCATTTGGGGAGTGAACCAGTGAACCAGTGAACCTCTCTTTCAAATAAATAAACTCTTTCAAAATAAATAAAAATTAAAAAAAATGAAAAAGTGGTGATAGTGACAGTTCAAAGGAGGCTGGGGGGTGGGGAGCAAAGCCATACTGGACAAAAGAAATGACTACAGATGGTAACTCGAGTCCATCAGAACAAAGAGAACCAGCAGCAGGCAGCAGAAGGCTAAGGCAAGTGAAACAGAAGCTTGACAGATATAAACGCTTTCCCTCCTTCCCCCAGGTCTTCAGAAGACCTAGTTTTGCAAAGTAATAATGTTAACAATGTATATATATGCGGCCTATGTATGGCAACAATAACACAGACAAACTGATGTGAATACTTAATGTAGGAAGGAGGTACTCTCATTGGAATTGCCATTCTGTCTGAGGCAGACTTGAAGTTCCTAGATACATAAAAGTTAAGTCTACAGAAACCATGGAGGAAGTAACACCAAAAAAATGCAGTAAAAGCTCCGCTCCGCTTGGGACCTCTGCCACCCATGGGCAAGTGCCTGGCAGTTTTGCTTCACTGCTGCAGACATTTGGGGAGCAAACTGGCAGATGGGAGCTCCTCTCCCTGTCTCTCAAACTAGAAAAAAAAAAAAAAAAAAGCCACAAGGTCAAATGAAATGCTGTCCGTTGAGGACACACTTCGGATTCCAAGACACCAATAAATGGGAGTAAAAGGATCGAAAACAGGCAGACACCAACCCTGAGGGAGCTGAACTGGGGATGGGTTTCTGGTGCAGAGGGTAAGCTGCTGCTTGGGACTCCTAAATCCCCTATCAACTGTTTGGGACAGGTGTTGTGGCATACAGGATGAGGCCATCACTTGGGACATCTTAGATCACGATTTGAGGCTCTGTTACTCCAATTGTTTTTATTTTTTTAAGATTTATTTATGTACTTCAAAGGCAGAGTTACAGAGAATGAGAGACAGGTCTTCCATCCACTGGTTCACTCCCCAGATGGCTGCAACAGCCAAAGCTGGATCAGTCAGAAGCCTGGAACCAGGAGCTTCATCCAGGTCTCCCACAGGGGTGCAGGGGTCCAAGCACTATCCCAGGAGCACTCACAGGGAGCTGGATGGGAGGTGGAGGACCCAAACTGGCAGCCACATGGGATGCTGGTGGTGCAGTAGCTTTACTTACTGTGCTGCAGCGCCAGTCTGTTAACTCCGTTACTCCACTTCTGATCCAGTTTCCTGCTAATGCATCCAGGGAGACAGCACATGCTGACTCAAATGCTTGGGCCCCTGCCACCCATGTGGGAGACGCTGATGGAGTTCTAGGCTCCAGGCTTCAGGCTGGCCCAACCCTAGCTATTGTAGGGATTTGGGGAGTGAACTGCTGAATGGCAGATCTCTTTTTCTCTGTCACTCTGCCTTTCAGGCAAGTGAAAATAAACACAAAACATTTTAAAAGTGCCTGGGTTTGAGTCCCAGATCCAACCTCCTGGAAATGTGAATGTGCACCAAGGGCAGGAGCAAGATGGCTCAAGTACGTGGGCTCCTGCCACTCAGCTGGGAGACCTGGATTAAGCCTTTTTTTTTTTTTTTGAAGATCTATATTATTTATTTGAAAGGCATAGTTATAGAGAGAGGTAGAGACAGAGAGGCCTTCCATCCGCTGGTTCACTCCCCAGATGGCCGCAACAGCCAGAGCTGAGCCAATCTAAAGCCAGGAGCCAGGAGCTTCTTCCGGGTCTCCCATGTGGGTGCAAGGGCCCAAGCACTTGGGCCATCTTCCACTGCTTTCCCAGGTGCATTAGCAGAGAGCTGGATCAGAAGAGGAGCAATCAGGACTCGAACCAGCACCTTATGGGATGCCTGTGCTGCAGGCCAGGGCTTTAACACACTGGATTGTGTTCAAGTTCCTAGTTTCAGTCTGACTAGGACTTGGCTATTATGGGCATTTGAGGAGTGAACCAGAAAATGGAAGATCTCTATTTTTCAAATTAATAAAAAAGTTTTAAATTTGTATTAGAAAAAAGGTGCAGTGGATAAAGCTGCCATCTGCAGTGCCAACATCCTATATGGGTTCTGGTTGAAGTCCCGGCTGCTCCATTTTCAATCCAGCTTTCTGCTAATTCACCAGGGAAGTCAGCAGAAGATGGCTCAAGTGCTTATGCCCCTGCACCTACGTGGGAGACCCACAGGAAGCTCCTGGCTCCTGGTTGAAGCCTAGCCCCGCCCTGGCCATTGCAGCCAACTAGGGACTGAACCAGTGGATGGAAGACATTCTCTCTAACTCTCTCTCCCTGTAACTCTGCCTTTCAAATAAATGAATAAATCTTTGGAAAAAAAAATAAAATAAAATAAAGGGGGAAAGCTGAATTGGATAGTCTAGTATCAAACAAAAAAGACTAACACAAAAAAATAGCAGTAAAGGCCGGCGCCGTGGCTCAATAGGCCAATCCTCCGCCTTGCGGCGCCGGCACACCGGGTTCTAGTCCCAGTCAGGGTGCCGGATTCTGTCCTGGTTGCCCCTCTTCCAGGCCAGCTCTCTGCTGTGGCCCGGGAGGGCAGTGGAGGATGGCCCAAGTGCTTGGGCCCTGCACCCCATGGGAGACCAGGAGAAGCACCTGGCTCCTGCCTTCGGATCAGCCCGCTGCACCGGCTGCAGCGCGCAGTGGCCATTGGAGGGTGAACCAACAGCAAAAGGAAGACCTTTCTCTCTGTCTCTCTCTCTCACTGTCCACTCTGTCAAAAAAAAAAAAAAAAAAAAAGGCAGTAAGAAAGAGACATGGGGCTGACGCTGTGGTGTAGCGGGTAATGCGGCCGCCTGCAGTGCCAGCATTCCATGTGGGCACCAGTTCACATCCTGCATGCTTCTCTTCTAATCCAGCTCTCTGCTATGGCCTGGGAAAGCAGTAGAAGATGGCCCAAGTGCTTGGTCTCTGCACCTGTATGGGAGACCTGGAAGAAGTTCCTGGTTCCTGGCTACACATCGGCGCAGCTCTGGCCATTGTGGCCATTTGGGGAGTGAACTAGCAGGTGGAAGACCTCCCCCCACAACTCCACCTCTCAAATAAATAAATAATCTTTAAAAGGAGAGATTTAAAAATGATAAAAGGGTCAATCTAGCAGGAGGATCTAGCAATTCTAAGTATATACCCACCTAACAACAGAACATCAAAATACATGAAAAGGAACACTGACTGAAACAGAATTCAACAATCCCACATTCAGTAACAGATAGCACAACTTAGCAGAAGACCAACAAGGAGACAAAGGCTTGAACAGCAGCACAAGCCACTGGGCACGAGATCTACTCCCTGCCAACAGCAGAATACACATTCTTCTCAATTGCACAAGAATGTTTTCTAGGATGGACCATATATGCCAGGCCATAAAATACACTTCAGGAAAAAGGGACCAGAATAATTTGTTTTCCAATCACATGGAATAAAATTACAAATTAGGGAGTAGGAGCTGTGGCACAGTGGGTTAAACTGCTGCCTGCAGCGTCCCACATGGACGCCACTTCCAATCCAGTCCCCTGTCAATGTGTCTGGGAAACCATTGGAAGATGGCCTGGGTGTTTGAGCCCCTGCTACACATGTGGAAGATCTGGATGGAGTTCCAGGCTCTTGACTTAGGCCTGGCCCAGCTCTGGCTGTGGTAGTCATTTACAGAGTGAACCAGCACATGGATCTCTCTTCCTCTCTAACACTGCTTTCAAATAAATTTATAAAAAAAAAAAAAAAGAAAAGAAAGAAATGAGAAAAATGGGAAGGAGAACAGCAAACTAAACCTGAAAGCAAGGAGAAGGAAAAAATAAGGATCAGAACAGAAATTAATGAAATAGAGAATAGAAAAAGAAAAAAAGTCAACGAAACCACAAGTTTGTATTCTTAAAAGTCAAAATATCGACAAGCTCTGAGCAAGAATGACGCCAACATGCGGCTGGCATTGTGGCACAGCCAGCCAATCTGCCATCTGCGATGCCAACATCTATGGGTGCAGATTTGAGTGCCGGCTGTTGCATTTCCAATCCAGCTCTCTGCTAATGTGCATGGGGACGCAGTGCCAGACAGCCCAAGTGCCTGGGGCCCTGCACCTACGCAGGGGACCTGGAAGCAGCTTTGGCTCAGCCCAGCCCTGGCAACTATGGTCATTTGGGGAGTAAACCATTGGACAGAAGATCTCTCTCTCTTTGCCTTTCCTTATCTCTCTCTCTATAACTCTGTTTTTC
The DNA here is from genome assembly GCA_949820135.1 of Sylvilagus floridanus. Classification (NCBI taxonomy): domain Eukaryota; kingdom Metazoa; phylum Chordata; class Mammalia; order Lagomorpha; family Leporidae; genus Sylvilagus; species Sylvilagus floridanus. The sequence goes on along the minus strand of OX463233.1, from coordinate 105,884,221 downwards.
AAATCAGTAAATCTTTATAAAGAAAAAAGACCAAGGGAAAAAATAGACTCAAATGAGGTAAGAAAGAGGGGATACCACTACCAACCTTGTGGAAATGAGAGGTTATAAAGGAACATTGTAAACAAGCACATGGGGAAAGAGTAGAAAGTTTATACAAACTACGGAAACTGACTCACACAGAAATATACACCCTGAACATACCTGTAAGGAGTACTGGTTGAAGCAGAAATAACAAAGCTACCTACAAAGAAAAACCCAGGCCCCAGGCAGTTTCACAGGAGATTCTAAAGCCAGAAGAGGAGGAAAACTTCCAAACTAATTCTATGAGGCCAGTATCAACCCGATACCGAAACCACACGCAAGAAAAAAAGAAAAGAAAAAAAGCTTGCACTAATGTGATATATAAAGGGAATTCTGACCTGGTAGGATATATCCTACTTAATATGACATATACCAGAAGGATAAAACAAAAACACTGTGAACATCTCGACAGATGCAGAAAAAGCATTTGGCAAAATCCACCACCCTTTTGCAACAGCAACTCTACCAAAAAGGAACAGAAGAGAACTTCAACTCGATCAAAGACAGCTAAGAAAAACTCAGAGTTAACAATACTGTTAATAGTAAAAGATCAGAAACGAGGTGAGGACATTCATTCTCACTTCCATTCAACATTGTACTGGAGGTTCTGGACAGGGCAATCAAGTAAGAAATAAAACTATTTGTAGTTGAGTCATCTTGCACACAGAACATCTTAAGAAATTCACTAAAAATCTATCAAAATATAAGCAGAAATAGTTTAAATACTACTAAAATGACTTATTAAAAATTATTAGTTTAGTAAGGTAGTAAGACACAGAAGTCACTAGTATTTCTACAAAAATGCAAAGAATAATCCAAAAATGTTATTAAGAAAACAATTCCAGGGCCGGCACTGTGGCACAGTGGGTTAAGCCTCCGCCTGCAGTGCTGGCATCCCATATGGGCAGTGGTTGTGTCCTGGCTACTCCTCTTCTGATTCAGCTCTCTGCTAATGCTCCTGGGAAAGCAGCAGAAGATGGTCCAAGTGTTTGAGCCCCTGCACCCACATGAGAGACCCAGAGGAAGCTCCTGGCTTCTGTCTGGCCCAGCCTTTGCGGCCATTTGGGAAGTAAACAAGTGGACTGAAGACTTTTCTCTCTGCCTCTTCCTCTCTCCATCTCTGTAATTCTTTCAAATACAAATCTTATAAAAAAATTCCACTTATTTTTATTCTTTAAACAAACGTACATCTTTAAATTTAAAAAAAAAAAAGTGCAAAACGTAATACTCTGCAAACTACAAAATGCTGCCAAAAGAAATTAAAAACCTTGGGGCCGGCTCTGTGGTGCAGTGGGTTAAAGCCTTGGCCTGAAGTCCCAGCATTTTACACGGGCGCCGGTTCTAGTCCTGGCTACTCCTCTTCTGATCCAGCTCTCTGCTATGGCCTGGGAAGGCAGTGGAAGAATACCCAAGTCCTTGGGCCCTTGCATCCACATGGGAGACTCAGAAGTAGCTCCTGGCTCCAGGCTTTGGATCGGTGCAGCTCCAGCCATTGCGGTCATCTGGGGAGTGACACAGCGGATGGAAGACCTCTCTGTCTCTACCTCTCTTTGTAACTGTCTTTAAGATAAATAAAATAAATCTTAAAAAAAAAAAAAAAAAGGAAATTAAAGACCTAAAAATAGATCCTGTATTAATGGTGTAGAAGGCTAAATACTGGCCGGTGCCACGGCTCAATAGGCTAATCCTCCACCTTGTGGTGCTGGCACACCGGGTTCTAGTCCCGGTCGGGGCACCAGATTCTGTCCCAGTTGCCCCTCTTCCAGGCCAGCTCTCTGCTGTGGCCCGGGAATGCAGTAGAGGATGGCCCAAGTGCTTAGGCCTTGCACCCCATGGGAGACCAGGAAAAGCACCTGGCTCCTGGCTTTGGATCAGCGCGGTACACCGGCCGCGGCGGCCATTGGAGGGTGAACCAACGGCAAAGGAAGACCTTTCTCTCTGTCTCTCTCTGTCCACTCTGTCAAAAAAAAAAAAAAAAAAAGAAGGCTCAATATTGTCAGCAGGGCAATTATTTCTAAAACTGATGTAGAAACTGAATGTAAATCTACCAGCTGGATTCTTTGGAGAAACTAACAAGTTGATCCAAAACTCACATGGAAACTGAAGGGTTGACTAAAACAACCTTAAAAGGAACAATGGGCGCTCGCGCCAATATCCAATACGGACGCAGGCTCACGTTCAGGCTGCCCTACTTCCTATCCAGCTCCCTGCTAGTGTGCCTGGGAAGGCAGCAAAGGATGGCCCCCAAGTTCTTGGGTTCCTGCACCTATGTGGCAGACCTGGATCTGTCCCAGTCCCTTTTACTGTGGCCATTTGGGAAGTAAACCAGTGGATGGAAGAGCGCTCACTTGCTCGCTCACTCTCTCTCTCTAACTCTGCCTTTCAAAAAAAATAAAATAAATCTTGGGGAAAAAAATTAGAGGTCTCAGTTTCTGATTTCAAATCTTATTACAAAGATACAGCACCAACTGGCATAAAGATAGCTCAGAATAAAACCAGGTAGCTCTAGTCAACTCTTTTTTTCTCTTTTAAATATTTATTTATTTGAAAGGTAGAGTGACAGAAGAGATCTTCCATCTGCTAATTCAGTTCATTTCTCAAACGTCTCAACCATCAGGGCTAGCCCAGACTGAAGCCAGGAGCTGGGAGCTCCATCCAGGTCTCCAACGTGCGTGGTAGGAACAAGTCCTCATCCACTGCCTCCCAGGCGCATTAGCAGGAAGCTGGATGGGAATACAGACTACTCGGGACTTGAACCAGCCACTCATATGGGATGTGGGTGTCCCTAGAGGTGGCAGCTCAACCCGCTGCACCACTTGCCTCTCCCTTTCTTTCAGCAACCAGTCAAGATCATTCAATAGGAAAAGTGACCTCTCGTTTCCCTTTCAAATGATGCTGGGACAACTGGCTATCCACATGCAAAAAAATTAATGACCTAACTGTAAAACTTAACCACACACAATTCTCGGAAGAGAACAGAGGGAAACCATCACCACCTGGAATTTATCAGTGGATTTTTAGATGACACTCAAAATTATTTTTTAATGAAAGAGGGGGGTATTTGGCACAGTGGTTAAGTCACTGCTTGGGATGCCCACATCCCAGATGGGACTGCTTGGTTCAAGTCTTGGCTAATCCCCTTTCAATCAAGCTCCCTGCTAACTTGTGTCCTGACAGCCAACAGGTACAAGTACATGGGTCTCTGTGAACACGTGGAAGACCTGGATGAGGTCCAAGCTCCTGGCTATGGCCTGGTTTAATTCTGGCTAATGAAGGTTTTGAGGAGTGAATCAATGGATGGACGATCTCTCTGTCAGTTTTTTGCCTCTATCTCTCTGCCTTTCAAATAAAGTGAAAATAAATGAAGTAACCAAGTGCAAGAGAAAATATTTGGAAATTACAGCAAAAAAGGGATTTGTATTTAAATATATAAAGAACTGTTATCATTAAAAAAGACCACACAATTTTGAAATGAGCAAAGAATTTGAACAGACATTTCTCAAAAGACAGAAATAAACAAACAAGCTGATAAGAAGACGCTCATTCATCAGGGAAATGCAAATCAAAATGAGCGACCATTGCCACTGAGAAGGTGTGAACATGAGTGAGATGGTGACAAGTGCTGGTGAGGACGTGGAGATAATTAGCACGGTCATACACTGCTGATGGGAATGTGAAATGGGATAGTCACTTTGGAAAACAGTCTGGAAGCTCCTCAAAAAGCTCAACAGTTACCATTGATCCAGACATGCCATCTCTAGATATGCACAAGAGAAACAAGAACATATGTCCACATAAAAGCCTGCACAGGAATGTTCCTGAAAGCATCACTCCCAACCGCCAAAAGGTGGAAGCAACCCAAATACCCAAATAGATGAACACGGAAGCCTATAAAGGGATGAAGCTCTGCTACATGCTATTAACATGGATCAATCATGAAACATTAGCGAAAGAAGACAATCACAGAAGACTGCCTTTTACATGATTCTGTTTATATGCAATGAACCGAACAGGAAAATACAAACAGATATGGAAGATTAGTAGTTGCTTTAAGATTGAGGGAGGATGGAAGATTGTTTGGGGGTAAGGGTAAAACCTAAAAGAGTATGAGTTTCTTTCTGAAGTGATAAAAATGTTCTGAATAGGGATGTGGCACAGTGGGTTAAAGCCCCTGCCTGCAATGCTGGCATCCCATATGTGTGCCAGTTCCAGTCCTGGCTGCTCCACTTCCGACTGAACTCCCTGCTGTGGCCTAAGAAGACAGTAGAAGATGGCCCAAGTCCTTGGGCCCCTGCACCCACGAGCGAGTCCTGGAAGAAGCTCCAGGCTCCTGGCTTCAGATTGGCCCAGCTCTAGGCATTGTAGCCTTGTGGGGAGTGAACCAAGAAATGAAAGACCTCCCTCTCTCTGGCTCTACCTCCCTATGTAACTCTGTTTTTCAAATAAATAAAATAAATCTTTTTTTTTTTTTTTTGACTGGCAGAGTAGACAGTGAGAAAGAGAGACAGAGAAAAGGTCTTCCTTTGCTGTTGGTTCACCCTCCAATGGCCGCCACGCACTGCAGCCAGGTGCTTCTCCTGGTCTCCTATGGGGTGCAGGGCCCAAGGGAGACCTTGGGCCATCCTCCACTGCACTCCTGGGCCACAGCAGAGAGCTGGCCTGGAAGAGGGGCAACTGGGACAGAATCCAGCACCCCGACTGGGACTAGAACCCGGTGTGCCAGTGCCGCAGGCAGAGATTAGCCTATTGAGCCGCGGCGCCGGCCAATAAATCTTTATAAAAGCTGGTACATATTGTGTCTTAATTCTATTACAAATATATCAACTCACTTGGAAAAGCCAAACATACTCCTTGTTCCAGTGCTACAACTGAGACATTAATTCAAAATAAAAACAGAGCAGTTTCATGGTTTGTCCATTAGTTTTTCACTCAGGCTGAGGAAACTCTGAGAACTGATAATGCAGTCTTAAAAATGCAATGAGGCCGGCGCCGTGGCTCAACAGGCTAATCCTCCGCCTTGCGGCGCCGGCACACGGGGTTCTAGTCCCGGTCGGGGCACCGGATTCTGTCCCGGTTGCCCCTCTTCCAGGCCAGCCCTCTGCTGTGGCCCGGGAGTGCAGTGGAGGATAGCCCAGGTGCTTGGGCCCTGCACCCCATGGGGAGACCAGGAAAAGCACCTAGCTCCTGGCTCCTGCCATCGGACGAGCGCGGTGCGCCGGCCGCAGCGCGCCGACCGCGGCGGCCATTGGAGGGTGAACCAACGGCAAAAGGAAGACCTTTCTCTCTGTCTCTCTCTCACTGTCCACTCTGCCTGTAAAAAAAAAAAAAAAAAAAAAAAAAAAAAAAAAAAAGCAATGAAAACTGAAAAACGTGAACCCTCTGCTATCTTCTTTCTGGTTTCTAAGTACACTTACTTCCAGGAAACAATCTTAAATACACTCTGATTTTTCATGGATTTGGAAAATCGGTTATTTTATTACCAGGTTTTGTTTTCCTAGAAAAAGTATTAACAGTTGGAAACACTTTAAAAAGTACTTTCACATCTGCAATAAGTATTTTAACATTTAAGAAAAAAGTTTTATAATTGTGGTGATGGTTGCAAAACTCTTAATATACTCAACACTTGAACTGTCATCTTAAATGGGTAAATGGTATGTGAATTATATCTCAGAAAACCTCTCCCAAAAATAATAATTAGAAGTTTTCTATTCATTTCTACTGTATGGAATTTAAAACAAAATACAGAATTAAATACATTCAAGTTATCTGTATAAACCAACTCCTTGTAGCAACTTCTAAGGAGCCTTCCTCACCCTTACAGATCTCTCCATGGTTACTAGTTGCTGTTTTTGTTTTACTTCTTTGAGGGTCAATCTTGCATTTCTACTTTGCTAGCAATTACTCATTTCTCCTAGATTTTCCAGAAGTTTTACTAATGTCATCGTGCTCTATCCCCACAGATTCCTCTTCCCTGCTGTCTCTCAGCTCACAGCCCAGGAACCTGCTTGGCAACACCCACTTGGCCTTGCTGCTGTTAAGGCCAGTGGACTTGTATTGCCTGGCTACTTGGTGGCATTTCCCAGTCCTCACTCTGTGCCCAAGCCCAACCTCTAACCCTGGCCCCCTGAGAATCACGACACTGAGAAAGACCAGAGATGAAGTGCCGAGCACAGAAAAAGGCTACAGGCCCCTGGGGTGCTGTCATTGCTCCTAAATCCTACTGGCCTCTTCTAAAATGATGACAGCCAAACCTGTCTTTGGCCAGAACTGGTCCTTGGGCTCTCAGACCTCTCCCTACTGCACAGCCCCCTCCAGCTTGTTCCACCAAGGAGCGTCAACTCTGGTGTCCAGTCCACGCCATGCGTTAGAGAGATGCCAGGAAACTAGACAAAACAGGTTCATTTTTTTCGCCAAAATGTCATTCTTTTCTTGACCAAACACTCCTTCCCCACACCCACAATCTGAACAGCACCAGTGTCCACTGGGTGGCCTGAGGAGAAACATGAGTCATCCCAGGCTCCTGTCCCCTCCTCCCACAGCACAGGCATTCCTGACACCATGGTCCCCAACCCCTCCACGGAGATGCTGAAGGCTCTAGCTCAACACCCATCAGCCTGCACCTGGAAACTTTGCGGCATAGGGAAGCACGCCCTCAGGACACGTGCCCCCTTTTCCAGCAACCCCTGTACCACGTACTCTGCCATCTGCCGCCTGCCGCTGCCCCCACACAGTGCACCTTGAGTGCTGTCTCCCAGGAAGGACTCTCACCTCCATCTCCCCCCTACCTGGCCCTGCTTCCTTGCCAGTCCCTGCAGAGGCCTCCGGCTAGCCCCGGGGTGGAGGGAGGCCCTGTGGCCACTCACCCTACGGTTCCGGTTGTGTTCCATGGTCTTCAGGTGCTTCTGGATGATGCCAAACTGCATGGGGATGAAGAGGTCACAGGCTGCACAGTGAGCCGCCTCCACTTTCTTCACAAAGTGCTCCATGGCGATTTCTGCAGGGGGAGAAGCAGGGACTCAGCACTGGTGACTAAGCCAGACCAGATGCTTCAGAAAAGAAACCAGACCAAGACCAAGGACGGGCATCTGGCCAACGGGTAGGACGCCGCACCCCCTATCAGAGTTCCTAGTTCTGCTCCCACTTCCAGCTTCCTGTTGATGGAGACCCTTGGAAACAGCAGGTGATGGCTCTAGTAGCCAGGTTCCTGCCATCCACATGCAAGGCATGGACTGAGTTTCTGGCTCCTGGCTTCAGCTTTGCCCTGCCCCTGCTATGGTGGGCACTTGCAGTGAACCAGTGACAGCTTGCTTTCTCTCTCTCCAACTCTTTGCCTCTCAAAAAAACAAAACAAAACAAAAACGAATAAAGACAAAAACAAAAACACAAACCCTCACAAATGAACAGCTCCTCGCCTCGCCTCACCACTTCCAATGGGCCTGCCACTATTCTCATGGACTCTCCCTGAGAAGCAAGCAGCAGGCTCTTGAGCCCTGCCTGGTGGGGGTGGGGCTGGGGCCTCCTCACCTTGGGTCAGGTCCTGGTCTCTGTAAATCTGCTGGATCAAACCATCAAGGTCCTCCACCGTTTTGCGGAGCTCCTCTGTCTTCTTGGTTTTGTTGGTGACATATTCCTGCCAGAGACACCGATGTTCATGGTGGTGGTGGTGGTGGTGGCTGTGCCCCTGGGGGGCCCCGAGAAACTCTGAACAGTTTGCTGTCCCAAGGCTCACCTGCAGGAAGTCGGCTGTCTGCTTAGGGAGCTTGGTGCCCACGTACTTAAAGTGCTCCTTGTGAAACTTGCTGTCAAGGTGGCTGGCCATCTCGTCCTCGTAGAAGGTACGGTATTTACAGAGAGAACACACAAACTGGATCCTGCCACAGGAGGAAAACAAGGGGCTGAGGCTGCACGGGTCCCAGGTCACAGTGCGGCCACCTCACCCAACCCAGCTGCAAGCCCTGGAACAGGCCTTGCTCACAGGCCTCTGAGGTGCGGGCCCAGCAGAGGGCCAGGCTGGGACCGGTGGGGCTGGGAGGAGAAAGGGACAGAGTCTGCAGGCTGCAGTTACTGCAGCGTAGGGGCCAGGGAGGAGCTCTTCCTTCCCACAGGCAGTAGGCGGACGCCTGAAGCAGCAGCTTGCCGCAACAGGCAAGGAGTCGCAGGAAGGTTGCCGGAGGGCCTCTACCAAGGCTGGCCAGGAGCCTGTGTGCATGGCCCAGCTGGGGACTGGAAGGAAGGATGCCCTGGCGTGAGCCAGGTGGCCCTGAGGCGCGGAGTGGAGCACGCAGTCCCGAGGCCGCGCCCGAAAAGGTGCTGCATCTTCCTTCTGGGGTCTGAGGGGCTCAAAGGCCCAGACCATCCTCTGCTCAGAACGCTTGGGGATAGTGTCGGGAGGGACGGGAGGCGAGCAGGCCTGGGCACCTGCCGCCTCATCTTCCTCTTCCGAGAAGAGACCAGTCTGAGCTGGAAAGAGGGCGCCCTGGAGCCACCCGGGCGAGGTGCTCTGTCTGGGCCTGGTGTCCACAGCAGAAGCCCGGGGTCTGGGGCCTGGGCTGGAGGAGGCCAGCCGCCGCCGAGACCTCGGGGCGGGTCCCTACCTCTGCCGCACGTCCTTATCTGGGCCACGGGGTCAGCTTTGTCTGGAGAGCCCAGGGGCCGGGCGCCGGCGAGGCTGAGGAAGGTCCAGCAAGAGCAAGAGTCTGAGGCGGAGGAGGAGGAGGCAAGCGCCAGTGCGGGAGCCCTGAAGGCAGACAGACCCGACCCCGGCGCGTGAAGGGCTCAGCCGCACACAGGCCCGGCCGGACAGGGCCAGCGGGCAGGGCACAGGGCAGGCCCAAGGCTGCCACAGCCCACAGGGGCCATCTCTCCTGGGCACGGCGGCGGCCTCGGCAGCTAGCTGGGGCGGCACAGGCGCCTTGGACCTTGAGTCTCTGATGAGCTGGCCCCCTCCCTCAGGGGCATCGGCCCCCAGTAACCTAGTGCCGGAGCTTCTGGGCAACGGTGCCGAGCAGGGTCGGATCTCAGGCCACAGTTGCCAGCGGTCGCCAGGCGGCCGCGGAGGGACAGGGGGACGAGCCAGGCCTTGGGAGCTGGGCCTGGCATGAAGCAGGGTCCATGCACGGCTGAGCAGGTGGCGGCTCCCAAGGGAGGCCAGAGGGCGGCGAGATGGCAGAGCTATGGCCCTGCTCTCCTGGAGGCAGCCCCAGAGTGAGGCAGAGCAGAGGGTGGAGGGAAGCCGGTTACCTTTCCACCATACGGTCTCGCTGCCGCTTTTTCTGCTTGTCTTGGCTCTTCTTGCCCGCCTGCAGCTTGCGCTTGGCCTGGCCGTTCTCATCCTGGGTGGTCAGGGCCCCTGTGGGAACAGAATGGCACAGTCACCAGCTCAGCTTTGCCAAGACAGGGCAGGTGCTGTGGCCTCTGGCTGAGTCACCCGCTGTCCACTCCAGGGGGTCCTTCTGAGAGCAGCTGCTGTCCACGCAAGGCCTCTGACCACAGGCAGGGCTGGGGACCCTGAGCAGGGCAGGGAGTGGGTCTGGCCTAGGACCGAGGAGAGGGGCACACGCGCTGACCCCTCCACTCTCCAGGACACCCCCACTCTCTGCAGAGTGGGCCACGGGGAGGCTGGAAGGCAAAGAGGGGCTGTCCCGGGGACACTGGCGGCGGGGTGCAGGGACGCCGCTCACATGGCCCTGCCCACCCCCCCACCGGGCACCGCGGCAACAGTGGGCTGAGGCTAGATTTACTGTTAGGTACCTGCTGGCGCTCATCACTCAGGTGGGGGGACACGGACTCCCAACAGGGGCTGGAGAGGCGCTAAGGGAGAGGACACGCAAACCAGAGCCATAAAAACCACACCAAGGGTCCCAGCTCAGACACCAGCCACGGGGGACTTGGAGTGGCACATTGCTGAGAGACGGAGGGCAGGGGGTAGGCCTGGGGCTCCCCACGCTTTGCTTACTGTCCCCACCTGAAGGCAAATCCAGTGTGCCAGGCAGGGGCCGCCTCCATCCACAGCCTGGGAAGAACAGTGCAGAGGGGCAGGGGAGGAAGTGCCCCTGCCAGCACATGCCCAGCCCTGCCAGGGAGTCCCTAGCAGGCCGCGTCTCTGCCACAACCCTGCCCTTGGCAGGATAACCCCGCCCCCGACTGTGAGCCGCTGGAAGAGCCGGCGCAGCAGCAGGCCACGAGACTCACCTTTCTCCAAATCTTCTTTGCTTTCTTCTCTCCCATCTTCTTTTCCCTCCTCATCCTCTCCTTCCTAACACACAATTTCAAAATCCAACTTTAAAACGGTGTAATCATTTTTTTTAAGGTTTATTTATTTATTGGAAAGGCAGAGAGAGAGAGAGACACACACAGACAGAGACAGAGAGAGAGAAAGAGGTATCTTCCATCTGCTAGTTCACTCCCCAACTAGCCACAATGGCCAAGGGTGGGCCAAGCTAAAGCCAGGAGCCTGAAACTCCATCTGGGTCTCCCACTTGGCTGGCAGGGGCCCAAGTATGTGAATGTGCAGGGAGCTGGAATAGCTGGGGTGCCCAAATGGGATGCCGGCATTGCAGGAGGAGGTTTAACCTGATGCGCCACCATGCTGGCCCCTGATGTAATCATTTAAAATGGCTCTAAATAACAAGGCCCAAGTAGCTACAGGCCAGGAGCTCACTGTCCCAACCTGAGCCCCACAATAAAACCAGTATCTCTGGTTAGGCAGCCAACACATTCCACTGGACAGCACTGCCTTTGGTCGCCACACACATACAGCTTGATCTTCACGGGCCCCGCCTGCAAAGACAACGGGGTGGGGCCAGGGGCCACTTACTGCTCTGGAGCCCTTTTCCACAGCCTCAGGGCCTTCGGTGCCCTCCGCAGCCTCTCCCTCTGTGCCATCATCTGTAAGGGGAGAGGAGAGGAGCTTGGTCCAGGAGCCCCACGGGAGGAGGGGACAGGCCCAGGGCTGCCACTCACCATTGTCTGAGTCACTGTTGTCAGAGCCATCTGTCCGGGGGGTCTTGCCATCTGGCTCATCGGGACTGCCACCTTGCTTTCTCTTCTTCTTTTTGGTCTGGGACAAAAATGGGGGAGGGGGGTGTCAGGTAATTGGGAGGGAGGTCCTATATCCCATCTGCAGGCCAGGGCGAGGTTGCTCACTCACCCGGAAGTCAGCTGTTGTCCAGGTCTTCCAGGTCCGCCTCATCTGCTTCATGCCATTGCCAAACCCGAAGCCGAAGCGGGAGCCAGCAGGGAAGGCGCCCCCACCGCGCATGCCCTGGAACATGCCGTACTCAGGGATGATGTTCTGGGAGAAGAGGGAGGGCAGCCGGGAGGCACCAGGCATGCACTGGCCCCGGGCCCCCATGGGGTCTTCCCACATGCGCCCATAGCCTGAGGCCACTGGCCGGCCGCTCCGAGCATCCCGGGCCCAGCCCTGAGCCCTTGGACCAAAGGTGTCGCTGCCACGCATGCGGAACTGGTCACGGTAGGCATCGTACTGGCCCTCATAGGCCATTTCCATCTCGGGGTCAAGCTCTCCATAGTCATAGCCTGACCGGTACAGGTCACGCTCGCTCAGGACAGCCCGCGAGTCACAGGCCTCATAGGAGTCGTATCTGCAGAGACAGTGGCAAGTGTCAGGCAAAGAGCCCCTACAACCTGACACCAGCAGCCGGCCCAAGTTGAGCCAACTGCCCCTGTCATCCCCACGACCTCCCAGTCCTGGGGCAGGAAGCCCCGCTCCAGCACCCACTCCACATTGTCAGGGAGGCTCAATGTGCAGAAAGGCTAGGGAAAAGGTTCTGGCCTCTGTGCAACAGAAGCAGGAGGGGATTCTCAGCTGATGTCTTCAGAGGGGCCCCACTGCCCCAAGTTCAAATGTGGCTACACAGCAGCCTGAGGACCCTAGGAAGGACTGACTACTGGGGCGGACGTTCTAGTCTCAGTGCACTGTGGCAGCCGAGACCCCAAGCTGAGGCTTGGTGGGCAGAGCTCAGCAGCCCGGCACCTGCATTAGCCGGGTACAGTGAGTGTTCAGCCAGTGTGGTAGATAATGGCCACAAGAAACATGGTGCTGGTCTCCTGCCTTGCTGGGGAAACCCCCACACCCTGAGCCCTTCACCACCCAAGAGAAGTGAGACAAAATGGGGACTGCTGTCCAGGAGACATCAGGGACAACAAAGAGCCCCAGCACATTAACCACAGAACCCAGGGTTAGCCAGATCTTCTGTCTAGGAGACAGACAGCAGAGCTGTGGCCAGAGCACAGAGCACAGAGCCCAGGGCCCAGATTCCACATGCCTCCGAGGCGCAGGGGCCCTCCCTGCATTTTCCTCCCCAAACCCGGGTCTCACGAAGGCACCAGCAGATGGAGGAGCAGCATCTACACTGCCAGTCCTACTACCCTTGCTCCCTTCCAGCTAGGGCAACAAGGTCCATAGCAGGGACTTGAGCCTAAGCCAGCAAGTCCTCTCCCTTGCCCTGCAGCAGCTCTGGGCCTCTCCTGGCCCCACCGGCGCCTGGCCAAGCACCTCTGCCAGCTAGAGCCATCCAGCAGCTCTCTTCGGTCCAATGCCAGAAATGTGTGTACCCTCCTCACCAGAGGCAACTACGGCCCAGTCAATGGCAGAGGTCCCAGGTGACAATCTGGAGTGGGACAGACTGGGCCCAGGCCACCGCTCACTGGGTGCCTTCAAGCAGGAGTGGGACCTGCCTGTGCTTCCAATCACCACATGCAAGCGAAGAACATAACAATTCTTCACGTGGAGCGGGGGAGGAGTGCTTCCAACGGACACCTGTCTGCAAGGTGCCACAAAGTGACCAACAATTACCCACATCTGCCCCAGCTGGAAGCAATCCCACCCACCCTTCTCACCAAGCCCCATCTGTCCTGCCCTGGAGATGCCAAATGGCTGTCCCAGGAGGGAGGGTCGCTGAACACTCTGCTTCTGGGGAGCCATGCTGAGGGTGCAGTGACGCCGCCCAGTCCAGGCCTGCTCCTCCTGCAACTGGGGAGAAGCCAGCCACCTGGCAGTGGGTGTACAGCAGGGGTGGGCAAAGGAGACCCAGGTCAGAGCAGGGAAGTGCAACGGACCCCATCAGCAGCAGAGTCTCCGGGAGCCCCAGCAGTGGCAAGCGAGGACGGAGGCAGCAGAGGTGCACTCAGAGAAGACGCCAGCACACGGGGCAGGAGCTGCCCGCGCAGAGCCTCAACTGCTAGGCAGGCGCCCACTCACCTTTCTCCACCTGAGCCGTACACGCCTCCTTGCATCATGTCTGTCTCCAAGTGCGGCACCATATCTAAGCGTTGGTTAACTCTGGATAAAACGGAATCGGCACTGGTGCTACCCGAGGCACTAGGGTTTGCATTTGTGTCAGAGCTAGGCATTTCCCAAGAGTTTGAAGTGGCCATACCATACCCATAGTTGGTGCTGTTATCCTGGCCATAGCCATAGCCATAACCATAGTTCTCGTAGCCTGCAGTGAGGGAGACAGAGAGACAGAGATGGCGGGGGCAGAGACAGAAGCGGCCGACAGGAACAGAAACAGGCACATCTTATCACAGAGACAGCCTTGGGGTCCCAGCCATCCCAATGAGGACCTCTCATGACCAAAAGCCAGGGACCCCCAAAGCCCTACCCCCGCCAAGCTGGGCAGCAACAGGGAACCATAACAGACTCCAGTATCATGGGAATGACACTTGCCTCGGTTTGTCCCAGAGTTCCAAGTTCCATATCCTACAGGAAAAGAAAAGGGCAATTACATCTAAAACTTAAAATGCAGCAAGAGCTAACCCACAGGCAGAAAGAAGCCGTGAGCCTGAAAAGCACCCAGACGACCCAACCTGCTCACCGCCCTGCTGCCTGGCCTACTGCGGCTCTGAGAATGTTGTTAAGGAGTCTCTGGTCCCAGCACTCATTCAACAAAGCTGCCTCCCGCTGGAATTAGGAAAGCTCTTGCTGCAGGCTAAACACAAACCAGAAGAAGAGGTAAGCTGTTTACAGCACCTCATACAGAGTCTATCCACACTGAAATCATGTCACTTAAGTCACCCAATCAAGTCACATGGAGCCCTCCCTGGTCGTGCAGGCACCTGCCTTACAGAAGGGAGGCCCAGAACACACTGGGTTCCAAACTAGAATGTACTCTTGATCTGATTAAAACACATGATAACAGTTCATTTCTCCAGGATCATGAAGCCACTGAGATCTGACAGTCTCCCAAACACTGTAATCAACCAGACATAGATCTCCCCTAGAGGGACTTGAAACAAAAGCTGACCACTGTCCCAGTGTCTCTGCTGAGGTCCCACAGTTACCTCCTATTGCATGACAGCTCTGTCCTTGACAGGACACACCCACCCCAGCGCAGGGGACCAATATGAGTGGGACAGCAGCATGATGAATGCGGAGTCCAGACCACAGGAAAGTGAAAGAAGCTGGAAGGATGAAGCAGGGCTGAGTGCCTCCACTCCCCAGTGTACAGACAGAAAGGGACGGTGACAGAGGCCAGCCGAGGAACTGCCAACGACCAAGTATGTGAGCAAACAGCGATCCTCTCAGGCCAGGGAAACCAACTGGGATTTTGCTTCCATTCATCCACACAACTATCGCTTCTGAGCAGAGCTGGTCCCAGGAACTCAGGTTCGAGCACTGCTTGCTGTTGAAGGCAACACGGAGATCCAGACGGCAGCAGGGAGCAGCCACGAGCTGGAAGCCGCATGAAGAGAAGTGGCAAAGGCGCCACTGTGACAGGTGAGCTGCTGAGTCACACCGAGGGCAACACAGAGCTAGTCCTAGTAGCTCGGAGGAGCCCGGCAACGTGGCTGTACCGCGGACAGTGGACACTGACCATCATAAAGCAGCCACCACTGGGGCTCCACTGTGCAGCTAGTCTATGGGCACCCCGGGCTGCGGCTGCCAAGGACCTGTCAGGACGCAGAGTACAGGAGCACAAGGAAAGATGGCAGGAGTGGGCACCAACTCTGCGGACCGAACTTTCCGCTTCAAGGACAGGTAGGTGGCCTCCTTGCTATGCCTGGGGCAACCCAGACTTTCTGACAAACGCCACCCTGAAGGCCCTTCAGGAGGAAGCCTGCATCTAGACTGTAGCCTCTGGGGATGCTCCAAGATACACCCCTTTTTCTTCTTCTTCCTAAGATTTATTTATTCCTTAGGAAAGGCAGAGAGACAGAGACAACAGCTAGGGCTGGGCTAGGCTGAAGCCAGGCGGCAGCAACTCACTCTGACTCTCCCACATGGGTGACAGGGTCCCAATATCTTGAGCCATCACCTGCTATCTCCCAAAGTGTGCGTTAGCAGGAAACTGGAATCAGAAGAGGAGCTGGGACTTAAACCCAGACACTCCAATAAAGAATGAAGGTATCCCAAGAGGCATCATTTTTTTAATAAGCTTCTTCTTTAAAAAAAAAAAAAAAAAAAGGTTTATTTATTTATTTCAAAGGTTACAGAGGGGCCGGCATCGCAGCTCAATAGGCTAATCCTCCACCTGCAGCGCTGGCACACTGGGTTCTAGTCCTGGTTGGGGCACCGGATTCTGTCCCGGTTGCTCCTCGTCCACTCCAGCTCCCTGCTGACGGCCTGGGAAAGGCAGAAGACAGCCCAAGTGTTTGGGTCCCTGTCACCCACATGAGACACGCAGATAAAGCTTCTGGCTTTAGGCTTTACCCAGCCCTGGCCATTGTGGCCACCTAGGGAGCAAATCAGCAGATGGAAGATCTCTCTGTCTTTCCCTCTTCTCTCTGTAACTCTCTTTCAAATAAATAAAGACAGTCTCAAAAAAAAAAAAAAACCATAAAAAATAAAAACACCCTACTAGAGTAAGTGAACTTGGCAAGATTACAAAGCCAATATACAAATCAAACAGCAATCAAATTTCTATATATTAGTAATGAAAAATTGTAAAAGTATCACTTACTACAGCACTAAAAATAAAATCTGAAATACTAAGTATAAACCTAATAAAATATATGTAGGATCTGTGTGTTGAAAACTTTACAAGACACTAAGGAAAGAAATGAAGGATCTGAAGACTCACATGCAATGAAATACTATGTTCATGGATCTGGAAACATGACATTTTTAATATATCAAATCTCCCAAACTAATCTCTATAGTCTACAGATCCATCAGAATCTACAAACGCAAGGCTATCTCCCTTAAATCTCAGCAGAAATTTTTAATAAAAACAAACTGATTCTAGGCTTTATATACAAAAGCAAAGGAATTAAAATATCCAAGACAATTTTGGAAGAACAAACCTCGTACTCACAACCCAATAATGAAGACACTGGGATCCTGGAGAAAGTTTAGATATAGAAGTCAACTGAACAGAAACGGAGGCCGGGACCAAAACTACAACACACAGTCACCTGTGCGGAGGTGCAAATGTTGTTTGGTACAGGAAGGACAAAAGGTGCCGCGACACTTGCGCCTCCCACAAAGGAGACCCTGGAACTGTCTATCCAGCCTCCTCTGCAGAGAACTAACTTGAAATGGACCACAGACCAAATATAAAACCTGCTACACATAAACCCTGGAAGAACAACACTGTGTCCTTGGGTCAGGTGTAGGTTTCTTAGACACCAAATATCACAGTGCACTGCAGAAAGATAGGTCCAATATGACTGCATTAGAATTAAAGAGTCTGTGTTCTTTGAACCACACTGACAAGAGAATAAAATGGTGAGTCACTGTGTGGGAGAAAAATATTTGCAGACGGCACCTCCAATAAAAGGCTTGTGCCCAGGACATAGAAATGCTGGAAGATTTTTAAAAGATGCGCACTTTGGGACTCCGTTTAATAAAAACTACCCATCTCAATAACCCAGACACTCTCCTTACTCATTCCAAAGAGACCTCCTCCTCAACAGACACCCCTGGGCTCAGAGGCCACTGAGACACCAGCTGCATCCATTCCAGGGTGCCCCAACATGCTAACAAAACAGTACCTGTGAATACTGCTGGGTGGCTACTTCTGGATTAGAGAACTAAGTGTATCTGGCCGCACTCTGAAAAATCAGAGATTCCCAGTCAACCCTGTGTGTGTGAGATCAGTTGGCTTGAGGGGGGTCTCGTGGTCTCTCTTCTAAAAGCCTGCTGGTTTCACATCTAAGCCTCTCCTACAGGGGGACCTGCACGGTACAGGGGCAAAGCTTTTTTTTTTTTAATTTGAAAGGCAGAGTTACAGAGACAGGGAGAGAAAGCGATAACTTCCATCTACTGGTTCATTTCCAAAAAGGCCACGACTGCCTGGGCTGGGCCAGGTGGAAGCCAGGAGCCTGAAATTCCATCCAGGTCTCCCGTGTGGGTTCTGGTACCTAAGCACTTGGGCCATCATGTGCTGCTTTCCCAGGAGCATTAGTGGGGGACTAGATCAAAAGTGAAGCAGCCAGGACTTGAACTGGTGCCCAGGTGCCAATAAGGGATGTTAGCATCCCAGGTGGTGGCTTAACCCACTGCACCACAACGCCAGAAGGGCATCTCTTGGACAAATCCTCAGGAGTGTAACTGACCACTCTTTTTCCCAGGCCTTCAAGGGGATTTTCTAAAACTAGACCTTTTGTCAAAGAACACAGATTCATGTGTGTGTATGCACGCCTGTATGCTGGGCTTAGCACTAAAGATGTGGAGTGAGATCCCTGCATCCCCCATCAGAGTATGGATTCCATCCCAGGCCCTGGCTCCTGACTCCAGCTTCCTGCTAATGCAGACCCTGGGAGGCAGTGCTGATGGCTGGAGTTTGAGTTCCTGTCCCCCATGCAGGTGACCCAGAGTGCGTCTGGGTTCCTGGCTTCAGCCTGGCTGACAGCTATTGTGGACATCAGGGGAGGGAACAAGATGTGAGCAAGCTTGCCTGCACTCTCTCTCCTTCCTTGTCTCTCTGAAGGAAGGAAGGAAAGAAGCGGAGAGGGGGCGCACAACACATACTTCTACAGAACGTTAAAGCATTGAAGGAATCAATCACTCAATCACTTACATTCCAGCTTGCTCACTGACACAGATCTCTCTTCCACAATTGTCCCCAAAAGAAGCACTAGCCCACTCTATCAATTCGCCCATGGTCTGCTTCAGAAAAGCAGGGCAGAGTGACAGCAAAGCCACAGGCAACTAAGATGATGTGGGATTGCTTTGTCAACAGAAGAAGGCAGAGCCCCGGGGCCCCCACTTACCATAATCACAGGTGGGCTGGGCACTGCTGTCGGAGTATGTCGACTGCAAGGTGGTCTCAGATCCCTGGACAAAACCTAAACATACACATGGCATGGTTAATTTCCCCCACCAAGCTGCAGGAAAATGACCCAAAACCACAGCCAGGCTGGCGAGCCCTCCCCTCAATGCAAAGCTACCAGAAACTGTAGAGTCCACACTAGAGTAAGACCCTCAGAACGTATAACCAACAGGAAGAAAGGCAAACTCCTTAACTGTAAACACATACGCCAGCAACGCATTTTGACAAATGAGTACCCGGATTACCATTCAGTTCAACGAGGAAAAACAACACTCACTGCAAAACTCTGAAAGGTGGGCATTTTCCATTCTAACCCGAAGGTGGCGAGTTTTGCAATGATGGGATAGCCAACAAAACCTCCTCCCCTGCCTCAACTCTAAAGCAGACACTGCTGTGTATTCTAGCTTTCCCATTCTGGGCTGGGCACTCGGGGCCGCCGTTAGGACACCCACCTCCCACACTTCCTGCTAATGCACACCCTGGGAGGCGGCTCTGATGACTCCGGTACTTGGGTCCTGGAGACCCAGGTGGGACACCCAAGATGGGGACTGAGCTCCTGGCTCCGGGTTTCAGCTTGGCCCAGGGCTGGCTATTGCAGGGATTTTGGGGAGTGACCCAGGGGAGAGATCTCTGTGTTTCTCAAACAATAAATAAGGTATATTGTCATTATTTGGGGGATGGTGTGTTTCTATGGAACACTCTAAGTATTACACTACATACAGATTGAGCATCCCTAAGCTGAACCTCCGAACCCAAAATGTTCCAAAGTCCAAAATACTTCAAAATCCGGTAACAAGGGTTTCACATAAAGAGCTGGGAACCTACCTTTGTCTTTATGTCCCACAGGAGGGAACTAGACAAAGGGTATGGAGAAAATACAAGTCTGCCTTCTGTAATTAAAGAGAGTGCATAGGGGCTAACACTGTGGCCTAGCGGGTAAAGCCACTGCCTGCAGTGCCCGCATCCCATATGGGCACCAGTTTGAGTCCCAGCTGCTCCACTTCCCATCCAGCTCTCAGCTGTGGCCTGGGGAAGCAGGGGAAGATGGCCCAAGTCCTTGGGCCTCTGCTACTCATGGGAGACCTGGAAGAAGCTCCTGGCTTTGGATTGGCACAACTCTGGCCATTGCGGCCATCTGGGGAGTGAACCAGTGGGCAAATGGAAGATTGGTCTCTCTCTCTCTCTCCTCTGCTCTCTGTAACTCTGCCTTTCAAATTAATAAATTTTTTTTTAAAGTGCATAAAAATGACCTCTTCCAGGGGACCTGGAACTTTCCTGCAATGCTGAAGTTCCAAGCACGTATGATGTAGTAACTATCCACAAGAACACTGATGGCGTTCTTTGGAGAGTCCACTCCCAAGAAGCCTTGGAATGTACCACGTACCTGGCCCCTGCCTTCTCCACTGCTCATACAGTAGGACACAGCAGGGGCTATGTCCCGAGCCCCCTGGCAGCTGCCTGGAACCATGGATGGTACGGAAGCCCTGCATACATGCGTTAGTTCCCTTTATGCACAGGCCTTCTCACTGAAAGAATGCACTTCACAGCTTCTCCTTAGTGCACCCAAACTGCCCGTATCAGTGCGCGCCACGTCTGGGGGCCATGACCAACCCAGTCACCTGAACCCTGAACCCTCACTGCAACATCACTGTGGTGGAGCTGGCCACGTGTCCGCTGTGCAGGCAGCAAACACAAGGCGGACAGAGGTGGACTTCCACACTGCTCAGGATGGCATGTAATTTCAAACTTATGTGTTACTTCTGGAATGTTCCATGTAGTATTTTTGGCCCCCAGTTGACAACCAATGCCTATCACACCCTAACAGGAACACCTAGTGGATGCTGTAAGCAAGTTGCAAAGTTACAGCCCCAGGGTCTTTCTGGAGAAAAAAGAAAAAGACAATCGGTCAAGGCTATCAACCCTTCCAGAGCATCGCTGTCCTCCCACTGTCCTCTGCATGTGTTCTGGTAACAGTCTCCACGGCAGGCCCTCTGTAGCCAGTTATAGCTCATTACGAACAAATTCTTATCTGGCTCATAACATGTTCTTTTCTTGGTCTGATTTACCAGCCTGACAGTAATGGCAGCAAAAATAAAATAGGCCCCACTAGGCCGGATAAAGTTCAGGGCCTCTGCCACTTTTCTGCTCAACAACACAGAAGCATCTTTGGTCCTGCTATTTTGTTCCTGTTTCCCCTCCTTGAAGTAATACTCTTTGAAGGAACAATACACAGTGACAGAAATTAGAGGACAGCCAGGATTCAGTTAAGTCACTGCCAACCTATACTATCCGAGATCAAGAGCAGGGAGGCAACCATCCTGGGAGGGTCTCCAGTGATTCTTGCCTCCTTGTACGATGTAGACCCCTCCCCAAACTAAGAAAGGCAACCAGTATAACCAATGTGATCTGGGGAAAGGAACTGGCCGTGTGGGACTTCTGAGATCAGCACCTTGCTATTTGTTGGCTCAGTCTGGGGGAGACCATCTGTCATGTCCTGAGGCCCCCTCCAGCAGCCCCGGGGGGTGCAGCCTTCATCCCCAGCATAATCTCATGGGGATCCTAAGCCAGAATCACCCAGTTAAACCACCTGAGCGTTCCTAACACAAGCAAGCTGTGAGATAATACATGTTTCCATAAATCAAACAAGAAAACCAACAAGTGCCCCATCAGGGAACGATCCCACAGCCTCCAACCACTCATTTTCTGGTCTCCTATAAACACACGGGCACCACGGGGGAACACCGGAGGATTCCCGACGGCACCCTCAGCCTCATCCACTAGATGTCAGTAGCAGCCCCTCCCCCAGACGTGACAACCCAGAACGTCTCCAAGACACTGCCAAACCTCCCCGGGTGGCGCGGGGGCAGAACCGCTCCCGGTGTGAGAACCGCTGGGCTGTGGGCGGAGGTGGGGGTGCGGGGCTACAAAAACCTTCCCGCCTAGGCCAACGTCACGAGGGCTGGAGGAGCCGCAGAGGCTCCGGTTCGAGCCTCAGCCCCGAGCAAGAGCAAACGTTCCTGGGAGAACGCAGGGTCACCCAGCAACCACGCATGCCCAAGCCCGTGGCCGCTCCGCCAAGGGGTCTCCGGCCTTGTCCGCGGCTCCTGGCTGGCAGGGCTCCCTCCATCACTGTCAACGCAAACCTGGGCGGCCTCGGCTCGGGCCAAGCCCCACTGGCCTCCCTAGGGCGAAGGTCCTTCCCCCATAGCCAGACGTCCTCACTCTCGCTCCACTTCGCTCTCTGCTCAAACCGCCACCTCTTCCGCGAGGCCTCCAGGCTTGCCCGGCCACGCAGCAACCCCCTCCGAGCACTGACGACCCCCGACCCCGTGCACTTGCTACTTCTGAGATATGCCTTCCACCCTCCCCCAGTACCCGGGCGAATGTTGGCTTGAATGGACGTGGAGAACGTCCAGGCCTCGGCCGGGGCTCCATCAGCCCCAACCCTTCGCCGTATTTAAGCGATTTCCCCCAGGGCCCCTGGCGCCTCTCCCAGCTCGGGCGGGGTGAAAGGAAGGTGGGCGGCGGGGAGCCGGGGGAGCGGCGGCGTTCTACAGGAAAGCGTGCGGGGGAGGCCGCAGCAATGGCGACGGCAAGCCGAGCTCGCCGAGCCCTCCGAGGGGTCCCGAGGCCTGCCCGAGAAAGAGCAAACCCGAGGCGTCGAGGGGTGAGGAGCCCCGGCCAGGGGTGGAGGTGGCGGGAGGCTCGGGGGGTCCGCGGACGCCAGGCGGCGAACAGAGGAACCAAGGCGCCGTCGAGGAGCGAGGGGCGCGACCCGAGCCGACTGGCCCGAGGCGCCATTTTGTGACCGGAGAGAGGGCAATGACCGGGGGCCCCGAGCCGGGGACGGGGGGTGGGGGGGTGGGCAAGCCAGGCTCGACCACGGTGCGACCCTATCCCGCCCCTCACTCAGAGCCCGCCCCCACGCCGCCAGGCCCACCTGTGTAGCTCATGGGTGCGGCGAACACTACACCAGAGGACTCAACAGCTTCTCTGCGCGACTGACTGCTATAGCGGCGACAATCCCAGGGGCCCCTTTCTACTCTCAGCCAAGCCCCGCCTCCCGACCGCATTGGCTAGTGCCGGCTTCGGAATTCACACCTATTGGGCGGCCTCACTGTCTATCTTGGTGCTTCCCGATTCTACTGATTGAAGACGCTGCCAATCTCATGGGATCCCCGCCTTCCGTTATCCCAAGCCCGCGTTGATTGGCCGAGCCGAGCCGGCGGGGAGGGGGCGTCCTGTGGAGTTCGAGGGGGCGGAGTTGTGCCCTACGGGAAGGCCCGAGGCTCAAACGCGGCTGGTCGGGGTGGGACGGAGGCGCGCGTGTGCCGTGGAGACCCGGCAGAGGGAGCCGGGTCTTCCGTGCCGTCTGGAAACCCAGCTCTGACACTGAGGTGCTGTGCAAATTTGGGCTCAGTCTCTTCATTTCCCTGGCCTTCAGCTCCAAGCCATGTTGGAATGAGAAAATTAAAATTAAGCGCCAGAGCAGCTGTTGAGCGTGTTCAAACATTACATGAGATAACAGAGGCAAAGAAATCCGTCCAGGGCCAGGTGCACGAAGTAATGTCGTTTTATTAATCGTTAAATAACGGCAATGCACTTGCCCTATGTGCATACCGTGTTCGTATTATATATGCAGTAAGTCAGCTTGTATTGTGTATCATCTCAGATGCTGCCGGGGCATCTCCCAAGGTTTTAGATGATTTGAGGAGGTGCAGGCACTGAAATTAATACTGTGTCACCACGATGTACAGTTATGTGGTTTTTTTTTTTTTAAGTATGCTGTTGTTGACGTTTTCGGGTTTTTGTTTGTTTGTTTGTTTGTTTAGTTTTTTAATTTATTTGAAAGGCAGAGTGACAGAGAGACAGAGAGAGGGATCTTTCCACCTGCAGATACACATCCTAAATACCTACAACACCCAGTGCTGGGTCAGGCTGAAGCCAGGAGCCCAGAACTCCATCCAGGTCTCCCACGTGAGTGGCAGGGATCCAAGCACTTGTGCCTTCGTCTGCTGCCTCCGAGGCTCATTGACAAGAACCTGGGTCAGAAGCAGAGGTGGGACTGGATCCCAGCCACTCGGATGTGGGACCCAGGTGTCCCAAGCAGTGGTGGTTTAACCTGCCGCCCCACAACGCCTGCTCCCACTGCCGACTCTGAGGGGTATCCAGCCTTAGGTGCGATCATGACATTATGCAAAATCCACGTCCTTCAGAGAAAAACCAAGGGATTGAATGATCTGCTGGCTGGGATGGGCTTTGCCACAATTCAGGGAAGGAGACTCATCGTGGTTCTTTAGCAAAGGTGGAACTCAGTGACAACAGGTGTTACTCAGACTCCCTCCAGAAGGGGACTTGGGCAGGTGCCGCCCGGAGCAAGGAATCTGGCTTTGGGGTGCGTCTCCCTGTCACTCTCGGTGCGGCCCGCCTCCCTGGCATGCCCCTCCTGGACCCTGCAGCTTCCTTCAGAGCACCTGCCACACCCTGAATGGATGTTGGTTCCATGGACACCCCTCCCACCCTGGAAGGCTGAGCCTGTCGGTACTCTGAGACAGACGGGTGGTGGTCTCACTGGGCCTGTGCTTGCAAACCTCAGGAGAAGGTCCTGCTGTGGTCAGAGCCATAGGTGACCCCTGGCGGGACACCCACCCAGCCATCGGTCCATGACAGTGGGTAGGCAAGGGGCTTCGCACATTACTTGTGTCAACTCTTGTACCACCTGAACGTTTGCTTCCCACCCAGCCTGTATAACTCAGATTGTAAAAACTGATCGTATAAAAAAGTTTGGAGGACGCACCCATCCCCTCAAGATGTCCAAGCCTGGGACACACTCCCCGTGTGGTGTGCAGGTGGGTGGAGGTGCTGCAGCTGCCTTCTGCCAGCAGGTAAGCTGTTCTGTCCTGACCCCCTCAGCACAGAAGCCCAGCCTGAGGGCTGAGACCACCCTGGGGGGGAGGTGCTGGTGCAGCCTGTTAACCCCTCCTGCCCCAGCAGGGAGGCAGCCCCTGTGCTCCACACCCCATGAGGTCATTTCCACTTGGCTGCTGCATGAAAACGATGAGCTGAGAAACCACATGGCAGTAAACAAGAAGGAGCGGCCAACAGCATCTCTTAAAAAAAAAAAAAAATCTCAGAAATGTTCAATAAACCTTTGCAGAGCAAATAAACACCAGAGGATTGATGGCTCCTCCTCCCCTTCATGTCACTCGGGGTCAGGGTGCACGTGTCTCCACGGCAGTCACATGTCCTGGGAGTGCCAGCTCTCCTCCCCCACAGGGCTCCCACACTCCCAGCAGCTGCGCCCTTCTCCCTCCCACTGTTGCCGCGGGTCCCTCACACCCTGCCCGGGAAGCCCCTCTAGCCCCACCAGACTCTCGCTCCTGGCTCCTGTCCCAGCCTGGCAGCCGGACTTTGGCCACCTAGCCAGAACCGCCCACCAGCCAGGGCACCTCCCCAGCTGTGTTTGGTCAGCTTTGGCGGCCAACGGGGGAAACCCAAGGCTCTCCGGGTGGAAGAGGCAGCCTCCATCCCCAACCCCGACCGCCAGCCAGTGCCAGCTGTCCACTCGACAGAAAAACACACGCTGGCTGCCTGCCCCCAGGGCGTTTCCAGAAGAGAAATTTAATCTAATTTACATACTTCTAGGTACATTGATAACCAAAATGTGGCCACTGGAAAAAGTTAAAAGGTCAATCAGCTCCCAGTTTCTAGCTGGCCCGGGATTGCAAAATAAAAAGATCCACGTTCCTTATTCTCTACACAAAACGCGTTTTTAAAAAAGTGAGAGGTCTAGGGAGCTATACATAGAAAGCAACAGTGAAAAGGGGGAAGGGGGGCAGGAGTAGGGGAGGAGGGTCCCACCCCCCACCCCACCCTCCTGGGCCCCCTGGAGTCCTGGAGGGCAGGAGGCAGCTGTCAGCTCTGAGCTCTCCCCAGCTGGGAGGGCCCCTCTCAGGGGGCAGCCAACAAGGATTTCCGTGGCATTGTGGGCTCAGCGGGGGCTCCCAGGCCCCGGTGGGCCAAAGAGGGAGCGTGGCTTCCCCTGAGCAAGCACCGTGGCGTGATGTGGTCGTTCAACTCGGGAACTGGGGGGCTGGGGCAGGTCCCAGGTCTCACGAGGTGCGTGTGCGTGTGGGTTTGCCGTGTGCGTGTAGGTGAGAGGAAATTCAAGGGGGGCCAAGAGGGAACCAGAAACAGGGGTCTTTGGGGTCTTTGCAAAGGGCCACGGGTGACAGGCACAGCCCTGCCTGCCTGCCAGACCTGGCTGCTGCCCCTGCTGGGCCAGGTGGGCATGGGCTGGAGGACAACACCCTGTGGCCCCAGAGTCCTCAGGCTTGGGGGAAGGGCGGCTGGCTGGCTGGCTCCCGATGCCCCGGCTGTAGTGTGCCCGGCCCCCGAGGGGCACCGGTTTGAGGTTTTGGCTTGCTCCTTTGGAAACGGAAAAGAAAGAGGAAGGACAGGGAAGAGGACACGGAGGAGGGAGAGCAGACAGAGGTGGCACGAGACGGGCTCTGGAATGCTTCTGTTAGGGCGCCTGTGCCGCCGCTGTCTGTGCCTGCGGAGCCTGAGGCTCCTCAGACGGGGGCTCCGCTTTGGAGAAATTCATCTCCAGGATGTGCCGCTGTAAGTGCCGCACCCACTCTTCCTGGATGGAGAGAGGGCCCTGGAATTCCACTTCACAGAACCTGTGTGGGGAAGAGAGAGGCGGCAGCGGCCAGTATTGTGAGAGGTGGATGCATGGTTTTGCCTGTAGCCCTGGGCACTCCGAGCTGCCACTCAGAACCCCAAGCTTGAGGGAAGCGGCGCCCAGAAGCCACGTGTCTTGTGTGTGCACAGCCCCCTCCCCCCAGCACGGGGTCATGGCAGGTCTCCTGGGGAGCAGCTGGTGCTGGGTAAAAGCCGTCTCACTTCCCAGGCACCTCCACGCCGACTGCGGGATCTGAGCTGCAGGGGCAGAGCAGATCCTGCCCAGCTCACCAGGCCCCACAGCGTCAAGTGCAGCCTCAGAGCACGAGGGCCTGGAGCCCAGAGCTCCTGAGTGAGCCTGTGTGGCCCAAGGCGAGCCATCTCACATCTCCAGAGTTCCAGTTTCCTTGTCTCTGATGTACTCGTGGCACTTTGGTAAGAATTAACCTCTATTTTTCTTCATCAGGCTCTTGCTAAGGGCTTAACTTTTGGGCAGGGGCACAGTGCCATGTGCTTTATAAATATTAAACTTGGTCCTCAAAAAATTCCTTAGGTGGGTTTGTTATCCAATGTCTGAATGCTGAGGAGCCTGAGGCCCAGGGCAGCCAGTAAATGCCAGGGCCAGGGTTTGAACCCAGGATCCTGCTGGCTGAAGCTCAGGGCATCAGCATGATGCTCTGAGGCACCGCCTTGTGGGAGGAGCCCTCTGTCTGTGCCCCAGGGCGGCCCCTGTCCCTTTCCAAGTCTCCAGGGGGCCAAGGCCCAGCCACAAGGTCTCCCCGGGGCCCGGGGGACAGCGTACCTGCACTTGAGGGTGTAGATGTTGCCGACGAACTTGACGAGTGAAGTCTGGGGGGGCCGAGGCACCAGGGAGGGGACCGGCCGCACTCGGGGCGGGGGCTGCCGCGCCTCCTCTAACTTCGGTGGCCGGTCATGGGCCTCCTCGCCCCCTCGGGCGGCCGAGGCATCTGGAGGCCGGGCTTGTCGGCGCTCAAACTCTAAGGAAGGTACGGGGATGCGGATGAGCAGGGGCACCAGGGCCCTGGCATCTCCCAGCCTTCAGCGAGCACAGGGGCGGCCTGGGGCGGGGCGGGGCGGGGATGCAAGTGGGCGGGGCGTCCGCAGCCCCTTGCCTGCTTCCCTCCCACACCAGCACTCACTACTGATGTTCTGCCGCTGGCGTTCCTCGGCTTTCACGGTGCCCGGTGGGCCGGCTGCCAGAGGCCGCTCGCCACTGTCGGCTGCCCGGCTGGCCTCGGGCCCCGGCTCCCCGCCGACTCCGCGGCTGACCACGGCCAGGCCCCCGGGGGCCAGCCCCAGGGGCGGCCGCTGGTCGCTGTCGCGGCCGTGGCCGGCGCTGCGAAACTTCTTGGTGAAGGGACGGCCGCCCTGGATGTAGCTGCGGTAGGCGCCCACCTTCTGCGGCCGGTGCTTGATCCACTCGCTCAGCGTCTCAATGGGCGAGCCGTTCACACACCATTCCGTCACCCCGAACTGCCGCAGGTGCGCCCGCGCGTGGCTGGCCAGGGCTTTGCGGTTTTCAAAGTAAAGGCCACACAGCTCGCAGCAGGCCTCGGTGGCTGCAGGCGGAGGGGGTGCTGCTGAGCCACGGCCCCAGGGAGGGCAGGTGCACTCAGATGGCTCTGCCACAGGCCGAGCCAATCCCGCCTCCCGCCTGGGACCTCGACGTGGGGGACCCCACCTGGGGTCAGTGTGCACGCTCGAGGCACTGCCCAGCCCTCCCAGGACCCTGCCACCCGCTGCTTACAGGAGTGGGAGGCCTTCTCGTGGAGGGTCTTTGCCTTGAAGGGCAGTTCAGTCTGGATGTAGGTCTTGGCCTTGACCTCTGCGGGGAGGAGGCGGTCCTCCTGCAGGGGCCGCTTGGCTGCCACTGAGCCCAGGTAGCTGGTGGCTGAGGGCTTGGCCCCAGTGATGGGTGTCAGGCTGAGCTCACGGGGAATCTGAGCTGGCCCAGCTCCTGGTTTGCCTGGCCGGCCAGCCAGGGGCGACAGCGGCAGCGGGGACTGCAGGCTGCCCGGGGCTGCCGTGGGGGGCCCATCCTCAGCCAAGGCAGGGGCCAGGTCTCCGGCTGGTGGCTCCTTCTTGATGAGGCACGGCTTGGACTTCTTCTTCAGGATCTCCCGTAGCGTGTCGATGGGCGAGCCGTTCACAGACCACTCAGTCACGCCCATCTGCCGCAGGTGGGAGCGCGCGTGGCTCGACAGGCCCTTGCGGTTCTCGAAGAACTCACCGCAGAACTCGCAGCGGATGTCGCGCGCCGGCTCGGCCCGGGACGCTGCAGAGGGTCCAGGGTGGGGGGGCAGAGGAGAAGGAGGCGGCGGCTGCGGACAGGAAGCCTCCAAGCTCGGGGCTCCTACCAGTGCCGGCTGCCTGCCTGCCTTCCTCTGTGCACGCCCCCGCCACCCAGCGACCCGCTCCCTCACGCGGGCCTCCGGGGCCCTCGTATGCACATCTGGCCAGCCGCCTCTCTGGCTTCTCCCCATGTGATAACGCTGGATGAGCCACCTCCCCTGGCCAAGCCAGTTTCCATCATGTGCAAACTGGGAGATGAAAGCCCCCAGGCCCCGGGGCTTCCTGGGAGAGTCTAAAGTAGGCACAGCAGAGAGCCCGGGGCACAGGGCCAGCAGGTGGCACACACAAGCTCTCAGGCGCAGCCCGGGCCACCCCTACCTGCTGGGCACACAGTAGGCACTCAATCCACCTGGGCAGAATGGGCACAGTGATGCCATAACAAGGAAGCAAGTGACAGTGACATGACTACTGCAACATATGGGATTCTCTGTAACCAGGCACCAAGCCAAGTGCTGGGTCCCACTTAACTCTCAGGAAAACCAAAATGGACAGGGGACTCTGCTGATCTCCACTTTCCAAAGGAGCAGACTTGTCTGCGGTCTCACACTACTAGATTACGGAGGGAAAACAATCTTGACTTCCACTTGATGCTAAAGTCTGAGCACTTAATTACGAGGAATGTCAGAAAGACACAGTTTAGACATCCATCACCTAATCCTATACTCCTGCCATGGCAGACATCACAAATGGATCCCTGCTGTCTCTCTCTCTCTCCAGGAATCCAGGAAGCAGCCACTACCAATCAACTGACGATGGCGCAAGAGACAGAAACTTTTTCCTACTACCAAAATGACAGAATTCTGCTTTCCCTGTGTTAACAGAACCAAGCAGCAGCTTGGCTACCAGAGCCCATGCATTCAGGATCGCAGTTGGCTCCTGTGTTCCCTGGAGCTGTGCAGCCTCCCTTCCATTACAACCCTGGGTGCTCTGGATACCCACAAGGGGAGGCAGGGAAGAGACCCCTCCAGTTGCTCTCCCTGCCCTGCCACAAGATCACACTTACACAGGTTCAGGGGTGTCAGGTCTTCCCGCGGTGCCCCCCAGGGACTCTCAGAGGGGTGTGGCTCCCCATGAAGGGTCCCTGGCAGCATCTCCCGCTTGATCTCCACCCGCATTTGTTCAGGCTTCAGCTTCTTGGGCAGAGAGGGTGCAGCCAGGCCTGGGAACATCTTCCGGGCCGTGGGAGGAGGAGAGGCAGTTGGTGAGTGACCCAGAGGGCTGCCTGGCGGCGGTGGCAACTTCTTGGCCAGGGGCGAGAGGTGAAGGTCCGAGGGGCTGCGGGCTTCCAGAGAGCTGCCAGGACCTCCGCTGCCCACCACCTTGGCCAGGGCTTTTGGGCTGGGCCCCGGCGGGTTGGGGGGTCCACCAGGCCGGGACTGGGTCCGTCTCTTCAGGATCTCCCGCAGCGTGTCGATGGGCGAGCCATTGACGTACCACTCGGTCACGCCCATCTGCCGCAGGTGGGAGCGCGCGTGGCTCGACAGGCCCTTGCGGTTCTCAAAGAACTCACCGCAGAACTCGCAGCGGATGTCCCGCGCTGGCTCAGGGCCGGAGGCTGCGGCAAGAGGAGAGAGTGGCAGTTAGTGTCGTGGGCACTGCTGGTGTGTTCGCCTGCAGGAAGTGTCCTGGACGGCTGGGGGGGGGGGGGGCAGCGACGTGCCCACAGGTGAGGGTGGTGGTGGAGAGCAGGTGTGAGTGAGGGAGCTGAGGAGTGGGATGGGGGGAGGGGGGCAGACACCTGGCAGAAGGGAGGGGGGAGGCTCCAGAGAGAACACGCACGCACGCACGCACGCACGCATGCACGGCCCTTGGATCTGGTGCAGGAGGAGGGAACCAAGAACTCCACAGCTCTGCGGGTCCCAGGGAGGATGGGGAGGGCAGGAGGCGGTGGCCTAGGTGCCCTGGGGCCTCCCGGCCAGGGGCAGCTGTGGTGCCTGCCACACCTCGAGGCATAATCCCTGCCTTCAACCCTGATTCAGAGACCAGGGTCAGTCGTGGAGGGGGTGGAAGACCAAGAGAAAGGGCTGAGCAGACGCAGCACCCTGCCAACCAGCTCTCTTGGATAGAACTGTCACTGCCAAGGGCCTGTCTCCTCCCTGCCTTGGCAGGGAGAGAGTCGGGAGGGGGCTGCGACCCTCCCCTCCCCCAGGAGGGGCTCCAGGGCCCACGGGGAGGAGAGGACGGCTGAAGAGAGAACCTACAGAGGTTGAGAGGAGACGGCTCCACATCAGAGGACCAGAAAATGCCGGCGGCTGTGGCGGCCGAGAAGTCCTGCTTCCCCCAGGGGCTGGCCATACCCATGGCCTTCAGCTTGGCCTTCTTGGCCGGCGGTAGGGAGGGGAGCAAGGAGAGGGCTGAAGAGGTGGGAGGCGGCTGCCCCAGCTGGCCCGGGGCACCGTGCCCGAGTGGGAGGCGGAGCCGGACGCCGTCCCTCCTGATGAGCCCGTGGAGCACGTCTATGGGGGATCCCTTGGCGTCCGGATCGCTGACGCCCAGGTGGCGCAGGTGGGCACGGGCGTGGCTGGACAGGCCCTTTCGGGTCTCAAACCAGGCACCGCACAGCTGGCAGTCCAGCTCTCTGCCCCCGTCACTATCTAAAGCTGCGGAGACAAAACACAGGGAGGGGAGGGGCCAGTTTCACGGCCGCCACCTTGGCCGGCCTTTTAGGGGACTGAGGTAGGAAGGTCTCCCTCGTGTGATTGCCTTTTTTTTTTCTTTCCAGCTGCCCAGGCACTTTGGAGTCCAAGGTTCCATGCCACAGGAATTATTTGGAGGTCCTGTTCCCCAGCCTTGCCCTCCAGCATCAAGGTGAGTACTGAAGAGCTGGAGGATACGACAGAGCGGACAGGCAGCGACCAAGTTCAAGCCCTGTTGCTCCTGGGCCCTTCTCTCACAGCGCTCTTGCCACAGGAGCCACAGGGAATGTACGGGGGGCACAGGACAGGGACCCCTCCCTCCAGCCTTAGGACCCTTGCCAAGGGAGCTGTGCGGACAGAGAGGGGGTGCAGAGCAGGGGTTCCCACCTGCTGCCAAGCACCCTATGAGGGCACTTCAAAAAGTGTGCAGAAAATTGGAGTGACAAAGTTAAGCGTATTCTGGTGCAAAAGATGGTGAAGTCCATGCACAGCTGATTCATAACACACGCCTCCCATGAACTTTCTGGAAGGCTCCTCGTCTAGCCAGGGGCACACCTGTCAGGGTCCCTGGAGCAGATTCAGGGGAAGCGGTTCCCAGGGGAACGTGAGATGCCACCAGCAGGAGGCCAGACCCCAGTGTGTGGGGGTCGCCCCCAGACACTAAAGCCCACAAACTACAGCCTCTGCTCCCAAGGGATGCCTGATGTTCCCTTGCTCACTGCTCCCCCTGCCTCTATTGGCTGGGCCTCTACCCCTGGGCACTGACAGGGGGAGGTGCCTCCCATGAAAACTGGGCTGCCCAGGGGGAATCTCCTGTCCCCCCCTCCCCCA
Source organism: Sylvilagus floridanus (assembly GCA_949820135.1). Taxonomy (NCBI): domain Eukaryota; kingdom Metazoa; phylum Chordata; class Mammalia; order Lagomorpha; family Leporidae; genus Sylvilagus; species Sylvilagus floridanus. The sequence goes on along the minus strand of OX463233.1, from coordinate 105,852,378 downwards.
ACTATCTGCAAGACCCATGATGCTCCGAGCTCCCACCGGGGAAGTCAGGCCCCTAACCCTCGGGCCCAGGGAAGGCCCAGTGCTGAGGATGACCCTGGCAGGACTCAGCAGCCGTAGCCAAGCCTCCGGGGCGGGGGCGGTGGAGAACGGAGTGAGGGAGACAGAAGATCATATGTAAGCGAGCGCCTCAACCGATGCCTGACCCAAGATGTGGGGGCTGCGAGTCCCCCTCTGCCCCTACCCTGGGCCCTAGAGCCCGACCAGAGGCTCCCGCCCTCCCGGCGCTGGGACCTCCCTTGGTTCCCTGGACCCACACTCACTGAGGTTCAGGGGCCCTTCGTCATCGGACTGGGGCCACTGCGCCTTGGGGGAGGCCGGCCGGGGGCTCAGGGACAGCTGGGGGCTCTTGTCCTCAGGATTCTTGGGGGTAGGGGAGCCCACCAGGGCTAGCGGCGCCTTCTTGAGGAGCGGAGAGCCGGGTGGATGAGCCAGGCCCTTGGCTGAGAAGCCAGGAGGTGACTTGACGGCTTTGTGGATGGCAGGGGCATCCAGAGGCTTGGCCAGGGTGAGCAGGCCGGGCCGGGGGCCCCCGGAGACCACCTCCTTTGGTGAGCTGGACTTCTTAGCCAGGCTTGGGGGCAGCCCAAGGGGGGCGTCAGGCAGACCCTTCTGCTTCACAAGCTCGTAGAGGAGGTCGATGGGGGCACCGCTGCTCTCAGACTCCGCCACCCCCAGCTGCCGCAGGTGCGAGCGCGCGTGGCTGGACAGGCCCTTGCGGGTCTCGAAGCAGGCGCCGCAGACCTCACAAGTGGTCAGGCTCTGAGCTGGAGGGCGAGATGGGGGCCGGGGGGAGGGGCGGGCTGTGAGGCCTGTGGGCCCAGCTCGCCCACTTCTCCTCTCCCTGAGGGCCCCACTCAGCCAGGTTCCATGAAAGTGTTTTGCCTCTGTCAAGTTCCACCCCCCACCCCCCACTCCCCATTCTTATAAGGATTCTAAGGAGGCAGGGATGGGCCTGTGTGGTTTGCAAGCAAGGGAACTGAGGCTCAGAGAGGGGAAGAGTTACGCCCAAGGGCACACAGCTGGAGGCCGAGGCCACGTGTGGTCTAGCCAGCGGGGATGCCCCTTCAGAGCCCCAAAGCACTGCATCTGCCCAACACCAACCTGCCAGCCACATGCTCTACCAAGCGAGGGTCACCTGGGCTCAGCCCCACAGACTGAGCCACAGACCCCAGACACAGCCTCAGCGGGACCCCGGACCCCCTTCTGGAGAGCTCCTAGCCCTGACTGCGTCTCTGCCTCGCTGGCCCCCAAGCTTCAAGGACTGTCCCCCCCGCCCATACACACACACACAAGTGCAAGGCCAGGGCTGTCTGTCCTCTCACACACCTGGGCTCTAGCCCAGGGCCCGAGACTACTCAACAACGACACACACAGGAATCGGTGGCATGGGAAGATTCTGCGCAGCTGAGGGAGGTCAGGGTTGGCAAAGGAACTGGGTCTGAACCAGAAACCCTGCAGCCTCTCTGGACGCCCCGCCCTCACCCAGCTGGGGCGGGGGGCACGTGTGCTCTGGAAGCTCAAGAGCAAAAGACAGGTGTCGCCTTGGTGCCTGCAGGGAGCCATGGCCACCCTGGGGGCCCCACACGAACCGGCCAGGCCCAAGCGCTCCCCTCTGATTGGGACCAGCCCGGCCAGCACCCCCGCCTGCCACCTGGGCCACTCACCCTTGAGGTCTGGCAGCTCCTGCTTGCTGCCTTGAGAAGCCTCTGCAGCCACTTTGCTGCTCAGCCGACTGGCCACCTGTTCCAAGGCCCCAGTGACAGGCAGGCTCTTCTTAGGGAGCGGGGGGGACCCCAAGTCCACAGCCACCATGGCGTTTTCCTCAGAACCCAGGCCTGCGGGGTGGGGGTTGGGGGACACAGGCTGAGCCCAGGTGGCGGTCAGCCTGTCTACCCGCAGGGGGCGGCCCTTCTTCCTCCATCCTGGGGGCCTGCGCTCACTCTGGGAACAGCTCCTACTCCATGAAGCCCGCAGCCCCACTGACAGCCCGGACACGGGGGAGGGGACGCAGCGCAAACCTGAGCTGAGCCTCTCGTTGGGGGGACCTCAGACTAAACGTCTCTTGGGACAGAACTTGAAAGGGAGGCAACACCTGTCAGGCCAGAGGGTGGAGGTGGGGGGGAGAGGTCGGAAGGGGAACCCCAAAAAGACAGCCAGGGTCAGGAGCCCCAAAAGCCAATGTGGGGGATGCGGAGGCGGGTGGCTCCTTGTCAGCTTTGGCCTTGTGAGAAAGTGCCACCAGCCAGCCACCCTGGGGCTAGGGCTGGCCATAACGCTAAAGCGAGGCCCTCTAGCCTGGACCAACAGTGGACAGGAAGAGTGGGAACCAAAGAGCTTCCTGCGAAGTGATGGTGACACCCATCGGGGGTGACGGGTGTCGTGGCCAGAGGAGGAGCAAGGCTGGATTTTGGCCGAATCGCTCGGAAGAAAGGAGCCCGGGAGGCCTGCTTGAGTCTCCAAGTTGAGAGTTGAGAGAGAATGGCGACAGCTCAGAGCAGGAAGCAACTATGTGTGGAGTCGGGGCCTTGGAGGCAGGAGGGAGGAACGGGGCAGGCGGAAGGACCAGGCAGGTCTCCTGCTCAGTGTGAGTCCTCCAGAGCCAGGGACAGGGCAGGCCAGGCCAAGGGACCCTAGGGCGCAGCGCCACCGAGGACTCTGTCAAAAGTCGCGGGGTCCGGTGGGCGCATCTGTCAGAAGGGGCCCGGCCCAAGGGGGTCTCCGCGCCTCAGGGACTGCGGTCGCGGCCTGGGACCCTCCCGGGGGCTCCCAGGCGACGGGGACATCTGTCAGGCAGTGCGAGGGCGTCGCGGAGCGGCGGCGCGGTGCTTCTGGGCCCGGGGACTCTGCGAGCGGCGACAGGAGCCCAGGAGCCCGCGCCCCTGGACGGCCGAGGGGAGGGAATCCCCGAGACTGGACGGCGGGCGTCGGAGGCGACGGCGGCGGCACGGGCAGGCAGGACACCGACTTCCCCTCCCCGCACCCTCCCGGGCGCGGGCTCTTACCCGGCGGGGGCGCAGGCCCCGGGCCCGGCTCCGGCTCGGCCTTGGGCCCGTCCCGCGACGGCGGCGGCGGCGGCGGCGGCGGGGGTGGGGGCGGCGGCGGCGGCGGCGGCGCGGGGAGGGCCACCGGGCCGGGGCTCGGGGGACCAGACGGGGGCGCCCCCGTGGGCGCGCGCTCCCGGGCGCCCCCCGCGCGCGGCCCCGCCGCCGCCTTGCTCTCCGCTTTTGTCACTCGGCACTGGGCGGTGGAGGCGGCCATCTTGGCTCCGGCGCACGCGGGGCGGCCGCCCCAGGCGGGAGCAGCCGAGCGCCGAGCGCCTCCGCCACCGAGCCGCTCCGCCCCGCCTCTCGGGCGCGCCCAGGGTGGCCTGCGGAGCGCCGAGCGCCATGAGCGAAAACGCCTGTGCGGGACCGGCGGAGTCGCGAATGGAGCCACCTCCAACCGCCGCCCCAGATGGGACCTCGGCTATCAAGACGTCCAGGATGGGAATCCTCCTGCCGCATGCATCCACACCCCGACAGCATCTAGCCTCCCAGAGCCCCGACTGGCAGAGCTAGGACTGCCCCCAAGCCCCCACCCCCTCCCCCGGCGCGGACCCTGCCCCATTCATTCTCTGTCTTGCAAGTCTCCCCCTCCAGATCGAGGATCCTGGAAGACAGCTGATCCCCAACCCTGAGGAGCCCCCAAGATCGTCCTGGCCATCCCTCGACGGTGCCGCACCACACTCTTGCGGACCCCTCCACTCCCCTCGGTCGGCACCCATTTCAAACACACTGCCCGCTTCTCCCTCTCCAACACCAAACTGATTGTCCCCAGCTGTTCCTTGACAGCTGGGGTGGGGCCAAACTGACTTGCCCCGCCCCCAGCCTGGCCCCGCCCCCGTCAGCCCTCTAGGGGAGGCGCCTGAGGACAGAGCCCAGACACCCAAAGGCGATCGCCGAAAGACTGGCCACAGCGCCCCCTCCCCGGGGACTGGGCAGGGACAGTGCCACACACACACACACACCTCCTGTCCTAAGCTGACTCCTCACAACCCAGTGGCTGCGCCGACCGGCTCAGCACTACCTGGGGGCTGATCTTAGCTAAAAACGGTGTGCTCCCATCCTTGGGATGCAGGTGCCAGGTAGGGAACGGTGGGTCTCATATTCAGGCCCCTGCTGGGGCAACACAGAAGTCAAGGGGGCAGAATGGGAGCTGCGCACCCTTAGCCATCCTCAGAGGCAGCTGTGCCTCCAAGTAGCTCAAGTGGGTGAGCCGAACACCCAGGCTTCAGCAGCGGCAGGAAGTTGCGGGTCACATCCCAGTTCGGCCTCTCCTCCTTGTCCGGGGGGAAAGAAGGGGCTTATGGCAGCCCCGCCACACACACTTCTACACACACACAGGCTTCTACACACTCCTGAGTGGTAGTCTGCAAGGGTTCTGATGGAGTCTGCAGTACAGATCCACGTGGGATCTTGCAAACTGCAGGAATGGGAAGCTCCAGCCCCAAGCAATCCCCGGAGACAATTCCTAACCAGGCATCCTCTGGTCCTCGGAGCCCAGCTAGTTCTCAAGCTCTCTGTCTGGTCAAAGGCTCTTGCAAAGTCAGGTTTTGTAGAGTCACTTTTCCACTCCCTATGCAGGTGCCCAGCCCCAGGCTCCCTCACAGAACAAACAGTTTTACGCCCCGATCTCTTAAGCCCCCCCCCCTTACTGGAAACAACCATGGAACAAGACACAAGGCCAAGACTGCTGCTGGCTGGGCGACTGTGCTGTGGTCCTTCCTACAGACCTCAGCCCCCCACCCCCACCACAAACGGAACAGCAACAGGTTGAAGACTGAGTAGTCAGCCCGCGCATGGTTACAGGAGGGGATTGTCCACGCTGCTGGAGCAACAGTCCTGGGACCCGAGATTTGTGCTGTCCAGTAAGCTCACCCCTAGCCTCCGACCAGCCATGGTTCAAGTGTTCAACAGCCCCAGTGACTGGTGGGGGCCCCTTCCAGAACAGCGCAGAGAGCATCTCCCACATTCCAGAAAGTTCTATCAGACTGCCTTTTGGGTTCCAAAACCCTGACCCTGCTTCTTCCAGCTGTGTGACCCTGAGCAGGTTAATTACCTTTCTGTGCCTCAGTCTGTGATCTGTAAAATGGGGATGGTGATGATGATGATGATGATGATGATAATAAAAGTGCCTTCTAGGGTTATGTTGAGGAAGTCAGTGTGTTCGTGCATATGAAGTTGCTAAGCGCAACTTTTGGCTCTTGGAGCTCCATAAGCACTTGTGAAAATGTGTTAGGAAGGGCAGGAAGAGACCATATTCAGAAAAGATCCCTGGCCCACAAATGACCCCCTAAGTGGAAGGGTGGCTGTGTGATTTGGCAACGTTCTTTGGAAAGGGACACAAAACACTTTCAGGAAAACTGAGTGGCTGCTCCTTGCCCCCCAACCCCCAGGGACCCCACCCACCCCACCACCATCCCCTCTGAACTCCAGGGAAGGACCAGGGCTCCAGCCCCAGTCCACTTCCTCCTCTTACCATCTCCGTAGGCCGGCCCAGGGTCCTCGGCCCAGGTGGGCGGGAAGGGCACCGTGAGAGGGAATCGGGGTCTATGAGAGGACAGGAAGCTGCCCAGGGGCCCGCCAGGCTCCCGGCCCAGGGGGCTGGGGGGCAGCTCAGTGGCTGAAGTGGCCAGCAGCTCCTGCAAGATGTTGATGGGCGAGACGGTGAGCTCCCAATTGGTGATGCCGAAGTCGCGCAGGTGCGCCCGGGCGTGGCTGGAGAGGCCAGCGCGCGTGTCGAAGCCGGCCCCACAGAAGTCACAGCGCATCAGGCTGAAGGTGCCTGGGTCGAAGTTCGCCACTGCAGAGAGAGAGAGAGAGAGGCGTGTGGACTGGCTTGGGGAAGGGAGACTCTCCAGTCCCAGCCTCTGCCGGACCCCAGGGCCTCTTATCCTCTGCAGGTTCACACGGCCAGTACCATTCATCTCCCCTTGGCTGCTCAGGGCCTGTCGGCCTGCCTGCCTGCCCACCCCTCGGCTCTCTGCACCTGCACCTGCATCCCCCTGCCTGGGGGGGTTTCCCTCTTCACACATCTGGACAACAACAGGGAACTCTGTCCCCAGAGCACATTCTCCAGTGGGAGGCTTGTGATCATTTCGGTGAGTATTCGGTAAACAGCTTTCTCTTGTCTGCTTTTGCTTGCAGTTATCTTGGTGCTATCAGTTAAATATGCAATGGATGAAATGGACAAAAAGGACCTAACACATGCTCCTCTGGATATCCTCCCCTCCACGCCCCCCACCTCCTGCAGGTGCACCTAGAGACTTCTAAGCTTCCCCTAACTCCACCAGGACCACTCAATGTCCTGACCACCCACCCGGCTCCCTGGCTGTCTGCTTCTAGAGTACACACACACACACACACACACACATACCATATCAGCATCTCCCCATGTGGGCTCCAGGTCTACCAGTATCACAACCACCCCTGGACCTCCGGGATCAGAATCTCACTGCCTGGGAATCTACGTACCTCAGTGCAGTCCCTGGGGTTCTAAGCCAGCTGGTATGTGTGTGTGTGTGTGTGTGTGTGTGTGTTGGGGGGTGAGGGCAGAGTCTCTCTGAACCTGAATTCCAGGGCAGCAAGAATGACTCTTGCATTCATTGCTGAATCTGCAGCGCCCAGACAGGGGAGATCTCACTGGATCAATTATTTGTCCAGTGAAGGGATTAAATTCTCCCCTGGGAGAGATCTGCTGCCTGTTCTCCTTTGGGGCCAGCTGCTGGCACAGCCAGGGCACTGACCTTCAGTGGTAACCTTGGCCCTGACTCAAAGGTCTCTCAGCAGAGGAGGCCCCAACATCACCCTCCTTGGTAGTAAGGGAGGGGTTAAGAGTGAGAGTGGGTGGGTTTAGAACTCAGCTATCAATGCCTGCATTGTGGCACCATAGGGTGAGCCATCATCTGAGATACCAGCATCCCATGAGACCACCAGTATGAGTCCTGGCTGCTCCACTTCCGATCCACCCCTAACCCACCATGAAGTGCCTGGGAAAGCAACAGAAGATAGCCAAAAGTACCATCCTGGGGAATGAACCAGCAGGATGGGGGGGAAGATTCTCTCCCTCCCTCCCTCCCTCTCTCCCTCTCTCCCTCCCTCTCTCCCTCCCTCTCTCCCTCTCTCTCTCCCTCTCTCTCTCTCTCTCTCTCTCTGCTTTTCAAGTAATACATAAATCCTATTTGGAAGGCAGAGTTATAGAAGGAAAGGAGAGAAAGTGAGGGAGAGAGAGAGAGGGAGGAGAGAGAGAGGAGAGAGGGGGGAGAGAGAGAGAGAGGGAGAGAGAGGGAGGGGGGGAGAGAGAGAGAAGGGAGAGAGAGGGAGGGGGAGAGAGAGAGAGGGAGAGAGAGGGAGGGGGAGAGAGGGGGGGAGAGAGAGGGAAAGAGGGAGAGAGCGAGAGGAGCGAGAGAGCGAGAGAGAGGAGAGAGAGAGATTTTCCATCCGCTGGTTCACGGTCCCCAGATGCTGTAAGCCAGGAGCCGGGAATTCCATCTGGGTCTCCCACATGGGTGGCAGGGGCCCAAGCACTTGGGCCATCCGCAGCTTCTCCCAGACCATTAGCAAATAAGTGGATCAGAACAGGGATGCCACTGCTGTGGCTTTACCTGCTATGCTACAATGCTGGCCCCATAAATAAATAAATAAATAAATAGAAAAAAAAAAAAGCTAAGAAGAACTCAGCTGCCTGGCTCCTGAGCCTTGGAGGGAGGTGGATGCTGCACCAAAGTCCCCCCTCTCCTACCCTACCTTTTTTCTTTTTCTTCTGGAAGGAGAACCTGCGCTCGATGGCTTTCACCTCCTCCGCGGAGATGAAATGCCGCACGTTGTAGCTGACGCCCACGCGGTTCAGATGGCCCCGCACGTGGTTGGCCAAGCCGATGCCATTGTGGAAACGGTCGGGGCAGTAGGGGCATTTCCGCTCCTCTGGCTTCAGTGCCGCGGCCGGGTCTCCCTCCAAGAGCGTCAGCCCCAGGGGGTCACCCAGCGGCGCGTCCAAGAGCAGGAAGTCCAAGGGGTGGGCGCCAGCCAGGCCCAGCTCCTCCTCCGGCGGCAGCCTCGGGGGCGCCCGGGCCGCCGCCGCTGCCATCACCTGCGGCCCCAGCCTTGCCACCAGCACGATGGGTACCATCCCTCGGAGCTGTTGCTGCTGCGCGCGCGACGCCTCAGCTGTTCGCAGCGCATCTTGGAAAGTCCGCTTCAGCTCCAGGGCTGGCTGTGGGAGGAGGCTGGGGGGTGGCTGGGGCTGGACAGAGCCCATTTTGGGGGGAACAATCCATTTCTGAGGTCAGCGCTGCAGCCTCCTCCTCCTCCTCTTCCTCTTCCTCCTCTTCGCTCCACGGGCGCCTCCGGTCCCCCAGCCTCTGCGGGCGGAGGATACTTTTGCTTCTCCCGAGCTGTAGGGAGTATGGGGTGGACGCCAGCGGCGAGGAAAAGGCCAGCCTTCCAAAAGGACTCTGGCTGGAGCCATGCGCCAGTGGCTTTGACGTTGGGAAATCCCTCACGCCCAGCTGCGGGCAGTCTGGGCGCAAGTCCAGGCCAGGGTCGTATTCAGCAGGGTTCTCCCGCCACGCGGGGGCTAGGAACGGCTCAGCTTTGCCAAAGTAATCCACAGCGACATCGGGGAAACGGGCGTAGGCATCCTGGCTGGTGCCTGGCTGGCTGGCAGGGTCCTGTTCCTCCTGCTCCTCCTCCTCTTCTTCCTCAAAAGTGTCCTCCCTGCCCTCCTCCCAGTGGGGAGGGGCGTGCGCCAGCCTCACGTGCTCCCTGAGCAGGCTCTCGCTGGGCGCGGGGAAGCCACACACGACGCAGGCACTCAGCCCCGAGGCGGGGGTGGCTCCGTAGGGGTGAAACACAAGGGTGCTGGCGTCCAGGCTGGGGCTAGCGGGCCGGCTGCCACCTGGGAGGGGCTCCTTGGCCGGCTGGCCCAGGGGCTCGCGCACGTGCAGCTTGGCGTGCTGCACGAAGGCCCTGGAAGAATTGGTGCCAAACACACACTTGGGGCACTGCAGCCGCGCCTCGCGGCCCTCATCGCCCGGAACTTGTTTCAGCTTCTGGATCTCCTCAATGATCTTCTCCCGCGAGGCCTGGTGCAGCTGCCGGTGCTGCTCCAGGGCCGTAGGGTCAGCAAAGCCCCAGCCACACTCCCCGCAGGCCAGCGGGGCCACGTGGGCAGGAGGCTCCTGGCCCGGGGCCTGGCGGTGTTGGGTCATGTGGTCTAGGAGGTGTTCCTTCTCTTTGAAGTATATGCTGCATTCGATGCACGGGAACACGGCCGGCTCTTCATCCTCGTCCTCGCCCTCGTCCATGCTGGCCACCCCCTCGACCACCTCCTCCAGTAGCTCACACAGGTAGGGCCCTGGCCGGGCAGGGGACAGCAGCGGCTGCAGCCGCTCCACGGATGCCTCCGAGTTCACCGTCCAGGCCTGTGTGGCCACCTCTGAGGCCGAGGCAGGCAGGCCCCATTCGGACCGCTGGGACAGCCCATCGACGTCCTCCAGGTCTTCTGTGGTGCCCACCATAGCCACGCCCATCGCCTTGGGCGTGTCCTCCACCGGCACCAGTACCCTCCTGAAGGAGGGGAGGGGCGGGAGCAGCTGGGGGCGCAGGTCCAAATGCAGTTCTGTGTCCCTGGGGGCCCTTTGCTCGTCGGTATCTCCGAGCCATTCAAACCTGGGGCGGCCCCTGTGGGCCTTCTCCAAGAGCTTTGGGTCACCCTGGTGGTGCAAGAACCTTCTAGAGCCCTCGAGCTCAGCATGGGGTTTCAGGGTTCTCACGATGACCGAGTCCTCGAACCCCTGCTCAGAGGGGTTGCCCTCCCCTGCTTCTTGAGCCAGGGGGTGCTCCCAGGGCCCCTGGCCATCAGGGGGCTCAGGAAAGTGGCCCAGGAGATGGGGTGGCGGAGAGCCCGGCCGGAAGTCCAGGCTGCCTCCATCCCAGCAGCTGCAAGGAAGTGCCAGTGGGGGAAAGGTTAGCCACACGCCTCAGTTTGCCTTCCTAGGGTGGTGGTGGGATCCTCTCGGACAGTCTGATGCGGACCCCCTGGAGATCCACTCAGAAGGCAGCCTCAGAGGGGCTGTGTGGGTGAGGGGGGTGGTCCCTTTGGACACTCCCCAAGCTGTAGGTCAAGAGCCAGGTTCAGCTCCCAGGATGCACCTGTGCATAGAGCCCAGCCCTAGTGCATTATCTGGGGGGTGGGGGAGGTGATGTGCAGAAAGAACACACCCAGGGCCACCTCTACGGAGTGTCTCCCAGTCCGGTGGCACAGTCAACTCTCATCTCTCTCCAGGGGCTGACCTGTGGTCCCGGCTGCTTCTGCATCCTGGGGCCGATTTACTTACTTTTGGTCCCTCCTTCTCCCCAGATTTGGTGAATGCCACCTTTGTGGCAGAGCAATTCCAAGGAGAACACCTTTGCTCTTGCAAGGAGAGGTTGAGGCACCCCCCCCCACACACACCTCTGTTCAGTCTCTGGCCCCAGTGACTGTGAGGTGGGGGGGGGAGGCAAGACAACCCCTCCAGGCCTGAGTTTTCTGATCCTAAAAACGAGGGTGACTCCCAAGAACTAAAGACCCTCCTTGTCCTTACCCAGAGCCTAGGGAGATTTCTCACAGCCATAATCAAGGAAAGTTTCACCCCCAGCTGGCAAGTGCTTTAAAAAATACAAATAAAGGCTTGCAACACAACCTTTGCAAAGGGGGACGTGGAATGGTGGCAACACAACCCGGAGCGAAGAAGACGCCTGCCTGTGACCAGTGTGAGTCCTCACTGCGGTTCTTCCTGGTCACCGCTCCTTTTGTTTGCAAGCTCTTGCCTGCATGAGGGGGGCGCTGGATTCCTGGGACGTGGGTTCCAACAAGCGGGCTGGGCTGTGTGGCCCGTCAGGGGCACGAGATGCTCACAGGACGGTGCCGAGAGCCTAGCGCGGCGGCTCCCATTCATATGGAGAGCTCTCATGAATCCTAATAAGACGATCATTTTTACGCCAGTGCCCATCAGGCCATTTCATCACACAGGGAGTGGCCATCAGCCCTGCTATCGCTTCCCACTTTTTACCCAATACAGCTCCTGTCCCCTGGATCCTCACATCTGTGAGATGCAGCTCATGGATTCCTTTATGCTCGACGAGAAAGCTGTGGCTCAGAAAGGCCCTAGCATCATTTCAAGGTGGGGAGGAGGTGGGGAGGCACCTAGCAGAGACCAGCCAGGACTTCAAAGGGTCCAACCTCCAGGCCTGGACCCCTCCGCCCCTGCTCCTGGCAGAGATAATGAGAGTTGACTGTGCTCATTCCAGACCTCTCCCACACCTCCCCGCCAAGGGGCTAGGCCTGCTGGGAGCCGCCTCCTCCTGCCTGGCCTCCTGATTCCCTACTGTCCCCTCTCACTCCCCAGGGGGACTTTCTTTCTCTCTCTTTCTCTCTCTCTCGGGCCTGGGCACCTGCAGCTTACCCCCTGCCCTCCCTGAGGCCAGGGCCAGCATGGCACTCACCAGCTGCTGATCCGATGGGTGGCCGAGGTAGCACAGGGGAGGGCTTCGCTGAGGCCGGGATGGGGCTGCCCATCTGCAACAGAGAGGGGAGACCCTGAGGGGCTGGGGTTCCCCCTGGCTGGGGCCCTCCACACCCCAGCTCCAGGATCCCTGCCGGGGCACCTTGGAAGGGCCCTGCTGGCTCCCACAACCCCTCATCCCAGAGAGCCCTTTGGGCCTCTCTCCACTCCTGAACCCTGAAAGGGGTTTCTTAGTACCAGCTCCTGGGCTTTCTGCTTCCCTCCCTCCACCAGCCCCCCAACACCTGGCAGCCAGGGTGGGTTTTAGAAGTCAAGCCCTGGCAAGAACTCACCTGGGCTTCTCATTCTACCTACAGGAAGAGCTGATTCCTGACTGCCACCTGCAAGGCCCTGTGAGGTCAGACTCAGCGCATGTCCAACCACCCTCCTCTGTCTCTGGGCCCCTCACTGCCTCTGTCTGTCCTGCCTTCCTGTGGAGCCCCCTGTGTGGGCCAGCTAACTCTGGCTGGCCTCAAGGCCTTGGTATGTGCTCCTTGCTCTGCCTGGAACACCCTTCCCTGGCCACTTGTTCCAAGGGGAGCCCCTGTGAGGTTTGTCTCTCCCTCCCTCTCTCTCTTTCTCTCAGCACTCCCTTGGAGATGCCTGGCTCCCTCTCTGGATGGCTGCCTGTCACTCACAGCAGCGACTTGCTTGGCCTTGTTCATTACAGGAGCCCATCCAGCACCTGGTGCCACCACAGGACGACTCACAAAATACTCGCCAGGCTGGCGTGTGCAGTGACCGAGCCTTGTTGGCCTGAGCTGTGCCTGCCGCCTTCTGGACCCCTTTCCAGGCCCTAAGCCCTAAATGTAATCCCCTCCTGGAATACTGCCCCTCCACCCCCCGGCCCCCGCCCTACCTCACTAAACAGAGCCAACTCTCCATTATCCGCCTGTAGAGCCAGGGCCTGGAGCGACCACAGGAATCCTGGCCTGCATCTACTCTACCCGCCGCGCTTGCCTGATGCCGGTGAGCGCGTGCCAATCGGGGCGCGGGCCAATTGTCTGGGCCAAGGTTAACACACTGGGTGTGGGGGGGAGGCGGAGGGCGGGGGAACTTGTGCCCTGTCCAGAACCCAGCAGATGCAACTGCTGGATCACCTTCAACTCGAGGGTGATCCAGAGAGACAGAGGACCGCTGCTGGGGTGAATTCTGGTTTTTTTTTTTTTTTTTTTTTTGCCACTGTCCTCACCATTCCATATTTGCCCAGGCAAATTTGAGAGCTGGCCATTTAGGAATCAAGAAATAAAAATGAGGCCAGGGTGGGGTGTGGGGGGCAGAGTGAAGGGAGGGGTGTGTGTGTGCAGAAAAGGGGGGCTACCACTCTGGCTGGGGGGTCGTCTTTCTGTTGAGTCTTATAAGGGCTGTGATTGCTACACAGGTCTGCAAAGGCAAGGAGGTTTGCAATGTCTGAAGCAGATTAAAAAAAAAAAAAAACCCTGACATTTGGGAACAGACCATTGTCGGGGGGTAGGGTGGGGGGGAGCTGTCCTGTGGGGAGTAGGATGTTAAGTGGCATCTCTAGTCTCCACCCACCAGATGGGAGGAGCAGCCTCCCCACCGCATGGTGATAACAACTGACAATCTTTGCAGATATTAACAGTGTCCCCTAGCAGGCAGAATCAACAACCCCCAGCTTCCCCACCCCACCCCCACCCTGCCTGGTTTGAGAGCCGCTGGGGTGGGGCAGATGGGGATGCTGTGCAGGGTGTGAGAGTTGGTTGATTGAGCAACTCTGCGAGCAAGAACCCAAGAAACAGGGTCCCTGGTGAGTCACAGATGTGAACTTCTTTGGAGAAGGCGGTCAGTTGGTTGGGTACTCAGCCCTGGCAGAGCCTGGTGTCCTGTTTGTCCTGCTCCTGAGATTCCAGGTGTCCCAGATTTGATGTTTCTACAATTGCCACTAAGAATTCTCAAGCCGGGGCCCGGGTGGGGGTGGTGGTGGCAGTGCTGCGTTGCCCTCTTTGTCTGAGCGGGCTCCCAGCGCAGGCTCCTGTTTTAGTAACTTTGGAGGAAGCAGGCCAAAGCAGGGCCCGTGTCCGAGACGCCTGGAGGCCTCCAAGGATGATGACGATGATGATGGAGGAGGAGGAGGAGGAGGAAGGATCCGGAAGTCCCATCGTGGACAGCTGTTCTGGGGTTAGTGGCCATGCCAAGGAGGGGGAGGCTCTCATTGGCTCTTGTCACCTGAGGTCCCTCCTGGGAGGACTTGCCATAGAGAGGAGGGCATCCGTGAGCAGCTTGAAGCCAGGCGGTGTTGTGGAGCCGCCAAGAATCTAGACTTTGGAGCTGAACAGATCCAAGTTCGAGGCCCAGTGCTGTGACCCGAAGGGCTTGCGTTTCCCAGGCTTGGTTTCCTCTTGTGTGCAGGGCCAGTAATGGGTGCCAATGAGAACCCACAGAATGCTCCAGCCAGAGGAGTGGCGGTAGAGGGCCAGGGGAGGGGGTGGTGCTGGGGGCGGTGCCAGGTGGGGGGGCGGGACAGGGCAAGAGCTAGTTCAAGCAGAAGCCAAAGACAGGACCTGAAGCCTCAGAACCCTCCCATTCGCTCCACACTCTGGTTTCATCCCCAGCAATGATGCAATTTGTCCCTAAGCTCCCTGTCCCCCCACACAAGGCCAAGCACACACCAGACATCATCCTCTCTGATCCTTAGCTACACCTGGGAGGCCCGCTAGAGAGGCAGAGGATGCAAGCAGTGAGGTGGCCCTCCCAGGGTGTCCCTGGGGCTTCTGAGGGCTGAGTGGGGGTGAGGGAGGGCTGGGTTTCAGGGTACACCAGTAGCCCTCCAGAGGCTCTTGGGATTTTCAGGCTTTACAGGACACTACAGCAGGTGCATGGGGGAAGGCAGGTGGGGTGGGCTAGAGGACAGCGAGAGAGACACAATGTTCCAAGCCCCAGCTTTCCTCCAACCTCCAGACAGAAACTCCACTCCAAGTCAAACCAGCCCCACTCCATGCTACTGGAGAGAACACCCTGTCATTCTGAGGCTATATGACAGATACGCTGGCACTAATACCTGGTTGGCTCCCTGGGGGGGAGGGGAGGACTCAAGATGCCCCTAATCTGCCCTTCCCCTCCCTCCAGACCTAGGGTATCTGCCAGGGAAAGAAGAAACACCCCATTTCTCAGAGCCAAAGGGGACCCCGGGCTCCCACAGTCAAGATGCCTGCTCCTTCCTGGCCTGGCTGTGTGACCTGTGACAAGGTCCTGCCACCTCTCTGAGTCTCAGGTTTGGAAGAAGGGCTTGCCAAGGTTTCCAGGGTGCCAGGTTAGCCCTTTTGCCCCCCTGGGGTTTCACTCTGCCATGTGGCTGCCAGACACACATATCACCAGCACCTTCAGGCGTTGGCATGGACAAGGGTGGGTGGCGGCGGCAGATGTGGTGTGCACTAGGGGTAGGGGTGAGGGTGTCTCCTGCCTAGATATCCCTTGCTCCCTTCTGTCTGGCTCATTGTCCCTTGTCCTCCTGGAGCACCCAGGCTGGGCTAGCAGCTTTCTCCACCACTATGCCACCATACCTGGTGGCGTGTCAGTGTCCTCTGTCCCAGATGGTAGAAAGGGAATGGGGTGTGTATATATGTGTATGTGCGCGCGCAGTCACCACTGTGCTCCAGTGCCTGGCTCCAAGGGACAGCTGCTCTATAAGCCTCTGAGGATCAGGGTAAGTGTTGCAGGTGGCCGGGGACAGGTCCAGTGTCCTGCAGGACACCGGCGTGGGGATTCCAGATAAAGGGTGTCAGAGTCACGTGGCTGCTGGGCTGTGTGACCGCGGCAGCTTATATTATCCCTCGGGGTCTCAAAGTTTCCCCATCTTGAAATGGAATCATCCTTGGGGCTACTCCACAAGCTTTTCACACTCAGAGAATGGCACGAGGTGAGTACTCAAAGGGCTTAGCATGGAGGAAACCCCTGATGTGATGTGGATTGCAATTCAAAGTCTTGGAGCAGAAGAGGATGAAGGCAGAGGTGTGGTGCATCAGCTCCTTATTCTGCAGCCACAGAGGCTCCTCCCCACTGCCACAGGCCCTTGCACTTGCTGTTCCCACCACCCTGCATGCCATTCATTCCGTGTTGCACTTAGATGCCATCCTCTCAGGGTGACAGTCAGGAGCACTTCCAGCCCCCCCCCAACCCCAGCCCAGGCACTTCCCTTCCTAATACCTTCACAGCACCTGTCACCACCTGCCCCTGGGATATTTTAGCTGTTGGATTGTCTCCTGCCTCAGAATGCCAGCCCCTTGAGGGCAGGAGCTCTCGCCTTTGATTTTTATTTGTTCATGGGCTGTTTAACCCAGCACCTAGAACACAGCTTGACACACAGCACGTGCTCAGCGTTGACTGCATGAATAACCGATTTTGAGCAGGGACGCCATGTGAGATACGTTTTTGCTGGGTAGACCAAGGCACAAAGAAGTGGGGCAGGTGCCCCTGACACCCACTCTCTCCCCAGCCACTAGAGGGCACAAGCTGTTTAGGTTCGTGATTCAGGAGCTGGGGTACCTAAGACACCAACCAGGAGATAGATGGGAGCAAGGTGTATCTGGGGACGAGGTTGGCCTTGAGGCAGGCAGCTTGGGGTGCTGAGGTGGCCACTTGGACCCCCTGAGGACACTCTGCGCAGAAGATGGAGCCAAGCCAACCTGGGGTTTGAGTCCCAGCTGCTTGCCACTCACTGGGTGGCCTTGGTCCAATCACCAGCTCCCAGAACACCTGTTTCCTGCCCCCCCCCCCCCCGCAGCCCCTGCCACTTTGATAAGACAAGGCTCAAGAGGAATCCGAATCCCAAGTCAGCCCCTGCTGGGCTGGGGGACCTGGCTCTCTCTGAGTTTCAGGTGCCAGCTCAGATGTACCCTTGGGGCCACAGGGCCCCCCGCTCTTACCAGAAATGCCACCTCTGCCATCCAGAATGTCTCGAGGGCCCTCCTTGGTGACAGGTAGGTAACGGGCAGACCGGAAGATGCCACCTTCCCCCTCGGTGGCCTCGGCCCCACCCTCGATGTCCTCCCGCGGCGCTGGGCCTGGCAGTCTCTCGGGGCCTCGGGGACGATCTGGTGTGGCCAGACCACCTGTCAGGGCCCCCTCCATGAGTACTGTCTGTCTGGCTCCACTCAGTGGCGGGGGCTGGCTCAGCAGGACATTGAGGGTCTAGGGGCAGAGAGAGGGAGATGCTTAGGAAAGAGTTCCCTTCTTGCAAAACCCCAGTCCTTACCCTGGACACTCAGCTTGTCTGACTTGACCTCCCAGGCCAGGTAAGCTCCGTGAATGGTTCTGACACCTCCCCCATCCCCACACATGGCCCCGGCCCCATCCACCACTCCCCCTGTACCCAGATCCCGCCTTGCCTCAGTTTCCCCACACACACCCTTCAGCAATCCCAGCACTTCCCTGGGACGCTGCCTGGTACCCACACACACGGCTGTGCTCTCCCCAGCTGTGTCTCCATTCACCATGCACATGCACATCCTCTCCCCACCACCCCAGTCCTTATGGGTCCACTCTCCTCTCTTCCACTGCCCAAATCAGTCACCCTGCACTTTTCCCACACTCCTCCCCCCTTCCCCACCCCTCCGGCCCTTAGGGTTCTCCAGCTTTAACCCCTTCACCCCCACACACAGCCTCAAGTGACCCTAGTCTCAACCCTCTCGCTTTTTCATGCACACCCAGCCTGGGTTTCTCCATTCTGACCACCGCCCCCCCCCCCCCCCCCGCCAAACACACACCCCACCAGCCAGCCGATTGCTCTAGTCCTTGGGCCAAAGGGAACCGTGGGGTTCCTGGTTTAGAAATGAGGACCCTGGAGAGGGGGGGCGGTCCTCGCCACCTATAAATACCTTCAAGGTAACGGCGGAAAGTGAAGGGCAGGAATGAGGCGCCCTCCCCGGGGAGACGGTGGGGAGGCCGGGCCCAGGCAACCGGGGCGGGGCCGGGGCTCCAGGCCTGGTTTCAGGCGCTGCCCTCGGGAGCCTGGGGGCTCCCAGGGGGCCCGTCCTTGGGCTGGCAGTCCTGGCGGGGGTCCCTGCCCAGGCCCGGAGGAAGCACCTGCAGGTGCCCACAGGGTGGGCACTGCCCGCGGGGAACGGGCGGGACCGCAACTTCGGAGCACTTTGGCAGCAAGGGGAGGGGGCTCCCGCCCGGACGCCCCCCGGGGGTCGCAGAGGTAGGGGCTGCGCCGCGTTGGCGCACCCCTTAGGGGGGAAAAGGTCCGGGAGATGTGCCCTCGGCCCGTGCACCTCGGGGCGGGAGACCCCGCGGGACGCGCCGAGGTGGGGGGGGACACCTGCCCCAAGACCCCCTCCCCTCCCCCCACCTGCCCGGCCCCGCCCCCACCCAGGCCCCGCCCCTACAGTCCCGCCCCGCCCCCCACCCCGGGGGGTCCCGCCTGGCCCGGCCCGGCCCGGGCCTCCCCCTCCCCGCTCCGGCTCCGCCCCGCCCGCGGGCTCCCCAGGCCGGGCCGGGCCTCACCGGGGAGGCGGCGCCGCCGGCTGGGCGCCGGGGCTCGGAGCTCCCCTCCTCGGTGCGGCCGTCGCTGCCGCTACCGCCGCCGCCGCTCCCGGTGCCGGTGCCGCGGCCTCCGCAGCCGCCGCCGCCTCCACCGCTCGGGGGACATTGTCCCTTTAAATCGCTCCCCCCGCCGCCCCGCCCCCCCGGCGCGCCGCCGTGACCTCAGCGCGACAGCCCCGCCGCGCCGCCATGATGGGGAGGTCCGGGGCGCCCCCTCCCCCCGCGCCACCCCGCGGGGGGGGGGGGCGGCCAGCGGGCTCGCCGCCATATTGGGAGTGGCCCGGCGGGTCACCCTTAAAGGGCCCGCCTGGACCAAGAGTCGGGGGTGAGGGGGCGAGCCTCTGTTGTCATGACAACACTCTTGCCCTTCAGCCCCAATGGCTTTTCATCACCCCAATGGTTCTTCCATTGCTAAGCTCACTATTAGCACCAGAACAGTGGGGAGGGGGCAGAGAAGTTCCAGCATAGGTGATTCATAAGCCATCGAGGATTCTCCCCAGCCAATCCTCGCGTCCCTAATCAGCCGCCTTCCAATCCCAAACTCATTCCCTCCTTCTCCATCATTCACACTGGACCTCAGCACCTGCATACACTCCTATGTCTTCAAAGCTAAACACCTGGTCTCCATCCAGTCCCCAGGACCAGGCTGTTGCCTTCTTCCATCCACCACCCATCCACAAACCCAACTACCCAGCCATTTCCCCACCCACTCATCCAGCTACCCCATCCATCAACCACCCATCCATTCAACCCACCACCCATCCAGCTACCCCATCATCCAAGCAAACACCCATCCCTATCCCATCCACCTGCCCATCCATACACCACCCCAGCAAGTACCCAACAAGCCCTACAAAACCCTTCCACCGTGGCTCCCAGATGTCCATTGGTCAATTGCAAGTTTGTGTGTCCTCTCCACTAGTGTGTGAGCTCCCCAAACTGTGTGTATCCTGAGTTGCTTTCCCATCTCCCAACTCAGAGTGTTCTGAGACCTCAAATAAAAGTACATATGTTTGATGTAATCGCTTATCCAATTAACTCAAATATTTCTTAATATGCGTCAGGCAGTCTATCTGGCTGAACTGCCTACCTGGTCAAACACCCAGCAAGAGCTATCTTATGCATGTTGCCACCTTTCACCTATCCATTCCCGCATGAGTCCAGTGCCTACTTCTTTACACAGTCATTCACTCAGAGCACAACCATCTCCACACTTCCCTCCAGCTGCCTGCCAGACCCCCAAACCTTCTCTGCTGTAGGGGAGCTGGTCTGGAACTTGGAGAAACCTAGGAAGATGATTCTATCTGGGGTCAGCAGAGCTGGAGACAGGGGCTTCCGTGCACAGCAGGTGCTTGCCCATACAACAAAGAATACCATGTCGGGAACGCCTTTCACTGTGATCTTCTCCTGTGAGTGGGGCACGTTGGATCCATTTTAGAGAGAAACAGACTCCAAGGCAGTGGACCCTGTAGGTCCTACCATGGGTGAGAAATCTGCTGACATTGCTCTCTCACTGAAAGAGAAAAGTTGAGCGAGCTTGGAGTGAGTGTGTGTGTGTGTGAGTATGTGTGTGTGTGTGGAGGCTGGAGTACTCTCTGATCGGCAACACTTAGGGGCAAAGAAGCAACTTTTTTTTTTTTTTTTTTACTGGAATCAAGACTTTACTGGGTGACCTCAGGGTGCTATCGGCAACAATAACCACACTACCCTGAAGGCTGAAGCTGGGTGCATCGGACACCCCCTCCCCCCGAGACGTCAATTTCTGCTCAAGGTCCCCGTGGAGGGGTGGCTCAAGTAGTGCCTCCATTGACACAAGGCGCTTTGAAGGACAGGGGCTGGCCCTGGGAGCATGGCGTCCTTGGATGCTGTAGGCGCTGGACAGCGTCCCCCAAGTGGGTCTGAAAGGTCTCCATCTCAGCCAGTCGGCGCTCCTGAGGGGGTTAGCAGCAGGGGGCTTAGAGCCGGCAGAGGGCTGCACCCCAACCCTTACTCCTACACCCCTCAGACCCAAATGTCCCAGGACTGGGCTGGAATCTCACCAGGTTTTTCAGCCTGTGACTCTCCCTGCTTGGAAAGTCATGCTCAGGATCCGACTCTGAGTTCCTGCAGGGGAAGGTGGGGGCGGGGGGCGGGAGAGCCAGAGCGTGGTTAGAGGCTAAGGGAATCCCTTCCAGCTCCTTGTTAGAGACCCAGAGATTCAGAGGGGCGGAGCTTGGGGCTGGAGGCGGGGCTTGAATAGACTGGAGGGCGGTGCCTAAGGTGCCTCTGATTCCAGCCTGACCCTGAAGAAAGACGGGATGTCGGAGCTTAGAACGGTCAACAGGAGCTGGGGCTTGGCTAACCCTGAGTGGAGCCAGGGCTGGTTAAGGGAAGCGCTCAGCCTGGCTGCTTGGGGGGCCTGGACTGGCGTATGTGGGAGGTGGGCCCACTTGGGGGCGGGACTGACCAAGGGGCGGGCCTGAACAGCTTGCTGGGGGCGGGGCTGACCTAGGGGTTTGGCCGTCCAGGCGCGACTGACAGGCACAGCCCCCCCCCTCCGGGGGCTGGCCCGTCTTGGCGGGGGCGGGGCTAGTGGCGGGGGTGGGGCTCACCCAGCGCGGAGCCTGGAGTCCAGGTCCTGCAGCTGGCCCCGCAGCTGCTGCTGCTGCTCCGTCAAGGCCCGGATGTGGGTGCTCAGCGACTCCACCAGGCGGGCCAGCGCTTTCTGCTCCTCGCGCAGGGCGGCCACCTCTCCCTGAAGCTCCGTCAGCTATGCGGGAGACACCGGCTGTAATCCGACCCACTCGCCATCATCCCGCCCTTCGTCTCCCGGGAGACCTTGTCCTCCTCCCCGTCTGAGTCCTGGGCGCTTGGGCCACGTCACCGCCCAGGGGAGCACGGCTGCGGTCGTGCGAGGGGGTAAAGCCCAGACGGCGGGCTCCGAACGCGAGATCTCCGGAGCAAGGCGCCGACCGGGCCGCACCCCACCTTGCCCAGGGGTCGCGGCGTGTCCGGTGCATGGTCTCGATCTCGCGGCTGGTCCAGCTGGCGCTGCCAGGGCACCGACGGCTTCCGAGGCAGCGAGGCGGAAGCCCCTATTCGGGGTCTGCCGCGGGGCGCGGCGCTGGAGTGCAGGGAGTCCTTGGGGCGCGTCCGCGGTCCCGCAGACGGGCGGCGGCGAGCGGGGCGCCGGGCAGGGACGCTCTGCGTGCGTTGCACCGGCCGCTGCCGTCGCGGGAGTCGGTCCTCATCGGGCCGCGGCCGGGCCCAGCTCCCTGCGCCGAGAAAGCTGCGTAGGGACTGGCTCTTGGAGATGAGGGGCGTGTGCTTTGGGAGGTCCCGGGGGGCCACGAAGCCAGGTTTTTCCCCTGCGGACAAGCTGCGGGTGGGGTGGGAAGGCTCAGATCCTGGAAGGACTCCTGACATGACCCTATGCTGACCTCTGACTTAGGACCCGGTCCTTAACTTCTGACTATTATACCATTCTCTCTATGACCCCTCCCGTAACTCCAACCTAACCTTTGATCTGTCTGGCGCCTAGTCCCTGACCTCTGACCTCTGATGCAATGTGACCCTTGACCTGACCCTTTCCAAAGCCTCTGATTCCACTGGGACCCTGCACTTGACCTCTGCGCATAAAACGTCTTTCCAGTGTGAACCTATTTCCTCACCAATCTCTGGCATATGATCCTGCCTCCTCCCCCACACCACACCATCGGAATCCAGATCAGACTTGTGATTACCTGGAGTGGACCTGGGCCGGGGGCGGTAAGAGACGCATCGGCACAGACACAGGCACAGGCCGGCCCTCCTCTATGGCTCGCAGGATGGTTGGCAGGGGTTCTAGGCTGTCACAAGTGGCCTGGCCAGGTAGGCAGGGAGGATGCTGAACATTCAGAACCCACCAGCTTTCTTGCCTCCCTCCTCTGCATCACGGGCTCTGGGCTCAGGGTCATACCTGGTCCAGCTCTGCAAAGATGGTGCAGAGCTGCGCATGCAGAACAGCCAACTGGAGCGCCAGGTCGCTGCTGCTCTGATAACCACTAGGGGCTGCGCCGGCATCTACCATGGCCACCTGCTCCAGGAAGCGCTGCATGGCTGGCCCATGGTCCTCCAGGAAACCATTCATGAAACCCATATAGGCTTCCTTCTCACCAAACCTGCGTTGTCAGGGCCAGGCGGGGTGAGTCACGGCAGGCACAGGCCACCCCTCTACGCCCCCTCGCACGGTTTGCCCAGGCTTCCACCACCTACGGGGCACAGTTGGCAAGGTTCTGGATGACCTTGGCGATCAGCGTGAGGGTGCGGGCTGGGCCGGGTGCCGGGTGTTCTGGGGCCAGGCCAAAGAGGCTGGGTGCCAGGATGGCAGGGCACAGGAGCCGCAGGAAGAGGGAGGCACACACCAGTCGGGGGCCCAGCGCCTCGGAGCCGCGAGTTTTGCACGCTTCTCGCCAGCTTGAGAACACAGTGGCCAGCTCTGTCGGGAACCAACTAAAGGCAGAACAGGGCGGTGGTCAGAGAGAATATAAAATTCACACAGGTGATCAAGCTCCTAAACTCAGGGGTCTGTGTTGTGCCATGGTGGATGAAGCCACCACTTGCAAAAAGCCGGCATCCTTTCTGGGGACCTGTTTGAGTCCCGACTGCTCAATTTCTGGTCCAGCTCCCTGCTAACACACCTGGGAAAGCAGCAGAAGATGGCCCAAGCGCTTGGATCCCTGCACCCACGTGAGAGACCAGGATAAAGCTACTGGCTCCCAGCTTTGGCTTGGCCCAGCCTTAGCTTTGTGGCTATTTGGGCGAATGAACCAGTGGTTGGAAGATCTCTCTTTGTCTCTCCATATCTGTGTTACTCTGCTCTTCCAACCTAAAGTCAGGCTTTGCAGTTACAGGTGCACTTGGGGTCAGGGTGTAGATTTTGGGATGTGGGGTCACTTGGGGACAGATGTCATGAGCCTGAGATGTGGTTCTAACAGGACAGAGCTACTGTCCACATCCACCATGGCCACCTGGCTCAGAAAGCCTCCTGTGGTTGGAACATGATCCTTCAGGAAACTCACACAGTTGAGATTGAAGGAAGATGGGGTGGAGGGGTTACAGGGTCACAAAGAGGGTCAGAAGTCATTGGGGTTGAAGTTCCAAGAGACATGGGATTGGGCATGCAAGCGGAACGCCAAGTTGTGTGGGGTTTGGGAGGCAGGGTCACTTAAGGTCAGGGGTCATGGGATTGGGGGAGGGGTCAGGGAATGTGCTTAAAGGACAAGGCATTGGTTTGAGTTACCTGGGTCATGTGGTATGGCCTTGGTTGCAAGCTCTGGCCAATAAAACCTCAGGACACCTAGTTAAACTTGAATCTCTGATAAGCACTGAATATGGTGTTTTGCATAACGATATCCCAAATATCACATCAAATGTAAGTAAGCATCCCGAGTTTCATCTGGCCACTGTAATTGGGGGTGGGGTGGGGGAGGGTTGGTCAAGGTTAGCAGCAGGGCTGCTGGCGCCCCGATTCTCACTCGTAGGAGTGGACGATGGTTTCGAAGACCTCCTCGCAGCTGTTCTGGAGTCTGGTCTGGTGCTGGGGCAGCTCCGGGGCAGGACATTTACTGGGGTCCACCTCACAGTCCTCAGTGGAGGCACAGAGACGCTGCACGACCTGCCCTGAAAGCCCAGCACAGTCGCACAGGGGTTGGGGCCACAGCCATGCTAAAGCACCACACCCAGCCTCCAGCTCTAGCTCCAACTCCCACCACTCATCCTTGGGAGGAGGACCCAACCGCTCCCGGGATGGTTCCCACCTCCGCAAGGCACCACACACTGGCAGAAGCATCCAGGCTCCCCGGGAGACTTCGGGCTCTCCCCCTCCCCAGCTCACCCAGCGTCTCCTGCAGGTAATCCTGGGCCACCAGCTTCATGTACTCGTCGATGGCTTTGGTGGCTAATGTGTTTTCCCGGAACAGCAGCGCCTCGCGGCCTCCACAACGAACCAGCTCGGCGGTGCCCAGATCTGTCACCAAAGCCTGGGCGGGGCGGGACAGCACATGGCGGCGGGGCGCAGACCGAGCCTGGGCAATCCAGGCCTCTCGACCGTCTCTCACACCTGGGGCATTGGCCCGGCCCCTTGTAGCTGATGCACAAGGAGTGCCGGATCTGAATCTTTACCCTCTTAGTCTTGAGTGATGAAACTCAACCCACGCCCCGCCCTTCAAGGTATCCACAAGTGCAGCTCAAGCCCCGCCCCTGCCAAGAAGTCTCCGCCCCTCCGTGGCTCCGCCCCGTTTAGGCCTCGCCTCCCCGCTGCTGCCCAGCGCACGGGGGTCCATCCGTCCGCGCGCCTCACCTGCGCCTGTCCGGTGGCCTGCAGCACGCGCACCATGGCGGCCGCCAGCTCCTCCTTGGCCTGAGCAGGTAGCGCGGGCTCCAGCGCCCCGCAGAGGCGCGCGTAGTGAAAAGTGAGGAACTCCGCCAGCTCCTTGTAGCGTTCAGACGGCAGCACCCGCAGGCGTCGCGCCCGGATCCGTGCCCGCAGCGCCGCGCCCGCCGGCGCCCCGAGCAGCGGGAACCAGCGCTCCAGGCCGGCGGCTGGCGCGCGGGGTACGGCCAGCTCCTCCAGCTCCAGCGCCACGCGGCCCAGCGCCGCAGCCCCGGAGCCAGAGCCGGAGCCACGCAGCCGCAGCGACAGGCGCCGCGCCGGTGGCAGAGCTTCGAAGTGGAAGCGCTCGGCCCAGAAGAGCGGGCCTGGGCCGGCGCGCGGTGCGGTGCGCGCCAGCAGGGCGCCGTCCAGCCACAGCTCGGCGCGCACGCCCGGGGGCGCGGCCGCTGCCGTCCGGGGCAGCCCCTTCGCCTCGTGCACCCACACGCTCAGCCACGTCTCTTCCCGCTCCACGTTGTCCTGTGGCGGGAGGGAGGACGAGAGGGGCGCGTGTCGGAGATCAGTGGGGGGATGAGGGTGGGGGTCGCGGGAGATTCCGGGGGGTTCCTGAGGCCCAGAGTGAGGACTTGGCAAGTGCCCCGGAGTGAGAACAGGTTTCGGTGCCAGGACTTGATAGAAAGGGGCGGGTCTGACACGCAGAGTCGGCGCGGGTTGGGGTATGGATCGATAGACTAGAAGGGGCTGGGGTCTCCTAGCTGCTGCATAAGCTGTGGGCGGGGCAGGCGTGTGTCAGGGGGCGGAGCTACGGCTGGAACCCCGTTTGGGGTGGGCGGGGTGTCCACGTCCAGCCTTCTAGTGCAGGGGTGGGGTGGGGTGGGGTGGGGTGGAGGGCGGGGACAGTGAATGACCTGGCTGGGCTGGAACTGACGACGAAGATCCTGAATCCAGCGGTCTCTCTCAGCGGCAGAGCGACACGAGAAGCAGCGGCTCCCGCCTGCCCATGTAACCTTTGGCACCAGGGATTCCAAGGTGACGTGGAAGCCAAAGGTGGAGCCACAGGGCCCTGCCCCTAAGCCACCCTCCACCACCTTGGGGGCCACTCCCCGCGGGGGTGCACCCCCTGCACTTACCTGGAAGCAATGGGGCTCCCCCAGGAGGCTGGGATGCAGCGGCCAGACTCGCACGTCCCGCTCGGCGCCCAGGTCCAGCTCAGAGAGCGTGGCCAGAGATTCCCTAGAGCCTAGAGCACTGGGAGACCTGGGGGGCCTGGTTGGGTGGTGGGAGGGAGGAGGTGAGCAAGGGGTCACTCCTCCTTCCTCCCTACCACCCTGTCGCCCCTAAAGGGAGAGGAAGGCTGGGAAACACTCCTTGGATCTAAACAGGATCTGGTCCCCAGGCTCTCTCTCCACCCCTCTCACATGAGGCCCCATCAATTTCAGGATAAGCCCAACCCCGATGATTTCCTGTAGTCCAAGCCTTGCACTCATCCCCCTTGGTTGCATTCCTTGCTTTCTGAACCCCGGCTGCCCAACCCTGCTTCTGTCGCTTCCTTCAGCCTCTTGGCCATTGTACTTGCTGTTCCCTCTGCTGGAATGCTTTTCCCCACCCCCTCTCGTGGGTGACTTGACTTCCCTCCATCCTTATTCGCTCGGCTCAAGGGTCCCTTCTTCCCTCACCCTTCCAGACCTGGGTATGTGTTGGCCACCCTTACCCGTCCCGAGAAGTATTGAATCCTGTCTCTGGCCTGGCCTTTTTCTTCTCTTTCAGCCTCTTGAGCAGTCCCTACAGGAAGGAGAGCGTCGGGGGGCTGGGCAGACCCTGTGCTCCCTCCTCCCCAGCTCCATCCCACCCCCCCACCTGAGATGTCCCAGAGGATCTTGGGTAAATGAGGCCCAGCTCAGCCTATATTAGTAGGAGTAACCAGGGCAGCCAACAGCTCCCATTTCTAAAGCAATCATTACTTTGTTGAAGCTCTACAGATCTCTTGTAACAGCCCACCTAGAGGCTAGCCCATTATTAGGGACATCAGGTGACAGAGAGAGCCCATGCTTTGACCCACACCGCCCAGTGCGAGGCTCCTTTCAGCTCAGTGGGCCTGGGAGTCCCTGCTGCACCTGTCTCCCCATCATGGAAGACTCACCCTAACATTGTGCACTTGGTTGGGGTTAGCGGTCTCCGTCTCGGTCCTTCCGAGGCTCCGATCTGTGTGAGTGTGTATTGGGGAGATTGGGAAGTCGAATCATTTTGGGGATGTCTGAAGAGATCCCCCAATGCCCCAGCCTGCCCTTTCTCGCTTCCACCCTGCCCCAACATTCAAACTTACCTGGGTCTCTGTAGTTCCCCATGGCCACTTGGATGCTGCCTTCGGAGCTGGCACTTCCCACCCGGGGCCGTCGAAGACCCTGTAGGCAGTCAGAAAGAGGAGGCTGGCAGAGGGAGAGGCAAAAGCTGCCTGTCATCCTCCCTCCCACCCCACCTCTGAGGAGGAGGAGGAGGAGGAGGAGGAGCATGGGAGGGGGCGGGGCTGGAGGTGGGCAGTGAATGATCTGGCTGCCTGCTTGCCCAGGCACCCATCTCACCTCCTCCTCTCCGCCAAAGAGCACCAGCCTCCCGTCCAGCAGGGTAAAGCTGCCGATGTCCCAAACAGGTGCATCAGGAGTGGGTGCCTCAGGAATCTGTGGGACAGTGGGCTCCGGCTCTGGGAAGATGGGGGACACACTCAGAGACCCAGGAGCCCTTCCTTGTTCCTCCCTCCAGCCAACCTCTCCATTCGCCGAACCCCATCTGAGATTCTCTCCTCGGTGCCGCCCAGGAGCCATGCCAGGCTGCGTGTGTGACCTTGGGCCAGTTGCTGCTTCTCCCAGGGCCTTGTCCTCACCAACCTAGTTCCATGGGACCATATCTATCTCTCCACACACTTCCCATTAATCCATCAGAAATAATCATGAGGCTGTTATAGAGCAAGAATTGTGGTTTCAGTGAGTTAAGCCATCCCTGGGGACGCTTGCATCCCATACCCAAACGTAGCTTCTGCTAATGCACCCCGAGAGGCAGCAGATGCAAGTGCTGGGGTCCCTGCACCTGTGTGTGAGACTTGGATGGAGTTCCTGGCTCCTGACTTCAGCGTGGCCCAGCCCTGGCTGTTGTGGGCGTTTGATTTGGAGAGTAAACCAGAGGATAGATGACATAGCACGCTTTCTTTCTCTGTTAGCCTTTCAAGTAGATGAGAAAATAAACATTTCTTAAAATATTTATTTATCAGATCCTGTTGCTGTGAATTCATTCTGAGAGGAGGAGTGCGGTGGGTGCAGGAGGCGCAGAGTCACCACACAGACCCCGGGAGTCAGGTGAAAGCAGGCCAGAGGTGAGCAGCCTGCAGACTCGTTTATTTCAGATGGTACAGCAGCTTAAATAGCCAAGGCAGCCAATCCGGTCAAGGGGAGGTTTATGCCCTAGCCAATCACAGCCTGTTGCCAGGCAGTTTCCGAAGCCACCCAATCACAACCTGTTGCCAGGCAGGTTCCATTGCCATGTGGTTTCCAAAGCCGTTCCTAAGTAACTGATGCTTGCTTGCCAGCGGCCATCTTGGCATGGCCATCTCATTCCAACACATTGGCCAGCATTGTGACACAGTTAAACCACCATCTGCAATGTTGGCATCCATTATGAGTGCTGGTTCAAGTCCTGGCTGCTCCACTTCCAATGCAGCTTCCCACTAATGCACCTTGGGAGGCAGCAGACTCAAGTGCTTGGGTCCCTGCCACCCACATGGGAGACCCAGATGGAGCTGCTGGATCCTGGTTTGGGCCTGGCACAGCTCTGGGTATTGTGGCCATTTGAGAAGTGAGCCAGCAGATGGAAGATATCTCTCTCTGGCTCCCTCTGTAACTAAATACATTAAAAATGTTTTTAAAAAAGATTTATTTATTTTAAAGGCAGAGTTACATCCATTGGTTCACTACCCAAATGGCCAGGACTGGGCCAGGCCAAAGCCGGGAGCCGGGAGCTCCATCTAAGTCTCCCACTTGGATGCCAGGGGCCCAAGCACTTGGGCCATCTTCCACTGCTTTCCCAGGTGCATTAGAAGGGAGCTGGATCAGAAGTGGAGCAGCTGGGACTCGAACTGGCACCCATATGATATTTTGGTGTTGGTACTACAAACAGCGGCTTAACCCGCTATGCTGTAACACCAGCCACAAAAGCTATTGTAACAGAAGCCTAGGGCTGTCGAATGGCTTGCCATTCAACATAGCTTGTGAATAGCTGAGCCAGGCTTCAGAGACAAACATTTCTTCTCTTAATCAAAACAGTGGGTAGATCTAACAGGTTAAAAAAAAAAAAAGACCAGAAGCCAAGAACTATGGTTCCATACCTAAACAACTAATCTAAGGCAGAAAGTATTCAAAGTTTGAGAAAGGAACAAAGTTTGGCCACAAGGGGGGGTCACTTTCTCAGGGAAGGGATGGTGTTGGTCAGTGAGGTCAGGGAGGACATCCAACAGGGGAGAAGAGTTTGAACCAGGAAAGCCTCAGGTGCCAGTTGGAGGAATTGGTTTTATCCTGGGAGTAATGGGAGGTGTTAGGGTAGGTGATGAGCAGATCTGCTCGGGAGTCAGCTGTCTCTGGGTCTCGTGGTGCGGGGATTGCTGGGTTGCAGAGTGGGAGTATGAGGGTGGCCATCTGGGACACTTGCATCTCGTATCAGTGACTGGGTCCACATCCCTGGCTTCTCACTTTTTTTCAAATATCCATTTATTTGAGAGACAGAGAGAGAGAGAGAGAGAGAGAGAGAGAGAGAGAAAGAGAGAGAGAGATCTTCCATCTGCTGGTTCACTCCCCAAATGGCCACAATGGTTGGAGCTTGGGCAATCTGAAGCCAGGAGCCAGGAGCTTCCTCTGGGTCTCCCATGTGGGTGCAGGGGCCCATGCACTTGGGCCATCTTCTACTGTTTCCCAGGCCATCAACAGAGAGCTGGAACAGAAGTGGAACAGCTGGGACTTGAACCGGTGCTCATATGGGATGCTGGCACTGCAGGCAGCGGCTTTACCTGCTATGCCACAGCGCCAGCTCCCAGAGCCTTCTTCTGAAGTTAATTTCTCATCAGACTCTGGCTTCAGCCTGACCCACTGCTGGCTGTTGTGGGCATTTGAGGGAACGAACCAGCAAATGAAAGCTAGCTCTCTCTCTCTCCCTCTCAATCTGTCTCTTAAATAAAAATAAATACATTTTTTTTAAGCTGGAGATATGAATGAGAGAGTTAAATGAACTTCCAGCAGTTAGCCCTCTACTCCCTAGCCTTACCACCAGTGGCTGTTAAGGGACAACCACCATGCATGAATGGGTCACTTCCAGTATGCAGGGTCCCAAAGCACTCATTTCCATGGCCTCCTGGCCCCCTCTGGATTCCCACTGTGTGAGTCTTGGCACCAGCTATCATTTTAGTGTTGGCGTGTTTGTTGGCTGTCACCCCCTTCCCCCCACCTCCAACCACCACCACCACCACTGCTGTGAGTGTACCAGGCA
Organism: Sylvilagus floridanus; assembly: GCA_949820135.1. Classification (NCBI taxonomy): domain Eukaryota; kingdom Metazoa; phylum Chordata; class Mammalia; order Lagomorpha; family Leporidae; genus Sylvilagus; species Sylvilagus floridanus. The sequence goes on along the minus strand of OX463233.1, from coordinate 105,822,358 downwards.
GAGTGCCAGCTGTCTCAGTCCCTGCTGTATTCTTACTGCCTAAACCAGGGTCTGGCACATAAAATGAAATGTTGCACCCTTCAAGGTAGGGATCGGAATTCCCATTTAACTGACGGGGCAAACTCAGGCTCCAGGGGGTGCAGAAACTAAGACACAAAGGCTCAAAGGAAGAAGAGCAAGGAGGCAGAGGCAGAGGACCCGCCAAGGACAGACCCAACGGCACCAAGAGCAGTTTGACGTCTGGACGAAGTTACTGCGGCGCTATGGTCCTACCTCTTCCCCAGGCTGGACCACCTGCCATGCCCACAGATACCCCCTCCCTGGCTACTCCCCCAGCTCCTCTCTAGGTGGAAAGAGGGAAGAGCTGGGGCCCCAGTCACTTCCTGCCTGGCTTTCATACTCCCCACAACTTCCTGTGTCTGCGCGGCTGATGCTTCTTTGGAGCCAAACACGACCCAAGCATCCGGCCGCCCAGCCTGGCCAAGCTCAGGGTAGAGGAGTTGGGGGAAGGGGGGAGAGCCACGTACCTGGGGTGTCTGTCTCCGGTGCTGGCTCTGGTGGTGGGGTCTTCTGTTTCCCCCAGAGGGTCTTGGAGAGCCGGAGGCGACTGGTTCGTGACTCCTTGGGGGGTGCAGACAGCACCCGACGGAACAGCGAGCGAGAGGCTGGCTGGGGACTCACCATGGACTCCTGGTGGCTCAGCGCCCTTCCCCAGCCTGCCAGGCGGGCCCAACGGAACCCTCCGGCCCCTTTCTCCCCGTTGCCCCCTGTGTGCCAGCGGTAGGAGGTCAGTGGCGAGGAGGCTGCCAGCTGGGGCTGGGGAGCCTGGCTCGGTGATGGTGGTGGGTCCATGGCGGGGCTTCTCCTGGGAGGCACAAGATGGGGCCACGGTTCTGCCCAGTGTCTGCCCTCGTCTTGGCACCCTCTCCCAATCCCACTCTGCCCCCCAGGGAGGCCCCTTAACCAGGGGGAGGCCCCATGCACTTGAGCCCTTACCTAATTCCCTGAAGAGCCCCACAACCCGGCAGACGTCTGTACCCTGCCTGGCTTCCTCCCGCTGAGCCTGGGGCCACGTGACCCTGTCTGTCCCTCCCTGCCCCACAGCCAGGCTGGGAGGGCACAGTAGGGGCAGGATGAGGGGGCGGGGACGAGGGAGGTAGCAGAGCAGGTTTCTGACAAGAAGGACCCACTGTGCCTCGCTGGACCAGGCGGCAGCACCTGCTGCTTTCCCCAAAAGCCTCAATTACCTTCTCTGTACAATGGGTACAGGCTGAACAAATGTTGGTGAGATTATGGAGAACCCTGAACTCTCACCCATAGCTGGCTGGGTCATGTCTGCAGGGTGCCACCAAATAGATGTGTCCACCAGAAATATTAGGGTTCACCATAGATCCAGACTAGAAATAATCCTAGTTCAATGATAGTACAGTAGATGAATGATGGTCTTGTCACACAGTGGAAGATACTTTATCTTGATTTGTGGAACATGGAATTAAAAGATGGGGGAGGGTGTTAGGTGCGGTGATTAAGATGCTATTTGGGGCCGGCGCCGTGGCTCAACAGGCTAATCCTCCGCCTGCGGTGCCGGCACACTGTGTTCTAGTCCCTGTCAGTCAGGGCACCGGATTCTGTCCCAGTTGCCCCTCTTCCAGGCCAGCCCTCTGCTGTGGCCCAGGAGTGCAGTGGAGGATGGCCCAAGTGCTTGGGCCCTGCACCCCATGGGAGACCAGGAGAAGCACCTGGCTCCTGCCTTTGGATCAGCACGGTGCACCTGCCGCAGTGCACTGGCTGTGGCGGCCATTGGAGGGTGAACCAAAGGCAAAGGAAGACCTTTTTCTCTGTATCTCTCTCTCTCACTGTCCACTCTGCCTGTCAAAAAAATAAAAAAAGATGCTATTTGGGGGGCTGTGTTGTGGCACAGGCGGTCCAGCAGCTGCCAATGGCCCATATTAGAGTGCTGGGTTGAGCCTCCATTCCTCTGCTTCTGACCCAGCTTCTTTCTAATGCACCTGGAAAAGCAGCAGATGGGAGAGTAGTGAGTTAAGTGGCCACCTGCAGCACCGGTTCAAGTCCCCGCTGCTCCACTTCTGATCCAGTTTCCTGCAATGTGCCTGGGAAAGCAGTGGAAGATGGCTCAAGTGCCTTGATGCTTATACCCACACGGGAGACCCAGTCCTGGCTGTTGCGTCCATTTGGGGAGTGAATGCATGGAAGATTTCTCTCTCTCTTTTTTTTAATTTATTATTTATTTATTTATTTAATTTTTTTGACAGGCAGAGTGGACAGTGAGAGAGAGAGACAGAGAGAAAGGTCTTCCATTGCCGTTGGTTCACCCTCCAATGGCTGCCGCGGTCAGCGCGCTGCGGCCTGCGCACCGCGCTCATCTGATGGCAGGAGCCAGGTGCTAGGTGCTTTTTCCCCCCTCTCCCATTGGGTGCAGGGCCCAAGCACTTGGGCCATCCTCCACTGCACTCCCGGGCCACAGCAGAGGGCTGGCCTGGAAGAGGGGCAACCGGGACAGAATCCGGCGCCCCGACCGGGACTAGAACCCGGTGTGCCGGCGCCGCAAGGCGGAGGATTAGCCTGTCGAGCCACGGCGCCGGCCGGAAGATTTCTCTTTGTCTCTGCCTCTCTGTAGTCCTGCCTTTCAAATAAATAAATAATTTTTTTAATAGGAAGGCAGCAGGTGATGGCCCAAGTACTTGGGGCCCTGTCAACCATGTGGGAGACTCTGATGGAGTTCCTGGTTCCTGGCTTGGACCTAGCCCAGCCCTTGTCTGTTGCGGCCTTTTGGGAAGTGACTCAGTGGATAAAAGCACACCCCCCCCCCCCCCCCGCACCCTCCCCTGCTGTGGATAAAAGATCCCTCCCTCTGTTTCTCCCTCTCATGCTGTTCATGCTGTGTCTTTCTTGCTTGCTTGCTTGCTTGACAGACAGAGTTAGACAGTGAGAGAGAGAGACAGACAAAGGTCTTCCTTCCATTGGTTCACCCCACAAATGGCTGCTACAGCCAGCACACCGTGCCAATCCGAAGCCAGGAGCCAGGTGCCTTCTCCTGGTCTCCCATATGGGTGCAGGGCCCAAGCACTTGGGCCATCCTGCACTGCACTCCCAGGCCACAGCAGAGAGCTGGACTGGAAGAGGAGCCACCGGGACAGAATCTGGTGCCCCAACCAGGACTAGAACCCGGTGTACTGGCGCTGTAGGCAGAGAATTAGCCAAGTGAGCCGCAGTGCCGGCCCTCATGCTGTCTTTCAAATAAATAAATTTTCAAAAAAAAAAAAAAAAGAGGCTTTTATCCAGGAGTTCGGGTTTGAGTCACAACTCTGGTTGCAATCCAGTCTCCTGCCAGTGTGTACTCTGGGAGGCAGCAGTTGATAGTTCAAAACCAGGATTGATGGGGCCGGCGCTGTGGTGCAGTGGGTTAAAGCCCTGGCCTGAAGTGCTGGCAGCCCATATGGGTGCCAGTTCTAGTCCAGGCTGCTCCACTTCCGATCCAGCTCTCTGCTATGGCCTGGGATAGCAATAGAAGACGGCCCAAGTCCTTGGGCTCCTGCACCCACGTGGGAAACCCGGAAGAAGCTCCTGGCTCCTGGCTTTGGATCGGCACAGCTCTGGCCATTGCAGTCATCTGGGGAGTGAACCAGTGGATGGAAGACCTCTCTCTCTGTAACTCTGTCTTTAAAGTAAATAAAATAAATCTTAAAAAAAAAAAAAAAAGCCAGGATTGAGTTTTAGGTTCCCTGCTGCTGCTGCTTTTTTTTTTTTTTATTCTCTAAGATTTAGAAAGGAAGGCAGAGTTACTGACACAGAGAGAAGGAGAAGCAAGGAGAGAGAGAGGTCTTTTATCCACTGGTTCACTCCCCAATTGGCTACAGTGGCCAGAGCTGTGCCGATCTGAAGCCAAGAGCCAGGAGCTTCTTCTTGGTCTCCCACACAGGGAGACCCAAACACTTGGGCCATTTTCTGCTGCTTCCCAGGTGCCTTAGCAGGGAGCTGGATTGGAAGTGGAGCAGCTGGGACTCGAACTGGTGCTCATCTGGGATGTCAATGTCACAGGTGGTGGCTTTACCTATTATGCCACAATGCCAGCACCCTGAATTCCATTAAAAATATTTTACTTATTTGAGAGACACAGAGAGAACTTCCATTGGCTTGTTTACTCCCCAAATGCCTGTAATAGCTGAGACTGGTCCAGGACAAAACCAGGAAACTGCAACTCCATCTGGGTCTCCCACACGGGTGCAGAGGTCCAAACACTTGTGCCATCTTCTGCTGCTTTCCCAGGTGCATTAGCAGGGAGTGGGATCGGAAGCCAGGAAGAAACTGGCTCTCTGATATGGGAGGATAGCACTACAGGCAGTGGATTTGAATGGCTGCACCAAGCCAGCCCTGCCTTTTCTTTACTGAAGTGAAAATTCACATAGCACACATTTAACACGTTCTATTTTTTGAGCTGGGTGCTGCCTGCCTGGGTGTGGTCCCTAGCAGAAACTCATCAGCCGTGCATTCTGTGATCCTGTATTGGTTACTCCTCCTGTCCATGGATCCTTGAAGAAATAAAAATGCAAAAGGTGAGTCCATGGTGTTTCTGAGGAATAAGTGAGCGGGTGTCATTCGGACCCAGAAACTGGACAGCAGGGGGTGGCGTGCCAGCTGGCCCCTGTGTCACCGTGTGACCTCCGGGGAGTCACTTCCTCTCTCTCAGACTAGGTTTCCTTGTTTGTATGGCAAGATGATAATATCAGTTACAAGAGGTTCATAAGGTGAGTCTTTGCTGATTCAACAAATGTCTCCTCAGTGTCTACTACCTCGAAGAAGCCCTGGGGAATTAGATAACTGTGGTCCCTGCCTTCCTGGAGCCCACCGGTCACGGAGAGAGACAGATGCGAGCACAGGACATTTGTGGCTAGTAAAGGGTACTGGGATGTGAGCCTTGAGGCACAGCAGGGTAAGCCACTGCCTGAGATACCTGCATCCCATATGGACACCGGTTCGAGTCCCGGCTGCTCCACTTCTGCTACAGCTCTCTGCTAAGGCACCTGGGAAAACAGCAGAAGATGATTCAAGTGCTTCAGTTGCTGCTACCCATGTGGGAGAACGGCATGGAGTTCCTGGATCCTGGCTTCGGCCTCACACAGTTCTGGGCTGTTGTGGCCATTTGTGGGGGGGTGGGGGTGTAAACAAGCGGATGGAGGATCTCTCTCTCTCTCTCTCTCTCTCTCTCTCTCTGTAATTGCCTTTCAAATAAAGAAATAAAAGATTACTTGGAAGGAAATAGATTGGAGTAGATGTTGAGCAGGACTGCTGCTCTTGGAGCTGGAAAAATCAGAGAGGGCTTTCCTGAGGAGGTGACATTTACACTGAAGTATAAGCAGGAGTCAGAGGTGTATACCAGGTAGAGGAAATAGTTTGTGCAAAGGCAGGGTTGCCAAGAATCCATGGGATGTAGAGGGTAGACTGCATGGGTGTGTGGCCTGTGTAGTCCCAAAGGACCGTAGGCTCAGAAGGATCCACTCTGCTGCTGTCCTGAAATTATTTCATTTTTAAAGCAAGGGACCCTGCATTTTTCTTTTGCATTGGGCCTTGTAAGCTTTGCAGTCTCTTCTGAGTAGGAGGTCTTTATTTCTTGCTTTTATTTTTTAAAAATCTTTTTTGTAAAGATTGATTCATTTATTTGAAAGTCAGAGTTGAGAGAGAGAGAGAGAGAGAGAGAGAGAGATCTTCCATCTGCTGGTTCATGCCCAGATGGCTGCAACAGCCAGGGCTGGGCCAGGCTGAAGCCAGAAGATTTATTTGGGTCTCAAGCACTTGGGTCATCTTCCACTGCTTTTCCAGGTGCATTAGCAGGGAGCTGGATGGGAAGCGGAGCAGCTGGGACTCGAACCGATGCCCCGTTTGGGATGCTGGTGTCGCAGGCAGTGGCTTTACTCCCTACACCACAATGCCAGCCCCTGTTTTATTATTTTTGACTATCAGATTGTAATTGAATATATTTGTGGGTTGTGATGTCATATGATATATGCATACAAGGTGGAATGATCAAAGCAAGCTAAGGGGGCCGGTGCTGTGGCATAGCAGGCAAAGCTGCTGCCTGCAGTGCCAGCATCCCATGTGGGCGCCGGTTTGAGACCCGGTTGCTCCACTTCTGATCCAGCTCTCTTCTGTGGCCTGGGAAAGCGGTGGAAGATGGCCCAAGTCCTGCACCCATGTGGGGGACCTGGAGGAAGCTCCTGGCTCCTGGCTTTGGATTGGTGCAGCTCTGGCTGTTTTGGCCAACTGGGGAGTGAACCAGCAGATGGAAGACCTCTCTCTACCTCTCCTTCTCTTTCTGTGTAACTCTGACTTTCAGATGAAAAAAATGAATCTTAAAAAGCGCAAGCTAAGGAGGGGGAGGGTCTCTGCACACACAAGTGCACTTCCAAGAGTTTGTGAAGGGGCCAGCACTGCGTCACAGCAGGTTAAGCCACTGCTTGGAACCCCTGCATCCCATACTGGAGTGTCTGGGGTCAAGTCTCGGCTACTCTGCTTCCAGTCCAGCTCCCTGCTAACGTGCTTAGGAGTGTGGCAGATGATGGCCCAGGGACCCGGATCACTGCCATCCATGCAGGAGACCCAGATGGTGTTCCTGGCTCCTGGCTTCAGCCTGGACCAGCCCTGGCTGTTTCAACCATTTAGACAGTCAATCAGTGGATGGAAGATCTCTCTCTCTCTCTCATGCTGCCTTTCCAATCAATCAATCAATCTTTTTTAAAAAAGTATTTGTTTATTTACTTGAAAGGCAGAGTTACAGAGAGGCAGAGGCGGTGAGGGTTTTCCATCCGCTGGTTCACTCCCCAAATGTCCACAACAGCTGGAGCTAGGGCGATCCAAAGCCAGGAGCCAGGAGTTTCTTCTGGGTTTCTCATGTGGGTACAGGGGCCCAAGCACCCAGGCCATCTTTACTGCTTTCCCAGGCCATCAGAGGGCTAGATCGGAAGTGGAGCAGCTGGGACTTGAACCGGTGCCCATATGCGATGCTGGCACTGAGGGCAGCAGCTTTACTTGCTACACTACAGTGCTGGCCCCGATAAATCTTTTTAATAAGTTTGTGAAAGCAGCCAGCATATGGCATGGTGGGTAAAGCTGCCACCTGCAGCACCAGCATCCCATATGGGCACTGGTTTGTGGCTCAGCTGCTCCACTTCCCATCCAGCTCCCTGCTCATGGCCTGGGAAAATAGCAGAAGATGATTCCAAGTACCTGGGCCCCTGCCACCTATATGGGAGAGCTGGATAAAGCTCCTGGCTTCAGCCTGGCCCAGTGCTGGTCATTGTGGCCATTTGGAGAGTGAACCAGTGGATGAAAGAGCTCCTCTCTCTGTGTTTCTCTCTTTCTCTCTCTCTGTAACTCTGGCCTTCCAAATAAATAGCTTTAAAAAGTTTGTGAAAAATACAATTAAATGATAAATTTATTTTGGTGCCCCAAATTTTGAAATATATGGATAATTTTTCCATAATACACTTTACCATGAACTTTCTGAAGACGTCATTGTTTTTTTAAAAAAGATGTTATTTATTTGTTTGGGGGGTAGAGTTACAGACAGAGAGAGGGAGAGACAGAGAGAGAGAGAGAGGTATTCCACCCACTGGTTCACTCCCCAAATGGCTGCAATGGCTTGAGCTGGGCTGATCCAAAGCCAGGGGCCAGGAGCTTCTTCCAGGTTTCCCAAGTGGATGCAGGGGCCCAAGGACTTGGGCCATCTTCCACTGCTTTCCCAGGTGAATATCCAGGGAGGTGGATAGGAAGTGGAGCAGCCGGGACTGGAACTGGCGTCCATATGGGATGCCGGCTCTGCATAGCCTACTATGCCACAGCACCGGCCCAGAGACTTCTTATATACATACATTTCAAACCATTTTGCACCAAAGTAGAATTATCTTGAATTTTTTCTAACCTATTGATTTGCATTTTTTGAAAGAGAGAGAGAGAGAGAGAGAGAGAGAGAGAGAGAGAGAGAGATCCCATCTACCTGGTTCACTCTTCAAATGCCCACAATAACTGGAGCTGGGCTAAGCCAAAGCCTGGAGCCCAGAATCCAATCCAGGTTACCTACATGGGGGAGGCAACCCAAGAACTCGAGCCATCATCTGCTGCCTCCCAGGATGACCGACAGCAGGAAGCTGGACTAGAAAGCAGAGCTGGGATTTGAACGCAAGTGCTGATGCTGGATGCAAGTGTCTTATGGATGGTGCTGGGTGTTATGTGCCATGCGCAGCCCCTGTCCTGGAATTCTCATCACAGGTCTGCTCTGGGCAAACTCCAACAGGACGACAGTTGCAAACACAGAGGAAGCAGGAACGGGTGCTTTCTCTCCAGGGTCTCTTTATTGGAGGACTGCGGTGCGGGGGACGCTCCTTGAGGGGTGGGCTCTGTTCCGTCTGCCAGAGCTCCTCCTGGCGGTTCTCTTCTTCACAGTCTAGAAAAAGGCAGGGGAGTGTGTAAGGCCTGGGGTTGTGGGTGGCTGGGTTTGCCCTCCTCGAGGTGGGATAGGGACCCAGAGCCAGGGCGCCCACTGCAGGCTGTTGTGGGCAGAGCCGGCGCGTGGCAGGAGGAGGCAAGGAGCCTGAGATGGTCCAGGTGTGATTGAGAGGTGCTTAAGCGGTCGAGGCTGGGGAGCCGGGACAGGGCGAGGCCATGGCTGGGTGGAGGTTGTGTTGGCAGAAGGGGGTGACAGGCGGGAGTCGGGGGCCTCAGACTCACGGCGGCGAAGCGTGGCCAGGTGCGCAGTAGGCCGAAGAGCGCGTCTCCCGGGCAGTCGGTGGGCACGAGCTGGCGGTGGCCGAGCAGCGCGTAGTCGGCTCGCAGGAGACCAGCGCGCACCGCGCAGGCGGGGAGCTGGTCTCGCAGGGCGCGCAGCGCGGCCTGGGTGGGCAGCGCCGCCGTGTAGTTGCCCACGAAGGCCACACCGAAGCCGCGGGAGTTGTGGCCGAGCGTGTGTGCGCCCACCCAGTGCCAGCCGCGGCCCTCGTACACGTAGCCGTCCGAGCCCACCACGAAACTGCGCAGAGAGGGGAACGAGAGAGGTAGGCGTCCGGGGGGCACCTTCTCCTTTGGCCAGGAGCCTTGGGACCCCCAAGTCCCGGGGGACACCCGACTGCGGCGTGGTATCCCCCCTGCCTTGACCTCTCCTGGAATGCCCCCTCCGTCGCGCCCCTCTCCCCCACTTTTTCTCAAGTCCAGCATGCCCCGCCCCAGTCCCAACCCTCTCATAGGCTCTGCCCCTCCCCCAAACCCCGCCTCTGCCCTACTTCCATCTCTGCCCTCAGGGGTCCTACCCTATGGTTATCATCTTAGAATTGTGCCTATGAAATCTGGTCTCGTTATATAAATAACAAATTTAAAAATAAAGATTTCCACGGTTCAGCTATTTCTAGTCCTCCATAAGGCCCCGCCCTGAGAATAGACCCTCTCCAACTTAGTCCCACGCTTAACAAACTCTTCCCCTGTCAAGCCACACCCCCTCGCAAAGGCTCCGCCCCCTCAGCCTCCTACCCGAGATCCTCCGCCCCGCCCCCGCTCCAGGCCCGGCCCCGCCCACCTGTAGCCTATGTCGTCCCAGCCACGCGTATCCTGGTGGAAACGTTGCATGGAGCGCATGTCGGCGGCGCAGTGCGCGAAGTCGGTGCAGGCTGGCGCCGGCACGTACGTGTGATGCACGTACAAGAACCCCAGCGGCAGCTGCAGTGGCTTCGGATGGCCCCGGTAGGGCGCTGCGCCCCAGCGGCAGCGCGGGTGGATGGCGGGGCATCCTAAGAGCCAGGGCGTGTAGGGTTGGGGTCAGCGTTTCCCCGTGACAGCGTGGGTCGGCACCATCCCTCCAGCCTCCTCCCAGGTTTGGGACGAGGGGTCTGGTGTCACCGCACCCTGGCCCCCTTTGGGGTACAGCTGCACTACTATTGAACACCATCTTTAGCTTTGCTGCAATAGCTTCAGGATGAAGCCCGAGACTTTGAGAGCAGATTCCAAGGCTCTGCGGTCTCTCCAGCTGGCCCTGCTCTGAGCGTTGGGACAGAACAGCCACACTGAGGAAATAATGGCATAGCCCCTCCCCCGGAAGCCTGCGATCCCGTGGCCAACAGCTCCTCCGAGTCCCAGCTGCTCCACTTCCCATCCAGCTCCCTGCACCTGGGGAAACAGTGGAGGATGGCCCAAATACCTGAGCCCCTGCCACCCACGCGGGAGCTCTGGATGGAGTTCCTGGCTCCCGGCTCCCAGACCTAGGCTGTTGCAACCATTTGGAGAGTGCACCAGTGAAGGGAAGATCTCTGTCATTTCAAATACATACATACTTTTTTTTTATAGGATGGAGAATCTCCGTTGAGATTCAGCAAACCCAAGAGGTGGCTGAGATTTCGTGAGGTCCAGAGAAGTGAAGCAACTTCCCTGAAGATGCTCTGACCTTGAACTTCAACTCTGCTTTAGCAGAGGCTGAGATTGCTATTGAGAACATCTGCTTCCTCACATTAAAAAAGAAAATCAGGGGCAGATGTGTCATGGTAGGTAAAGCCGCCACCTGCAGGGCCAGCATCCCATATGGGCACCAGTTCGAGTCCCAGCTGCTCCGCTTCTGTTCCAACTGCCTGCTAGTGTGCCTGGAAAAAGCAGTGGAGGATGCTCCCAAGTGCTTGGGCCTCTGCACCCACTTGGGAGACCCAGATGAAGCTCCCGGCTCCTGGTTTTGGCCTGGCCTAGCCTGTGGCTGTTGGGGCCATTTGGGGAGTAAATCAGCAGATGGAGGATTTCTCTCTCTCTCTCTCAGCCTTTAAAATTAAAATAAATCTTAAAAAATCATCAAAAAATTAATCAGATGAACTCCTACTCATCCTTCAAAGCTCCACCACCAGCACTTGCTCACCTGTGCAGCTGCCTCTGCCTCCCAGCCAGATGCCTGGTTGTGCCTTCTGTGTGTACCCCTCCCCCCGCCCCACCTAGTCCTGGGCTTTCTTGATCACAAAGAGTGGGGGGGGGGGAGAGTCAGAGGGTGGGGGACCATCTCACCCAGGAAGGCCTCAGTGAACTCCTTGGCAGCGTGGGTAGCCACCTGGGCCAGCTGTTCTTGGCTCATGTTCTGCAGCTGGGGGTGGGCTGGCTCCAGGGCCTGTAGCAGGACAAGGGCCCCCAACACCTGCCGGGCCAGGGAAGGGGCCAAAGCCAGAGTGGCCCCGTTCTGCCGTCGGAAGTTGCTGCGGAGTCCCTGGTCTCCCGCAACCCCAGCTCCATAGTACTGGTCCAGCAGGTCGCTGAGGGGTAGCCGGGGCTCAGGGTTCCGGCTCAGGTAGTCTCCGAGGAGGATCCCGTCCAGGGCACCATTGAGGAAGGCCATGGTGAGTGCTGACGGCTTGGGGTCCAGGAGCGTGAAGTTCCTTGGGAAAGAGAGCTCATCCCAGCAGCCCTCTGTTCCCAGGCCTGGCTGGCTCAGGATGTGGGGGTCTTGGAGGAAGGTCAGGCCCAGGTCTCCAGCCAGGGTGGCCACCAGGAGGCTGTCCACAGTACTGGGAGACTTGGCTTGGTCTGCTGGGAACCTGGCTCCAGCACCCCAGGACGCAGCAGCGTAGCTATCCAAGGTCAAGTTCACAGCCCTGCGCCCCCGCAGCCCTGCCTCCAGCCCCACCAGCAGAGGCTCCACTGCCACAGTTGAGCCATCAGGGGCCAGCACCACCCCGTATTCCTGCCCGTCCCGTACATCGTGTCTGGTAACTTCCTCCACGAAGCTTAGGAGCTCGGGGCTCAGTGGGTGGGGCTCCCGTGCCGCAGCCTTGAATTCCGGTGCCTCCAGGAGGAAGACACGGAGGGGGTTGCGGGGGCCGGCGTCCTGCACTGACAACAGCCACGCGGGGGCTGTGTGCCTGGCCTCAGTGGCCGGTGCCTCCTGCTCCAGCTCAGTCAGGGCCTGGATTACAGATTCCATGTTCAAGGGCAAAGAGGCTGCAGATAAGAGAGGACATGTGAGGCCAGAGCCACAGCTTCCCGCCTTCCTAAACCTTCCCCAGCCGATTCTGCCTTTTCCCGGTGCTCCCGACTCTCTTTCTGAGGCTCTGGGTCCTGAGCACTGACCTGGGCAGACAGGGAAACTGAGGCAGGCTGCATTGGCCCAGGGTTTGGACCACCTGTGAGCACTGGGGAGACAGTGGGGTTACGAAGAGAGGGCTAGAGCTGGGCTGGCATTCTAAGACTGTGCCTTTGGCTGCTTTGTGGAGCTGGATTTTGGGGTGTGTGTGTGTGTACAGGGATAGACAAGGTAGCCAAGGGTGGGGGGGGTGGTGAGTGATGAAGATGGCAGAGGGGTCCCCCGATACTGAAGGGGTGGGGAAGATGGACAGGTTTAGGTGATAGAGCAGAAGTGGGTGATTTTACAGAGAAAAGTGTCTTAAAGGGAGCCCCGGGGGGAGGAGCGGGGCAGGCTTGTGCCTTGTGGGAGGAAGTATCAGTGGCTGTACCTGGGCCCCAGAAGTGCTAGGATCATCTGAGTCGTGGGTGGGTTGTTGAATCATGTTTATTCAATATGTATCACGTGCCAGCTCTGCTCTGGGTGGCTTACGTAACTTAACTCATGTGATCTTCACAACAACCCCCAAGCTGGGTCCTATCGGCCGCTTTTCATAACTAAGCCACCCAGAGCACAGAAAGGTTCAGTTACCCACAAAGGCCACACAGCTGGGAAAACGGCAGAGACAGGACTTGAACCCAGGATGCTCTAATCCCCTCCCAGTCCAGAATCTGAGTTCTCCTCCAGACAGCCTGTTCTGTAATTTCTCTATAACCTTGTTCTTCCCTGCATAAAAAATGTCCCATTCGGTCGGTGCTGTGGCACAGCGGGTTAATGCCCTGGCCTGCAGTGCCAGCATCCCATATGGGTGCCGGTTTGAGACCTGGCTGCTCCACTTCCCAGCCAGCTCTCTGCTATTGCCTGGGATAGCAGTAAAACAAGGTCCAAGTCTTTGGGCCCCTGCACCCACATGGGAGACCCAGAAGACGCTCCTGGCTCCTGGCTTCAGATTGGCACAGCTCTGGCCTTTGCGGCCAATTGGGGAGTGAACCTTCGGAAGGAAGACCTCTCTCTCTCTCTCTCTTTTCTCTTCTCTCTCTCTTTCTCTTCTCTCTCTCTCTTTCTCTTCTCTCTCTCTCTTTCTCTTCTCTCTCTCTCTCTCTCTCTCTCTGCCTCTCCTCTTTCTGTGTAACTCTGACTTTCAAATAAATAAATAAATACATCTTTTTTTAAAAAAGTCCCCTTCTTCCTCTCCACCAAACGCAATTCTTTTTGTCCTCTCTCCATGCCTCCTCCTCCAGAAAGCCTTCCTTCCCAGGTCCCAGGTCCTTTCCCCCCATTCCTGACCTGATTCCACAGGGCTAGGAACATCTGTGTCCCCAGACTGAGAGCTAGGGCCCCTGAGATCTCCAGCCACACCTCACACAGGACCAGAGAGAGGGCAGCGGAGAGTCCCGGCTCCAGGCCTCTGCCTTCCCCCAACCCTGACCCGACCCACCTATCCCTGGCTCCGGCCACAGCAGCAATCCAAGCAGGATCCCGAAGACACCCCAGGCCATCATTGTGCGGTCGCAGCTTCCTGGGGGCAGTGCCCTGACAGTCTCAGTCGGGAACCTCAGCAGGTGCTGTTCAGAGACAGGCACAGAGAACCAAGCAGAGTCTTTGGCCCTCTCAAAGTCCAGCGGTGAATGACACGGTCACCCCCTCGCAGAGCTGTGGGCGGGAGGCAGCAGCAGCAGCCGCAGCGGGGTGGTGGTGGTCAGAGTACCCTAGGCCAAGGTCATCTAGGGCTCAACAGCTCTCCCATCCTGTTCTGTGCCTCTCAGGCTGAAACCAATGGTCAGTAAGCCAGGCTCAACCTAGGAGGGGCCTGAAGGAGGGGTGGTTCAGAATCCAACAATGTGCCTGTTCTCGACAGAGGTAAACTGAGGCTCATCCAGCAAATCTGACCAACTCCCAACAGTGACAGCTCTGTAGCTGCAGCTGACCACTGCAGAGTACTCTCATTTTCCCATCTGCCGGGATGGTTAAGACTGGCTGTGTTGCGGTTGGAGGCACAGGGCCGGGGGAAGGAGCTGCCATTCTGTGTCTCAGCAGAGGGTGGGTGCAGGGGGCTGAGGGCAGGGGCCAGGAGATATCACCCATTACCTAGTTCTAGTTCATGATCCCAAGCCCCCTGGGGTTGGGGTTCAGCCTGGTATTAGGGAGCCTAGCTGTGTCCTAGGAGTTGGCTCCTGGACTCACCTGGCTTGGCTGTAGTCAAGGGTCCTCCGTCTTCCTCTGCCCCGGGGCCTGTGAATGAGTTACACAGAGTGTGGGTCAATTTCCCCTTTATCCCAGAGCCAGCCAGGCGGCTCGAGGCGTGTAACCTGCCGAGCCTGTGAATCACTTCCCTGTGGACCTCCCACCCCAAAACCAGCCCAGGGAGTTTCCAAAGGCACCCACCAGACTGGAGACTCAGTGACAGGCAGGTGCCTCGGAAAGCCCAGGCTGAGCCCAGAGCTGGGAATCCCCCCGGGAGCCGTCAATGGGACCTGCTCAGGTGGGAGAGGGGAGATCTCCTCTTCCTGGGGGCCTAGGTCCAACCCCTCCTCCACAGCAAACCGGACATGCAGTTAGGGACTCAGGATGAAAGGTGCTGAGGGACCCTGTGCCTGGGGGCTGCACCCTGGGGGAGGCAGAGGCAGGAGCAGCAGATGTCCCTTTTTTATTTTTTAAGATTCATTTGAGAGGCAGAGTTACAAAGAGAGAGACATACAGAGAGAGAGAGAGAGAGGAAGAGAGAGAGAGAGAGAGAGAGAGAGAGACATACACACACACAGAGAGAGAGAGAGGGAGAGAGAGAGGGAGAGGGAGAGAGAGACATACACACACACAGAGGTGGGGGGGGAGAGAGAGAGACATACAGAGAGAGAGAGAGAGAGGAAGAGAGAGAGAGAGAGGGAGGGAGAGAGAGGAAGAGAGAGACATACACACACAGAGAGAGGGGGAGAGAGAGAGAGACATACAGAGAGAGAGAGAGGGAGAGAGAGAGAGAGAGAGGAAGAGAGAGAGACATATACACAAAGAGAGAGAGAGAAGGAGAGAAAGAGAGAGAGAGAGGAAGACACACACACACACACACACACAGAGAGAGAGAGAGCGAGAGCGAGATCTTCCATCCTCTGGTTCACTCCCCCAGTGGCTGCAAGGGCCTAGGCCTGGGCCAGGCTGAAGCCAGGACCCAGGAACTTCATCCAGGTCTCCCATGTGGGTGGTAGGAACTTTGGGCCATCTTCCGCTGCTTTTCCAGCAGGGAGCTGGATCGGAAGTGGAGCATATGAGACTTGAATCGGTACCCACATGGGATGCTGGCACTGCAGGCAGCAGCTTTACCTACTACGCCACAGAATCAGCCCCAAGATTTTTTAAAGAGCCATTTTAGGTTCAGGGAAAACCGGACAGAACGTACAGAGGTTCCTGTAATCTGCGCTTGCACAGCCTCCTCCACCGTCAACGCCACGCACCAGTGCAGCACGTTTGTAGCAGTCAATGAACCCATATTGACACATGCTTATCACTCAGAGTCCATCGTCCACATTAGGCATGTGTGTGTGTGGGGGGGTTTTACAAGAAGTTCATGGAGGAGCCAACGCTGTGACATAGCAGGAAAAGCTGCCACCTGCAGTGCCAGCATCCCATATAGGTGCTGGTTCGAGTCCCGGCTGCTCCACCTCTGATCCAGCTCTCTTCTGTGACCTGGAAAAGCAGTGGAAGATGGCCCAAGCCCTGGGGCCCCTGCACCCGCATGGGAGACCCTGAAGAAACTCCTGGCTCCTGGCTTTGGATTGGCACAGCTCTGGGTGTTGTGCTATTTGGGGAGTGAGCCAATGGATGGAAGACTCACCCCCCTCTGTAACTCTACCTTTCAAATAGATAAATCTTTTTTTTAAAAAAGTTCATAGAAAACATGTAGTGTGGAAAACTATGCATGATTTCAATTTTTAAAGATTTATTTATTTATTTGAAAGGCAGAGTTACAGAGAGCCAGAGGCAGAGGCAGAAGCAGAGAGAGAGAGAGAGAGAGAGAGAGGTCTTCCATCCAGTGGTTCACTCCCCGAATGGCCCCAATGGTCAGAGCTGTGCTGATCCAAATCCAAGAGCCAGGAGCCTCTTCCAGGTCTCCCACAGAGGTGCAGGGGCCCAAGAACTTGGACCATCTTCTACTGCTTTCCCAGGCACATTAACAGGGAGCCGGCTAGGAAGTGGAGCAGCCGGGACTGGAACCGGTGCCCATATGGGATGCCGGCACTGCGGGCAGAGGCTTTTACCTGCAATGCCACAGTACCAGCCCCCAAACTTAATTTTGAAAAAAGATTCGTTATTTGAAGGGCAGAGCAGCAGAGAGAGCGAAGCAGAGAGAAATCTCTTCCATCTGCTGGTTCGCTCCCCAAATGCCTGCGGTAGCCAGGGTTGGGTCAGGCCAAAGGCAGGAGCCGAGGACTCTGCCTGGTTCCCTACAATGGTGGCAGGAGCCCAGATAGTTGGGCCATCATCTGTTGCCTTCCCAGGTACATTACTAGGGCGTTGGGTTGGAAATGGGGCAGCTGGGACAGGAACCAGCACTCTGATATGGGATACAGGCCACACGAGGTCCGGCTTAACCCACTGTGTCATCATCCCAACTGCAGTGTGTAGGACTTATTGTGGATTTAAGTTTTCATCTCAATTGTGTCAATACCAAGGAGTATGTTTGCTGCATCAAATGGTTAGACCAAGTTTCATCTGGAAAAAAAAAAACAGCCAGTACTGGCACTGTGGCACAGTGGGTTAAGCCGCCACCTGTTACGCCAGCATCCCATATGGGCACTGGTTTGAGTTCTGTCTGCTCTACTTCCAATCCAGCTCCCTGCTAATGTGACTGGGAAAGCAGCAGAAGATGGCCCAAGTGCTTGGGCCCCTGCACCCATGTGGGAGACCTGGAAGAAGCTCCTAGCTCCTGGCTTTGCCCTGGCCCAATCTTTAAAAGAAGGGAGAGGCAGCTTTGGAGAGGTTAAGTAACTTGCCCAAGGTCACACAGCCAGAACCAAGGGCGGTTCCATTATCCCCTGAGGTTTCCAAATCAGAATCAGAGCCATAAAGGCCCTGCCCAGACTGATCTCAGAGCCACTTCTTGCCCAGAGTTCACAGGGCTGGCCACATGGGCTGCCCCAACTTCCTTTTTAAATCTTGGAGGAGGGACAGAGGCCGAGTTGTGTTCAAGCGTGTCTCAGGCTGCAGGGGTCTGCTGGGGCAGGCTCCCTCATCCAGGAAGTCCCCCTGGGTTATCCGTCGCTCCTCACTTCCCTTCCTGGATCCCAGGCTCAGGGTTCCTCCTTCTGTCCCCAGGCCTGTGCTGTGAGATGCTGAGTGTCCTCGCAGGGACCAGGAGGGCCCAGCACAAGCTCAGTGTGGATGGCACAGAGAGCTGGCTGTGAGCACAGGCAGTCAGATGGAGGATGTGGGGTTGGTTTGGGGTTTGGCCTTTCAACCACACACACACCTTCAGGAACCCACCGCACTCGTCATGGACTGAGCCCAGGAGGCAGGGGGAAGTCCTTTCCCTCCCCTGCTGTGAGACCCACCTGCCATCAGGGGTCCAGCCATCCAGGCTGCACAGAGATAGGTGCTCTCAGGTGAGTAGTTGCTAATAACGGCATGGGGCCAGCACTAACAGGGGAAACACTGGCAGCAGCAGGTGCAGCCATAGGCCCCAGATCTTAAAGATTATTTATTTTATCCGAAAGGTAGAGTTATATCATCCATATGTTGGTTCACTCCCCATATGCCCACAACAGCTGCGGCTAATGCAGGCTGACATCAGGAGATAAGAACTCTGTCTTGGTCTCCTACATGGGTGGCAAGGGCCCAAATACTTGGGCCATCATTTGTGACCTTCCTAGGCTCATTAGCTGGGATCAGAAGCAGAGCAGGGGGCCGGCACTGTGGCATAATGGGTAAAGCTGCCGCCTGCAATGCAGGCATTCCATATGGATGCCGGTTTGAGTCCCTGCTGCTCCACTTCTGATCCAGCTCTCTGCTATGGCCTGGGAAAGCAGTGGAAGAGGGCCCAAGTGCTTGGTCCCTTGCAGCTGTGTGGGAGACCCAGAAGAAGCTCCTGGCTCCTGGCTTCTGATTGGTGCAGTTCTGACCATTGTGGCCATATATGGAGTGAAGCAGCAGATAAAAGACCTTTTGCGCGCGCGCTCTCTCTCTCTGCCTTTCAAATAAATAAATAAATAAATAAATAAATCTTAAAAGAAAAAGAATCAGAGCAATAGGGATCGGAGCTGGTGTTTTGTTATGAGAGATCAGTGTTGCAAGAGGTGGCTTAACCTGCTGTGTCAGCACTTGGCCCCCTGAGCTAAGATTTTATGTACCTGTGCTTACTTATTCAAACTTGGCCTTATTAAGAGTTCTCCTACATGGTGCAGGGGCCTAAGCACTTGGGCCATTTTCTACTGCTTTCCCAGGTGCATTAGCAGGGAGCTGGCACTGAAGTGGAGCAGCCAGGATGCGAACCGGTGCCCGTATGGGATGCTGGTGCATTTATTAGAAAGATAGAGAAAAGCAGAGAGACAGATTCAGAGACAGACAGAGATGTCCCATCTGCTGTTCACTTCCCAAATGCCTACAGCAAGCAAGGCTGGGCCAGACTGAAGCCAGGAGCTGGGAGCTCAGGCTGGGTCTTCCACCTGGGTGGTAGGGACCCAGGTACATGAGCCTGTCTCTCTGTCTTTCTCCTATTTCTCTCTTCTGTCTCTCTGCCTTGCACGTCGGAAAAATGAACGAACAAACCAAACCAAACCCTTGCTCTGCCACTTCGTCTCTCAGGCAGGTGGCTTTCTTCTTGAGCCCTCGTTTTGCCCATCTCTGAAATGAGTGGGTAGTCCCGAGGTCACAGGGTTACTGTGAAGGTTAAAGGAGGTTCAGGGCAGTGCTTAGCAGGGGTTGAGAGAGGAGCTGGGGTCAGTGACAACCTGGATCCCTTCTGTCCTCAAACTCCTGAGCAGAATCCAGTCTAGCCCATTGGGCTTCATCTATTAAATTTTCTTTGGACCGACTCGCACATCTTACATGGATGATTTCTGCCGCTGCGGCACCTGTCCAAACCCAGGGCTTGTCTGCCGCCCCCCCAGCACCCGCCCCTCCAACCCTAGCAGCCAACTGGGCCCGAGGGCTGGGCCCTGAGCCAGTCTGGAGCAGCAGCCAAATTATTCAAAAGCCAGCATTGGCCAGCCCAGGGATTGCTCGAGCCCAGTTTGCCAAAGGGGAAAGCCAGCTGGAGCCGCTGAGCCCGCAGCCCGGAGCCTGTACCGTGGGGGTGTTCTTCTGGTGGAACAAGGGCGAAGGTGACAGCTCGTCTCTGGGGCACCTGATCCTTGGGGCTGACGAGGAGGGAGTTTTGTAACTGAGGATGCTAGGGTATTGCAGAGATTCAGTGTGCTCAGCCTTCGGTCATGTGCACAGGAACCAAGAACGAGTGTGGGGTAAGTGGTTAGGCAAAGCGCTGACTCTCCCCCGGGGAGGATTTGCTGTGCACCCAAAGGCTCCCAGCTGCTTCCCTACACAAGAGAATGATGCAAGGCAAAGAATAAATAGACACTGATTGAAAATTATTTATCTGAAAAGCAGAGAGAGAGAGAGAGAGAGAGGAGAGAGAGAGAGAGAGAGAGAGGTCTTCCAACCACTAGTTCACTCTCCAAATGGCTTCAATGGCCCAGAGCTGGGCTGATCTGAAGCCAGGAGCCAGGAGCTTCTTCTGGGTCTCCCACATAGGTGCAGGGGCCCAAAGTCTTGGGCCATGTTCTACTGCTATCCCAGGCGATAGCAGAGAGCTGGATCAGAAGTGGAGCAGCTGAGACTCGAACCAGCACCCATGTGGGTTGTCAACATCACAGGCTAAGGCTTTACTCATTAGGCCATGACATCAGCCCCTTATTTTATTTTCTGCATCAAAGACAGAGTGAGAGTGAGAGCGAGAGCGAGAGAGAAAGAGATATCTTACCTCAACTGGTCCATTCCCCAAATACCTGCAACAGCCAGGACCAGACTAAGAACCCCATCCAGGTCTCCCATGTGGGTGGCAGGGACCCAACACCTGCGCCGTTACCTGCTGCTTTTCCCAGGATGCATTAGCAGGAAGCTGGACTGGAAGTGGACTAGCCAGGACCTGAACAGGCACTTGGTTAACGGGATGTGGGTGTACCAAACAGCCGGCCACAATGCCGTCTTCCCCCAGCCCTCCCTGCCCTGGGGGGATCTTAACTGCTTCACCCAGCACTTGCTTTCTTAACTTGCAAAAACATCACCATCAGTTAAAGCTACATCTTGGGGCTGGCACCTGCTGTGCTGGCATCCCATATGGGCGTCGATTCAAGACCTGGCTGTTCCACTTCCAGTCCAGCTCTCTGCTGTGGCCTGGGAAAGCAGTAGAAGATGGCCCAAGTGCTTGGGCCCCTGCATCTGCGTGGGAGACCTGGAGGAAGCTCCTGGCTCCTGACGTCAGCTGAACTCTAGCTAATGTAGCCATTTTGGGTGTGAACCAGTGGATGGAAGACCTCTCTCTCTCTTTCTCTTTCTCCAGCTCTGCCTCTCAAATAAATAAATAAATCTTCAAAATCGATTTCACTTATTTGGGAGGGGAGAAGAAAGAGAGCGAGTAAGAGTGGCACCTCAGTCTTCTGGTTCACTCCCCCAGATGTCTGCAACAGCTGGGGCTGGGCCAGGCTGTAGTCAGTCGGGAGCCGGAGACTCCATCCCGGTCTCCTACGCGGGGGGGCAGGAACCCAAGTACCGGAGCCATCCCTGCTGCCTCCCAGGCATTGCATTAGCAGGAAACTGGCCTCAGGAGCTGGGGATGGAGGCCAGTTACTCACTAAGGGACATGGAGGCAGCGTTCCCCTGAGGATTTTCACATGTCCAGGTGAGGGCATTCACGTTGTGCAGCTCTTGTCACCAGCCGCTTGTCTCCAAAACTTTCCGATGCTTCTACCTGAAACTGTCTCCATGAAACGCTCACTCCCCACACTCTTCTTTTAATATGTCTTTATTTGAGAGGCAGAGCGAGAGCCAGAGCCAGCGAGCGAGAATCTCTTCCATCCACTGGTTTACTCCCCAAATACTCGCAAAAGCCAGGGCTGGGCCAGGCTGAAGCTGGGCTCCAGGAACTCCATCTGGGTCTCCCACATGGGTGCAGGCACACAAGCACTTGAGCCATCACCTGCTACCTTCCTGGTGCATTAGCAGGGAGCTGGACCAGCAGTGGAGCAGCCGGGACTCGAATTGGTGCCCATAAGGGATGCTGGCATTGCAGGCAGTGGCTTAACCCATTCTGTCCCGAAACCAGCCCCTTCTATGCAGCTTTTTTTTTTTTAAAGATTTATTTATTTACTTGAAAGGCAGAGTTATAGAGAGACAGAGGCAGAGAGAGAGAGAGAGAGAGAGAGAGAGAGAGAGACAGAGAGAGGTCCTCCATCTGCTCGTTCACTCCCCAAATGGTCACAACAGCTGGAGTTTGGCTGATCTGCAGCCAGGAGCCAGGAGCTTCTTCCAGGTCTTCCATGCGGGTGCAGGAGCCCAAGGACTTGAGCCATCTTCCACCCCTGTCCCAGGCCATTAGCAGAGAGCTGGATTGGAAGTGAAGCAGTCGGGACTCGAACCTGTGCCCATATGGGTTGCTGGCACTGTGGGCAGCTGCTTTACCTGATAAGCTACAGCTCCCCTCCCCAATGTATTCTTTAAAACCCATCTTAAGAATCCCTTTCTAGGCCGGCGCCACGGCTCAATAGGCGCTGGCACACCAGATTCTAGTCCCAGTCGGGGCGCTGGATTCTGTCCTGGTTGCCCCTCTTCCAGACCAGCTCTCTGCTGTGGCCCGGGAGTGCAGTGGAGGATGGCCCAAGTGCTTGGGCCCTGCACCCCATGGGAGACCAGAAGCACCTGGCTCCTGCCTTCAGATCAGCGCGGTGCACCGGCCGCAGTGCGCCGGCCGCGGCGGCCATTGGAGGGTGAACCAACGGCAAAGGAAGACCTTTTTCTCTGTCTCTCTCTCTCTCACTGTCCACTCTGCCTGTCCAAAAAAAAAAAAAAAAAATCCCTTTCCAAGAAACCATCTTTTGGCCCTGAGGGTTTCTGCCTCAATTCAGGGCAGTACCTGAGCTCCCGGCCTCCCTAGCTGGACTCTTCTGGGCCAGGTCAAGTGCCAGGGCTCATTGTCCTCTCACTGAGTGACCTGTGCCCTAGGGTGGTAACCACCGTGGGTGTCTCACCTATATGCTCCCCGCCAGTGGAGTGGGAGCTCTCTAAGGCCAGGGAGACCCTAGAGCCAGTCCAGGTTCCCCACTGTCCAGGTGGAGAGCTGCCTTTCTCTGTGCCTCGATTTTCCCATCTTTAAAATGGGAATGATAATCGCTCTCTCCCTCTCACTCTCTCATCCACCCATTTTCTCCTCTGTCGCTGTTATTTATTTATCTAAGGAGGTGAGATTCCTACAACGTCAAGTGTATCCCTTGGAAAACAACTCAGCTACATTGTAGTCCATCACAGCATTGTGTAACCGTGCTATCTAGGTCCAAAACATTTTCGTCACCCCAGACGGAAATCCGTGAAGCAATCATGTTCCAGTCCCTCCTCCCGCCGGCCCTCCATAACCACCAATCCGCTTCCTGTCCTTGTAGATCTGCCTGTGCTGAAAGTTCCAGTGCAGTGGCGTCCTGTCCTGGCTTCTCTCATTCAGCACCTGGTTTCTGAGGTTCCTCCACGCTGCAGCCAGAGAAAGAAACAGCGGGAGAGGGAGGGGGAGGGGGAGGAAGAAACAGAGGGAGGGAGGGAGAGAGAAGGAGAGAGAGAGAGAGAGAGAGGGAGGGAGAGGGGGGGAGAAGGAGGGGAAGGGAGGGAGATGGGGGAGGGAGGGAGGGAGGGAGAGGGAGATGGAGAGAGAGGGGGAGGGAGAGGGAAAGGCAGAGGGGGAGGGAGGGGGAGGCAGGGAGAGGTGGAGGGAGAGGGAGGGAGGGAGAGAGAAGGAGAGAGAGAGAGAAGGAGGGAGAGAGGGGGAAAAAGGAGGGGATGGGAGGGAGATGGGGGAGGGAGGGAGAGAGAAGAGAGAGAGAGAGGGAGGGAGGGAAGGAGGGAGAGGGGGGAGGGAGGGAGGGAAGGAGGGAGAGGGGGAGGGGGAGGGAGATGGAGGGAGAGGGAGGCAGTCTCTTCCATTCACTGGCTCACCCCCCAAATGCTTCCAACAGCCAGAATCCTGGATCTCCCACATGGGTGGCAGGGACCCCTTGAGCCCCCACCTTCTACCTCCCGGGTGCGCATGCGCAGGAAGCCTATGGGCGGTGGAGTTCGCCGGGAGTGGCCAGCTGTGGCTCAGAGGGGGTGCAGTAGGTGGCCCAGAGTCCCACGAAGTCTGGATCCGGTGGGCAAGCATCATTTAGTTTAATTGACTGACTTCCGAGCAGCTTCCGGAAGCATCTTCAGCCTTCTGCGAGCCAGGTCCTCTGGGGGCAGGGGCCGTGGTGCTGCATGGCCTGGCTCTGCAGGGCGCTGACTTCTAACAGCACGTAATCTTGTTTGCATCAGCCTGCGGGGGCCTGTGGGTCATGAGCAGCAGCGACCGGTTTCCTGGTGGAGGTGGCCGTGCCACCTTTGCCCCAAGCCACACCCACTCCTCTGTCTATATCAGCACAGCATCACAGGCAGGGTGGTTTCCACTTCCCTGAAATGGGGTGGGTAGGTGCCAGGCACTGCCCTGCCTTCAGTCATTTGAGTTCTGCCGGCCTCTGCTCGGAGCCATCTTTCCTCTGTTCCTTCTGTGTCTGCCTGACACACAAAACCGAGCCATCACTCTCATTCCAACCCCAGGGCCTTTGCTCCTGCTGCTGGCGCCCTGGGCTGGGAATGCTCATTGAATTCACATCTTCCCATCCTTCTGGGTCACTCATCTCTTCCTCCTCCAGGGCTCCCTGACCACCTACATGATCTAAACGAGGTTCCTGCTCCTTCTTCAAGACATCGCGTTAGGCAGATCCCTCCTTGCATTTATCTTTTCAATTTGCCTTCCCTGGTTGCACGTTCTGCCTTGTGCCGGCTGCATCCTCTGGCCAGAGACAAGGGTTTAAGGCCTTTTCCATGCCCAGCGTCAGAATCCAGGGACAAATGGGTCCCCGGTGTTCTGTCTTCAACAGGCTGTGTGACTCAAGGCAAGTCATTGCCCCTCTCTGGGCCTCCAGCTTAAAAGACAAAGTCCTGGGGCCAGCACTGTGGCGTAGCAGGTAAAGCTGCCATTCCATATGGACACTGGTTCTAGTCCTGGCTGCTCCACTTCTGATCCTGCTCTGTGCCACGGTCTGGGAAATCAGTGGCAGAGTGCCCAAGTGCTTGGGCCCCTGCACCCATGTGGGAGACCCAGAGAAAGCTCCTGGATCCTGGCTTCGGATCTGTCCATCTCCAGCCATTGTGACTATTTGGGGAGTGAACCAGAGGATGGTAGACACCTCTCTCTCTCTCGCTCTCTCTTTCTCTCTCTCTCTCTCTTTCTCTAACTGCCTCTCAAATAAATAAATATATCTTAAAAAAATACAAAGCCCTTAACCTGTTCCCCTACCCTACAGTGTTGGTGGAAGCTATGCCTCCCAATCTTCCCCCAAAAAATGAACTCATGATTTTGCACCTGATTTCAGGTTCACCCCTCATCTGCTCTCACTGGGTCAGTGTTAAAATGGATTTGACATTGGCTTACTTGGTCAGCATCCACACTCTGTGCCCAGCCTCCTGCTGGGAACTTCTGGGCCCCCAAGAGACCCCAGTACTGGGCTTTGTGGCCCTGAGCTTTTGGAGGGGGGTTATTACAGCCAACTACCATCAACCCAATGTGGTCAGGTTAGAGGAGGAAGTAGGACTCAGCCTGGAAAGGGGCATAGAACATTTATTGGAGGAGGGGTTGCTGCAGCTGGGGTTTTGACGCATGAGTAGGAGTTGATCTGGCCAGGAAAAGCAATCCAACATGAAGAACAGCTTTAGGGGACTTTGGGGAAGGGGGAGAAATAATAAGAAATATTTACAGACTCTCCTAGGGACCGGTTTTATACCCACCTGTCTGTAAGAGCCTCAGACCATCCCCAAATCACAACTGGGGGGATGAAGCGCTGAGCAGCCAAAAGACCAGTGAGTTGCAAAGTGGCAGGGCCAGTCCTGGTTGGCTTCTCCTACAGGGGCATTTTTATTGGCTGAGGGTAAAGAGAGTTGTTTCTGATAGGCTGAGGCAGGGGCAGGGTGGGGAGGAAGGGAAGAACCCGAGTGGCTGAGGAACCAGAAGGTGGAGGTATTGGTTAGGTGAGCAACCAGGCAAAGTCTGATTGGCTGGAGAGTAGGGGCTAAGGCTCTGATTGGCTGAGTTTTAGAGAGGTCTAATTGTCTAAAGAACAGGGACAGGGGGTGGGGAGAGTCTGAAGAGGACATCTGATTGGTTGAAGGAAAGTGGTCAGAACCTGTAGAGTTTATGGACTGAGGGCGAGGGAGGGGTGGAGCCTAATTGCACGTGCAACAGGATTGGAACTTGATTGGCTGAGGGAGCCCTGAGCGTGGAATTGGAGTGAATTAAGGCATACAGGGAGACGGGACGTCTTAGCAAGGTCACTTTCTGCCTCCTCTCCAAATCCTGTGTCCCTGGCCTCTGGGACAGAGAGGAACTGACTAATCCCTGAGGATGATGGGGAAATGAAGGCAGGTGCGTGCGTGCGTGTGTGTGTGTGTGTGTGTGTATGTGTAGGAAGGCAGGGGCCTGGGTTAGTCTGGGCAAAGGCGCGGGAAGGAGGCTCCACCCGGATATACCTGGTGAGAAAGGACTTGCCCCACCCCCCACCACCATCACATCTCTGCCACACTGGCTTGGCCAGTAGGTTTCTGGACCAGGAGACAGGTGTCGCTCTCTTCCCTCTCCCCCACCCGCACACAACCCCTCCCAGGGACCTGAGCTCCTGAGGACAAGGACGATGTCCCCAAGCCATGTCCTTGGCACCCCTTGGGTCTCCACTGCCTTTCTCTTAACCTTTGCCCGGCCTTCCCTTCCTTCTGCTCCAGTGAAAACTCCAGCCTCAGCGTGACCCAGGCCAATCACCCTGGGGTCCTTCTGGTCCTTCTAGGTTGCTCATCTCCTCCCCCACCCCAGACTTAGCCCCCTACCTCTCAGCAAAAGCCCAATGCCACTCTTTGTCATAGCTCTTGCTCCCTCTATAGTCTGCCCCCGGTACTGCAGCCAGAGAGGGCCGGTTCAAGGCTGTGAGGCAGCCCCCACTGCGCTTTATGAATCAAACATACTCAAAACCAAACCTAACCTGATTCAGGGGCAGGTGTTTGGTGCAGCGGCTAAGACACTGTCTGATGGGACGACCGATCACCAGTTAAGAGGGCCTGGGTTCGAGTCCTGGCTCCATGTCCCGTCCCAGCTCCCTGCTAATGGACACCCTGGGAGGCAGCAGGTGGAGGCTCAAGTACTTGAGTCCCTGCTACCCCCCCCCCCCCCCGCAGTGCTGGAGACCCGGATGGAGTTCCACGCTCCTGACTTCAGCCTTGACTCAGCGCCAGCTGTTGTGGGTACTGGGGGGGAGTGAACCAGAGAGGGAAAACCTCTTCGCTTCTTTTTTCTCTACTCTGTCTCTTTGCCTTACAAGTCAAAACAGATAAATAATTAAAAAAATACAGCTTGCTGAATTCAGGCCACATCCTTCTTTGCTCAAAACACTCAAAGGTACCCAGCTTCTTCAGGGTAAAATAACCCACGTCCTCCGAGTGACCTATGAGAACCTGCATGGTCTGTCCTGTCACCTCCACCCCTCACCTCCTCCCACTTTCTCCCTTGATCACCCTGTTTCAGCTCCAGGGTCTTTGCACATGCTGTGCCTGCTACCTGAATTCCACCGCCCCGCCCCGTCTCCACACCGAGGTCTCTACTCAACACATGCTCGGAGAGTCCTTTCCTGTCTCTTATCCGATGCCAGTCACTCTGTGGGAACTCGGCATTTGTGAAATGATTATGTGCCGTGCAAGGAAGGGCATTCCCAGCCGAGGGAACAGCGTGTGCCAAGGCTTTGAGGTGGGAGGCGTGGTCTCATTTCGGATCTAGGCTATCCCTTGTCCTGCCTCCACCTGCTGGCCCCCTTCTACTTCCCAGCAAGCTGACCGTGGATCACTCAATGAGCTCCTTTGCCTGTGGCTTCTGACTGAGTCCAATCCATAGGGAGCCAGAGCAGGTGTTGGAGGGAGGAGAGTGACGTCACAGTATTTATGCCTTATCTGACTTTAAACTTTACTTTTTTCACTTTTATTAATTCGAAATACATACCCCATTGACTGGTTCATTCCCTTTTTTGGGAGTGGGCAGGGCCAGGCTGAAGCCAGGTGCTGGGAACTCAGTCTGGATCTCTCTGTTTGAGTGACAGGCCTGAACTAGGCCCAAGTCAGGAGCCAGGAGCTTCATCTGGGTCTCCCACGCAGGTGCAGGGGCACAAGCATTTGGGCCATCCACCACTGCTTTCCCAGGCCACAGCAGAGAGCTGGATCGGAAGTGGAGCAGCCGGGACTCGAACCGGCACCCACATGGGATGCCTGTGCTGTAGACAGAGGCTTAACCTATTATGCCACAATGCTGGCCCCACACCTGCACCACTTCCCATTCCCACCAGCAGCCAGGGAGCTTCTGCTGTCCCAGGGCCACAGACACCCGGGGTGGGGTGGGGCCCTGTCTTGCTGCTTCTTATCACTTCCAGACTGTGAGTCTGGTTGTCCCCTCACTTCCTCCTCCCCTCTTTCCCACTCTGACCCCCAGCCCACTGAACCCTCGGCTCCACGCTGAGAGCTAAGGGCTCTGCTGGCCCTTGGCAATCACCCCACCCCACCCCATCCGTCCATTCCTAGGGCTCTGATCTTTCTGGGCAGCTGACAGTGTCTATGACAACCGTCCTCCACCTCCTCCTCCGACTCCCCGCCTCTGCCTTGGCCCTCTCTTTTCCAAGCGCAGCTGTGACCCGCGCTTCTGCATCCCCGCCCTTGTCTCTGTCCACCTCCCTTGCCCGGGTGACCTCCTGATTCACGCCCGTGGCGCCTGCTCTCTAACCTGTGCGGGTGACTCACAGACACGTGTCTCGCGATGGGCGCTCCTGTGGGGGTTCAGACTGCCTCCTGGATGTCTCTCTGAACATTCCCATGGGCCCCATAGCCTGGAGGCGACCAGGCTTTACCAACCTGGGCGCTATTGACTGTCCAGGCTCGGAGGAATGTTAAGAAGTACCTCTGGTCTTTCTGCCTCCCCAGAGTGGCAGCTAAGAGGATCTCTGGACATTGCCAAGTTGAAGGGGGCAAAGGGGTGGGGATCTGCTTTGTGTAAGAACCGCCGGTGAAGCCCAACTCAAAGAGCAAACTCTCAAAGCAAACAGCCAGTGCCGGGTAGCAGGGGAGGGACAGAGAGATCTCACCTCCTGGTCCTCTCTTTTTATAGGAGGATGCAGAATCAGAGTGGCCCACGACTTGCCCGGAGTCACACAGCAAGGAAGCCTACTCTCAGAACCTTCAGGCCAGGAGCTTCTGCCGGGTCTCCTAAATGGGTGTCAGGGGCCCAAACACTTGGGCCATCCTCCGCTGCTTTCCTATGTGCATTAGCAGGGAGCTGGATTGGAAGTAGAGCAGCCAACACTCGAACTGGTACCCATATGGGATGCTGGCGGTGGCTTTACCCAGCCCCTTTTTATTTACTTAAAAGGCAGAGTTACAGAGAGAAGGAAGAGGAGGAGGAGGACGAGAGGAGATTGATCTTCCCTCCAAATGGCCAAAGCCAGGAGCCAGGAGCTTCTTCTGGGTCTCCCGCTTGGGTGCAGGGGCCCAAGCACTTGGGCCATCTTCTGCTGCTCTCCCAGGTGCATTAGCAGGGAGCTGGATCAAGTGTAGAGCAACTGGGACTCAAATCAAATGTGCTTTAAAACCAGCCAACCAACCAACCAACATAGGTTGCCTCCCCTGACACCGTCCATGACTCCCTACTGCCCACCAGATCAACACCTAGGCCCTCAGGCTCACCTCCAAGGCCCTTCACCATCAGTCCCTGCAGCCCCTCTCTCATCCCAAGGCCAGGGAAAGCCACCTACGAAGCCACTCCCTTCAGGTGTCTGTGCCCGTGCCCTGTCCCCTCCCTTGCATCTGTTGAAACTGAACCTCTCTCTGCAGCCTCAGCTCAGATGTCACATCCTCCAGGTCCTCACCTTCCCTGGCCTGGCTTCTGGGTCCTGCCTGGGCCACAGCTTCTATTACTTGTGTCTCGTCTTCTTCAGCCTGCCATGGATCTCTGCCACCGCCTACCCTCCAAGACCAGAGAGCAGTATTGCCACAAAGAAGGATAAAGAGCTTTCCTCACTGTATCAGCTGCCTGGGTCAGCCACCCACCCACCCACTCCCCGTGGCTCTGTCTCACATGCAGGCTGGACCCGGCTGGGACAGCTGGGCTGGCCAAGCGCAATATCTTGGCCAGAAGAATGGGTAAAGTTGGTGGTGGTGATGGGGAAGGTGTGTGTGGGGGGCAGAACCAGTCTGGTGTTGCCTGGAGGAGGCTGTCATCACCACAGAGCCCCATGGTGGCGCGTTGGGATTCAGGATTTGGGGGTTCCCAAGGGATGTGGAATCTGGGCATTCTTGATGGTCCCAGAGGAGGCTTCTGGGAAGGAGGCTCCAAGGGCCCCAGAGGTGGACCCTTTGTGTAAGCATGGTGGGGGCAGAGGACTGTTGGAGGAAAAGGAAGGTGGTTCTGAGCTCACCAGGGAGAAACAGGGAAGGGGGCAGAAAGGGAATCTCAAAGCTAAGTTTAGGGGCTGGCGCTGTGGCGCAGTAGGTTAAGCCGCCACCTGCAGTGCAGGCATCCCATATGGGCACTGGTTTGAGTCCCGGCAGACCCCCTTCCAATCCAGCTCTCTGCTATGGCCTGGGAAAACAGCAGAAGATGGCCCAAGTGCTTGGGCCCTTGCACCCATTCGGGAGACCCAGAAGAAGCTCCTGCTCCTGGTTTTGGCCTGGCCCAGCCTTGGCAATTGTGGTCATTTGGGGAGAGAACCAGTAACTGCCTTTCAAATATATATATGAAAAGATACATATATATTTTAAAAAAGATACATTTATTTTGGTGCAAGTTTTGCAAGCTGAGCATACAGGGGGTCTTCATGGAAGTTTCTGGAAAAACAAAAAAAATGCGTAGTGTGCAAAAACTATGCCTGGCATTCAAAACTTCTTTCTTTCGCTTCCTCTCTTTCTCTCTCTTTCTCTTTCTTTCTCTCTTTCTCTTTCTCTCTCTTTCTCTCTCTCCCTCCCTTCCATTCTTCCTTCCTTCCTTCCTTCCCACCAAAGTTGCTTTCATCTGTTAATTCCATTCTGCACCAACTTTTTGAAGTCCCTGCGTCTGCGTCCAGTGCCCCCGTCTATCCCTCCTGAGTCCCCCTCCCTTGCTGTGTCTCTCCACGCCTCTGCACGTCTCTGGAGTTCTCTCTCCACCTTCCCCGGGCTGGGCTGGCGCGGCTAGGGCGGGGGCGTGTCCGGGGTTGGGTGGTTGGGGGGCGGGCCTCGAGGCGCGGCCGGGCGGGGTTAAAGGGCTGCGCCGGCTGCCGGGTGCGGTCAGAGCCGAGGTTGTGGGGCTGGTGGATCCGGATTCAGAGTTGGAGGCTCGGAGACCCGCGGGGTGAGTGCGCCGCGAAGCGTGTAGGGTAGGGGGTGGAGGGGTCCGTGATCCGAGGCGCGCGGCGGGTTAGGGTCTTTGCGCAGCGGCTCGGTGACATCGCCCCCCACCCCACCCCAGGGCGCACGTGCCAGGCACTTGGATGAGTCGGTGACTTGGGGGGTGGTGGCATGCACCTGACCCTGCGCCTGGGAGTATCTTCCACTCTGGAATGTCTCTGCTGGGAAGGGGCTTCGAGGCGACCCTCCCTCCCGTTCTAGGCAGGACATGCATGCCCACTCTGTCCACCCCGGGGGCAGACACAGAGGACAGAGGGTCCCCGCCCTTGGGACTCCAGGAGCTGGATTTGAGGGTGGCGTGAGCTCCTGCATGCGGTGCTCAATGCTGTTTATTCCACAAATGCTGCAGGAACCATGCTGTCTGGTGTCCCAGGGGTTTGGCTTATATCTCTGGGGAGCCCGGGGTGGGGGCCATGTGTGCGCTCCGTGGGGGGGGGGGGGGCTACTGAAGCCACTTACCTGGGAGGGGGTGGGGGGAGTACCTGGGGAATCTAGGGTGGCCGGCAGAAGCTTGTAGAAGTGCTGGGCAAGTGACAGGTGTGAGAGGGAAAAAAAAAAAAAAATCGAGGCTCAGAGAAGGAGGGGGTGGGGTGGGGGAAGAGAAGCCACATGCCCTCCCTCCCCAGGAACACCCAGTGGGGTAGCTGGGATTTGAACAAACAAGCCCTGTCTGACCCCAAAATCCTTGGGCCACTTTCTGAGGGCCCCGGCACCTCGGTGTAGCCAGGCTTGGGTTTCAGAGCTGTAACATTAACCCCAGGCTGGAATCCACACTGGGGCCTGATGACTCGGGAGATACTCAGGGCACAGGGACCCTAGCCTCCCCTCCTTGACAACCCTGACGGCTGGGGCACTTGAATAACTGTGTTGGGGAGGCCCACAGTTAGCTAGGAGCTGTGTGTGCCTTGGCAGGCAGCTGGGCAGTTTCAAACACTGCATTATCATCTTAGCCAGGTGAGGTAGGGGAGGAAATCCGGTTGTAGGAATGCAGGCATTGAGGCTCAGAGAGGTGCAGACACTCCCCTGTGACCACGCAGCAAAGAAGCAGAGAGCTTCAGAGTCCTTTGTGGGGCAGTGATGGGCTGTCTTGACTGTAGGCTGAGAAAGAGAGCACCCAGGAGGCTGGGATACAGGGTGACGGGACCCTCAGCATTGGGGTTCTCCTAGGCCAGGCACCCAATGGGCCCAGAGCCTGGTATTCACCAAGAGGCAGATGTGTGGTGCCTGGCCCTGCCAGCCCGCCTGCATCCAGGTCCTACATTCCTTCCCGGAGCCCACACACCTTGTATAACAAGTCCCCAGCTGGCGTCTGGCCGAGCAAACCTGACAAACAGGCGCTCCTTGGGCGTGGGCTGGCCACTGAAGCGGTTGATGACACCTCCGCTGCCAAGATAAGACGGGCCATGGTTGCCCAGTGTCAGAGATGAGACTGCGAGTTGGTTGGAGGGGAACTGAGCAGCCGGCTACCCACAACATTCTGAGGATTTCACTGGCTCTGGATTTCAATTGCTTCTAGAAAAATCGCAAGGAGAGGGATAAGATAGCAATAATGGCTCATATTTCGTGCACTGCGTGGCAAGGCCTTTGTGGGTCTCATCTTATTGATCAACCTTAGGCAGCAGGAGCTGCTGTTGCTAACCCATTTCACAGATTGGCAAACGGAGGCTGAGGGCAAGGACCGGGCTTACTCAACCACGGCTGCTTCCACCTTGGGGAAGGTGGGGCTGGGGTTTGAACTGGGACCTGTTAGCCTCAAAAGTACACATGGTAAAAGATGATGCAGTGATTGGAGCTGGACTTCGGGCACAGCGGGTTAAGCCTCAGATTGCATTGCCGGCACCGCGTGGCAACACGTGGGCTTGAGTCCTGGCAGTTCTGCTTGTCTAGCTCCTGCGAATGCATCTGGGAAGGCAGCAGAAGACGGCCCAAGTACCTGGGCTCCTGCCACCCATGTGGGAGACCTGGATGGAGCTCCTGGCTTCAGACCTACCCAGCTCCAGCCATTGTGCCCATTTGGGGAGTGAACCAGCAGATACTATGCCACAATGCTATTTTTTTTAAAAAGATGTATTTATTATTTGTTTGAAAGGCATAGTTACAGACAGAGGGAGAGAAAGAGAAAGAGAGAAAGAGAGAAAGAGAGAAAGAGAGAGAGAGAGAGAGAGAGAGAGAGAGTCTTCCATCTGCTGATTAACACCCCCAGATGGCTGCAAAGGCTGGAGCTGGACCGATCTGAAGCCACGAGCCAGGAGCTTCTTCTGGGGCTCCCACGTGAGTGCAGGGGCACAAGGACTTGGGCCATCTTCTACTGCTTTCCCAGGCCATGGCAGAGAGCTGGATCAAAAGCAGAGCAGCCAGGACTTGAACCAGTACCCATATGGGATGCTGGTACTGCAGGTGGTGGCTTTACCTGCTACGCCACAGCACTGACCCCTCAAATGCTTTCTGTAACACCTGCTTTTGCAAGTACTTCGAATTAGAGGTACTCCAAATTCCCCACTGCACCCTTCATTTTTTAAAAATATTTATTTATTTATTTGAAAGTCAGAGTTACACACAGAGAGAGGAGAGGCAGAAAGAGAGAGAGAGGTGTTCCCTCTGATGGTTCACTCCCCAACTGGCCGCAACAGCTGGAGCTGCAACAGTCCGAAGCCGGAAGCCAGGAGCTTCTTCTGGGTCTCCCATGCAGGTGCAGGGGCCCAAGGACTTGGGCCATCTTCTACTGCTTTCCCAGGCCATAGCAGAGAGTTGGATGGGAAGTAGAGCATCTGGGTCTTGAACTGGCACCCATATGGGATGCTGTTGCTTCAGGCCAGGGCATTAACCTACTGCTCCACAGCTCCACTCCCCTTCCCCCTGCATCTTTTATCCAACTCTCTTCTTGGGTATCAGAAGGACCTCTTGAAATGATTCCCATTCTATACATGAGAAACCCCTGGCTCCTAGGGAGATCCAGGTTGGGCACCCACAGCATGAGTTGTTTCTGCTTGGAAAGAACTGGTTGCCTCTTCTGTGAAAAACTGCTGCCCAGTTTGGAGGCTACCACCTACCCCTGCACCCACTTTCCCATCACCCTCCTCCCCATCACCCACCTCCCCATGTGCTCACCTCTCCCCTTTAAAAAAAAAGATTTATTTATTTGAAATGCAGAGTTACACAGGGCTGGTGCTGTGGCACAGCAGGTTAAAGCCTCAGCCTGCAGTGCTGGCATTCCATATGGATGCTGGTTCAAGTTCCAGATGCTCCACTTCCGATCCAGCTCTCCGCTATGGCCTGGGAAAGCAGGAGAAGAGGGCCCAAGTCTTTGGGCCCCTGCACCCGCATGGGAGACCCAGAAGAAGCTCCTGGCTCCTGGCTTCAGATCAGCTCAGTTATGGCCATTGCAGCCATTTGGAGAGTAAAACAGCAGATGAATGACCTCTACCTTTCTCTGTAACTCTTTCAAATAAATTTTTAAAAATTGTTTAAAAAAAGACAATGAAATGCAGAGTTACAAGGAAGAGAGAGAGAGAGAGAGAGAGAGAGAGAGAGAGAGAGAGAGATCCTCCATTGATTGTTCACTCCCCAAATGGCTGCAATGGCTGGAGCTGGGCCAGGCTGAAGCCAGGACCCTGGAGCTCCACGCAGGTCATCCATGTGGGTGGCAGGGGCCCAGGTACTTGGGCCATCACTTGCTGCCTTCTCAGGTCCATTAGTGGCAAGCTAGAACAAAAGCAGTGCAGGTGGATGAGACTTGGACCTGTGCTCCAGGAAGGGATGGTAGTTCTGGGTGATAGCATAGCTCCCTGCCCCCATGTGGAGTTCATCAGTGTGACACGCATTCACAGCGTTCTGTAACCATCACCATCCCCCATCTCCTGAACTTTCTTGCAAAACGTCAACTCTGTCCCCATTGCACACCAACTCCCTGCTTGTCCTCCCCCAGTCTCCTGCCACCTCCGCTCCACTTCCTGCCTCTGTGAATGTCAGTGCTCTAGGAATCTCACAGAAAGGAGGACCCCACAATGTTTGTCCATTGGCGTCTTTCTGTTGTCAACCTTGAGGGTCCTCAGTGTTCACTCATGTTGCGTATGGAAGACTCTTGATCCCTTTTACAGCTGAACAATAGCTTAAGCATTCATTCACTGGGGCTGGCTTAAGCTACCATTTGCATCGCTGCCATCCCATTTTGCAGAGCGCCTTTGAGTCCTGGTTACTCCACTTCCAATTCGGCTCCCTGCTGATGGCCCTAGGAAAGCAGCAGAGGATGGCTCAAGTATTTAGATCCCTGCCACCCATGGTGGAGACCCAGATGGATGCTTCAGCCTAGACCAGCCCTGGCTGTTGTGAAATTTTGGGGGAGCGAACAGGCAAATGGGTGATCTTGCTCTCTTTTTCAATCTCTCCTTCTCTGTCATATTGCCTTTCAAAGAAATAAATCTTTAAATAAAGTTTATTTTTCATTTCATTTCAAAGGGAGGGAGGGAGAGAGGGAGGGAGGGAGGGAGAGAGAGAGAGAGAAATCAGTTTACTCCCCAAATGCCAACAACAGCCAAGGCCGGACCAGGCAAAAGCCAGGAGCCAGGAACTCCAGCCAGGTCTCCCACGTGTGTGGCAAGGACCCAGCCACTTGGGCCATCCTCCGCTGCTTCCCCGAGCGCATTAGCAGGGAGCTGGGAAGAGGAGCAGTCAGGACTTGAAGCGGCACCCATATGGGATGCAGAGGCTGCAGGCGGCAGCTTTACCACCTCCCCGAGGGGTGGTGGCTGGGTGTGTATCCGCCAGGGTGTTAGCCAGTGGCTGGCAGGTGCTCCTGTGTATGGAGATCTGAATGTCCAGGATGCTGCCCAGCTGTGCAGGGGTGGAGGAAGCCCTTCGTGAGAGGTCTAGGTGGAGGGCGTGTGGGCGGGGCCTCCAGTGCGCACGCACTTTCGAGGCCAGCGGGGTCTGGGAGGCGCGCATGGGTATTGGGTACCGTTGGACCCAGTGGGCTCCCGTTGTCTCCTAGGATGCTGCCCATCACGGACCACCTGCTGCACCTGCTGGGACTGGAAAACACAACCTTCCGGGTCTACGCAGTGTCCACCCTCCTGCTCTCCCTCCTCTTCTTCCTCTTCCGCCTGTTGCTGTGGTTCCTGCGTCTCTGCTGGCGCTTCCACGGCCTCTGCCGCCAGCTCCGCTGCTTCCCGCAGCCACCGCGGCGCAACTGGCTGCTGGGCCACTTGGGCATGGTGAGCGTGGCCGGGGCCGGGGGTGGGGGACAGGGCTGGCCAGGCCATGGGAACTCAGGGAGGGCAGTGAGCCTGCTGGCTTCACAAGAGGCTGACTGGAGAGTGAGACGGAGGACCAGAGAGGGCAAGTCGTTTACTCAAGGTCACACAGCTGGGAGAAGGAGGCAGACCTGAGTCTGGAGATGAATTTTCTGTGTCCTTGGAGCAGCAGGTGCTGTTGCTGTACTATTTAGGGTCCTGGGGTGGGGTGGGGCAGGAAGGAGTGCCTGAAGATTTTTTTTAAATATTAATTTATTTGAAAGGCTGAGTGACAGAGAGAGAGAGAGAGAGAGAGAGAGAGAGAGAAATTCTTCCACCCAAGGTTCACTCTCCAAGTGGCTGCAGCAGCCAGGGCTGGAACTCTAGCCTGGTCTCTCACATGGGTGGCAGGCAGGCACCTGAGCACTTGGGCCATCCTCCACTGCCCCCCAGGCTCATTAGCAGGAAGCTGGATTGGAAGTGGAGCAGTTGGGACTCGAACCCAGCAGCCCGTATTGGGTGCCAGCATTGCAGAAGGTGGTTTACCTGCTATGCCTTGGGTACCAGCAGGTGCTGAGGGGGAGGTGTGTGCCTTCCCTGGCAAAGCCTTGCAGTCTGGGTGTCTCAGAAGGAGCCAGGATACACACATTCCCACTTCCGATCAAGAGCGTTCTATTGGAATTTCCCCCTCAGTGGGGAACTTAGCAGGGAGGACTTCCCAGTCCTTTCTCCCCCATGCCTGAATCTCTCCCCTTCCTTCTCCCCTCTGCTGCTGAACCATAGCCCAGCTGCTTGGCTGGGCTCCTATCTCCAGTCCCACCCCTCCAGTCTGTGCCTCACCCTGGTTCCAGAGCCATTCTTGAATCCAACCCTGCCCCTTCTCCCCAGCTCACACACCCTCCATGGCTCCCTGTTGCCATTCAGAGAAAGGCTGATGTTCAGTGTCCTTGACTCTGACCCCACCCTCCTCACCTGCTCTGCCCTGTCCCTCTTGTCCCAGGGAATGGCTGCCGCCTCCCCTGTCCCAAGCCCCCACTTCCCATCTGCAAGGTCCTTGCTCTCCATTTAGAATATTCTTCTCTGCCAGATGAACTTCTACTCATTTTCAGGCCCTGCCTCGGATGTCCTTAGTCCAGAAAGCCTGTCTGGACACTGGCCCTAGAGGTGGTGGTCAGGCATTGGTGGCCGGGGCTGCCTGAGTGATGTCACAGTCTCCCATTGGGACAGGTTCGAGGCTGGGCAGCAAGAAGCTTTGCTCACTCATTTGCAAATCATCAGCTCTGTCCCTGGCTCATTAGTACCTGAGCGGTCTCCTCATTCTCACAGCTTGTAAAGTAAGCCATGGATCCACCCTATCTCACCGATTTGCTCTCTTAATGGATTCAAACCCAGAGAGGTTAAGTCACTTGCCCACGGTCACACAGCAACTGGAAGTGGGTTTGAACTTAGATTTGTCTAATGGCCAGGGCTGCACCAGGCTGTGGCTGGCACCATGGCGCACTAGGTTAATCCTCTGCCTGCAGCGCCAACATCCCATGTGGGCTCCAGATTCTAGTCTCGGCTGCTCCTCTTCCAGTCCATCTCTCTGCTGTGGCCCAGGAGGGCAGTGGAGGATGGCTCAAGTGCTTGGGCCCTGCACCCGCATGGGAGACCTGGAAGAGGCTCCTGACTCCTGGCTTTGGATCGGATTAGCAAAGCTCCAGCTGTTTCGGCCATTTGGGGAGTGAACCAACGGAAGGAAGACCTTTCTCTCTGTCTCTCTCTCACTGTCTGTAACTCTACCTGTCAAATAAAAAAAAAAAAAAGATTTGTCTGACAGCCAGGGCTACACCAGGCTGAAGCCAGGAGCCCAGCACTCCATCCAGGTCTCCCACGTGGGTGCAGGGACCCAAGGACTTGAGCCAGCACCAAGGTGTGCATTAGCAGAGAGCTGGATTGGAAGTGGAGCAGCCGGGGCCTGAACCAGTGCCTATATGGGCTGGCGCTGCAGGCGGTGGTTTTACCTGCTATGCCACCGTGCTGGCCCCTGTTTTTATTTCTTTACTCTCAGCCATGTGTCTGCTGCAGTGCTGGACTCTTGCTGTTCTTCTGTTGATCCTTTTGGCTGACCTCAAAGAAAGCGTTGACTCTTGCCTGTTTTATTTTCAGAGGCTCAGAGAGGGGCAGTGAGCTATGCACAGTCACACAGCATGGCCGGGCACAGCCTCACTGCCCCTCCCTCATTCCCACCCCCCACAGTACCTTCCGAACGAGTCGGGCCTGCAAGATGAGAAGAAAGTCCTGGACAGAATGCACCATGTGGTTCTGGTGTGGATTGGACCCATCCTGCCGCTGTTGGTCCTTGTGCACCCGGATTATATCAAACCTGTTGTGGGTGCCTCCGGTAGGTGCCCTGGGCCTCTGAGCTGTGGGTGAGCCCTAGCATCTCTTTCCCACAACCCACTTGGGCTTCTAGACAAGGGGACAATGATCCAGAGGAAGGGTTGTTTCAGTAGGGTTTCCACGGATGAATAGGAGAGGAAGAGGGAGAGGGAGGGGGAGGGGGAGGGGGAAGGGGAGGGAGCGAGAGAATCTTTCCTCTGCTGGTTCACTCTCCAAATGGCCACAATAGCTGAGTCTGGGCCAGGCTGAAGTCAGGAGCCTGGAGCTCCATCTGGGTCTCCCCCATGGGTGGCAGGAGCCCAAGCACTCGGGCCAGCTTCCCTGGCTTTTCCAAGTGCATTAGCAGGGAGCTGGGCTGGACCTGTTGCTTATAGGGGATGATGGTCGCTGGTGGTTTAGGCCCTTGGGCCACAGCACTGGCCCCTCACCTGTGGTTTGTTAAGGAGATGTTGTAGCATTTCCCATGGATTATGCTCTGACCACCCCCGTGCCCCGTGGCCAGAGCTCACACACATCTCTTAGGCTAACCCTGCCCAGCAGGGAGCAAGATGTGAAAGGGATATTCCTCCTTTCTGCCATCTATGCTAAGCCCACTGTGTGTGACTCCCAAACAGGTTCAGTGAGCTCTCAGCCAATCTTCAGTCTTCAATGCTCAGCTCCAGTTACCACCTCCTCCAGGAAGCCCTCCCTGACCTCCTAGGCTTGGGTCCTAACTCTTCAGGGCTGGGTGTGTCTGGATCCAGCTGTGGGGCTCTGGGTGGGGACCATTGGGAGGGGGATGAGAGACAGAGAGCTCCAGGTGTTTTAGGATGTCTGGCTTCCAGCTTGGGCCCCCTTAGAAATACATATCTGGGGACCACCTCAAGGCCGCCATGCAGGGGCCATGGCGGGGGTGCCGAGGAAGGAGCGGCGGTCTTCGCTTCCCCATTGACTGCGTCTATGAAGGGACAATGATCCCCAAGGAACTAAGGGCACACCTGGGGCCTGGCTTTGCTAGGAGGTGGCCGTCATTCTGGGAAGGATCTCAGCCCAGGCCCTGGGTGGGCTGGGTTCAAATCCTGACTTCAGCACAAAGGCAGGAGCCAGGAGCTTCTTCTGGGTCTCCCACATGGGGGCAGGGGCCCAGGGACTTGGGCCAACTTCCACTGCTTTCCCAGGCCACAGCAGAGAGCTGGATGGGAAGTGGAGCAGCCGGGACTCAAACCAACACCCATATGGGATGCCGGCACAGCAAACGGTGGCTTTACCTGCTATGCCACAGCACTGGCTTCTTCTGTCTTTTAAAGGAACTCTTTCACTTTCTCTCCCCCTCTGTCCTCTGCCTCCTCCTCCTCCTCCCCAGACCCCCGAGTATCCGTTTCCTTCCTGGGTGACTGTGCCCTCCCTGTAAACCCAAGGAGCAGAGCCCCCAGCATGAGCCTAGCACATAGACACACTCAGGCTTCCTCCTGTCCTCGCACTCCTCTCCTCCTGGGACAAGCACAGCGCCCACTGCCTGTGCACCAGAGGAGCCGCATAGGCAGCTCCCAGATCGAGAGGGTGGGAGCTTGAGTCAGCTTGCAGTGAATCCTTGGGGCCCCCAGGCGTTCCCCACCTCTGTCCCTGCCCACCTGGGTTGGGATAAGCCTGGCTCCAAGCCCCAGACTCTATGCTGCAGCCACAGCCGCTAGGAAATTGCTGCTCTGCACTTGCGGAGCTGGCTGCCCTGAGGCACACAGGGCTCCTCCATTGACGCCTGGTTTTATGGGTATTTGCAATGGAGAAGATAATTGGGAGCGGTGAAAAGGCTTGAGAGAGAGAATCCTGATAGACAGGTGTTTAATTACAACTTGCTTTGATGCCTGATTTTTTTTTTATGGAGGTGAACTGCATGGACCATACCATTAACCATTTTAAAGTGAACAATTAGTGGGATTGAGTGTATTCCCCAGCTTGCGCAAACCACTGGCTGTAGTTTCAAAACTTTCTCATCAGGGCCAATGCTATGGCATAATAGGTTAAAGCCTCCTCCTGCAGCGCCCATATGGGAGCCGATTCGAGCCCCGGCTGCTCCACTTCCTAACCAGCTTCTTGCTAATGTGCACCTTGGGAAGCAGGTGCTGGCTCAAGTACTTGAGTCCCTGCCACCCACATGGCAGACCTGGATAGAGTTCTGGCTGCTCCACTTCCCATCTAGCTCCTTGCTATTGCCTGGGAAAATAGTGGAAAATGGCTCAAGTGCTTGGGCCCCTGCACCCATGTGGAAGAAGCTCCTGGTTCCTGGCTTCAGACTGGTCCAGCTCTGGCGATTGCAGCTGTTTGGGGACTGAACCAGTAGATGGAAGATTTCTCTCTCTCTCTCTCTCTCTCTCTCTCTCTCTCTCTCTCTCTCTCTCCAATCTCTGTAACTGTGCTTCTCAAATAAATAATCTTTTTAAAAAATTTCCCATTGTCCCATAAAGCATCCTACCCCATGACGTAATTGCTCCCCTCCCTTCTCCTTCCTCTCTCTTCTCTGGCATTCTCAGCCATCATGGTATTGAGGTCCAGATATGTTATAGCAGGGGGCAGAATTTCCATCCCTTTTGATGGCTGAGTGTTGACAGACTGATGGACCACAATTTTTAAAAAGATTTTATTTATTTATTTGAGAGGCAGAGCTACAGAGGGAGAGAGAGAGAGGGAGAGAGAGAGAGCAAGATCTTCCATCTGATAGTTCACTCCCCAAGTGGTTGCAATGGCTGGAGCTGGGCTGATCCCAAGCCAGGAGCCAGGAGCTTCTTCCAGGTCTCCCACGAGTGGCAGGGGCCCAAGCACTTGAGCCATCTTCTGCTGCTTTCCCAGGCCATAGCAGAGAGCTGGATTGGAAGTGGAGCAGTTGGGACTCTAACCAGCGCCCCTGTGGGATGCTGGTGTTTCAGGCGGCAGCTCAATCTGTCATACCACAATGCCAAAGCCTCATAAGTTCTTTTTAAAAATGTTATTTTTTAATCTACTTGGGAGAGAGAGAGAGAGAGAGAGAGAGAGAGAGAGAGAGAGAGAGAGAGAATATCTTCCATCCAAATTCCTATAACAGCCAGGTTTGGATCAGGCTGAAGCCAGGATCCAGAGCTGCACCTGTTTCCCACGTGGGTGGCAGAGACTCAAGCACTGGAACCATCATCTGCTGTCTGCCAGGGTGTGCCTTAGCAGGAAGCTGGGTCAGAAGCAGAGCAGCTGAGACTCAAACCAGGCATCCAATAGGGGATGCAGGTGTCCCATGATGTCACTTCTCTGCTGCACTGAGCACCTGCCAGCCGCCCACACATATTAACTGAGCACCTGCTATGTGCTGGGAACACATCAGCTGGGGAGTCTCACTGCGGGGCAGGCTTGTCTACTTCTCCCCTGGAAGATGAGGGCAGAGTGGTTCAAGCCCAAGTTTATTCAGCTGGTTACTGCTTGAACCTTTTTCTTACCCAACCTCCTCCTAGGTAGGCATCACCACTCGCTTTTCCTCTTGGGGGAAAGGCAGCC
Organism: Sylvilagus floridanus; assembly: GCA_949820135.1. Taxonomy (NCBI): domain Eukaryota; kingdom Metazoa; phylum Chordata; class Mammalia; order Lagomorpha; family Leporidae; genus Sylvilagus; species Sylvilagus floridanus. Next base: position 105,780,442 of record OX463233.1, on the reverse strand, counting down.
TGGCCTTTGCTGGCATTGAGTGGTCAGGGTTGGGGTTGGAAGAGGGACCTGTCGCAGAGGGAGAGTTCAGTTGGGGGAAGGGGAGCATCAGTGAATTGGGGGCCTTGCTGGATGCATAGGAGTTGTGAGGTGAAGCATCTGGGTGTCTTTGTGGGTGGGTGGGGGTCTTGCCAGCTGCACAGGTGTGGGTGTGTGAAGATGCCAGAGAATTCAGGTGAGCTGGTATGGGATGGAGTTGCTGTGTGGGGGAAGCAGGAAGTGAGACTGGGAGCTAAGTAAGATCTGGGCTGCCAAGTGTGTGAGCTGCACTTGATTTGGGGGTGGTAGGGAGCCATGGGAGATGTCTGGCCATACCTGGGTGTCGGTTCTGAGTGCCTAGGTGGATGGGTGGAAGGATGGATGGATGGCCAGGTGGATAGGTGGGTAGGTGGATGGAAGGATGGATGGACAGATGGATGGATGGATGGATGAGTGGACTCCTGCTTTTGTCTCTTAAGCTATATCCTCCAGGAAGTAGTCCTTTCTCTGTGCCTCCTGCAGCACTGGCACACGCTCTGCCTCCCTGGTGGTTGCATAGTGCACTTCTGCTCCCCTTCCTTGCCCCACCCAGGAACTCCTCCAGGCAGGGCGTGGAGCTGAGCCATCTCTGGGTGTCCAGTGTCACGCAGCAAGGTTGGGCACAGGAGGTGTGCTGGATGGGAGGACACTTGGATGGGTGACTGTGCATAGAGTTGGCCAATTTCTGGGGAGTGTGTGTATGTGGGTGGCTGAGTCACATTCAGGTAACAGTGACATCATTTGAGTTTCAGATGCAACCTTCTTGGAGCCCTGCCCATCAGCCTCTCTTCTGGTGCATAGAAGGTGGTTCACTTGTCCATTAATATATTCATGCATCCATCCACCCATCCCTGCATCCATCCATCCACCCATCCACCATCTATCCACCTATTTAGTCATCCATCATCCATCCATCTACCTACCTATCCACTCATCCATGCGTCCATCTACCTACCTGTTCATCCATTCACCCATCCACCCATCCACCCATCCACCTATCCACTTAACCATCCATCCATCCATCCATCCATCCATCCATCCATCCATCCACTCATCCAATTACCTCTTCCCCCTCCCCCTCTCCCTCTCACTCCCACTCTTTCTTCCTTCACACATTCATCCTTTGGTTGATTGCTTGATTAATTCATTCAATCAAAACATCTTTAGCAGTAAGGGTGGCCTCTCCCTTGTGTAGATCCAGTCCAGAGTGATGAGTGAGGGAGCTGCAACCTGAGCTGAGGCCGAGGCAGTGAGGAGAGGGGAGAGTGCTTAGGGAAGAGACAGCAGCTGACAGAGAGACAGAGCAGAGAGCACCCGGGGCCTTTCTGAGGAGCTGAGAAAACTGCTGGGACATGAAATGGGAGAGGCATGGAGGTTAGAGATGTCTTGAGAGAGGACTGGGTGGACGTAGGCTGAGTAGCTGCTGCCTGGGGGTGGCAGGTGTGTGGGAGCAAGAAGAGGACATGGTCAGATCTGACAGTTAGATCCCCCCTGGGACCAGTCTGATGGATGGACTGGGGAGGACAAAGCTGGAGGCTGAGAGCCTGGGATATGTCATACATTTGGCTTGAGCTGGAAGAAAAGAGGAAGATGGGTTAGGGGAATGGTCCCTTCCTGGTGGCCAGTGGCTTAGAGGTGAGCCATGAGAGAGGTGCTGTCTGTTATAGGCTGAAGGTTAAGATGGGAGAGGCAACAGGAGCCAGAGGGGCAGGACCTTCAGTGCTAGACTGAACTTGAAGTTTTTTTTTTTTTTTTTTTTTTGGCAAGGGTAATAGGGAACCATGGCAGGTGTTTGAATGAGGGTGAGTGTGTCATTATTGCTTCTTCCCTCTCCACAGCGGCCATAGCCCCCAAGGATGACTTCTTCTATGGCTTCCTGAAACCTTGGTTAGGTGAGTGCCATGTGGGTCAGCTGGGGCTTGGGAGAGCTCTTTGGAGAGGCCCCTGACCTCAGTCTTCTGGATCCAGGAGATGGGTTGCTGCTTAGCAAGGGAAACAAGTGGAGCCGGCACCGGCGCCTGCTGACGCCCGCTTTCCACTTCGACATCCTCAAGCCCTACATGAAGATCTTCAACCAGTGCACCGACATCCTGCACGTGAGTCTCTGGCTTTCCTGGATGGAGGGCAGCCTGGGAGTGAGCTTGGCCCCGGGCTCCGGCTCCTGGGCGAGCCACGAGCTGTGAGGATGCCACTTCCGTTGCTTCCCCTGTGCGATGGGGCTGGTGGTGAGGGTGGAGCCCGGTCCCCAGCAGCCTGGGGTCTCTGTGCCCAACCGGCTTTGTGTCTCTTCCTCCAGGCGAAGTGGCGGCGTCTGGCGGACGGCTCGGTGGTCTCCTTGGACATGTTCGAGCACGTCAGCCTCATGACCCTGGACAGCCTGCAGAAATGCGTCTTCAGCTACAACAGTAACTGCCAGGAGTGAGTGTGACTGCCTGTCCTGGGGGTGAGGTGTTCCAGGAAACGCATGCCTGAGCCTCAGTTTCTTTATCCAGAAAATGGGCATGTTCAAGTCCTTTCCCTCTTAAAAAAAGATTTTTTTTAAATAGTTACAGAGAGGGAGGGAGGAAAAGAGAGAGAGAGAGAGAGAGAGAGAGAGAGAGAGATTCTCCATTTGCTGGTTCACTCCCCAGATGGCCACAATACCAGAGCTGAGTCAGAATGATCTCCCACGAGGCCTCGCCTCTTAAAGGGACCACCACCTCCTAACATCTCCACCCTGGGGATCCAGCTTCCAACACTTGAATCCTGGGGGACAGACCACATGGAAACCACAACACCCAGAGGGCTTGCTCTTGCCTAAGTCATCTGCTGTCTCTTAAGTATTCACAGGTTCAAATCCCACACTGGACCCCATCCAGAGGCCCCCTAGTATGTGTCAGTTTAACCATTTATAAGAAGAGGGGCTTGGATTCCTAATTGCATTCTGGGTCCCTGGCTTTGGTCTGCAGGAGAATATTCCACCAGGTGGTCTGGTTGGGGGAGGGAGGCCCTGTGTCCTTGACCTTGCCCTCTCCCGGGCAGGAAGATGAGCGATTACATCTCAGCCATCATTGAGCTGAGCGCGCTGGTCGTGCGGCGCCAGTACCGCTTGCACCACTACCTGGACTTCGTCTACTACCACCTCACGGCTGACGGGCGGCGCTTCCGGCAGGCTTGCAGTACTGTGCACCGCTTCACCACCGAGGTCATCCAGGAGCGCCGGCGGGCGCTGTCCGAGCAGGGCCCCAAGGCCTGGCTGAAGGCCAAGCAGGGCAAGGCCCTGGACTTCATCGACGTGCTGCTCCTGGCCAGGGTGAGCTGGGTTCCGGGAGGGGAGTGTAGGGGCGGGGGAGGGGCAGCCTCCAAAGCCAGGGTGTGCACCTGCCATAGAAGGTGATCCGTGTCCAGACTCCCACAGGTCAGGGGCCGGGTCTCAGCCAGGATGAGGAGTTTCAGTCCTTTTAAGTTAATAGAGCCTCTTTTTGACAGATTTATTTTTACAAGAGATTTTATTTATTTATATGAGAGGTGGAGTTACAGACAGTGAGAGGGAGATACAGAGAGAAAAGTCTTCCATCCACTTCCATCCCCAGATGGCCGCAACGGCTGGAGCTGAGCCAATCCAAAGCCAGGAGCCAGGACTTCTGGGTTTCCCATGCAGATGCAGGGGCCCAAGGACTTGGGCCATCTTCTACTGCTTTTCCAGGCCACAGCAGAGAGCTGGATTGGAAGAGGAGCAGCCAGGACTTGAACCAGTGCCCATATGGGATGCCAGCACTGCAAGTGGCAGCTTTACCTGCTGTGCCACAGCGCCGGCCCATGATGGGGATTGAACCCACGCGATGACCATGTTGCAGGCAATGGCTTAACCCACAGTGCTGCAACACTGGCCCCCTGACCTTAGCTTAGGGGAGGGGGTGGGCGTTACTGATGCTGGAGCAGCTCCTGGAATGTGTAGGGGAGGGGGTGAGAGCGCTGAGCCCTCTCCAACTGCCCGTTACAGGATGAAGACGGGAAGGAGCTGTCGGACGAGGACATCCGGGCCGAGGCTGACACCTTCATGTTTGAGGGTGAGGGTGTGGGAGCCGGAGGACGGGGGATGGGAAGGGGCTCCAGTGTCCTCCTGATCACAGTAGCCTCCTCGATCACCTGTGCCCGCAGGCCATGACACGACCTCCAGTGGGCTCTCGTGGGTGCTCTTCAACCTGGCCAAGTATCCAGAATACCAGGAGAAGTGCAGAGAAGAGATCCGTGAGGTTATGAAGGGCCGGGAGTTGGAGGAGCTGCAGTGGTCAGTGTGGGGGCCCAGGACTGGGAGGGGTGCGAGTCTCAGCTCTCGTGTGTGGATTGTGGGACCTTGGACAAGTTGCCTGAGCTCCCTGCCTTCCAATGTCTGCAGCTGTCAAGTTGTGTGTGTGTGTGTGTGTGTGTGTGTGTGTGTTAAGATTTATTTATTTATTGGAAAGGCAGAGCCACAGAGAGAATGGGAGAGATGGGGAGGGAGAGGTCACTCTCCAAATGGCCATCATAGCTGGGGCTGGGTCAGGCTGAAGCCAGAATCCAGGAGCTCCATCTGGGTCTCCCATATGGGTGCAGGGGTCCAAGCATTTGGGCCATCTTCCGCTGCTTTCCCAGGCCATAGCATAGAGCTAGATCAAATGAGGAGCAGCAGGGACGTGAACCGATGCCTATATGGCCCCAGGTGGACACTTGGCCTGCTCTGCCACAACACCTGCCCTAGTTGTTTATTTCTGACATGTTTAGGTTAATGTTTTCAGACCACGGATAAACCAAAAGCATGGAAAGTGAAACGGTGGATGAGGGTCAGGGGACTCCAATATAATTAAACAATTTGAAAGAGTGACAGAAAGGGTTTGGTGCTATGGCGTAGCAGATAAGGACGCCGCCTGCAGTGCCAGTATCCCATATGGGCGCCAGTTTGAGTCCTGGCTGCTCCACTTCTGATCCAGCTCTCTGCTATGGCCTGGGAAAGCAGTAAAAGATGGCCCAGGTGCTTGGGCCCCTGCACCTGCATGGGAGACCCTGAGGAAGCTCCTGGCTTTTGGCTTCAGATTGGTGCAGCTTTGGCCATTGTGGCCAGCTGGGGAGTGAACTAGCGGTTGGAAGACCTCTCTCTCTCTGTCCTTCTCCTTCTCTCTGTGTAACTCTTTCAAATAAATAAAATCTTAAAAAAAAAAAAAAAGAGTGACAGAGAAGGAGGAAGAGAGAGGGAGGGAGAGAGAGGTCTTCCATTTACCAGGTCACCCCCCGGTTGGCTGCAATGGGCCAGGCCAAAGCCAGAGGCCTGGAGCTCCATCCAGGTGTCCCATGGGGGTGGCAGGGACCCAAGCCCTTGCACCAGCATCTGCTGCCTCTCAGGCGCATGAGCAGGGAGCAGGGTCAGAAGCAGAGGACTCCAACAGGGTATTCTGACGTGCAATGCTGGGGTCCTAAAGCTGCGGCTTAAGCTGCTGGGCCCCCCACGCTGGCCCCAGCCTTGTAGATCCTGAAATAGATCCTTATAGACTGGTCAACAGGCTGTTGCTTTGAGCTCTCTTGGCTGTCCAGGCGTCTCCTGGGCATGCCCCTGACCCTCACACAATTAATCATTCATGAAAGGCCCATGCTGCCCATCCCCCACACCCTCCAGGCCCTGCAGCCTGGCTCAGGGCTAACAGATATTGGTTGGTGAGCAGGTATTTTGCATCCTGGAGTATGCATGGGACAACTGAGATGAGACCGAGAGTTGCTAGGCCATGATGGCCTCCTGGTGGGGTGTCCTGCTCCTGCCCATGAGTTCAGTGTGTTTCCGGGGGAGTCACCTGCCCCCTTCTCCCCAGGGACGACCTGACCCAGCTACCTTTCACCACCATGTGTATCAAGGAGAGCCTGCGTCAGTTCCCGCCCGTGACCTTGGTCTCTCGCCGCTGCACGGAGGATGTCAAGCTCCCGGACGGACGCATCATCCCCAAAGGTGCCCGGCTGCTGGGGCTCAGGGTGGTGGCATGGTTGTGCTCTGTGTGTCTCCGTTCCAGGACAAGAGGCAGCCCTGTGTGTCTCTGCTGCTTCTGGGGTGATGGTGGGGGTAGTGGGGACACTGTGTGGAGACACAGGTGGGGGCGTCCAGGTGCAAAGGAAGGCAACAGAGGGAGGGGCTTGGTTGCTCAGTCTTGGTTGATGCTGGGCCTAGAGGGGCCCTCACTCCAAGGCCCAGGCTTTCGGCACCACCCAGCCTAGGGGAGGGAGACCCAGCAGGGCATAGGCATTCTCAGCTATAGGGTGCCAAGGACGGACTAAAGGGGCAGACAGGGACTGGTGCAGCCCAGATAAGAAAGAGTCGGCTCTTTCTGGGGGAGAATGCATGGAGGGCTGCCTGGAGGGGAGAAAGTGGGAGGTGAATCCTCAGGAGTTGGAGGTGAAGGAGTGTGCGTGTTTGTGGAGCTGAGCCGCATGGTGCAGACTGCCAGAGACCCTGGATGACAGGTGGAGGGGCTTGGACTCGGCCCTGAGGTGCCAGGGAGCCACGGGAGGGCCTCTGAGCTGAGGGGGAAGCAGTGACTGCTCTGGGAGTGAGGAAGACCCCTGTGTGGCCAGCGTGCAGCCAGAACAGATATGATGGGGAGATTCTCGGGGAGAGGCTGGGGAGTGAAGGGGGCGGTGGAGGTTTTCAGGGGCGGGTGGATAGCAGGTGGTGGCAGATGGGTCTCTGCAGATCCAGGGAGCAGGATGTTTCCAGAGGAGGACCTGGCTCCCTTTGGCCCCACTGACCCCACCTGTGCTCACCTGTCCCCAGCTGCCCTCCCCTGTCCCCCCGTCCCCCTCTCCTCCCTTGTCCTCCCCTGTCCCCACCTGTCCTCTCCTGCCCTCCCCTGCCCTTGTCCCCCCTCCCCTCCCCTGTCCTCGCCTTTCCTCCCCTATTCCCCCTCTCCTCCCCTGTCCTCCCCTGTCCCCACCTCTCCTCCTTTGTCCTCCCCTGTCCCCACCTGTCCTCCCCTGTCCCCACCTCTCCTCCTTTGTCCTCCCCTGTCCCCACCTGTCCTCCCCTGTCCCCCCTGTCCCCACCTGTCCTCCACTGCCCTCCCCTGTCCCCTCCTGTCCTCTCCTGTCCTCCCCTACCCCCCTCTCCTCCCCTGTCCCCACCTGTCCTCCCCTGTCCCCCCTGTCCCCACCTGTACTCCCCTGTCCTCACCTGCCCTCACCTGTCCCCACCCATCCCCACAGGAATCATCTGCTTGGTCAGCATCTACGGGACCCACCACAACCCCACGGTGTGGCCTGATTCCAAGGTGAGTTTCTGTGCCAAACCTTCCTGCCCTATACTCTGTGAAAAGAGAGAGAGAGAGAGAGAGAGAGAGAGAGAGAGAGAGAGAGAGATCTTCCTTCTGCTAAGTCACTTCCCAAACGGCCCTAACAGCAAGGGCTGGGTCAGGCTGAAGCCAGGAGTCAGGAACGCCATTCCCGGTCTCCCCTGCGGGTGCAGGGGCCCAAGCATTGGGCCATCTTCTACTGCTTTCCCAGGCTCATTAGCAGGAGGGTAGATCGCAAGTGGAGCAGCTGGGATTCGAAATTCGAACCTGCACTCCAGTATGGGATCCTGGTGTTGCAAGCGGTGGCCTGACCGCTGTGCCATAAAACATATTTCTCAAGCACCGACTGTATTCCAGACATATGTCAGGCACTGGGAGAGGCTCATGCTATCTTTGCCCTTGTGGATCTCACAGTGAAGTCCAGAAGACCCAAAAAAGCAACCATAAACAGCTTTACTTTGGCTATGGATAAATGCACAAAAGAAATAAAAACCTGCAAGGAAGGTGCATGCTAGCCCAGGCCCCAGGAAAGGCCTCTCCAAGGTAGAGATGCTGAGCTGAGGGCTGCAGGCTCTAAACAGCAAGGATAGGTCTGTTCCAGCAGAGGGTGTAGCACGTGCAAAGGCCCTGAGGTGGCTGGGAATGGAAGGAGGCAGGTGTGGCAGGGCTGTAGTGAATGTGTGGGTGGAATGGAAGAGGTGGTGGCCCTGAGGCCTCCCTGTTAGCTGGGCGGAGAGGGGGATGGGCTGGGATGGCTAGGCCAGCCCCCAGCCTCACCCCCAGGCTGTTCATGGCCAGGTATACAACCCCTACCGCTTCGACCCGGACACCCCACAGCAGCGGTCCCCACTGGCTTACGTGCCGTTCTCTGCAGGACCCAGGTAACTCATGGTTCCACCCTGTCCCCAAGTCCAAAGCCAGGTGTGGGAGGAGCAGAGCCAGTGAAAGGTGCGCAGATCAGAGACCACGCCCCAGGCCGCTGTCCATCCCATCAACCCCCATGCCTCTCTGCGCCAGGAGGCCCCAACCAGTTGCTGTTTGAGCACCTACTGTGTACTAGGCTGACAGTTCTGTGCTCATGTGCTCCCGACGAGGGGTTCAGTCGTCCCATTTTACAGATGAGGCACTTGAGGCTGGGGGGGGAGAGCGTGTATGCTCAGGAGAGGCTGCGTCAGGATGCGTACACGCGACCCAGAGCGCGCACGGACACGGAGCGAAGTGTCAGGGTCTCACGGAAGCCCCGCGAGGCTTGCCGGCCCTGAGCCCACCCTCCCTCGCCCCTCCCCCAGGAACTGTATCGGACAGAGCTTCGCCATGGCCGAGATGCGCGTGGTCGTGGCGCTCACCCTGCTGCGCTTCCGCCTGAGCGTGGACCGCACGCGCAAGGTGCGGCGGAAGCCTGAGCTCATCCTGCGCACGGAGAACGGGATCTGGCTCAACGTGGAGCCGCTGCCTCCCCGGGCCTGAGTCGGGCCACGCTCCTGCGGACACCCCCTGGGGCACCAGGCCCCGCGCCTGCGGACCCAGGCCCGCCCCCGAGCTCACCGACCTGGCCAGGCTCTGCTCCGGAGAACCGGGCTGCGCTAGGGAGCAGCCTGAAGGTGCTGGCCAAGCCACTCAGGACCAAGACCCCGCCCCCGAGGGTCTGGTCCCTTGAGGTCCCGCCCCCTGAGTGCCTGCACCTGCCCGATCCCGCGTGAGGGACCAGACGCGGCCACGCCCTCTTGGGTTTAGGCCACGCCCTCCGGTAATCCCATGGATTGCGGTTCCCCAGGCCCCGCCCACTGAGCCTTCCAGGGCCTAAGACCTACCTCTGCTAGAGCCCCGCCCCCGATGCGAGACCACACCCCTTGTCCCCCTGCCCCAGCCTGCTTAGGCTTTGTGGACTCAAACTGCAGGCTGACCCCCTTCAGCTTCTTGCGGACACCCCCAACTCCCAGGCGTTGGGTCCCAGCCCGGCTTTGGAGCTGCTGTTTGTTTTCTATGGCTGCACTGGAAACTCACACCCCTGTCCCGCAAAGACCCCGCCTTCTTCCCGCGTTCACAGGCCCTTTGCTGAGGGTGCTGATTTTGAAGAATAAAAGTGAGGTATGCAGACTTCTCCCTTCCACGCAGGTGCAGGGGCCCAAGGGCCTGGGTCATCTTCCACTGCTTTTCCAGCCCACAGCAGAGAGGGACTCGAACTGGTGTCCATAAGGGATGCTGGTGCTGCAGGTGGTGGTTCACTTTAGTTCCCCTAGTCCTGCTCTTGCAGAGACGGGTCAGATACTAAGAAAATGATTCCATGTGTAAGCCTTTGTCCATACCCGTGACAGGTGCTGGGCGAATGTCATTAGGGGGATGGTGGCTGAATTGGGAGCAGACGCGGCGTGGATGACAAATGCAGGGAAGAGCGTGGGGGTGGGGAGGAACAGCAACTGTGAGTGCTCTGAGCAGAGAGAGAGAGATGGAGAAACTCACAGGGAAGTGGACAGGGCCAGACGCGCAGCCTTGCTGCTCAGGGCCCTGGGGAGCCAAGGAGTGTGTGTGTGAGAAAGCAGGGACACAGCAGGACATGGTCAGGTCAGAGGGGAGGGGTGTGGCTCGTGCACCAGCTGCAGGATTAGGGATACGGGAGAAGGAATCGGTGGTCTCTGCAGGACAGCAGCAGCCTGGATGGGGCTGCGGAGGGGAGAGGGGTTCTCCGGCTGGGGGAACTCGATGGTGGGGTGGTCCAGAGCCTGGGGATGTGGATGGTGGGGCAGTGCCAGGGCCGAGATGGATGAATGCCTGCATCCAGTGTCGAGTGTGTAGGTCTTGAGTCCTGGCTCTGCTTCCCACCCACCCCAGCTGCCTGCTCAAGTCCTTGGGTCCCTGTCACCCTTGGGGGAGACCTGGATGGACATTTCCTAGCTCTTAGTTTCAGCCTGATCCAGCTCCACCTGGTGTGGGGTTTTCAGGCGTGAACCCTGTCTCTCTGCTAAATAAATAAAAAGTTGGCCAGATCACTTCCAATGATCTCACAGGTGGAAAGCCAGGCTTAGAAAGTAAGTGTCTTACCCAAGGCTCTTCACTTTCAGGGCCTCAGCGGGCATCTTGAGTCTTTTCTCACCTCTATGTATCTGGCTCCCGAGACTGTTCCCCCCCCCCCCCCCCCCCCCCCGTCTGTTTGTGTAGAAGCAGGTGCCCCTGCACAGGCTGGGGCCAAGCAGTCAGCTCTGCAGGTGCCTGTGACGCGAGTCTTGGGTGCCCCCAAGTGGCTGCTTCTGGGATCGTCGGCCGGAATCCCAAAGCCCGAGTCCTGCGTGGCCGTCCCGGGGACGCCTGGTTTTTGCTGCTGCTGCTGCTTCTCCCACCCCCCCGACCCCACAGAGAGTCTTCAAGAGCGCACTATCCCCCTCAACACCTCCTGAAACCCCCCAGTTCACCAGAAAAAAATAAAATAGACCAACAACCAAAGAAGCGGACATTATGCAGGTTCAGTTTTCCTAAGTGGTGGCCTTGGGCAGGTGAATGTCCCTCTCCGCACCTCCATTCTCCCCTGGCTTGTGGATAGCGCGGGATCACCATGCTTGAATGCTCGAACGAACGGTGAACGAACGAGAGGGGTGCGGAGGGGTGGGTCGGGGGGACCCTGCTATATCTGCAGCTGTCAATCTGAACAATGCACTGGGGTAGGGGGCCCTGGTCCTGTCCGCGGCCGCATCTCCCTCTGCAGAGCGTGGCGGAGGCGTCCTCTGCTGGACATTCTGCAAACGACAGGCTCCCACACACCTGCCGCTGCGTGCACTGCTGTATATGCACTTGCTGGGGTGTGTGCACGCATGCGTGTGTGCATGTGGCTGTGTGTCCGGGCCACTGCTCACCGTCCACGCAGCTCGCTTAACGCTGGCTGACTTTCCCAAATACTTGCCGAACAGCTGCGGCTGGGCGGCCAGGCTCAAAACAAGAGCCAGAAACTCAGCTAGGGTCTCCCACCAGGGTGGCGGAGACCCTTGCACCTGAGCTCTGACCGCTGCCTCCTTGGGTGCCCAGCAGACAGGAGCAGAACTGGGACTGAGCTATGGGAGGCGGGCAGCCCAGGTAGGGTGGTTGCTGCTGGGACAAACTCCTTGTCCCCGAGTCTTGGTGTTTTATAACAATCCAGTATCCAAGGCGCTAACTCCAGGAGAGGGGCAGGAATCCCTGTTGAAGACCACGCCCCTCCCGCTAAACCCCACCTCTTAAAGGTCCCATCACTATAATCTCCTTCCACTAAGCCCTACCTCTTTTTAAAAAAATTTATTGGGGGCTGAAGCTGTGGTGTAGTGGGTAAAGCCACCACCTACAGTGCGGCATCTCATATGGGAGCTGGTTCAAGTCCCGGCTGCTCCAATTCCAATCTGGCTCTTTGGCATGTCCTGGGAAAGCAGTAGAAGATGGCCCAAGTCCTTGGGCCCCTGCACCCGCGTGGGAGACCTGGAAGAACCTCCTGGCTCCTGAATTTGGATCTGTGCGGCCCCTACCATTGCGACCATCTGGGCAGTGAACCAGCAGATGAAAGATCCCTCCCATCCCCCGCCTCTGCCTCTCTGTAACTCTGCCTTTCAAATAAATAAATAAATCTTTACAAAATTTTTATCTAAGGCACACAGATTTCATGTATTTTACATATACAGATTTAGGAACACAGTGATTCTTCCTACCCTGCCCTCTCTCCCACACTCCCACCCTTCCTCCTCTTTCCTCTCTTATGATGATAAACTGATCTATTTTCAGTTTACTTTATACTCCTCAGATTAACCATACACTAAGAGTTCAACAAACAGGAAGAAGAAAGAAAAATACTGGTCCTCCACAGTAGAGATAAGGGCTGTAAACAAATCATCGAATCTCAAAGTGTCCATTTCACTCCTATACATTACATTTTTGGTACTCTATTAGTTACTGCAGGTCAGGGAGAACGTGTGGTATTTGTCTTTTGGGGACTGGCTTACTTCATTAAGTATAACAGTGTCCTGTTGCATCCATTTGGTTGAAAAGGACAGGATTTAAAGGACTCAACACAGCACCCTGGAGATTAAACCTTTGGCACATAACCCCCGGAGGACAATCATATTCAAACCAAAACGATATTCTACCTTTATCTAAACATATGTATCTCACGCAAGAGGATTTTGAAGAACAGTTCATGGAAGATGCAATTGAAAGAGAAAGTTGGGGCCTGCACTGTGGTATAGTGGGTTAAGCCACCACCTGCAGTGCCAGCATCCCATATGGGTGCCAGTTCAAGTCCCGGCTGCTCCACTTCCCATCCAGCTCTCTGCTGTGGCCTGGGAAAACAGTAGAAGATGGCCCAAGTCCTTGGGCCCCTGTACCTATGTGGGAGACCCAGAAGAAGCTCCTGGCTCCTGGCTTTGGATCAAAGTAGCTGCGGCTGTTGCTGCAAGTTGGGGAGTGAACCAGTGGATGGAAGACCTCTCTCTCTGTCTCTTCTCTCTCTGTGTAACTCTAACTTTCAAATAAATAAATAAATCTTTAAAAAAAGAAAGAGGAAGTTTATTTTGATGCAAACAATTAAAAGGTATACAGGTGTTTTTTTCATAATGAACATTTTGCATGCACTTTTTGAAATACCCCTGGGGATGGAAAAAACATTTCGCAGCAACAAGTACATTGGTGTTTGAGGAGAGAAGTGGATACTGTAGCCAGGCACTCCCAGAATTGGATACTGTAGCCAGGCTCTCTACACAGGAGCAGTAGCCAAGGCATTGTTGCCATCTTCTGTCTGGCCTGCAAGCAGGACAAGGAAAGAAACCACTTCTTGGTCTATAACTCTATACTTCCTGGAGGTCCACTTGCAGAGTCTCCCCTCTGTAGCTTGGGGTGGTCAGGATAGACTGCAAACAATAATCGCTAATGAACAGAAAGGGAGAGAGAAAGAATGATCTCCCATCTTTCTGGTTCTCCAGGGTTGGGCCAGGCTAAAGCCAGGAGCCAGGAATTCACTCAGTCCAGGTCTCTGTGTAGGTGGCGGGGACCTACGTACTTGAGCCATCACTCATCCCTCAATCACTGCCTCCTAGGGTCCACACAAGGAGGAAGCCGGGTCTACTCCAACCCAGGCCCTCCTAGATGGCCACGCAGCTGGCCCAAGTGGCATCTTCTCCACTCCTCCAAAAACTCATCCCTCCATCTCTGCTTTCATCCCTCCATCTCTGCTTCTTTGCCCCCAGTCTGCTCCTGCAGGTTTCAGGTTGTTGGTGGTGTTGACCTGGCGTGATGTTGGGTAAGATTTTTTTTTCATCAGTCACTGTGTGGCTGATTCTTGCTTTTTTGGGGTGGAGGGCTCCTGGATTTTCCAGAACTAGAAGTTAGACCATCATGCAGGACTGAGAGTCACATGGGCGTGGGAGAAGCAGAGTCTCGCTCTCTCTCCAGCACTCTACCTGCTGTAAGTCTCTCCCCCAGCACAAGCCCCAGACTTCACACTCACCTGCTTCTTGGGGGAGACCATAGAGGGGGGGTAAGACCACCCTGTAGGGGAATTTAAGGCAGCGTTTGGACAAGATGGGCCCCTCTTCAAGACCCAAAGTGGGAGACGGAACCTAGGAAAGGCAGGTGCAGCCCACAGGCAGAAGGAAGCCCCAACTCATGGTCCCCTGCCTGTGCACAACCCCCTTAGTTGAGACCCCCTCTCCACACACCTCCATTCATCTTCTGATCTCTGAATGTCTGCTTTTGCTCCAGCCCAGGCAGCCCCAAGTGAGGCTGGAGTCTTTGTTCCAACTCCCAAAGGTCAATGTCTTCAAACTGAACCTTGGGCTGCCTGCGGGCAGAACTTGAACTCTGCCAAGCTCTGGGTGCATGCTGGAGTGGGGTGGAGGTGGGGGGATCTGGACCGAGGCTCACGGTGCACTGTGTCTTCCCAGCCCATGCTCTGCAAAGCTTCCAAGACAAGGTTCCCTTCGGCTATGCCCACCGGACACCTGCCCCGTCTCCAGTCCATGCTTTTGTTAGCTGCTCTCTGGTCTTGGTCTCGCAGGGGTAGTTGCCAACTCGGGGGCCCAGATGTCGCCTTTGCCCTGCTTTGAGCAGAATTTGCCCTGAGGAGCCGGTGACACACACACACACACACACACACACACACACACACACAGAGCTGGCCCTGCCCCCACAGCTTGGCCACCTGCCCAGGGCTGGGAGGAGACAGCCAGACCTTCTGGGATTGGTGACTGCAGCCCAGCTCCGCCCACCCAGCCCCGCCGAGGTGCACAGACTTCCTAGGATCAGAGCCCTGGAGCCGAGATAGAGATATCGTCGTGGGGGAGAGGTGGAGGAACAGTTTACCGGTGACACATCGCTCCTTGCAAGAAGGTGCCAGGCTGGGGGAGAGGTGGGACTGGAGTGGATCTGGCTGCCTGGCTGAGGGCAGGCGTTGCTTCTGGTTGGGAGCGAGCTGGCCCGTTCCCCCACCCCAGACTCAGGGCTTCCGGAAAACAGAGCCCTGGCCACTTTGCTGTGATCAAGTTGGGCCTGTCTTCTGTATTCCAAACTCTCTCCACCCCCCCCCCTGCTTCTTCCTCTTGAGCGCTTCCTGCCCGGCCTTCTTTGCTCTCCTCCCTCCCTGCCCCTCTCCACTGGGCCCCTGTGCTCTCTAAGGAACTCTCCTGTCCCACCCGCCTGTAGGATGCTGCAGCTGAGCCTGTCTTGGCTGGGACTGGGGCCCTGGGCAGCCTCCCTGTGGTTGCTCCTGTTGCTAATTGGTGCCTCCTGGCTTTTGGCCCGCATCCTGAGCTGGACCTACGCCTTCTATGACAACTGCTGCCGCCTCCGATGCTTCTCTCAGCCTCCGAAACGGAACTGGTTCCTGGGTCACCTGGGCCTGGTGAGTGAGGCTTGCCTTGGGTGGATGGAGTCCCCTGAGGGGCTGGGAATGAGGCTCAGGGAGCTGGGGTTTAGGACAGCAGAGGAACAGGGAAGCAATGGATCTGTCCCTTCCTCTCTGTCTACCCCATGCCCTGTGGTCTTCCTCTTCTTTTCTCTTCCCCATCTGCTCTCCCCCCGCCAAGCCAGTAATGGAAGATCTTTCTGTTTCTCTGTTTTCCGCCCCCCTCCCATGCCCCATTTCTCTCTCATTCTGCCTTTCATATAAATAAAATAAATCTTTACAAAAAAATGCACACAATGGGGAACCCCCTGCCAGCCCACAGCCTGACACTTGATCTCATCATGAGCTTTTTGCAGGATCCCGCTCCACACCTGGGCCCATATCTGTTGGCTGCAGATGTGTGTCTACATCTCTAAGCTGTCGCTTCCCCACAAAAATGAGCTGTGCCACCCATGCCCCACCTGCAAGGGCACAGAAGAAGAGAGGGGTGGGCAGTCTCCTCCACCTCCACCCTCTTTTCCTCTTTTTGTGCTTTTTGATGTCTGACTTTTTGCCTCCAAGATGTATCAATGGTGCCATTTCCCAAGCTGGTTAAGAGTTGACCACTTTGTCATTCTGTAGGGATCTCTCTGGCCTGTGCCCTGATTGACAAACATCCTAGAGTTGCATGGGGTAGGGTGGGGAGCTCCTTGCTCACCACTTCCCATGCTACCTGGGCTCTCTGTGGCCAGAATCATACCTGGGACTTCAACACCACCTGGGACTTCGACACCACCTAGAAGGGTGCCACTTCCGATGCCACTGGTTTCCGGTGCTGCCTTCTCTCAACACAACCACTCCTTGCAGGGTTCTTGTTCACCTCGTCCACTCTCACGGGACCTCAGAGTTCTCAGCCCCCTCCCCCCCCCCATAGCCTAGCCCACCAGCTTCCCTCCGGGGCCCCTTCCTTGGCTACGCGTGGCTTAGCGTCTTGCCCTTGACTCAATGCCAGTTGGCCTTCCCTTTGGGGTCTCGGCTGAACACAATCAGCCATGTTCTCTGATGTCACACGCACAATGTTGCTGAGGAAGGTCACAGAAAAGGACATGGGGCGGACGGGGTGAGGTGACGTGGCAACTCTACCCACCTGACTGCAACGTGCCGCAGTCTGCGCCAACACCTCCCACCTGCCTGCTCGGGCAGCTCCTCCTGGACAAAGGTTCATTTTCATTCCGTTCCCGTGCTCACTCATCTGAAGTACTCGAGATGGCCATGACCGCCAGTCTCCACCAAAACCCCAGGACAGCTCCCAGCCCTATCTTGACCACATCCCAGTGGCTACTCAGTTCTTCTGGGAAGCGGGCACCACTCTCTCCTGATCTCCAGTCTCCCTGAATTTCCATGTGGGATCCCTGGGGTCCTCACCCCTCACCTCTCTCTCTCTCTCTCTCTCTTTCTCTCTCTCTGTCCTCACTTCCTTACCAAGGACTCCAGCTCCCGTGTTGGCCATCAGCTTCCTCCAGAAGTGATTTCCAAGTTTACTTTTCCTTTGAACTGGAGGCCAAGCCTGGGATGTGCCCCCTCCACCCTGTCCCCAGGCTTGTTTGCTGCAAAGCTGGAGGGAGATTCTGGGACAGAGCTAGGGGCTGTGCTAAGCTGGGTGGGGGTAAGAAAGGAAGTGGTGTGGGTGAGATTAGCTGTGAATTTCCCCTTAGTGGAGGTGGAGCATCTGATGTTGGCGAGGGCAGACAAAGAGGAGATGGGGAGTCAAAGACGGAGAGAGACAGAAAGATCCCAACAAAGGAATAGGTGTATATATAGAGATAGGAAGGAAAGATGGAGACAGATAAATAGGGCATAAAACACAGACAGTTAAACACACACACACACACACACACACACACACACACACTTGTATCCGTTTCTATCTGTGCTATTGCTCTTGTGTAGCCTTGTCTGTATATCCATCTTAACACCAGTGTCATCTCTTTCATCTATAGATATCTGTTTCTGTCAATCAATCCCTATCTAGCCATATACCTATATAACTATCTAATCATCTATCCATCCATCTATCATCTATCTACATAGCTATCTAATCATCTAACTACTCATGAGCTGTCTATGATTTATAAATGTATTTGTTATCTACTTATCTATCATCTTTTGACCAATTGAGCATCCATTCATTTATATACCTCTCTAATTATCTATTTTCCATCTATCCATCCATCTATCCAAATCTACCTATATATATAGTTATTTCATTTCAATTATCTATATAGCTATCTCCCTAATTATCTATCTGTATCTCTCAATCATCTTTCCATCAATACATCCATCCAAATCTATCTATATATAGTTATTTAGTCATCTAATTATGCATCTACATATCTATATAATTATTTGTCTATCTAATTATCAACTTTCCATCTATCCATCCAAATCCATCATCTAATTATCTATCTATTTATCAATCTAATTAGCTATTAGTCATCTTTCCATCCAGCCATCTGTTTATCTACCTATTGATACAGTTAGCCAGTTACCTAATTATCTATCTACCTAATTAATTATCTATCTATCTATCTATCTATCATCTGTCTGTAACTGTATACCTACCTAGAGAAAGAAACAGAGAGACAGAGTGAGGGAAAAGAGAGACTCACGAATAAAGACAGAGACACAACAGAGAGAAGCTGACTGAGCAGAAGCTACAGCCCAGTCATCCTGACAGAAGGGGTGAGGGGGAGGGAAGAGGTGGGGAGAAGGGTGCTGCGGGAACATCCAAGACCCCCAGCCAGGCCTGGCCTCAGCCTTGCCCCTCCGCAGGTACAGAGCAATGAAGAAAGCATGCGGCTGGTGGAGGAGCTAGCCTACCACTTCCGGGATGTGCACCTGTGGTGGTTCGGGCCCCTCTACCCCATCCTGCGACTCGTGCACCCTAACTTTGTCGCCCCTCTGCTCCAGGCCCCAGGTATCTCTCCTTGCAGGTGCACCCTCCCCAACCCCGCAGTTTCTTCCCTGCCTCTGTCCCCAGCCATTCCCATCCCTGGGCAGGCCAGGCTGAGCAGGCAAATGGGTAGCAACATCCAACACCATGTCTCTGCTGGGTGACTCTGAGCAGGCCTGGCTCTCTGGCTGCTGATCTCTCTTGCAGCGTGATTGATGGAAACGGGACCTTTGTGGTCCAGGGAGGGTGGTCTTCAGGCACGGTTGGATGTAGCTGTTCAAATCAACCATGCCACTGCAAGTCTACCTCTCTTAGTTTGTTTCCCTCTGTGAGGGATTTTGTCTCCTGCTGCTTAAGACAGAGCCTGGAAGCCCAACCCCCAAGAAAAATTCCCTGGAGCTCCAGGAGAAGTCCTTGGAGTTCCTTAAACTTACCTATACAGGGCCCCAGGATCAGTTCCTCACATTAATCCCTGTGATTGCTGAAGATTAAGGTC
Source organism: Sylvilagus floridanus (assembly GCA_949820135.1). Lineage (NCBI taxonomy): Eukaryota > Metazoa > Chordata > Mammalia > Lagomorpha > Leporidae > Sylvilagus > Sylvilagus floridanus. The sequence continues at coordinate 105,761,822 of OX463233.1, read as the reverse complement.
ATGGGCTCAGCTCTGGAGCCAGGGTGCGTGGCAAGACCACTCTCTCGACTGTTCGCACTGAGAGTGGCTGAGGGGTGGATGTAGATTCCAAGAAAAGAGGCACAGTATCCACCCATGACAGCCTCCCTGTCGGTGGGCAGCTCCCAAGCAAGGATGCTGAGGTGCAGGCAGGCACCATAACTCGTCAAGGTCACACAGTGTCCCAAGGCCTCCTTCTGCATTCTGGACATTCTTGGCTGCCCCAGCTGCTTCTGATGGGAGGAACCCTAAACTAGAAGGTGATTTGGGAAGGAGGGGCTGTCCAGAGTATGGAGGGGGAAGATCAGAGAGGCCAGCAGTGTCTAGTCGGTCCTGGGTGCTTCCCTGGTGGCTGGATGGAGCAACAGCATCTCCTCATGGTGTGTGAGCAGCATGGAGGTAGCTTCCTTCATTCTTGTTAAGGACAGAGGAGCCCCTGACCCCACATACTTCATGCTCAGTGTGGAGAGGAGGAGGATACTGGGGAATTTGGGTTAATCCTTTGGACATTCATGGAGCCAGTAAAGTTTGAAAAAATGATTTTTGGGGCTGGCATTTGGGTGCAGTGGGTTAAACCTCTGCTTGTAATGATGGCATGCCATAGCAGAGTGCTGGTTTGAGTCCTGGCTGTTCCACTTCCGATCCAGCTTCCTGCCAATGCACCTGGGAAAGCAGCAGATGATGGGCCGGATGCTTGGGCCCCTGCTCCCCATGTGGGAGACCAGATTGGCGTTCTTGGCTCCTGGCTTTGGTCTGGCCCAGTCCTGGAAGTTGTGGCCATTTGGGGAGTGAACCAGTGACTTGAAGACCCATGCAACTCTGTGTTGTCCTGCCTTTTAAACAACTAAGTAAATCAATAAAATTTGTTTGAGGGGAAGACATACACAGAGATATGCCTCTGGCATGTGCATAATAGCTGGGGCTGGACCACAGCTGAATCCAGGAGGCAAGAACCCAATCCAGGTTGCCCATATGGGTGGCAGGGGCCTGGTCACTGGAGCCATCACCATTGCCTCCCAGGGCCTGCGTTAGCAGGAAGCTGGGGTCAGAAGCCAGAGCTGGGAATTGAACCCAGGTACTGTGAGGTGGGACCCAGGTATCTGAACTCTTGAGCAAATACCAACTCCCAAGCAACACTTTTTCTTTTAAAGAAAAGAAAGAAAAGTAAGAACTATGGGCTTTTTTTTCCCCTAAAGATTTTATTTATTTGAAAGGCAAAGAGAGAGAGAGAGAGAGAGAGAGAGAGAGAGAGAGAGAGAGAGAGAGAGAGAGAGAAAGATCTTCCACCTGCTGGTTCATTCTCCAGGTCGAAAGGAGGAGCCAGGGGCTTCATCCAGGTCTCCCATGTGGGTGCAGGGGCCCAAGGACTGGGCCACATTCCACTGCTTTCCCATGCAGCAGGCAGTTGGATGGGAAGCAGAGCAGCCGGGACTCGAACTGGTGTCCATATGGGATGCCGGTATCACAGGTGGCATCAACCCACTGTGCTATAACACTAACCCCCAAACACCCCAAGCTCCCCAAGCTCCACATTTAAATTCTCATGTGTGTGCAGGATGCTGAGGTCATGGCATCTGGTCCTGGGTCCATGTCAGAGCATGTGTGTCATGTCTGAGCAGGTCATGTATGTGGTGACCATGTCAGGACATGTTAGTGCATGTTGAGGCCAGGCCACCTGCCCCAGGTTCATGTCGGGATGTATCAGAGAGTGCTGAGCTAGCCAGGTGTCCTTAGTCTGGGTAAAGGCGTTCTCTGAGTGCCATGCTCTTCTTAGAGTTGCATGCATGTTGTACTGTGTGGGAGGCGTGTCCGTGTGCTAGACGCATGTTTGGCCATGTCAGCATGTGCCTTTGCTTTCCTGTGCTGCTACACCCTGGTCTGGTCTCTGCTCACCTTCCCTCCCCTTCCTTCTTACTCTGCCCTTTGGTCCCCTTCCTGCTATGTGGGGTTTGGAGGGAGGAAGTGCAGACCTCTGGCTGGGAGCCCCCACCCTCACCCAGTGTCCCTCCTCTCCCCCCTTCATGGCCCCTGATTGTCGTTGCTCGTGTCAGCTGCATCTGTGTCTAAGAATATGGACTTCTACGGCTTCTTGAAACCGTGGCTGGGTGAGTCACTGAAGGTGGAGAGGGTTGGGGACCATCCTGGGAGTCAGGGGGAGGTGATGATCTTGCCCACTGCCCATGGCTGCCCTCCTAGGGGACGGGCTTTTGCTGAGTGCCGGTGACAAGTGGAGCCGCCATCGTCGCATGCTGACGCCCGCCTTCCACTTCAACATCCTGAAGCCCTACGTGAAGATTTTCAGCAAGAGTGCATGCATCATGCATGTGAGTCCCCTGGGCCTGTGGACCAGGGGGTGGGAAGGGGGCGTGGCTTCACATACACCTGCTCTGGAGCCATGGCTCTGATGGTGGGTGGGGGAGGGTGGCTTTGGGGCCATGGTTGTGGCTTTCTGAGCGTTGGTGTACCCATCTGAGAAATGGGAAAGATGCTCCCCTACTTTAGGGGGGCGATGGTCAAGGTGATGCCATGGAGTCAGATTCCTGCACACAGCTGGTGCATAGAAGGCATACGTCTCTCTCAGGAAAGCGTTGCAAATTCAAGTTAGTCGTGTTGAACAGCGCATAGTAGCTGTTAACATTGCATGGAAACTCCTTCTGCACAATATACTCTTTTAGCACTCCCTGGTCTTGGAGGGCCAAGTGGGTGCATTGGTTTATCTCTCGGCCTCCAGGAGGGCTTGGGAGCAATGGCAGAGGTTGAATTCCAAGAGAGGCCGTGCTCAGGGCCTTCAAAGGTTTAGTTTTTGGAACTAGCATAGCAAGTGGCTGGGTCGCACTCCCTTGGCTGAAGTAAGGGCCAAGAACAGCTCAGATTCAAGAGATGGGGAAGCAGGTTCCACCTTCTCATGGCAGGAGCTGCCCAGCATTGTTGCAAAGGGTAAGGACAGAGGGAGGGAGGTTAGTGCTGAAGATGATGCCGACGGCTGACACCAGGCACTTGGTGTTTAGCAGAAGCGGTGTGCTCATTCAGTAACATACACTGTGCAATGCCATTTTCAAAATGCTGTGAGGCGCAGGTTAGGATGACATTGAGGGTCACGGAGGTTAAGGGAGTTTACCCAAGTTCATCCAAGGTGGGAGTGGCAGAGCAGGTATTTTCACCTGGGTTACCTGACACCAAGGCAGGTCACTTTGACAGGTGGGACCCCTGGGAGGGCAGTGAGTCCACTAAGGGCTCTCAGGGCGTAGGAGGCAGAGCTGGGACTGGGACCCAGGTCTGCTGACTCCAAGCCTTGTGTGTATTCATGTCTGAATAGTTAACAGCTTCCACTCCCATTCAAACCTGGTCATTCCTTTGGGTGTTTTGGGGCAGAGGAACAAAGGCTGCCTCTGGGTGGGAGTGTCCATCTTGGTGTTTGGTATTGGCGTAGGGCTCGGGAGGACCAGAGCCCAGCCCTGCCTCTCTCTTCTTCTCTGGGCAGGACAAGTGGCAGTGCCTGGCCTCGGAGGGCAGCGCCCGTCTGGACATGTTTGAGCACATCAGCCTCATGACCTTGGACAGCCTGCAGAAATGCATCTTCAGCTTCGACAGCAATTGTCAGAAGTGAGTCATTGCCCACGGCCAGGGAACCTGTATGGTGGGCCCAAGGGAGCAGTTAGGGGAGAGACAGTCCAGCAACCAGGAGAGACTTCCTGGAGGAGGTGGGTCAGATGTGGGTGTTGAAGGACAGGGAAGGGGAGAGAGAAAGGGTGGTCCTTCCAGGTAGCCAGAAACGTTTGAGTGAAGATAGGAATGCTAGGATGAGCAGTGTGTGTGTGAGATGGGCAGGGGTTGGCAGTGTCAGAGTTACAGAGAGGGAGAGGGAGAGGGAGAGGGAGAGGGAGAGGGAGAGGGAGAGGGAGAGGGAGAGGGAGAGGGAGAGGGAGAGGGGGACTGGGAGGGGAACAGGGAGGGGGAGGGGGAGGGGGAGATTGATTCTCAATTTGATGATGGAGAGAGAGAGGGAGAGGGAGAGGGGAAGGGGAGGGGGAGGGGGAGGGGGAGGGAGAGGGAGAGGGAGAGGGAGAGAGGGAGAGAGAGAGAGAGAGAGAGAGAGAGAGAGAGAGAGAGAGAGAGAGAGAGAGATTGATTCTCGATTTGATGGTTCACTTCCCAAATGACTGCAACAGTCAGGGCTGGGCCAAGCCAAAGCCAGGAGCCAGGAGCCAGGAGCCAGGAGCCAGGAGCCAGGAGCCAGGAGCCAGGAGCCAGGAGCTTCTTCTTGGTCTTCTACATGGGTACAGGGACCCAAGCACTTGGACCATCCTCTGCTGCTTTCCAAGATGCATTAGCAGGGAGTTGAATTGGAAGTGGAGCAGCAGGGACTTGAACAGGCGCCCATATGGGATGCTGGCACTGCAGGTGGTGGCTTTATCCACTACACCACAGCACTGGCCCCAGTGTCTAGATATCAAGGACATGGAAAAGTTAGCCAGAAGTGGAGTGAACTTGGTCTTGAGGGTTCTTGGAAGCTGTGGAAGGGATTTGAGCAGTGCTGAACTTGGACATTTATCTCTCCCAAGAGAGCGGAGTGTCTTGGAGATGTGGGATGCAAGGGTAAGAGGAGCTGTGAGCTTGGTGGAGAAAACCAATCGGATTTGGGAGAAACCAAGGCAGGGTAGGCAGGACCAGCTGGTGAGGGAAAGGAGAGAGAGAGAGAGAGAGAGAGAGAGGAGATGAAGTGACCCCAAGGCTCTGTTCTGGAGACCTGGGGCTGGAGGCCTGGGCTCACAGAGAGGGAGGCAGGGAGAAGTGCATTGAAATGATGCCATGTCTGGAAGGAGCAGTGCTGGGATTCTCGTCGGGAGGTGTTTCCAAGGCTTTGAGCACATCAAGGAGCTGCTTCTCTCTCTGGCCTGGCCCTCCAGGAACCCCAGTGACTATATCGCCGCCATCCTGGAGCTCAGCGCTCTCATAGTGAAGCGGAATCAGCAGGTTTTCCTGTTCATGGACTTCTTGTACTACCTGACCCCCGATGGGTGGCGCTTTCGCAAGGCCTGTGACCTGGTGCACAGCTTCACGGATGCCGTCATCCAGGAGCGGCGCCGGGCTCTGGCTAGCCAGGGTGTGGATGACTTCCTCAAGGCCAAGGCCAAGTCCAAGACTTTGGACTTCATTGATGTTCTCCTTCTAAGCAAGGTGGGCTTCTCTGGGGTCCGGGTTGGAGAGGTAGCACAGACTCTGGTGTCAGAGGTGGGATCAGAGAACTTGAGCTTGACCCAGAGGAAGGTGGATGAGGAAGGGAATGGTGGGTTTTGGAGGTGACTCTGTGAAAGGATACCTGGCAATCACAAAAGGAACTGACTCAGGTCCAACAGAGCTGATGCGATCTGGGGTCTTTGCTTTGTTGCCAGGGTGAAGATGGAAAGAAGTTGTCAGATGAGGATATACGGGCAGAGGCAGATACCTTCATGTTTGAGGGTGAGGGTCCCGGTGTGTGGGGCTGCAGTGGAGGCAGGGGTCTTTCCATCCCAGGCACATGGTGGGTGAAGCCTGGATCTGTCTGTGCCCTCCTCCCAACCACCCTGGGGTCCTCCCTGTCTTGGGCACTGGATCTGTCTGTCCCCTCCTCCCATTCACCCTGGGGTCCTCCCTGCCTTGGCTGCTGGATGAGTCTGACCCCACCCTCCATTCACCCTGGGGTCCTCCCTGCCTTGGGTGCTGGGTCAGTCTGTCCCCTACTCTCCACCCACCCTGGGGTTCTCCGTGCCTTGGGCCCTAGATCAATGTATTCCCTCCTCCCATTCACCCTGAGGTTCTCCATGCCTTGGGCACTGGATCTGTCTGTCCCCCACCCTCCACCTACCCTGGGGTCCTCCATGCCTTGGGCACTGGGTCCGTGTGTCCCCTCTTTCCATCCACCCTGGGGTCCTCAAGCATGCTCGGCTGCCTCTCAGGCCATGACACCACAGCCAGTGGTCTCTCCTGGGTCCTGTACAACCTTGCGAGGCACCCGGAGTATCAGGAGCGCTGCCGCAAGGAAGCACAAGAGCTGCTGAGGGACCGGGAGCCTCAGGACATTGAATGGTGAGTGCAGGTCGTCCTGGCCCATTCCTCTCACTGACTTTGCTTGCCAGGTGGGGCAGGCAGAAGTTCTCTCGGCAGATTCTGTCCTTCTTGCCCCCTGGGAATAGGAGTAGGGCCCAGGGTCAGGGCGTGCTACTGAACCTGGACAGCAGCGGGAAAGTTGCAGGGTTTGGGGAACAGAAGGACTTGGGATTCATACTGATGTCCCTACTGATTTGCTAGGTGACATCAGTAACACAGCTTCCTTCTCGGAGCCACGTTTCTCTTCTGTGAGTGGGAAAATGTCCTTCGCATGGGGCTCTGGAGAATCCGCATTGTGTGTAGAGCAAGTGGCACCCAGCTGGGATTCACCAAGCAGGCAGCTGTTCCACACCTTTGCTTTTCTGCCAAAAGTTGCACTTCTCTTGTGACCTTCTCCCACTCTCCATAATCTTCATTCTTCCCTTTGTTTCTATTTTTAAAAGATTTACTTATTTATTTGAAAGGCAGGGTTGGAGAGAGAGAGAGAGAGAGAGAGAGAGAGAGAGAGAGAGAGAGGTCTTCCATTCATGTGGTTCACTCCCCAAATGACCACATGGCCAGAGCTGAGCTGATCTGAAGCTAGGAGCCAGGAGTCAGGAGCTTCTTCCGGGTCTCCCACGTGGGTGCAGGGGCCCAAGGACTTGGACCATCTTCCACTGCTTTCCCAGGCCACAGCAGAGAGCTGGATCAGAAGTGGAGCAGCCGGGCCTTGAACTGGAGCCCATATGGAATGCTGGCACTGCAGTCTGGGGCTTTAACCCGCTGTGCCACAGCGCCAGCTCCTGGTTCACTTTCCAGATGGCCGCAGCAGCTAATGCTGGGCCAGTCCAAAGCCAAGAGCCTGGAGCTTTTTCCAGGTCTCCTACACAGGTGGCAGGGGTCCCAAGGACTTGAGACATCCTCTGCTGCTTTCCCAGGCACATTTTCAGGGAACTGGAGCTGAAATGGAGCAGCTGGGACTCGAACTGGTGCCGTATGGGATGCCAGAGCTGTAGACGGTGGCCACATCACTGGCCTCATGTTCTTCCCTTCCACTCCCAGCTGGTTGTCGATTCCAAGGGTCCACGGATATTTTGGTGGGTGGAAGTCATCCATTTCTTCCCTCAGTAGTCACATCCACTCTGCTTGCTCTTTCCACGCCCAGTGTCCAGTTCCATTTCAATCCCACATGGACAAAGCTGGGACAGAAAGAAAGGGAGACCAGGCCAGCAAGTGAGACAGGAACACAAATTGGCCACAAAATGTGTATGGGCATCGGTCAGTGCTTCAGGGGAAGGAGACAGGTGTGTGAAGCCAGGATGTATGTGTGTACGAGACAGGGGGGTAAGGGGAGATCACTTAGACTGAATCCTTGTGCAAAGCACAATGTGGGGAGCAGAGGGGATCCCAGCGAGGCTGAGCTGCCTTGTTAGTATGCTCTGGGCTAAGAATTTGGACTTTCACCTGGGCTGTGTCAGCTCAAGTCCTTTGCAGGATGACATGAGACGAAAGATAAGGGTGGGCAGGGTGGCAGCCTCTGGGCAGGCATTAGCTGGGGCTGTCCAGGTGTGGCCTGGACTTGCATGTGGCAGCATGTGACAGCAGGAGGCTGACAGCTAAATGCACTCCTTGGAGCTGCATAGCAAATTCTTTCTCTAAAAAAATTTTTTTAAAGGGTGGACATCGAGGTGCAGAGGGTTAAGCCAGCACTTTGAGTCACTGGCATCTGTTGGAGTCCTGGCAGCTCTTCAGCCTCCCCTCCAGCTCCCTGTTAATGTGCCTGGGAAGGCAGCAAATGATAGCCCAAGTGCTTGAGTCCCTGTCACTCCTGTGGGAGACCCGGGATGGAGTTTCTTACTCCTGGCTGTTGCAGGCATCTGGGGAGTGAACCAGTTGATGGGAGACCTCTCTTTGTCACTGCCTTTTAAAGAAAGAAATCTTTTAAAAAATTTTTTGGATAGGGGGTGAGAGATAGAAATAGAAAGAGAGAGAGAGAGGGAGAGAGAGAGAGAAAGAGAGAGAGAGAGAGAAAGAGAGAGAGAGGAGAGAGAGAGAGGGAGAGAGAGAGAGAGAGAGAAAGAGAGAGAGAGAGAGAGGGAGAGAGAGAGAGAGAAAGAGAGAGAGAGAACTTCTAACCACTGGTTCATTCCCCAAATGCCCTCAACAGCTGGGTTAGGGCCGGGTCAAAGCCAGAATCCAAGAACTCAATGCAGCTCTCCCATGTCAGCGGCAGGGACTCAGATACCTCAGCTCTCATCTGCTGCCTCCCAGAGTGTGCTTTAGCAGTGGGCTGGGGTCACAGAAAGCGGAGCTGGGAATAAAACCCAGGTGCTGTGATGAGGGACACGGGTGTCTCAACTGTTGGTCAAACGTGCTCTCCAAAGTTTTTTTTTTTTTCTTTAAAAGTAAATCCATGATTATCTCAGGAGGGAGATCGGGAGCCATGGGAGGTGTTTGTCCAGGGGAGAGTGCAGGTTAGTCCTGAGTACCTCTCTGTGTCTATAGCATCAAGCTGATGGGGTGAACCAGGGATGCGGGGGGCCCAGGTCTCAGATTCTGGGCAGGGATTGATGACGGAGAAGGGGACATTGGATCAGGCCAACATCTTGGAGTTAGTACCCTCAGCTTCAAAGCTTTGTTTTGCCCAGCACGGCAGCTCTATGAAGTAAAGAGATACTTTGATTCTCCCAACTTTAAAAGATTAAGCACTGAGGCTGGTGTAGTGGCACAGCGGGTTAAGCCACCGACTCAGATGCTGGCACCCATGTTGTCACTGGTTCGAGTCCCGGCTGCTCCACTTCTGATCCAGCTCCCTGCTAGTGTGATTGGGAAAGCAGTGGTGGATGGCCCAGGTGCTTGGGCCCCTGCACCCAGGGGGAGACCTGGATGGAGCTCCTGGCTCCTGGCTTCTGCATGGGCCAGTCCTGGTTGTTGTGGTTGCCTTTGTCCTTCCAAACAATGGGAAGTCTGCACCCATGCGGTCTGCTCACGGTCTCTCTCCCCTGGCTCATCTTTTCCTTCTCTTGGTCTCTGTGCAACCAGCAATATGTTCTAAGCACACAGATGATGGTTGAACTTCAAGATGCTTTCATTTATTTTTAACATTTATTTATTTATTTGAAAGGCAAGAGAAGAAGAGAGAGAGAGAGAAGGAGAGGCAGAGAGAGAGAGAGAGAGAGAGAGGTCTTCCATCCCCTGGTTCACTCCCCAAATGGCCACAATGGCCAGAGATGAACCAACCCAAAGCCAGGAGCCTGGAGCTTCTTTCAGGTCTCTCATGCAGGGGCCTAAGGACTTGAGCCATCTTCTACTGCTTTCACAGGCCATAGCAGAGAGCTGGATCAGAAGTGGAGCAGCCAGGTCTTGAACCGGTGCCCATATGGGATGCCAGCACTGCAGGCAGCACCTTTACCCACTATGCCAGTGTCAGCCCCTATATTTATTTATTTTTCTTTCTGTTGGTTCAAGAATGAATGTAGCAATCTTCCCTCCCCCTAAATATCTAATTGATAGCCCAACAGAAATTATTTTTTTGTAGTTGTCTTTTTTTTTTTTTGACAGGCAGAGTTAGACAGTGAGAGAGAGAGAGAGAGACAGAGAGAAAGGTCTTCCTTTTGCCATTTTTTCACCCTTCAATGGCCGCCGTGGCCGGCACGCTGCAGCTGGTGCACCGCGCTGATCCGAAGGCAGGAGCCAGGTGCTTATCCTGGTCTCCCATGGGGTGCAGGGCCCAAGCACTTGGGCCATCCTCCACTGCACTCTCTGGCCATAGCAGAGAGCTGGCCTGGAAGAGGGGTAACCGGGACAGAATCTGGCGCCCCGACCGGGGCTAGAACCTGGTGGGCCGGCGCTGCAAGGTGGAGGATTAGCCTATTGAGCCACAGCGCTGGCCTGTAGTTGTCTTATGATCCTAAATATTTGCAGCTTCACAATAATCCAACTTTACATATATGATTTCATCTCTGGACTTTATTCTATTCTGCTTGTTTATATTGTCATCCATAAACACAGGAAGGCTTCCTTTCATTTTATTGGAAACATGGTTTATTTGAGAGGCAGAAAGCCAGAAGGTGAGAAAGAGGGAGAAACAGAGGTAGAGATAGAGAAAGACATAGAGGGATACAGATATAGAGATAGGTCGAGATCAAGATAGACAAAGATCAAAAGATAGAGGTATATAGAGATAGATATATAAAGATATATATAGAAATAGATATATAGAGGGTTAGAGACAGAGATATAGAGATATAGAAATAGATATGGTGATAGAAGTAGAGAGAGACACAGAGAAAGAGATAAGGACAGATAGAAGTAGAGATAGAGATTGGGAAAAATAGAGATAGAGAAAGAGACAAAGAGATATAGAGATAGAGATAGGGATAGAGAGAGAGATGGATATAGTTAGAGAGAGATAGGGATCAGGAGATAAGGAGAGATAGAAATAGAGATAGATGGAGGGAGAGATTGGTAGAGATAGAGAGAAATAGAGAGATAGAGATACAGAGTGAGCTTCCCCTCTGCTGATCCACTCCTCAAATGCCCACAGTGTCCAGGACTAGGTTGGGCTGAAGTCAGGAACCAGAAACTCCATCCAGGTCTCCCACATGGGTGGCAGGAACTCAAACACTTGAGCCATTATCACTGCTGCCTCCCAGAGTCTGCTTAGCAGGATGCTGGAATCGGGAGTGGACCCAGTGTCCAGCCCAGGGACTCAGATGTGAGACACAGGCATCTGAACTGGCAGCTTCAGTGCTGGGCCGAATGCCTACCTCTGAAAACACCGTCATTTTTGACAAAGTTGATCCTTTTTCAATATTTTGCTTTTATAATGTTTTGCTTGCATTCTTTTAAATATTTATTTATTTTAAAGGCAGAGTTACAGAGAGGGAGAAGGCGAGGAGGAGGAGGAGGGGAAGAGAGAAGGAGGAAGGGAAGGGAAGGGAAGGGAAGGGAAGAGGGAGAGGGAGAGGGAGAGGGAGAGAGATTGAGATAGAGAGATCTTCTATTTGCTTGTTCACCCCCCAAATGGCTACAATGTCCAATGCTGGGCCAGATCAAAGCCAGGAGCCAGGAGCTTCATCCTGGTTCCCACATGGGTTAGGAACCCAGGCACTTGGGCCATCTTCCACTGATTTCCCAGGTGCATTAGCAGAGAGCTGGTTTGAGCTTCTGTGAAACCCTGCATCATACCCTTTGCCTCTACTTTTATCACTTGCCTTTTCTCTTATGGATTTGCTGGAATTCCTTGTCTATTCAAGACAGTGTTTCAGATCTATGTATTTATTGCAGACGTATTTAAGTCTCTCATCTGAATGCTAACTTGACCTATGGTATCCCATATGACCCAGAAATCCTTACTTGTCCTGCCTATTTATGGTCTTTTTGGTCTTACAGTTTATACTTTTGACATTTTAAGAATTTCTACTTTAAAAAAAGATTTATTTAGTCATTTGAGAGGCAGGGTTACATACAGAGAGAGGGAGAGACAGAGAGAGAGTCTTACATCTGCTGGTTCACTCCCCAGATGGCTGCAATGGTAGAAGCTGGGCTGATTCAAGCCAGGAAGAAGACTGGAGCTTCTTCCAGGTCTCCCATGCAGGTGTAGGGGCCCAAGGACTTGGGCCATCTTCCACTGCTTTCGCAGTCAATAGCAGAGAGCTGGCTTGGAAGTAGAGCAGCCAGGACTCGAACCGGTGCCCATATGGGATGTGGGTACTGCATGCGGTGGCTTTACCTGCTATGCCACAGTGCTAGCCCCACTTTAAGAAATTTTTAAAAATCATTTTAAATTATTTTAAAGGGAGAGGGAGAGGGAGAGGGAGAGGGGAGGGGGAGGGGAGAGAGAGAGAGAGAGAGAGAGTGAGTTCTTCATTTTTTTTTTTTTAACAGGCAGAGTGGACAGTGAGAGAGAGAGAGAGACAGAAAGATCTTCCTTTTTCCATTGGTTCACCCTCCAATGCATGCTGCAGCCAGCGCGCTGCGGCCGATCCGGAGCCAGGAGCCATGGTGCTTCTCCTGGTCTCCCATGTGCGTGCAGGGCCCAAGCACTTGGACCATCCTCTACTGTACTCCTGGGCCACAGCAGAGAGCTGGACTGGGAGAGGGGCAACCGGGACAGTTGCGCCACAGGCAGAGGATTAGCCTATTGAGCCATGGCGCCGGCCAAGAGAGAGAGTTCTTATACCCGCTGGTTTCTCCCCCAAATACCCAAATAGCCTAGTCTGGACCAGGCTGAAGCAGAAAGCCAGGAACTCAATTTGTTTCTCTCATGTGAGTGGTGGTAGGGACCCAAACACTTGAGCCATCACCACTGCTTCCCAGGTTTGAGTGGGCAGGAAATTGTAATTAAACTTTGTAGCAGTTTAAAATATCTAGTAAATCAGGTTTCCTTTCCTTCCATTTCAATTTTAAAAAGTTGAAAAAGATTGCTTATTTGAAAGGCAGAATGAAGAGATCTTTCATCTTTTGGTTCACACCTCAAATGGCCACAGAGGCCAGTTGATGTTGGACTGGGAGCCTGGGAGCCTGGGACTCTATCTGGGTATCCCATCTGTGGCAGGGACAATCTCTCACTGCTTTCCCTGGTGCCTTAGCAGGGAGCTGAATTGGAAGTGGAGCAGCTGGGGCTCCAACCAGTGCTCCGATACAGGCTACTGGTGTCACAGGTGGTGGCTTAAAACACTGCTGGCCCTTTCACTTTAACTTTTAAGCTGATCTAGCAACTGACAAACTGAGTCCTGTAATTGCATTATTAATGACCACACACTAAAAAATATCCAAGTAGACCTTTATCGAATTGCATTGGATATGTAGACTAACTTAGAAATAACAGACACATTTTTAATATTAGGTCATCTCACCCTAGAATGTTACTAATTCATTCAGGTCACCTCATGAGCCCTTCATGGAAAATCTCCCCCTGGGCATCCTTGTGTTTTGCTCAGAAATGTTCCTAAAAAATCGGGGGGGGGGGGGCTGGTGCTGTGGCATAGCGGGTTAATGCCCTGGCCTGAAGTGCCAGCATCCCATGTGGGTTCCAGTTCGAGGCCTGGCTGCTCCACTTCCCATTCAGCTCTCGGCTATGGCCTGGGAAGCAGTAGAAGATGGCCACATAGCTCTGGCCTTTGCGGCCAATTGGGGAGTGAACCATCAGATGGAAGACCTCTCTGTCTCTCTCTGCCTCTCCTCTCTCTGAGTAACTCTGACTTTCAAATAAATAAATAAATAAATAATCCCAGCCTAAGCTTTTCTTCTAGTATTTTTGTGCCTTAGATTTTTCTCATGCTTCCACATCTGGTGCACCTGTGGTTGAGGATGTTGCAAGACTGAATCTCGGGCCAGCGATGCAGCTCAATAGGCTAATCCTCCACCTGCAGTGCCGGCATCCCAGTTGGGGCGCTGGATTCTGTCCCGGTTGCTCCTCTCCCAGTCCAGCTCTCTGCTGCGGCCTGGGAGTACAATGGAGGATGGCCCAGGTCCTTGGGTCCTGCACCCGCATGGGAGACCAGGAGGAAGCACCTGGCTCCTGGCTTTGGATCAGTGCAGCGTGTCGGCTGTAGCGGCCACTTGGGGGGTGAACCAACGGAAAAAGGAAGACTTTTTTCTCTGTCTCTCACTGTCTAACTCTGCCTGTCCAAAAAAAAAAAATATATAAATAAATAAAAAAAAAAGACTGAATCTCGGGCAGGGATAGGTGGGGGAGAGGGTCTCAGGGGGGCAGCCACGGGCTGGGGAAATTTCTGGTTTTCTGCTTCCTGGGTAACTGTTGAAAATGGGGTCCCTCAGGGAGGACCTGGCCCAGCTGCCCTTCCTCACCATGTGCATCAAGGAGAGCCTGCGGCTGCACCCCCCAGTCACGGTCATCACCCGGAGCTGCACCCAGGACGTGGTGCTCCCCGACGGCCGGGTCATCCCCAAAGGTGCCTGCACACCAGTAGGGGGCGCCTCCTGGGCAGGGCAGGAAGGGGGTCCCGCCGGCAGCGCAGACCTTGCCCTGACTGCCCCTCCCACACCCCGTTCCCCCCAACAGGCAACGTCTGTGCCATCAGCATCTTCGGGATTCATCACAACCCCTCGGTGTGGCGGGACCCTGAGGTGCTGCCCCCGCCCCACCTGCATTCCCGGGGCCCAGGGGTGGGGGTAGGGGTCTCAATGCAGGAAGTCAAGACTGGGTGTCCTGGGAGACCGCACCCAGCAGCCCTGCCCCGCCCTCACTTCCAGGTCTATGACCCCTCCCGCTTCGACCCAGAAAACGACCAGGAGAGGTCTCCGCTGGCTTTCATCCCCTTCTCGGCCGGGCCCAGGTGAGAGGGGGCGGCCACAGGTGGGGCTGGAGTGATGGTGGTACTGGAGGCGGCTTCGTCAGAGACGCCCATGACGCTCGGCCTGGGGCCGCCTGTTTCAGGGGCTCAGAGGTTTAATAAGATCCCGGGGAAAGGGTGGGCCCACAGCCCCCTCCCCAGCCCCCTCCCCATTTGCCCTGCTGTGCCCTCCCCTCTGCCTAAGTCTCGGTGAAAGCCAGCAGCGGACCCCGGGAGTGGGCGTGGTGAACGGAGGCGGAACTGGGGGAGTGGGCGTGATAGGAGGGCGGGGCTGGTGGGGGAGTGGGCGTGGCGGACAAGACGGGACTGGGGTTTCTGAGCTCAAACCCTGAGAGCCTCTCCCGCTGGGCACAGGCTCCCCACGCTGGTGGTGGGCTCTTCCCAGTAGGCGGTAGGGAGCCATGGGAGGCGTCTGAGCAAAAGGACGGGAGTGTATACCAGGCTCGGGGGACGTGCAGGCCCACACGGGTGTCCCAGCAAGCTATTCATCCTCAAGGTGGGGCTGGGGTCCCAGGCCACGGGGGCCGGTGGTGCTGGGCGCAGTCAGAGCCCCTACCTCCGGCTACAAGTCTGAGCTGGGGGCTAAGGTCGCAGCCAGCCAAGGGTGATATGGGAACTCCCTTGAGGTTGGGGTCCCAGACAAGGTGAGCCCTCTTCTCTGCCTCAAGAGGGAGAAGGTCCTGGGCGCAGTCAGCGTCCCCTCGCGGTCCACTGATCTGAGTTGCTGGCTGAGTCAGGGGATGCACAGGCCCGCAGTGGGTCCCACGCACGGGTAGCCCCCTCCTGTGTCCCTCAGGCCCGGCAGTCGCCTGAGGGTGGGGCGAGGTCCCGGGCCGCGATCCTGGGGCACAGTCTCAGCCCAGTCTCGCCCGCAGGAACTGCATCGGACAGTCGTTCGCCATGGCCGAGATGAAGGTGGCGCTGGCGCTCACCCTGCTGCGCTTCCGCGTCCTCCCAGACGGCGCTGAGCCGCGCAGGAAGCCGGAGCTGATCCTGCGCGCAGAGGGCGGCCTCTGGCTGCGGGTGGAGCCGCTGAGTGCAGGCCCGCAGTGACCACCGCGGCCGGGCCTGGGCTCCACCTGAGCCCACGCATCTGCCTTAGCACCATCCCAGGAATGGACTGTGTTGTCTTCTCTGCCTCAGCCTTGCTAGGAGCTAGCAGGGGGCGCTGCAGGAACCCAGGCGTTGGACCTGGGCGAGGCTCGGGTCTCTCTGGCTGGGTACAGGCCCCTCCCTCCCCATGCTGATGGCGGGCTCTTCCGGAGCCCTGGCATGGACTTTGCCCCACAGGCGCTAGGGAGCCAGGGGAGGTGTTGGAGCAGGAGAGGGACCAGCGTTCAGAATGAGCATAGGGGATACTGGCGGCTCCCAGTCCCGGAAGCAGACTCGCTGTAGCGCTGCCTGCCAATCATCCTAACCCTGAGTCTTCCTCGCTGCAAGGTGCGTCTCAGTGTTGCTACGGTTACTAAATAAACAGACCGCGTGTGGTCGCTGCAGAATCTGCTTCTGTACTGGGGATGGAGTCCTGCTTCTGGGACACCCAGAGCTTATTCTGGCTTCTGATGGGGTGGTGGGGAGGGGCGGCTCCTATCCACAGCCCTCCCCCCCCCCCCCGTTTCTGCTCCAAGGTCACCTCTTGGGCAGTCCCTCCCTGACCACCAAGTCCACACGTCTCACCTTGTGAATTTCTTTCATGACCGCCACCATCAGACTTGGTCTTATGAGCTGTTGGCTTTCCCCATCAACCCTGAGAACCAGGGCTGTACTGTTGGTCCTCGCCCCTGATCCTAGGACTGGGCTGGGCACATAGTAGGTGCTCAAGGAAATGGTTGAGGATTGGCCCCATCGGAGGCATCATCCTCCCCTCCCCATCTTTTTTTTTATTTGACAGGTAGAGTTATAGACAGTGACAGAGAGAAAGGTCTTCCATCCGTTGGTTCACTCCCCAAACAGCTGCCATGGCCAGCGCTGCGCTGATCCGAAGCCAGGAGCCAGGTGCTTCTTCCTGGTCTCCCATGCGGGTGCAGGAGCCCAAGCACTCAGGCCATCCCAGGCCATAGCAGAGAGCTGACTGGAAGAGGAGCCACCAGGACTAGAACTCAGCACCCATAGATACCGGCGCCGTAGGCAGAAGATTAACCAAGTGAGCCATGGTGCCGGCCCCTCCCTCCCCATCTCACCAATGAGTACTGAGGTTCAGAGAGGGCGTCTTGTCTCAGGCCTCCCAGCCAACCTGAGACTTGAATCCAGCTCTGCTGCGTGCATTGCTGGCTCCTTCTCGATGGCTGGGGAAGAGGAAAGTGAAACTGTAGCAGGTGCACAGCCTGCTTGCCCGTCCCAGAGCAGCTGATTCCTGGGAAGCGTGTCTTCACAGGCCCACAACTCAAGAACAGCGCCCTTGTGTGGTGCACTACTGCATGCCTCACTATACCAGATCCCTATGTCTTGTTAAAATTTGGTTTACATTAAGGGGATATGCAGCTCAGGGCGAAAAACTCAACCCAAAGAGATGTATGGGTTGTGAATAGCGTCTTTCCTCCAAAAAACTGCCCATTTCCTTTCATGCTCACAGACACGAATGCCTCTCCATGTATGATTTAGGAGGGCACTCCAAACATTCACAGAGGAGTGGAACAAAACAGAAAATTTTCTTTGTGCCCAAAGCATTTGGAAATCTGTGCATCGCTTTCTGCAGTATACACAGTCCATGGAGTGTGAAGACTTGTTTTGCAGCCCCAACAGTTTGCACCAATATCAACATGTACCTTGGATCAGAGCCCTCAGCCTGAAGAAGCCTCTCTCCTTTGTCCTTTCCCACACAGTGCTGTGTTATCAGCAACAGGAAATGGGCTGAGATGGCTGGGTGTTGTGCATGAGTGATCAATCCTCCTGCTCTAAGCTGCTTGTCCATCCCAGGCACACAGTAGGTCCACAGGGAGTTCAGCTCTGCTCTTTTTTCTGTGTCTCCACTGCCTGGTGTATCAAACTGTGCCCCGTATCTTGACACTGTGGGTAGACGGCCCTGGCAGCAGGTGGATTCAGTCCCCGCTGAGGGCTCTTGGATCTGCTGCCTGAATCCCATTGGCTGGTTGGGCTGCAGGTGGTAGTGGGGGCAGGGGGAGTCTTGGGGTCTCCCGCACACCCTATCTGTGTCAAGAGTGCTGTCTTTCCCCACCCTTCTTGCTCAGCAGCTCTGCCTGGACCCCCCATCTTCCAAGACATCCCTCACCTGAGGCCACCCACAGTCATATCGGGAAAGACTCTGGGGAGCATGGGATATGCTGGGTGGGGGCATCCTGAGTGTGAGAGGATGATCCCGGTGGTGACACAAGGGCCTCAAGAGGTCTCCTCCTGGGCCACCCCGTTGCCTGGGGATCCCACATCATCCAGGACCCTGGATTACGAAGCCATGGTCCCCAGCAAGTGGGGCAGAGCAGTGAGGCAGGTGCTGGCCTGAGCATCGGAAAGCCTGGGTTGCTTTGAACACTGTAGCTTGTGTTAGAGGGTCACCCCTTCTGAGCCTCAGTTCACTGCTCTGTTCACTGGCTTCCTTCATCTTCTGGGTGACATCACTTGAGTTCTCTCTCTCTCTTTTGGTAGGAGTTCAGCTTTTGATCGAACAAGAAAATAGTCAAACAGACTGAAACCCATATCACCATCAGGCTCCCAAGATTCTTCTTTCTTTACTTCTTTCTTCTCCTCGGCAGGGGCAGTGGAGGTGGAGGGGCAGGGCCTCCTGCTGAGGTGGCATCAGCTGCTGCAGCAGGTGCACCCGCTGCTACATTGTGGATGAGGCTCCTGCTGTTGACATTGGCCAGGGCCCTTGTGAACAAACTGGGCCAAAAGGGCTTGACATTTACGTTAATGAGGGCATTGATTTTTGTCCTCTGGATGGTCACCTCATTGTCTTGCAGGGTGAGGGCAGAGAGTGGTTGCTCTGGCCAGGTATGGTGCCAGGTGCCACTGGATGAAGTGAGAGCCTCACCCCACTGCGGCCTCAGCTTCCTCGGAAGAACCGAGCACCTTGGTGGCAGCTGGAGAAAGCTCACCTGAGTCCCTGGAGCTGATCCTTAGGGCTCTGTCCAGAGAGCTGAGAGGAGGCAGATGGGAATCCTTGGGCCATATGATGTGGGTGACCACCTGACCCAGAGTAGGCTCATTTTATGGACATTACCTGGCACACAGGAGGTGCACTTTACATGTTGTGCTGGGCACACAGTTAGACATTTTATGTCTAGCAATGTATACACAGTAGGTGATTTTTATGTAGTGTACCCTTTACAGAGTAGGCAGACTTTATGTAGAGTGTCAGGCACTCAGAATACAGGGTTTATGTAGAACACCTGCACATGCTACATAGGATTTATCTAGAGTGCCTAGCACACAGTAGGTGTGTTCCACTTTATGAAAACTACATGATACATAGTAGGCATGATTAATGTGGAAGCACTGGATTAATACATCCAGGCACAAAGGATACAGGCTTTATGGGGAGGACACAGCACACAGTAGGCCCGCTTTATGGTGCCTAGCCAGCACACAGTAAGTTCACTTTATAGATAGCACTCAGCACTCAGGCACACTGGATGAAGAGGCAGCACGCAGTAGGCACATGTTATGTAGAGCCCTCAGCACACAGTAGGCCCACACTATGGTATCTAGCCAGCACACAGTAGGTACATGTTATGAATAGCACTCAGCACTCAGGCACACTAGATGAAGAGGCAGCACACAGTAGGTTCACATTATGTAGAGCCCTCAGCACACAGTAGGCCCACTTTTTGGGGAGCCCCCAGCATGCAGTGGCAGGACGTCCCCTGCAGTCTGTTGCACAGAGTAAGACCTGGCACACGGCACACAGCTCAAGGAGAGGGGCAGCCCCTACCCACTCTCCCCCTGTTTGGAGCCCCCTCCTCCATGGAGCCCTCCTCTGTTCCCTTCTAAGGCTGTCATCCAACATCCCATTTCACAGATAGGAAGACTGAGTCAGGAGGGCTTGCCCATGGTCAGAGCAAGGATGGGGTAGAAGGAAGACTCCACTCGGGGTCCCCTGCCTCCTGCCTGCTCTACCTGGACCCTGCCATGTGCTTAGCCACACTCAGCCTTGCCCCCTCCCCACCAAGCCTCCTCTCCAACTTCTGACCCCTGATGCTGAGCCAGCCTCCAGGGATCTGCCCCCAGGTAACCCCAATGAGACTGGATTCTGGGTTCCTGCTCCTGGCAGCCATGCTCACCCTGGGGCCATGGATGCCTGGAGGCTGACCTTGCACTTCTGCCTGGCTGTGAGCTGGGAGGCCAGGAACTCGCTGTTCACCCCTGAGCCTCCTAACCGTGCTCTGATCACAGGACCCGATGTGCTCCTGGCCCACAATTGCACAGACCCCCGGGGAGATGATCTGAGATAAGGTCCAACCCGGCCGTGTCCCCTGGCACCTGCACTCTCTCCAGTTCATTCTTTCCCCACTTCCCCTTGGCCTTGGACAGGAAGGCTTATATGTTATCTTGTCCCCCAGAGTCACCTTGGCCCCTGGCCTGAGCAGAAGGTGTCATGAGGATCCATTGCCCAGGGTCTGTGACCCTAACCTGATTTCTCTGCCTCCAGCTGCTGCTGTCCCTACATCTTGACCACTTCCTGGGGTGGGTGGGGCAGCCAGACCTGCGGGGATTGGTGGCTCCAGCCCAGCCCAGCCCAGCCTGGTACTACATCGTTCCCTAGAGTGAGCGCTTGGGTCAAACCACCCAGGAGGTGGCAGAGGAGGTTGCTGGGGACAAGACGCTCCCAGCAGAAGGTGTCAGGCTAGGGGCAGGGTGGCAGAACTGGAGGGTCCTGTACCTGGATGGGGAGAGACTGCCTAAGCCTGGGGCAGCTGCAGGAGCCAGCTGGACAGGGGATGGGAGGTTATGGGTAACTGGAGAGCTCCTGGCGGGTATTGCAGGCAGGGTCTTTCTGAACTTCAGTCCCCTCTGAGCCCTCCCTGCCCTGGCCCCCACACTCTTACTCCTTGCCCCCTCTCCATTGTACCTGTGTTCCCTTGGGACTGCAGACTCACCTTCCATCCCACCCGCCCTGTAGGATGCTGCAGCTGAGCCTGTCCTGGCTGGGAAGGAGCCTGGGGACCACCTCCCCGTGGCTGCTCCTGCTTCTCATCGGTGCCTCGGGGCTCCTGGTCTGCATTCTACCACAGGCCTGCGCTTTCTACAACAAGTGTCGCCGGCTCCGAAGTTTCCCACAGCCTCCGAAACAGAACTGGTTGTTTGGTCATCTGGGGCTGGTAAGTGTGGCTGCTGACAGAGGGTGGGGATCTGGGCAAAGGGACTCCCTGAGTGTTGAGATCACTGGGGCTCAGGGAGGCAGATCCAGGAGACGGCTGGGGACTGGGGCAGTAGGGGAGTGAGCGAGGCCACTTAGCCACTCCACATCTTTCCCATGTCCTTGTCCTGTCCCAGTAATCGGCTAGGGTCCCTTTCCTGCCCCCTTCTCCCTCTTACTGCTCCTCTAGGGGTCTCCCAGGATGGACCATGTAGAGTGGAGACCCCTGGCCTTCCTCCTTTCTCCACTGCAGGATTTGGAGCCACCTGTGGGGTGCACCTTGGATCTGTTCCCCATCTGCCCCTTTTCCTGGTGACTGCCCTGTGTCTGGCTGCTGAGGTCCCCACATGTCCACACACACGGGGACACAGCTGGACCAGGGTAGAGGTGTGGGCATCTCTCAGTGCCTCCCATCTCTGGCCACTTCCTGTCACCTCGCTTTTCCTCCCCAAGATGCCCCATGGGGCCCTTTGGTCACCTGCATGAACACTGGCCGCTGACTTCCCCTTTAAGAATCCTTGGTCCTTCTTTGGGCTCAGACCTGCTCTCTCCTTTGGGGAAAGTGGCTTCAGTTGTCTCACTTGTACAGGGCATGATGGATGGGTGTGTGCAGAGGTTCAATGAGAGGAAGCATGGATGCACTCAGCAATAGAATCTGGGGACCAGCAGGTGCCCACAGTTAGGCACCTCACTTCTCAGAGACGGTCAGGGTTCACCTGTGCTCCCTGGAGTCTGCCCAGGCTGGAAGGTCCCTGGCCATGCAGCTTCTCCTCCATGAAGGAGAACTGGGCAGGGTCTGAAAGGATACAGGTGTAGACTTGAAACAGCCTGAGGTCACAAAACTTGTTTCTATAAGACCATGCCTTTGGGTCTGCCCTTGGGCTGATATTGTTCTCAGGAGGTGAAGAATCTGCGCTCTTGAGCCAAGGTGGGCTTCTGTGTGGACAGTGAATCTACACCCTCTGCCCTGGCATGCACCCTTTGGACTTAGAGCTGGCCCCAAGAGAGAAGGAACAGACCGAAGCAGCCATCCCCTCTCTTCACACAGAATCTATATGTGCTGTGCAGTGCAGAGGCTGAGCCTACAGTGCAGTGCAGAGTCTGAGCCTCCTCTGGATCCTACAGAGGACCCTGCGTTAATGACCCTCCCTTCTGGAGGGGCTTCTCCAAAGAGCGGCCACAGCACAGATGGATACGGATCTGCGGTGTCCACTAGGGGGGGGGGTCATTCCAGAGCTCGATCCTAGATAAAAATGGCAGTGTTTGCATAGAAGCTACACGATCCTCTCATCTGCTTCAAGCAATCCTTACACGAGTCGTAGTATCTAATACAATGCATGAGCCATGTGAATAGTTGTTGCACTGTGTTGTTCAGAATATATTGACGGGACACAAGTGCTGTATATACCCTGAACAGACACCACTCATATTTTGAATGTTTTGATCCCCAGCTGAGTCTCTGAAGCATCCATCATCTATGAATCCATCTCTTCATCTACCCTCCTACCCATCTCTCCATCCACCCATCTATGCATTCATTCATCGTTCTATTTTTCTGTCTTATCCATCATCTACCTGTATACTCTATCCATCCACCTATCTATATACCATCTACCTACCTACCTATCCATCCATCCACATATCTATCCATCCATCCTTCTCTTTATCTTTGTATATATCCTACTATCCATACATCATTCATCATTCTCTCTCGCTATCCATCAACTCACACATCAATTAGTCTACCCTTCGTTCTATTATCTACCTATCATCTGTCTACATTCATCACCATCATCATATTTCTATATACATCTATCTATCTAGCTAGTGACTCTCCATTCTACCTCTTGTCCATCCATCATCCTATCAATTTATCTTTTATTAATTTAAGTTTCTATGCATCCCATCTATTTACCCATTCATCATTCTGTGTATGTATATATGCATGTATCTGTTTACACATCCATCATCCACGATCCTATCTATTGACTCTCTATCATCTATTTAGCTGTCCATCTATCATCTATCCATTCATTCATCTTTCTATATATCCGGCTATCTACATACCCATTCATCATTGTAACATTGTGTCTGCTATTTATGTATCCTCCCATCTGTGCATCAGTTTATCAGTTCTGTCTCTCTCCATCCATCTACTCACATATCCATCCATCCATAATTCTATCATCTATCAATCATCTTTCTTCCTTGTCTTCTTTGTTGTTATTATTATTATCTATGCTTCATTAACCTATTTATCCATCCAGCCATCATTCTGGGATAGATACTGGTTTAATCCAAGTAAAAAACCTGGAGATCTGATGTCCCAGGGCAGAAGATGAGCGTCTCAGCTCCTGAACGGACAGTGAATCTGCCCCTCCCCTGCCTTTTCGCTCTCCCTGGGTCTTTGTGGATTGGAAGATGCCCACCTTCACTGGAGGCATTGGCTGCTCCTGACTTAAGCTACACACTCACAGGCTGATCTCTTCTGGACACACACCCAGGAATCACAGTACAGCCAGAGATCATGTCTTAGGGGCTCCTGGGCAGCCCTTAGCCCAGTGACAGGGACACTTGAAGTCAACCCCCCACCAGGAGTTGACCACCCCTGCCTTGCTTGCAGATCACCCTCACAGAGGAGGGCCTGAGGATCCTGACCCAGCTGGTGGCCACCTTCCCCCAGGGCTTTGTTTACTGGATGGGCCCCATCAACCCTAGCATCGTGTTGTGCCACCCTGACACCATCCGGCCTATCCTGAATGCCTCAGGTACCCAGGCGGAGCATGTGGTGGTGGGCATCATGGTGCATCCAACAACTTCCAGCCCCTCCAGACCCCCAAGCTGCTGTGCAGCCCCTGCATTTCGCTGGTCCCCATCCCTCTTCTCTTTTTTTTTTTTTTTTTTTTTTTTTTTTTTTTTTTTTTAATTTTTGACAGGCAGAGTGGACAGTGAGAGATAGAGACAGAGAGAAAGGTCTTCCATTGCCGTTGGTTCACCCTCCAATGGCCGCCGCGGTCGGCGCGCTGCGGCCGGCGCACCGTGCTCGTCCGATGGCAGGAGCCAGGAGCCAGGTGCTTTTCCTGGTCTCCCCATGGGGTGCAGGGCCCAAGCACCTGGGCCATCCTCCACTGCACTCCTGGGCCACAGCAGAGGGCTGGCCTGGAAGAGGGGCAACCGGGACAGAATCCGGCGCCCCGACCGGGACTAGAACCCGGTGTGCCGGCGCCGCAAGGCGGAGGATTAGCCTGTTGAGCCACGGCGCCGGCCCCCATCCCTCTTCTCTCACAGCTGTCTTCCTCTTTATTTCATGCAATCACCCACCTCCAACCCTGGTCTCTTCTCTCCACTGCCATCTGACCCCTGTCCTGAATTCAGGGCACCTATGGGGCTCCAAGAAGTCTCAATCCAAAACCCAACTCTGGAGGAAGCCCCTTCTCTCTGAGATGAATGTGGAAAGAGACATCCCCAATCTCATGTGTCCAGAGGGAGCTGGACTTTGGCAGCTCATAGAAGGAGCAAACTTTCTACTGGGGCAGCTGGAAAGCTTCATGGAGGAGGAGTTGCAGAAGCTGGGTCTGGAATAATGGGTGGGTTTTTTTAGTAGAATGCAGGTTTGTGTAACAGATATCAGTAGCATATGATAAGTCAACGTTGCCTGTGCCCAGACCCAGAAAAAGAGGAGGACTTGAGGCTGGTGGAGCCTCTGGGCTGCTATTTCTGTGATAGCCACCTCTGGTGGGTCAGAACCTTCTACCTCTCGCATGGTTTATCTACTGTGTGTTCATTGTCTATATGCTCCAGATCCCAGGAGTCTCCCCTAGGGGACTCCATGTCACCCCAGCACTGTCCCCTTACCCTCTATCCTCTCCACTCCTGCATAGGTTGATCAGGGAACTGGGCAATGTGAGTCGATTCTTCCTTTCCTCTTCCTGTTCTTGGCTCCCTTGCTGCTATGTTGGCTTCGTAGTGGGGAAGTGTAGACCTCAGGCTGGGAGCACCCATCCCCACCCAGAATCCCTCCCTTGCTTCTCATGGCCCCTAATGGTGCTTGTCCCCAACAGCTGCCATTGCACCCAAGGATATTGTCTTCTACAACTTCCTGAAACCATGGCTGGGTGAGTCACTGAAGGTGGGAGGTGGGGTTCAGGCCAAGAGGGAAAGGTGGTGACCTTGCTGTCTGCCCACGGCTGCCCTCCTAGGGGATGGGCTTGTGGTGAGTGCCGGTGACAAGTGGAGCAGACATCGCCGCATGCTTGCACCCACCTTCCATTTCAACATCCTGAAGCCCTATGTGAAGATTTTCAACAACGCTACAAACATCATGCTTGTAAGTGCCTTCAGTCTAGGGTGCCAGGTGGAGTCTTGGGGGAAAAGGGGCTGGAGCCATGTCCAGCCTAGGATATTGGCTCTGCTGCTGGCTCTGGAGCCATCATTCTCTGTTCTTTAGCCTCACTTTGCTCACCTCTGTTCCCTGTTCAGTCTTCCCCTTCTGTGCACACTGCGAGGTCGCTCAAGTCCTAGTGACCCCACCACCCCAGGTGTGGGAGACCTGGGCTAGGTTTCTAGTTCCCCAGTTCAGCCATGAGAGCATTTGGAAAGTGAAACAGTGGATGAGTCTCTGTCTCTCTGTACATCCTTGCTTCTCAAACAAGTCAATGAAGCTTTACGATCATTATGGAAAATGTGGGCATGAAGAGGTCCTGGAATCATGTCCCTGGCACACAACAGGTGCACAGAGGGCAACTGTTTCCATCCTGCTTTCACAGTGGCTGGTACTGAGTCATGAGCTATTCAAAACTTCCTGGTTTAAAGCAACATGTGTTTTTGATCTTTGCCAAGTCATTTGGCTGGTTCTTTTGGCATGGATGGGATCACTCGTGGTCCCTCATAAGCTCTGGGTCAGGAGGCAGCTTTGCTGACCCTGGCTCCATTATCTCTCCTGATTGTGGCTTGACTGGCTTTAGGCTGAGCTAAGCCAGGACTTCTGGGGCTCAGCCCCAAGCCAGCCCCTGTGGAAGGACATCTGTGCTTGTTTGCATTGCGAGAGACAAGATTTCCAAGGAGCGTGAGGAGGCTTTGGTTTATTAGAGTCATTATTTCATCATTTCCACCACATTGTGTCAGCCAAAGAAAGCAACAATGCAGCACAACTTCCAAGTGGTGCAATGTGTTCTTCACCCCTTCATAGAAGCTGCAGCGAAATCACATGGGAAAGATGTGGCTATAGGGAGAAGGGGAGACTTGGGGGTAAGGGCTTTGTAAAGTGCCTAAGATTTTTAAAATTTTTGCTACACAGAAGCTGATAACTTACTGTTTCATGGATTGTACCAGAAGACAAGAGCCTCCCAGCTCAGAGAGAAATGGAAGGTTGCTATTCATGGCATAGCTAACAGTGTGTGTTTCTTGTGGCTGGCAACTTTCTCCAAGCCATTCAAAATGTATTTGGGTAGCACAAGTGGGATTCAACGGCTGCCTGATTACATGGTGTAGTGCATTATAGAATTAGGCTTAGGCAATCCATTTATATGGCAAGTAGAAAAAAGTCCAATTTGTTCCAAGGGGAGTTATTACCTGGTTCCCGGGGAGTCCACACCGGTGGTAGATATTGGGATGGGGGTTTGGCGAACCAGAGTGTAGCCCCAGCCCTGTCTTATCGTCTGCGCAGGCCAAGTGGCAGCGCCTGACCTCGGAGGGCAGCGCCCGTCTGGAAATGTATGAGGACATCAGCCTCATGACCCTGGACAGTTTGCAGAAATGCATCTTTAGCTTCGACAGCAATTGTCAAGAGTGAGTCCTTGTCCAGGGCCTGGGATCTTGTATCACGGGCTCAAGGGAGGAGGTGGGGGGTAAAAAGACTGACCAGCAACCAGGACAGCCTTCCTGGAGGAGGTGGGTGAGGTGTGGGTGTAGGAGGACAGGGAAAGGGAAGGAGAAAGGGTGGTCCTTTCAGGGGGTAGAATTGGATGAGTGAGGGCAGGGAGGCCAGGCTGAGCACAGTTGGCACAGGCGGTGAGGAGACACCTGGGAACCGTGGTTGGAGGGGTAGGCATCGCTAGATCTTAACAAGGGTGTGAGCTTTATCCGGAGGTTTCCCAGGAACCCTAGCGGAGCTTGAGAAGACAATGGGCTTGGTCAGAGATGATCTCTGTGAACTGTCAAGCAGACGCTCAACGGAATTGACATTGGAAGCAATGAATGAGGAACAGCTGGGGCCAGGCCACAGACTGCTTGGAAGAGGATGAGGTCTCTACTGTGTGGATGGTTTCAGGAAGTAGAAGAGGCAGGGCCAGGCACCGGGCAGGAGAGAAAGAAAAGGAACATGATGTTCAGTCTGGGCTCTGGGGGCACAGATGCAGAACACAGGGGAGGAGAGACAAGTTTCATGCTTATCCCTGTCACATCTGTTTGTAGGGGCTAACTCTGGACCCTCAGTCTCCCGACGGGAGGTAGCTGCTGGCTGCTGGGGGCAGACATTGCACAGGCTTCAGGTGTGCTCACTTGTTGCCTCTCTTTATGACCTCACTCTGCAGGAAGCCCAGTGATTACATCACCGCCAACGTGGAGCTCACTTCCCTTTTTGCCAGAAGGCAACAGAATTTCCTGCTGTACACGGACTTCCTGTACTACCTCACCCCCGATGGGCAACGCTTCCGCAGGGCCTGCCGCGTGGTGCATGCTTTCACAGAAGCCGTCATCCAGGAGCGGCGCCGCACACTCCTTAATCAGGGGATCGACGACTTCCTCAAGGCCAAGGCCAAGACCAAGACTTTGGACTTCATCGATGTGCTTCTGCTGACCAAGGTGGGTGTCCCAAGGATCTCAGTTCAAGAGGTAGCATAAGGTCAAGATTCAGATAGGAGAACTTGGACTTGGTCTAAGTGGCATTGAACCATATTAGAGGAAGTGAGGGAGCTGCCATCAATAGATCTCAGAGGTGAGTCTGGAATGCAGGCATCAGGGGCTGCTAAGTCGGAAATTAGGAAGGGACAACAATATTCCTCTATTGGCAGGTTCAGCAGTCTGCCATAGTTTATATCCATATCTGTCCCCTCCCTCCACTGCACCAAAACCCTCCATCAGAGCAGCCCATTTCTTGCTCACAGCAGTCACAGCAGCCAGAGTAGGATGGTTGCACAGGTTGCCCATTCCCAAATTACCCTAGGACGATGAAACGCTTTTATCTGTATGTGCGGTGGGTTCTGCACAACAGGAGATGAGACCGCACATTATCAGTCTTGGATGTCAGCTCTGTCCCCCTTATTTCTTTTGTAAGTTGGAGTGAGAGAGGGAGAGAGAGGGAGAGGGAGAGGAATAGGGGGAGGGAGAGGGAGAAGGAGAGGGAGAAGAAGAAGGAGAGGGAGAGAGAGGGAGAGGGAGAGGGAGAGGGAGAGGGAGAGGGAGAGGGAGAGGGAGAGGGACAGAGAGGGAGAGAGAGAGGTTTTGTCTAGTAGAATAAACAGATCCTATTCAGTGCAAAGGCATCCATAGATTTCCAGACAAAATAACTTCAGGTGAGATAAGATAAGATTCTCTGGATTTGCCACTCTGGAGCATGAGCCAATCTCCTTGCAGCAATACTTAATCTCTGACTTTCAAGGCAAGCTGCCATCCAGTGCTGCTGTGATGTGGGTTGCAGGAACTTGACAATACTCACGGATCACTGATTCTTCCCACCAAGGACAAAACAGGAGCCAAGGAGGCCCAGGCAGAGGCCTGAGGGGTGGGAGTCCTAGAGGTCTAGGGGTGCACAGTGGCTTGGGTCACTGGGTGAATGGTGAGGGTTTAAGAATTCTCTCAGGTTAGACTCAGGAGCCCTCAGGGCTGGGGTGATGTGGTCATCTTGCGCTGTCTCCAGGATGAAGATGGAAAGGGCTTGTCAGATGAGGACATACGGGCAGAGGCTGACAGCTTCATGTTTGCAGGTGAGGATCCTGGGGTGGCCTGCAGTGGGGGCAGGTGTCTCTGCATCCCAGGGATGGGCTGAGTGGGCCCTGGGTCATTCCATGCACCCACTCGAATTCCCCACTGAGGGCCTCCCTGTGTGGGCGCTGTCCACGCTCTGGTGCTGAAGCAGCCCAGAGGCCCAATAGTGCCTGGCTGCCCCTCAGGCCATGACAGCACGGCCAGTAGCCTCATCTGGATCCTGTACAACCTCGCAAGGCACCCAGAATACCAGGAGCGCTGCCGAAAGGAGGCGCAAGAACTCTTGAGTGACCGTGGAGGTGAAGAGATTGAGTGGTGAGTGTGGTCCCTGCTGGTCTGTTCCAGTGCCGTCTCACTGGATCAGGGCTCTCCATGTAGGGAAGGAGGAAGAGGTTTTGTGGCAGATAATGAAGTCCCTTTACTAAAGCTTCAATGCCCATGAAAAATTTCCAGTGAATTCCCTTGCGGTTTCCAAGTATAAGATTCCTTCCTATCTGCTGAATGAATACATTTACTTCCTTAGAACAAATTTCTATATACCCCTCCGTTCCCTTGTGTGATTGCATTAGTTAATATCCCCTGTTCGATGCCACAAGCTAGCCAAACATTAGATGTGTTTATTCTCTTCCTTCTTCCTTTGCATTTTGGTTTAGCTCTTTCACTATTCAGAGTATTTGTATGCAAGTTTTGGACATCATTCTTTATGTCAATGAGTTACAGCTTTGATTGACGGGTTTAAAGTTTCATTTCAGATAACTCAGAATTTGTCACTGACACACAATTGTAGGTATCAATAGGGTATCAGACCAAAGTCACTGGCCGATCCAACTGCTTCAGACACTCAGCACTTCTTTGGGTTTTGTGTCTGGCTTTTGGATGTTTTGTTCTTTTCAAAAATAGCTTCTAAAAATATCTGGCTGAATTTTTCCTGGTATTTTTTTCTCATCTTTCCCCCTGTTTTCTGAGCTCACATAATTGAGCCCTCTAAAGTTGGTTATATTAAGAAAAGCTCTCAGTGGGTCCCAGGTGGGTGGTGGGCTCTGTGCTGCCCCCTGGACAGTGTCTGTGTCTCCCTCAGGGACGACCTGGCCCAGCTGCCCTTCCTCACCATGTGCATCAAGGAGAGCCTGCGGCTGCACCCCCCACTGCTGGGCATCTCCCGCAGCTGCACCCAAGATATGAGACTCCCCAATGGCCGGGTCATCCCCAAAGGTGCCTGCACACCAGTAGGGGGCGCCTCTGGGGCAGGGCAGGAAGGGGGTCCACCCGGCGTGGGGGCCTTGTCCTCACTGCCCCGTCCCCTCCCACAGGCGTCATCTGCTTTATCAATATTTTTGGGACCCATCACAACCCAACTGTGTGGCCGGACCCTGAGGTGCCCTCCCCTCCCCACCTCCGCCCTTGCCCATTCCCGGGGTCCCAGGGGGAGGAGGGGGCAGGGTGTGGGTCAGAGAATCAGACACCAGCTTCCCCTACCATGGACACACACCAGTGTCTCCAGGGCCGGCTGTGCTGGGAGACCCCGCCCAGCAACCCTGTCCCCTCCTGGCCTCCAGGTCTACGACCCCTTCCGCTTCGAGCCAGAGAAGGTCAAGGACAGGTCGCCGCTGGCGTTCATCCCCTTCTCAGCCGGGCCCAGGTGAGGGCGGTGGGCTGAGTGACGGGGCGGGGTCTGGGCGTGAGAGTGGGGAAGGAAGTGAGGAGGGGGCGTTGCTGAGGCCTGAGTCTGGGTGTCCTTCCCTCCCCTAAGCTGGAGGTCAGGGGCAAAGGCCTGGAGCCCAAAGCCTGGCCCAAGAGGGGTTCAAGCGCAGGCAGAGCCCCTCCCCCATCTGTGCTGGGGCCGGAGCCTGGGCCAGGCTGGAGGATACAGAAACCTACAGGGTCCCCAGACAAGGGGACCCCCGACTCTGCCCCACGGGCTCCTCAGGGTCAAGTTCCCAGATGAGGATCCTGGGCTCAGTCAGCAACCCCTCCGGATCTGCTAGTCTGAGTAGGGGGCTGAGTCAGTCCATTTGCAAGTGCAGAGTGGGGTCCCAGGCAGGGCAGCCCCCTCCTCGGAGCCTCAGGAGCATGAGGGTGAAGTTCGGGTCCCGGGCTGGGGTCCCAGGGTGCAATGCGAAGGCCGTCCCGCCCACAGGAACTGCATCGGGCAGACGTTCGCCATGATCGAGATGAAGGTAGTGCTGGTGCTCCTGCTACTGCGCTTCCGCTTCCTGCCCGACAGCACCGAGACGCGCAGGAAGCCGGATCTGGGTATGCGCGCCGAGGGCGGCCTGTGGCTGTGGGTGGAGCCGCTGAGCGCGGGCCGGCAGTGACCACCGCGCCCGGGTCTGGGCCTCACCTGAACCCACGCATCTACCTTTGCACAACCCACAACCCAGGAATAAACTGTGCTGTGTCCTCTGCCTGTGCTTCGCTCGGGACCCAGAAGGGGGCGCTGCGGAGCTGCAGGGACCCAGGATGGGCTTGGAGGGTGCAGGGCAGGCTGGTGTCTGTCTCTCTGACTGGGGACAGGGCCCCCATACTGGCAGTGGGTTCTTCTCCAGCCGAAGCGTGGACCACATCCCACTATAGGAAACAGGAAAGGGACTGGAGTTAAGGACAGACCCATATAGGGTTGTGCCAGACCCCTAGGAGTGCACCCAAGACAGAGGTCCTTGGCCTGCCCACCGCCCATGGGAGGAAGTCCCTGCAGCCTCCACCCCGGGAGCCTCGGGGATTCTAGTTGCGTCCACGTGTGTCCCTGGGCTCTGCTCCGGTCTGGACCCCCAACCCTTTTTTGGCCTCCCTCCTGCTGCCTGGGCTGTCCAGACTGGGTGCCTGCACATTCAAGACATCGAAGCCCCTTTTCCTGAGGGCTGTTGGGTGACTTGGAGTCCCTGGGACCCCTTTCCAGGCTTTGTCTGGCTGCACCCAGAGCCCTCTTTGCTCTTTGCTGTTGGGCGCAGGCAGAGCCTGAGGGTCTGGCCAGATGCCCTCCCGGGGATGGGACACGGGTCATCAGCCGAGTGTGAACTCCTGGC
Organism: Sylvilagus floridanus; assembly: GCA_949820135.1. Lineage (NCBI taxonomy): Eukaryota > Metazoa > Chordata > Mammalia > Lagomorpha > Leporidae > Sylvilagus > Sylvilagus floridanus. The sequence goes on along the minus strand of OX463233.1, from coordinate 105,730,161 downwards.
TTGTCATAGCCAGTTTGTGCCTTCTCTCAGGCTGGGGACAGGCTGGAGGGGTTTGACTGAGACAGGAGTGAGTGCAGTTCCTGGCTTTATTTTCTGCCTCTCTGCTGTGTTCCCTTTGTGGCCTTGGCCTTGGCCGGAACCTGCCCCGGGCCTGTGCCGGGCATTTTCTTGTTGCTTATCACAGGAGGTCCCTGGCAGTCTGGTCCCTTGTTTTGCAGCTGAAGCTCACCATGCCGTGAATGCGTCAGGTCTGACTGGGGCGTGCCTTGTGCAAAGAGCTTGTGCAACGGGCTCTGGGTGTTTGCCGCCCCTGCCCTGGAGGCCTCCCTTACTCGCCTGCCCACTCCCACTCTGTCACCTGGGCCTCCAAGCTCGGATACTTTTCATCCAGCACAACTCACAGAGCGCTTGGTGTGCTGATCCCAGGGGTCCTGGGGCTGACCAGCTCCATATCCCACCACCAGAGTGCTACACTCAGTGCAGTGAATGAGCCTTCACAGACACGTGTTATCCTCCAAAGTCTACCCGAGGGGGCGCTCTTGGCCTTAAACACCCTATAGATTGGACACATATCAATAGGGCACAGGTGGACATCAGAGGACAGCATGGGGCATCTGGTTGACCTCTCCTTGGAAGCTGGGGGCAAGAGCACTTCAATGAGAAGAGATGGGGAACAGAGCTGGCATCACCAAGGTCCAACACCAGAGGGAGACTTCGAAAAATGAGAGGCAATTCCTTACTGTGACCTGACTCACCCAAGAATCTGTCCAGAACTGGCCCTGGCTGATTGAAGGCACCAGAGGCAGGCAGAGGTGCAGGACCCAGGAAAGCATCCTCTGTGCCAAGTCAAGGGAGGACCAGGCCCCTTAGCAAAATCCACAGCTGACCTCACCCTGTGCTCCTGAGCACCCAGCCATCATGTTCTCCTTGTGGCTATCCCTTAAGGGGTCAGAATTGGATTCCAGAGCTTAGGTGAGTTGTCTGAGGACCCAGAACAGGACTCGTAGCCCTGCAGCTTAGAAGCTCAAAACATCTTCTAGAGATTATGAGAACTATCCAACCACGGATTGAAGGAGCTTAGCAACCCGCCCCCCAAAAAAGAGAGGTATGGAAAGTGCACGCACACAGCTTTAGACCCAGCCCGACCAAACTACTAGAAACCAAAGATGGAGAGTAAGGCCGTGAGGTCGTCAGAACCAGGCACAGCCATGATGAATCTATGGAAGTATCCTAATGATGTGTTTGGTCCTTAGGGGAGCTGCCTGCAAACCTTAAGTCCCTTCCTGTTGCATCATATCCTCCATTTGAATCTGTTTTAGGAGATTTATTTGGAAGGCAGAGTGAGTCACACACACACACACACACACACACACACACACAGAAAGAGAGAGAGAGAGAGAGAGAGAGAGAGAGAGAGAGAGAGAGAGAGAGAGAGATTCTTTCATCCCCGGTTCACTCCCCAAATGGCTGTAATAGCTGGGGCCTGGCCAGGGCAAAGCCAGCAGTCTAGAACTCCATCACTCCATCTGGGTCTCCCATGTGTGTTGCCAGGCAACAAGCCCTTGTGCCACCCTCTGCAGCTTTCTCAGGTGCATTAGCAGGGAGCTGGAATGGAAGAGGAGCAGTCGGCAGTCTGATATGGGATGCCTGTGTCACAGGTGGCAGCTTAACCTGCTGCACACAGCAGGGGCTGTCTATTGGAGTCCTGAAGTTGTAAGTCAGTGTGTCAGGAATGACCTTGGCCACATTCATCCGAGGCTAATTTCTCATAAGCACAGCTTTGTCTCTGCTAAAGGGCAAGCGCCTTACCTAAGGAACTTCAGAGGGAAGAGTTGCCAGTGATGTCCTGGTGCACTGGAGAGAAACTCCTGTCTCCACCAACTTGGAGGAATATCAAACCTGTGGGTGGCACCTTCTCCCAGTGTCATGGTGGACATGCCAGGGTCGTCTCCCCAACATGGATGAATGAGAACACACGGAGAGAGTCTGGGGACCTTGTAGAGTGAGAAGGGAAGCCCCTGGGTAGATGCTGCCTGTTACAGGCTGGGGATGTCTTCAGTGATAACCAAGTGCACACGGTGAGCTGCATCAGAGCAGAATCAGTGGCAGCCATGGCTGACGGCAGGTGCTGGGGTCTGAGGTCACAGAGAGTCAGTCTCACACCGGTGGCAGAAAAATCTCTGTCCATGAACAGGGAACCGTGTGGGTCAAGGATCTCAGGGGATAAGTACTTTATCCACCCTGCTGTGCAGGAGCCATTGTGCACTGGACCAGGTAGAAGGAAGAGGAAGATTACTATCACCTAAACACACACACACACACACACACACATGCAGAGAGAGAGAGAGAGAGAGAGAGTCTTTCATCTGCTGGTTCACCCTCAGATGCCTGCCACAGTTGTGGCTCGCCCATGTCGGTGTCCAAGTATGTGAACCAACACCTGCTGCCCTCCAAGGATGCTCATTAGCAGGGAGCTAGAGTCAGGAGCAGAGCTGGGACTCAACCCCAGACATCCCAGCTGAATTCCTAACCACCAGGGCCCATGCTTGTCCCAGTTTCCTAGTTTTAAAATCCCTGCATGCTTCCCCTTTCCTTGAAGACAACGAAATGCATGTAACTGTTCTTCAGGTGCTCATGTTCATGTGAAGGGTTTTCTTCCCACCAGAAGTAAACATCAGGAGGGTAGGGGGCCTTATCTGGCTTGCTCTGCACACGAGTGCCCAGAGCCTGGGATGCAGAAATTGCTCAACTGAATGGAGAGAGGCGCAGAGTATGGTAAACGAGGCAGGCAGTTGGCAAATACCCACAGGACTCCAGTGAGCCAGGAGCTAGCACTCCGCATATACTGAGAATTTCCTGAGCAACAGCAAGGTGACATGGACCTCACCATAAGACACATGACTTTCACAGGGGCCTCTCCTTTGGGGGACAAAGAGGTTGCTTCCCCGTCACTGAAACCACACGGCCAGTGGCTGAGCCAGGCTTTGAACCCAAGCCCCTCTGCTGTGAGTCACTGCCCTCTGAGGCACAAAGATATCCAGACTGCTGTACAATTTTCCTTCGATTATTTTTTTCCCTTTGCTTATTAATCTGTGCTCAAGAACCTGAAAGAGAAGCAAATGACCTACAGTGATCTCTGCTTAAAGCAGAAAGCAACAGCCCACAGAGAATCCAACTGAAGTGTCGAAATGGGTCTACAGAGCGGGCAATTAGTCAAATGCATCTGAACCTGCCACCTCCAGCCTCACTCCCAACCCCCCAGTGCCTATTGGCCAAAGCCCCTGGGTCTCCTTCTTGGGGACATGACAGAGACAAACATGGTTAGAGTCTATGCTGGGATCAAGGAGCCCAATGGGACACCTGCCTGTGCCACCTGCCAAGTTCAACCTGACATAACAACTCCCCAGGAAACCAATCCCAAGTTTTGTGAGTGAATGAGCTATGGGGTTTGCAGGGACTCCTGGGGGACTCATTAAAAGTTGACGCACACAATCTCCTCTCTACTTCATTTGCATACTACAGATCAGAGCCACACAGCTGTAGGCAGACAAGGCCTGATCCAAAGCTCAGGGCCAAGGCGGAGGCAGAATCACAGGTGCACCCCACCCCAGAGGAATGGTCCCCATTAGTACCAACTGCAAATTCTGGTGTCTGGTTAGTGGGAGGAGTTGCATGCAGGAATGAAGTCCTAGTGGAAAATGCCAGAGCCTCTAGCATGACATCCTGGGCAGCAGAACCAAAGCTTGAGTAGCACTTGGTGCAGAGCAAGGCTCCTGGGAGGCTCCCAAGGTCCCCAGAGGCCTGAGGTTGGATGAGCCATTTACTGCCGCTGTCACAGTGCTCACCACGTTCCATTATGTGGATTCTACTTCAACGCCTACCCTCTTCCCCCACCAAACCAGTGGCCCCAATAGGATACGACCACCTTTGACTTACCCATCACTCTGTGTCCTCACTGCCTGGCATCGAATATGTGCTCAAGAAATACTTGGGAGAAAACTAGCCAAGGGGACTCTCTCACTGCAACCTCATGGAGAGTTGAAAAGAGATCCTTTAGAAATGTGGGTGTCCCAGCAGACTCATAGAATGGCAGATGCCCTAAGCAGCACTCTGGCCTCAGAATCAGCCCTTAAGGCATTAGGATCTGGCTAAAAAGCCCACGAGAATTCTCAGGCATGGAAAGCCAAGACACCATGGTAAAAAAATGACCTAAATGAAAGATCTCTGTAAGTGAGATCCCAGTGGAAAGAATGGGCCATCAAAGAAGGAAGTACCTTTCTCTGAAGGGAGGAGAGAACTTCCACTTTGATTATGGCCTTGTCTAAATAAATCGAAGTTTGTGAACTCAAGATCTTCCATAGCCTTGGCAGCTCATGACAAGAGCCTCAAGTGTTTACTGACATAAAAAATAAGTGTTGGGCTGGTGCTGTGGTGCAGCAGGTTAACACCCTGGTCTGCAGTGCCAGTATCCCATCTGGTTGCCGGTTCGAGTCCTGGATGCTCCACTTCCAATCCAGCTCTCTGCTATGTCCTGGGAAAGCAGTAGAAGATGGCCCAAGTCCTTGGGCCCCTGCACCCACGGGGGAGACCCGGAAGAAGCTCCTGGCTCCTGGCTTCAGATCGCCACAGCTCCGGCTGTTGCGGCCAGTTGGGGAGTGAACCAGTGGATGGAAGACCTCTCTCTCTCTCTCTCTCTCTCTCTCTGCATCTTTTCTCTCTGTGTAACTCTGACTTTCAAATAAATAAATAACTCTTTAAAAAATAAGAATGTCAATTGTTAAATCAACAACGAGAGTCACTGTGCACTTACACCCCATGTTGGATCTCTGTCCTTAATGTATTATACTATGCGAATTAACAGTGAAAATAGTACTCACATAGTATTTTATACTTTGGGTATCTGTGTGGGTGCAAACTGTTGAAATCTTTATTTAGTATATACTGTTTATACAATATATGACTGAAACCAGGAGCCAGGAGCCTCTTCCAGGTCTCCCACATGGGTGCAGGGGTCCAAGAACTTGGGCCATCTTCCACTGCCTTCCCAGGTGTATTAGCAGTGAGTTTTATCAGAAGTGGGACAGCTGGGACTTGAACCGGCACCCGTATGGGATGCTGGCACTGCAGGAGGTGGCTTTACCCACTACACCTCAGGGCTGGACACCGAGAGGAGAGCTCTTAAACAAGATGTTGACCAAGCCACTGAAAAGCCCTTCTATCTGACTCAACCTTTTTTTTTTTTTAAAGGTTTATTTATTTATTTGCAAGTCAGAGTTACACAGAGAGAGGAGAGGCAAAGAGAGAGAGGTCTTCCATGTACTGGTTCACTCCCCAACTGGCCGCAACGGCCGAAACTGCACTAATTCCAAAGCCAGGAGCCAGGAGCATCTTCTGGGTCTCCCACGTGGGTGCAGGGGCCCAAGGACTTGGGCCATCTTCTACTGCTTTCCCAGGCCATAGCAGAGAGCTGGATTGGAAGTGGAGCATCAGGGACTCGAACCGGCAACCAGATGGGATACTGGCCCTTCAGGCTAGGCGATTAACACACTGCACCCTGACTCAACCTTCCAATCCCTAGTGGAAATTTTTATCTTCTGAGTATTTAGCACCCCTACTGTGTGCTAGAGACAAAGGGTGACTAAGGCCCTGATTCCCCCTCTAAGAGCTCCTGGGAGTAGTAGGGGAGACAGATAAGCGTCAAGTCCATCAGATACTGTGAGAAATACACATTCAAGGTGTGGCAGCCTCCTGAGGGTGGTCACAGCTCTTCCCCTTCTCTGAAACCCTTCCAGGTAAAAAGATCCAAAAAGGGGATCCACCAACAATCACATTAGCATAAATGCAGAACGTGTCAGCTCATCTCATGCACTTGGGGTCTATTACAGATATAGAGGGAATTGTCACACGCTCCCTAACTCAGGAGTGACTTTGGCTCTGGTGTTGTAGTGTAGGGGGCAAAGACACTGCCTATGACACTGGCATCCCATATGGGCTCTGGTTCAAGTCCTGGCTGTCCCACTTCTGATAAAACTCCCTGCTAATACACCTGGGAAGGCAGTGGAGGATGGCCCAAGTTCTTGGACCCCTGCACCCATGTGGGAGTCCTGGAAGAGACTCCTGGTTTCTGTCTTGCCCTGTCTAGGCTGTTGTGGCCGTCTGGGGAGTGAACCAGCAGATGGAAGATCCTCTCTCCTCTCTCTCCCTCTCTCTCTCTCACTCTGTATGTGTGTGTCTGCCGTTCTCTCTGTGACTCTGCCTTTCAAATAAGTAATGAATAAACATTTAAAATAGAGTGTGGTGTCTTGCATGGAAGTTGGTAGAGATGATTTTTCCAGGGGGAGCGATAAGGACTGGCCCACCCCCTCCTCTGCAGCTCTGAGCTCAGGTTCTGGTTCTGTTCTGTATGAGCTCTGTTCTGTTCTCTGAGCTCAGGTTCTGTATGTGTGATGCATGCTTGGGGAAGGAGACGACAGAAACTCACATTACTTGAGCCTCTGCTGGGTGGAACCCAGTGGGGAAACCACAGAAATGCATGAGTCCCGCCTGGAAGAAAACCTCAGTTAGGCCACAGGCTGCAGCTCAAGTGGACTTTTGCCTCTTCTCTACTGGCTGGTTTGAAGCAGGGGGGAGATGGTTTGTTCAGTAGGCTCTCACTGGTATTGCAAAGGCGTAGGTGTAGTAGGGGTGGAGCTGGTGCCAGGAGACCCACAAGGGGCTCTAGTGGGCTGTGTGGGAGCCTCCTTGAAGTTCATCCATCTGGAGTCTCAGGATGTGGGTTTGGGTGTCTGGACGTCATCAGTTGAGATCTTGGGATGGAAACATCTTGGGTCTAGGATGCTCTGGGGTTCTCGTTAGTGGTGGAGGACACTCTGGGAAACAATGCAGAGAGGCAGATGCTGGAGTGACATGTCCACAACTGACAGCCTGTCACAGGGGGCTAGTGGCCACTGGAAGTCAGGGGAGAGGCGCAGCATGCCCCACCCCTCAGAGCCTGCAGAGGGAAGCACCCTGCCTGCACACCAGGCCTTCAGACACAACAAATACGCTTACGTGTTTTTGTTATTTATTCATTTATTTTTTAATAAGATGAGGTAGCTTCTGAAGCTACCCCTTAGAAAGGAAAGGGTCATTTTGTAGTTCATTTAAAATTTATTTATTTATTTATATTAAAAGTTGGAGCCTCAGATAGAGAAGGTGATATATATATATATATATATATATATATAGAGAGAGAGAGAGAGAGAGAGAGAGAGAGAGGTCTTCCATCCTCTGGGTCACTCCCCAGATGGCTGCCATGGCCAGGGCTCGGCCAGATCAAAGCCAGAAGCCAGAATTTTCTTCTGGGTCTTCCACATGGGTGGCAGGGGCCCACGCACTTGGGCCATCTTCTCATACTTTCCTCAGGCCATTAATAGGGAACTGGATAGGAAGTGGAGCAGCCGGGACTCAAACCAGTGCCCATAAGGGATGCTGGCACTGCAGGTGGTGGTTTTACCCACTATCTATAGTACTAGTTCCCTGTTTTAATTTCAAATGATATATAACTATCTATCATGTATCTTTCTGAAAGGCAAAAGTGGAGAGAGAGATACAGATAGAGATAGAGATTATATATATATACATAAGAGATACAGAGATAGAGATGATAGATATAGATATGGATATAGATAGGTAGATAGATAGATAGACAGATAGATTGATGATAGAATCTTTTATCCACTAGTTTATTCCCCAAACTACTCCAACAGCCAGGTCTAAGCTAGGCAAAGCCGGGAGCTCCAGCCAGGTCTCCAGTGTGGAAGAACCCAAGTGAGCCATCTTCTGCTGCCTTCTGAGTCTCCTCAGCCAGGAAGCTGGATCACAGTCCTGGACTAAAGCTGCCCTCCGACATGGGATACATACATCCCAAGCAAAAGCTTATTCCACTGCACCACAATACCTGTGCCTGTCTTTTAAAGAACTCCATTCATTTATTTCCACTTTTGCTTGAGAGACAGAAATACAGACATAGTGATCATCTATCCACTGGCCTACTGGTTCTCCTCCCAAATGCTTGCAACAGCTGGAGTGGCTTGGGTCAAAGGCAGGGGCCTGGAACTTAATCCGGGTCTCCCACATGGGTGGAAAATACCCATGTGCTTGAGTCATCACCTGCCTTCTCCATGGGCACACAGTGGCAGGAAGCTGGAGCAGGGACTTGAACCCAAGCACTTGAATGCAGGTATCCATAGCAACATTCTGAGGCACCAAAGGGCTGCCCCGATTTCTGGTTGTTTTTTTTTTTTTTTTTTTTTTTTTAACATTCAGTGTATGGTAACTTATTAGGTGAATATAGGGGCCAGTGCTTTTTCCAGGTGGGACTCCCCTGCTGCGGGCTGGGCAACATTTGGATAAAGTCATAGGGAAGGAAGCAGGTCGAGGAGGCTCCTGGGTGTTGTGCTCTTTTTTGTCCCATGGCCCAGTTTGAGCCTGGAGCATACGAAGATCCCACCAAAGCTTCAGGGCAGAAGGGCTGGGGGGCTGGCTCGGGAAGTCTGGCCCCCTGCACCTGGTGTGTGACAGTCTTGCTCTGGGCCCCCCCTCTGCAGCCCACACGTCACCAGGGGAGTCCTTGCTTTGGGAAGTGAGACCTTGAACATCAGCATCCAAGGGGCCCACACCAGCAGCTGGAACCTGGGCTGCCCTCCTGGGGATGGCCTAGGAGTTGTGTGTGTATGTATATTTGTATGTGTGTGTGTGTGTGTGTGTGTCTGTATGTGTATGTATGCGTGTATGTGTGTATGTGTATGCATATGTGTATATGTATGTATGTGTGTGCATGTGTGTATGTATATGTATATGTGTATGTGTATATGTACATGTGCATGTATGTGTATGTATGTGCATGTGTATGTGTATGTGTGTGCATGTGTATGTGTGTGTGTGTATGTGGTGGGGGGTTGTGGTTGGAGGTTGGGTTTCTGGGGTGCTGTAGTCCCTCCCAATGGGAGAAGGAGCCTGGGGTTGGGAGGGAAGAGGATGGGCCAGGCCTCCTTTTGTATGCTTTTTAAAAATTGATGTAATTATTTGAAAAGCAGAGAGAGAGAGAGAGAGAGAGAGAGAGAGAGAGAGAGAGAGAGAGAGAGTTTCAGAAGAGCCCAGCTCTGACCTTGGCAGAGAAAAGGACTAGGGGAAACATTCACAGTGCGGGCTGACTCCAGGCAAACCAGTGATCCCCAAGGCTCCCAGGGGCCCCTGCCTGTCTGGGTCCCCAGGGCAGCCCCGCCCACATCCAGCGCCTGTCCCTCCTGGGGCTCCTTTGGAGCAGGTTGCTGCAGAAAACAAGGATAAAGTAAGAGCATAGACTCCTGTCCCGCCCTTCCCCTCTTTGAGTTCTCTCTGGGGGTGAGAGGCCCAGGGTCTCTCCTCTGCTGCCCCAGAAAGGTAGACCCCACATTGTGACCACTGAGAGGTGAGTGTGCAACCCTGCTGCCTTCCTGGAGGAGGCGGCACAGGTGCAGAATGTGGGGAGGGCTGAGGGTCATAGGAGTGTTGGGGGATGGATCTTGGCACCAGGATGGAACAAATGATGTTTGAGGCAATTTGGGCCACCAGGGCCAGGCACTTCCTGTGCTTCTGTCATTGCCAGAACAGGTTATCCGGGGGAACTTTTATTTTCTTAAAGATTCATTTATTTATTTGAGAGGCAGAGTTACAGACAGAGAGAGGGAGAGACAGAGAGACAGAGAGAGGTCTTCCATCTGCTGGTTTGTTCCCCAAATGGCCACAGTGGCTGGAGTTGGGCTGATCTGAAGTCAAGAGCCAGGAGGTTCTTCCAGGCCTCCCACACTCGTGCAGGGGCCCAAGCACTTGGGTCATCTTCTGCTGCTTTCCCAGGCTATTAGCAGAGAGCTGGATTGGAAGAGGAGCAGCCGGGACTGGAACTGGTGTGCCACTTTTGAAGGGCGGAGATTTAATCTACTATGCCACATAGCTGGCCTCTGGGGTGGGGAAAGTTGTGTGCCCACCAAAGCTTCAGGGCAGAAGGGCTTGAGGGCTGGTTCGGGAAGTGGCCCCCTGCACCTGGTGTGTGACAGTCTTGCTCTGGGCCCGCCCCCTCTGCAGCCCACAGGTCACCAGGGGAGTCCTTGCCACATCTCTCCACCACTACATGTACCTGCTGGGTGGCCCTTTGGGTGTGTGTGGGGCTGTGCAGGTGTGTGTCTCTGTGGGTGTGTGTGGGGTCTCAGTGTCTTGGGAAGGGCTGGTGTGTGACATGGCTAGAGTGTGTGCAAAGGTTTATGTGCACATCTGACTTAATGAACACAGCCTATAGCACCTGAGTATGTCCGGGGAGGAGAGAGGCAGAAGCAGGTGCAGGTATGTGTGAGACATAGTGGGTGCCTCTGTCCACAATCTGTGCACACAGGAGACTGCCCAGCCCCGAGCAGAGCTACCCTGAGAGGACCCCTTCCCTCCCCACAGCTCTCACACACACCTGTGTGGAGGTTCCGGGGCTTCCCTGAGTAGCAGGGGTGGGGGCAGGGCTGCCAGCTGTGGACAGGCTGGCCTGGGGACCCAGGATAGGGGGGCAGAGGCAGAGGAAGTCTGAGGTCCACGTTGCTTTTTAGAAATTGCCACTCACAGGATGTTTTAAATCATACAATCCAGGGGGTGTTGGGTGCATTCGCAGTGCTGTGCAGCTGTTGGTGCTGTTCCCTGGCAAGCATTCTAATGGCCCCCCACAAGAAAACCCTGTGCCCACTACAGCCAGGGCTGGGCCAGGCCAAAGCAAGGAGTCCCATACTCCTGTGGGTGGCAGGGACCCAAGAACTGGAGCCTTCTCAGAGGCGTAAGCTGGGGGCTGGCTCAGAAGCAGAGGTGAGACTTGATCCCAGGCACTCTGATACAAAAAGCAGGCATCTCAAGCAGCTATGTCACAGTGTCTGCTCCACATTTTGTATTCTCCATCAAGCCCGTCTGTAGCCTTGAGGGACAGGGAGGAGAGGAAGTCAGAGAGGAGAACAGGGCTCTGACTGGAGAAGGTGCCGGAGTTGGGGCAGACGTGGCTTCGTTGCTACTCAGGGAGGGAGACAAGAGAACGCTCAGCTGAGAGCCATGGCTTCTGTAGCAAGCAGGAGGTGGCAGATGAGAGGACTGGGAGAGGGGTTAAGGAGAGGGAGGCACACTCGGAGAACAGCACTGGTACATGACCAGGGATAGAGGGCCCGGACGGCACGACTCCACAGTGACACCCACCGGCGCATTGCCTTGTGAGAGACTCACCCAAGATAGATTCAGCAGCAGCTGAATGCTTATAGTGCATTACATCAGTGAAGACCACTGAGGCAGGCACTAGGATTCCATTTTCCAGGTGGGCAGTGAGAGAGAGAGAGAGAGAGAGAGAGAGATAAAAGAAGGAGGAGGAGGAGGAGAGGGGAAGAGAAGGGAGGGGAAGGGGGGAGGAGAGGGGAGGGGAGGGGAATGAGGGAGGAGAGGAGAGGAGAGGAGAGGAGACAGGAGGAGAGATCACTCCCATTCTCTGACTCACTCCCCAGATACCTGAGGGGCAGCCGTGAACGACACGTGGGTCTGACACGTGGGTGGCGGGAAACCAACAACGTGAGGCCTCCTGTGCTGCCTCCCAGAGTGCACGTTAGCGGGAAGCTGGATCAGCAGCAGGGCTGGGATTGAAACCCAGGTGCTGTGATCCAGGATGCTGGAGCATCTTCACAGCTGTGCCAAACGCCTGCCCCCTCAGGCAGGATCGGAGAACTACAGAGAGGACAGAGAAGTAAGGCGGGGTTGGGCTGCATGGGGCCAACCATTGTAATAACAGGAGACAATACCTCCAACATCAATGCTTACTATCAGCTTTTATTTATTGGATTCTTCCGACGTGTCAGAAGGCAAGATGCATCTACTAATGCCCTTTTGCAGGTAGACTAGCCGCGGCACGCACAGGTGAATCACCCCCTCCAGGAAGTCTTCCCAGGTTGGGCTCACAGGAGTCACCATGTTCCCATCCACAGGTTCCTCTCCCCCACCCTCTCTCCCAGCAGGTGCAGCCGCCATGCTGGGGCTGAACTACACTCCCGTGTCCGAGTTCATCCTCATCGGCTTCTCCACCTTCCCACAGCAGCTCCTGCCTGTCTTCTTCCTGCTCTTCCTGCTGATGTACCTGTTCACGCTGCTGGGGAACCTGCTCATCATGGCCACCATCTGGAGCGAGCGCAGCCTGCACACACCCATGTATCTCTTCCTGTGTGCTCTCTCCATCTCCGAGATCCTCTACACCTTGGCCATCATCCCGCGCATGCTGGCTGACCTGCTCTCCACCCACCACTCCATCGCCTTCCTGGCCTGTGCCTGCCAAATGTGCTTCTCCTTCACATTTGGCTTCACTCACTCCCTGCTGCTGACGGTCATGGGCTACGACCGCTATGTGGCCATCTGCCACCCCTTGCGCTACAACGTGCTCATGAGCCCCCGTGGCTGTGCCTGGCTGGTGGCCGGCTCCTGGGCGTGCGGCTCGGCGGTGGGGCTGGTGGTGACCACAGCTATTTTCAGGCTCTCCTTCTGCAGGTCCAACGAGATCCAGCACTTCTTGTGTCATGTGCCTCCACTGCTGAAGTTGGCCTGTGGAGACAACGTACCAGCTGCGGCCTTGGGCGTGGGCTTGGTGTGCATCACCGCCCTCCTGGGCTGCTTCCTCCTCATCCTCCTCTCTTATGCCTTCATCGTGGCCGCCATCTTGAAGATCCCATCAGCTGAGGGTCGGCACAAAGCCTTCTCCACCTGTGCCTCGCACCTGATTGTGGTCGTGGTGCACTATGGCTTTGCCTCGGTCATCTATCTCAAGCCCAAGGGTCCCCGCTTCCAGGAAGGTGACACCTTGATGGCTACCACCTACACGGTCCTCACACCCTTTCTCAGCCCCATCATCTTCAGCCTCAGGAACAAGGAGCTGAAGAATGCTATGAAGAAGACCTTCCTCCGGAGACTCCACTCCTCGAGCACCTGAGCGGCCAGTGTGGAAGCAGTGGGAGAAACTGGCGTGAGGGAGACCCTACCCTCATCTGCGCGGGCAGGTGCACAGCGAATGGTGAACCTGCTGAGGCTGGGGTAGACACGTGTGTATGTGACAGCACAGGTCACATGGTAGGTTCTCAATAAACGTTCAAAACTTTTCCACTTTCACCCTTTGATTGATGGGTCCCTACCTTAGATTAAGTGTTCACTGAGCTTTATTGACAAGTAATTCACACACTCTACAGCCTACCTATGAAAGCACACATTTCGATGGTTTTAGTACAATCAGGATTTTGTAACCATTGCCACAATCTGTTCCAGAGCACTTTATTTTTTATTTTTTAATAGAAAGCTTTTATTTAATAAATATAAATTGATACCTATAAATTTCTCCCCATACCCACCCTCCCACCCCCAAACTATCCCACCTCCTACTCCCTCTCCCATCTCATTCTTCATTAAGATTCATTTTTAATTATCTTTATATACAGAAAATCAACTGCATACTGAGTAAAGATTTCAACAGTTTGCACCCACACAGCCACACAAAGTATAAAGTACTGTTTGAAGACTAGTTGTACATTGATTCTCATAGTACATCACATTAAGGGCAGGGTCCTACATAGGCAGCAAGTGCACAGTGACTCCTGTTGTTGATTTACAATTGACACTCTGATTTATGATGTCAGTGATCACCCCAGGCTCTTGTCATGAGCTGCCAACGCTATGGAGGCCTCTTGAGTCCACAGACTCAGACATTACTTCCAGAGCACTTTCACAAGAAAGGCATCCCATGAGCAGTCATTTCCCATTTCTCCCTACCCCTTCCCCCAGCCCCTGTCAATCAAGTCACCTACTTCCTTTCTGCATAGACTCGCTTACCCTGGTCATTTCCTAGAAATGGTGTCGTCGTCCTTGCACCAAGCACATCATGTCTGAGGCTCTCACGCTGCAGCGTGAGCCGGACCTCACTCTGCTGATTTGCTAAACAATCTTCCATCGTGCAGTTGCACTGCCTTTCACCGATCCATTAATCATTGTTACCTGTTTCAGTGTTCCTAAATTTTGCACAATGCTGCTATGAATGCACCTAGACAAGTTGTTGGAATAAATGTGCTATTTCTCTTGGAAATGTACCTAGGAGTGCAATTGCTGGATCAAGTGGTATCCTGTGTTTAACATTTTAGGAACTGCCTGACAGTTTCTCTATGTGTCTGCATCACTTGTGCATGGCCACCAGCCATGGGATAGGGCTCCAAGCTGCCCACATCCTTGCCAACACTTGTTATTATCTGTCTGCTGGATAATATCTCATTGCAGCTTTAACTTGCATTTCCCTAATGAGTAATGACATTGAGCAGCCTATCTTGTGCTTGTTGGCCATTTGTATATCTTCTTGCTGATATATTTATAGAGATACTTTATGCAAGTCTAAATGAGTAGGTTGTCTTTTGGTTTTACTTTAGTGTTTATTTCATGAGAGAGAGAGAGATGATAGACAGGTAGCTAGATAGATCTTCCATCTGCTGGTTCACTTCTCCAAATAGCCACAAGAGCCAGTTCCAGGCCAGGGCCAGGTCAAAGGCAGGAGCCAGGAATTAAATCCTGAACTCCCATAGGAGCGGCAGGAGCCCAAGGACTTGAGCCATCGCTGCTGCCTTCCAGAGTGCCTGTCAGCAGGGAGCTGGATTGGAATTGGAGTAGCCAGGACTCTAATTGCAATCTAATATGAGATGTGGGCTTTGCAAGCAGAGGCTTAACCTGCAGTGCCATACGCTGGTTCTGAGGAAAGTTTATTCTAAAGATGTTTTCCTGTCCAAAAAGCAGGTGGCCAGGGAAATGAGGTCAAAGTTCATGTGCCCTGTAAAGTCTCAGGGGTCTATGTGGGCTGGGCTAGTGTGCCAGGGAGTGATTTATTTGAAAGTCAGAGTTACAGAGACAGAGGGAGGTCTTCCCTCCGATGGCTCACTCCCCAATTGGCTGCAATGGCCAGAGTTGCACTGTTCCGAAGCCAGGAGCCAGGAGCTTCTTCTGGGTCTCCCACACGGGTGCAGGGGCCCAAGGACTTGGGCCATCTTTTACTGCTTTCCCAGGCCACAGCAGGGAGCTGGATGGGAAGTGGAGCGGCTGGGTCTAGAACTGGCGCCCATATGGAGTGCCGGCTCTGCAGGCGGTGACTTTTACCCAATACACCACAGCGCCGGCCCCAAGTGGCAACATATTTTCAAGCAAGGCATGGCTTGTGATGATATTCATTTTTGGGGACAACATGTATGCAGACATCTGAAAATTTTAAGCACCAATGCAACTGAATTTGTGATTCTCTTTTCTCTTGAGAGAGTGAGAGCGAGAGCGAGAGAGAGCGAGAGAGAGAGAGAGAGAGGGAATATGAATCTCCTATCTGCTGGTTCACTCCACAAATGACTCTAACAGCCTAACAGCCAGGGCTGAGCTGAAGCCAGGGTCCAAGAACTCCGTGCAGGTGTCCCACATCAGTGAGTCATCACCTGCTGCCTCCCAGGTGGATTAGCAGATAGCTACGTTGACACAGAGCAGCTAGACTTGACTCAGTACTCTGATGTGGGATGCAGGAGTCCCAAGCAGCAGCTTAACCCAGTGTGCCCGATGCCAACCCTTATGAGTTCTACAACACTTGCCCAAGTGAGGTCTTTACACAACCCTGTAGGGCAGGAGGATGTGCAGGGGCTGATCCCAAAGCTCCCACCTCTGGAAGGAGCTACTCCACCAGGAAGCCTGCAGCCCAGTGCTTCTCCATCTGCTGAGGGTGACCAGGGCCTTCACTGCCCCCTGACAGCTCTATTGCCCACAGCTCATAGTGCCCAAGCCACACACCCTCCACCCCCAGCACGAGACCAGAAAGACGCAGGGATCCAGTGGGGGCCACTGTGTGTGCCATTGTCCCTCAGGCATTTTGGGCAGGTGCCATTCCCAGCATGGGTCCTGGGGGTGGCCAGTGCTTGCCCAGAAGCCTTGACGTCCCCTCTGCACACTCTACGACCCGCACCCACCTGTGCTCCAAGTTCCAAAGTCCATCCCAGCCCTGTTTGTTGCCTTAGCCTTCGGCGGTGCGGGGAGCCAGAGGTGAGGGTTGCGGTCCCAGCTATCTTGAGGAGGCTCCAATTTGACCTCATTATCCTGATGGGCACTTCCTGGGGGAAAAATTTGCCCTCACTGTGGCCCCCAGACCTGGCTGGAAGGACTCAGCAGCCTGGACTCTGACCCCAGAGTGTTTTTTGGCAAGTGAGAGCCATGCACCTGCCCAGGCCCAGGGACCATGTGTAGGCCAATGTGATTGCACCCCGGCCTTGATGTAGACCAGCTGCTGTCTCTTGTCCTCAGGCAGGCGGAAACAGTCCCACCCTGCAGACGCTGGCCCCAGTCCTGGCAGTCCTCACATCCCTGTGTGGGCCCCAACAATTGAGCAAACATATGGATACATCCTGCAGTGAGCACCTACCCACAGTAGCCACCACGGAAGACCAGGACTGGGTCATGGAGACAGGGCTCCAGGGCGTGGAAGGCACAGTGGGGCCTGAGGCAGAGGCACCCAGGACCACAGCAGCACACGGCCCTCTGCAGTGACGGCCTGAGGGTCAGCTGTGGCCTGGGGGTCAGCTGTCCTCCGTGCCCAGCAACAGAGTGAGGTGGGGAGGGCGGGCAGGAGAATGAAGCATCAGAGGATGAACCACAGCTGCAGCTAGCAAACAACACCAGGGCAGCCTCCCCTCCTGAGGCTTTGTCCCCGTGCCAGCCTCACCTCGGACTTCCCGCTGGCTGCAGGGGGAGCCGTGTGCCTGCACCTCCAGACCCGATTCCCCAGTCCCCATGGCTGTAGACCCCGCCTTCCACCTTCTCTTACTTCAGCCTGAGCCCATGGCCCACGTCTCTCCCTGGCCAGCCCCTCCCCACTCCTGGCCTCCTGCTGGCTCTGTTCCACAGCACACGGCAGTTTTCTCAAGCAAACCCTCTGGGCTCCGGTTGTCCTTGTGTGTGTGTGTGTGTCTGTGTGCATCTTTGTGTCCGTGCATGTGTGTCTCTGTGTCTGTGTGTCTGCATGTATGTGTCTCTGTGTACATTATGTATGTGTGTCTGCATGTGCTTGTTTGTATGTATGAATGTGTCTGTGTGTGTCTCTACGTGTGCATGTTTGTGTCTGCACATGTGTCTTTACTGGTGTATCTCTGTACCTGTGTGTGTACATGTGTCTGCACATGTGTGTATATCTCTGTGTGTACATGTGTGTGAGCACGTGTGTCTCTGTGTGCATTTCAGTGTGCTTGTGTGTACATGTGAGCACGTGTGTGCACGTGTTTGTGCCTGTTTGTGTCTGTGTGTGTGCATGCATGTGTGTATATGTGTCTGTGTGTGTCTGTGTGCATGTTTGTGTCTGCACACGTGTGTCTATATCTGTGTGAATCTCTGTGTCTGCGGGTGTTTCTGTGCATGTGTGTCTGCACAGTGTGTATCTGTATCTGTGTGTACGTGCGTGTGTGCACTTCAGTGTGCATGTGTCTGTGCGTGTCTGCTCGTGCATGCATGTCTCTGTGTGTGCAAGTGTCTGTGCATGTCTGTGTGTGTGTGTTTGTGTCGGGGTGTGCCTTGTAGATCCAGCGTGAGGAATCACTGGCCTCTGTCACTGTCGACAGTGGGGGGCAGACCCCTGTGGACAAGTCTACTGAGGTGCAGAGCGTAGGCATCTCCATGCTGTAACCACCAACAGCTGAGCAGGACCTGTGCTTTGCACTGAGGGGAATGGAGGTCCAAGGCCCAGTGAGCCCAGGGCAGGACTGGACAGGAAGAGTCATCCTTGCTGCTGGGGCCGCCGCTTCCTCCCTCCTCCCTGACGTGGAGCTGGTGGATCGTCCCCTGTGAGCTCCAGGCATCTGCATGCCATACGTTCAGACTGTCTACCTTAGGCACATCCCCTGTGTACCCATCTCTGTCAGATACGACGGCCTGGCCTCAGAGCTCTCAGGCCAGCAAGAACAGGGAAGGGGGAAAACTCACTGCTGGTCTGTGACCAAGGACAGCGGCCATTCTAGGGTGTGGCTGATCCTGGGGGACTCGTGGCTTCAGCTTTTCCAAAGCTGCAGGTCTTGCTGACCCATCTCTTCCATCTTTTCAAGAAAACAGATGGCAAGGGGGGATGCAGGGGATACAAACAAGATAGATGTTCATGGTTTAAAAAAAAAGGAAAATTATGGATGTCCAGTTTGAGGGCCAATTTGGAAGGAATGTAGTGTTTATCTCTTCCTGGCTCTAAATAAAAAAAAAAAGCTGAAGAAACGGTATCAACAACTCTTCTCGGGTCCATCAGACAAATGAAGTCTTGGAGAAAGCTCTGCTCCTACAATTGGCATGATGGGGGGGAACCACAGTTTAGCTGAGCAAACCAAGCTCTGACCTCCCACCCTTTCCGTATTCTCCTGCTCCAAGGTGACTGCAGGGGACAGGTGATGGCCAAGCAGAGTACCTGGTCCCAAGTCCTGACTCAGCTCTCTGCTCTACATCTTATCCCGGATGCAGACGCAATGTCCTCTCCCCACCCTCAGGAAGCCCCACTGGAGGAGGGTGGGGCCCAGGTCAGTGTCCACTCAGCCACTGCCCTGCAGTGAAGCTTCCCTATGGTCAGGGGACCTGCTGCACGCCCAGTGCACTGCTCTTCCCCCAGCACTCACAACCCAGGACGTCCCAGACCAACTGCCCTGTGACAGTTGCACAGAGAGTCAGCATCACCCCCACCTCCCCAGAGCTGGGTGGTGAGCATTCAGGAGTTTTCTCCCAGGACAGTGGCTTGTGGGGCAGGGCTTAGGTTGCTCACTGGAACACACAAGCCCCCAGTGTCTCACTGTGGAAAGTAAGCCCACCTGGGACCTCCAGCCCCAAAGGACGAATTCAGACACATGAAGGAAGCAAGAAAGTGAGGCGTTTATTGCTTCCTGGTCTTGAGAGCAGTGGCCAGCAAGTGGAAGCTGGCCCCACCCTCGGAGATCAGCTCTCAACACAGAGCCTACGGAATAGGGTAACAGAGATGAGTTCTGGGCAGATTTAGGATGGGGGAGGGGAGAGTTACATTTTGGTATCATCAAGACTTCCAGGACCTTAGAAAGGAGAGCCTCTGGTGGCTACAGGTGACAGAGTGTGAAGGCTACAAAGATAACAAGTTCATGGTCTGCAAAGCAGGCTCAGCAGTTGGACTTACTTTGGGGTTTTGCAACCTTCTGTCCTACGTGCTACTGAGACCTGGTATCGTGACTGGACTAAGGTTAAGCTAAGCCTTTTATGAAAGTACACCAGTGTCATTTCTCACAAGTCCCTCCTCTTCATACTGCTTGGTGGTGTTTTTATTTTATATTCTGGCATTAAACTGGCCTAAGAGTTTTTGGCTTTCTCCCTCCTAATTTACATCTGTTTGTAACCGCGTTACACTGTTCTCTGTTGAAATGTGAGTGGCATTGTTTATCAATTGCCGTGTCTGTCAGTCTTTGGGCAAGTCCTCTGACACCAGGATAATACAGCATCCCACGGTGGGTAGGACCCCTGCCACAGCAGTAGAACTGAGGCTGCCGTTCCCTTCCATTTTTTCCAATGAAGTCCTCCTCTTACCATCCTGTAAAAATAATTAATTCCCGAATTTTGAGCTAATTCATTAGCTTTAAGCTAATGTATGACTTTAAGCCGTGTAAGACTCTAGTAATGGATCTGTTGTGGGCTGGGTTGGACCTAAATTCTTATTCCGGGCTCTTGCTTCTTACTCAGAGAAGCATTCTAAGGACAGGCACAAGCACAACGAGAAAAGTGATGAAGTCCACTTGCCAAGTGAGGACACACACACACGCACACACACGCGCGCGCACACACACGCAGACACTGTTCAGGGAGATTGGCCAGGGAAGGAACACAGAGAACTCCCCAAACCCTGCTCACTCTGGATCCCCGTGGAGAGAGGGCAGTGGAACGTGGTCCCTTTACCAGGCTTCTTATGAGCTTAGAAAGGGAAGTGGCCACGTGATACCACCCCCACATCCTGGGTAAGGGGAGGTACATCCTGAGGAAGGGGTCATTTGATTGGCAGGTGTGTGGATAAGATTACAGGAGGGGGAGGTGTGGCTTCCAGCTTGTTACTCTGACCCACCCACCTGCCTGACCCCCCTATCAGATTGTAGTGTTATTAGGAATAAAAGTACAACATAGTCCTCTCAGCGTCACACACACGTTTCCCAAGTCATCCTGCTGGGGGCGCTAAGTATGGCTACTCCCTCCAGGGCATCAAAGGTATAACACGGTTTATTCTAGTAAATATAATTAATCCAGTCAACATTTTTATTAATGGTTGTCCATCAGCAGTGAGAAGATTCAAATTCCACTGCCATTTGGTGTTGAGCCCAATAGGGACCCCTCTGGGGACTCCTATTGAGTCTAGATATACATGTGATCAAGCACCAGTGTGGGATAGGTTGTTTTATAGATTGATTTATTTGAAAGTCAGAGTTACACAGACAGAATGAGAGCAAGAGCGAGAGAGAGATTTTCCATCTGTGGGTTCACTCCCCAAATGGCTGCAATGGCCAGGTCTGGGCCAGACTGAAGCCAGGAGCCAGGAATTTCTTCAAATCTCCCATGTGGGTGCTGGGCTCCAAGCACTTGGGCAATCTTCCACTGCTTCCCCAGGAACATTAGCAGGGAGCTGGGTTGGAAGTAGAGCAGTCGGGTCTTGAACCAGCGCCCATACGGGATGCTGGCATTGCAGGCAGCGGCTTTACCCAATATACCTGATGGAAATGCCAGGAGGAAAGGGATTGCTAATTGCACTGGGCACAAGCGCCTGTACAACCTGATGGCAACCCATCACGAAGCGTTCTTCCTCCACACAACCACCAGCTGCCGGCCTGTGGGATGCCGAAGGCTGAATGTTTGTTGCTATTAGACTCACCAGAGACATTTCAGATCTGGGTGCAGGCTGAGAATTCTCCTTCAGGTTGATTGGTTCTGGCCCCTTCCTGGAGAGGCACAAAGAGTAATTCATCTAGCCTATGGGGAGGGAAAGAGCAAATGACAACGCTCTCACAGGTCTCACTTCCCCAAGCATCCTTGTCTTTGTACAGAGCCAGCATACACCCGGTTCCAGCTGGATCAGGCTGGCTGCATGAGCACAACACCTGCTTTTGTTAGCAGCCTGTACTGATTACTGACAGTTTGCTTGACAGCTCTTAAGTCCTGCACTGGTCTATAAGACCCAAAGGATCTCTTTACTGGAAGAACGGGAGTGTTCCCAGGGACACATAGGGTTCTAGCAGTCCATACTTAATAAGGCTCTATTATAGGCTGTAGTCCCTTTCTTCCTATGTTGGAAATAGGATATTGCCTGTTATGAACTACTTCCCCAGGCTGCTTAGGTTTCACTTTCAGAGGATTAATTTTTAGCCCTCTTATATTTTCCTCTTTTTCTCCTACTGACAGGTCAATATGTTTTTCTTCTTTTTCTCTAAGGAAACTCATTGGGACTCTTAGCTGTCTATCATCCACTAGGAGGTCCAGTGCTAATTTGATAACCTAGGAGGTTAGTTCTTATTTCAGGAACATTTCAGAAGGATCCCTCTGTTTGTCCAACCCTAACTTAACTTCCATTTTCCCCCCCAAACATTGGGACCTGAAATCCTTCCCCCTCTACTCTAATCAGTGTTAGTTTTTCTTTGGATAAATTTGTGCCCTTTGGCTGGCAAAGTGAGCAACAGGCTGCCTTGGAACCCATGAGGAATATTGAACCCTCCGCTTCAGGTTCCACTTCCGGATTTATCAAGGGTTCCTGATGAACTGGCAAAGAGGAACTCTTTTTTTTTTTTTTAAGATTTATTTATTCACTTGAAAGTCAGAGTTACACACAGACAGAGAGGAGAGGCAGAGATAAAGGAACCCAATGGTTCACTCCCCAACTAGCCACAATGGCCGGAGCTGTGCCGATGCAAAGCCAGGAGCTTCTTCCAGGTCTCCCACATGGGTGAAGGGGCCCAAGGACTTAGACCATCTTCTACTGCTCTCCCAGGCCATAGCAGAGAGCTGGATCAGAAGTGGAGCAGCCGGGTCTCGAACTGGCACCCATATGGGATGCTGGTGCTTCAGGCCAGGGTGTTAACATGCTGCACCACATCACGGGCCCCCGAATTTTTTTTTATATTAAGCTTTTATTTAAAGAATATAAATTTCCAAAGTACAGCTTATGGATTACAATGGCTCCCCCCCACAACTTCCCTCCCACCCGCTACCCTCCCCTTTCCCGCTCCCTCTCCCCTTTCCCGCTCCCTCTCCCCTTGCATTCACATTAAGATTCATTTTCATTTCAAAGAGGAACTCTTGACATGCCCAGGCCTCATCAAAGGTTAGAGGAGAATTATCTTTCTTTTTCTAACTCCACATCGTTTTTTTGAAATGTCCTGGCTTTCCACAATGGTACCATCTGGCAGCTCTAGGAGTACGCCCACGAGTTCTAGGAGCTACTTCTTCCCTCTCTGTGGTTTGCTGGCCCTGGTGGCCTCTCATTTCCCAGAAGGGGGCCTTTATATTTAACCTCTCGTCCACTGCCTGTTTCACTCTGGGTATCATAATTTTTTGCCTTTTGCTTTCCTTTCTCCGCCCTTCTCACAAAGACCTTTGAGCTTCTCTTAATATCCTAATATGGCCAGCTTTTAGTTACAAACTTGCCTTTAACAACCCTTGTCCCAGCTGACTCGCAGAGTATTTTCTCATTTTATCTTTTTTTTTTAAGATTTATTTTTTATTTGAGAGGTAGAGTTACAGACAGAGAGAGGGGGAGAGAGAGGGAGAAAGAGAGAGAGAGAGAGAGAGAGAGAGAGAGAGAGAGAGAGAGAGAGAGAGAGAATCTTCCATCTGCTGGTTTACTTCCTAAATGGCTGCAATGGCGGAAGCTGGGCTGATCTGAAGCCAGGAGTCAGGAGCTTCTTCTGGGTCTCCCACACGGGTGCAGGGGCCCCAGGACTTGGGCCATCTTCCACTGCTTTCCCAGATCATCAGCAGGGAGCTGGATCAGAAGAGAGGCAGCCAGGAAACAAACTGGTACCCATATGGCATGCTGGCACACTAGGTGGAGGCTTAGCTCACTATGAAACAATGACAGCATCACATTTTATTATTTTTTTTAAATTTCTTGGTTATTTGAAAGTCAGAGTTACACACACACACACACACACACACACACACACACACACACGGGGAGGGGAGAGGTCTTCCCTCCAATTAGGGAGGTTCCCTAATTGGCTGCAATGGCCGAAGCTGAGCCGAACCAAAGCCAAGAGCCAGGAGCTTCTTCCGGGTCTCCCACGCAGGTGCAGGGGCCCAAGGACCTGGGCCATCTTCCACTGCTTTCCCAGGCCATAGAATAAAGCTGGATCTGAAGTGGAGTAGCCAGGCCTCATACTGGCGCCCATATGGGATGCCGGTGCTTCAGGCCAGGGCGTTAACCTGCTGTGCCACAGCATCAGCCCCCTCATTTTATCTTTAAATCTCTAAGAAAGTAGAGGAGATTTTCTCTTTCTCTGTTGAACTTCAAATGCCTTTGAGACATTTTGTGACCCCGGTGTTGATTTTCTAATTCCCTTGATCACTATTTCCCTTAGACAATGCTCTGTCATGTGGGGAGTTATTACCCCATTGGGGATCCACTTGGGAGCTTGTCCTCAGCTGAAGAGACTCCTCGTCCAGGGAGGTGTTCTCTTTCCCAAGTGGCCACAGTGTCCTTCTGGTCATTCCCCTTCCTCTCCTGTGAAGAACATGTTCATTATGGACACCCCTTTAACCCAGGTACGCTGACATGATTCCAAGATTGGCCAGACCAAGGGGGTCTTCCAGAAGTGGCCTCGTTTCTTTCTGGAAGTTTTTGACTTCAGTACTTGTAAGAGCAGCATTGACAAAGCCAGTTTATTCCTGAGGTGAATACACATTAGATGCCATCTGTTTAGGTGGAGTGGGGAAGCTTCACATTGTGGTAATTCTTTTTGCAATTTCGGATATGACTCTGGAGGTGCTGTGGGCTCAGCCTCTCCACATTCTCTAGGCTCCTCTTCCCGTATCTGTTGTTCATCTCAGGCTCTGTAGGAGCCATAGAAGGAGGAGGCACACATGATAAGGGACCCCAGGACTTAATCTTGGAGTTTTCTTTCTCCTCTTTTAGAGAAAAAGTTGGAGTAGGACCCAACAGAATGGGACTTCGGCTTTTCATCCAGCAAAGAGAATTCTCTCTCTCCTCCCGGGCAGATGAGGCTCTACCATGTACAGCTAAAACCACAGCCTGCCATAGCCAGTCCTCATCTGAGCCAAATTTAGGCCAGAACACCTAAGGCCACATGGAACACACGCTTCACACAGAAGCACACAAGCATGCATGTAACCAGGACACAGGCACAAAAGCACAACTCCTAGACACATACAGACAGGATGCATAGGCCAAGGCATAGTCCATGGGTATCTTCCTGGGACCCCAACTTTGGCCAAAAGAAACTGCGGGATTTCTTTGTCTCTGGACTCCCCAAGAACTTTCCAGGGTAGCGTTGCAGAGAGCCCCCTAATTGCTCTTCCCTAGGCCTGGAATTTGTGTTTCCCATTTTCAGGTAGGCACACTCAGACCGCCCTAATGTGGGTGTCTCGCACACTCCCTCGTGTGCAGGTGCCTGTGACCGACGTTCCCCGATGCACTCACCCTCCTCTTTGGAGGTCCCTCTCACAGCCCGAGATTTGCACTTTGCTCCTGGCCATGTCCCAGCCACACACATTCGACCCATCAAAATGCCCCACCACCAAGGCAGAGCTTAATAAGCCCTGAATTTTCCTACCTTGGTCCGTATATGGAGTTCTTTGGTGGATGGGAGTGCCTGCTTTTGTTTTTCCTGGTGTCACTCTGCTCTGTCTTCAGTCAATCTTGGGCTAGGTTATGGCTTCCCCGTGGGGACAGAGCACCCCAGGAAGAGCAGGCTGCCTGTAATAGGGTGGGACAATCTTCCCCTCTCCCAGAGCTCCCACTCCACGTGTACACAGAGACCCCAGATGAGCCCCCCAGGCCACTGGAGATTAAACCCACCTGAGAACACCTATCCAGCAAAGGATAGACTCAGAAGCGTGAACGTGATGTGTTTATTGATAATCCGGTTGCAAGAGCAGTGACCAGCAGGTGGAAGCAGGCACCCCCCTCAGAAGCTCAGATCCTTTTACCAAACCCCGCCTCTTACTCTGCTGAAGTCCCTTCCCCCAGTTTCTCATTGGAAGGTGGAACTTAAATCCTACCTGCTTTCAAGGCAGGGTGAGGAAAAAGTAATGGGGGTGAGTGTTGCTGGGCACTCGCAGCACAGGGCAGCATCAAGGCTCCAGGAACTGAGATGTCAGGGCACCATGTAACTGGCACCCGGTGGTTACAGGTTACAGAACTGCCGAAGGTGACACAGATAACAAGTGGCGCACAGTTTGCAAAGCAAGCTTAGCAGGTGACTGACTTTGGGACTTTTCCAATGCTTTATCCTGTATTCTGCTGACGCATAGTATCATGGCTGCACTAAGGCTAAGCTAAGTTGGTTATGAAAATACACCAGGGTCATTTCTCACAGGATGGCGACTGTTATGCTGGTCTCCAGAGAAGAGAATATGGCAGCTGAGGAAGGCGCAGGGCTTGGTAATCCACAGACCATGGGGATGAGGTCAAGATTCCCGCTGGCCACAAGGCCTCTGTTAGCCCAGCAGTAGGGGGCCAGGAGAAACACAGCTTCCTGCCCATTAGTGGACAATCTAGTGGCCCCAGTTGGGGTACACGGTGGATACAGGGCAGGGGCGGGGCCATTGAGAAAGGGATATGTCTGGGGCTTGTGCAAGCTGATGCTGGGAGCTGGGAATCCAATCCAGATCTCTCATATGGTTGGTAAGAACTCGCCAACGTGCTGCCACCTGCTACCTCACGGCTCTGCATTAGAAGGTGGAATAGAGTGGAGCAGACACAAACAGGCACATGGTAGCAATGTGGGTGGTGTTTTGATTGGGATTGCATTGAATCTATTAATTGCTTTGGGTAGTATGGACATTTTGATAATATTAATTCTGCCGATCCACAAACATGGAAGATTTTTTCCATTTTTTTTTTTTTTGGTGTCTTCTCTTTCTTTCCTTAATGTTTTGTACTTTTCCTTGTAGAGATCTTCCACTTCCTTGGATAAGTATATTGCTTTCTGTGTGTTGGTTTTACATCCTGCAATTTTACCTTCTCTCATGAGCTCTGATAGTCTCTTAGTGCAGCCTTTTGGTTCCCCTATGCATAAAGTCATGTCAATCTGCAAACGGGTAATTTTGACTTCCTCCCTTTCAATTTATTATTTCTTTGATTTCTTTTTCTTACCTAATGGCTCTGGCTAAATTTCCAGAACTATATTGAATAGCAGTGCTAGGAGTGGGCATCCTTGTCTGGTTCAAGATCTTAGTAGAAAAGCTTCCAACTTTTCCCTATTCTATATGATGCTGGATATAGGTTGTTATACATTGCCTTGATTGTGTTGAGTAATGTTCCTTCTATATATACCCAATTTGCTTAAGGTTGAAAGGGTGTTGTATTTTATCAAATGCTTTCTCTGCATCTATTGAGATAGTCATAAGATTCTTTTTTAAAAAATGTATTTATTTTACAGATAGAGTTAGACAGTGAGATAGAGACAGAAAGGTCTTCCTTCTATTGGTTCACCCCCCAAATGGCCACTACGGCCGGAGCTTTGTCGATCCGAAGCCAGGAGCCAGGTACTTCTTCCTGGTCTCTCACGCGGGTGCAGGGGCCCAAGCATCTGGGCCATCCTCCACTGCCTTCCCAGGCCATAGCAGAGAGCTGGACTGGAAAAGGAGCCATCAGGACTAGAACTCGGTGACCATATGGAATGCCGGTGCCACAGGTGGAAGACTAACTAAGTGAGCCATGGCACCGGCCCCTAGTCATATGATTCTTATTCTTCAATTTGTTTATGTGATGTATCACATTGATTGATTTGCATATGTTGAGCCATCCTTGCGTACCAGGGATAATTCCTTTTTCTGGGTGAATGATCTTTCTGATGTGTTATTAGATTCAATTAGCTAGTATTTTGCTTCGGAATTTTGCATCTATGTTCATCAGTGATATTGGTCTATAGTTCTCTTTCTTTTCTATGTATAATTTTATTTTCCCATGATCATAACATTAAATTTTCTTGTTTCTTGTTTTTCTTTTTTATTTGTTATATACGTTTCATAAATTTCATACTTCATATTCATATATTTTGTATATTTAGGAACAAAGTGGGGCTTCCTCTCCCTCCTGCCCACATTCCAACTCTTCTCCACTTCTCAGATTCACATTCTTAATTTTGGTTTTGAAATTACGATGATGCTGGCCTCATAGAGGTAGTTTGGGAGAATTCCTACCCTTTCAGTTATTTTGAATAGTTTGAGAGGCATTGCAATCAGTACTTTTTTAAAGATTTATTTATTTAATTTAAAGGCAGATTTACAGAAAGGCAGAGAGAGAGGGAGAGAGGTCTTTCACCCACTGGTTCATTCCCCAAATGGCTGCAACAGCTGCGACAGTGCCAATCTGAAGGCAGGAACTGGAGCTTCTTCCAGGTCTCCCATGAGATGCAGGGGCCTGAGGACTTGGGCCATCTTCCACTGCCTTCTCAGGCCATAGAAGAGGGCTGGATTGGAAGTGGAGCAGCCGGGACTTGAACCGGTGCGCATAGGGGATGCTGGCACTGCAGGTGGCAACTTTATGTTACACCACCGCGCTGGCCCCTGGAATCTGCTCTTTAAAAGTTTGGTAGAATTCAGCAGTGAAGCCATCTGGTCCTGGGCTTTCCTTTGTTGGCAGGGTCTTTCTTATTTATTGGACCACATTGTCTTTTTTTAAAATTTATTTTATTTGACAGGCAGAGTTAGACAGTGAGAGAGAGAGACAGAAAGGTCTTCCTTCTGTCGGTTCACCCCTCAAATAGCCACTATGGCCAGTACTGTGCCGATCCGAAGCCAGGAGCCAGGTACTTCCTCCTGGTCTCCTGTGTGGGTGCAGGGGCCCAAGTACTTGGGCCATCCTCCACTGCCCTCCCGGGCCACAGCAGAGAGCTGGACTGGAAGAGGAGCAACCGGGACTAGAACCTTGTGCCCATATAGGATGCCAGCACTTCAGACGGAGGATTAACCAAGTGAGCCACGGCGCCGGCCCCCACACTGCCTTTAAATCTTATTTATTGGATTCAATCTCTGTCTTATTTATTGGACCACACTGACTGTAAGTCTAGACTGTGGCACTAGAAGGGGCCAGGGCCCACCTAACCCGGTGAAGGGAGAGCACACTGTGCAGGGAGTGGTGTTTGCAAGGTGGAGAAGTGGCAGTGGGAGCGAGAAGTTCAGGTGCGCGGGGTGGCATCGGTGTGTGTGTGTGCGTGTGTGTGTGTGTCCCTCTCTCGCTGTAACTCTTGTCTTACAATAAAAATGGATCTTTTCATATCAGACCATGATTCTGAATCCTCTTTTAAACGTTGGTTTCAGCTGATTCTAACAGCAAAGCGAAGGAAAGTGGGTGGGAGTGGCACACACGTTCTTCCTGCCAAGGAGATGCAAAACCCGAGACCCTCGCTCAGTTCCCAGTGGGACTTGAGGTCCTCAGGATGGCTGTGTTTGTGGGAGCTCTGGCTCCCCACGGGATCCTCAGTGTCACTGCTGTGTCGCGCATCAGAACTGACTAAGGTGACACAATCCACAGCTCCCTACCTGGAATTTTCTGGTGCACCTGGAATGAGCATTGTGGAGCACACAAATGGGGAAGTCTAAGTCTTTTCTGGCCTCTGGTGCATTTCTTCTTCTGGAGAAAAGCAACTGGGCTTAAAGGTTAGTGTCTCACTGGGCTGTTGTGTCCCCAGTGTGTTGCCCCAAGAGAGATCCCATTAGGACTTTTCCATGTCTCTTGGCCCTGGAGGGCAGCTGGCTCTTCAGCTCCGAGTCTGGGATTATGATGCATAAAGCAACCCCAAGGAGCACACTACCACACCACCCCTCAACTCCAGAGGTCCCTGCCTGGCCTGCTTCCGCTCTCCTGTGCTCTGATCGGCCTGCCTTTTAAATGCAATGGTCAGGGCTTCTCTTGCACTTGGCAAGAGTAGAGGACAGTGTGTCCACCGCATCTTCCTGTGTGAGAAGCCTCTTCTCATGGGAGCCTACTGCGTTTTCTACTTTTGCAAGTCCAACACCAAGTTGCCAGCTGATTTGGTCCCTGGTGAGGATCTGTCCCCTCATTCACAGGTGGTACTTTCTGGCTCTCTCCTCACCTCTCTCTCTTCCCCACCCCCCTGTAACTCTTTCAAATAAATTAATAATTTTTTTAAAAAAAGAATGGAATAGGGGCCAGAGCTGTGGCATAGTGGGTAAAGCCACCACCTGCAGTGCCAGCATCCCATATGGGTGCTGGTTCAAGTCCTGGCTGCTCCACTTCCAATCCAGCTCTCTGCTATGGCCTGGGAAAGCAGTGGAGGGTGGCCCAAGTTCTTGGGCCCCTGCACCCACATGGGAGACTAGAAGAAGCTCCTGGCTCCTGGCTTCAGATCAGCACAGCTCCGACTGTGCCACCTGGGGAGTGAACCAGCGGATGGAAGACCTCTCTCACTCTCTCTGCCCGTAAATCTGACTTTCAAGTAAATAAATAAATAAATATTTTTAAAAAGAAAGTACAAAAATAATGAAATTTGGTATTAGAAAACCAAGTTGATGGTACCGCAGTTGCCAATGCTGATGAGTTCAACACAGGGAAAGTTGAGACACTGAGAACTAGCAATTTTCTATTAGGGAGAATGAAGAATAGGATGTGTAATCTTATAGCAATATTTAAGTGTGGATGATTGCTAAAATTAATTCTAATTTGGACTATTATTCATGATTAACCACATGTAATACTTTTGCTAGGGAATTTAAGTCTTGCCCAGAAATCAGAAAAATACAAATGAACAAATAATGAAATGTATTATTATATTAGCAAAGATACGGATCAGAAGGGGAGCTCTTGGGACTCGACTGGGCACTCCGACACGGGATGCCAACAACACAAGCAGTGGTATGGAGGGATTCATGTACACAGATAAGACACGAGACCTTTGAACAGGAAGTATTTTTTATTATTATTTATGTTGGCATAAGGCCCAGGTAGAATTTTTTTATCCAAGGGCCTGAATCCCAAACAGAGAGGGGTATTTCCTTATGTATGGTTTTAGCTGCTTTGGTCTCCCTTATCCATTTGATTGAATATTCTAATGTTACATGGCGGCCACAGGATTGATAACAATACTGTGCATGGCATGGGTACATAGTTATTGATGCTGTTTCTTCCACACACATAATGAGCTGTACTCTGTCTAGCAAGGGTTAACATCGTTGCTTGGTGCTAACAAAGAAGCCAAGCAGATAATAATTTCACAGGCAAGCAGATAATAACCACATTCTATCCCCAGGTCAAGTTCCCCCCTGTTTCTTCCTCTGACCTTGGGAAGGCCTCTACCACACAATCCTGTCAGTTAGAAACAAGTTCAATTAGAAGCCAGAGGCCGCACCCCAGTGGCTTAGCCCCTGTGCCACAACGCTGTCCCCCCTCACCCATGTTAAAGATACTATATTTAGGCATGTATCTCATCACGCTTTTTTATATAAAAAAGATTTATTTATTTGAAAGACAGAGTTACAGAGAGAGGTAGAGACAGAGAGAGAGAGGTCTTCCATCCACTGGTTCACTCTCCAGATGGCTGCAAGGGCCAGAGCTGCGCAGATCCGAAGCCAGGAGCCCGGAACTTCTTCCAGGTGTCCCACGTGGGTGCAGGGGTCCAAGCACTTGGGCCATCCTCCACTGCTTTCCCAGGCCATAGCAGAGAGCTGGATTGGAAGAGGAGCAGGTGGGACTAGAACTGGTGCCCATATGAGTTGCCGACGCTTCAGACCAGGGCTTTAACCCACTGCACCACAGGGCCAGCCCCTTATCGTGCTTTTCAAGAATGAACTCACTACACAGGCTCTGAATCTGTGCTAGTCCCCAGGCTGCAGCCAGGAACCTGCACGCAGTCCTAGCAGCTCAGCCCATCACCCAGACACAGACGTCTTCATTTTCAGATCCTTCACCAGAGTCTCCCACCACAGTCTATCTATCTGAGTTCTTCCTTATGAGGCAGGCAGACTGGTGGGTGAACATGTTTCACTGGTCAGTTGGTAAAAGGGCGAGGTGAAAAAAATCAAAGTTAAGTCAAGAAAGAGTTCAACGAACTCACGGTGGAAATCTGTATGAGACGCCAACATTCCTGTTTCGTATATTTTATTTGATTGGGAGAGAGAGAGAAACAAATACTCTATCCACTTGTGCACTCCCTAAATGCCCGCTAAAGCCAAAGCCAGGACCCCAGAACTCCATCTTGGTCTCCAACACAGTGTCAGGGATCCAAGTACTTAAGCCAACACTCTGGCCTCACAGGTTTCATATTAGCAGGGAGCTAGCCTAGGAAGAGGGGCCAACATTGATAACCACCCCAAGTAGCTTCCTTGTGGCAATCGCAAGCAGCTTTTTCAAATCCACTCTTAATTTTTAATCTCATAAATCAACCTTCAGACTGTTTTTTGAGGTCATATTTAGTGACTTCTGTTTCTACATAAAAGTGCATTGACAGGCATTGTGTTCTGTCACTTTTCTCATTTTCTATATTTAAATTTTTAAGATTTATGTTTAGGAGACAGTGCTGTGGCACAGCAGGTTGAAGCCCTGGCCTGAAGCGCCAGCATACCAGATGGGTGCCGGTTCTAGTCCCAGCTGCTCCACTTCCTATCCAGCTCTCTGCTATGGCCTGGGAAAGCAGTAGAAGAGGCCCAAGTACTTGGCCCCCTGCACCCACATGGGAGACCCGGAAGAAGCTCCTGGCTCCTGGCTTTGGATCGGCACAGCTCCAGCCATTGCAGCCATCTGGGGAATGAACCATTGGATGGAAGACTCTCCTCTCCTCTCCTCTCCTCTCCTCTCCTCTCCTCTCCTCTCCTCTCCTCTCCTCTCCTCTCCTCTCCTCTCCTCTCCTCTCCTCTCCTCTCCTCTCCTCTCCTCTCCTCTCCTCTCCTCTCCTCTCCCTGTGTAACTCTGACCTTCAAATAAATAAATAGACATCACAGGTTGTGGCAATAAGTGCCCCAAAGCACAGATGTTGGAGAAATAGGGCACAGTTTTCAGGAGAAACACAAAGCCATTTTTTCAGGTCTCCTAACTCTCTCATTGGTCCAGCCTGTCTTTGTTTTCTTGACTTTCGTTTTGTTAATTCTTTTTATTGGGTTTTTAATCTACCCATGCTTTATTTTGGAGCATGGTGTAGTACAGATGGACTTTAAAAAATGGCTGTTCATTCATACCAAACAGCTCATAGTTTGCCAGTAGATTAAAATGCCGCTTGATTTTACCCGAAGTTCTTGGGAATTTCTTATTGTGCTGGCTATTTCATCTTGTTTGATTTGATGCTGTGCTTCTTACATCCATAGCCCACTATTTTAGCTGATTTATTTATCAGATCTACAACACTAGGGCGAGTGTTTTTGGCACACTAGGGAAGAGGCCACTTAGGATGCCTACATTCCATATGGGACTTCCTAGGTTCCCAGATTGAGTCTAGGAGCTTGATTTTTTTAAAGATTCATTTAAATTTATTTGAAAGGCAGAGCTACAGAGAGGCAGAGGCAAAGAGGGAGAGAGAGAGAGATGGAGAGAGAGAGAGAGAGAGAGAGAGAGAGAGAGAGAGAGAGAGAGAGAGGTCTTCTATCCACTGGTTCACTCCCCAAATGGCTGCAACAGCCAGAGTAGAGCCAATCGGAAGCCAGGAGCCAGAAGCCAGGATACCAAGGTCTTGGACCATCTTCTGCTGCTTTCCCAGGCCACAGCAGAGAGCTGGATCAGAAGTGGAGCAGCTGGGACTTGAGCCAGCACTGCAGGCGGCAGCTATACGTATACCACTGTGCCACAGCGCTGGCTCCAGAAGCTTGATTTTGTCCTATCCCAGACCCAGTGGTTGCGCGTGGGAAGTGAACCAGTAAAAAGATGATCTTTCCCTGCATTTGTCTTTGTGTCTCTCTCTACCTCTCAAATAAGATGAAATGACATTTGAAATTTTAAAATATACACTATTTTGAAATCTATTACAAAATCCCCCCTCAATTTCACTTCTGGGGTTCTCTTTGCAATACTCATCTCTACATGTTTCAAGATGCTTTTAAAAAAGACTTATTTATTTATTTGAAAGGCAGAGTTACAGAGAGGCAGAGGCAGAGAGAGGGAGAGAGGAGAGAGGAGAGAGAGAGGACGAGGTCTTCCATCCTCTGGTTCACTCCCCAGATGGCCACAATGGCTGGAGCTGTAGTGATCCAAAGCCAGAAGCCAAGAGTTTTTTCCAGGTCTCCCACACTGGTGCATGGGCCCAAGGACTTGGGCCATCAACCACTGCTTTCTCAGGCCACAGCAGAGAGCCAAGTCGAAAGTGGAGGAGCTTGGACTTGAACTGGCACCCATATGGAATGCCGGCACTGCAGGCAGCAGCTTTACCTGCTACACCACAGCGCCAGCCCCTTAAGATGCATTTTTAATCCTTATGCAAATTTATACTTAGTGAAATAAGCCAGTCCCAAAAAGTCAGATATCATGTTTTCCCTGATCTGAGGTAACTAATAAAGTATCTAACATGTAATATATTGGGGGCTGGAGCTGTGGTGTAGCAGGTAAAGCTGTTGCCTGCAGTGCCGACCCCCCCATGTGGGTGCTGCTTCAAGTCATGGCTGCTCCACTTCAATCCAGCTCTCTGCCATGGGCTGGGAAAGCAGCAGAAGATGGTCCAAGTCCTTGGGCCCCTGCACTGATGTGGGAGACCTGGAGGAAGCTCCTGGCTCTTAGCTTGGGATTGGTGCAGCTCCAGCCATTGTGGCCAACTGGGGAGTGAACCAGCAGATGGAAGACTTCTCTCTCTCTCTCTTTCTCTGCCTCTCCTTCCCTCTCTGTGTAACTCTTTCAAATAAATAAATCTTTAAAAAGGTAATGTATTGTTGTGAAATAGACATTTTGAGATCTGATGATTGTTTACAACTCTTGTCACTTCCGTTGAGGAACAGTGTTTTTTTTTCCCCTCTGTACTATTTGTTGAACACTTTTACTTATGTAGGGTTAACTTTATGATCATCAAGTAAACTGAAAGTAGATCTTTGTAAAAATTAAGAGTGGGAATGTGAGAGGGAGGGGGAAAAAGGGTTGGATTGTGGGCAGGAGGGAGGGTAAGGTGGGAAGTATCACTATGTTTCTAAATATGTATATATGAAATACATGAAAATTGTATAGCATAAATAAAAATTTTTTAATGTTAGAAAGAAACCATTGTGACATCATAAATATCATAAATGTGATAAACCACTCATAGTGATGTCATAATCTATTGTGAAGTAATGAAAAACCATTGTGATGTCACAAAAACCAATATATAACAAACCACTGTGACATCATAATTCATTGTAAGATCACAAAAACCATTGCTGTGTCTTTAAAAACATTGTGATATCATAAACCAAATATTGTGATTCTATAAACAATTGTGATGTCATAGAATACCATTGTGATATCACAACACATCACTGTGATGTCATTAACCAAGAATTGTGATGTCATAATGAATTATGATGCCACAAAACAATTGTGATGTCATAAACCAACCATTGTGATATCACAATTGTGATGTCATAAAGCAATTGTACATTATATTGCAATTGTTGGCTTATGACATCACAATGATTTCTTGTGTCATCACAACTGTAACACACAGTGTTTGGTTTATGACATCACAATGATGGGCGTGTGACATCAAAATGGTTTGATTACATCACAATTGATTAGGATATCACAACACTAACATGCGATCCAAACAAGGATGCCAACTCTCATCACTTTTATTTAATATAATTCTGGAAGTTTTAGCCAGAGCCATTAGGCAAGAAAAAGAATTCAGGGGAATACAAATTGGAAAGGAAGAATTCAAAGTATCACTGATGGCAGATGACATAATTCTTTATAAATGGAAACCAAAAGAGTCCCAAGAGACTATTGGAATTAATAAGAGAATTTGGCAAAGTTGCAGGATAGAAAAAAATAGCATTCTGGGGGCACTGGTTCATGTCCTAGCTCTTCCACTTCTGATCCAGCTTCCTGCTAATGGGCTGGGAAAAGCAGCGGGAAATGGCCCACATGCTTATACCCTTGCCATCCATGTGGGAAACCAGGATGAAATTCCTGGCATTGGTCTGGTTCACCCCTGGCATTGTGGCTGCTTGGTGAGTGAACCAGTGAATGGAAGATCTGTCTGTCTCTCCCTCTCTCTCTGTAACTCTGCCTTTCAAATAAAATAAATAAATCTTTAAAAAAAACTAATAGGATTCTTATACACCAACAAGGATTTGACTGAAAAAGAACTAAAAATCAGTATATACAAAATGCTGTGAATTCCTTGGGATAAATTTAATGAAGGATGTGAAAGATCTCTACAATTAAAATTATAAAACATCGATGAAATAAATAGAAGACACAAAAGATGGAAATATCTTTTGCATTTATGGGATGGAAGAATAACATTTTTAAGATTTATTCTATTTATGTGAAAGACAGAGTTACAGAGAGAGAGAGAGAGAGAGAGAGAGGTCATCCATGCACAGGTTCACTCCCCAGATGACTGCAATGGCCAGACCCGTGCCAATCCGAAGCCAGGAGCCAGGAGTTTCCTCCGGGTCTCCCACATGGGTACAGGGGCTCAAGGACTTGGGCCATCTTCTATTGCTTTCCCAGGCCACAGCAGAGAGCTGGATCAGAAGTGGAGCAGCTGGGACTAGAATCAGCACCCATATGGGATGCAGGCACTGCAGGCGGCGGCTTTAACCCACTGCACCATGGCGCCAGCCCCAAGAATAACATTATCAAAATGTTCATACTACCCAAAGCTATTTACAGATTCAATGCAATCCCATCAAAAACCAAAGGGCATTCTTCACAGAACTAGAAAAAAATTCTAAAAATCTTAAAGAAAACACAAGATACCCTGAATAACCAAAACAATCTTATACAATCAAAACAAAGCCAGAGGGCATCATAATCCCCGATTTCAATAAATACTGAGGGGCTATTTTGATAAAAACAGCATGGTACTGGCATAGAAATAGACACACAGAACACTATCACAGAATAAAAACCCCAGAAAAAAGCCCTACGACCAGCTAACCTTTGAGAAATCCCTGGAGAAAGCACAGTCTCTTAACAAATGGCAGTGGGAAATTGAATTTCCACATGAAAGTCTGAAACATGACCCCTACCTTACACCCTATAGCAAAATCAACCAGAAATAGAGTGTCTCCCCCTCCCTCCTGCTTTGCTGCCTTCCCTTTGCGCCAGCCCCTCAGTCTAGGTCTGGACTAATGAGGTTGTGAGTGGACTGGTGAGGGAGTCCCTGGGCTCCATGGGCAGGCGTGTTTCTGGGGCTCCTGCTCTTTTGTCCCTCTCTCTGCCCTGGCCCGAGTGCCAAGCTCTGAGTTTTGTGACCAAAACCAGGTGGGCTGCCTCTCCTCCCAATGCCTGTGGCCATACCTCTGGACTGGGAGCGTTGACTGTCCCTCACCTCAGAGCTCCCTCAAAGGCTAATAACGGACCCCCAGCCCTCAATCCCTACTCTGCTTTGGGATAGTGTGAGGACCATTTTGTGCCCATGTGACTTCATCCACTTATAAACCCTGTAAACTCTGTAGAGCCAGGAAAAAAACCACACTGGGGTATCATCTCACTCATTGGAATGGCTGCTACCCAAAACGTGTTATGAACGACCAATGCTGTTGAGGTTGTGGAGAAAAGGGTACCCTAACATACTGTCGGTGGGAATGCAAATCAGTGTAACCATATGGAAAACTGTGCAGATTCCTCCACAAACTAAACATTAATTTGCCTTATGACCCAGCATTCCCACTTCTGGGAATATATCCGAAGGAAGTGAAATCAGTACATGGAGGAGACACCTGCGGGGCCAGCACTGTGGCAAAGCAGGTAAAGCTGCCCCCTGCAGTGCTGGCATCCCATATGAGGACCAGTTCGAGTCCCGGCTGCTCCGCTTCCAATCCAGCTCTCTGCTATGGCCTGGGACAGCAGTAGAAGATGGCCCAAGTCCTTGGGCCCTGCACCCACATGGGAGACCCAGAAGAAGCTCCTGGCTCCTGGCTTCGGATCAGTGTAGCTCTGGCCGTTGCAGCCATGTGGGGAGTGAACCACCAGATGGAAGACCTCTCTCTGTGTCTCTACCTCTCTCTGTAACTTTGTCTTTCAAATAAATAAAATAAATCTTTATAAAAAAGAGATACCTGCACTTCCAGGTTTATAGCAGCCCAGTTCACAAAACTAAAGATGTGGACTCAACCTGATGTCCATCACCAGATGACTGTATAAAGAAAATGTATATGGAAGATGGAATATTACTCAGCCATGCAGGAATGAAATCCTGACATTTGCAAAAAGTGTATGGAACTGGAGATCATTATGCTAAGTGATTTAATCCAGACCCAGGAGGTCAAATATCATGTTTTCCCTTATTTGCGGAAATTAATATGTGGAGTGTAACAATGTGTGGGTGTCAAATTATTTAGAGTATTATTTAGAGTATTGCTTCACTGAACTATACCATGTACATGACAATATACTATTTTCCCCACATTATGATCATTGTTATAAATACAACACTTTGCAATATTAATGTACCTGTTTTTAGGAAAAAAGTACATAAAATGGGAACATTTCACTTAAATATTCCAGAGGAGATTACAGCGCCTTATGAGAAATTTCAGATTTCTTAAATTGTAATACACCTCTCTCCCCAGTGTATATCTTCAGGTAATGATAATGTTCATGGTGTGATTATTCTTAAGTAACAGAAAACCATTTTTATATTTCGCATTCTTTCCTGACATAGTCCTCCATTAAAGAGAGAACTACTTAAATACAGCCAGAGTTACTGTTCTACATGCAATTAAGCTAACATTGGTGATTATTTATCTGAATTCAGGTATGTGGCTTCAATCACCATTGTTCTTCATTACCACTTCCCTGAGTACACAAAATAACCTCCCCCTTTTAATTTTCCATTCAGTCTAAGAGTTAATTTAATATTTGAATAAAATTTGCATATAAATAAAATTATCTGTTGGTTAGTACTTTTTTAAGATTTATTTTATTTATTTTAGAGGCAGAGTTTCAGCCAGAGAGAGAGGTCTTCCATCTGCTAGTCCACTCCCCAAATGGCTGCAATGGTTGGAGTTGGGCCAACCTGAAGCCAGGAGCGGGGTGCTTCCTCCTGGTCTCCCATGAAGGTGCAGGGCCCAAGCACTTGGACCATCCTTCACTGCGTTCCCAGGCCACAGCAGAGAGCTGGACTGGAAGAGGAGAAACCAGGACTAGAAGCTGGCGCCCCAATTGGGACTACAACCTGGGGTGCCAGCGCCGCAGGCGGAGGATTAGCCAAGTGAGCCACGGCACAGGCCTTTTGGTAACTATTTTAAACAGAACTTCTTTCTTCGTTTAACAGCTAGTTTATTATTAATGTGCCCAAGCACTGACCTTTGTGTGTTGCTAATTATGCTGATGGAATGCAAAATGGTGCAGCGACTTTTTAAGACGCTGTGTCAATGTTACAAACATACTCTATCATAAAATCCTATGGCCAGGCTCCTTGGCATTTCCCATGAAAACTGACAACTTATATCCTCACAAAGTTGGTAGCAGCACATGGTTTGTAGCAGCTTCAGCCACAGCCGCTGGAATTGGCAAGGAACCAAGATGCTCTTCAGTAGGTGGACACAGTTAAACTCTAATGCATGCATCCCATGGAAGACTCTTCAGCACTTTTAAAACATGAGCTATGAAGCCATGAAAAGAGCGGGAGGAAACCTGGATGCATAGCAGTGAATGAAGGCAGCCAATCTGGGAGGGCTCCCTCTGTGTGCTTCCAGCTGGCTGGTGGACTAGGAAGTGCAGAGCTATGGAAACAGCCTGGAGATCAGCGGTTGGCAGGAGGTAGAGGGAGGGAGTGATGGATGGTGGCACTCAGAGCATTATTAGGGCTGTGAGGTTTTTGTTCGACACTACATGTGGATACGTGTCATTATACATGTGTCCAATCTATAGAGTGTTTAAGGCCAAGAGCGCCCCCTGGGGTAGACTTAGGAGGATAACACGTGTCTGTGAAGGCCATTCATTGCACTGTGTAGCACTCTGGCGGTGGGTGCTCATGGTGCCCTGGCGTGTGTGTAGGAGGAACAGAGGTATGTGGAACCCACTTTACTTTCTGCTTAACTTGCTGGGAACCCAGAACCATGGCTCTAAAAAAAGTCTGTTCGTTAATTTTGAAAGTTAATGTTGTGAGAACACACACATGCACAGGAAATAGGACACCACAAAGTGATCTGTGAACACTAAGTCACCCTCCACCTACAAAACTGCAACTCCAAGGACAAGTCCACAGTAACCCTAGGGGTCTCACTGCACGCTGGTAACTGGCTTGTCTCCCAGATCCACTTCAACATCGGCCTCTAAGGTCTCAGGAACATCTTGCCAGGATTTCCTTTGGACTGTGATGAAGGATGAGACTCTCAGCTCCAAAGAGGGAACACGGGACCGGGAAAGACTGAGATGTTAGGAAATCAGAATCCAGGGAGCTGGCACTGTGGCACGGCTGGGTAAGCCAACACCTGCAACACTGGCATCCCATATGGGCACCGGTTCAAGTCCCAGCTGCTCCACTTCAATCCAGCTCCCTGCTATGTGTGCCTGAGAAAGCAGCAGAAGATGGTCCCAAATGCTTGAGCTCCTGCTACCTACATGGGAGATGCAGATGAAGCCCCTGGCTCCTGGCCCAGCTCTGGACACTGTGACTATTCAGAGAGTGAACCAGCAGATGAAAGATGTGTGTGTGTGTGCACACATGTGCATTGCAAATAAATAAATGAATATTTTAAAAGGAACCCAGCATCCAGGCAGGGGCGAGTGCAGGGGGAGGGGCGTCTTCTGGGGAAGGCGGAGTGCAGGCTGGCAGGTATCAAGGTGCAGAGATGACATTGGTAGCAGGATAGAATTCTGAGAAAGAGCTGAGCTGTCTCCTATTCGCCCACCTCCGTGCAGCTCCAGGTGCCCCCAGCACTCTCAGAAACAACCCCCTCTGCACACAAAGCCCGGTGGGGCAAGGACTGATTCAACCAACACCCAGGGTACACGTTTGTCCTTGAGTTCCAGGGCACAGAGACAACAGTCTTGAAAGAGGGCTTCGGTCTGCAGGAGCCAGGCTTCCTGAGAGAGGACGGAGCAGTGGCCTCCATTATGGGGCGTTTTCCCTGCACCAAGCGCCATGCTCAGTCCCTCACACGGAGCCCCAGGGACAACCCTAGGGCAACAGGTGTGGCTGTCGTGCCCATTCTACCGCTGGGGAGATGGAGGCACAGAGGATTAACTTCTCCAAGTCTCAATGCAGCGTCAAGCCCGGAGCCCAGGCCCCAAACCCGTGGGGGTGATTTTTGGGCTCCAGTGGTCTGGCTTTGAATCTCAGGAGTCCAAGGCTACGGCCCTGCCCCCACCCGCCCCAAGACGGGCACCTGGGATGGGAGGGAGAAGGAGGCTGGGAGAGAAATGGGGGAAGGCACA
Organism: Sylvilagus floridanus; assembly: GCA_949820135.1. Lineage (NCBI taxonomy): Eukaryota > Metazoa > Chordata > Mammalia > Lagomorpha > Leporidae > Sylvilagus > Sylvilagus floridanus. The sequence goes on along the minus strand of OX463233.1, from coordinate 105,689,372 downwards.
CCTGTGTTGCACTGTGGGGCTTCAGCCAGTATCTGTGGGCCAGGCAGCCCAGGCAGCATCAGGGAGGAAAAAAAGGATTGGGGGTCCAGACAGGAGCAGAGGCCAGGGACAAACATGGACGCAACTAGAATCCCCGAGGCTCCCAGGGTGGAGGCTGCAGGCACTTCCTGCCCTGGGCGGTGGGCAGGCCAAGGACCTCTGTCTTGGGGGCACTCCTAGGGGTACGGCATGACCCTATATGGGTCTGTCTTAACTCCAGTCCCTTTCCTGTTTCCTGTCATGGGATGTGCCAAGCCAGGGAGACAGACACCAGCCTACCCTGCACCCCCACGCCCATCCTGGGTCCCTGCAGCTCCGCAGCGCCCCCTGCAGGCTCCTAGCAAGGCTCAGGCAGAGAAGGCAGCACAGTTTATTCCTGAGATGGTGCTAAGGCAGATGTGTGAGCTCGGGTGGAGCCCAGGCCCGGCTGCGTTGGTCACTGCGGGCCTGCACTCAGCGGCTCCACCCACAGCCAGAGGCCGCCCTCGGCGCGCAGGATCAGCTCCGGCTTCCTGCGTGGCTCTGCGCCATCAGGGAGGACGCGGAAGTGCAGCAGGGTGAGCGCCAGCGCCACCTTCATCTCGGCCATGGCGAAGGACTGTCCAATGCAGTTCCTGCGGGCGAGGTGGGGCTGAGACTGTGCCCCAGGACCGCGGCCTGGGACCCCGTCCCACCTGCCGGGCCTGGGGACACAGGAGGGGGCTACCCGTGCGTGGGACCCACTGCGGGCTTATGCATCCCCTGACCCAGCCCCCAACTCAGATCAGTGGACCGCGAGGGTGTGCTGACTGCGCGCAGAACTCTCTTCTGGAACCTGACTCTGAGGGTCCATGGGCAGACATGGGGCACCCCTTGTCTGGGACCCCCTTGTGTTTCCTTATCGCGTCACCTGTCCCGGACTCCAGCCCCTAACTCGGAGCAGTAGTCGGGGACCAAGGTTCTGCTGCTGCCCGACCAGCACCCGGCCCATCGCTCCTGCACCTGGTGCAGGTTCTTGCTGGGAACTCTGGGGGCTTTCCTATCTTCCCACCCAGCCCAGACCAGGCCCCAACCCAGGCTGCAGACCAGGCAGAGGCTCTGCGTCTCCTTTGGGGCTTCTTGGATCAGCTCTGTTCCATTCCTCGCCCCCGAAACCCCAAGGATCGGAGGGAAGAAACCCAGACTCAGGCCTCAGCAACGCCCCCTCCTCACTTCCTTCCCCTCTCACGCCCAGACCCCGCCCTGTCACTCAGCCTGACTCAGATACCCACCGCCCTCACCTTGGCCCGGCTGAGAAGGGGATGAACGCCAGCGGCGACCTGTCCTTGACCTTCTCTGGCTCGAAGCGGGAGGGGTCATAGACCTGGAGGCCAGGAGGGGACAGGGTTGCTGGGCGGGGTCTCCCAGCACAGCCAGCCCTGGAGACACAGGTGTGCGTGCGTGGTGGGGGAAGCTGGTGTCTGATTCTCTGACCCACACCCTGCCTCCTCCTCCCCCTGGGACCCCGGGAATGGGCAAGGGTGGAGGGGGTGAGGGGGGGCACCTCGGGGTCCGGCCACACAGTTGGGTTGTGATGGATCCCGAAAATGCTGATAACACAGATGACGCCTGTGGGAGGGGACAGGGCAGTGAGGAGAAGGCCCCTGTGCCGGGTGGACCCCCTTCCTGCCCCGCCCCGGAGACACCCCCTACTGGTGTGCCGGCACCTTTGGGGATGACCCAGCTGTCGGGTAGCGCCACGTCCTGGGTGCAGCAGCGGGAGATGACCGTGACCGCGGGGTGCAGCCGCAGGCTCTCCTTGATGCACATGGTGAGGAAGGGCAGCTGGGCCAGGTCGTCCCTGAGGGAGACGCAGACACTGTCCAGGGAGCAGCACAGAGCCCATCGCCCACCTGGGACCCTCTGAGAGCTTTCTCCCTACAGTGAAATAAACTCAGATGGCCCAGACGTCTGAGCTTAGACAAGCAGAATAGATCATGATAAAGCAGAAAATAAGGGAAATACCAGAGAAAATAAAGCCAGTCATTTTTGGAAGATATTTTTCAGAAAGTCAAGCACAAACACACAGAAATGATGAATGCGATATAGGTATTTCATCTGATCATTATGCACTGTTACTTATATTGCAATGTCCCACAGTAACCCATAAATATGTATAGTCACTGTGTCAACACAATGATATCTAAAGTAGAAGTTAAAATGACCTGTAAGGAAAGGTAGCACATTTGCTGAAAAATGATGCTGAAGATGGTCATGTAGATTCAGATAAAATGATTGACAATGAGTTGGTTAGGTAGATAGATGATAGTTGGTAGACAGGATAGGTATAGATAGACCTGTAAGAAGATAGCTTGACTAGTTAGATATGTTGATAGGCTGTTAGATACACAGCCAAGCAGAGAGACAGATGATATGTACTTATATATATTTATACTGCAGTGCTGGCATCTCATACGGGTGCCATTTCAAGTCCCTGCTGCTCCACTTCTGATCCAGCTTCCTGCTAATGTGCCTGGGAAAGCAGTGGAAGATGGCCCAAATCCTTGGGCCCCTGCACCTACATGAGAGAGCTGGGTGAAGCTCCTGGCTCCTGGCTTTTGCCTGGCCCAACCCTGCCTGTTATGACCATTTGGAAAGGCAACCAGTGGATGGAAGATCTCTCTCTGTCCCTCCCTCTCTCTGTGTAACTCGGACTCTCAAAAATAAATTGTAAACATTTAAAAAGTAGTTTTCAAAATTGCTCAGAGGATACAACTCAAATGTTTTCACATACAATGAGTACCTGAGGTGGTGAATACATTTGTTTGTTAGATTTAATCATCCCACATCATGTGTATATCTTAACTCCATGTTGTATCCCATAAATATATATAATTTAAAGTTGCCAATTACAAATAAGGGACAAAGTTTAAAAATATCCATTATGCAAAACAAATATTTTGAGAAACGATCTCAGTGATATATTGCTAATATGGAGGCGTGTGTCTATTTCATCCACACAGATTTGCATAGAAAAGGGGGTTGTTGTTCAGAAAGTGTTAGCATAAGCGAAATCATTTTCTGTAGAGACAGAAATCATTGACAGTGAATTTCAAGAAGGCAAGTCACTTGTTATCATAAACAGTCTTGTACACCCATTATAAAAAACCAAGTGCATAAGGTTGCTCCAGGTTTTGGTTTTGAAAGGATAAACCCTTTTCTTCTCCTCACAGGACAGATGTCCCGAGTAAGGGCTAGTGTGGGAGAGCGGATGCGTGTGCCATGCCATCCCTACTCCACATCCACCCTCTGCCAGGCTCAGGTATCCTCTCTGCCCTTGTCCTCCAGCTTCTTTTCTCTGGTATGCCCTCCACAGTAGCCCTAGGAGGATGTTGCTGGAACCTAGATTGACAAATATGTCCTCTGCTCAATCAGTTCCCATGGTTCCCTGTTGTGTTGGCCGTGGGGTGAAGACTGAGGCCATTGGCACTATTTGCCAACTCTGCAACAGGGTCGTGTCCAGTGTTATCTCCTCATCATGACCCAGCACTCTCCTCCCTGCTTCTTTCTCACTCCTGGACCCTGGCTGTCTTCTGAGCCACAGCCCTGTGCCCACTGAGGCACCCAAATAGGTCCACCATGCAGGTTCTTGGGTGAGACAACTGTTTTATGTCCAGCCTTGTTTCTCCATTCTCATCCTTATCCCCACTCATGTGGACTGGGCTGGGGCTGGTCCCCATCAGGATGGAAGCTCCTAGAAGACGGACCCCTGGGAGAGGTGCTTCCCAGGTCTCCAGGGCACAGAATACAGCTGGGAAGGCAATGTGGTCTGTGTTTGCTAAGACAGCCTCTGGATGGATGCAGGCTGCCTTCCGTACACCAGATGCACGGCCCTTCCCACCAGGTGTTCCTGGACAATAGGGTAGGAATGAGGGGGCAGGAAGAAGCACAAATCTCCAGGGAGGGAAGATGCTTGGAGAGGGAATGAAAGTTCAGGGAGGAGAGGAAGGGAGTGGGAGGGAAGTGCATTTAGATCCCAGGTTGTTCTGTCCCACATGCCTGCAGTCTTTCCCCTGCCAGACAGCCAGTGCACCAAGGAGTAACAGCAGAATCAACAAAAAGACCTCCCTCCTGCCCCACTGTGGAGCACTGACCCATGAGAGGGGCTTAGGGACAGGCCAGGAGGACCCACACTCACCATTCAATCTCTTTAAGTTCCCGGTCTCTCAGCAGCTCCTGCACCTCCTGCCGGCAGCGCTCTTGGTATTCTGGGTGCTGTGCGAGGTTGTACAGGACCCAGGAGAGACCACTGGCCGTGGTGTCATGGCCTGAGGGAAAGCAAGGCGTGCTCAAGTCTCTGGGCTGCTTCAGCACCAGAGTGTGGACAGCACCCCAGCATAGAGGCCTCAAGGAGGATGGGGAGACTATGGCATGATCTAGGACCAACCCATCATGTCCACGGGATGCAGAGACACCTGCCCCCACTGCAGTTCACATGGGATCCTCACCCTCAAACATGAAGGTATCAGCCTCTGCCCGTATGTCGTCATCTGACAAATGCCTTCCATCTTCATCCTGGAATCAACACGAGATGACCACATCACACTAGCTCCTGAGACTAACCTGACAATCTTTAAACCCCTTCATTCACTCAGTGACCCCAGCCCACTGTGTACCCCTAGATCTCTCTCGGTGACCATTACAGGATGCCCACCTCTTGGGCCTCCTCCTGGGCTTCCCTGAGCTTGATGGGAAGAATCAATGACCCATGAGTATTTGCATGTTTCTGCATGCTGAAGGGATTCTGAGAAAAAATACAGACAATCTGGGATATAAGAGGACTTTACTTTGAAAGCCTGAGATTAAGTGTTGCTCCAAAGATATTGACTCATACGCCAGTGTGGCAAGTTTACCTGGAGGCATTTTATCTGGAAATCTGTAGATATCTTTCCACTGAAAGATTTGATTATGCTTTAGGACAAAGTCTCTCTCTCTCTCTCTCTCTCTCTCTCTTTTTCTCTCTCATTCTTTCACACACACACACACACACACGCACACACACACACATCCAAATAAGGAAAGTGTCAAGGTACCAACAAAGACTCATAGTACAGAGTCCCATCTGCTGTGCAGGCCCTGCTACACATACTAGTAAAAACGTTGCCATGTCCTGGGGAAATGTGGGAATGAGAATCCAGTGCTATAGCCTGGATGTGGCTGCTGTAAGTTCTATGAGCAAGAAATGAACTGTTCGGATTTGGGGTTTTGGTGCTTCTGTCGTAGAGGATGGGGACAGATTATGTAGACATATAAACACACTTGGATATAGACATTGATTGTGGCAGACTAACTGATGAACTTGCCAAGAGTAAAATCTCAGCCTCTTCCCAATCTCAGACTTAGCAGCTCTGATGCCTGCATTCCATAGTCATCTCTTAAATGTTCCCTCCCTTCTTCTAGGACCTACAGTGAACGCCAGATCAAGTCCACATGCTTCTAACTGACATTGGACATAATGCTGCCTTTGACTTGAGATCCTTGGGAAGCCCACCTTGGTCAGCAGGAGCACATCAATGAAGTCCAAAGTCTTGGCTTTGGCCTTGGCCTTGAGGAAATCATCGATCTCCAGATTAGGGAGTGTGCGGCGCCGCTCCTGGATGACGGCGTCTGTGAAATCATGCACGAGGCGGCAGGCCCTGCGGAAGCATTGCCCATTGGGGGTGAGGTAGTACAGAAGGTCTGTGTGCAGGAGGATTTGCTGGTGTCTTTTGACTACAAGGGCACTGAGCTCCAAGATGGCGGCAATGTATTCACTGGGCTTCCTGCAGGGTGAGGTCATAAAGAGAGGCAGCAAATTAGCACACCTGAAGCCTGAGGACTCTCCCAGCAGCCAGCAGCTACCTCCCATCAAGAGAATGTGTGTCTGCAAGTGGCCCCACAGATCAGCATGAGACTCGCCTCTTCAAACCCACTCCTCCCTCTGCAACCCCCCCCTGCCCTGCGTCTGTGGCACAGGCACCCAGAGCCCAGGATCCAGGGACAGTATGCTCTTCTTTCTCTCCTGCCCCTTCTCTCCTTTCTGAAATTGGCCATGGACATCATCCTGCTCCAACAGACCCAGGGGCTGGCCCTGTGTATGTCCTCATTGTCTCCAAAGTCAATTCCACTAGGTATCTACATGACAATTTGCAAAAGTCAACTGTGACCAAGCCCATCATCTTCACAAATACATCCAGACTTCTCTGGAAACCTCAGGATAACCCTTCATACTGCCCTGACTGGCTTTGCAATGTTGTTAAGACCTAACCACTGCCTACGCCTTGAACCATAGTCCAAGGTATCTCCCCACCACCTGCTGCTCACACTCTGCTCATCCTGGCCTCCCTGCCTTCACGCAAACGTCTGTACCAATCTGGAAAGGCCACTATTTCTCTCTCTCTCAATCTTCTCTTCCTGTATATCAAAGCCTATATCTAACCACCTCCTCCAGGAAGGCTGTCCTGGTTGCCAGTCAGTCCTCTCTCCCCCACCTCCTCCCTTGAGCCCATGAGCTGAGTTCCCATGCTTGGGCAAGGACTTACTCTTGACAATTGCTGTCGAAGCTGAAGACGCATCTCTGCAGGCTGTCCAGGGTCATGAGGCTGACATGCTCAAACATGTCCAGACGGGCACTGCCTGCCGAGGCCAAGCGCTGCCACTTAGCCTGGCCAGAGAAGAAGAGAGAGAGCTGGGCTGGGCCCTGGCTCTCTAAACCCAACCACCATGTTGGACTCTCCCAAATTCAGCCTCTGTTCCTCTGCCCCAGGCACTCAACCCCAGGGAGGACCAGCCCTGGTGGGCATGAATGCTGTTACTCTCTAGAGAGGAATGCTCTGGACTTGGTCTCAAGAGACCCGGGTCTAAGTCCCAATTCTTCCTGTTGTTCTCTGTGTGCCCTTGGTGAGCTCATTGCTCCTCCCTGAGCAATGTCAAGTCTACAGGAACAGTTGAGTTGACCTGTTTGGGTGCCAGATCAATCAAAGTGATGTCAATGATACACATTCCAGAAACCTGTATCAATGGTACACCATTCCAGGAAGTGGTGTCAGAGGTACACCATTCCAGACTCACTAACTGGGTGAGCTGGGCTAACTCCCTAATGTATCTGACCCCTAGCTGCATCATCCATAATGGGGTACAAATAACCTGTACCTCACAGAGTTCTGAAAATTAAATTAGGCAGAATATAGCATGGAATTGGCACATGTCATCATCGGTAGTATGTGGTGAGTCTTCACTCAATCAATAGTAGCCATCTTCATCTTCATAATGATATGGGGATTTCTTTTTCTTTAAAGATTTATTTGTTTGTTTTGAAGGAGTTACAAAGGGAGAGGAAGAGGGATGGAGAGAGAGAGAGAGAGAGAGAGAGAGAGAGAGAAGAAGAAGAAGAAGAAGAAGAAGAAGAAGAAGAAGAAGAAGAAGAAGACGACGACGAAGAAAAAAAAGAGAGGAGAGGAGAGGAGATTTTTCATTCACTGGTTTACTTCCCAGATGTCTTTCTGCAATAAATTAAGGAGCCAGGAGCTTCATATGTGTCTCACACATGAGTGACAAGGGCCCAAACACTTGGACCATCTTCTGCTGCTTTTTCTCAGGCCATTAGCAGAGAGCTGGATCTGAAGTGGAGTAGCCAGGACATGAACCGGTGCCCATGTGGAATGTCAGTATCACTGGCAGTGGATTTATACTCTACACTACAAAGCCAGGTCCTGTCATGGGGGGATTAAGAAAATACCCATATGTTGGGAGAGGTAGTTCTCCAGGGGGCCCTGAGCACCCTTGCTAGGTATGTCAGGTGTTCTAATCCCTCCTTCTCTTAACCTGATCCTTAACCTTTGAAGATAATACTGAGGAGTGAGGTACTACTGCCCCTGTACAAAAGTCAGGAGTCCTTTTACTTGCCATAAAAACAGATTTCCTAGTTTGCACTCCCAACAGCAGGGTATTCAGGAGTGTGAACAAGTACGACCAGTATGGAAAAGTCCTCTGAAATCTGAAACTACATCTACTGTATGTCCCAGCTATCCCACCTCTGGGAATTTACCCAGACAAGAAGAAACCAGCATATGAAAGAGTTCTCTGTAACCCCATGTTTATAGCAGCTCAATTCACGATAGCTAAGATATGCAATCAACACAAATGTCCATTAACTTATGACTGGATAAAGAAAGTGTGGTACATATACACGACAGAATACTACTTAGGCATAAAAAAGAATGTAATCCTGTCTTTTGCAAAAAACAAGCAAAACAAAACCATGAATGCAACTGGAGGCCATTATGCTTACTGAAATAAGCCAGTCCCCAAAAGACAAATATATGTTTCCTCTGCTATGTGGTAGTTAATATAGAATACAAAAAATGTACAAGAATGAAATTGGCATCTTATGATTTGATTGCTGTTATAGCCCTTCTCTATATTCCTATACAGCAATGGTCTTTCTACTTTTTGCTTGTTGAACATTATGGCTAGTAGTGCATTAAGCTTCTGATTATTGAGGAAACTCGAAGATGCTATTGGAAAATTAAAGAAAAAAGAAAGTAAGGGAGGAAGGAAGAAGGGAGGGATGGACAGATGGAGATAGGAAGAGCAGTACCACTACCTTCTTAGAGTTGTGTCTATGAAATACATAACATCTGATCTCTTTTAATTAACAAAACTTGATTAAAAAAACTCGATTTCCTAAGCCTAATTCTCATACTTTGTAATAGACTATACCATATGAGCAGGCATCCATTGAATCTCAATTGTGGCACCCACATGTGTTTTGGGTGCCTTGGAGAATGGTTGCAAGCCAAAAAATTTAGAGACACAATACTATTTGTTTGGTGAGTTATAAATCCCCTTTCGTCTCTGACTTTGGGGCCCCATGTCTTCTGGCAGAACCCATGAAAACAGTAATGAGCTAAGTTATCAGACTGTTTGTGAGAAAAAAATCTTAGTCGCTTCACAAATCCTTTACCCCAATTTTCTGCTTCTCCCTGTAACCACACACCTCTCACAATGGGACTTCTCAGCAACTTCTATTAGCAGAGAAAGCCTGCATCGCTCCCTCCTGCTTTGATTCTTTGACCAACAAAAGGTGGTGAAAGTGAGGAAATAATAACGCCAACAAAGCAAAGCCTCCTCTCGCTCCTCTGAACTATTATCTCTGCCAAAAGAGCTGAAGACGTCCTTCCTCAGATAGGAAAACACTTGGAAAAAGTCAATGTGACCAAGCTTAGGTTGCCCTAAAGCCAGCTGAGCCACAAAAGGTGTGACAACAGAGCAAGGATCACCAGCGTTGTCTCCTGACCCACAACTTACCATGCACTGTGAGTGATCCTATTGACATCAGGAGAACCAGCCACATGATCTATGGGCTTATCAGCAGTCACAAACCCTCATTGCTTGAAACCAATGGGTTTTAAATGGCGCACGACTCATAAGCAGTTACTAGGAAAGCTTGGTCACCAACATCTTGAGTCTGTTGGAGTTTCTGTGAGACAGTCTTGGAGAGTGATGCCTTCTGAGCACCTACTGTGTGCCAGGAACATGATTTCATGAAATCATCTTGAACACCCTTTTGGTAGTTTTTAAAATGCCTCATTCATTTATTTTAGTGTCAGAAGACAGATAGATAGATAGATAGATAGATAGATAGATAGATAGACAGACAACCAGAGATAGAGATGAGACAGACAGGTAATAGAGAGATAGATAGATAGATAGATAGATAGACAGACAGATGGACAGATAAATAAATACAGATGAAACCAGAGATAGAGATGTGAGAGACAGGCAGCAAGAGACAGGGTTCCCATCTACTGGTTCACTCCCTAATGCTTGCAGTGGCTGTGGTTAGGCCAGCACTGAAACTGGGAGTTGGAAACCCAATGCAGGTCTCCCACACAGGAGAGACAGGGACTCAAGGACTTGAGGTATCAGATGCTGACTCTTAGGGTGCGCACTAGCTGAAAAGTGGACTCACGAACTGAGTTAGGATCCAAGCCCAAGCACTCTCGTCTTTTAGTTAGGAGTCCCATCACAGAGATGAGCAAACAGGCTCAAAGGGAAAGACACAACAATGGCCTCCCAGCTACCCACAGATCAAACAGCTCTGAGTGGAAACGTCTTGCTCCAGAGACTCCATCCAGGGTCCTGGGGTTAAGGCACTCACATGCATAACATTTACACTCTTGTTGAAAATCTTCATGTAGGGCTTTAGGATGTTGAAATGGAAGGCGGGCGTCAGCATGCGACGATGTTGGCTCCACTTGTCACCGGCGCTCAGCAAAAGCCCATCACCTAGGAGGGCAGCCATGGGCAGAGGACAAGGCCATCGCCTCCCCCTGGCCCCCTAAGGGTGGCCTGAACCCTCCCACCTTCAGTTACTTACCCAGCCATGGCTCCAGGAATCTGTATATTACTCTGTCCTTGGGTGCAATGGCAGCTGTTGGGGACAATCAGGGGCCATGAGAGAGCCGAAGAGGGACCTTGGGTGGGGTACAGGCTGCCAGTCAGCGGTGTGCACTTCCCCCCTCCCAACCCAACAAAGCAAGAAGGGTACCAAGGACAGAGAAGCAAAGAAGGAGGGAAACATTTAGTGGGAACAGACCAGGCTTCAGGACGCACAGCAGAGCAAAGGCACATGTGATCATGGCCCATCATACTACATCATGCCTTCACATGGCTCCTATATGGCCCACTGTGTTCTGCAACTCCTGAGCACAGCACAGCTCTTAAAACATCCTTGCATGGGGCCAGTGCCACAGCTCAATAGGCTAATCCTCCGCCTTGTGGCGCCAGCATACCAGGTTCTAGCCCCGGTCGGGGCACCGGATTCTGTCCTGGTTGTCCCTCTTCCAGGTCAGCTCTCTGCTGTGGCCCGAGAAGGCAGTGGAGGATGGCCAAAGTGCTTGGGCCCTGCACCCCATGGGAGACAAGGAGAAGCACCTGGCTCCTGCATCAGATCAGCACAGTGCGCCGGCCGCAGCGCGGTGGCCATTGGAGGGTGAACCAACGGCAAAGGAAGACTTTTCTCTCTGTCTCTCTCTCTCACTGTCCACTCTGCCTGTCAAAAAATTAAAAAAAAAAAATCCTTGCATTGTGGGGCATGAGCACGGCCATGGTGCGGCCAGGCCAGGCCTGGGGGCTCCGCATGCTCAGATGCCCCCGCCCGAGCTGCGCGGACTGGAGCCACGTGGAGCCGTGGTGCCGGGCCCGCGGAGCAGCTGGCAGGTGTCCCGGGGATGGCAGCGCAGGGAGGGACCCGACGCGTGCAAACGTGGCCCCCGGACCCGGCGGTGCCAAGGAGGGCAAAGAAGATGGCGCCCAGAGGAAGTAAGATGGGCGGAATTCAAAAGCTAATTGGCTACACAACATCAGGGGAGGTAACAAGACTAGTAACAAGTGTATAGACATATGGCTAGTCCTATAGAAATTCCCCTGTAAAGTGACCTTTTAAGTGACTGGTTGGTCCTTAGCCCTGCCCCAATGACTCTGCAGTTTTGTGCTATAAAAGGTTTGGTTAGGCATGGAATAAATGAGTCCTTGCTAGAGTTGGATCCCCGCTGCGTCTGATTGTCTCCGGGATCGGGAGGCTGGGGAATGGGCGAGCGGCGCATTCACCTTTCCTCGGACCCAGTCCATCCTTCTATGGGTGGACTCAGACCCTGCATTGCATGGGTGTCACAACTGGGGCATAGTGGTCTAAGCCTCCGCCTGTGGTGCAGGCATCTCATATGAGCACCAATTGGAGTCACGGCTGCTCTTCTTGTGGTCCAGCTACTGCTATGTCCCGGGAAAGCAGTAGAAGAGGGCTCAAGTGCTCGGGTGCTTGCAACTGCACGGGAGACCCAGAAGAAGCACCTGGCTCCTGGCTTCCCATCAGCCAAGCTCTGGCTATTGTGATCATTTGGGGAGTGAACCAGAGGATGGAGGATCTCTCTCTCTCGCTCGCTCGCTCTCTTCTCTCTCTCTCTCTCTGTAGCTCTACTTCTCATATAAATAAATTAAATCATTAAATATGCATTAAAAACTTCTCTCTCTCTAACTGTCCACTCTGCCTGTCAAAAAAAAAAATCCTTGCATGAACCCAGGACTGCTGCTTGCTCCAAAGCACTCTGAAATCTCTCTTGCACCTGGAATATGGTACTTGGCCCCAACATGTCTTAACATGTCCTGACATGATCACAACTTTTACAGCCTGCCTGGACATGGCATAACATGCTCTGACATGGAGCTGTGACCATCTAACATGACTCCAGCGTGCCCCACATGTAGAACTTAAGTACGTTCCTATTGATGTCTTAACTGTGGTCCAGGCAAGACCTAGTTGGGAAACAGACATGACTTGAATATACCCTCAGACATACCTTAGACAAGACTCAAAAAAAAGGTGACAGACATTTCACAAAAGACCCTGAGTTACAGATCTCAGACAAGCCCCCGATGTGGACAGGCATGAGTAGTAGGACAAAAAGACAAACTTAAACCACATTACAGACAAGAATCTGCCATACCTCCAATGCCCTTGGCCAGAGCTGGGCTCTGGACATGATCATTTACTACACTCCAAAGCTAAGTCCACAACAGGTGTAACCAGGTATAACATACACCAGGAGTAACCAAGGACCAGGTATAAATGCAAATGTGACAGGATGAGACCCTGCAGCCCTTCCTGTCTGCACTTGGGCCACCTGCCCAGCTGGAGGCAGCACAGAATCTTTGGCATCAGGCAAGCAGTGGCCAGTGTCCTGTCTACCTGGAGCAAAGAGCACAGGCTTGATGCGTGGAGGGGTGTGGTGGAAGATGTGGACAATGGCACATCAAGACCCCACCCACCAGCAGCACATCCCCAGGCCCTGGGGGTGCAGGAGGCTTGCCTCTGAGCTCTGAATCAGAAGAATAAAGAGGACCCAATGCAGGCTCTTCCAGGCTGCCATAGAAAGACCTCTGGGCAGGGACCCAGACAGAGCCCTGGAAATTCCACCCAGCGCCCATCACCCTCTGAGCACTGAATCCCCTCCTGGGCTCCCTCCCCACATTCCCAGTACACAGCAGTCAGAATCCTATAGTCACAGGGTCATAGAAACAGCCGTTCCCCGTTTGGATCCACAATCCTCACCAACCTGGGTTCTCATCCATCTAATTTTCAGAAGCCACAGAGAACAAGGATCTGTGTATTATCTCCTCACTTTCTGGTGGACATTGCCCATTCATTTATCATTGATCTGTGTGGGGTGGAGAGGGCAGAGGGCAATGGGAGGGTGCCTGGATGAGGTGCAGTCTCCTAGAGGAGATTCCTGGGCACTGGAGCAGAGAGGAAATGATCATGCAGGGGACAAAGCACTGATCATGGCAGAAGGATCTGTCCCATCAGAGGTGGCTGTCACAGAAATAGTAGCCCAGAGCCTCCACCTTACTCTGGGCCGGGGCAGAGGCAAGGCTGCCACCATTGTATGCTACCGAGATCCACTGCACCAACATTGCAGCACCCATTATCATCACTCCAGACCCAGCTGTGACAAGTCCTGCTCCAGGGAGACTTCAGCCTGGCCCAACAGAGACGTGGCACCTCCTCTGAGCTGCTGCAGCCCGTCTCCCTCTGGCTTACTCCTGGCCACATGTCTCAGCTCTGATCCACCCCTTCAAAACAGCCTCGGACTAAAGCCTCCTGGAAACACAAGGGAGCCCAGCACTCCAGGGCAAGGGGGTCAGATAGCAGCGGAGGAAGGAGACAGCCCTTGGAGGTTGGTGAATGTATGAAACAAAGAGGAAGATAGCTGGGAGAGGAGAGGGAAGGGGGCCAGGGAGCACTGGGGGCTGCCCAGCCACTTGGGTGTGAAGGGGCTGGAAGTGGCTGGATGCACCATGGTGCCCACCACCACCATCACTGCCTGGGTACCTGAGGCATTCAGGACTGGTCGGACGACGTCAGGGTGGCACAGCATGACGAGAGGCATGATGGGGCCCATCCAGATCAGAAAGCCCTGGGGAAATGCGGTAACCAGCCGGGTCACTTCCTTCATGCCCTCTTCTGTGGAGTTGACCTGTGAGAAAGGTGGGACAGTCACCTCCTGGGGTGGTTCATTTCCAATGTCAACTTGACTGAGCTAAGGGATGCCCAGAGAGCTGATAAGACATGATTTCTGGGTGTGCTCTGAGGATGTTTCCAGAAGAAACATGTGAATGAGCAGCATGTGAGTGGATAGCCCAGGTTAGGAAGATATCCTGTCTCCAATGAGGGCAGGCATCCTCCAGTCCATTGAGGATCCAGGAAGGGCAGGCGTCGTCCAGTCCATTGAGAATACCAAGGCAGAGGTGGGGTGAATTCACTCTCTGTGGTGGGTGGGTCACCAGATCTGTGGATTCTTGGGCCTTTGGGATCAACAGCTTACACCAGCATCCTCCTTGGATTCTTCTCAGTTTTTGCACTGAGACTGAATTACACCACTGGTTTCCTGGGCCATGGGACTTCTCAGCCTCCATAATCATGCAAACCTATTTCCATAATTAATCCCCTCTTTGATAAATGATTAGGTAGATAGACATGTTAGAAAGACAGATGAGAGAGATGATGATAGATAGGTATGCATAGATATATAGATGATGGTATGACATATACAAAGATAATAGTTATATAGTTAAGTAGAGTGGTCAATAGATAATACGTACATAAATGTAGGTAGATGAGAGAGTTGATGGATAGACATTCATAGATAGAATGATACATATGTATCTAGATGATACATGTATATAGATACATGTATATAGATAGATACATGTATATAATAGATATTTGTATACAGATAGATTACAGTTACAGAGATGAATAGAATGATGGATAGGTAGATAACAGATGATAGATACATAGAACAATATATGCACAGATTATGGTTACATATATAAAATGTTGGATAGAGAAGTAGAGAGATATAGACAGAGAGATGAAAGATAGATATGGCTAGATAGAATGATACATGTAGAATACCATTATATAGATAGAATAATGGAAAGACAGACAAGATATGATAGATAATAGTTACATAGATGATACATACATACATGCTAGATGGATAGATGGTAGAATTATGGGTCAATAGCTAACTAGATAGAATAACAGAATGGTGAATGAATGGATAAGTAGATGATAGATAGACAGATTATAGTTGTCCTTCTGCACCACAGGTTTGGGTAAGAGTTTCTTTTTTTAAAAGATTTATTTATTTGAAATTATTTGAAATAAATAAATTTGAAATTTATTTATTTGAAATTTAATTATTTGAAATTATTCAGCATTACACAGAGAGAGGAGAGGCAGAGAGAGAGAGAGAGAGAAAGAGAGAGGGGGGGGTCCTCCATCCGATGGTTGATCCCTAATTGGCCGCAATGACCGGAACTGCGCTGATCCTAAGCCAGGAGTCAGGAGCTTCCTCCAGGTCTTCCACATGGATGCAGGGGCCCAAGGACTTGGGCCATCTGCTACTGCTTTCCCAGGCCATAGCAGAAAGCTCAATCTGAAGTGGAGCAGCCGGGTCTTGAGCCCATATGGGATGCTGGGGCTTCAGGCCAGGGCTTTAACCCACTGCGCCACGGCACCAGCCCCTTTGTTACGTGTTGATGCAACACATTTAAAAAATAAACTCGACATGTACAGTGTAGGTATAGCTTTGTTTCTTGAACAATACAGTCCAACTATTACATACCTCACACATTGTTTTAGATACTGAGTCATATAGAGATGCTTTAAAGTATATGGCAGAGTTATGTGGGTTCTAGGCAAACCTTATGCCACTTTATCAAAGGGAGTTGAGCATCCATGGATTTGGGTCGGGGGCAGGGGGGTCTGGAATGACCCCGATGGACACCACAGCGATGTGTATCCATCATGCTATGTAAGCTTTCAAAGCCTGACGCTCCCTCCACAAGGAAGCACGGCAGGTATCTGTGCAGGACCCAGAAGTGGCACAGCCTGTGCACAGCGCAGCAGGTCTGGATTCCACAGGGAGTGGCAGGGGGTGGTGGTGGGGGGAACCACTGCTTCTCCCTGCCCCTTCCCTCTCGGAACCCTCTCTAAATCAGAAGGGAGCATCCCCGGGCAGAGGGAGCGGCATGCTCTCTGTCCACAGGGAGGCCCACCTTGCTCAAGAGGATGGGTTTACTCATCCTGGGATTGGTTCTAGCTCAGGTGCAGCCACAAAGGGAGGGTCCACGTGGGAACAGTTTCTGGGGACATCAGTATGGCCACAAGCTTTGTCCCTAAGTCTGCTTCCACATCCTCTTATGTACTGCCAGTCCACACAGCCTGCAGTCTCTCCACGGAGGAGGGTCTGCACAGTGTGGACCATCCAGCCTTGGCAGACCCCAGGGAGAGCACAAGTGATCCCTGACTGTCCTTGAGGGCTAGGGCTCCCACATGTGGGCACCTTCTGCTCCCCAGGGTCTGCGCTGAGTGCATCCCGTGCACCCTCTCGCTGAACATCTGACACACCCATGGTGCTGCCACACACAAGTGAGACAGCTGAGGCCACACTGCCCAAAGGGGAGAGCAGGCCTGAGCCACAAGAGGGACAAGGGATTCTCAAAGGGGAAGTCGGAGGTCAGTGTTCATGCAGTTGAGCAACAGGGCCCCAGGGTGCATCTTAGGGGGGAAGAGTGAGATGACAGGAAGTGGCCAGAGAGAGGAGGCAATGAGAGACGCTCACACCTCTGCCCTGGTCCAGCTGTGACCCATGTGTGGACCTGGGGGGATCACAGCTCATCCCTGTGGGGCCACAGCAGCCAGACCTGGGCAGGCACGAGGAAATGGGCCAGATGGGAAGCTGACCCTGGATGGGCCCATCAGGAGGCCCCCAGTCCAGCAGTGGAGAATGTGTGGATGCCAGGGGTCTCCCCGCTATGCAGCCCACCTTGGAAGCCCCTGGCAGTGCCCTCTAGGTGGGGAAGGCAGGCAGGAAAGAGATAGAAAGCCAATGAGGGTGGGAGAACAAGGGTATTGGACAGGCTTGGCTGAGTGGCCTCGCTCACTGCCCTGCTGTCCTAAACCCCAGGTCCCTCCTGACTCCAGCTCCCAGAGCCCCACCCCTAGCCCCTTAGGGAGTCCATTCACTCGGATACCCCAAACCCTGTCTGCGGTCACACTCACCAGGTGCAGATGCCCCAAGAACCAGTTCCATCTGGGAGGTTCCGGAAAACTTCGGAGGATTCGAGACGTTTTATAGAAAGCATGCGTCCAGGTCAGGATGCGGACCAGGAGCCAGGAGGCACCAACCAGCAGCAGGAGCAGCCATGGGGAGACTTCCTCAAGCCCCAGCCCCAGCCCCAGCCCCAGCCAGGACTGGCTCAGCTGCAGCATCCCGCAGGCAGTGGGAAAGGGAACAAAGTGGCTCAGGCCAGTGGAGAGGCAGGAAGTAGGGTAGGGAGGGCTCTGGGCTGGGGACCCAGCCAATCCAGGCAAAGAGACAGAGAGAGTGGAGATGGTGCGTGTGTGTGTGTGTGTATGTGTGTTTGTGTGTGTGTGTGTGTGTGTGTGTGTGTGTGTGTGTGTGAGAGAGAGAGAGAGAGAGAGAGAGAGAGAGAGAGAGAGAGAGAACCAGCTTGTCCCTAACAGCCTCCTCTCCCAACCACCCTGGATTGCTTTTGTCCAGGCTCCTACTCTATGGAAATCTGTGGGATGAGGCCAAACTGAACAGGGCTGAGCTGGAACTTCCAATCCAGAAGTGTGGCTGCCTCCTCCCAGCCTGGGCAGCCAGCCAAGAGGGTGGGGGCAAGGCCATCTGGGTGACAGGAACCAATTCAGTCCACAGAGCGCTTGGCAAGAGCTCTGTGGAATGACTTATGATCCAAGCAAGGGGCAAAGGTGACTCTGGGCTGACAGGTTCACAACAACTCCTTCCCCTTCCCAGGCCAGAGTACAACAGGAGGAAAAAAAGTTGGAAATTGAGACTGGGAACACAGCCAGGTTGAGCCTTAGCTCAGAACAGCTTGAGCTCTTTGATCAGTGGGGGCTGGAGGACATTGGTCTGTTTTATCAGAGCACAGTTAGGAGGCTCAGACATGGAACCTTCAGCCCTCAAACTGTGCACACAGGCCCGGCAGGAGTTCAAGTGCAGACGAGGCTGGAGCCAGAGCCCAGAACCTAGCCACAGTGGGGTCACCTGGGGGCAGATCCAGTCAGTAGGAAGAGAAGTTGGAGAGGAGGCTTGATGGGGAGGGGGCAAGGCTGAGTGTGGCTGAGCACATGGCGGGGTCCAAGTAGAGCAGGAAGGAGGCAGGGGACCCTGAGTGGAGTCTTCCTTCTACCTCATCCTTGCTCTGACCATGGGCAAGCCCTCCTGACTCAGTCTTCCTATCTGGGAAATGGGATGTTGGATGAAAGCCATAGAGGGGGACAGAGGAGGGCTCCATGGAGGAGGGGGCTTCAAACAGGGGGAGAGTGGTGAGGGGCTGCCCCTCTCCTTGAGCTGTTTGCCGTGTGCCAGGTCTCTACTCTGTGTAACAGACTGCAGGGGACATCCTGTCACTGCATCCTGGCCATAGAGTGGGCCTACTGTGTGCTGAGGGCTCTACATAATGTATGCCTACTGTGTGCTGCCTCTTCAACCAGTGTGCCTGAGTGCTGAGTGCTATCTATAAAATGTACCTACTGTGCGCTGACTAGGCTCCATAAACTGGGTCTACTGTGTGCTGAGGGCTCTACATAATGTGTGCCTACTGTGTGCTGCCTCTTCAACAAGTGTGCCTGAGTACTGAGTGCTATCTATAAAGTGTACCTACTGTGTGTTGACTAGGCTCCATAAAGTGGGCCTACTGTGTGCTGAGGGCTCTACATACTGTGAACCTACTGTGTGCTGCCTCATCTAGTGTGCCTCAGTACTGAGTGCTATCTATAAAGTGCACCTACTGTGTCCTGACTAGGTGCCATAAAGTGGGCCTACTGTGTGCTGGGTACCCTCCATGAAGGATGCCTACTGTGTGCTGCCTGTTCTTTGTGAATTGTGTCCACAGTGTTCCAGGCACACTACACAAAGCACATACACCATGTGCCAGTTGTTCCCCATGACATGTTCCTGCTGTGTGCTGGATGCTCTCTGTTAACTCCTGCCTGCTGTGTTTCAAGTTCTCTACATAAATCTTCTACAGTGAGTGCCTGATCCTCTACATGAAGAATGATGACTGTCTGCTGCTGTGTCTACTGTGTGCAGCGTGCTCTGCACACAATGTGACCTCTGTGTGCCAGGGCCTACATATGACATGAGCCTGCTTTGTGTCAGATGCTCACCCGTATCACCCGGCGCCCTGCCCTCAGCTCTCTAGGACCACAGCCACTTGGGGATCGGGTGGGGAGACCCAGGTGATGTCATCCAGAGGAAGAAGGAGGCCATTTAACGGAACAGCAAGCTGAGGCTCAGAGGGGACAGCCCTCAAGCCCAAGACACCAAGCTCAGAGGAATCCAGGCCTATCAGAGGCTCAACCTTTCTCTCTGCAATGGTGCTTCCCCACATTCACTGGGGACGAAGCTCTCTTCATCCAGGGACGTGGATAATGCTGGAAGCTCAGGCAATGAGTGGCCCAGAGAGGAGACAGGGTGAGGCCCTTGTGTCACCACCAGTCTTCTCACAGCCAGGAAGCCCCACCCAACATATCCTGTGCTCCTTCCAGAAATGACTGTGTGTGTTGTCAGGAGAGAGATGAGGCTCCTAGCAGAGTTGCTGAATGGCAGGCCTGGAGAAGACAGCACTCCTGACACAGTAAGATGCTCATGGGACCCCAACCTCTCTCTACCCCCACTGCAACCTCCAGCCCAATTGGCCATGGGATTCAGGCAGCCGGTCCAAGTGCCCTTGGGAGGGGGCTCCCTCCTACCCATGATCTCCTTCCCCTCCATGGGGACAGAATCCACCTGCTGGCCGGCCTATCCACATCAAGTGTCAAAGGACGGGCACAGAGTTTAATAAACCAGCAGAGCCTTGGAGACACAAGAGAGAGAGAGAGCTTCCAGTGGCTGAAGAAGCTCAGCTCCCTGTAGACCTACTATGTGTTTGAGATGGACGCTTGCCTAGCCACCTGCACTGACCAACTTTCAGGGTCACATCCGAAAACTTCACAGGCATGGTGAGTTTTTTCTCAGTCACACAGAGGGACAGGAGGGGAAATCAGGTTTCTACGATATAGGTGTAGTGGTCCCCACTCTACCCCAGGAAGGGTGGAGAGCTGTAAGCAGGACCCAGCTGCACTGCAGGCCGCAGTGGTGCCTAAACCCACCCTCACTTTCAAACCGGAAGCGGTTGCTGCAATTCACTTACACAACAAACGTGATCCACACACCAGCCCCCGAGGGCATGGCCAGGACTGCAGGAGGATCAACCTGAGCTGGTTTAGTGATAAACAGCCAGAGAAAAGCGTTGCAAAAGTCCAGAGGACTCACGAGACTCGATATCCACCTCCCCTGCAGGGACTCACTGAGTGATGCTCACTCTGAAACATTAATCTGACCACCGCCCCACCCCCAGCCCCACAAAGGCAGGACTCAGAGCAGGGTCTTTGGGCACAGTCTCTGAGGAGGAGAGGGCGTTTCTCCTCCAAACCCAACAGATGGGACCCAAGAACTCCACTAGGTTGAGGAGAGGGTTTTGAAGAGAAAGAGTTTTGTGTTGCTCTGGATTCATTTTGAGAGGAGGAGCATGGTGGGGGCAAGAGGCATGCAGTTACCACACAGACAACGGGAGTCGAGTGAAAGTGGGCCAGAGGCGAGCAGCCCACATATGTTTATTTCAGTTGATACAGCAGCTTATATAGCCAAGGCAGCCAATACGGTCAAGGGGTGGTCTATGCCCCAACCAATCACAGCCTGTTGCCAGGCAGGCTCCTTTGCCAGGTGGGTTCTGAGGCCGTTTCCTGAGTAACTGACACTCGCTTGCCAGTGGCCTTTTAGGCATGGCCTTCTCATTCCACTACAGTTTTGTTCTCAAAAACCTGCAGCAGGCAGGATTAGACCAGGCTAAGCAGGAGGAGGGAGCTCAATCAACCCTGGTCTCCCCAGTGGCCTCTAGGGACCAGATCCTGGAGCCATCACCGGGGGCCTCCTAGGTCGTGCATGAGCAGGAAGATGGGGGAGGAGATGGAGGTGAGAATTAAATCCAGCACTGCAGAAGGTAGGGTGTGGCCATCATAACTGCTAGGCTAAATGTCCATTGGTAGTACTTTTCCTTCTAAATGTCTACCATTACCAGTTGGTTCATCTTCTTACAAGAAGGCTGTGTGGGTTTTTATTTATAACGACCGTATATGCATGAAGCATATTGTTCAAGGAAAGGCTGGCATGTCACAGGGCCCATGTTAAGTGTACGTGACAGGTGGAAAGCCAGAGAGCACCGTGGCTGGGAACAGGTGCAGACCACCTCTGTCCCATCAGGACCTGCTGTGTGAACTCTGGGCGAGGACTTTGCTGCCCTGGGCACCAGATTTGTGCCAGGAAACTGGGGTCCCTATCATCAATGCTGAGAGACTTTAAATGGGTTTAAAGCAAGATGCTGAGAGCAATGCTCCCTGGTACATGGAGAGCACTGGGCTTGCTTTTTAACACTGTGCTTTGAGCAAGGGCAGAAGTGCCCACCAGGAGCCTCGGGCCCCTGTGGAGCAGAAAGCACAGCCCTCACTGGCTTTGCACATCCCTCGCGCAGTCCCAAGGCCCTGGACAGGGAGAAGACTTTCAGGAGAGGAATGAGCGCCCAGCTGGGGCCAGACGGCTTAAGGTCAAACCTGGCTCTTTCTTCAGCTGTGTGACCTGGGGAAGGGACTTGCCCTCTCTGAACCCCAAGTTCCTTCTCCGTAGAACGGACACCAGGATGGGCCCAAGAGAACTCAGGCTGGGCTTCCCAGAAGCAGACCCTGATGCAAAGATTCCAGGGGGGACCCTTGACTGGAGGGGACTATGAGACCAGAATGCAATGCCCACTGGGAGGGGATTCCAGGGAACACCCGCAGGACAGAGGTGGACTGAGATGGGGAGGGGAGAGTGGCAGCTGCAGGGGGCTTTGTGAGGGCAGAGTCCCCTGTGGGCAGCGGGGACTTGGCCCCGCTGGCAGCTCTGGGAGGCAACACCCAACACGCTCCTCAGAGTCGTCCCACCCAGAACACGGGAGCTGGGGCACACACACACACACACACACACCCCATTACTCGGGCTAATTCCAGGGATCCTGTCTGTCCAGAATCTCCTGCCTGCACTGCAGGGCTGGGGCCTGGGGTCATGGGCACTGGGCTCCTCGTGTTTCCAATCACAAGCTGACGCTCAGGCTGCTATGGATGGTTACAGTCACTCAGTGACTCCAACACACACACACACACGCACACAATCACCAAGTGTCAGTGTACACAAACATACACACACAGCTGTGCACCTGCACAGTTATATGTTCACATGTACACAAACATACATTGTTCCCACATATGGAAGCAATTACACACACACCTGTTATATGTTCACATGTATACACACACAAATTGTTCCCACATATGGAAGTAATTACACACAGACGTACACACACCTCCGTATGTGCACAATTACATGCTCACATGTACACAAATTGTTGCCACATATGGAAACAATTACATATACACATAGACACCTCCACATGTGTAGTAACATGCTCACATGCACACACACATACACTTTGCTCCTACTTATGGAAACAATTACACACCCAGATTTGCACACACATTCACCCATGCACCCACACAAATGGCAGAGTCACACAAATGCAGACACACATACCCTTACACACACGCACACACTCTAGAGACCAAACACCTAGAGCATGTTATTCCCAAACATTCCAGCAGCGGCAGTGGTCTTCCCTTTTGGGCAGAGGAAGAAGCTTCATAGAGACAGGTGACTATAGGAGCTCTGGGGGTTTGGGAATTACACAGCAGATATAGCAGAGTCCTGGGCACCAAGGCCCCACACCTCCCTGCCGTCCTCCATCACTCACTCCCTGCCACACCTCGTAGAGGGATCTCAGAGTCTGTCTGATGTGGAACAGGAGACACGTGACCCCCTTGCAGACCACTCTTTGACTTGGTTGAAAAGACAAGGAGCCGTGGCTGTGACAAATGAGGCCAGGAGAAAGGTACTTGTGACTGAGGAAACGATGATTTATGCTCCAGTGGGAATGTTTCATGGTCAGCACACAAAATGAACGATGCTTCTGTACTGTCCTCCAACGGCCCACAGCCTCTTTCTGTGTGATCTGTGGGTTCAGTTTCTTACAATGTTTTAAATGGTTGTAAAATGAGGAGGAGGAGGAGGAAGAGGAGAAGCTAGAGGGAGCATGCAAGGCCCCAGGCACAGATACACAGCAAGGTACGCATTGTTCCTGGGCTGGAAGACTCAGTGCTGTTAAAGTGTTGGCTGTCCTCAGGGTGACCTGTGTCAAGCCCTGCAGGACTCCTAGTGGGAACAGACACCCTGATTGGAAAATTTACCTGATGCTCTTTCTGCCATCTTTCCGTGCTGCCACAACGGGACGCATGACCGTCCTGGCCAATGCTCTCAAGAGCATCAACAATGCTGAGGAAAAGAGAAAAACGCCAGGTTCTTCACAGGCTGTGCTCCAAAGTCATTGGCAGGTTTCTAACTGTGATGAGGAAGCGTGGTTACATTGGCGAATTTGAAATCACTGATGAACCACGGAGCTGGGAAAAGTGTTGTGAACCTCATGGGCAGCTTAAACAGGTGTGGAGTGATCAACCCAAGATTTGACGTGCAGTTGAAAGATCTAGAAAAATGGCAGAAGGGGCCGGCGCCGTGGCTCACTGGGTTGGTCCTCTGCCTGTGGCGCCAGTATCCCATGTGGGCACCGGTTCTAGTCCCGGTTGCTCCTCTTCCAGTCCAGCTCTCTGCTGTGGCCTGGGAAGGCAGTGGAGGATGGCCCAAGTGCTTGGGCCCCTGCACCCACATGGGAGACCTGGAAGAAGCTTGTGGCTCCTGGCTTCGGATCAGCGCAGCTCTGGCTGTTGCGGCTATCTGGAGAGTGAGCCAATGGAGGGAGGACCTTTCTCTCTCTCTCTCTCTCTCTCTCTCTCTCTCTCTCACTGTCTGTAGCTCTACCTGTCAAATAAATAAATAAAAAGCTTTAAAAAATGGCAGAATAATCTGCTTCCATCCAGCCAGTTTGGTTTCACTGTACTGACAAGCCCAGCTGGCATCATGGACCATGTAGAAGCAAGATGAACACACACAGGAGGGAAGATCCTGGGGTCCTTTTTCTAGGGATGTAACATGGGCATACAAATAAAAGCTTAGTGGACAAAAAAATTTACCTGACAATGTCTTTTATTCCTTTCTCTTACTAATGCTGTGGCTAAAACTCCCATAAACACCGACATACCCAACTGTAGAAGACACACTATCTCTCCTCACACTTGATCTTAGCCAAAAGGCCAAGAAACAATCCCACCATCCCTCACAACTACACACACACACACAGTCCCTCAACCTATGGCAACTACAAACATTTACCATACAAAGTATTCCCTTAATATTTACTCCACTACTGAACACAATTATGACTAACCAATGCCACTAGAATATACCAATCTAAATTATCAAGTCAGTTATCTCTGTTTACAGATGACATGAGTGTCTATCAAGAGAAATCCAAACACTCAATCAAGAGACTCTTAGAACTGGTGAAACAAACTCAGAAAAAGGTGCAGGATGCAAAACCAACACACACAAATGTTTACATGCCAATACAAAATACTAGTGAGAGCAAATACATAAACAATAGTTAGGAGACAAAGAAAATATCCTGTATTACATATAACTAAGGATGGAAATTACAAAATACCAATGAAACACTATCAAAAAAAGGAAAGACATCCCAAGATCATTGAATATATGAATTACTATTATTAAAATGCCCATACTGATAGGGTGGGCACTGTGGCCCAGTGGGTTAAGGGGACACCCTATAGCAGAAACCAATTCAAATCCCAGCCCTGCTGCTCCTGATCCAACCTCCTATTAATGTACCTGAGAAGGTATCAGATAATTGCCCAAGTGCTATGTCCCTGTTGCCCATGTGGGAGACTTGGATGGAGTTTTGGGATTTTGGCTTCCTCCTAGCTGTTGTGCCCATTTGAGGAGTGAACGTATAGATGGATTCTGTCTCTTCCTGTCACTCTGACTTTAATTATGTCTTTAAAATATAAAATGTCCATATTCACGAAACAAGTGTACAGCTTCAACATGGTCCCCAATGTTGACACTATTCACAAAAGAGGAAAAAAATCCTAAAATTCTCATGGAAGCATAAAAAACCCTTTACCAGTCAAGGGATCTTGAATGAAGCAAAGCGTGGGGCATCACAACACCACATGTTGAGACATACTTTGGAGCTGGCAGAACCACACTGCAAGGTACTAGCACGAGACAGACGCAGGGAAAAGACCAGAGAGCCAAGAAGTTAACCCTTGTACCTACAGCCAATTACTCACCGCGTGACTGCCAGAAATGGGCAGAAAGCTGCATTTCTCCTGGCCCCACAGGGCAGCCCCTGCTACCACTTCTCCCCTACACGGACTAAGAAAGAGCTGGCACATGGCCCGCCGGGACCATGAACCTGACCAGCAAACTCCTGGTTGTCAGGCCCAGCCCCAGCCTCAACTGCCACCCTCCCCTCCCCAGGAACCAAGGGAACCAGCGCCATGCCTATGAAGCCACCCAGGACTGCAGGCGCCCGAGGCAAACTCCCTGCACCTGTGCCTGCACCTGCCAGCGAGACTTGGAATCCGGGGCTCCCTAGGCCCTCAGATGCCAGCCCCGCACCTCCACGAGGGGCTGCCACAGCGGGCGTGGACGTGAGGGGACCCCGGCTGCGCGCCCCTGCCCCACCATCCCCTGGTCTTGTAACCATGGCGGCTGTTTGTGACCTCACTATTGGCTCCCCGCCTCGCTGGAGGCCTGGCCGTTAGGCGCCAACAGCCCCCCAACAAGGCCGCACAACCACCAGCGTGGCTGCCGCCTCCACGCTTGTCACCAATGCCAACCCAGGCTCCTGGCCTCTCCGCCACAGGCAGGCGGCAAACCCTACAAGGCGGCAAGAGGCGGCCTCTCCAGCTTCCGCCTTTGCCCCAGCATTCCCAGCGGCTGGCCGAAGCAGGGCAGGGTGTGGACAGGAGCTACAGCGGAAGTCATGCACCCCCGGAAGGGGCGTGGCCAAGCTGCTAGAGCGGGAGTCACGTGCTCCCGGAAGGGGCGTGGCCAGACTGCTGTGGTGGGCATGGCCAGGCAGAGAAGGCATAACCAGGAAGCAGAACGCCCAAGGGTCTTGCCTTCTCTCTGGAGACGTGGGCGTGGATTCCAAAGTCTGTGCCTTTCGTAAGGACTTGAACACGTATTTTTTTTTTTTTAAAGAAGAAGTTCACAAGGCCAACAGACATCTGAAGAATGCTCTGGATCCCTAGCCCTCAGGGAAATGCAAATTGACACCACAATGAGGTCTCCCCACACCACAGTTAGAAATCAAAAAACAAGTGCTGCTGAGAGTGTGGGGGAAATGCAAACTAGTACAGCCACTGTGGAACAGTGTGGAGAAAAAGAGAGAGAGAGAGGTCTTCCATCCACTGGTTCACTCCTCAATTGGTTGCAACAGCTGGAGCTGTGCTGATATGAAGCCAGGAACCAGGAGCTTCTTCTAGGTCTCCCACGCAGGTGCAGGGCCCCAATGACGTGGGCCTTCTTCCACTGCTTTCACAGGTTATAGAGGAGAGCTGGATCAGAAGTAGAGCAGCCAGGTCTCGAACAGGTGCCCATATGGGATGCCGGCACTGCAGGTGGTGGCTTCACCTGCTACCCCACAGCGCTGGCCCCTGTAGCAAAAATATTTTTAAAAATATTTAAAGTCACTTCTGTGACTAAAATCACCAACTGTCAGCAAGGACGGTGGTTCTGGTCTTCTCTGTGCTCCACATATCTGCATTGGCAGTGCAGCTGATCCAGGCACAGGAGCCCTGGGTGAGAAACTCGCCTTCCCCATGGCTGAAGGTGGTTCCTGCTGGAGTCTGAGTCTTTGCTCACTGCCAGAGAATGTGCAACCTTGGCTGATGTCCTCCAAATCATCCGATGGAAGCCAGTCCACATTCTGCTCCACACCCTGGCCCTCCCAAGGATAAGCCACACGCCTCTGTGCATCGCTGGTCTCAGCCTCACGTCAGACGGAAGAATGCATTTGCATTGTCCCCACAGCTGGATGCCCCATCTTATGCATGCCCGTGGCAGCTACCTCCATGTCTCTTCCCAACTTCTCACTTTTCCCTGGAAAAGAGTTAGGACTCTCCCCCAGGCACATCACATATCACTGATGTGTTGGATGGTTTGATCATCACTTGTCTCTCCAGCTCTTTGAGAGTGAGCACAGTGCTCCCTGTCAAATCCCCAGCCACACAGAGATGCCAACAGACCCAGGAGATACAGAGTTTTCTCCTTATTTTTAAAAATATTTATTTATTTATTTGAAAGGCAGAGTTACAGAGAGGGAGAGCGAGAGGGAGAGCGAGAGCGAGAGCGAGAGAGAGAGAGAGATTCCATCTACTGATTCACTCCCCAAATGGCTGCGATGGCTGAGCTGCACTGATCTGAAGCCAGGAACCAGGAGCTTCTTCCAGGTCTCTGACGCGGGTGCAGGGAGGGGCCCAAGGACTTGGGTAATATTCTACTGCTTTCCCAGGCCATAGCAGAGAGCTGGATCAGAAGTGGAGCAGCCAGGACTTGAACCAGTGCCATATGGGATGCTGGCACTGCAGGCGGAGGCTTTACCCACTAAGCCACAGCACTGGCCCCATCCTTATTTTATAACTGAACAAAGCTCTGAGTATCAGAGAAGTTAAGGGGCTCCCCTCCAAGCATCCTTGCAAAACTTGAACCCAGGGATCTGAAAGTAAAGCTTTTCCAACTAGACTGAGCACATACAAATCCCCCATGAGTTTACAAAGATGCAACTGTGCTTACATATTTCTGGGCAGGGGCATAGTTACTGTGCTTCTGCAAGTTCTCAAGTGGTACCAAGCATAGAGATCTGTGAACCACACTGAGAACTTGAGCCTTAGCACTCAGGGCTGCAAACTTTGCTTTCTTCCCCAGACACTGAATAACCTGCCAGGATGTGCCAATCTTTGCTGTCTGTCATGCTGTCCTAATTTGCCGTGGGGTTGGAGGAAATTGCTTTTCCCTTCTGGGTGTCCTGTTCCTCTTCTGCAAAATGGGCTCATGTGGTTGACGTGCAGGGCTTGCGGAATGATTACGCAACAGTCGCAACAGCAAAACACCGAGTGGCGTTTACAGAGCCTTATTCCCCTGGTGAGGATATCACTCTGCTCTGGTGTTCAGAGGTGCTGCCTTTGGAAACTGATTAGTGTCAGGTGAGTTCACCAGCTCGGGACCCTCACGCCTCTCCAGACAAAAACCTGTGTCTTTATCAGAAGAGGGAGAAAGACCAGAACACACACACACACACACGCAATCTGTCTCTCACCTGATATACTCTGTGCCTTGATGAATCCTTCCAGCAGGAAGACCACAACCAGATGTGGATCAGAGCCATCAACCTTAGTCTCTTCCTTTGCAGCTTACCAGTCTGTGCTGTTGTGGTCTCAGCGACAGGAAGCTGACTGAGACAGCTGGTCCACGTGGGTGGTGGCATCTTCCTGCTCTAAGCTGCTTGTCCATTCCTGGCACATAGTAGATTCACATGGAGCTCAGCTTTTTCAGCCACGGGGGGGCTCTTTCTTCTTTGTCTCCTGGAACCTGCCTGATTTATCGGTCTCTGTGCCCCATCCCTTGACCTCTGACATGGACAGCCCTGCCAGCAGGCAGATTCTGTCCCCGTGGAAGGGAAGGAGACTCTGGACTGTGGGCACCGTCCCCGTGAGGGTCTTGGACCAGCTGCCTAATCCCATGGCTGACTGGGCTGAGATGGTAGTGAGAGCAGAGGGGGTTTGGGGGTCTCCTGAACATCCTGCCTGTATCAGGAGTGCTTTTCCGCAGCCTCCTGCTCAGCAGCTCTGCTAGAAGACCCATCTTTCACGACATGCCTCCCCACACACTGGGCAATTCTGGAAGGACCCAGGGTGCACGGGTTTTGCTGGGTGGGCATCCTGGGTGTGGGAGGACTCGCGGGCCTCTGCATGTTTCATCATCCCTGTCTCTGGATGAACAGAGCATCGTCTCCAGCGAGTGGGGGTGAAGAGTGAGGCAGAGGACAAGGGCATGGGGTTGAGGGTCTGACAGACTGGGGCTCCTTTGAGCTGTGCATCTGGGACTCGCAGTTCGTCCTCCTCTGAGCCTCAGTTTGCTGCTCCATTAAATGTCTTCTTTTGTCTTCTGAGTGACATCACTTGTGTCTCGCCACCTGATCCCCAGAGCTCTGGCTCAGATGGTTGAGGGCAGGGTGTTGGGAAGCCTTGGGAAACATGATGGCCATGAGTGCCTGGCCAAAAGCAGACTCATTTTATGGAGAGCGCCTGGCACACAGTAGGTGCATTTTAGGTAGAGCATGCTGCACACAGTCAGTTCACTTTACAAAGAGCAGGCAGCAGAGAGCAGTCGTGATTCATGTAGAGGATCAGGCACACACTCCAGAGGATTGATGCAGAGGACTAGAAGCACAGCAAACAGGACTTAAACAGAGCACACAGTAGGCCCATTTTATGTCAAACACCTGATACCTAGTAGGCACGCTTTGTGTAGTGTGTCTGAAACACCATAGACATACTTTATAAAGTACTGGCAGCACATAGTAGGCACACTGTATGGAGAGTACCAAACACACAGTAGGCACAGTTTATGAAGATCTTGCAGCACACAATAGGAATCTTTTGTAGATCAGTTAGCACAGAGTAGGTGCACTGTATGGAGAGTTCCAAGCACACATTAGGCACACTTTGTGGAGAACACCTGACACATAGTAGACATGCTTTTTATAGTGTGTCTAAAACACCATAGACACAGCTATAAAGTGCTGGCAGCACACAGTAGGCACACTTTAAGAAGATCAGGCAGCACAAGGTATGTACACATTATATAAGACACTCAGCACATGGTAGGTACACTGTGTGGAGAGTACCAAACACACAGTAGGCACAGTTTATGAAGATCTTGCAGCACACAATAGGAATCTTTTGTAGATCAGTTAGCACAGAGTAGGTGCACTGTATGGAGAGTTCCAAGCACACATTAGGCACACTTTGTGGAGAACACCTGACACATAGTAGACATGCTTTTTATAGTGTGTCTAAAACACCATAGACACAGCTATAAAGTGCTGGCAGCACACAGTAGGCACACTTTAAGAAGATCAGGCAGCACAAGGTATGTACACATTATATAAGACACTCAGCACATGGTAGGTACACTGTGTGGAGAGTATCAAGCACACAGTAGGCACAATGTATTAGCATCTTGCAGCACACAGTAGGTGTACTTTATGAAGAGTGCTCTGCACTCTGTAGGTACTTTATGGAAAGTACCCAGCACATGAGAGGCAAAATTATTGAGTAGAACCTAGTACACAGTAGTCACTTTTTATGGTGAGTACCAAGCACACAGTAGGCACACTTTCTATAGAAAACTCAGCAGATGGTAAGCACAATTTATGGAGGGTACCCAGCCTCCTTTACAGAGAATATTCAGTGCACAGTAGGCACACATTTTGGAGAGTACTCAGCACACAGTAGGCATCTTTCATGGAGAGCATCCAGCATAGAGTAGGCCCACTTTATGCAGAGCCCTCAGCACACAGTAGGCCCACACATGATATCTAGCCAACACACAGTAGGTACATGTTATGATAGCACTCAGCACTCAGGCACACTGGATGAAGAGGCAGCACACAGTAGGCCCACGTTATACAGCACACAGTAGGCCCACTCTATGGCCAGGATGCGGTGACAGGACGTCCCCTGCAGTCTGTTGCACAGAGTAAGACCTGGCACATGGCACACAGCTCAAGGAGAGGGGCAGCCCCTCCCCACTCTCCCCCTGTTTGGAGCCCCCTCCTCCAGGGAGCCCTCCTCTGTCCCCCTCTAAGGCTGTCATCCAACATCCCATTTCCCAGATAGGAAGACTGAGGCCAGGAGACACTGCCCACGGCCAGAGCAAGGACGCAGTAGAACGACAGTTGACCCTGTCTGTGCATAGCTACTCTCAGCTTTGCTCCCCAGGCCTCCCCTCCATGCTCCACCTTCTAATGCTGAGTCTCCAGGAGACTGTGGGAGTTCCGCATGCCCAGAATCCGACCCAGGAACCCCAGTGTGAGGCTGGATACTTTGTTTCTGCTCCAGCAGTTCTTTTCAACTAGGCAGCCCCAGCACTAACTGCACTTGAACTCCTGCCAGCCTGCACGTTTGAGAAGTGCGGAAGGGGCGTGAGGACCGCCACTTTTCTCCCTGAGCCTCCTATGTGTGACTCTGACCAAAGGTGCCCCGATGGCCTCCCAGCCCCCACCTGCTGAGGAGCTAGGGAGATAAAGCTTCGCTCTGACCATGCCCACCTGGCACCTGCACTCTGGGAAGGGGAGGAGGGGAGGGGTTGTAAACTCGCAGCCCAGAGTCACCTTTGCCCCTTGCCTAGAGCGGGAGGTATCCCAGGGAGCCATCGCCAGGAGCTCTGGGACCTCAGTTGGTTCCTTTGGACCCAGTATCTCCGCCCCCGCCCTGCCCCGCCCCAGCTTGGCAGGCAGCCTGAGCTGGGCGGGGGCAGCCAGACCTGCAGGGATTGGCAGCTCCAGCTCCAGCCCCGCCCAGCCCAGCTTGGTCCAGGAGGTGGGGAGAGCAGAAGTTGTTTCGGTGGCGCTGGTCCTGACAGAAGGTGACCGGCTGGGGAGTGGTGGGCCTGGAGGGTCGTGGTCCTGGGTGGGTTGGGGCACTGCCCATGGTCAGGGGACAGCTCCAGGGAGCAGCTGGCCCAGGAGATGGGAACTTATCAGTCACCAGAAACCAACTGAAGGGTTTCCTGGACTTCAGCTCACTCGCTCTCTCTCTCTCCCTCTCTCTCTCTTCCCCTCCCTCCCTCCCTCTCTCTACTTTCTCTGCCTCTTCCCCTGGATTGCCCTGGGTCTCCATACCTCTTGGAGCCCTCTCTGCCCTGCCTCCATCACTCCCATGCTCTCCCTCCCAACCCTTCTCCAGCGCCCCTGACCTCTCCCTCGGTCCTGTCCCAGGTCTCAGGCATTTGCCTTCCCACCCCCCTCCCCTGAAGGATGCTGCAGCTGAGTTCATCTTCCCCGTGGCTGCTCCTGCCTCTGATTGGTGCCTGCTGGCTCCTGGCCCACATCCTGACCTGGGCCTACGCTTTCTATGAAAACACTCGCCGCCTCCGATGTTTCCCGCAGCCTCCAAAACGGAACTGGTTCCTGGGGCATCTAGGCATGGTGAGTGTGGCCGCAGACAGGGGGCTGGGCTATCGGGTGAATGGACACCCTGAGGGGCTAGGGGTGTGGCTCAGGGAGCTGGAAGTCTGGAGGAATCTGAGGTCTAGGACAGCAGGGCAGTGAGCGAGGGGCCCAGAGTGGGCTGCATAGCGGGAGACCCTGGCATCCACACATTCTCCACTGCTGGACTGGGGGCCTCCTGATGGGCCCATCCAGGGTCAGCTTCCCATCTGGCCCATTTCCTCGTGCCTGCCCGGGTCTGGCTGCTGTGGCCCACAGGGATGAGCTGTGATCCCCCCAGGTCCACACACGGGTCACAGCTGGACCAGGGCAGAGGTGTGAGCGTCTCTCAGTGCCTCCCTTCTCTGGCCACTTCCTGTCATCTCACTCTTCCCCCCTAAGATGCACCCTGGGGCCCTGTTGCTCAACTGCATGAACACTGACCTCCGACTTCCCCTTTGAGAATCCCTTGTCCCTCTTGTGGCTCAGGCCTGCTCTCCCCTTTGGGCAGTGTGGCCTCAGCTGTCTCACTTGTGCGTGGCAGCACCATGGGTGTGTCAGAAGTTCAGCGAGAGGGTGCACGGGATGCACTCAGCGCAGACCCTGGGGAGCAGAAGGTGCCCACATATGGGAGCCCTAGCCCTCAAGGACAGTCAGGGCTCACTTGTGCTCTCCCTGGGGTCTGCCAAGGCTGGAGGGTCCCCAGTGTGCAGACCCTCTTCCGTGGAGAGACTGCAGGCTGTGTGGACTGGGCAGCACACGAGAGGATGTGGAAGCAGACTTAGGGACAAAGCTTGTGGCCATACTGATGTCCCCAGAAACTGTTCCCACGTGGACCCTCCCTTTGTGGCTGCACCTGAGCTAGAACCAATCCCAGGATGAGTAAACCCATCCTCTTGAGCAAGGTGGGCCTCCCTGTGGACAGAGAGCATGCCGCTCCCTCTGCCCGGGGATGCTCCCTTCCAATTTAGAGAGGGTTCCGAGAGGGAAGGGGCAGGGAGAAGCAGTGGGTCCCCACACACACACACTTCCTGTAGAATCCAGACCTGCTGCGCCGAGCAGAGGCTGTGCCACTTCTGGGTCCTGCACAGATACCTGCCGTGTTTCCAGGGATGGATACGTACACCTCTGTGGTGTCCATTAAGCACCCCAGGAGGTGACCGTCCGCTGCCTTGCTTGCAGGTCACCCCCACGGAGGAGGGCCTGCGGGCATTGATTCAGCTGGTGGCCAACTTCCCCCATGGCTTTCTGAGCTGGATGGGCCCTACCACCCCTCTCATCTCTTTGTGCCACCCTGACATCATCCGTCCCGTCCTCAGTGCCTCAGGTACCCAGGAGGAGCTGGTAGTGGTGGGCGCCATGGTGCATCCCACAACTTCCAGCCCCTCCAGACTCGCCCTCCCCCAAGCTGCTGTGCAGCCCCTGCATGTCTCTGGCCCCCACCCTCTTCTCTCCTAGCCATCTTCCTCTTTATTTATTATTACACTCACCAACCTCCAACCACAGTCTGCCCCATGCACTGTCATCTGGCCCCTGTCCTGGCTGGGTCCAGGGCACCTCTAAGACTCCAAGAGGTCTCAATCCAAAACCCAACCCTGGAGGAAGCCCCATATCACCGAGATGAATGTGGACAGAGACATCCCCAATCTTGTGTGTCCAGAGGGAGCTGGTCTCATTAGAAGAAGCAAATTTTCTACTGGGGCAGCCTGGGAGGCTTCCTGGAGGAGGAGTTGCAGGAGCTGGGTCTGGAATGTCAGGTGGGGGTTTTTCCGTAGAATGCAGGTTGGTGCAGTGGGCATCGGTAGCATGCAATGGTCATCTTTGCCTGTTGCCAGGCTAAGAGAAATGCAGAGGGCTTGAGGCTGGGGGAGGCTCTGGGCTGCTCATACTGTGACAGCCACCCCTGGGGAGTCAGATCATTCTTCTCCATGGATTGTCCACTGGGTGCTTACTGACTTCCTGCTCCAGGTGCCAGGAATCTCCCGTAGGAGACTTCTCTCCATCCTGCACCCTCCCCTCACCCTCTTGCCTCCCTGCTCCTGCACACATCAGTGACAGAAATGAGCAGTGTCCATCAGGAAGCGCGAGGGGATCCTGGGTGGATGCCCCCATTCGCTCTGACGGAGGAGGTGTCTTCAAGTTGCAAGTGGTGGAAACTCAACCCTGGTGTTCAGAGTGAAGAAAGGAATTCTTGTGAAAGTCAAGGAGGAGGTGGACTTCAGGCATGGCTGGATCCAGGACTAGGAACCTGCCTTCCTCTCTTGGTTTTGCTGGTCTCTGAACCACTTTTCCCTGCAATCAGTCCTCTCATTGTGGTGTCTGTAGCAGGTCAAGCTAGTGCTGGGGTAAAGGCTCACCTTTCCACAGGGTTCTCACTCCTGACCTGTGATTCATTTTAATTGCCTGATCACCTGGACTGATTTCTCGTTCTGTCACGATGACTATGCACAGTCCTGGCAGGCACAGGGCTCCCAGGGCTATTATTTTGGGAGCACCAAGCAGTGTAGTGGTTAAGACCTGAGTCCCTGCACTCAGAGAGATTCAGGCTCAGGTGTGAGGGCATGGCAAACCCCATAAGGCAGAATGA
Organism: Sylvilagus floridanus; assembly: GCA_949820135.1. Taxonomy (NCBI): domain Eukaryota; kingdom Metazoa; phylum Chordata; class Mammalia; order Lagomorpha; family Leporidae; genus Sylvilagus; species Sylvilagus floridanus. Next base: position 105,654,331 of record OX463233.1, on the reverse strand, counting down.
GCAGATGGCATCATTGGTCTTTGGTTCTGGAAAATTCGACGGACGAGAACCCAGGCTCATGAGGTTCTGGAGATCCAAGTGGAGAACGCTTGTTTCTGCGACCCTGTGACTGTGGAATTCTGGCTGCCTTGCACCAGGGACGTGGGAGGGAGCCCAGGAGGGGGTTCAGTGCTCAGAGAGGGGGATGGGGCGCTAGGTGGAATTTCCAGGGCTCCGCGTGGGTCCTGCCCACAGGTCCTTCTCTGGCAGCCTGGAAGAGCCTGCATCGGTCCTCTTTGTTCTTCTCCAGATTCAGAGCTCGGAGGAAGGCCTCCTGTACACCCAGGGCCTGGCACGCACGTTTGGGGATGTGTGCTGCTGGTGGGTGGGGCCCTGGCACGCAGTCGTCCGCATCTTCCACCCCACCCACATCAAGCCTGTGCTCTTTGCTCCAGGTAGATAGCACGGTGGCCACTGCTTGCCTGCTGCTGAGGTCTCTGTGCTGCCTCCAGCTGAGCAGGCGACCCAAGTGCAGACAGGAAGGGCTGTGGCAGAGACACGGCCTCTGTCTCACCTGGACCCCCACCTGCCTGACTTCTGATCGTGTCTGCTCCTGTCTGCCGTGTGTGACAGTTTGTCACATTTTGTCGCCTTTCCATCGAGAGCCGAGCCTCTGCTTACACTTGAGAACTAGCAGATGGTCATGTCTGGGGCCCAGCTGTGGCCAAGGGCACCTGGGGGGCGTCGGGGTCCTGTCAGATGTGGTGTACGGTTGTCGTTCTCTCAGGTCAGTCGTGTCTGTCCACGTGTGGGGCTTGCCCGAGGTCTGGAACTCCAGTGCCTTTTGTGAGATGCCTGAGACTTTTTTTTAAGTCTTGTCTAGGACAGGTCTTAGCGTATGTGCAGATCACCTCTGGGGCTCCGTTGGATCATACCTGAATCACACCCATGGCATCAATGGGAATACATTTAAATCCTGTCGTGGGGCATGCTGAGGTCTTGTCAGAACATGTGTCATGTCTGGGCAGTTCATATGTGTGGTGAGCATATCAGGACATGCTAAGAAATGTTGGAAGGCTGGCACTGTGGTGCAGTGGATTAAGCTATGGTCTGTAGTGCCAGCATCCCATGGGCTCTGGCTTGTATCCCAGCTGCTCCACTCCCAATCCAGCTCCCTGCTGATGCACCTGGGAAAGCAGTGGAGGATGGCCCATGTCCTTGGATCCCTGCACCTGCGTGGGAGACCTAGATGAAGCTCCTACCTCCTGGCTTCAGCCTGGCCCAGCCCCGGCTGTTGTGGCCATTTGGGTAGTAGACCAGTGGATGGAAGACCTCTCTCTCTCCTCTCTCTCTCTTCCTCCCTCTCTCTCTGGAATTCTGACCTTCAAATAAAATAAATAAATCTTTTAAAAAAAAGAAACGGGGCCAAGTCCCATGTTGCACGTCCATGTCTAATGAGAGTGCAGGGACAGAAAGGGAATCCTAGGTCCACTTAAGGGTGTTTCCTGAGGGCTGTGTTCTGCAGAGCCTGTTGGACCATGTAAGAGCGTGGCAAGGCATGCTGGGACATGTTGTGCATGTACCTCTGCTGTGCTGTGCTGCTGCAGCCTGGTCAGATCCCCCATTACACCCCATGCCCTCTGTATTTGCTGCCTTCCTGCTATGCTCTGTTGCGAGGGGGGGGGAGTGTAGGCGTCATGTGGGGACCCTCCTCCCCTACCCAGAGTCCCTCCTTCCCCTCTCACGGCCCCTGATGGTCATCCTTCACATCAGCTGCCATCGCACCCAAGGATGTCATCTTCTACAGCTTCCTGAAGCCGTGGCTGGGTGAGTAACTGAAGATGAGGGGTTCAGGCCGCCCTTGGGGGGCTGGGGGAGGTGATGGCCTTGTCCCCTGCCGATGGCTGCCCTCCTAGGGGATGGGCTTTTGCTGAGTGCCGGTGACAAGTGGAGCCGCCATCGTCGCATGCTGACACCCGCCTTCCACTTCAACATCCTGAAGCCCTACATGAAGATTTTCAACAAGAGTGTAAATGTTATGCATGTGAGTGCCTTAACCCCAGGACCCTGGATGGAGTCTCTGGAGCAAAGGGGCCACACATATCAAGTCTGGAATATTTGCTGGGTGGCTCTGGGACCATTCTCTCTCTCTCTCGCTCTCGCTCTCACTCTCTCTCTCGCTCTCCCTCTCTCCCTCCCTCCCAGTTTGCTCATCTCTGTAATGAGGATAATAACTCCTACTTCACTTCTTGATTCAGCTTTCTCCTAATGTGCACTCAGAGTCAGCACGTAGGTGATGGCTCGATTCCTTGCCTCCCCGCTACCCCTATGTGGCAGACTTGCACTGAGTTTTCAGTTCCTAAGTTCAGCCTTTGCTCAACTTAGCCACTGGGAGGAGTTGGAAGTCCAGTCTGGCTGTCTCTGTTATCTCTATCTATCTTTAAATCTCTGGCACTATAATAAAGAAATGAAATTTTCTTTTAAAAAATATACAAAGGGCCAGCGCCATGGCTCACTAGGCTAATCCTCCACCTGCGGTGCCAGCACCCCAGGTTCTAGTCCTGGTCAGGGTGCCAGATTCTGTCCCAGTCGCCCCTCTTCCAGGCCAGCTCTCTGCTGTGGCCCGAGAAGGCAGTGGAGGATGGCCCAAGTGCTTGGGCCCTGCACCTGCATGGGAGACCAGGAGAAGCAGCTGGCTCCTGGCTTCGGATCAGCACAGCACACTGGCCGTAACGTGCCAGTCGTAGCAGCCACTTGGTGGGGTGAACCAATGGAAAAGAACGACCTTTCTCTCCATCTCTCTCTCTCACTGTCAAACTGTGCCTGGCAAAAAAAAAAATACAAAAAAGGCAGTCAAGATGATGTCATGGAATCATGTCCCTGGTACACAGTAGGTGCTCAGAGTGCATCAGTTTGTTCCATAGAATTACTGTAGACCCAAGTCATTAATGTTGATGCTGCCATGGTTATTACTGAATCATAAACCATTCCCAACTCATTGGTTTAAATTAAAAAGGGTTTATGATTGCTAATCAGGCCATAGGTCATTTGGCTGGTTTTCCTGTCGTGGATGGGATCACTCATGGTATATGGTAGCCTGTGTGTCAGGAGGCAGCTCTGCTGCTCCTGGCTCTATTGTCTCCACTGTTTGTGGCTTGACTGCTTTTAGGCTGATCTAAGCTGGGACAGCTGGATCTTGCTTCATGTGATTTCTCTCTCTCTCTCTCTCTCTCTCTCTCTCTCTGGAGAAGGACATCTAGGGTTTATTTACATGGCAGTCATAAGATTTCAAAGAAGTGTGAGGAGGCTTTGGTTTATCAGAGTGTATTATTATATCATTTTCACCACATTATATTGGCCAAAGAAAGTCAAAAGCCCAACACAGAATCAAGGTCTTCATCTCTTAGTAGAAGTTGTAAAGAGATCACATTGGGAAAACTGTGGTTATATGGAGAAGAAGAATTGGAGATAAGGGTTTTGTAATGTGCCTAGGGCTTTTTGTAACAAACAACTTGATAACTTAGCCTATAACCATTTCATGGATTCTGCCAGAAGACATGAGTCTCCTGGGTTAGAGACAAAGGAAGGTTTATTAACCCACAGTACAACTCACATTGTGTGCTTCTTTCTCCAAGCCACTTGTAACACATGTGGGCATCACAAGTGGGATTTGAAGGGTGCTTGCTCATGTGGTGTTGTATATTACAGGAGAGGAGGATCAGGGCCAGGAAATCTGTTGTTATAGCAAGTGGAGGAGCCTGACATTGGTGCATGGGTTGTCGTTGCTGGGTCTCTCAGTGTTGTTCTCTGCAGAGATGATTGTGAGCAGTGGCTCAGGTTAGGAATACGAGGGACCAGAATGCCTGATGCACACATCAGGCATGCTCAGGCATCACAGAGAACAAGCTCTCCCGACGGACGTGGCTGAAATTCCAAAAGTACAGTGATGATGAGGCCAGCTAACATTGATTGAGTTCTCACCACAGGCCAAAAATTATGACATGCGCCAATTCCCTGATATATGCCCATTATATTGATGGTGAAACTTATGGTTGGGGAGAGTAGTGAGCTTCTTCAAGTCCTCTCAGCTGGTAAGTGGGTCTGCAATAGTGTACCCCTGACACCCATTTGGTTGATCTGACATCCAAGGAGGTCAACTTAGCTGTTATTAAAGACTTGACAGGTGGGATTCAGGGGAGGGCGATGACCTCACCAAGCACATACATAGCATGGGAGGCTGAGCTGGGGCTTGAGCCCAGGTCCACCGAGCCTTGGGTATTTCTAGTGATGGCTTCCATTCCCACTCTAGCCTGATCCTTGCTGGGGTTGGGTGCTTGGGGCAGAGGAACAGAGGCTGGTCCATCCTGGTTGATAAGATTTGGGAGGGGCTTTAGGGAGCCAGAGCCCAGCCCCAGCTGTGTCCTCTTCTCTGACCAGGCCAAGTGGCAGCGCCTTGCCTTGGAGGGCAGTGCCTGTCTGGACATGTTTGAGCATATCAGCCTCATGACCCTGGACAGTCTGCAGAAATGTGTCTTCAGCTTCGACAGCAATTGTCAGGAGTGAGTCCTTGCCCAAAACATGGGAACTCGGCTCATGGGCTCATGGGCTCATGGGAGGAAGTGGTGGGGGGGAGAGGATCAACTAGCAACCAGGAGAGCCTTCTTGGAGGAGGAGGGTTAGAAGTAGGCACTGAAATACAGGAAAAGAGAGAGAGAAGTAGAGGTCCTTTCATATTGGTAGACATGTTTGAGTGAAGGCTTGGGGATCAGGATGAGCAACAGGCAGCAAAGAGACTCTTTGGAACCATGGTTGACAGAGTAGGCAGTGGCTAAACCTAGTCAACAGGTATAAGTTTATCCTGAGGTTTCTAGGGAACACTAGAATGGTTTGAGAAGATGAAAGGCTTGGTCAGATCTGATCTCTTTGAACTGGCTCAAAAGAAATTACATCGCAGGCAATGAGGCACGGCTGGGGCCAGGCCATAGACTGGTTGGAAGGAGATGAGGTCTCTACTGTGTGGATGGTTTCAGGAGAAGGGGCAGGACTAGGCACTGGGCAGAAGACAAGCATAATGTCTAAACGGGGCTCTGGGTGCCTAAGGCACATCAGCAGGACACCGAAGAGGGATGCAAGGGTAGGACAGAGACTGGAGATGCAAGTCTCATGCTTTTCCCTGTGGTATCTGTGGGTCTAATTCTGGACACCGTCTCCTGAAGGGAGGGAGCTGCTGGCTGCTGGGGAGAGGCATTGCACAGGCTTCAGATGTGTTGATTTGTTGCCTCTCTTTATGACCTCACCCTGCAGGAAGCCCAGTGAATACATTGCCGCCATCTTGGAGCTCAGTGCCCTTGTGGCCAAAAGGCACCAGCAAATCCTCCTGCACATGGACTTCCTGTACTACCTCACCCCTGATGGGCAACGCTTCCGCAGGGCCTGCCGCCTCGTGCATGATTTCACTGATGCCGTCATCCAGGAGCGACGCTGCACGCTCCCTAATCTGAAGATCGATGATTTCCTCAAGGCCAAGGCCAAAGCCAAGACTTTGGACTTCATCGATGTGCTCCTGCTGACCAAGGTGGGCTGCATGAGGACCTCAGTTTAGGAGGTGGTTTAAGGTCAAATGTCAGCTAGAAGGGCTTGGACTTGATCTAGAGGGCACTGGATGGTATTAGAGAAAGGAAGCAGCAGCCACAGGTATATTTCAGAGACTTCTCTGTAATACAGGCACTGGGGTCTGCTAAGTCTGAAATTTGGAAGGGGTTGAGATTTTACTTTATTGGGAAGTTCATCATGTAGTCTGCCATGGTTTATATCTATACGCAAATCAATATCTATCTATACAATCTGTCTCCATCCCTCTGCTGACAGAAGCACAGTAACACTGGCTCAGAACAACACATTTCTTGCTCACAGCAATCCCAGCAGTTAGGACTATTGCACCTGCTCCCTATTCCCAAATTCCCCTCAGGTCAATGCAAATAGTTCTTCTGTACGTGCAGCAAAGCCTGCTCCACAGCAGGTGCCCCCTCATAGGTCTCAAATGGTATCTCTGCCCCTTACTTCCTCCTAGGAGGTTGGCGGGAGAATATAAATATATCCTGTCCAGTGAGAAAGTTTTCTATAGATTTCCAGACAAAATACCTCCAGAAGAGATAAGACTCTCTGGATCTACTGCCTTGGAATGTGAGCCAATGTCTCTGGAATCACATTTAACCTCTAACTTCCAAGGCAAATTGATATCCAATTCTGCAACCCAAGGTGGCAGCAGCTTTTTCTTAGAAACCCCCTCATGGGTCATTGAATCCTCCCACCAAGGACAAAACAAGAGACAGGGAAGACTAGGGGAGGGCCTGAGGGCTGGGTCTCCTAGGATGCTTACCAAGAGAGGTCTAGGGGTGCACAGTGGGCTGCAGTTACTGGATGTATCCTGAGTCTGTTAGACATGGGAGTCCTCAGAGCTGGTGTGATCTGGGGGGTTTTGTGCTGGCTCCAGGATGAAGATGGAAAGGAGATGTCAGATGAAGACATACGTGCAGAGGCTGATACCTTCATGTTTGAGGGTGAGAGTCCCAGGTGGACTGACAGTCGTCTCTGCTTCCCTGGGATGTGGTGGGTGTGTCCTGAACCATTCCACACCCACTCCCCAACTTCTCCCTGAGGCTTCCATGTTTGGACGCTGTCCACCCTCTGGTGCTGAAGTTGCCCTTTGGCCCAAGCATGCCTGGCTGCCTTTCAGGTCATGACACCACGGCCAGCGGTCTCTCCTGGGTCCTGTACAACCTCGCGAAGCACCCAGAATACCAAGAGCGCTGCCGGCAGGAGGTGCAAGAGCTCCTGATAGACCGAGAACTTAAAGAGATTGAGTGGTGAGTGTGGGTCCTCCAAGCCTGTTCATGAGCCCCTCTTCCTGGATCAGTGACCCAATCTGGGGAAGGGGAAGCTTTCTGTTCATCCCGCGTTACTGCTGGCTAGCAGGGAAGGAGTGCAGGCTCTGGGGACAGAAAGATCTGGACTGCTGTGATCATGGATGCGGGAATATGACTCCACTCAGCACAGGTTTTTTTAAACCTAGAAACCTTTTGTTTAAGGTATACAAACTTCACGGATTTCATATATACAAATTTAGGAACAGTGATTTTTCCCACCCTACTCTCCGTCCTGCCTGCATTCCCACCCTTCTTCCTCCTCCCTCTCCTATTCTCATTCTTATGTTTTTTTTTTTTTTACAAAGATATGTTTTCAGTTAACTTTATACTCATAAAAGTAACCCTGCACTAAGAGTTCAACAAATAGTATGAAGAAAAAAAATCAAATGTTCCTCAACAGTCGGGACAAGGGCTGTTCAAAGTCATTTCATCTCAAAGTGTCAATTTCACTTCTATAGATTACCTATTAGGTACTCTGTTAGTTAATACAGGTCAAGGAGAACATATGATTTTTTTTGGGGGGGGGACCGGCTTATTTCACTAAGTATAATGATTTCCAGTTGCATCCATTTTGTTGCAAATGGCAGGATTTTGTTTTTTGACCTCTGTGTAGTGATCCTAGTGTATAACATGGTGTATATAGTTTCTTTATCCAGTCTTCAGTTGATGGACATCTGGGTTAATTCCTTACCTTAGCTATTGTGAATTGAGCTGTATCAGTACAGGTTTTGTAAATGAATTTTTAGTTTTTTTCCTTCACATTCCCTTCCTTTCTTTCCTGAAATCACATTTCCTGCAAACATCTTCACTTCCTGAATGTTTGATATTCTGAACCCTAATCCTACCCTGCCATCCAGTCCAGGGATTCACAAGGAACTGGTGGGAAGAGCCATGGACCTTTTGTGTGAAACACATGCAGCACTCATCCATCCAGCAAACACAGCTCACATGCTCTTCCCAGTCTCAATTCTCTTCCCAGCCCCATTCTGGTTCTGGAGACCTGGGAAGGACCCAGCTCAGAGATCTCTCTTCTAGGAGTTCCCAGTCTGGTGGGGGTAACAGTCCCAGGTCAGGACACTCCCAGTCCACCCAGGTAGGAAGCACGATTAGAAGATAAACGATGTGTCCCATCTGAGGATGGATATCAGTAGATGTTTGGGTCCAGCTGTGGGCACAGTGCTGCAGTTCAGAGACAGCCTAGGAGGAGGACGGAGGGTGCTGAGCCACGAGACGAGGAAACTGGGGATGACGATGGGGACTGGTTGTGGGAGACTGGGAAAGCAATGCCAGTGGCCTCAAGTGTCACCCAACTGCATCCAGGCGCCACGGGAGGAGTTTGAGGAGGGGAAGTGCACGTCAGGTCCAGCTTCTAGAAAGATCCTTTTAGGGCTAGCGTTGGAGGCCATACTGGAGAGAACAAGGGCATGGAGGCGATCCGACCATGGCAGAGCTGGATTTAGAGGCACAGAATTGGGCAGGTGTCTTGTGGTGATGCCATCCTGTCAGCCTCACGTGGGACACCTGTCTGTGAGGTGAGGAGACATTTTAATGCTTTCACAACCTTGATTTCAAGCAAGATCGTGCACTTGGTTTTAGTAAGTGTATGAGAGTGTTTATGATAAAAACACACACTTGCATCTTAAACCCCATCCTAAGGGTGATGATGGACAGTATTTATCTTTACAAAACACCGGCTTTCCTTAGGTTCGCATTTATAAGAATACATACTCTTTTTCTGTACAAATTGGCACATATAAAATAATAGATACAAGTATGCATATTAATAATATACCTTTGAGATCTTTTTGTCAAAATATGAGTTTTGGAAAATGAGTGTTTTCTAAATTTATCCTTTATTTTTACTTGATAACTTTATATGCATTTAATGGGGTATAGTGTGAGGCTAGGATATGCACATGATGTGGAATGATTAAATCAAGCTGATGAGCATAGCCAATATCCCATATGCTCATTGTGTGATCACCTTTGAGGTTTATTCTCTGAGCAAGTTTGAAAACTACATTATTACTACCTGCATGTACCTGCTATGCAATAGGTCTAACAACTGAGGTCCCTCCTGGCCAGCTGAAACTTGCATGCTTGGAACAGCATCTCCTCCTCACTCATGACTGCTAACTGCCGTTCTACTCTAGGCTTCCATGGGTTTGAATATTTTATATCCCACAGATGAATTGAGTCTGCTATTTGTCTTTCTGTGTCTTGATTTTTCACTTGGCCTAATGTCCTCTGGGTTCACTCATGGTGTTGGAAATAATAGAATCTCCGTGTTTTAACAGGCCGAATTATATATATATATATATATATATATATATATATAACTCCACAAATATATATGGATACAATTGTGGAATTACAAAAACAAGGATGACAACAAGTTCTTCTTGCACAAAATGAGATGTCACAGAGAAAACTAGGGTTGCATTTTATTCTCAGGGGTTTCTAGAGCTATTGATTTGTCACTTATCAATCATCTATATAGAAATCTATATTTATAAATATACACACATGTAGATATAGATATATAATCTATTTGCCTGCCTGGCTATCTACCTATCTGCAATCTGTCTAATCATCTATCTATATACCTATCTTCCATGTTTTTCTATCTACTAACCCTATCTATCTACTAACCCTATCCATCTATCTATCTATCTACCTACCTACCTACCATTTGTCTGTCTCCCTGCCAATCATCTTTTATTTATGCATGTCTCTTCATCATCATCTATCCATACCCGTATGTACATCCATTTGCTTTTTGCCCTTTTGTGTTTACATTTGAGGCTACTTCAAAAAATCACAGAAAACACAATTGAAAGATAAGCTTTTTTTGGTGCAAAGATTTTTGAAAACTGCAGTTTTTTCATAATGTGCATTTTCCATGAACATTTTGAAGACCTTTACACACTCTTAGAGTTGGTTCTGATTGTTCAACTGTGAGTCTAATAACTCTTTCTCTATGCTGTATATTTTTATTCAGCTCACCCCTATGTAAGCATTTCCAGTTATGACGTATATCACCAGTTTGCCTTGCAGCATTTCTGTGCCCATTCACCTCCGAGTCTGCAGCATGAGTTGAGACAAGTGACCCTCATTTCTTCCTTTTTGGTAGCTATGTAATATTCTGTGGTGTGGCTGCAACATGAGTTATTGAAATATCTTCCCATGTATGTATATTTCAACTGTTCCCAGTGTTTTTAAGTTAAACATGGCATAGTCAGCATGCATGTACAGTGACCATTGTTTACGTATAAGGATCTTTGCTGGTTTTCAGAAGCACAATCAACAACTCAAAGATCATTTGCACGGCCCAAGTCTAATAATGATACAAACTCCCAGCTTCCCAATAACTGTACCAATGATATCATTGTATTACTTAAAATTTTTGCCAGTCTTCAAATTTCTCCTTTTAATGAACATTTCTTTAAATTAAGAGTGAGACTGAGCATCCTTCACACATTTGGTAAAGCCATTTATTTTCTTTTCACATGAGTGCTCATCTTACATTGTTTTCTGCTTTTCTTTGGGTCCTTCTCTCTTTTATCATCTGTATTGGAAGAATGTTTACCTATAATACATAGTAAACTTAATCTCTTTTCTGCCCATAGCTGTAAAAGATTATCTTTTCACTTTAGTGGGGTGCTTTTGGTTAATTTTTGTGAAGCCATATTTGTTCAAATTCTCATTTGCAGCCACTTCTCAGGGTGTTGTGGGACTTCCTCTACCAGATGTGAAAAACTCATTTATGTACATATCTATCACAATCCAATCTGTCCCATGAGTCAGTTTTCTTGTGTAGCAGTGCCACACCATTTTTACGAAAATGACACTATAGTAGGTCTTAGCATCTTGGAGAGTCAGTTTCTCCCTTAATATTTTATTTTCATGTTGACCTTGCTCCTTATGATTTTTAATTTTCCTGGAAAATTTTTACAGTAAGTCTAACAATTCCTAAAGAATGCAAGTAGATTTTAATTAGCATTGACTCTATCTGTTGAGTGACTTGAATGTGTGATTGATTTTTGCAAAACTGATTACTTCATAACATTGGTGCATAGTATCTCAGAGTGTGGAAAGGCTGCTCATCAGTTCAAATAACCTTTAATGTTTTTAATGGAATTTAAGATGTCTGCTTAGCGGTATCATACATGTCATGATTAAGTAACCTCCAGATACATTAATTTTCATGGTGAATTAATCTTTCATTTGGGTTGAGGGAAATTTTAAAGTTCTTTTGGAATGTACAGATTTCAAATTCTTCCTGAATGTAATCCAGGTGTTTCACATTATTATCATTAATCTATTTTATTTTGTTATCTTTCCAACTGCTTGTTATTTCCACAAACAATAATGACATATGCATATAAATTTTGTGTCCAATGGTGTGGGCATTTGGCCTGAGTGGTTACCGTGACCCTGGGAATACCCATGTCCCATATCAGAGTGCCTGGGTTTGAGTCCTGGCTCTACTCCTGATGCCAGCTTCCTGTCAGCGTGCATCTTGGTAGGCAGCTCCAGGGGACGGCTGCCCTGGATGGAGTTCTTGGCTCCCACGTCTGAGCTGACCAGCCCAGGCTTTTGCAGATATTGAGAGAGTGAACTAGTGGATGGGAACATTCTTCCTATATCCCATTCAAATAGAATTAAAAAATTGTGCCCAATGAAAATAGCAAGATTTGATGTCACATTTCAACAGGAAAATGTAGATAATTTAATAAAAGCTCTTGGGCAACAAAAAAGTTGTTTGGGAAAAACTCAACTTGATTCTTGTGTCTTATAACAAAGTAGTGTCTATCTGAGTACAGTTTGGGATTAAAAAATAGAATCTTAAAAACCTAAGAATAACTATGAGAAAATTATCTTATAGTTCCAGAGTAGCAAAAACTTTATTTTCACAAAAGTCCCAGGAGAAAGAAGAGATTGATATATTAGGAAATTTAAAAAATAAATCACTGCCAGTATGTGCTAGTACATTTAAAAAGTGCTAAAAAGTAGTTCTGGAAGAAAATATAAAAGACAGTACTCTAGGCAACCTCTGGGGAAGGGAGTTGACTGGTATTGGGTCACAGGGTTGGCTGATAAAGTTTCTTAGTGTTCAGAGTTGAATCAGTGAATTATCAGGTATTCCATTGTTAAACAGCCACACGCACAGGAGAAGGAGGAACAAAAATAATGATGCTGCCCTACTGGATCACTGATGCTCGTGGAAGATTCCCCGTGAATTCTCTTGTAGTTTCCAAGTATAGAATCAGTATTTACCAAGTTGCTCCATTTAGTCTACATATCAAATTGCCCTACTCAGCTTTGTTCCCTGGCTGGTAGCTATCTCTGTCTATCTCTCTCTCTCTCTATCTCTCTATCTCTCTCTATTTATCTCTATCATCTATCATCTATCATCTATCTATCTCTATCTCTCTCTCTCTTAGATAGGTAGATAGAGAGAGACAAGGCCCCCAGATGTAAGATCTGTTTATTTTGTTTCTTACTCATTTGCATTTTGATTTCACTCTCTTGCCACTCAGGGTTTTTATTTTCATGTAAACGTGCTTTTGGCTTTTATTTTAGATTTAATTCTTTGATGCATTATCATAGATATCTACAGGATCCAGGGTGCTAGTTCCACATTTGTACCAATGTGTGATGATCAGCTCGAGGCAGCAGGCATAACCAACACCTCAGACACTTTGTTTCACTCTTTTCAAATATAACTTCTAAAAAAGCCTGGCCAAATTATCTCCGGTGTTTCCCTCCTCATCTGCTTTCTCATTATCTATTCTGCTTGTCTAAGCTCAGATGTCTGGGTCATCTGAGTTTATTTCGCTGTAGGGAGAAAGCTCTCAGCGGATCCCAGGTGGGTGGTGGGCTCTGTGCTGCCCCCTGGACAATGTCTGCGTCTCCCTCAGGGACGACCTGGCCCAGCTGCCCTTCCTCACCATGTGCATCAAGGAGAGCCTGCGGCTGCACCCCCCAGTCACGGTCATCTCCCGCTGCTGCACCCAGGACGTGGTGCTCCCCGACGGCCGGGTCATCCCCAAAGGTGCCCGCACACCAGTAGGGGGTGCCTCTGGGGCGGGGCAGGAAGGGGGTCCACCCGGTGAAGGGGCCTTGTCCTCACTGCCCTGTCCCCTACTACAGGCGTCATCTGTCTTATCAGCATTTTCGGGACCCATCACAACCCAGCTGTGTGGCCGGACCCCGAGGTGCCCTCCCCTCCCCACCTCCGCCCTTGCCCATAACCGGGGTCCCAGGGGGAGGAGGGGGCAGGGTGTGGGTCAGAGAGTCAGACACCAGCTTCCCCCACCACGCACGCACATCAGTGTCTCCAGGGCTGGCTGTGCTGGGAGACCCCGCCCAGCAACCCTGTCCCCTCTTGGCCTCCAGGTCTATGACCCCTCCCGCTTCGAGCCAGAGAAGGTCAAGGACAGGTCGCCGCTGGCGTTCATCCCCTTCTCAGCCGGGCCCAGGTGAGAGCAATGGGCTTCTGAGTGGGGCTGAGTGATGGGCCGAGGTCTGGGCATGAGAGTGGGGGAGGAAATGAGGAGGGGCGTTGCTGAGGCCTGAGTCTGGGGCCAAGAAATGGAGCAGAGCTGGTCCAAGAAGGCCCAAAGGAGACGCAGAGCCTCTGTCTGGTCTGCAGCACGGGTTGGGGCCTGGTCTGGGTGAGGGAGGAAGATAGAAAAGCCCCCGGGGGGTCCCAGCAAGATCCTGCACCAGGTGCAGGAGCGATGGGCTGGGTGCTGGTCGGGCAGCAGCAGAACCTCGGTCCCCGACTACTGGTCCGAGTTGGGGGCTGGAGTCCAGGACAGGTGGGGAGATATGGAAACGCACAGGGGGTCCCAGACAAGGGGTGCCCCTTGTCTGCCCCAGGGACCCCTCAGGGTCAGGTTCCAGAAGAGAGTTCTGCGCGCAGTCAGCCCACCCTCGCGGTCCACTGATCTGAGTTGCTGGCTGGGTCAGGGATGCACAAGCCCGCAGGGGGTCTCAGGCACGGGTAGCCCCCTCCTGTGTCCCCAGGCCCGGCAGGTGGGGCGGGGTCCCGGGCCGTGGTCCTGGGGCGCAGTCTCAGCCCAGTCTCACTCGCAGGAACTGCATTGGACAGTCGTTCGCCATGGCCGAGATGAAGGTGGCGCTGGCGCTCACCCTGCTGCGCTTCCGCGTCCTGCCCGACCATGCCGAACCGCGCAGGAAGCCGGAGCTGATCCTTCGTGCCGAGGGCGGCCTCTGGCTGCGGGTGGAGCCGCTGAGTGCAGGCCCGCAGTGACCACCACAGCCGGGCCTGGGCCCCACCTGAGGGCACGCATCCGCCTTAGCACCATATCAGGAATAAACTGTGCTGCCTCCTCTGCCTGAGCCTTGCTAGGAGCCAGCATTGGGCGCTGTGGGCAGTCATCTCTGGGCACCTTGCACTGTTCATCTTCTCTGGGATTCCAGTGGTCACTCTCCTCCTTGTCAGTGTCCCCCTCTCCTTGTTTCTCCTGTCCCTTGGTCCCATGTATGGCCCCCTTCCCTTCCCTCTTTTGGGTGTCCTGATGCTTCTTGGACTTCCTGTTGAATAGACATCAGCTGAGCTGCCACTATGTGCCAGGACTGTCCCCAGAATGCCGGAGTGGGCACATTCTTACCTCTTTTCACTCCCAGCTTCTTCCTTCCTTCCCATCACAGGCTGCCCATCCTGGAGCAGCTGGGGTGCAGGGTTGGAACCCTTCCTGGAAACAAAGGAGCGTGATTTGGGAATTGTATGTCAAGTAGCTGTTGAGTTTTTGCAAGAAGTTGCCAAACCGGCTTCCAATGTGGCTGCAGCATTTTGCATTCCCATTAGCAATGCATTAAGAGTTCTTGTGGTTCTGCATCCCCCCCCCCCCCCCCCGATTTGGTGTCAGTTTTCTGGCCATTCTAATAGGTTTGCAGGGAATTTGAGTCCCTTGACTGCTGTGGGTATTGGAGGTGACAGGAGGGAAGAATGAGCTGAGTACCAACAGGGAGCAGAAGTGTGGAAGTCCATGGGCACCTCCCAAGGGTCTGCAGTGACTCAGTAACTGGCCTCCATGAAAGATGACTTGGGATGCTACTTATGCAGATATTATGGGAAGCACATTTTTCAAGATCTCCAACAGAGAAAAGAGTGTGGAGAGGGTGAAGAGACCACCACCTTCCTCATCACCAAGGACAGTGGCCTCCCAGGGACTGCAGCGGGCACTAGATTAGGTGCACCCCATGCACTCTTGTAGCCAGTAGCAGAAATTCTTAGCAGCATGTAGGGTCCCAGAGGGGCAGAGGCTTGGGCACACTGCTGGTTGTAAAAAGGAACTGTGCCTCAGTGAAGTGAATCTTTAAGTATTGTCAGCTGAAACGGATTCATGCCAGAGTTTACTTGTGAACTATGATGAAGATGAGCATGTTTACTCCCAATCCCTATCTTAGAGGAAGTGTTGCAGATTTTTGCTCCACAGTTCTGTAACCTACTATTTTTCTTAATATCCTGCCACGCCTCCTGACAGGTGTGCAATGCAGAGCAAGGAGGATGTGCTTTAAATCCCTTCCCCCTACGTTTGAGCATCTACTTTTCTGTAGAGGAAGTGGCTGTTTCCGTGTGTGTGTGTGTGTGTATGTATGTCCATGTGTGCGAGTGTGTGTCTTTAGTGAGTTGTCTCTTGCCTGGGGAGATTCAAGCAGGAACTGTCAGGGAGGCAGTAGCTGGGTGTTTGCAGTTCATTCCTTCATTAGATGGGAGACTGGACCCAATGAGTGCTCCTCTAGTTGGCCTCTTCCTCTAGCACACACCCATGAGCGTACCCAATGCCTGCATTGTGTTTGAACACTCGTGTTACTCCTTATCCAAGGTAAACTCTTCTGGATTCAAGATAGGCCTCCTCAGAAAGATGCTCACTCAGCCACCATCTGTGTTGAAGCAGATGTGTGTGTGATAAGGACAGGCAGGTGCCATTTAGGGTCCTTTTCCAGTGCAAGGTCATATCTCTGCCCCTACAGGATCCAGTCCAAGTCACAGTCAAGCCTTCACTCCATGCCTTATTTGCCCCAGCCACATGCTCTAGCATGTGAATCTGATTACATCATGCATTTCCTTACCCCTGTGCCTGTAATTCTGCTTCACTTTGCTGTCAGACAAGAGAACTGCTCATCTTGCAAAGTCCATGGAAACATTCCTTCCGCCACATTTTCCCTTAATTCCAAGAAGATGTCTCCACCACAGTCCTTCACACAGGAATGTGGATCATTTCTGTGTGTGTGTATGGAGAGAGAGTGAGAGAGAGGGAGAGAGATGGAGAGAGAGGGAGGGAGGGAGAGAGATTTCTGTGTCCCCAGGGTCTAGAACACAGTTGGGCACACATTAATGATTCTGTACAGGCTTCATGGGCGGGATTCAACAACAGAGCCTTTGTATCCCCCTCTACCCTGGATCCTTATGGTTTAATTCTAACCCTGCATTGATGGTTCTAGAAAATGTGGATTTGAGGAGCCGATTAGGTCACAAAGGCAGAGTCCTCATAAAAGAGTTTAGTGCCCCTATAGAAGGGACCAAACAGAGACTAAAATCTCCCACACCTAAGGACAAGAGAGATGTCCATGTGTAGTCCAGGAAGCAAGCACTTACCAGGCACTCATCTTGGATTTCCTCTTCCCCAGAAATGTGAACAATACATTTCTGTTATTTTTGATGCTCCCATTTACTGTATTGTGGTACAGAAGCTTGAATGGGCTAAGACAGGGTCACATTTGCCTGAGGTCAATGGCATATTAGTGATGGAACTGGGGACCAACCCCAGGGCTCTGAAGAGGACAGTCATTGAAAGGTCCCGTTGGTGTTACAACGCCATAGTGTTGGGAGCAGCTGGAGGAGAAAGAGGCATGGCCAACACTAGAAGATGGCCAAGTACGTGGCTCAGAGCCTGAGGAGACACAGGAGAAAGGACCCCTGCCACCATCCTTGCCTCTCTTTGGATGCTGTGGACCAGAGAGGACCTCTGAACTGAACTGTAACACATAAAAGTGGACAAGCAGTTCCACACACAACCCAGGCACAAGGGTTGACCCAGTTGTGATGGAGGCCCTTAACTCCTTCTGGTGCAAAATGAGAGCCTTCTCAAATCAGCTCATTAGCACCATCACAGATGACCCCAGGTTCAAGACATGCCACGTTGGCCAGCGCCGTGGCTCAACAGGCTAATCCTCTGCCTTGCGGCGCCGGCACACTGGGTTCTAGTCCCGGTTGGGGCGCTGGATTCTGTCCTGGTTGCCCCTCTTCCAGGCCAGCTCTCTGCTGTGGCCAGGGAGTGCAGTGGAGGATGGCCCAAGTGCTTGGGCCCTGTACCCCATGGGAGACCAGGAAAAGCACCTGGCTCCTGCCATCAGATGAGCGCGGTGCGCCGGCAGCAGCGCGCCGGCCGCGGCGGCCATTGGAGGGTGAACCAACGGCAAAGGAAGACCTTTCTCTCTGTCTCTTTCTCTCACTGTCCACTCTGCCTGTCAAAAAAAAAAGACATGTAATGCCAACAGGGCATATGTGGATGTCCCAAAATAGTGGAGGGCATTTGGGTGACTTCTCTTTGGTGGCTGAGAGTTAAGAGCATCTCAAAGTGGAGAAATGGAGACCAGAGCTGTCCCCTCCAGGTTCAAGGCACCAGAGGGGAGTGAAAAATTTGACAGACTCCATCTGGACCTGGACTACCCCTGCTAGAATCTTGATTGAAAACATCAGAGATGTGCAGAGGTGCAGTGTCCAGAAAAGTGCCCACTGTGCCCAAGGAAGGACCAAGCCCTTCACCAGTACCACAGCTGACGCCATCCAATGCTCATGAGTCACCTACCATCGTGTTTTCATTGTTGCTTTCACTTAATACTGAAGTAAACTGGAATGCATAAGTTATATAAATTGTTAGAAGACCCAGAATATGGTTCCTGGGTCCTCAGATGTGGAGCACCTAGAAATTATGAAAAATAACCAACCACAGATCCAAGGAGCTCAGCGAATCCTGCTCCCAAAGTTCCAAAAAGTGCACACACACAGAGCCTTAGACACATCTTAGCCAAATTGCTAAAAACTAAAAAGAAAAGCCTAATGCAGTCAGAAAAAAAAGAAGCAGACATGACATAATATATGAAAGTTTCCTGATGTTGCGTTTGGTCCATGAAAAAGCTCTGTGCACCTGTGAGCACTCTTCTTGCTGCATGGTATCCTCTTTTTGACTCTTGGAGTCATAAATAGCTTTGGACACATGCTCTGAGAATGAAAGTGTAGGAATGACTCCTAGCTTGTCATAACCACAGCTTTGCCTCTGACAAACTTCAAGTTCCTTACATGTGGACATTATAAGGAACATAAGAGAAGTCACCGGGAGTTTCTGAGCACATTAGAGGAAAACACTTGTTTCCACCAACTTGGAAGGGAATCAAATCCTATGGAGAGAATTTGGGGCTTAGCACCTTCTCCCAGCATCACCTTGGAGATGCCAGGGTCATCCTCCCATCATAAATGAATGAGAACACACTGAGAGAGATTGTGGAACTTGCCAAGTGAGGAAGGAAGCGTCTGAGGTTGACATTTCCTATGGCATGATAGGAGTGTCTTCAATGACAACTGAGAACACTGTGGGCCACTCAGAGTAGAATTAGCAGCAGCCATGGCTGAATGTAGGCACTGGGGTCAGAGGTTGTACAGGATCTCATACTGATGGAAGGAAAATCTCTGTTCATGACAGGGAGCCACAGAACTCAAGAAGCTCAGAGAAGAAGTACTTTTATCCACACTGATGTATTGGATGCTGTGTGCATTGGACTATATAGACAGAGAGGATGCTTACTATCCCCTATATATAGAGAGGGATAGACCCTTTATCTATTGGTTTGTTCCCCAAATGGCTACACTAGCTGGGGCTCAGCCAGGCTACAGCCAGAATTCAGAAACTCAATCCAGGTCCCATGGTGCCTGGGATCCAAGCACTTGAGCCATCACCTGCTGCCTCTCAGGGTGTGTATTAGCAGGAAGCTGGAATCAGGAGCAGAGCTGGGACTCAAACCCAGACATTCCAACTGATGTCTTCACTGGTAGACCAAATGCTTTTCTCAATTTTCCAATTTTAAAATTGTAGCATTTTCGAGACACTAAAATGTATTACATATACTATTTCATTCATTTGCTTGGTCTGTTGAATTGGTTTCTTCCCATCAGGAGGGTAGAGGACCTTATCTTGCTTTCTCTGTTTGAATCCCCAGAGTCTGGAACGCCAGAATTGCTATACAATGTTTGAAGACAAATGATGGAGGCACAGAGCATGGTAAATGAGACAGTCAGTTGGCAAATACCTACAGGACAGCACAGATAAATAAAATGGCACCCAGACTTACTAGACATCTACTAAGTGACAGCAAGTTGACATGTACTTCATCTTAATGCAGGTGTTTTGGGTATTAGCCTCCCCATTTATTTACATAGGCAAAGGGAGATCAATTTCCTGTTAGCAAAGCTGCACAACCAGGAATTGACTCAGCCAGGATTTGCACCCAAGACTGTCTGAGTCACTGCCCTGAAGCCCAGAGTTATCCAGGCTGCTGTTCAATTCTCCTTTTTCTGTGTTTAAGAATAGGAATAGAAACAATCAATTCACACAGATATCTAAAGAACAGAGCAACAGCCCTAAATAATCCAGCTAAAGTGATTTCATGGGTTCTGCATAGCAGATGAGTAGTAGAATTCATGTGAACATATCCCTCCAATGTCACTCCAAAGTTCTCAGCTCCTGTTGGCTGATTTCCTTGGATTTCCTTTTGGGGGAAGAAGTCAGAGATGAATATGCTCAGAGTCTGCACAAAGATCAATGACTCCAAAGATGGAAACTTGCCACTAAAATCCAGAGCCAGACAAGGATGCCCACTATCACCATCACTATTCAGTATAGTTCTGGAAGTTTTAGCCAGAGCCATTAGACAAGAAAAAGAAATCAAAGGTATACAAATGGGAAAGGATGAAGTCAAATTATTATGTTTGCAAATGACATGATCCTATACATCGAAGAACCAAATGACTCCACTAAAATATTGGAACTCATAAGAGGGTTTGGCAAAGTGTAGCATAAAATACATAAAAATCAATAGCATTTGTATATACAAACAATGACTTGGCTGAGAAAAAAACTTTTTTTTTTTTAAATTTTTGACAGGCAGAGTGGACAGTGAGAGAGAGAGACAGAGAGAAAGGTCTTCCTTTGCCGTTGGTTCACCCTCCAATGGCTGCCGCGGACAGAGCACTGTGGCCGGCGCACCGCGCTCATCCGATGGCAGGAGCCAGGTGCTAGGTGCTTCTCCTGGTCTCCCATGGGGTGCAGGGCCCAAGCACTTGGGCCATCCTCCACTGCACTCCTGGGCCACAGCAGAGGGCTGGCCTGGAAGAGGGGCAACCGGGACAGAATCCGGCGCCCCGACCGGGACTAGAACCCGGTGTGCCGGTGCCGCAAGGCGGAGGATTAGCCTGTTGAGCCATGGCGCCTGCCAAAAAACTCTTAAGATCAGTACCATTTACCATAGCTACAGAAATGTTTAATACCTTGGGATAAATTTAATCAAGGATGTAAAAGAACTCTGCAATGAAAATCACAAAATTTTAAGGAAAGAAATAGAAGACACAAAAAATGGAAGAAAAATATGAAAGAATCCATGTTCATGTATTGAAAGAATTAATATCATCAAAATGTCCATAGTACCCAAAGCAATTTACAGGTTCAATGTAATCCCAATCAAAATACCAAAGATATTCTCAGATCTAGAAAAAAAAATGCTAAAATTTATACGGAATCCCAGGATACCCACAAAGAACTAAGTAATACTAAAAAATAAAAAGGAAAGCTGGAGGCACCACAATACCAGATTTCAAGACATATTACAGAGCAATTACAATGAAAACAGCATGGCACTAACACAAAAATAGACACGTAGACCAATGGAACAGAACAGAAACTCCAGGAAGCAATCCAGGCATCTACAACCAATTAGTCTTCAATAAATAAGTTAAAATCGATCCATGGAGAAAGGATAGTCTCTTCAACAAAGGCCCTGGGAAAATTGGATCTATGCATGCAGAAGTAGGAAACAGGATTGTTACCTTACACTTTATGCAAAAGCCCACTCAAAATGGGTCAAAGATCTAAATCTATGACCTGATAATTTCTGATTACTAGAGAAAAAACATTAGAAAAACACTGTAACACATTGGCATAGGCAAAGACTTCTTGGTACAAAAAAACCCAGAAGCACAGGAAATAAAATCAAAAATAGACAAACGGGATTACATCAGGCTAAGAGGTTTCTGCATTACAAAGAAAACACTCAACAAAATGAAGAGGCTTCTGACAGAATGGGAAAAAAATATTTGCAAACTATCCAAAATCTATAAAGAGCTCAAGAAACTCAACAGTAATAAACAAACCATCCAGCTAAGAAACGGGCAAAGGACATGAACAAGAATTTTCAAAGAATGAGATTCAAATGGACAACAGACATATGGAAAAATGCTCAGGATCACTAGCCATCAGGGAAATGCAAATCAAAACCACAATGAAGCTTCACCTCACCTCACCTTCACCTCACCTCAGTTAGCAAAGCTCTCATACAGAAGTCAATAAACAATAAATTCTGGAAAGAATATGGGGAGAAGGTACCCTAACCCATTGTTGGTGGGAATGTAAACTAGTGTAGCCATTGTGGAAGACAGTATGGAGATTCCTCAGACATCTGAAAGTGGATCTACCATATGATCCAGCCATCCCACTCCTGTGAATATATTTAAATGAAATGAAATCAGCATAAGAAGAAGTGATTTGCATCTCCATGCTTAATGCAGCTCAATCCACAACAGATAAGATTTGGAATCGACCCAGATGTCCATCAACTGATGACTGGATAAAGAAAATGTGGTATATGTACAGTATGGCCATAAAAAATGCAATACTGTCTTTTACAACAAAATGGATGCAAAAGGAAACCATAATGCCTAGTAAAATAAGCTAGTCTCCAAAAGATAAATGTCATGTTTTCCCTGATTTGATGCAGCTAATATAGAGAGTATTAAAAATGTAATGTATATGAATGAAATGAACAATTTCAATTTTTTTTACAGGCAGAGTGGACAGTGAGAGAGAGAGACAGAGAAAGATCTTCCTTTTGCCTTTGGTTGACCCTCCAATGGTCGCCGTGGCCTGCGTGCTGTGGCCAGCGCACCAAACTGATCCAAAGCCAGGAGCCAGGTGCTTCTCCCGGTCTCCCATGGGGTGTAGGGCTCAAGGACCTGGGCCATCCTCCACTGCACTCCTGGGCCATAGCAGAGAACTGGCCTGGAAGAGGGGCAACCGGGACAGAATCCGGCACCCCGACTGGGACTAGACCCCGGTGTGCCGACACTGCAGGCGGAGGATTAGCCTAGTGAGCCGCGGCACCAGCCCCGCTTTCAAATTTTTAAAAGATTTTATTTATTTGAGAGGTAAAGTTCAGACAGAGAAAGGGAGAGACAGAGAGAAAGGTCTTCCATCTGTAGGTTCACTTCCCAAATGCAAAGACTGGAGCTGGGCCAATCCAAAGTCAGGAGCCAGGAACCCCTTCTGGGTCTCTCTCTCTCTCTTTTTTTTTTTGACAGGCAGAGTGGACAGTGAGAGAAAGAGACAGAGAGAAAGGTCTTCCTTTGCCGTTGGTTCACCTTCCAATGGCCGCCGCGGCCGGCGCGCTGCTGCCGGCGCACCGTGCTCATCCAATGGCAGGTGCCAGGTGCTTTTCCCTGGTCTCCCATGGGGTGCAGGGCCCAAGCACTTGGGCCATCCTCCACTGCACTCCCTGGCCACAGCAGAGAGCTGGCCTGGAAGAGGGGCAACCGGGACAGAATCCGGCGCCCCGACCGGGACTAGAACCCAGTGTGCTGGCGCCGCAAGGCAGAGGATTAGCCTGTTGAGCCACGGTGCCGGCCCCCTCTGGGTCTCTTATATGAGTGCAGGGGCCCAAGCACCCAGGCCATCCTGCATTAATTTCCCAGGCCATAAGCTGAGAGCTGGATCAGAAGAGGGCCGGTGTTGCAGGTGGAAGCTTAACCTACTATGCCACAATGCCAGACACGGCATTTTGATATTTGATTATTGTTTACAGCCCTTGTCGATTCTCTTGAGGAATAGTTGTTTTTCTACTTTCTACTCATTGAGTTCTTTATTCAGTAGAGGGTTAAGCTTGTGGTTATAAAATAAATGGGAAGTTGTCATAGTAAAAATTAAAAGAAAAAATAAGAAAGTAAGGATGAAGGAAGATGGGTGCATGGGTGGGAGGGAGGGTAAGGTGGAAAGTATCATTATACTCTTAGATCTGCATATTTGAAATAAATGAAATTGGTTCGTCTTCTACAAATTAAAAAATTTAGAAAATTGAACTTCAATGCCATGATTGGATTATCACAGACAAAAATATATGATATTATAAAATGGTAAAAAAAATTTATTTATTTGAGAGGTAGAGTTATAGACAGTGAGAGAGAGAGAGACAGAGAGAAAGGTCTTCCTTCCATTGGTTCACTCCCCAAATGGTCTCTATGGCTGGCACTGTGCCGATCAGAAGCCAGGAGCCAGGTGCTTCTTCCTGGTCTCCCATGTGGGTGCCAGGGCCTAAGTACTTGGGCCATCCTCCACTGCCTTCCCTGGCCACAGCAGAGAGCTGGACTGGAAGAAGAGCAACCGGGACTAGAACCTGGCACCCATATAGGATGTCGGCACCACAGGTGGAGGATTAGCTAAGTGAGCCACAGCGCCAGTAAAATTATCACTTTAAAGAAATAGGGATAGAGGCAAGAAGAAATCAATAAAGAATGTAAGCTTTTTACATCCTATAAGATGGAACATGAAGCCTTTAGAATGCAAATGTGTGCTCCAGTTCAATAATAATGAGGAAAGACTTGGAAGAGATCAAGAGGGCCACCAAGTCAGGTTCAATAGTCACATGGCTTCCAACTAAAAGCTTACGGGCAGTACTACTTTTGATAATTGTAGGATTGAGGCCACCAGATACATGGAGTGGAGCCACACAGAGCCTGGAGAAATCTAGATTCCCCGAATAGAGCCTTGGGAATAATGCTGCCAACTAAGTGATTTTGGAAAGCAGAATTTTTGATTCCAGAATATTTTCCAACCTTAGGGCCTGATGAAATTTGTTTTTATAGGTTTTGACTTACACTAGGCACCATCATCTTTTACTTCCTTTCCATTCTTCATTTGGAATGGAAATGTCTATCCTTTGCCAACCCCACTGTGGTATTTTTGGAGCACTAATTTGTCTCGTCTCACTGGCTCATAGTGGGGGAAGAATTTTGTCTCTCATATCTGATGGAGGTTAGATTTTAGATTTAGAATAACTATAAATATGAAGGGTCTGTGTACTGCTGAAATGAAATGAATGCAGTTTCCATGAAAGATGGACATGAGTTTTGGGAGGCCAGGCATAGAATGCTATGGACTGAATATTGAAACTGAATGTTGAAACCTTTATACCCAATGTGATGGCATTTGGAAGTGCAGACTTCGGTAGGCAAACTTGGGTCAGATGACATCATGAGAGTGAGGCGTTCATATTGTGATTATATACGAAATACCCCCTACTCTCTGCCTAAAGGCACAAAAGGAAGTCTTCGTGAGGACACAACAGGAAGGTGGCCACCAGCAAGAGAGGAAGAGAGCCTGCATCAGGAATCAAATCAGCAAGCTCTAGACATTGCAGCCGCAGTGCACTGTGGCACTGCAGGTAAAGCTGCTGCCTGCAGTGCTGGCATCCCATAGGGGTGCCAGGTTGAGCCCCGGCTGCCCCACTTCTGATCCAGCTCTCTGCTATGGCCTAGGAAAGCAGTAGAAGATGGCCCAAGTCCTTGGGCACCTGCACCCATGTGGGAGACACGGAAGAAGCTCCTGGATCCTGGCTTTGGATTGGCTTAGCTCTGCTTGTTGTGGCCATCTGGGAAGTGAACCAGCAGACGGAAGACCTTTCTACTGTCTCTCCCTCTATCTGTCTGTGACTTTATCTCTCAAATAAATTTAAAAATATAGTCATCCCCAGGCAGGCAAATGTGGAAGAACAGAATGATAAAGAGGAAGTAAACAGAGAAAGACAGGGTCACTGTCCATCACGACACACAGCAACAAGAAGAACAGGAGGGACCGGCGCTGTGGTATAGTGGGTAAAGCCGCCGCCTGCAATGCCTGCATCCCATATGGGTGCCAGTTCGAGTCCTGGCTGCTCCATTTCCTACTCAGCTCTCTGCTATGGCCTGGAAAAGCATAGAAGATGTCCCAAGTGCTTGGGCCCTTGCACCCTCATTGGAGACCTGGAGGAGGCTCCTCCTGGCTCCTGGTTTCAGATCAGCCCAGTTCTGGCCATTGTGGTCATTTGGGGAGTGAACAAATGGATGGAAGACCTCTCTCTCTGTCTCTCCCTCTCACTGTCTGTAACTTTACCTGTCAAATAAATAAATCAAATATTTTTAGAAAACTGTTAAAGCAGCTGGGAACTCAAACCAGTGCCCATATGGGATGCAGGTGCCATAGGTGGAGGCTGAGTCCACTATGCCACAGTGCTGGCCCCCAAGTTCCAGTTTTAATCATGTGACAAATTTGTGTTTGTTATGGCATCAGAAACACCAGCTGGGATGGCTTTAATGTCTTATAATCATAACAACTTTACCTTATCCATGTATATTTTTCTCTAATATTGAATTATATCTATTTTTATTTTTCCATTTTAATAAACAATATTTTCCTCATAGCACAAAATTTTTTACCATTGGCTGGAGCTGTGGCTCACTTGGCTAATCCTCTGCCTGCGGCGCTGGCACCCCAGGTTCTAGTCCTGGTTGGGACGCCAGATTCTGTCCTGGTTTCTCCTCTTCCAGGCCAGCTCTCTGCTGTGGCCCGGGAGTGCAGTGGAGGATGGCCCAAGTGCTTGGGCCCCGCACCCCATGGGAGACCAGGAGGAAGCACCTGCTTCCTGGCTTCAGAATGGTGCAGTGCGCCGGCTATAGCGGCCATTTGGGGGGTGAACCAACGGAAAAAAGGAAGACCTTTCTCTCTGTCTCTCTCTCTCTCTCTAACTCTGCCTGCCAAAAAAATAAAAAAATAAATTTACCATGAATTTGCACATGAGCAACAAAAGTCAAGAAAGATATTGTTGAGGTTGGCACTGTGGCGTGGTGGGTAAAGCTGGTGCCTGTGGGTGCCAATCAAATCTCAGATACTTCACTTCTGATCCAGCTCTCTGCTGTGGCCTGGGAAAGCAGCGGAAGATGGCCCAAGTCCTTGGGTTGCTGCACCCACGTGGGAGACTTGGAAGAAGCTCCTGGCTCCTGGCTTCTGATCAGCACAGCTCTGGCTGTGGTGGCCAACTGGAGAGTGAACCAGCAGATGGAAGACCTCTCTCTCTCTCTCTCTCACTCTCTCTCTCTCTCTCTCTCTGCCTCTCCTTCTCTCTGTGTGTAACTCTGATGTTCAAATAGATAGATAGATAGATAGATAGATAGATAGATATTTAAAAAATCAGGAAGACACCTGATGTGACCATGGCTCATGGATTCATGTTAAGAGTCACTCCACAGGTATTTATACTCTTACTTAAAATTAGCAGAACACAAAGATGCCCAGAATTCCATTTCTTTTCCAGATCTTATCACTGAATAAACTCTGTTTCCATGCAAGAAAATAAAAATCTTGCACTCAAATCATGGCTCATAATTCCTACCTACCTCTGGGAAGCAGCCTGCTGCTCTATCCACTTCAAAATGGAACCCACACACTGATTACCCAGGTACCCAAGCCTCACTTTCACTAAGAAGATGTAGCCCAAGGGGGTTATATACACTCCTATGTACTGAGTGAGGGAAATTTAGCAGTCAGGACATTTATTTTTATTTTTTATTTTTTGACAGGCCGAGTGGACAGTGAGAGAGAGAGACAGAGAGAAAAGTCTTCCTTTGCCGTTGGTTCACCCTCCAATGGCCGCTGCGCTGCGGCCGGCACACCGTGCTGATCCGATGCAGGAGCCAGGTGCTTCTCCTGGTCTCCCATGGGGTGCAGGGCCCAAGCACCTGGGCCATCCTCCACTGCACTCCCGGGCCACAGCAGAGAGCTGACCTGGAATAGGGGCAACCTGGACTGAATCCGGTGCCCCAACCGGGACTAGAACCCGGTGTGCCAGCGCCGCAAGGTGGAGGATTAGCCTATTGAGCCATGGTGCCGGCCATAGCCAGAAAATTTAATTCTGGGAGTTCCCCACTCCCTGCTGTCTCCTCTCAACATCCTGGAATGGCTCCTTCCTGCAAGGTCTCAAATCTGAGACTCAAAATCAGTTTAGGCTTTGGACCTATTGGGTGGAACTGTGGGGTAGTGGGCTAAGCCTCTGTCTGCGGCTCCAGCATCCCATATGGGCACTGGTTAGAGCCCCAGGGGCTCCACTTCTGATCCTGCTCTCTGCTAGTGCACCTGGGAAGCAGTAGAAGATGGCCTAAGTTCTCAGGCCCCTGTACCCACGTGGGAGGCCTGGAAGAAGCCCCTGGCTCCTGGCTTTGGATTGCCCCAGCTCTGGCCATTGCGGCCAATTGGGAGAGTGAACCAGTAGATGGAAGACCTCTCTCTGTCTCTCTGTGTCTCTCTCTGTAACTCCACCTCTCAAAAAACACAAATCTTTCTAAAAAACAATTTGTTTATTTTACTTGAAAGAGTTACACAGAGAGAGAGAGAGAGAGAGAGAGAGAGAGAGAGAGTGAGAGAGAGAGAGAGTGAGAGAGAGAGAGAGAGAGGTCTTCCATCCACTGGTTCACTACCCAAACGGCTGCAATGGCTGGAGCTGGGCCAATCCAAAGCCAGGAGCCAGGAGCTTCTTCCAAGTCTCCCATGCAGGTGCAGCAACCCAAGGACTTGGGTCATCCTCCACTGCTTTCTCAGGCCACAGCAGAGAGCTGGATCAGAAGTGGAGCAGCTGCGTATCAACCTGCACCCATATGAGATGCTGGCTCTGCAGGCGGCAGCTCCACCTGCTATGCCACAGCACCAGACCCACAAATATTTTTTTTTCTTATTTAGAATATAAATTTCCCACACAGAAACACAAAGTGGGACTGATTCAATCTTCTGTATATAAATATAATTAAAACTGAAAAAAAATCTTGGTGTTAAATTGGAAATTGCATAGAAAATTAATCAATTAAAAAAAAAATATCATGTAGAATCTCTGTCCTTAATGTGCTATACATTGTGAATTAATACTATAACTAGTACTCCAACAGTATTTTTCACTCTGTGTTGCTATGTGAGGGCAAACTGTTGAAATCTTTACTTAATATATACTAAACTGATCTTCTGTATATAAAGAGAATTGAAAATGAACCTTGATGTGAATGCAAGGGGAGAGGGAGTGGGAAAGGGGAGGGTTGCGGGTGGGAGGGAAGTTGGGGGGGGGAAGCCATTGTAATCTATAAGCTGTATTTTGGAAATTTATATTATTTAAATAAAAGCATTATAAAAAAAAAGTTCCTTGACAGTCAAAAAAATAAATAAATAAATAAATAAATAAATAAATAAATAAATATAGGAGTGGGAATAAGAGAGGGAGGAGATGTACAATTTGGGACATGCTCAATCAGTCATGCCCCAAATGATGGAGTTAGAATCATACCAGGGGATTCCAATACAATCCCATCAAGGTGGCATGTACCAAGGCCATCTCACTAGTCCAAGTGATCAATTTCAGTTCACAATTGATCACACTATAGGTCTAAGAGTCAAAGGGATCACACAAACAAGACTGGTGTCTGCTAATACTAACTGATAGAATCAAAAAGGGAGAGAATGATCCAACATGGGAAGCGAGATACACAGCAGACTCATAGAATGGCAGATGTCCTAAATAGCACTCTGGCCTCAGAATCAGCCCTTAAGGCATTCGGATCTGGCTCAAGAGCCCATGAGAATATTTTAGGCATGGAAATCAAGACACTCTGGAAAAACAAAAAGACCTAAATGAAAGATCTCTGCGAGTGAGATCCAAGTGGAAAGAACGGGGCCATCAAAGAAGGAGGTACCTTTCTCTGAAGAAGGAGAGAACCTCCACTTTGACTACGACCCTGTCAGAATAAGGTCGAAGTCGGCAAACCCTAAAGACTTCCATAGCCTCAGCAACTCATGACTAGAGCCTAGGGAGATTACTGATGCCATAAACAAGAGTGTCAAATTGTTAAATCAACATCAGGAGTCACTGTGTACTTATGTCTCATGAGGGATCTGTCCTTAATGTGTTGTCCAATGTGAAGTATGCTATAACTAGTACTGAAACAGTATTTTTACACTTTGTGTTTCTGTGTGGATGCAAACTGATGAAATCTTTACTTAGTATATACTGAATCGATCTTCTGTATATAAAGATAATTGCAAATGATTAAAAAATCTTGGTGTTAAATTGGAAATTGCATAGAAAATTAATCAATTTAAAAATATATATATCATGTAGGATCTCTGTCCTTAACGTGCTATACATTGTGAATTAATACTATAACTGGTACTCCAACAGTATTTTTCACTTTGTGTTGCTATGTGAGGGCAAATTGTTGAAATCTTTACTTAATATGTACTACACTGACCTTCTGTATATAAAGAGAATTGAAAATGAATCTTGATGTGAACGGAAGGGGAGAAGGAGTTGGAAAGGGGAGGGTTGCGGGTGGGAGGGAAGTTATGGGGGGGAAGCCATTGTAATCTATAAGCTGTATTTTGGAAATTTATATTCTTTAAATAAAAGTGTTATTAAAAAAAAAAGAATATAAATTTCCAAGGTACAACTTGTGGATTGCAATGACTTCCCCACCCATACCTCCCCTCCCCCCCGCTACCCTTCCCCCTTACCCACTCCCTCTCCCCTTTCATTCCCATTCAGATTCATTTTCAATTATCTTTGTATACTGGAGTTCAGTTTAGTATGTGTTAAGAAAAGATTTTAAACCATTTGCCCTCACATAGCATCCTAGAGTGAAGCATACTCTTTGAGTACTAGTTGTAGCTTTAAATCAAGTTGTACAGCACATTAGGGACAGAGATCCCACATGATATTATTTTTTTTAATTGATTGATTTTTATGTAACTTCCAATTTTTTTTTTCATTTCCAATTGTCTTTCCATATGGAAGATCGATTCAGTATATATTAAGCAAAGATTTTGGCCGGCGCCGTGGCTCAACAGGCTAATCCTCCGCCTTGCGGCGCCAGCACACCGGGTTCTAGTCCCGGTCGGGGCACCGGATTCTGTCCCGGTTGCCCCTCTTCCAGGCCAGCCCTCTGCTGTGGCCCAGGAGTGCAGTGGAGGATGGCCCAGGTGCTTGGGCCCTGCACCCCATGGGGAGACCAGGAAAAGCACCTGGCTCCTGGCTCCTGGCTCCTGCCATCGGACGAGCGCGGTGCGCCGGCCGCAGCGCGCCGTCTGCGGCGGCCATTGGAGGGTGAACCAACGGCAAAGGAAGACCTTTCTCTCTGTCTCTCTCTCTCACTGTCCACTCTGCCTGTAAAAAAAAAAAAAAAAGAAAAAAAAAAGAAAAAAGCAAAGATTTTGTCAGTTTGCATCCACGTAGAGACACAAAATGCAGAAATACTGTTTCAGTCCTAGTTATTGGATTACTTCACCTTGGACAACACATTAAGGACAGATCATACATGGGCCGTAAGTACACAGTGACTACTGTTGTTGATTTAACAATTTGCCACTCTTGTTTATGGCGTCAGCAATCTCCCTAGGCTGTAGTCATGAGTTGCTGAGGCTATGGAAGCCTTTAGTGTTCGCCGACTTGGATCTTGTTCTGACAGGGTCATGTCAAAGTGGAGGTTCTCTCCTCCCTTCGGAGAAAGGCACCTCCTTCTCTGGTGGCCCTGTTCCTTCCGTTGGGATCTTACTCGCAGAGATCTTTCATTTATGTCTTCTTCTTTTTTTTTTTTTTTTCCCAGAGTGTCTTGGCTTTCCATGCCAAAAATACTTTCATGGGTTCTTGAGCCAGATCCTGATGCCTTAGGGCTGATTCTGAGGCCAGAGTGATTTATTAGGATATCTGCTATTCTATGAGTCTGCTGTGTATCCTACTTCCCATGTTGGATCAGTCTCTCCCTTTTTTAGTTCTATCTGTTAGTATTAGCAGTTACTAGTCTTGCTTGTGTGATCCCTTTGACTCCTAGACCTATCAGTGTGATCAATTGTGAACTGAAATTGATCACTTGGGCCAGTGAGATGGCTTGGTACATGCCACCTTGCTGGGGTTGTATTAGGTTCCCCTGGCACATTTCTAACTCCATCGTTTGGGGCAAGTCTGATTGAGTTTGCCCAAATTGTACATATCCTCCCTTTCTTTTTCCCTCTCTCCTAAATTAACAGGGATTACTTTTCAGTTGAAATTTAAACATCTAGGAATAATTGTGTGTTAATTGCAGAGTTCAACCAATAGTACTAGATCAATAACAAATAATGTCAAGAAATACTAAAATGGGAAAAGATTTACATTGTATATCAACCGTCCAGACAAGATTTGATCCAGTCATAGTTTCTCATAGAGTTCATTTCACTTCAACAGGTTTCCCCTTTGGTGTTCAGTTAGTCGTTGCCAATCAGGGAAAACAAATGATATTTGTCTTTTTGGGACTGGCTTTGTTCACTCAGCATGATGTTTTCCAGATTCCCCCATCTTGTTGCAAATGACTGGATTTCATTGTTTTTAACTGCTGTATAGTATTCTGTAGAGTACATGTCCCATAATTTCTTTATCCAGTCTACTGCTGATGGCATTTGGGTTGGTTCCAGGTCTTAGCTATGGTGAATTGAGCTGCAATAAACATTAATGTACAGACAGCTTTTTGGTTTGTCAATTTGACTTCCTTTGGGTAAATTCCAAGGAGTGGGATGGCTGGGTTGTATGGTAGGGTTATATTCATGTTTCTGAGGAATCTCCAGACTGACTTCCATAGTGGCCTAACCAGCTTGCATTCCCACCAACAGTGGGTTAGTGTCCCTTTTTCCCCACATCCTCTCCAGCATCTATTGTTGGTAGTTTTCTGAATGTGAGCCATTCTCACCGGGGTGAGGTGAAACCTCATTGTGGTTTTGATTTGCATTTCCCTGATTGCTAGGGATCTTGAACATTTTTTCATGTGTCTGTTGGCCATTTGGATTTCCTCTTTGGAAAAGTGTCTATTGAGGTCCTTGGCCCATCTCTTAAGTGGGTTGTTTGTTTTGATGTTGTGGCTTTTCTTGATTTCTTTGTAGATTCTGGTTATCAGCCCTTTATCTGTTGCATAGTTTGCAAATATTTTTTCCCATTCTGTCGGTTGCCTATTCACTTTCTTGACTATTTCTTTTGACGTACTGAAACTTCTCAGTTTGATGCGATCCCAGTAGTTAATTTTGGCTTTGAGTGCCTGTGCTTCTGGGGTCTTTTCCAAGAAGTCTTTGCCAGTACCTATATCGTGCAGGGTTTTTCCAATGCTCTCTAATAACTTGATGGTGTCGGGTCGTAGGTTTAAGTTTTTCATCCATGTTGAATGGATTTTTGTGCAGGGTGAAAGGTGTGGGTCTTGCTTCATGATTCTGCATGTGGAAATCCAGTTTTCCCAGCACCATTTATTAAATATACTGTCTTTATTCCAAGGATTGGTTTTGGATCTTTGATCGAATTTAAGTTGGCTGTAGATATTTGGATTGATTTCTGGTGTCTCTATTCTGTTCCATTGGTCTATCCATCTGTTTCTGTACCAGTACCATGCTGTTTTGATAACTACTGCCCTGTAATATGTCCTAAAATCTGGTATTGTGATGCCTCCAGCTTTGTTTTTGTTGTATAAGATTGCTTTAGCTATTCGAGGTCTCCTGTGCTTCCATATGAATCTTAGCATCATTTTTTCCAGATCTGAGAAGAATGTCCTCGGTATCTTGATTGGTATTGCGTTGAATCTGTAAATTGCTTTTGGCAGAATGGACATTTTGATGATATTGATTCTTCCAATCCATGAGCATGGAAGATTTTTCCATTTTTTGGTATCCTCTTCTATTTCTTTCTTTAAGGTTTTGTAATTTTCATCGTAGAGATCTTTAATGTCCTTGGTTAAGTTTATTCCAAGGTATTTGATTGTTTTTGTAGCTATTGTGAATGGGATTGATTTTAGAAGTTCTTTCTCTGCCATGGGATTGCTTGTGTCACAAATATATTTTTTTAAAAAAAATTTGTCATAAAGACCAAAAGTAGGATGCCCACTGACAATGGATGTATAGTCTTTATTACAAAAGACTGTATAAATTCAACTTTAAAAATGGGAGTTTAACACCTTCATATTTTTTTCTAGACAAGAAAATAAGAGAAAGCTTGCTACTAAAATTCTGAAACTTCAGTATCACATTTCCTCCTGTAGGTCATCCCTGTCTTCCAAAACAATCTCTCTTATCCTGGATTTTTATTTTAGGCTGCTTTAAATGAAACTAAATGAGCTGCAGTCTCACTGAGGCACTCACCCCAGACCAGCTCCATTAAAATCTGGATTAAATCCGGATGGCCTGGGGGGAAGGGAGGTTCCCAAAACACTTCCACATTCAGTGGCAGTGCAGCCATCCCATATGGTCACCAGTTCGAGTCTCGACTGTTCCACTTCCAATCCAGCTCCTTGCTAATGCACATGGAAAAGAAGCAGTAGATGGCCAAGCCCTTGGGCCCCTGCATCCACGCAGACCAGGAACAAGCTCCTGGCTCCGGTGGTTCTGGCTATTTGGGGGAGTGAACCAGCAGATGGAAGATCTCTTTCTCTCTCTGCATTTCTGCCTTTCAAATAAAATATTTTTAAAGTATACTTTTTCTTTACCTAACCTTTGCTGCCTTTTCTTGCTGTGTGCTCCAGCCCTTTGCTAGAATCTCCAGGAACCCAACTGTCATCATCCACAAGAGGACCCCGCAAGTCACAGCATCCCCTTCTCATGAAAGTCACCCATGAGGTTTGGACTGCCCTGGAAGACCCTTCTGTTCTTAGCACACAATCGGGGGAGCTGTGGGACCCCAGGGCTGAGGCAGAGTTACAGCGCGCAGGGGTGGGACAAGACGCCCAGGGCCCCAGCCGCTGGTCCAGAGGCAGAGTCGCTGCGCACAGGGGCGGGACGAGACGCCCAGGGCCCCAGCTGCTGTCCAGCCTACGTCCTGCGGGCTGGAGGAGACTGGGCCCCAACCCTACCATTCTCCAGCTTCTGAGGCAGGGTCTTTGCTGGAGGATTCCTTTGGTGAGGTTCACAGACTGGCAAAGGCTGAGCCTCGTGGCCGTCTCTCTCAGGAGCAGACGCTGGAAGCTGTGTGGCGGGCAAGAAATGGGACCCTCCGTTACCCTGATTGGACAACGCACACCCGTGATGTCAAGGAAGACACCCCAATCAGGATCATGCCCAGGCTCGGGTCTGAAGCTGCCTCACTGTCTAGCGACCTGGCCATCCTGACAGCAGGGGGCGCTCCACCTCTCTGATGATCTCACCTGGGAGGCTTCCCGGCCCCATCCCTGACCCTGCAAGGTTCTTGTGACCTGGAGCTGGTTATAACCTTCTGGTCAGTTCCAATTCACTGAATGTTTTTACTGGGTTGTCCTCTGTTTATTGTTCTATCAGGTCATTTGTCTTTCAAGAATATTTAAAGATATTACATAGAATAATCTTTTTTTCTTCCTCATTTCTCATAGGTATTTATTCCCTACTCTGTATTTATTTTAATATTTATTTTATTTTATTTGAAAGTAAGAGTTACAGATAGCTGGAGGCAGAGAGAGAGAGAGAGAGAGAGAGAGAGAGAGAGAGAGAGAGGTCTTCCATCTGGTGGTTCACTCCCCAGATGGCCACAATGGCCAGAGTTGGACTGATCCTAAGCCAGGAGCCAGGAGCCAGGAGCCAGGAGCCAGGAGCCAGGAGCTTCTTCTGGGTTTCCCACGCAGGTGCAGGGGCCCAAGCATTTGGGCCATCTTCTGCTGATTTTCCAGGTACATTAGCAGGGAGCTGGATCAGAAGTGGAGCAGCCAGGACTCGAACCAGCACCCATATGGGATGCTGGCATTACAGCCAGAGGTTTTACCTGCCTCACCAAAGTGCCATCTCCTACCTACTCTGTATTTTGTCCTCTAAAAATTGCTTCTGGGGCTGGAGCTGCGGCACAGCAGGTAAAGTCGCCACCTGCAGTGCCAGCATCCAATGTGGCCACAGTTCACGTTCCAGCTGCTCCACTTCCGATCCAGCTCTCTGTTATGGCCTGGGAAAGCAGTACAGTAGAAGATGGCTCAGGACCCTGGGCTTCTGCACCTGCGTGGGAGACCCAGAAGAAGCTCCTGGCTTCAGATCAGCACAGCTCTGGCCATTGCGGTCAATTGGGGAGTAAACCAGCAGATGGAAGACCTCTCTCTCTCCTCTCTCTCTCTCTCTCTCTCTGCCTCTCCTTCTCTCTGTGTAACTCTGACTTTCAAATAAATAAATAAATTTTAAAAATAAATTGCTCCTATTTGTTTCTTGCTGGTACATAGTAATGCACTTGATTGTATTTCTAGCTTTCGTACTCAGTAATCTTGCTTTATTCTCTTATCAGTTTGTATTTGTTTTTGATCATGTTGGATTATCTCTGTGTGTAACAGTGTCATATGTATATGTTGATACTTTGTTGCTTAAAAGTTGAGCCCTTTACCCAATATTTCATGTTTGTTGTGTAATTTCCCTGCTATGCCTTCAGAATAATCTTGAACAGAAGAGAGCCTTGTCCAGGTCTTCTCCCAGGAAGGTTTTTTCCAAAGGGCTGTGTTTCTTATGCTGTTTGTTATAGGTTCTTTGCAGACAATCTTTTTTTTTTTTTTTGACAGGCAGATTTAGACAGTGAGAGAGAGAGATAGAGAGAAATGTCTTCCTTTTTTCTGTTGGTTCACCCCCCCCCCCCACATGGCCGCTATGGCTGGCGCGCTGCGCCAATCCAAAGCCAGGAGCCAGGTGCTTCCTCCTGGTCTCCCATACGGGTGCAGGGCCCAAGGACCTGAGCAATCCTCCACTGCCTTCCTGGGCCGCAGCAGAGAGCTGGACTGGAAGAGGAGCAACAGGGACAGAATCTGGTGCCCCAAGCGGGACTAGAACCTGGGGTGCCAGAGCTGCAGGTGGAGGATTAGCCAAGTGAGCCGCGGTGCAGGCCAGCAATCTTAATCATAATAAGAAAATTGCTATTTTTTTTTTACTGTTCTCCTAACAGTTTCATTAGCTCCCTGCTAATGGCCTGGGAAAAGCAATAGAAGATGGCCTGAGTATGTGGGCCCCTTGCCACCCACATGGGAGACCTGGATGGAGCCTCTGGCTTTGGTGTAGCACAGCCCTGGGGCTTGTAGCCATCTGGGGCACTCCCCAAATGGAAGTGTTTCTGTCTCTCTGTGACTCTGCCTTTCAAATAAATAAATAAATCTTAAAAAAGAAGGGTTGATTCTTTTTTTAAAAGATTATTTATTTGAAAGGCAGAGTTACGGAAAGGCAAAGGCAGAGAGAGAGAGAGAGAGACTGAGACTCCAGGTCTCCCACATGGTTGCAGGGGCCCAAGGACTTGGGCCATCTTCCACAGCTTTCCCAGGCCATAGCAGAGAGCTGGATTGGAAGTAGAGCAGCCAGGACTTGAACCAAGGCCTATATGAGATCCCAGTACTGCAGGCAGCAGCTTTAGCTGCTATGCCACAGTGTCAGCCCCAAGGGTTGATACTTTTGCCAAGAATCATCTCAAGTACTTATCAGAACAAGCCAAAACTCACAAAGCACAGAGGACTGTGTGCAAGTTACAGTGGTTCCTGTTTGAGGTTTTTAGAATTTTGATAGAACTAGAGGTCCTGCCATTCTTTCTTTATCTCCATTGCAGCCATTTGAGGAATGAACCCATAGATGGACATTGTCTCTCTCTCTCTCTCTCTCTCTCTCTCTCTCTCTCTCTGTAAATCTGCCTTTCAAATAAATAAATAAAATCTTAAAAAGTTTTGGGTCTGGCATTGTGGTAGAGCAGGTCAAACTGCCACCTACAATGCCAGCATCCCATATGGGTGCCAGTTCATGTCCTGGCTGCTCCACTTCCAACCCAGCTTCCTGCCAATGGCATGGGAAAGCAGCAGAAAATGGCCTAAGTGTTTGGGCCTCTCCCATTCATGTTGAAGACCTGGATGAAACTCCTGGCTCACGGCTCTGACCAACGCAAAGCCTGGCTGTTGTGGCCATTTGGGGAGTGAACCAGCAGAGGGGAGAATTCTCTCTCTCTCTCTCTCACAAATAAAAATAAATGTCTTTTAACAAATTAAATTTTGAAAAAAATAAAAGAATACTATGTAAAAATGGAGTTATACAGGGTAAATATGATTTTAAATGTAAGATAAGCATACAAAAGAGTTAATACAGACATATTTGTAAATTTTATGGCACTAGAAGATGTGGTTTGAAAAGTTTATCATTCCATGTGTATAGCACAATTAGGAGCAGCAGGAGGGAACCAGAATGTGTGGAAGAATTTTGAAATATTCATGAAACATAAAACAATCATGTATTATTTATAGATATATATTAAATTTATGGAAAGATATATATTAAATTTATGGAAAGATGAATGTAATTAGTCCAGGACTGATAACTCAATGATAGGCTACATAGAACAAAAGCAATTTGTTTCTTAGGATACAAGAAAATTAGGGAGAGGTTAATTGATTGGTTGATGTTCCTTTTTTTTTTAAAGGTTTATTTATTTAAGCAAAAGTCAGAGTTACACACAGAGAGAGGTCTTCCATCCAAGGGTTCACTCCCCAGTTGGCCACAATGGCCAGAGCTGCACTGATCTGAAGCCAGGAGCCAGGAGCTTCTTCCAGGTCTCCCACTTAGGTGCAGGGGCCCAAGGACTTGGGCCACCTCTTGCTATTTTCCCAGGCCATAGTGGAGAGCTGGATTGGAAGTGAGCAGCCGTATGAGATGCCGACACTTCAGGCCAGGTGTTAACTCGCTGGGCCACAGTGCCGGCCCCTGGTTGATGTTCTATAAGCTGATACATCCCCAAATGCCTAGGAGAGCTTGGCTAGACTTAAACCAGGAACCAGGTGCCCTTTCCAGATCTCCCACATGCGTGGTAGTAACCCAAGTACTTCAGTCATCGCCTGCTGCCTCCAACGTGCCCGTTAGCGAGAAGCTGCCCGGGAAGTGAAGGAGTCAGCGCTTGAACTTGGCTCAATATGGGACACAGGTGTCTCTAGGGCATCTGAATCATTGCTGCAAACGCCCACCTGGAAATCACAGCCTGAAGCTTTGCTCAAGTACAATAAATAGAAAAATGAGAAAAATAAAGCAGCCTCCAACAGTCCCCTCCTAGCTCAAAATTCCCAGCACTTCTAGACTTTCTGGTCCTCCCTCATCTTCTCTGCAAAGTCATTGGGGAGGGGTAAAAATCGTCCTTAGGTGACAGGCGAGGTGACACACTGGACAGAGTCACACAAGGAGACGAACAGACACCCATAGGAGAGACCCAATGAAACAACTAATTACAACGAAATGAGATGAGTGTTTTCCAAGAAGGCAGGAAATTAGTCTGGGGGAAAAAAAGCCCCACCCCAAAGTCTAGACACAAGGTTGATGAAGGCAGCCTCTAGTGCACAGAACTTCACCCTGAGCCCTTTCTGTGGTTCCTCTAACCTTCCACCAGAGGGCACTGTCTCCATAAAGGTGAAAGCTTGAAGCAGAAGGCCAAGCAACTTATGTTTGGGACCAATACTCAGAGCTACTTCTAACCCTCCAACCCTTATTCTCTACAGATGAGCATTTGAAAACCCAAGGACTGGCAAAGAGAAAGAAACAGTTGGAAAATTGTTTCTCCCTCCCCCGCCCTCTCCTGGCAGTATAATGGTAGCCCAGGCCACAGCAAAGTGTGCCCGGCCCCCTCATATCTGGCTAAGCCCCCCGAGACACTCCACGGGGCCACCTCCTAATTACAGTATGGCATCAAGAAGAGGAGGTGGAGCAAGCACAGGAAGACAACAAATCTGCATGTGGAGGAGCAATGGCCACAAGGGGGCGACACTAGGCAGTTGGACAGATCCTCCCCAGGACAGGAGGCTGGGTGGGCAAGACACTGCTGGGAGCAGGTTCTTCATTCTCACCCTTCCCACCACCTTGGTGGAATGGCATCTTCTTCCTCTCCACTCTCCTTGTCCTAACTTGCATTCCTAAGGGCTTAAAACTCATGCAAAGCCTGCCCTCTCACGCTGTCCCCGCAGATGAGTGGCCCAGAAACCATAGCAGCCATCGCATCCCTAGAGGAGGGCACTGGGCAGCACTCCCGTGATGCTCTGCAGGAGGATGAGTGAGGGCCCTGGGAATCTGATTACACAGGACAATCCCCACACTCCCAGCCCCCTCTGCACCACCACCACCACCACACATGACCTGAAGCCGGCAGTGCCGACATCACAGGATAACGCCTGCCCTGATGCTCAAGCTCTGCCTGTCTGTCATTTTCTGTGGCCATTTCTTCTTCACACACACACATCCTAGCTACTCACTTAGACTACTGGGTTCCAAGGAACTTTGAACTCTTTTGACTCCCAAGCAAAAATCACTGGAGACAGTGTTCTCCACACAGGAGCCCAGGGAAGGAGACACCATAACGAGATGGCAGAGTCAGAGACCTCAGCTGAGAGTGCCAGGCTGGAACAATGGTTTCCGGTGCCTTCTTTTTCCCTTTTCTTCAATGCTCTCGGCACTACACACCTGACCTGCCCCTGTGAAAGTCAAGGCAGAGCAATGCACCTCCTCTGGGGAGCTTTGCCATGAATCCTGGGCTCTATATGGCTTTAGCTGGTGGCTGAGTGAGCACTCCAGGTCCTGAGATCCAGCATGTTTCTCTGTAGGGCAACGCATAGAATTGAACATGAGCTTTAGAAAAAAGACAGGCCCCTTCGTGCATCTCAGTAAACCTCAGCAGGGCAATGCCCTCCTAGATGGAACATGTATTTCCTGAGTGTCTCCTCCAGGCCAGCTGTGATGATCACGAGACCATCCACCATCAGAAAGCAACTCTGAGTTACAAAGTTCCTTAAGAGAGACCGTCTCTGTCGCCGGGTCTCAGAACCATGTCACACCCAGTGGAACATTCTGGAGCAGGGCTGGCTGTAGGATGGGTGCTGCAGAGATCCACGTTCAGCTTCAAGCCCTGGCAGGGGGCAACTTTATCCTCATTACTCATGAGCAATCCTTGACAGATCTGGAGTTCTTTTTTTAAAGATTTATTTATTAATTTGAAAGGCAGAGACACACACAGAGAAAAGAGACAGGTCTTTCCATCCACTGGTTCACTCCCCAGATGGCAGCAACGGCAGGGGCTGGGCCAACCCAGAGCCAGGAGCCAGGAGCTTCTTCTGGGTCTCCCACGTGGGTGCAGGGGCACAAGTACCTGGGCCATCTTCCACTGCTTTCCCAGGTGCATTAGCAGCAAGCAGGATCGGAAGTGGAGCAGC
Source organism: Sylvilagus floridanus (assembly GCA_949820135.1). Lineage (NCBI taxonomy): Eukaryota > Metazoa > Chordata > Mammalia > Lagomorpha > Leporidae > Sylvilagus > Sylvilagus floridanus. Next base: position 105,613,855 of record OX463233.1, on the reverse strand, counting down.
GGGACTTGAATTGCATCCATATGGGATGCCAGCACTGCAGATGGTGGCTTAACCCGTTACACCACAGCACTGGCCCACCTCAAATAAAATGTTAAGATCTTTAAAAAATGGAAAGAGAGGGGCTGGTGCTGTGGTAAAGCAGGTAAAGTCACCGCCTTCAGTGCCAGAATCCCATATGGGCGCTGGTTCAAGTCCCCATTAAATAAATACTTTTTTTAAAAAATGGAAAGGGGGAGAAGACCCACAGCAAGGCTGGCAGTTGTGCTTTCCCCCAGCAGACTTCAGCCTTAAATAGGAAGTCTCCAGCTTAGAGACATGGACTTGAACAAACCACACTCACCACGTATATAAAAACCAAAGACGAGAAATTTACAAGGCAGCTTGATTTGACGATGACTTTCATTGAAAAAGTGCACCAGGTCAAATTCAAGGTACGCTGGGCTTAGGCAGCTGCCTTTCAGCATAGCAAAGTTAATACAGTGTCTCATTCAAGGAGATAGCCTGATGGCGCAAAGAGCTGCAGTGTCCCTGTGATTCTTCCCATCATCATAAACAGAAGAGAACAAAGGGTATTTATGGGGCCAGCGCTGTGGCATAGAAGGGTAAGTCTCCACCTGCTGCACTGACATCCCATATAGGTGCCTGCAGGAGTCCCAGCTGTTCCACTTCCAATCCAGCTCCCTGCTAATGCACTTGGGAAAGCAGCAGCAGGTGGCCCAAGTGCTTGGGGGAGCACCTGGCTGCTCCATTTCTGATCCAGCTCTCTGCTAATGCCTGGGAGCAGCAGCAGGTGGCCCGAGTGCTTGGAGGAGTAAACTCAGGGCAGACACATACTTAAAAAGCAAGAAATCACAAGTGGCAAAAGTGCCCGCTGCCCCACCTTGCAGATGCAACAGAGGCGCAGGTGTAAGAACCACCGGTTTGAATGGCATATGCACATCCCAGTCTACACAGACAGATACACGCACCGTGGGCTCATAGCTGCTGACAAGGGCTGGAAGCATCACAGTCCTTGTCATGGAGGTCACAGCCCACAGTCATGGATGTCAACACCATCAGGGCTGAGGATGCCAAACGGTTGGGAAAGAAGGACAAGTTCTCCATTTTAAAGGTGCTGAGAGGCCTCTTGAATCAAAAGCATTGAATATTCCCGGGGAGTCATTCCCTTTGCAGATAAACAGAAATGGTAATGAGAAAGAGAATGGAGGGCCCAGGAGTGCAGTGGAGGATGGCCCAAGTGCTTGGGCCCTGCACCCACATGGGAGACCAGGGTAAGCACCTAGCACCTGGCTCCTGCCATCGGATGAGCGCGGTGCGCCGGCCGCAGCGCGCTGTCCGCGGCAGCCATTGGAGGGTGAACCAACGGCAAAGGAAGACCTTTCTCTCTGTCTCTCTCTCTCACTGTCCACTCTGCCTGTCAAAAAAAAAAAAAAAAAGAAAGAGAATGGAGGGGCAGAAGAAAAAGGGGGGAAGCCCCAGTGACTGAGCCGCCATCTTTCTGGCTTCCAGACACTCTGGTGAGAGCCGTGGGCAGCTGCAGCACAGCACTGTTACTGAGGAAAACCCACATACGGCGTCCTGGGATCTACACACAGCTGGCTTTGGTCTGCACACATTCCAGGTGAAGCATGCCTTAGCCAAGCAAAGAGGCACATTCTGAAACCTTCCAATACGGTATTTCTGAAGAAAGGGGGTTTTACGAGGCCCAAGTTGCCTAGGAAAACTGGTGGGGGGTCTCCGTGGTGAAGAAGCACTGTGCATGCTGGGCCTGATTCAGAGCCCAGTTTCCAGCTGTGTGGTTCCCCCACCCATGCATCTTCTCTTCATCTCCCCAGACAAGGCCCAGACACGGAGGAATCCCCACATCATGCTCATCTGCACAGGGAACATCTGTACGTGGGAGTTGGCACCAATTGTACCCATGGACACCTCTTACACACTGGCACAGACATCAACCACATCTTCCCGTGTCATCTAAGACACCCGTTTTCAGAAATAGTTCATACGTGAGCCAACAAACGCATTACTTTTCATGCGCACCCCTCTCTCGTCACACAGGATTCCTATTCCTCTTCTTCTGAGAAAGAACAAAGCCCTTTCAATACATACCAGCATCTCTGACAGTAGTTTAAATCGGGGGCTGGCGCTGTGGCCTAGCAGGTTAAACCACCACCTGCAATGCTGGCATCCATCCCACATGGGCGCCGGTTCGAATCCTGGCTGCTCTACTTCCTATCCAGCTCCCTGCTGACGGCCTGGGAAAGCAGTAGAAGAGGGCCCAAGTGCTTGGGACCCTGCACCGACATGAGAGACCTAGAAGAAACTCCTGGCTTTGCATCTGCGCAGCTCTGGCCATTGTGGCCATTTGGGGAGTGAACCAGTGGATGGAAGACCCCTCTCTCTCTCTGCCTCTCCTTCTCTCTCTGTGTAACTCTGACTTTCAAATAAATAAATAAATCTTAAAAAAAAAAAAGCATATGGTGTCTTAGGCCTGTGTTCTCCACAAGTGTCTGTCTTCCAGAGGTTTATTAATTGTACTTACTCATTCCCTCGAATACATTTATAAATTGCCTTTGGGTTTGCCACAAACATTTTGCAGGGCTGGGAACCTCTTCTCTGCCAAGGATACATTTGCATATTTATGACCTCATTCACGGACCACATAAAATCATCATTGCTCAGGACTGCTGTTGTGGTGTGGTGGGTTCAGCTGCCACCTGCAGTGCCAGCATCCAATATGAGCACTGGTTTGAGTCCTGGCTGCTCCCCTTCCAATCTACCTCCCTGGTAATGTGCTTGGGAAAGCAGCAGGAAATGGACCAGGTCCTTGGGCCCCTGAACCCATGAGGGCGCTTCTTCTGGGTCTTCTGGCTCCTGGCTCCAGCCTGGCCCAGCTCTGGCCGTTGCGGCCATTTGGGGAGTGAACCAGCAGATGGAAGACCTCTTTGTCTCTTTCTGTAAATCTTTCAAATAAATAAGTGCTTAAATAAAAGTCCTGGTCTTCAACACAGAGCCAAAATAAGAAACCTCAGTGGCCCTCTTAACGGAAACAATATGGATTGTACTACAATTAGCCGTGTGCAGAACTGGAGCGACTGCACGGGTGGCGCGAAGGGAACGGCCACTCTCCTGCCACAGCTTAGCCATGCGCGGCAGGAAATAGCTCCACTTATCATCACCCCAAGCAACCAGACTTGCATTCACTTCACCCCACGTCTTCACTTTGCAAGGGATCAGTGGCAGGTAATAGCAGTGACACCTGCGACAGGAAGACAGAAATGGAAAAGCAGCCACGTACATCGTCGGAGGTAGTCCACGCACACCCTCCCCGCTGCTCCTGCTAAGAGAAACGACAGCTGGAGCTCGTCGGTGCAGCTGCCAGGTATGCAGACGGGGACCCCCTCCCTCGGATCCCCCCCCAACCGGCAGCGGGCAGATCCTTGTCTGATCCTTGCTTCCCCGCCGATGGCCATCCCAAGACCGGCACGGGATCCACCTGGAAGCCCCAATCGAAGTGCGTCCTGGCCACCAAGCCACAATGGGAACGGGGGAGCTTCTTAAAAGATGGGACCACCGGCATCCCGCTGCTTTCCTTCGCTGTCCTCTCGCCTCCTCCTCTTGTCCAGGTCCCCTCGCCTTGTATCCGCTAAGTAAAACGCAGCAAGGAAAGGCTGGGCGAGGTGGTTCAGAGGGGGACGCGCCGGTCGCGGCGAGACTGGGAGGCGGCGCTTGCAGACGCGAAAGCCGGGGTCTCAGCTCCTGCCCCTTGCTTGGCGGGAGCCATCCAGCTCGCTGCGCAGCGCACCCCGAGAGCGAGCCGGGTCCCCCAGCCGCCAACCGCCCTGGAACCCACCCAGCCCTCTCCCACGCCCCCCTCCGGTCTCTGTACTTGTGGTGGAAATCCACCCCACCCCAGGACTGCCCGGAGCCAGGTGGAACGTTTGGGGCCAGATAAGTCCCTGGCACGTGGCACCTGTGGCTGCAGATGCGGCGGAAGCGGAAGGAGAAGCAGAGGTGGGGGCGGCCGGCCGCGTTGTCCGCTCGCGCACTGCCCTGGGCTTGGAGGTGCAGAGCTGCCTCTGCTCAAAGAACCTTTTGCGGTCCCAGGCACCTGCTGCCAAACTCGCGGGAGCATGCACTCACGCGCGCGCGCGCGCGCGCACACACACACACACACACACACACACACACAGGCCCTGGGAGCCAGGGATACACCAGGTCACCTAGGGCCTCTGCGAAGTGGAGTCCAGACCCAGCAGGGTCCTAGAGAACAGACCTGCTGCCTCTCCCTGAGGGCTTGGCAGACTCAGGTGGAGGCAGAATGGAAACTCAACGCGTGTGCTTTTGCTGACACCCCTCCTCCCCCTCCCAAATCTCGAAGGTTCGGTTGCTGCTCTTCTTCCTGAGTTGAATCAGAATCTTGAACTAGCAACACACCCGCTTCTGCTAACCGGCAGCATCGCCAAATCCTGGCATCTTCATAAACTCTGCCGTCTTCCGGGAAAATCTTACTTGCTGCTTTTGCCTGGAAGGCCTCTCCGGGTCATAACCTCTAAGAATCAAATGAGTGTGAATACAATGGAACTTCTACGGGGGGTGCAGTGGGCGTAGCTGAGCCTCCAGATTGAAGAGTGAAAATTTCCTAAGTGTTTTCTGAAGTTTCCAGTTCTCTTCAAATCAGATGATATCACTTAATGCTTTCCCAAGACATCAGCAGAGAGTTGGATTGGAAGAGGAGCAGTCGGGACACGAACCAGCACCCATATGGGATGCTGGTGCTGCAGGCAGAGGCTTAACCTACTGTGCTACAGCACAGGCTCCCTTGTGATGGACTTTTAATGGAGAGAAAGTGACCCTCCACAGAGTGTATGAACTGCTACATTCTTTACCCTTCCATCACTGTATTCATTTTTTTCAAATGACAACGATCCAAATGCCTACTTCACAGTGAATGTTCACAGCAAAACACTTTTGGTCTGCTTTTAGGTTCTTTTGCTTTTGTGATTTCTTTATTTATTTGAAAAGTTGAGTTAGAGAGAGAGAGAAAGACACACACACACACACACACACACACACACACACAGAGAGAGAGAGAGAGAGAGAGAGAGAGGCATAGACAGAGGCTGGGAGCCAGGAGTTTCTTCCTGGTCTCCCACATGGGTGCAGGGGCCCAAGGACTTGGGCCATCTTCCACTGGTTTCCCAGGCCATAGCAGAGAGCTGGATCAGAAGTGGAGCAGCTGGGACTTGAACCAGCATCTCAGGCAGTGGCTTAACTTCTTGTGTCACAATGCTGTCCCCCCCATGCTTTTAGAATCTTAAGGAATTAAATACTCTTTCAAGATATTTAATGTATTGAAATATATTTAACGTGTTGTTGGCAGTTCACAAATGTTGCCTAAACTGGGTAGCAAAAGAAAATGTAAAAAAACAAAACAAACCACAAAACAAATTCCAACAAGCAAAGCAAACTTGCCAAGGACTAGCTGCGTTTATGTTCATTCAGCCCCATGGAGGTGAATTTTGTTTCTTTCCTTTCAAAAGGCTGGGACACTGTGGGTATCAGGGACTCCAAGCTAAGTCTGGGCATGGTGCAATGTGCCTCCTCTCAGCTCCATGCAACCATCCCGACATGGAGGCTCCAGCTACTCCAAGGAGAGGGATCATATGTTTGGGTTCTGAATTCAATTGAGACCTAAATATTTTTTTTAGACAGGCAGAGTGGACAGTGAGAGAGAGAGACAGAGAGAAAGGTCTTCCTTTGCCGTTGGTTCACCCTCCAATGGCCGCCGCGGCCAGTGTACTGCGCTCATCCAATGGCAGGTGCCAGGTGCTTTTCCTGTTCTCCCATGGGGTGCAGGGCCCAAGCACTTGGGCCATCCTCCACTGCACTCCGGGGCCACAGCAGAGAGCTGGCCTGGAAGAGGGGCAACCGGGACAGAATCCGGCGCCCCGACCGGGACTAGAACCCAGTGTGCCAGCGCTGCAAGGCAGAGGATTAGCCTGTTGAGCCACGGCGCCGGCCTAACCCCCCATTCTTGTAGGTAGACCTGGTGATGATAGCTGGACAGGAACCCTGGTTGCTCAGTGAGTCACCATATACTAGGAGTCCCTCTGCCGAGGGATTCAGTGGTGAATAAGACAAGATGTCTCTCCTCAAAGAGAGAGGGTGGAGAAAGAATAGAATGATTTAATGCTATAACTAGTACTCAAACAGTATTTTCCACTTTGTGTTTCTATGTGGGTGCAAACTGTTGAAATCTTTACTTAACAGATACTAAACCGATCTTCTGTATAAAAAGAGAATTGAAAATGAATCTTGATGCGAATGAAAGGGGAGAGGGAGCGGGTAAAGGGGGAGGGTTACGGGTGGGAGGGAAGTTATGGGGGGGGAAATTATTGTAATCCATAAGATGTACCTTGGAAATTTATATTCTAAATAAAAGTTTAAAAAAAATAGTTAAATAAGTAAATCTGTATAGTTCAAGAAAAGAAGTAGAGCAGCAACCCAGCCTTGAGATTTGGGGAGGGGCAGGAGAGGAGGGATGTAAACAAAAGCAAACTCCCTTAGTTTCCATTCCATTGCTCCCAAACTCTTTCAAACCCTTAGGGAACACCGACCAGCACGCTTCTCTAGGCTCGTGCTGGGTCTGGACTCCATTTCCCAGAGTTCCTCGGTGCCCTGACGTCGTGTGTGCCCCGAGCGCCTGGTGCGTGGGTGCACGTCGGAGCGCGCCTGCGCGCTGGTGGCTCCGCGTCCCCGGGCAGCGGAAGTTCGCGCAGTGTTGAGAGCCTGGGTTGCTTCTCCACCCGCACTTTCGGAGGTTTTTTGCTGTACACATTCCATTCCAGGCAGTTTGCGAGCGCAGCACCCAGCCGGCCCCGCTGCTTCTCCCTCTGCTGCCGCTGGGTCCGAGGCCCCCCCCCACGGCCGGTCCCCCGCGCCGGAGACTTTGCCTGCCTCGTCGCTCCGCCTTGCTGCACCTGCGTGTCCTGGAGCGCGCCGCCGGGCTCCCCGCCAATTCCCCCGGCAAGTGCGGAGACCAGGGAGGGGCGTGGACGCGGGTGCTGTGGGTGCGAGGGCGGCTGGCGGCTCGGGGCCCCGGCTCTGGGTGCGCTGCCCGGCGCCCCGACCCGGTCTGTGGCGACTCCGACCGCAGCCTTCCAGCCTCCCGGCGCCCCGCGGGCCCCGTGCGCTGCTTTCCTCCAACTTTCCGTTTTGCATTTTGTTCTGGGCTAGCATGGCAGGCGAGAGGACGGCGGAGGAATGCAGCGGGACTCCCCTCGTCCATATTTTCTGAAAGCCCCGGTCCCACTTTGGCTTGGTGGAGAGAATGCCCTCTGGCCGGGTTTCCTGGTCAACCCCGCGGCGGTTCTGGCGGCAGAGCGAGGCTGGTGACCCCCAGCAGGGAGCCCGGGGCGGCGGGCAGATGGCTCAGCCCCGCTGCCCGCACTCCGCACGCACGCAGCCCGCAAGGTGGGGTCCCCGCGGACACTCGGGGCGGCTGGGGCTCTGCGGGCTCCGCTGACTTTTCCCCCCTGTTCTTCACTGTCCCCGCAGTGCTGCTCCCAGCTGATAGTCCTACAGTCCCTGCAGCTGGAAGTAAGGGGGGTGCTGAGTTTTCTTATTTTCTGTTCGGTGCCGAAGCCCAAGACATTTTTAGCATTGGGAGCTCGCTAATTTCAGATTTGCACAAGGACTGTGGTCTGCGGAGGCCTCTGGACAAGTTGTTAGCGTGATGGAGGGGCGGGACAGCGAGGCTCTTAACAGGAAAACAGCTTCATTGATTGATGGATGGGTGGACGCTCGGCAGACCCAGAGGGGACTTTCTCCAGAATCTGGGCTCTACAGACAACTTTCAGGTTTTGCCTTCTTTTATGTTTGTTCATTACATTTGGTTACATATCGTCTGGATAGTGGCCAGCTGTAGGACGGCTCATACAGCCGTCACACCTGCCGGGCATCGAATTAACTCCCGCTGACTAGTGGCGTTAATTGCATAGGCGGTGGTTCTCAGAGAGCCCTGGCTGCCCTACCGTTTCTGACTTTAGCCGCTTTTTTTTCTACCTAAGGGGAGAGAGTGTCCGTGCCGTCATGAAGAGGTAAGAAAGAGGGAAAAGAGAAGAGTGCCTGGCTCATCCCACAGACGCTTACTTTGGATAAGCTATTGCTGACTGATTTTCTTTCTCTCTCTTTCTTCCTTCATTCCTTTTTTTTTTTTGTTAAGATTTATTTATTCATTTGAAAGGCAGAGTTGCAGAGAACGAGCAAACTCTTCATCCACTGATTCACTCTCCAAATGGCTGCAGCAGCTGGAGCTGCACTGATCCGGAGCCAGGAGCTTCTTCCCCGTCTCCCACGCAGGTGCAGGGGCCCAAGGACTTGGGCCACCTTCTACTGCTTTCCCAGGCCATAGCAGAGAGCTGGATCGGAAGTGGAGCAGCCGGGACTGGAACCGGTGCCCATGTGGGATGCCGGCACTGCAGATGGGGGCTTTACCCACTGTGCCACAGTGCCAGCCCTACTGACTGATTTTTGGTATAACGAAGTTTTCATCTGAATAAGCAGGTTTGAGTGATTCACATATTCTGTTAGAGTGCTTGGTACTGTCACCAGATGGCTAATGAAAAGATTTATTTATTTGAGAGACAAAATTAGAGAGAGAGACAGACAGACAAACAGAGAGAGAGGTCTTCCATCTATCTGCTTGTTCACTCCGCAAATGGACACAGCGGCTGGAGTTGGGCCGCTCTGAAGCCAGGAGCTTCTTCTACGTCTCCCACGTGGGTGCAGGGCCCCAAGCATTTGGGCCATCTTCCACTGCTTTCCCAGGCCGTCAGCAGGGAGCTGGAATGGAAGTGGAATAGCCAGGATTCCAACCGGCACCCATAGTGGATGCCAGCGCCACAGGTGGAAGCTTAGCCCACTACGCTGCAGCGCCAGCCCCTACCAGATGGCTGATTTTTGAAGCTCAGTGAATAGGTTAAAGCCATCTGGGAGTCAAAATAGAAAGGTGCTCCTGGATTGGGGTGTGCCTCTCTGCCCTGGTGCGTTGTTTTTGTTCTTTTCTGCAGTGTGTTTCCCACGGCGGTGCTCGTGTCCTGCCGTCGGCCCACCTGCTGAAGAAGCGTGTTGCACGGATGTTCATCTGACTGGGAGACAGCCGAGAATAGGATGTGTCAACTTGGCAGGTCATTCCCTGTGCTCCTGGAAGGTGCTCGGCAAGTCATGTAACATGTGGGAGACAGAATTGTTTAAAAAAATATGAGATACATAATCTGGTCATTCAACCTTGATGTCTCTAAGATGCCAAATGAAGAAGCCGTCTGATGATGTCCATTCATCTCCCCATTAGTAACAGTCATTTTTTAAAAGATTTATTTTATTTATTTATTTGAAAGGCAGAGTTATAAAGAGAGAGAGGGAGAGACAGAGAGAGAGATCTTGTATCTGCTGGTTCACTCTCCAGATGGCCACAACGGCCAGGTCTGGGCCATGCTAAAGCCAGGAGCTTCATCTGGGTCTACCACATGGGTTCAGGGGTCCCAGGATATGGGCCATCTTCTGCTGTTTCCCAGGTGCATTACAGGGAGCTGGATAGGAAGTGAAACAGCCATGACTCGAACTGGTACCCACATGGGATGCCGGCATTGCAGGCGGCGTCTTACCCCATCACACCACAACGCCAGCCCCATGGGTTTCACCTAGAATGGGTATAGACCAGAGCCAGCTATGTGTGGATCCCAGGAAGTTGTGTGTTGATGTTTCCTGAATGGGAATCCCCTGTTGCTGCTGCCCACTGGATCCTGAAGCCTGTGGAGTCTGTAAGCCAGAAATATGGAGGCCCAACCACTCGGGGCTTCCCTTTGTGTCTCTCTGTGGCTTTCTTCCCCGTCTCTCATTCGCGGCTGTTTCTGCTGGTCTGCACGGGCAGCCTTCATCCTCTTGGCCTCTCCACCTGGGAAGACTGCGTCTTGTGTGACCCTGGCCACTGGCAGAGCCTCGGATGGACTTAACACCGGGCACCTTCAACATGGATAACTTGTCCTACTTTCCCAATGCTCTGGCATGTCCAGCCCAGCTGGCTTTGGCGCCCCTGGCTGAGGTCAGCTGTGACGCTTCCAGGCCTTGTGAGCAGGCTTTGGTGAATCAATCTTCGTAGACAGCCACGCGTCTGTCCGTCCACCAGTGCTTCCTCCGCCTTTGCCTCTAGGTTCATCAGCAAGGTGGAGTTCCCAGGCACTTTTGCCAATGGGGATTCCCCCCTTTCCTGACTATATCTTTGCCCTCAGTGTGCTTCCCCAAGTCTAGATGGCACTCCAGTCAGCATGGTAGGGGTTGCCATCCCTTTTCTTCCACTAAGTACCAGGCAGGCCGTCAGTCAACTTTTATGCCAGAGCTGCCATGAGCAAGTCCCCCCATTTGCTCTTCTCGGGTTATGGCTTGGGGTCACAAGTACCATCTAACTCCTCTGTTCAGCTACTGCTGGTGAGCCCCAGATACTCTTATATAAAATGGGAAGTGGCAAATGATCCTTGCCATACCTTACAGGGCTATTGAGTTGGAAAACAGTACACAGATTTTAAAAAAATAGATATTTTTTAATTTGAAAGGCAGACTTATAGAGAGGGAGAGACAGAAAGATCTTCCATCAGCTGGTTCAATCCCCAAATGGCCACAGTGGTCAGGGCTGGGCCGAGTTGAAGCCAGGAGTCAGGAACTCCAGCTGGGTCTCCCATATGGGTGGCAGAGGTCCAGGTAATTGACCCACTTCCAGAGCCTTCCCAGGCACATTAACAGGGAGCTGGATCAAAAGTAGGGTATCTGGGACTTGAAGTGTGTTTTGTAATCTACAAGTAACCAAATAGCAGCCGCACATATACACTAAGTGTTTGGATATGAATATATACACACACAGATATGCTTGTCTAAAGAACAAAGTGGGGCTGGTGCTGTGTCTCAGTGGGTTAATGCTCTGGCCTGGGGCGCCGGCATCCCATATGGGTGCCAGTTTGAGACCCGGCTATTCACTTCTGATCCAGCTTTCTACTGATGGCCTGAGAAAGCAGTAGAAGATGGCCCAAGTGCCTGGGCCCCTGCACCCACGTGGGAGACCTGAAGAAAGCTCCTGGCTCCTGGCTTTGGATCAGCACAGCTCTGGCCGTTGCAACCAGTTGCGGAGTGAACCAGCGGTTAGAAGACCTCTCTCTCTGTCTCAGCCTCCCTCTGTAACTCTGTCTTTCAAATAAATAAATAAATCCTAAAAAAAAACCAACCAAACAAAAAAAAACAAAGCAATACTTGGGGGCTAAAATAGCTTCTGACACACCTGAGTGTAAACATGCAGGGAGGCCTCTTTTTTTTTTTAATATTTGTTTATTTTACTTGAAAGAGTTACACACACAGAAAGAGAAGGAGAGGCAGAGAGAGAGAAGTCTTCCATCCACCGATTCTTCCCAGTTGGCTGCAACGGCCAGCGCTGGGCCAATCCGAAGCCAGGAGCTTCTTCTGGGTCTTCCCCCGTGGGTGCAGGGGCCCAAGGACTTGGGCCATCTTCTACTGCTTTCCCAGGCCACAGCAGAGAGCTGGATTGGAAGTGGAGCAGCTGGAACTTGAATTGGTGTCCATATGGGATGTGGGTGCTGCAGACGGCAGCTTAACCCGCTGCACTATAGCACTGGCCCTAATGGTAAGTATTTTTAAATAATTCAGAAAATGCTGGGTTATAGGTTGTGGATCAATTCAAATATAGTAGGAAGTGTTTATAGACTAGATAGATTAACCATTTGACCATTTATTCATGATTGTTAATGTGCTATTTTCAAACATTTTAAATGATCTAATTCTGTCTAGTTTTAAGTAGCATATCTGTGATTATACATTATTAAATATGTATTATTCCTATTTTTATATTTATGCTGTGATACTTTTACTGACTACTGCTGGTATATGTGTATTTCTCCTTGCAGTAGTATGTGTTTGTGACTCATGTAATTTGCTACTCTGTTTAGGTGCATACCTATTAAGAATTATCCGGTATTTGGAAAACTGCCTGCCTTATCATTAGGTAATCATTACATTCCATGTAATTTCCCTTAGTCTAAGCCTGAAATAGATATAGCTAGTATAACTTTTCATCCCTTCAAAATGTCTATCTACACTTTTAAGTTTGTCTTTTAATAAATTTTTTTGTTAAATTGACAAAATTGAACATATTTGCCATGTTAAAATGATGTTTGAAAATAAGTGTACATTGTGGAATGGCTACATTCAGATAATCATAGTCACTACATCACATCCCTATCATTGATTATGATAAGAATACTAAGAATCTAACCACAGTGTTTTCCATAGAATACATTTTTAATAGTTATTGTTACCATGTTGTACAATGGGTCCTTAAACATATTCTTCCTAGGTGACTGAGGTTTGTTAACCTTTGATCAACATTTGATGACTATACATTTAAAATGGGTTGCTCATTAGCTATTGAGTAATACTACTTTTGATCAATGTCTAAGAAATTTATTTCAATCTCATTCTTTTCCTTAAGGCCTAGCAGTCAATTGAAATCCTTCAGTTTCATTAACATTTTATATTTTAAGTAGTCCAATCAAGAAAAGTGGGTTGGAATAGTTTGCTGTTTATAAGAGTAATAAATAAATATTCTACCTACTTCATCTAATCTTGGGCTAATAGATAGTTAACCCCTCATAGTGCTCCTGGATAGCATAACAGAGATGTGGAGCCACCTACTAATCTGTTCAACACATGTTTCAGTCCCCCAAATGATAGCAATGTTCTTCAAACATAATCAGTTTGTTGGTAAGGGAGCAGTAAAACTAGCATTTTCATATGTTATTAGTGGGACTATGTATTAGTTATACTGTCAAAAAGCTGTCTAGGGGCTGCTGCTGTGGTGCAGCAGGTTAACGCCTTGGCCTGCAGAGCCGGCATCCCATATGGGCGCTGGCTGGAGACCCGGCTGCTCCACTTCCCATCCAGCTCTCTGCTGTGGCCTGGGAAAGCAGTAGAAGATGGCCCAAGTGCTTCAGCCCCTGTACCCCTGTGGGAAAACCAGAAGAAGCTCCTGGCTCCTGACTTTGGATTGGTGGAGCTCTGGCCGTTGCGGCCAACTGGGGAGTGAGCCATTGGATGGAAGATTCTCTCTCTCTCTCTCTCTCTGCCTTGCCTTCACTCTCTGTGTAACTCTGACTTTCAAATAAATATTTTTTAAAAACTGTCTAGAAATATGTCAGTAAATCCATTTTTCATTCAACTATAGTATAAAAAAGTAGGCCAATGGCCGGCGCCACCACTCAATAGCCAAATCCTCTGCCTTGCAGCACCAGCACCCAGGGTTCTAGTCCCGGTCGGGGCACCTGATTCTGTCCCGGTTGCCCCTCTTCCAGGCCAGCTCTCTCTGCTATGGCCCGGAGTGCAGTGGAGGATGGCCCAAGTCCTTGGGCCCTGCACCCGCACAGGAGACCAGGAGAAGCACCGGTGCGCTGGCCGCAGCGCGCTAGCCGTGGCAGCCATTGGCGGGTGAACCAACGGCAATAAAGGAAGACTTTCTGTCTCTCTCTCGCACTGTCCACTCTGCCTGTCAAAAAAAGTAGGCCAATGTAAACCAAGATTTGTGTACCCAGTTATTCGTTTCAGCTTTGTTAACAAAAGCAAAACTGTGTATTATCCTACACAGCGAGGAAAAGAATAACTAAATAAAATAAAATACATAACATGCCAGCACTGTGATGCAGCAAGTTAAAGCCCTGGCCTGCAGCGTTGACATCCCATGTGGGCACTGGTTCAAGTCCTGCCTGCCCTACTTCTGATCCAGCTCCCTGCAAATGCACCTGGGGAAGCAGTAGTAGAAGATGACGAGGCCGGACAACACGGGCTGGCCCGTCCAGCGCGAGGGTTGCTGGGTACTCTGACGAAGCCAGTCGGCGCCGGCTGGCCGGGTCCCGCGCGCGGGTGTTGCTGGGTAACGGGCCTTAGCGGGCGGCTCCTGTCCCGCTTGCTGCTCCTTCCAGAAGCTCCAGGGCCCCTGCTGAAGGGCGGGTCCGCGGAGGGCATGGAGCGGCGGCAGCAAAAGACATGAGCGTTCCTCCACGGCGCACCAGCAGCAGCCGCCTTTGCGGGAGAAGCGGAAGCCCTGGTGGCCCCTGGCGACCCTGGGTGAAGGCAGCCCGGTGGTCTCACCTGGGCCGCCGCAGGCTGTCATGGATGCGCTGGTAGACGATGATATCTGCATTCTGAAACGGGAGAAAGCTTATGAGAGAGATCCAGTGACTCCGGCTTCAATATATTCAGGGGCTGAATCTGTCGCCTCACACTTCGCCCTTGTCATTGCATATGAGGATATCAAAAAACGCCTTAGAGATTTGGAGAAGGAGAACTCGTTCTTAAAGAAGCGGGTAAGGTGTTTGGAAGAAAAGCTTATAGGCGCTCAGTTAGATGAAGAGACGTATTCCGTGGGACGAGAACAACTAAACAAGGCTTATCATGCATATGGAGAGGTTTACATTGATAGAGAAATTTTGAAGAACACGCTGGGTAAAATGAACCAAGACAACTCTGAACCTCTGAAAGCATTGAATGAACAGCTACAATCTAAAGAAGTAAAACGCCTTCAGCTAAGAACAGATGTAGGAACTCAGCAGGTGATGAGAAATTCAAATCCTCCTTTAAGGAACTGGGAATTGGAAAAGTTGAACTGTGACCTGAAGATCCATGGTTTAGAAAAAGAGCTGGAATTGGTGAGGAAAGAATGTAGCGATCTCAAAATAGAACTACAAAAGGCCAAACAAATGGGTCCATCCGAGGAAGACAACCTGAAGAACAGTGCTCTTCGAAGAGCAAGCATTTCAAGGGATAATATGCAACAGTGTACTGGGAACTGAAGAGGGAAACGTCTGACTTACATCTGATGGCTCGAGTACAAGCTGAACGGCTAAGAAAACTGAAAGTGCTAACTGCATTCCAGAAAGCTTGTGCCCCACTAACCTGCACTGAAGACCTTGGGAAAGAGCACAAAACTCCACTTGACAAATTTTACTGCATCTTATAAAAGACATGTCTGTCTATCACCAAATGGCAAAGCTCTTTTCACACTACTTCTTCCCCTTTACCAGGAGATATAAAGATTTTATAAAAAAAAAAAAAAGTTCTCCAATCATGGATAGATAATGAGAGATCTATTCCTAACGATAGTACAAACTTTCAGGACATGAGTCTTACAGTGGAGAGTTTCTAGAAGATAACTCTTGGGTATTCCCAAACCCTCCTAAGTCAAGTGAGACAACATTTAGGGAATCTAAAACTCTGCCATTACCCAATCTGCCATCATTGCAGTTCCTTGGATCGACATAGTTAAAACTGCTTTTATAAGAATGGATTCTGAAGAGATTCCTGATTTTATCATGAGGATACTTTATTTCTCTCAGTAGCTCTCCCAAAAAATTATTTAACAAACTGGATTTTTGAGTAAATTTTTGCAGGGTTCTTCAGTGTATATGTTTGAACACACTGCATGAGATTATATACTTGATTTTTCCATTGTGAAAGAACAGTACCCTCCAGCTCTGTATACAAAGAATCAGATATGTGCTACTATATTAATAAATAAACAAGGTATGTTTCAAAAAGACAGTTCTGCCTTTGATTATATTGTAAAATTTTGCCTCAAAGGAGACATTTAAAGAAAAGATTTATTATTTGAGAGGCAAAGTTACAGAGAGGGAGAGACAGGTCTTCCATATGCTGGTTCACTCCCCAAATGGCTGCAGTGGCTGGAGCTGAGCCAATCAGGAGCCAGGCACTTCTTCTGGGTCTCCTGCATGGGTGCAGGAGTCCAAGCACTTGGGCCATCTTCTACTGCTTTCCCAGGCCATAGCAGAGAGCTGGATCAGAAGTGGAGCAGCCAGGACTCGAACCAGTGCTCGTATGGGATGCTGGTGTTGTAGGTGGAGGCTTAACCTACTATGCCACAACACCAGTCCCAGTAGACTTGGGTTTACAAAGTGTGTGAAATCCCTAAATATCCATTCATGAAAGTAAAAAGAAGGCATTAATACAAGAAAAAAGAGTGTATGTGGCTTCAGATTGCATATAGATTCAAATGGGAATGTAATTAGATTTCTGTTGACTTTATAATGCATAGATATGAAAGATATCATAATGGAATAAAAATATATAGGTTCAAAAAAAGAATACAGGAACATGGGGACCTCAAGTCAAAAGCCACATCATAGTGAAACGCCTCAGTGCTGGCCAAATGTGTTTCCTGCTTACTTTTCAAAAACAGGGGACTGACCTCCGTGTTCTCTCCCACTCCTTTCAACATCCTCATGGGAAGCATCAACCTTGGCCACCCCAGATTTTGTCATGCTCCCTTTCCCAACACCACATCCTCTAATTTGCACTAGCTATTTTTTTTTTTTTTTGACAGAGTGGACAGCGAGCGAGAGAAAGGTCTTCCTTTTGCCATTGGTTCACCCTCCAATGGCTGCTATGGCTGGTGTGCTGCGGCCGGTGCACCATGCTGATCCGAAGCCAGGAGCCAGGTGCTTCTGGTCTCCCATGCAGGTGCAGGGCCCAAGGACTTGGGCCATCCTCCACTGCACTCCGGGCCACAGCAGAAAGCTGGCCTGGAAGAATGGCAACCGGGACATAATCTGGCACCCCGACCAGGGCTAGAACCGTGGGTGCCGGTGCCACAGGCGGAGGAATAGCCTATTGAGCCGCGGTGCCAGCCTGCACTAGTTATTGATAGCTGTGTAGAAATGTCATCCTACTACAGTATCAAGGGAAAGCAACTTAAGACTTTCTGTCTTCAGCCATCCCTCAGCCCTGTTAGACACCAGAAAAGTGAATCCCCCTAGCCTGTGCCCACTGACCTGGCTGCTACGCCCAACTTTTCACTCCAAATCCTGGTGTCTCTGTCCCTAGTACAGTTGACCAACCTGGGAACACTAGGATGAGACATTCTTATGCATCTGCACCAAAGCTGTTTATAAGCACAGGGGATGTTGAATGGGCTGTAACAAGCCATAGCCAGGGCAGGAAGGAACCTCATAAATGCTACGAAATCTCTAAAGACTCATCTCATGATAAAGAATACCAAGGATACTCTTCATTTTGGTTTCCTGTGGCTGTGTAGTTCATTGTGGTAGTAGAGTGCAAGAGGTAATTATGAAGACCTGAGATAATCAAAGAAGCATATTTTGGTGGTTTTGGTGAGTGCATAGCATCAATGTGGTGGTTCTTGGTTCAGGAGAGAATCATCAAAGGTTGCCATGGTTGGTGGATGGGGTTGTAGGAGGATTGTGACATTGACATAAACTCAGACTGTCTCCCCTTTAATACCATAGAAGTTAAGATGCCTGTGTCCATACTGGCATGTCTGGATTTGAGGTTTCACTCAAGCTCCTGCCTCCAACTTATTGCTAATGCAGACCCTGAGAGGCAGAAGGTGATTGCTCAACTATGTGTTTCCTTCTCACCTATTTGGGAGAATGGAGTGATTTCCTGGCTGCCAGCTTCAGCTCAGTCAACCACGGCTGTTGTAGGTAGGTGGAGAATAAACTAACGGATAAAAATTTCCTTTCAGCTTGTTTTTGCTTCCTGTCCCTTTCCACACAAACAAAAATATCCTCCTTTACATTGAAGTAAAAATAGTCTGTGTGTTCACGGAGAATCCTGACAGAAATATCATCCATCTATCAAGTTGCCATCTCTAGTGGTAGGTGGGTGGGGAGATCCAATGTGGGCACACAGAGCTGGTGTGTCCTAATGACAATGCAGAAATTCTCTTCTCTGAGTTAGACATTGGGCAGATCTGGGTTTGAATCATATGAGCTTGTTAACCTGTGATGGGCAAGAAAGTGAGGGAGAAGCTTGATATACGTTCCAAACTAAAGGGAAGAGGACCAGATTGAGAGGGAAGCGTTGGCTCAGGTTAAAGAATTTTACTGGGACCATCAGTTAGATGTGTGTTGAAAGGATGATGATGATGTTTAGATTTCAGGGTTTGGTTATCGAAGAGAGTGTTGTATTTTGAGGCTATCTGCCCTATAGTGATGGGGCATATGTCAGTTAATCATGTAAACAGGGCAAGGGGATTACAGGAGTTTAGAGTAGAGCTACTGTGATTTTCCTCTAGATATAAATTTCAAATGAAATATTTTCCAAAATAACTCTCTCACCACAGTGTTAGCAAGGTGGGAACTCAGTTAAACCCTGTTACGGAGGCTGAGTCTTACCCACGTTCAGGTGAACCAAAGTAATGAAACCTGTTGCCTTGAAATCTGAATGGGATTAATGAGATGATGCTTGGAGGGTAGATTAATGGCCACTATTTGTTCAGTGTCCAAGATGATTCTAGGATGTCTAGACTGGTGGCACTTTTCAAATTCCATTTTGCCACATGAACCTCTTCCTTTAAAAGGTACTCTGAGTGCTGCCTGCCTTTCGGCTCATGTGACAAGTGGCAAGCAAGGGAGTCTACATTACAGCCTCTCTGGTTAATGAGCCGTTTCACCCTGGGTGCTCTTGTTCCATTTTCATCATGTACCTCAGAAGACTTCTCAGTCTTGCATCTGAATTTTTGTGGATTCTGCTTTGTGTTCCCTCCTCCACGCAAACTTCATTGGTTAAGACTCAGACACTTGGACAGCTTGTGAATTCTCCTGGTAGGTCTTTCACCTCAGCAATTCTGCTTTCATAAATTCATCTCCTTTCATGTTGAAAATTTCTGCTTGTGGCCGGCGCCACGGCTCACTAGGCTAATCCTCCGCCTGCGGCACCGGCATCCCGGGTTCTAGTCCAGTTGGGGCACCGGATTCTTTGGGCACATGGCAAATTTTAGGGTAATCTTTGATGAAATGGAAAAAGAAGTATCAATGATAAGAAAATATGGGTGTAGACAGATGAAGCAGCTTCCCAAGTGACCCCTAGAATTGAATCTTGGCATTTGGACTACTATGATCTTTCTACTCAACCTGCTGCTTACCCATGATGTGCAAAACTAGTTTAAAAGTCTGGCTCCTGGCTCCTGGCTCCTGGCTTCGGATCAGCGCAGCTCTGACCATTGCAGTCAACTGGGGAGTGAAGCATCAGATGGAAGACATCTCTCTCTTGCTCTCGCTCTCTCTCTGCCTCTCCTCTGTGTAGTTCTGACTTTCAAATAAATAAGTAAATCTTAAAGAAAAGAAACTTAACAGCCAGGATTCAAACCAGCACTCCAATATGGAATGCAGGCATACCAAGTGCAGCTTAACTGCTGTGACAAAATGCCTACCCTCTCTCCCTTCAAACACTCTTAATTAACTAATATAAATGTCTGGTTCAGAGTACAATATATTTTTGTGAATTAAAGCATGTTATGAATTACATACAAATGTGATTGTTGATTTTTATATATACAAAATGTATAAATATATATAAGCAGAAGAACATTACTATTGGCTTCACTTACTGATGTGTCATTAATTTCACTTTGCTGTTTGCTTATTTTTTAGTATATGTTTATTCATAGTTGGCACATATAGTTGTACATATTTATGGGGTACAGTGTGATATTTTAATGTATACAATGTGTAATGATCAGATTAATTAGCATATTCATCACCACAAATATTTGTCATTTGTGTTGGGGACATTCAGAATCCTATCAGCTATTTTGAGACACACCATTAATTAACCTTTTAAAAAAAATTTTTAACAGGCAGAGTGGACAGTGAGAGAGACAGAGAGAAAGGTCTTCCTTTGCTGTTGGTTCACCCCTCAATGGCCACTGCGGCTGGCGCACCAAGCTGACCCAAAGCCAGGAGCTGCTCCAGGTCTCCCATGTGGGTGCAGGGCCCAAGAACTTTGGCCATCGGCCAGCGCCGTGGCTCAACAGGCTAATCCTCCGCCTTGCGGCGCCGGCACACCGGGTTCTAGTCCCGGTCAGGGCGCCGGATTCTGTCCCGGTTGCCCCTCTTCCAGGCCAGCCCTCTGCTGTGGCCCGGGAGTGCAGTGGAGGTTGGCCCAAGTGCTTGGGCCCTGCACCCCATGGGAGACCAGGAAAAGCACCTTGCACCTGGCTCCTGCTATCGGATGAGCGCGGTGCGCCGGCCGCAGTGCGCCGGCTGCGGCAGCCATTGGAGGGTGAACCAACGGCAAAGGAAGACCTTTCTCTCTGTCTCTCTCTCTCACTGTCCACTCTGCCTGTCAAAAAAAAACTTTGGCCATCCCCCACTGCACTCCCTGGTCACAGCAGAGAGCTAGACTGGAAGAGGAGTAACCAGGACAGAATCCAGTACCCCAACTGGGACTAGAACCCAGTGTGCCGGTGCTGCAGGAAGAGGGAGGATTAGCCTAGTGAGCCGTGGCGCCAGCTGACCATTAATTAACTTTTTAATCAGATACCTCACTGTGCTGCAATCATTACAAGTCACTCCTCCCACCCATCTGTACCCTTGTACCCACCAGCCAATGCTTCTTCAGTTCCCTCCTCCCCTTTCCAGCCTTTGGTAATCACTGTTCTACTCTCTCCTTCTATGAGATCCACTTGCTCAGCTTTCACTTGTACGTGGGAACATGCAGTAACTGTCTTTCTGTGCTGACTTGTTTCACGTAACACAACGTCCTCCAGGCTCATCTGTGAGTTCTCTACTTGTAGATGAGCATTATTCCACTGTGTATATATCACCACATGCTCTTCATCCACGCGTGTGCCAATGAGGCCACTAGGTTGATCCACATCCTGGCTGTGTGAGCAGTGCTGCACGAAACACTGGAGTGCAGGCATCTCTGACATCCTGATAGCCTTGCCTTTGGATGTATACCCACAGTAGGATTGCCGGGTCCCGTGGCAGTTCTAGATCTAGATTTCTGAGGAAACGTCGTGCTGTTTCTCACAAGGGCTGCACTGATTTACATTCCCATCGACAGTGTACGCGAGTTCCCCTTTCTCTGCATCCTCACCAGCATTTGTTTTTTTGTCTTTTTGTTAGTAGCCATTCTAGCTGGGCTGAGACAGTTTTTTTTTTTTTTTTAACAATTTTATTTAGGGGCTGGTACTGTGGCACAGCTGGTTAACACCCTGGCCTGAAGTGCCAGCATCCCATATGGGCGCTGGTTCGAGACCTGGATGCTCCACTTCTAATCCAGCTCTCTGCTGTGGCCTGGGAAAGCAGCAGAAGATGACCCAAGTCTCTGGGGCCCTGCACCTGCATGGGAGACCCAGAAGAGGCTCCTGGCTTCGGATCAGCGCAGCACCGGCTGTTGCAGCCAATTGGGGAGTGAACCATTGGATGGAAGACCTCTCTCTCTGCCTCTCCTCTCTCTGTAACTCTTTCAAATAAATAAATAAATCTTTAAAAAATAGCTCTTATTTAATGTACACAAATTTCATGTATTTCATATATAAAGATTTAGGAACATAGTGATACTTCCCACTAACCTCCCTCCTGCCAACATTCCTACCCTTCTTCCTTCTCTCTCTCCTGTTCCCAGTCTTAAGTTTTACAAAGATCTATTTTCAATTTACTTTTATACTCAAAAGATTATCAGGGAGTTCTGTGCATGTGGAGCCACACACTTGATTGTCCAGAGACTCAGCTACGCCCTGCACTCTCTCACGCAGTCACAGAGTTCCCATAGTCTCAGCATACAGGGCTCCCACTGTTAGGGTTAGGGTTAGGGTTAGGGCAGAGAATCCACTCTGCCCCACTAGCCTGTCCCGTCCACAGAGAGGCTGAGAGGCTCCCAGAGCCAGCTGCCTGTAGGTGTTTCATTTAGGTGGTTTGAGCCCCAGAGCCTGTGATATGTTGAGAGGCTGGGGACACCTCAGAGTCATGTGTGGATGCCCGACCTCCTGTCAATCCTCCCAGCCAGACAACGTCAGTGGGGAAATGGATTTTTCCTTCTGGCAAAATCCCTGGATCACAGTGCTTACACAATGTCTGCTGGCCACAGCCCTACATGTTTCACAATCATGCCTTCTCCCACTAGTTCCTGGGCATGTACAAGAGTATCTGCATGGGCCAGCACTGTGGCGTAGGAGGTTAAGCATCCGCCTGCGGCTCCAGCATCCCATATGGTGTCAGTTTGAGTCCTGGCTGCTCCACTTCCAATCCAGCTCCCTGTGGATGCCTGGGAAAGCAGTAGAGGGTGCCGCAAGTGCTTGTGACCCTGCACCTGCCTGGGGGCCCCTGAAGAAGCTCCTGGCTGCTGGCTTCAGACCAGCCCAGCTCTGGCCGTTGCAGCTGTTTGGGGAGTGAGCCAGAAGATGGGAGACCTTTTTTTCTCTGCTTCTCTCTGTCTGCCTCTCAAGTAAATAAATTTCTTTTTTAATGTCTCTGCAGCTGGTACTGTCAGAATGGCTCCTTCTGCCCACCAACTGCTGGGTGCTCGCACAGGAGCTGCAACAGCTGTTATCTACTGATATCCAAAATGGCACCCACTGTCTCTCAGCTGGTTGCCTGGCACTGTTGTGGTGGGAGGAATGGGGAAAGAGACAGATGTGCCCCTTTTCTTTTTCTCTGGGTGAATGGGCACTTCTTGCTACCCATATGGGGGGCAAGATGAAGTTCCTGGCTCATACCTGGCTGTTGTGCACATTTGGGGGTGAACCAGCAGAGAGAAAATCTCTCTCTCTCTCTCTCTCTCTCTCTCTCTCCCCCTCCATCTCACCTCCCCTTGACATAAATAAAATATATTTAAAAAGATGCTGTACATTGGCCAGTGCTGTGGCTCAATAGGCTAATCCTCCACCTGCGGTGCTGGCACACTGGGTTCTAGTGCTGGTCAGGACGCCAGATTCTGTCCCGGTTGCCCCTCTTCCAGGCCAGCTCTCTGCTGTAGCCAGGGAGTGCAGTGGAGGATGGCCCAGGTCCTTGGGCCCTGCACCCACATGGGAGACCAGGAGAAGCACCTGGCTCCTGGCTTTGGGTCAGCGCGGTGCGCTGGCCACAGTGGCCATTGGGGGGTGAACCAACGGCAAAGGAAGACCTTTCTCTCTGTCTCTGTCTCTCACTGTCCACTCTGCCTGTCAAAAAAAAAAAAAGATAAAAAGATAAAAAGATGCCGTACAAATAGCAGAAGATAAGCTCCATTTGAGGAAATATAGGCAATGCATTAAAAATTTATCAAGAATTTACTTGACAATAAGAAAAATAAATCCCCCAACTTAAAACTTGGTATATATATATATATATATATATATATATATATATGAAAAGTCACTTTTGCACCAAACACAGACCAGAGATAAACAAATAAGATGTACTGAATTAGCAAATTCTGAGAAGGAATGAACTGTGCATTAAGTGACTGCGAGTTAACACAGCAATGAGACAGATACACTACACATGTATAAGGGTGTTTATAATAAAATAAACATCCATGAAAATGACATTGGTTTAAAAGGATAGAAAATATCAGGGGCCAGCACTGCAGCATAGTGAGCTAAGCCTGCAGCGCCGGCATCCAATAGGGGTGCCAGTTCAAGTCCTGGCTGCTCCACTTCTGATCCAGCTCTCTGCTATGGCCTGGGAAAGCAGCAGAAGATGGACCAAGTCCTTGGGCCCCTGCACTCACATGGGAGACCCAGAAGAAGCTCCTGGCTTGGGGCTGTTGCTGCCATCTGGGGAGTGAGCCAGTGGATGGAAGACTCCTTCTAACTCTACTTCTCAAATAAAAAAAAAAAACTTTTTAAAAAAAGGACAGAAAATGTCATAAAAATCTCATTCATTTCTGGTTAGAATGTACAGTGGTAATTTATAAATATTTTAAAAAGATTATTTGAAAGGCAGATTAGTGAGCAACACACACACACACACACACACACGGAGGGAGGGAGGGAGGGAGGGAGAGAGAGAGAGAGAGAGAGAGAGATCTTTCATTCATTGGTTCACTCTCCAAATGGCTCCAACAGTTGTGGTTTCAGGTCTCCCACATGGTACAGAGGCCCAAGAACTCAGACAATCCTCTGCTGCTTTTCCAGGAACATTAGAAAGGAGCTGGATCAGAAGTGGAACAGCTGGGACACAAACTGGTGACCACAGGGGATGTCAGTATCACAGGCGGCAGCTTGGCCTGCTCTGCCGCGACACCTGCCGATTTTACAAGGTATCTTGACATGTGTCACAAAGCCTACAACAGCATCACCATATGATGTAGCAAAGATGTCCTTCTACATTTATCCAACTCGTATAAAAACAAAACTTAGGCCACAAACAACCTGACATTGATAGGAATATCTATAAATATACATATAGTACATAAAATGGCTCTATTCACAATGACAAAAGCTTTAGGAAATGAGGATTCCTTCAGTAGGTCAACAGAGGATCCAACTGTCCCAGTAGTGAAGACTCCTGAGGCAGGGGATGCAGACACACACATTCTGAGGGGTGAAGGCATCTGGCAGGGGACCAACAGGAAAGGCAGAAAGATAAAAACAAACTGGCTACAGGTGAATGACCTAGAAGACTGGAATAAAGCCAAGAAAAAAGATAACGGCAGGCATTATGAAATACAATAAAAGCAAACAAGAAAAAAGTAGTTCTTAAAGCTGACACAATACTAACAAAAACTAGCAAACACGATTAAGGAAAACAAAGAGAAAGGTAACACAAATAGCCAATTGCAGGAATCAAAATGAGTAATTATTTAGAGTTTATAGACCTCTTCTACTAAGAGGATTTTCTTCACTAGGAGTAACATTTTTAAAACAGACAAGAATCTACTGAATTTGGAAGCCAATTTATCAAAACAAAAATATACAAAGAACAGGAAACTCATATAAAGTAAGTTTAATCTATATTGGAAAAATCACAGCAACCAACTAATAAAAAAAGACTGACCAGCAAAATTTCAAGGGTAGACTTACTGAGTGTTAGAAAATCTGCTATCATTCAGAGTGGTGAAAAAATGAACAATATTGTCATATGCATCCAACTGGAACATAACATAAAAATGGTACATTGTTTTCATGGGAAAATCACAGGTACTGTTTTTCCTGTTGTGATTTGTTACCAGCAACGGTATCACAGGCGGCAGCGTGGCCTGCTATGCCACGACACCTGCCCGATTTTACAAGGCATCTTGACATGTTGTCACGAAGCCTACATCATGGGCTATTATTATTATCATGCCTATTTAGCATCTGGGAATCAAGCTAAATTTCAGTCATTCATGAAAACAGGTAACTTTTTCCTCCATCACATTCACGCATACCGTGATTTCCATCCAGCTGAAAAATCTCTGCTTTGAGGGCAAATTGTGGACATAATTAGGACACCCCTAGAGAGGCAGAGATAAGGGGGAGGCCTCAGTTGGGAATTCCTTGGAGTAGTGTTCTACTTCTTTCCTTGGCATCTTCACGGTGGCTTTGCAGATTCCAACACGTGGCTTGTTTTTTGGGCCCCATGATGACATGATCTTGAAAACAGGCTCAACTCCAGTTCTGGCTTTCCTGATAGCAAGCAGCTT
Source organism: Sylvilagus floridanus (assembly GCA_949820135.1). Taxonomy (NCBI): domain Eukaryota; kingdom Metazoa; phylum Chordata; class Mammalia; order Lagomorpha; family Leporidae; genus Sylvilagus; species Sylvilagus floridanus. The sequence continues at coordinate 105,588,370 of OX463233.1, read as the reverse complement.
TGGCGTTTTTATCAGCTTGCCAGCTGACTGCGTCAACGTGAACAGTTCATTTCAGTTTCATTACCTTCCAGCTCAGGGGCTAGCTGGGTGTCCAGGGGCTGGGGCAATGTGGCTGCTCTGCTGATGGGGCCATCCTCAGGGCGGACCTCCTTAGCTAGTCGGCCCATCTTCTTCAATGTGCAGGCCTCCTGGTATGGGGGTGCGATGGGGGGCTGTGTGGGCGGGGTGTACTTGTACTCAGAGCCATCCTGTAAGTCCAGAGGGTAACTGCAGTCCGAATCATAGGCGCTCAGGTCCCCACAAGTCACAAAAGGCACAATGACGCGGGTGGGTCCATCCAACTGGTTGAAATCTGGGTCGTATGAGTGGTCCAGCAGGGGCTTGCTCAGGTCCGGCTTGAAGCCCTCAGGAGGGTCGTAACCCTGGCAGACAGCGAAGGCCTCGATGCTGGAGTTCCGGCTGCTCCTGGGCTTGGCACAGAGCACGCTGGAGAAGAAGATGCGCAGCTGGCTGTAGAGCAGCGTCACATCCCGGCCTCGGAATATCTTGGCCACGAAGCAGCCCCCCGGCTTTAGGACGTGTGTGGCAATGTTCAGAGCTGCGAGGAGGAGCTGGGCCTGCATGTACTCATCCACGTCATGCAGGCCAGTGACGTCGGGAGCCCCGTCGCACACCACCAGGTCTGCGGGGCAGCCCTGGAAGTGCTGGATGATCTCCTTGGCAGTGGACAGCTGGGTGATGTCCCCCTGGATCTGGGTCACACCTGGTAGTGGAGCCATAGCCTGCAGGTCCACAGCCACCACTTGGCCAGCCTCCTGGCCCCCAGTCTTCTGGCTCAGCACCTGGCTCCAGCTGCCCGGGGCTGCACACAGGTCAACGGCCCGCGTCACACCTCGGAAGAGCTGGAACTCTTCATCCAGCTGCAGCAGTTTGAAGGCGCTGCGGGCACGCCAGCCGTTCTCCTTGGCCAGGCGGTAGTAGACGTCACGCTTGTCTTTCGAGGTTCGCCCCATCTCACAACACTGCTTGTCCAGGCACCTGCGATGGTCAGCGGATGCCACCCTGGCTCAGTAACCAGGTGACTCTGCCACCACCTACTCTGGGGGGGACTTGTACTACCCACCAGGTAGCAGCCCCTGAGCCTCAGCAAGAGCACAAACAGGTAAGAAAAGGCAGGGCTTTGCTGGTCGCACACACCTAAAGGTTATCGTGGCTGGTCTAGTGGGGCACGGTGGGCAGCCTACACAGCAGCGAGACCTGGTCCCAACCTGAACGCTGAACGTAGTGTGTGTTTTCTGTGTTCCAAACTTTTAAGAAAGAAAAAAAAAAAAAAGACATTCATAAATTTCACAGATTCACCCAACGTGGAGATAAACAGAATATGTCTGACTCTCTTTTGTGCATCCAACATCACATGGATGACACCATCAGTTCAGGACATAAATGGTACTTAAGGAACAGCTGTTTTTATAAACAGAGGTGTAACTATTTTAAGCAAAATATTATTTTAATTAAACCATATACGGATGCATAACAGATTAATAGCAAAATGGATACAGTAGAAAATGCATACGTGGATTACAATCTAAATTATATAAATCATCCATGTAGATGGGAAATAATTATGTAAAAATAAATTATGTAAATAATAATTAAGTCATAATAAAATAAATTTTGTGACTCTCCCATGTGGATGAGAAATGCAAGACACATGGTCACATGGACTAAATGTTCTAGAGAAGTTGCCTCCTGTTGCTCTCATTAGCATGTACTGGAGTCGTCGCCAGGAAAATAAAACACAAAGAAAACTTAAGAAAACCAGTCAGTCAATGCGTAATCCAAAATTATAATCCAAAATTAAAAAAACACCGATAACAGAACCAGGCGAGATTACATGCAAGCAAGCGGTTTACTACGTATCAGCAAGAAACAATGTTAAACAACCAAATACAGGCTAGGAAAGAAATTCTTTTGCAGGATTCGCTGATGTAATATATTTAAGCACTATTAAAATCGCTATGTAAGAAAAATCAAAACAAAACAAAAAAACCTAGTAAATGGCCCAAGAGAAAAAGAATCCTAGAATAGGAGGAAAAAGAAAGGCTCTGAACCCAATAATCAAATATTTGGGAATTCTAACTCACCCGAAGCGGATTGCCAGACACCCCCGCCCCGCAAGCTCACAGGCAGAGGTCATCAGGGAGGTGATGGCGCCCCCTGCCGGCTGGAGGCCCGCATCCCGGGCGGACAAAGCGGCTTCAGATACGCTCCCGGACCTCCTCGCTCACCTCCCCGACCCGGAAGACACCCCACGGGAACCGCCCCCGCGCCAGGGGCGATGCTGATTGGCTGCGTCTTCCCTGACGTCGTGCGTGCTCACGGGCTGTGGAAACTGGCCACTCAGGCGCACCAGGAGGCGGTGCTGCGGTAATCCCGCGAGATCTTCCTCATCATGGCGTCGCCCACCTGTACGGTTCAGAGAGGACCGGGTGGCTCCGGCGCTGGTCGTCTGTGAGCTTCCCGCGCTGCTGGAAGCTACGAGGAGACTCCCGGGGGCACCTTGGAAGCTGGGAAATCGGGAGTGTGTGCCCCCGGGGCCCTGTGGGCTGCAGAAAGTGAGCTGGGCCGGCAGCCGGGACCTTGCCCCGGGCGGTTTCAACTCAACTAGAACCTTCTCCGTGCTGCCCGGGGCGGGGGGATTTATGAACTAGGTCCCCCTTGATATGCGTAATTCAATTTTTGTATATTTTTTCCCACCACAGAGTAGCCAGCAGCTCTTTGTTATTTTCGTTGGTGAGCATTTCATGGGAGAGAGAGGCCGAGCATACCCATGGATGCTACAGCGTTGAAAAAAAATTCTTGTGCTTGAGCGGAGGTTAGATGAAGGCGCTGCTTGGGGTGGCCACAATCCTGTATCGGAATGCCCGAGTTTGAGTTCTGGCTCTACTTCCGGTTTCCTGCTAAACGTACTTGGTCTGGGAGACAGGTAGGTGACGATGGCTCGAGTTCTGGGGTCCTTTGCTGTCCACGTGGGAAATGCAGATTTTAGTTGTGGGCGCCTGTCTGCAGCCGGCCCCAGATTTGGCCCTTTGGGGAGTGAGCCAGTTAGATGGAAGATCTCTGTCGGTGTCTCTGCCTTTCAAGTAAGCACAAATAAATTTAATCTAAAATCTTTGCCCGTCTCCATTTCCTTAAGGACAGACACTTCATAGAGGTGTATCTCTGCAGCACACCTCTCTTTACGTTGTCTTGGGTAAAGACATCGTGATGATGCAAGATGTCCCAAGCGGTCAGAGTCCCTAGGAGTTTGGAGTGCTTGGCAAGCCCCTGTCATTCTTGGGGAACGTGGGAAGAAGGAGAGGTTTTCATGGGAGTAGCGGTGCCCTGAGCCCGGGGCCTCTGCTGTGTCCCTCCCGTCTCTACTGCTAACACCTTGGGAAAGTAAAATTTCTCCTCCTAACATAATCCCCGTTCCTTGGAAACATGTAATTACCAGCTACCTTAGCGGATGCTGGGATTGAAGGGAAAAAAAAAAAAAAAAACCAAAAGTGGTTCATGGAGTCTGGATTCTCTCAGCCTTGTGAAGGGAGAAAAACTTCCATGAAGATGGAAGAAAACCCACCCCAGTTAAGTGGCCTGAGACCCGAAAAGCAATTGCACTCTGGGCACACAGCAGTTTGGTTTTGCGTCCACAGAGCTGGTTCTGTCGGAGTACAGTTTGTGCCAGTTGAGAATGACTGGAGAACATCAGATTCTGATGAGAAAAAGTTTGTGAATTTTTTTTTTTTTATTTTTTTATTTTTTTTTATTTTTGACAGGCAGAGTGGACAGTGAGAGAGAGAGACAGAGAGAAAGGTCTTCCTTTTGCCGTTGGTTCACCCTCCAATGGCCGCCGCGGATGGCGCGCTGCGGCCGGCGCACCGCGCTTGTCCGATGGCAGGAGCCAGGTGCTAGGTGCTTTTCCTGGTCTCCCCATGGGGTGCAGGGCCCAAGCACCTGGGCCATCCTCCACTGCACTCCCGGGCCACAGCAGAGGGCTGGCCTGGAAGAGGGGCAACCGGGACAGAATCCGGTGCCCCGACCGGGACTAGAACCCGGTGTGCCGGCGCCGCGAGGCGGAGGATTAGCCTGTTGAGCCACGGCGCCGGCCAAGTTTGTGAATTTAAGAAGTTTTTTTTTTTTTTGGAGGGGAGGGGTTTCTGGTCCAATAAAATATTTATTTGGATTTGCTCTCACTTTGTGGCACAGAGATCTCAAGTCCCATGGAGTTTTCTGAGTGATAGGAGTGGCTCTAATTTTGTCAAAGGCACACCCTTTTCAGACAGTAGCTAAGCTTCTGTTAATGACATGGTTGGATGAGATCCCTGGATAACTTCAGAATGAGGACAGGGGACCAGAAAGAGCCAACACGTGGACTGGACTGCCCTCTTCGAGGGACTGTGTGGTGGGAGTGAGCCTTTATCCACTGCTAAGTCTAGGTGGACTGGCATCTGCAGTGGCCCTTAGACTGAGGTCCCTGCAGAATCTAGCTGGTGTTAGAACTGCATTGCTTGGCGATTAGTGGAGTGAGAGAATCGGTGGGTGATCAGCCAGCATCACACATTGAGTGTTAAAAGACGTCAAACAAAGGCAGCCCTCGGTGAGAACCTTAAGCTGATTTTGGGTGAGACTTGCGGCCTTCTAATTCTGCTTTGCCCACTTATTTCTGGATTATGTGCCGTGATTTGAGTGTTGGATTTTTATTTTGTTGCATGGAACCTGGGTTTACTCAATAATGCCTGAAAAGAGAAAGAGAATTCTTGGCATCTTTCTTTTCTGTCGATTTTCGAAAACAATATAAACACCCGTAGAGTTGCCACCCAGGTGAATACATGGGCCTTGGTCAGTTCAGGTGGCTTCCTGATCTCTTCTACCCCTGTCCCCAGGAGTGACCAAGCCCTGATTCTTTTGGTGTTTTTTGTAGCTTATTGTCTGTTTCTTACAAAGGAGAAGCTCGTTTGGTTTTGCCTTTTGTGAATTTTCAAGGCGTTGATGTTACCTTTTGATACTATACTCTTTATTATTATTATTGTAGCTCAGGCTTTTGCACACACAGCATGCTGCTGCGGGTGTGAGTCACCTAATTCCCTCACTGCTTCTGCTGTTTACGGAACTTAGATCGTTTGAAGTTTATTTTTGATGTTGGTGACGATGTCTGCTTTTTGCTTTGATTTCTCAAGTGTTAATGCATAGTATTTGTATCTTTTTACATAATGGGAAAATAGTTATTTTTTAGACCGTAAATAAATTCAGGCTTCAAAGGAAGCGTTAGTAGAGTACGTGGATTAACCATATAACCTTCAACCTTGTGCAGTTTTTTTATTTTACACTTTGCTAAAGTTTTGAATTTGTTTGTTGATATTTTTTTCCTTGCAGTGGTATCTGTGTGATTACCCATTGCTAATAAACACTTAATGTGTATACTGGTGTATTTATTTATACTGTTTAGTTACTGGTATATTTATTTTTCTCTGCAGTTCTGTAAGCTTTTGCCTTATGTCGTTTTGATACTCTGTTATGTTCAGAGATATAAAACATTTTAATGTCTTTTTAGAGAACTGCCTGCTGCATTTTTATGTAACCTTTTTATATTTTTCTGACCTAAATCCTGATCAGTCTGAAATGGATATAGCTATTCCAGTTTTTTTTGAATGGGTGTTTTGGTTTTTCTTTTTTGATTTTTTTTTTTTTAATAACGCTTTTATTTAAAGAATATAAATTTCCAAAATACAGCTTATAGATTACAATGGCTTCCCCCCCATAACTTCCCCCCCACCCGCAACCCTCCCCTTTCCCACTCCCTCTCCCCTTGCTTCACCTCAATATTCATTTTCAATTCTCTTTATATACAGAAGATCAGTTTACTATATATTAAGTAAAGATTTCAACAGTTTGCCCTCACATAGCAACACAAAGTGAAAAATACTGTTGGAGTACTAGTTATAGTATTAATTCACAATGTATAGCACATTAAGGACAGAGATCCTACATGATATATTTTTTTAAAAAATTGATTAATTTTCTAGGCAATTTCCAATTTAACACCAAGATTTTTTTTTCATTTTTAATTATCTATATACAGAAGATTGATTCAGTATATACTAAGTAAAGATTTCATCAGTTTGCACCCACACAGAAACACAAAGTGTAAAATACTGTTTCAGTACTAGCTATAGCATTACTTCACATTGGACAACACATTAAGGACAGATCCCACATGAGACGTAAGTACACAGTGACTCCTGTTGTTGATTTAACAATTGGACACTCTTGTTTATGGCCTCAGTAATCTCCCTAGGCTCTAGTCATGAGTTGCCAAGGCTATGGAAGCCTTTAGGGTTCGCTGACTTCAATCTTATTCCGACAGGGTCATAGTCAAAGTGGAGGTTCTCTCCTCCCTTCAGAGAAAGGTACCTCCTTCTTTGATGGCCCCATTCGTTCCACTGGGATCTCACTCACAAGAGATCTTTCATTTAGGTCTTCTTTTTTTTCCCAGAGTGTCTTGGCTTTCCATGCCTAGAATATTCTCATGGGCTCTTGAGCCAGATCTGAATGCCTTAAGGGCTGATTCTGAGGCCAGAGTGCTATTTAGGACATCTGCCATTCTATGAGTCTGCTGTGTATCTCGCTTCCCATGCTGGATCATTCTCTCCCTTTTTGATTCTATCAGTTAGCATTAGCAGACACTAGTCTTGTTTGTGTGATCCCTTTGACTCTTAGACCTATCAGAGTGATCAATTGTGAACTGAAATTGATCACTTGGACTAGTAAGATGGCCTTGGTACATGCCACCTTGATGGGATTGTAATGGAAACCCCTGGCACGATTCTAACTCCATCATTTGGGGCACGACTAATTGAGCATGTCCCAGATTGTACATCTCCTCCCTCTCTTATTCCCACTCTTATATTTCACAGGAATCACTTTTCAGTTAAAATTTAAACACCTAAGAATAATTGTGTGTTAATTACAGAGTTCAACCAATAGTACTAGAATAAAAAAATTACTAAAATGGATAAAGTATTACATTGTACAACAGTCAGCACAAGAGCTGATCAAGTTACTGTTTCTCATAGTGTCCATTTCGCTTCAATAGGTTTCACCTTTGGTGCTCAATTAGTTGTCACCGATCAGGGAGAACATAAGATATTTGTCCCTTTGGGACTGGCTTAATTCACTCAGAATGATGTTTTCCAGATTCCTCCATCTTATTGCAAATGACCGGATTTCATTGTTTTTGACTGCTGTATAGTATTCTATAGAGTACATGTCCCATAATTTCTTTATCCAAATGTATGCTTTGAATTCCCTGTGATCTTTTGCTGTGAGGTTCCCTTCGTTTATCTTCTTTCATGTTGATGGCCGTGTTTCTGTGTGTAATACATCTTTAAGTATCTTTTGCAGGGCTGGACGAGTGGCAACAAATTCTTTCAATTTTTGTTTGTTATGAAAGGTCTTTATTTCACCTTCATTCACAAATGAGAGCTTTGCAGGATATAATATTCTGGGCTGGCAGTTTTTCTCTCTAAGTACCTGGGCTATGTCTCGCCATTCCCTTCTAGCTTGTAGAGTTTCTGTTGAGAAGTCTGCCGTGAGTCTAATTGGAGATCCTCTGAGTGTAATTTGACGTTTCTCTCTTGAACATTTTAGGATCTTTTCTTTCTGTTTCACTGTGGTGAGTTTAATTACAACGTGTCGTGGTGAGGACCTCTTTTGGTCGTGTTTACTAGGGGTTCTATAAGCTTCCTGTACTAGGATGTCTCTGTCCTTCTCCAAAACTGGGAAATTTTCTGCTATTATCTCACTAAAAAGGCATTCTAATCCTTTCTTCCTCTCCATGCCTTCAGGAACTCCTAGAACTCGAATGTTGGGTTTTTTAATAGTATCCTGTAGATTCCCAACAATATTTTTTAGATTTCTAATTTCCTCTTCTTTTGTTTGGTTTGACTGTATAGTTTCCTGTGCTCTGTCTTCTAAGTCCGATATTCTCTCTTCTGCCTCACCCATTCTGTTTGTAAGGCTCTCTAATGTGTTTTTCATTTGATCTATTGAATTCTTCACTTCATTATGATTTCTCGTCACTATCACAGTTTCATGTTCTACTAGTTGTTTCATTTCAGCTTGATTTCTCCTTAATATTTCATTTTCACGAGAGAGATTTTCTACCTTGTCCATTAAGGATTTCTGTAGTTCAAGAATTTGTTTTTGAGTACTTCTTAGTGTTCTTATCAATTTTTTGAGATCTGCTTCTTGCATCTCTTCTATCTCATCATCTTCGTAATCTTGAATTGGGGTGTCTTTTTCATTTGGGGATGCCATAGTGTCTTCCTTGTTCTTATTACCTCGGTTTTTGCGTTTGTTGTTTGGCATATTGGTTTCTTCACTGTGGTGTTTTTTTCTTGTTATACTATGACTCTAGATTAAGTGGACTGTCTGCTTTTGATGGAGCCTTAGAGGCTTGAGATGGGTGTGGCCTGAGAGCTCTGTTTGGTTCCTCAGGGTTGAGGGTGTGTCAAAGGAGACACTCCCAGGTTAGGCGTGGTAAATCTCTCTCTCTTACTTTTTTTTTTTTTTTTTTTTTTTTTGGTTCAAAAGGGAAGTAATTCCACACAGCTGAATGGAATTGGGGGTGGTTAGCAGGCGAATGATATACCCACGGGAGCCAGAGATCGGAAGCTCTTTCCCAAGGACCAGAGAAGGAATCTTTGCGGCCCTTTGTTTGGGCTCAGATTCTCCTGTAGTCTCCCACTGGGCTGCCAAGGCTACTGAACTGTAGCGTCTCTGGAGAGTACTCACATGAATTCGTGATTTCCGTGAGTTCTCTCCCCCACCATCTCTTTTTTCACAGTCTCAGTTCATTAGCACCACACATTCCTTAGGTTCTAATCTCCTGTTATTTCACCCCTCCCACCCAGAGTCAGGTTTTTCTGCTAGGCTCGTGGCCGGTGCCGACCCGAGGTCGCCCTGCTTATGACGTATTCCAAAATGGCGCCTGCTCTTTGTCTTGCTCACCTTTGAGAGGTGGGAGGAGAGAGAGAAGCTCGTGTCCGTATGGGTCACTTTTTTTTTTTTTTCCCCTCTCTCTCTCTCTCTTCTAGTTAGCCTGGTGAACTTTTCCCCACAGGGTTTCAAGCCTTGTTCGCTCTAGGCTCCTCTTTCTGCTTCCCTGAGGGTATTTCGGGCTATTGAGTTTCGGCTCACCTCGCCTTCCAGCGCTGGTGTGTTGAATCTGCTGCTGGTGTCCCAAACTGCGGGCTCCCACGCTCTCCACGCAGGTCCACTGTGAATCTCCAGTTCCGGAAGGGTTTCCTCTGCTGTTTCTTCCCCTACTCTTCCTTGAACCTGCAGTATCTCCACTTTTATTAAACTGTCTCTCCCCAGACTATCGGTGTGCTCCCTTCCTATTCCGCCATCTTGCCCAAAAGTCTCTTTTTTGATTTTTAAACAATTCTATTTAAGCTATACAAGTTTCATGTATTCCATCTATACAGATTTAGGAACATAGTGATACTTCCCACCCTACTACCTTCCCTCACACCCTTGCTCCAACCTTTCTTCCTCCTCTCTCTGTTCCCACTCTTAATTTTTACAAAGATCTGTTTTCAGTTTACTTAATGATCATAAAGTTAACCCTACACTAAGTAAAAGAGTTCAACAAATAATATGAAGAAAAAAACACTGTTCCTCAACAGAAGAGACAAGGGCTATAAACAATCATCGAATCTCAAAATTAGACTGGTGTTATAATGGTGTATATTTCTGTATATATTTATATTTAATCTGTGTCTTTTTTTTTTTTTTTTTGACAAGCAGAGTTAGTGAGAGAGAGACAGAGAGAAAGGTCTTCCTTCCATTGGTTCACCCCCCAAATGGCTGCTACAGCCGGTGCTGCGCCGATCCAAAGCCAGGAACCAGGTGCTTCTCCTGGTCTCCCATGGGGTGCAGGGCCCAAGCACTTGGGCCATCCTCCACTGCACTCCCTGGCCACAGCAGAGGGCTGGCCTGGAAGAGGGGCGACCGTGACAGAATCCGGTGCCCCGACCGGGACTAGAACCCGGTGTGCCGGCGCCGCAGGTGGAGGATTAGCCTAGTGAGCCACAGCGCCGGCTTAATCTGTCTTTTTAAAAGGTTTATTTATTTGATAGGCTGTGTTACAGAGAGAGATCTTCCATCCACTGGTTCACTCCCCAAATGGATAGAACAGCCAGGGCTGGACCAGGCCAGAGCTGGGAGCCACAGCTTCTTCTGCATCCCCACATAGTTGCAGGCGCCCAGGGATTTGGGGCCGTCTTCTGCTGCTTCCTCAGGTGTCTTAGCGGGAAGCTGGATCAGAGCGGGACCTGAGCTGATGTCACAGGCAGTGGCTTCACCTGCTCTGCCATTATCTAGGCCCCTATCCATTTACGTTTATCTTTAAAAGTACTTATGTATTTTAAGTTTACAAACTGGTCTTTAGCATATAAAATGAAATTTGGAAATATTTGTGCTGCAGACTAGATAAGCTAATCATGATATGCATTTTTTCACATAACTTTTTTTTTTTTTTTTTACAATTTATTCATTTGAAAGGCAGGAGCGACAGAGAGCGAGTGAGCGAGCAAGCGAGCAATCTTTCTTCTGCTGGTTCACTCCCCAGATGGCTGCAATGGTTAGGGATGGACCACACCAAAGCTAGGAGCTTGAAACTCCGTTCAGGTCTCCTACATGGGTGGTGGAGGCCCAAGCATTTAGGCCATCTCCCACTTTCTTCCCAGGTATATTACAAGGGAGCCATAGCCAGGATTTGAACTGAGGCACTCCAGTGAAGGACCCAATCTTCTTTGCTGTTGGGCTAAATATCCACCCACAGTCTGTGTTTTAACTGAGAGGCACAGATACAGGGTTGAACGCCCTGCCTGTAATTTGACAGCAGTGTTAACAATGAATAAACAGCATAAGAATCCTTCCATCTGGCTTCAAGATTAGTTTTAAAATAGTGGCATTTTCATAATTTCAGAATACTTAGTTGTAAATCATATAAGGGCTGATCAGAAAATTTAAGGGGCGGAGAAAGCATTGTGACAGAACAGGCGAAGCCACTGCCCAAGGTGCACCTTCCCATATCATATGAGCACCTGTTTGAGTCTCGGCTGCTCTGCCTACAATCTGACTGCCTGCTAATGTGCCTGGGAAAGCAGCAGAGACACCCTTGCCACCCATATGTAATGCCCAGATGGAGGTCCAGGCTCCTGGCTTTGACCCAGTTCAGTCCAGGCCTGGCAGCTGTGGCCATTTGAAGAGTAAACCAGTGTGTAGAAGATTTTTTTTTCCCTCCCTCACCCTCTCTGTAACTCTGCTTTTCAAATAAATAAATAAATAAATGTTTAAAAAATAGAAAATTCAAGAGAAAATTCCACGTTGACTTACTGATGATAGAACTGGGTATTTGATTAACTCCCTGACAGTACTGGTGGATATTGGCTCCTAACTGATAATTTATACTGTTATGAATGGGATTGTTTTTCTAATTTCTATTAAAGATAGTTCATTTGTTAGTGTATAGAGATGCTTCTGATTTTTAGAACATTTAAGCAATTTTTAAAAACATGCCCTACTTTTTCATTACTATAGGATATTGCACAATATTTGTTTTTAGATTTTATTTATTTGAAAGGTGAAGGGGCTGGCATTGTGGCATAGTGGGTTAAACCGCCGCCTGCAACACCAGCATTCCATATGGACACTGATTCAAGTCCTAGGTGCTCCAGCTCCAATCCCTGCTAATGCACCTGGGAAAGCAGCAGAGGATGGCTCAAATGCTTAGATCCCTACACCCTAGTGGGAGGCCCAGAAGAAGCTCCATGAAGCCATGGAGCCAGCCCCTAAAAATAAAATCTTAAAGAAAGGTAGAGTTAGTTAGAGTGAGAGTGAGTGAGAGAGAGTGAGAGTGTGTGTGAGAGAGAGAGTGAGAGTTAGAGTTAAGAGACAGATCTTTCATCCACTGGTTCACTCACCAAATGGCTGCAGTGGCCAGAGTTGCAAATGGCCAGGCTGAAATCAGGAGCCAGGAGCTTCATCTGGGTACCCCATGTGGGCAGCAGGGACCCAAGTACCCGGCCATCTTCTGCTGCTTTCCCAGGCACAGTAGCAGGGAGCCAGATCAGAAGTAGAGCAGTCAGAACTTGGACCTGTACTCGTGGGATGCCAGCAAATTAGGCAGTGGCCACGGTGCCGGCCATAGTGCAGTATCTGAACATAAGCTTGTATTGAATATAAGCTGACCAAGACAGACACCCAGGCTTTCCATTTTTGATTAGCTCCTCTCCTCTAGTTTTTTCACATAGAATAAATATGGTGAACTGCGGTCACTCTATTGCACCATGGAACACTAGAGTTTACTTCTACCTTATTGTGCTTTGGCACCTGAGAGCCACCCCCTCAATCCTCAACCCCCAGCCTGTTCCATGTTCAGATGCATTATTTTTTCACTTTCCTATATGACAAACAACGTGATATTTGTGTTTTTGTGTCTGGCTTATTTCACTTAATGATCTGCAGTTTTCTACCCATTTTACAGCATTTATGTCTGAATAATGTTCCCTTATCCATATCTTTGATACATTGATTTCAGGTCTTTCTGACACAGTCAGCCATATGGTAGTTATGCCATATGTTAGACCAGTTTTTATCCTTATTTTATGAATGTGCTGTTCTCCATAATGCCTGGGATAATTCTCATTTTCTTTCTTTTTTATTTTTAAGATTTATTTTACTTATTTGAAAGAGTTACAGAGCTATAAAGACAGAGAGGTCTTCTACCCACTGGTTCTCTCCCCAGATGGTCGCAACGGCTGGAGCTGCGCTGATCCAAAGCCAGGGGCCAGGAGTCTCTTCCAGGTCTTCCACGCAGGTACAGGGGTCCAAGGACTTGGGCCATCTTCTACTGCTTTTCCAGGCCATAGCAGAGAGCTGGATCGGAAGAGGAACAACTGGGACTAGAACTCGTGCCCATATGGGATGCCGGCGCTTCAGGGCAGGGCGTTAACCCGCTGTGCCACAACGCTGGCCCCGATCCTCTATTTAGATCTTTTTAAGTAAAATCTTTTTAAGTAAAATCTTTTTAAGATTTATTTATTTATTTGAAAGCCAGAGTTACAGAGAGGCAGAGGCAGAGAGAGAGACAGAGAGAGATCTTTGATCCATTGTTCCATTCCCCAAATGGCTGCAAGGGCCAGAGCTACACCAATCCGAAGCCAGGACCTTCTTACAGGTCTCCCTTGGGTGCAGGGGCCCAAGGAGTAGGGCCATCTTCTACTGCCTTCCCAGGCACTACAAGTGGTGGCTTTACCAGCTATGCCACAGCACTGGCCCCTAATTCAGTCTTGTCATTCATTATTGAGCTGTTCATGTTTTCTGTGTCTTTGCAACTCAGTTTTTGTAAGCTATATGTATCTAGAAATTAACCATTTCTTTTAGGTTTTTCAGTTTGTTAGTTTATAGTTAGTTAATAGTTCTTATTGATCTGTTGAGTTTGTGTGGTATCAGATGTAAAATCTTATTTTATTCTTTGATTTTATTTATTTGAATCTTTTTTCATTATTGCAGCTAAAAGTGATTATTTTGTTTCCAAAAAAATCAACTCTTCATTTTATTTATTTTAATAGTGTTTAAGCGGCCGGCGCTGTGGCTCACTAGGCTAATCCTCCACCTTGTGGCGCCGGCACACTGGGTTCTAGTCCTGGTCGGGGCGCCGGATTCTGTCCCGGTTGCCCCTCTTCCAGTCCAGCTCTCTGCTGTGGCCAGGGAGTCCAGTGGAGGATGGCCCAAGTCCTTGGGCCATGCACCTGCATGGGAGACCAGGAGAAGCACCTGGCTCCTGCCATCGGATTGGCACGGTGCGCTGGCTGCAGCGCACCGGCTGCGGTGGCCTTTGGAGGGTGAACCAAAGGCAAAAGGAAGACTTTTACTTTTCTCTCTGTCTCTCTCTCACTGTCCACTCTGCCTGTCAAAAAAAAAAAAAAAAAAATAGTGTTTAAGATTATTTCTTGGGGCTGGCACCATGGCTCACTTGGCTAATCCTTCCCCTGCGGTGCCGGCATCCCATATGGGCACTGGATTCTAGTCCCGGCTGCTTTTCTCTCAGTCCAGCTCTCTGCTGTGGCCTGGGAAGGCAGTGGAGGATGGTCTAAGTGCTTGGGCCCCTGCACCTGCGTGGGAGACTAGGAGGAAGCACCTGGCTCCTGGCTTTGGATCAGTGTAGCCCTGGCCATAGCGGCCATTTGGAGGGTGAACCAATGGAAAAAAGATCTTTCTCTCTGTCTCTGTCTCACTGTGTAACTCTATCTTTCAAATACAATTTTAAAAAAAGATTATTTCTTCTTTTTTCTAGTCTGATTTTGTTTTCCACTGGACAACTTTTTTTTTTTTTTTAAGATTTTATTTATTTATTTGAGAGGTAGAGGTACAGACAGTGAGAGGGAGAGATAGAAATGAAAGTCTTCCTTCCGTTGGTTCACTCCCCAAATGGCCGCAACTGCCGGAGCTGCATCAATCCAAAGCCAGGAGCCAGGTGCTTCTTCCAGGTCTCCCACACAGGTGCAGGGGCCCAAGGACTTGGGCCATCTTCTACTGCTTTCCCAGGCCACAGCAGAGAGCTGGATTGGAAGAGGAGCAGCTGGGATTAGAGCCAGCACCCATATGGGATGCCGGTGCCGCAGGCGGAGAAGTAACCTACTGCGCCACAGCGTCGGCCCCTCTAGTCTGATCTTTATTCACTTTTTTCTACTGCTGTTGGGTTTGGCTCATCCTTGTTTTGTTTTGCTTTGCTTTTTTCCAGAGAAGACTAAATGCTTTTACTTAGTTTAAGCAAGGAAAGTGCAACATCATTTCTGTTTTGCTGTGTGAGGTCTCCTAACACATTCTTTTTTATTTTTTTTTAATAAAAATCAATTTATTTGAGAGGCGGAGTTTACAGAGAGACAGAGGCAGAGAGAGAGGTCTTCCATCTGCTGGTTCACTCCCCATATGGCCACAATGTCTGGATCTGTGCAGTTCTGAAGCCAGGATCCAGGAGCTTCTTCCAGGTCTCCCACTGGGTTGCAGGGATCCAAGCACTTGGGGCATCTTCTACTGCTTTCCCAGGCCATAGCAGAGAGCTGGATCCGAAGTGGAGCAGCCAGGACTACAACTGGCGCCCATATGGGATGCTGGCCCTGCCTGTGGTGGCTTTACCCTCTGTGCCACAGCGCTGGCTCCCCTAACACATTATTAACAGAGCAGGGACATAGATCGTGCTTAGTTCTATGGATGGCCTTCCACAGAAAGCCTTTCAGGGGAGTGACAGAATCACAATATTTTTATTCCTCTACAAGTATATTTTAAAGTGTACTTAAAATTTTTAATGCATCCAAATTCAGAAGTTTAAAAATCCTCAAAAGCCGTGGACACAGAGTTTAGGAAGCGGCTGGCTGTGAGTTCCCTTCTGGCTTAATCTACGCCTTGTTTTGCATTCCTCACAGGTAAACAGGCACTGCCTGTTGTGATGTGGACTAAATCCAGTCCCTCACAGCTGATTTTCAAAGGAATGGAATTTACTCTGGCACACTCCACGTAGGATGCTTTTCCCAGGCCTAATCCCAAGATACCAGCAAGTGCCACTTTAGGCAGTGATCCAGATCTTGGATTAGCTGCTATGTAACCTTGGTGGACTAGTCCCTGGGTGACAAGCGAGCTTACAAAAGAAGTCAGAGCTGTCTTCCAGAGACTTTCTCCTTGACATTCTCAGAAGGTCTTTGCAGCCTCTCCTTTTTGGATGTGCGATTTTGATTTCGGACAAAACAGCAGGCTCTTGTTTAGTGGTGGCAAATGTGGACTTTTCTCCCGGCTTTCATGAGTCGACACGGATGCCATGGCTGCTTTTCTAGCTGGGTGTGCTCTTGCTACTCCCTTACTCTTTGAGGTGGGTATTTAGGTTGCTTATTTGATACCTTTCTTTTTTTTGTTATTTTATTTTTAGGTAGCTACCTGAATTTGTAATTTTTAGTTCCTCATAAGAGGGGAGACCTTTTAGGTAACTGGAGGAAATGTTGGCAAAAATGAGAATGTATTGATTTGCCAACAAAATACCACCAGCTGTGTAGCTTAAATCGTGGAAATTTGATTCTCTTGGTTGTGGAGTTTGAAAATTCAAGATCAAAGTCATGGCGGGTTTGGTTTCTCCAGAGGCCTCTCTATGTTCGTGGCCACCAGACGGCCATCAGCTTGCTGTGTTCTCACATGGTGTTTCTCTGTGTGCATCCTTCCTGTCTGTCCTTATAAAGGCATGGGCCAGTTTGAATTATCACTTCACATGTGTGATATCATTTGACTTCAGTTACCTGCCTAAAAGCTCTGTAGTTAACACTTCAATGTATGAGGTTTCTTTTTTAAAGATTTATTTATTTATTTGAGAGACAGAGTTACATAGAGAGAGAGAGAGAATGTCTTCCATCTGCTAGTTCACTCCCCAGATGGCTCTAATGACTGAGGCTGGGCCAGGCTGAAGTCAGGAGGCAGGAACTTCTTTCACATCTCCCACGTGGGTGTGGGGGCCCAAGGACTTGGGTCATCTTCCACTGCTTTCCCAGGTGCATTAGCAGGGATCTGGATTGGAAGCGGAGCAGCCAGGACTCAGAATGTCACCCATAAGGAATGTTGGTGTTGCAGACTGAAGCTTTTACCTGCTTAGCCACAGTGCTGGCCCCTCAATGTACGAGTTTTAAGGAGACAAGTTTCAGTTCATAGCAGTGAAAAGGGGCCCAGTGGTTTGCCCCATAGGCAGCTGTCTCTGAGGAGGACTTAGTTTTTGAGTGAGTGTTGAGAGTTTCTCACAGTGTTATTTTCAATGCTGTCTTCATCACAGCTTGAGTATATGTGCACACACACATACACATGAACATCTGTACACATGCTGAAGTTGGAATACCCAATGGCTGTGTATAGGTAATATCAGTATAGTAATCCATAAGAGGGCATACTAGCAAACATTAAAACATGAAGAGATCAGAAAGAATGATAATAAAATCTGCAGTGAAACAGAAATATATATGATATTCGATATTTACAGTTGCTAAAAGAAAAACATTGATGTATGAAAAATGAAATATAAACCTTACAGGTTAGTCAGCATCAGGATGTATTCTTAAGCCCTTTCAAATCTTAAATCACTGTTACACAGAACTAGAATTTAAGACTGTAATATACATAGGAGAGAGATATTCTGCAGATGGTCAATCTAGTGCCACATAACAAAGGTTTTAACAAATGTTTCTGATTTTCTTAGCATTATCTACTAAATCACATTGGTGAGTCACTGTGGGATTTTCAGTTCTTGACAGCCTCTTATAATACTTAATAGTTTATCAAATCTATCATTATTTGTGTTTTCCAGCACATGCGCTGGGCTTACTAGATTAATGAACTTGAGGATGCCTGTTAGAGGATTTAAAATAAAAATTTTACATCATCTGTGCACATCAGAGCACCAGGATGAAGCAGCGGGGCTTCCTGGTGGGTTATGATGGGCTTGGTGGCTGCTGGCAAGGAGGCAGGCTCAGCCTCCACCCCAGGCTCTACCCCAGAGTCCCTCTTTCTGCCTCTAGCTCCTAACTAGGGTGTGTGAGTGTTGGGGGAATGGGATGTGGGTGGACTCCAGGCCCCCCAGGGTCTCTAGGGAAGCCCTGAGTATCTGCTTGCTTCTTCCTCCGGCTGTGGACTTCTGTGACTGCCCCCAGAAGGGGAGGTTGATCCAGGCTTAGAGGTGGTTGGGCCCCTACCTACCCAGGAAATTCAAAACCCGCACCAGCTGCCAGTGGTGGGTTAGGGCAGGTACAAAGTGGGCCTCTGTGCAGCCTAGCCTGACTGTCCACTGGATTCTGGGGGAGGAGGCAGGAGCTAGTTTCTGTCCTATTCTGCTTCCTGTGAAGATGGCTGGAATGCCTGGAACTCTGGCCCAGCCTGGTCTGTCCAGCCCACCCACGGCCCCCTCCCCTATGGTTTCCTGGGCCTTGGGATACAGCTCCAGACTTGTCGGCATTGTGGCCCTAATGTGGTTTACCCAGACCTTGAGAGCCCTCCCAGGGCCCATGGAAAACCTAGTGGCTCCCCCAGGCTCAGAACTGAACTGGGTCTTCTCGTCCTGCCAGAGTCCCTCCATGCGCCTGGGAGCTAAGGTTGGAGAGCCAGACCCAGGAGTCAGACCTGGGTTCAAATCCTGGCTCTGCCACTCATTGGCCTTGGTGACCTTAGGCAGGGGGCTTTACCCCACCCTGGGTCTTAGTTACCACACCTGTAGAATGGGGCCACTAATAGACTCAGGGTTGTAGAAAGAGTTCGATGAGTGACTGCGGGAATGTGTGAAACAGCGCCTGGCAAAGAGCGTGTGCAAGCACTGGGACCTGCAGAAGTGGGCGGGGAGGGCATCCATCCTCCTGGCCCCCTCCTCATCTGAGCTCAGGCTCAACCCTGTGCCTCTGCTCACAGCCTTGCTCGCCAGATCTGCTTTCCCACCTGCAAACCACATTGCAGGAGGTGTGCCCACCCCCTGGGGCCCTCCCCCTGGGACTTGGGGGTTGGCGAGGGGTCAGTATCTGTATATATGTACACACACACAGACACACACACATAACTCTGTAACTATGCCTCTCAAATAAAAATAAGTGTAGAGATCATAGTAGGAGACACTTTAAAACTCCACTGAGATTTGAAAGCAAGTGACAAGTAGGAGCAGAGCCAAGACACAAAACAGAAGTAGTAAGTAAACGTGGAGTATTAGCTTCGAATTCGCAATGCTGATTTTTATTGATGTTTCCCACCAGGCCAGGGCACAACCAGCAGCCTGAGTGCACAAGCTGACTTGTGAGTGGAGGAATGCATGGAACTTGCCCGAGCCCAGGCTGTGCCCATCCCCAGAGAGGAGTTGCAGAGCTACGGCTGCTCCTGCCCAGGAGCTGCTTCCCCACAGGGGCCTCCTGCAGGCTGTGGAGCTCTAGCGCTGGAGCTGGGCCGATTGGAAGCCAGGAGCTTCCTCCGGACCTCCCACGTGAGTGCAGGGGCCGGAGGATCTGGGCCATCTGCTGCTGCTGTCCCAGGCCATAGCAGAGAGCTGGGTTGGAAGTGGAGCAACCGGGGCTTGCACCGATGCTCACATGGGATGCTGGCACTGCAGGCGGCAGCTTTTACTTGCTACACCAATGCTGGCCCCAATCCTATCACATTTTCTAAATTCATTGTGATTTCTTCTATGACCCGCTGGCTACTTGGGAGTATGCTAGTTATTTTCCATGTATATTACAACTTCTCAAATATCCTTTTGGTTTTGGTTTTCATGTTTTGGAAAAATTTTTTCTTTAAGAGCCGGAAAGACAAATAGATCATCCATCTGCTGCTTTGCTCCCCTAATCTCCACAACAGCTGAGCTATCACAGACCACACTGGGAGCCACGAAATCAGTCGAGGCCCACACATGGGTGACAGGGACCCAACCGCCCGAGCCACCACCTGCTTCTCAGGGTTTGTGTTCAGAGTACGGAAGTGGAGCAGAACCGGATTTGAACCCAGGCACTCTAACGTTGGACACAGACATACCAAGAGACACCTTCACCACTTGGCCATGCATCTCTGAGTTTCAGTTGAACTCCCTTGTGTTCAGAGAAATGTTTTATGGTTTAAGTCCTTCCAGATTTATTTAGGCTTTTATGTGATCTAGCAAACATTCTTCTCTGGAAAATGTTGCATATGCACTTGAATATAAATATTCTTTTTTTAGGCCGGCGCCGTGGCTCAATAGGCTAATCCTCCGCCTTGTGGCGCCGGCACACCGGGTTCTAGTCCCGGTTGGGGTGCCAGACTCTGTCCTGGTTGCCCCTCTTCCAGGCCAGCTCTCTGCTGTGGCCCGGGAGTGCAGTGGAGGATGGCCCGGGAGTGCAGTGGAGGATGGCCCAAGTCCTTGGGCCCTGCACCTGCATGGGAGACCAGGAAAAGCACCTGGCTCCTGGCTTTGGATCAGCGCAATGCGCTGGCCACAGCGCGCTGGCCGCAGTGGCCATTGGAGAGTGAACCAACGGCAAAAGGAAGACCTTTCTCTCTGTTTCTCTCTCTCACTGTCCACTCTGCCTGTCAAAAATAAATAAAAAACTTTTTTTTAAAGATTTTATTTATTTTAAAGATTTATTTATTTATTTGAAAGAGTTACAGAGATGCAGAAGCAGAGAGAGAAAGAGAAAGATAGACAGACAGATATCGTCCATCCATCCAGCCGTTCACTCCCTAGATGGACACAAGGGCTGGAGCTGTGCCAGTCTGAAGCTAGGAGCCAAGAGCTGCTTCTGGGTCTCCCACACAGGTGCAGGGGGCCCGAGCATTTGGGTCATCTTGTGCTGATTTCCTGGGCGCACCCGCAGGGAGCTGGATTGAGGTGGAGCAGCTGGGACTCAAACTGGTGCCCATGATGGGATGCTGGCACTGCAGGCAGTGTCCTCACCTGCTTTACCACGGTGCTGGCCTTAAATTCGAGGCTGTCCATTGTTTGCTTGTACAGCTGTCACTCTTACAAGTTGGCAGATTGTTTTTCATTCTTTTAACTTTTGAACCTTTCGTATCTTTGAATTTAAGTGTTTTCTCTTGTACATGATCGCTTGCTTGATTTTATCTTAATTTAATGAGACAAAATTTGCCTCTGTAAAAGATTTAATTGAATGATGGAGTGACACTGAGAGCAAGGTGGGGAGGAGGAGAGAGAATCTTTCCTGGTTTACTTCTTTTTTTTTGACAGGCAGAGTTAGACAGTGAGAGAGAGAGACGGAGAGAAAGGTCTTCCTTCCATTGGTTGACTCCCAAAATGGCTGCTACCGCCGGTGCTGCGCCCATCCGAAGCTAGGAGCCAGGTGCTTCCTCCCGGTGTGCCATGCGGGTGCAGGGCCCAAGCACTTGGGCCATCTTCCACTGCCTCCCTGGGCCACAGCAGAGAGCTGGACTGGAAGAGGAGCAATTGGGACTAGAATCTGGTGTCCCAACCGGCCTAGACCCGGGGTGCCAGCGCTGCAGGTGGAGGATTAGCCATGTAAGCCATGGCGCCAGCTGTTGGTTCACTTCTCAAATGACCACAACAGCTAGGGACAGGACAAGCCCAAGCTGGGAGAGAGGAGCTCCATCCAGGTCTCCCACATGGGTGGTGGGGGCCCAAGTACTTGCGTGATCATCTACTGCCTTTCAGGTTTATTAACAGGAACCAAGATCAAAAGCAGAAAGGGTCTAGAACTCACACCAGGTCCTGAACTGTGGAAAGTGTGTATATCAGGCAATAGCTAACCTCACTGTGCCACAACGCCTACCCCAGTTTTCGCCTTCTTGAAAATTTCATCTTCAGCTGTAAGATAATTGTATATATTTGTAGGTAAAACATGACATTTCAGTGTGTTCTGGAATTATCAAATCATGCTGAGTAATATATCCACCCCATTATCTTTTTTTTTTTGACAGAGTGGACAGTGAGAGAGAGAGAAAGGTCTTCCTTTTGCCATTGGTTCACCGTTTAATGGCTGCTGTGGCCAGTGCGCTGTGGCCAGCACACCGCGCTGATCTGATGGCAGGAGCCAGGTGCTTCTCCTGGTCTCCCATGTGGGTGCAGGGCCCAAGCACTTGGGTCATCCTCCACTGCACTCCCAAGCCACAGCAGAGGGCTGGCCTGGAAGAGGGGCAACCGGGACAGAATCTGGCGCCCTGACCGGGACTAGAACCCGGTGTGCCGGTGCCGCAAAGCGGAGGATTAGCCTGTTGAGCCGTGGCGCTGGCCCATTATCTACTTTTAAGTTTGTTTATGGTGGGTATATTTGAAGGCCATTTTAGGCACTTTGAAAGATACATTACTGGCCGGCGCCGTGGCTCAACAGGCTAATCCTCCGCCTTGCGGCGCCGGCACACCGGGTTCTAGCCCCGGTCGGGGCACCGGATTCTGTCCCGGTTGCCCCTCTTC
This sequence comes from Sylvilagus floridanus, assembly GCA_949820135.1. Taxonomy (NCBI): domain Eukaryota; kingdom Metazoa; phylum Chordata; class Mammalia; order Lagomorpha; family Leporidae; genus Sylvilagus; species Sylvilagus floridanus. Next base: position 105,566,343 of record OX463233.1, on the reverse strand, counting down.
CAGGCCAGCCCTCTGCTGTGGCCCAGGAGTGCAGTGGAGGATGGCCCAAGTGCTTGGGCCCTGCACCCCATGGGAGACCAGGGAAAAGCACCTAGCACCTGGCTCCTGCCATCGGATGAGCGCGGTGCGCCGGCCGCAGCGCACCGACCGCGGCAGCCATTGGAGGGTGAACCAACGGCAAGGGAAGACCTTTCTCTCTGTCTCTCTCTCTCACTGTCCACTCTGCCTGTCAAAAAAAAAAAAAAAAAGAAAAAAAGAAAGATACATTACTGCAGTCTCCTGCTGTGCAGTGCAGCAGGGGAACCCATTCCTGCTGCCTGTCAGAAACTGTACCCTCTGCCCAGTGTGTCCTTTCACCCCTAGCCTTCCATTTCTACTTCACCTGGTGGTAGCCACCCGTGTGCTCTCTGCTTGATGAGTTGTGGTTGTCAGAGTCCACATGTTACAGAGAATGGGTCTGTCTCTATCTGGCTTGTTTCCCTTATACAATGTTGTCCCTTTGCCTTTAAGGTGGCAATTTTTCTCTTCCCATGATACCGTCATCTCTCACCACAGCATTCACGTCCTGTTCTGAACACGTGTTCTCACGTTTTGGGGACTTAGGCTGATAATTTCTCAAACTTCCATGTTCTCATTGCAGTTTGCTGTCGGTTCCTCCGATTCCTGGCTCTCCTTCTGCGTCTGACTGTAAATAGTCAGGGGAGATCAAGCTGCTGCTTCAGTGCTCTGCTTAGACGTTGTCTCAGTTACATAGATATCTTTATTGCTCACAAGCTAGACCAAGAGAGCCAGGAGCTAGGTGCTTTCCCATCATGTCCTCAGAGGGTCTTTGGGATGTGTGTGCAGTGGAAGGGTAGACAATCTTCTTATACACTAATGAGGTGAGGAAAGCCTCACCTCATAGCCAGCTGTAACGTGAATTCCCTTACAAAGACTATCTCCAGATACCAGCACCGTCAGGGCTTCCATTCTTACATGATGGCACAGCCAAAAGTTGGTGAAAAAATGAAATAAAAAAGTAAACTCATTTTGGTGCAGAGAATTCTGTAGCCATACATAGTTTTTCATAGTAGATGTTTTTCATGAAATTTTTGGAAAATCTTTTATATATGTGGATCCCTTTTTTTTGCAGCAAAATAAACATATCTTTGAATTCTGTTGTCCACAGTTGAACTGAAGTATCCTCATATTTGTGCGGGGCAGAAACCTTCCTGGAAAGGTGTGCTTGTGCTGGTCCCGATTGGAGGCTCAGGGAAGGGTGTCATGATGGGAGCTAGCGGAGTGGAGTGGGGGAGGAACTGGTGAAGAGGCCCTTCCCCTGGCAGTGGAAAATTTACTGACATGAGATGACTTGCCTCTTGAAAGCACCATTGACACTGGCACAGAAAGGGCAGCTCCTGCCAGATTTCTCCTTTAGGGGTGGGACCATAGGGTCTTTGGGATAATTCAGAGTAGACCAAGATCACGAGCAGTTGCATAATATGAAGGCCGCACTGGATGTGGGAGGTGGGTTTGCAGTTTCTAGATTTCCAATTGGATCAAGTTCTGTACTTTTCAAAAATGCGGAGGTAACACTTCTGTAACTGATCTTTTTGTTGTACTTTGTACTTTTTTTGTGTGATTTTTTACCTCTTTCTGGCTTAAGTCTTTAGGAAGCAAAGCCACGGTTTGTATTTCTGTGTTTTCTCTGATAACTCATTGTGAGGAGTAGTGAGGTGGCAGCAGCTGTGGTAGGCAGGGGAGTGCATGCTTTAGTTTCCCAGGGTAAGCATGGCAAATCGCCACAGGTGGGGTTGTTTAAACATGGATTGATTTTCTCGTGATTCTGGAGGTTTGATCAAGGTGTGTGGTTGTGTGTTTTCTGGCATCTCTCTCTGGCTTCCGTCAGACATGATCTTGCTCTGTCATCTCACACTTTGCTTTGTTCATACGCATCCCTTGTGTCTCTTCTTACAGGACACTGGCGTGGGTTGGGGTCTCATACTTTTGTTTTCATTTGACTTTAGTTATGTCTGACAATGATTTAAACCTTATGTACAATCACATCTGAACCTTATCTAAAATCAGGATAAATCTGAAGGAGTCAGAGAAGCATTTTCAGGGCCCAAGGTCTCGAGTGTGGTTGCTTTCCACTTTCAAATCACTCTGAGATGAAACAGCATTTTCCCAAGATCTAAAAAAAGATTTTTATAGAAGACGTGCTTTTTAGTTACTAAAGGTCATTTTTATACTGACAGAAACACTTTTTCCCACTGTAAGTCACTCTAATGAGGGAAAGAATTCTTTCATAAAGCTTTTATTTAAAGAATATAAATTTCCAAAATACAGCTTATGGATTACAATGGCTTCCCCCCACATAACTTCCCTCCCACCTGCAACCTTCCCCTTTCCCGCTCCCTCTCCCCTTGCATTCACATCAAGATTCATTTTCAATTCTCTTTATATACAGAAGATCAGTTTAGCATATATTACGTAAAGATTTCAACAGTTTGCCCTCACATAGCAACACAAAGTAAAAAATACTGTCGGAGTACTAGTTATAATATTAATTCACAGTGTATAGCACATTAAGGACAGAGATCCTACATGATATATATTTTTTAAATTGATTAATTTTCTATGCAATTTCCAATTAACACTAAGTTTTTTTTTTCATTTTTGATTATCTTTATATACAGAAGATTGATTCAGTATATACTAAGTAAAGATTTCATCAGTTTGCACCCACACAGAAACACAAAGTGTAAAATACTGTTTCAGTACTAGTTATAGCATTACTTCACATTGGACAACACATTAAGGACAGATCCCACATGAGACGTAAGTACACAGTGACTCCTGAAGTTGATTTAACAATTTGACACTCCTGTTTATGGCGTCAGTAATCTCCCTAGGCTTTAATCATGAGTTGCCGAGGCTATGGAAGCCTTTAGGGTTTGCCGACTTCAATCTTATTCCGACAGGGTCATAGTCAAAGTGGAGGTTCTCTCCTCCCTTCAGAGAAAGGTACCTCCTTATTTGATGGCCCATTCTTTCTACTGGGATCTCACTCACAGAGATCTTTCATTTAGGTCTTCTTTTTTTCCCAGAGTGTCTTGGCTTTCCATGCCTAAACTATTCTCATGGGCTCTTGAGCCAGATCCGAATGCCTTAAGGGCTGATTATGAGGCCAGAGTGCTATTTAGGGCATCCGCCATTCTATGAGTCTGCTGTGTATCTCGCTTCCCATGTTGGATCGTTCTCTCCCTTTTATTCTATCAGTTAGTATTAGCAGACACTAGTCTTGTTTATGTGATCCCTTTGACTCTTAGTCCTATCATTATGATCAACTGTGAACAGAAATGGATCACTTGGACTAGTGAGATGGCCTTGGTACATGCCACCTTGATGGGATTGTATTGGAATCCCCTGGCATGATTCTAACTCCATCATTTGGGGCACGTCTGATTGAGCATGTCCCAAATTGTACATCTCCTGAGGGAAAGAATTCTTTCAACTCATGAGGACTAAAGGAATTACCAGTCGGCACTATTTCTTGTCAGTCTAAGCTGTTTGTCTCTGACATATGTCAAGTCAGCTTTTAGAGGCCGGGGAAGGGCAGCTTCTTGGTTTTCTCTGAATTCTGAGGTAGCTCTCCTGGCTTTGTGGTTTCACTGTGGGCCCTCTCCTCGTCTCTCATCCTCCTCACTGGAGACTGAGGAACAAGATTGCCCTCCAAGACGTGCGTGCTAGTTCTCTGTTTCAGGTGCTTCCTCCTGGCTGGAGCCCTTTGAGGAATCTTTCCCTGTGTCTCATCTGTGAGATTTCTGTGTGGCCTGCAGCTTCCTGACAGCATGTTGGGCGTGCCGTTAGCATTCTTTGCCTGCTCGGGTGAACCTTCCAGACCCTGGTAAACCGTTATCATTCTTACTTGGCTGCGCAAGTGGAGCAGATGAAACAGCAAGGGTGTCTTGGCTCTCCCTGGTGTTTTGTCCATTTGGCGTTGTCCGTGCTAACTGATCTGTAGGTGTGCTGGCATGCTTCCCACTTTCAGTGAGACTTTTGTGCAGTTTTCATGGCGTCTCTGAACTCCAGCACCACAGCAAATTCAGTCATACAGATGACTGTTGGAGGCAGTGACCAACCACAAACACAGGTTCACAGAACTCGAATTTCTCCAAGCTGCCCCTGTTTTTGATGAAGCTCTCCAGTGTTTCCTTGGCCTGTCCCGACACGTCAAAGTTAAGCTCAAGCCCATGTTTATTCCAGCAGGACCTCAGATGCAGCCCAGCATGCTACATCAATATCCAGTCCCACTTCCAAGGTTGGGAAGAGAATCCTGGGTGAACTTCAGTGCCTCCATAACATCAGAATAAATGCAAGGTGCTGACGAGTGTGTTTCCATGCTTCCAGGCTATGTGTAACGATTTATTCTTTTGTTTATTTCAAAGAGTTACAGAGAAGAAGCAGAGAGATATATATCCCATCTGTTAGCCTCCTCAAATGGCCACAATGGTCAGGGCTGGGCTGGGCCCAACCCAGGAGCCTCATCCAGATCTCACATGGTTGCAGAGGTCCAAGGACTTGGGTCATCTTCCACCGCTCTCCCAGGTACATTAGCAGGGAGCTGGATCAGAAGTGGAGCAGCCGGGACTCAATCCAGCATCTGTATGGCAGGTTCCAGTCCATAGTTACCTGCTACACTGCAGCACCAGCCTCCAGGCTGTCTTTGTAACCATTGTCTGTAGCCTTCCATGATCACTTGCTGTGAAGGCTTGCCGTCCTCTTTCAATGTGGATATACTGAGCTGCTTTTTATCAGTTAAGTCATCATTATCTTCTCTAGCTCCTCCCATGATAGTATTCATGCCAGATTATAAATTTTAAAATTTTGAAGAAAATTAGCAGAAATGGCTCTCCATCGTGTAGTGGGGTTCCTTTTTCTTTTAATATTGCAGTTGATTTCCTAATATAAAGTAACCTTGTGGCACAGCGGTCGGGTCAGCCCACCGCAGGTAGGACTCCGCGAGCTTTACGGCAGCCGGCTGCTGGCACCACCACCGCTTGCTAGCTCTCATTTGCAGTGTGGCAGTTTTTTGGCAGAACTCCCATGGCCACTCATGCCCTGAGCTGGACTGTGGGGTAATAGTACAGGTAGGGACCTCACGGGGAGGCCCTGGCCAGGCAGATAACCAGACCCATGTGTGGGAGGGCGGCCACTGGTTCCTGTTCCTTGACTCACAGTCAAGCTTGCAAGAAGAATGAAAGTGCAGTGGCAACTAACAGAGTGCCAGAAGTCTGATGGAGAGGAGTGAAGTGGACATTTGGAGATTCGAGGGTTGACTACAGCCCCTGTCTCCACTGTGAAGAACAGTTTGTTTTTCTTCTTGCTGTTGAACTCTTTACTTAGGGTAGGGTTAATCTGATGAGTATAAAGTACACTGAAAGTAGATCATTATAATAATTTTTAACGATTTATTTATTTATTTGAAAGAGTTTGGGCCAGCGCTGTGGCACAGTGGGTTAACGCCCTGGCCTGAAGTCCAGCATCCCATATGGATGCCAGCTTGAGATTGGCTGCTCCACTTCTGACCCAGCTCTCTGCTATGGCCTGGGAAAGCAGTACAAGATGGCCTAAGTCCTTGGGCTCCTGCACCCGCTTGGGAGACCAGCTGTTGCAGCTAATTGAGGAGTGAACCATCGGATGGAAGACCTCTCTCTCTCTCTCTCTCTCTCTCTCTCTCTCTCTCTGCCTCTGCTCTCTCTGTGTAACACTTTCAAATAAATAAATTAATTAAAAAAAGAAAGAGGAGAGGCAGAGAGAGAGAGAGAGGTCTTCCATCCATTGGTTCACTCCCCTATTGGCTGCAACAGCCAGAGCTGTGCTAATCTGAAGCCAGGAGCCAGGAGCTTCTTCCAGGTCTCCCATGTGGGTGCAGGGGCCCAAGGACTTGGGCCATCTTCTATTGCTTTCCCAGGCCATAGCACAGAGCTGGATTGGAAGTGGAGCAGCCAGGACTCAAACCAGCTTCCATATGGAATGCCGGCCCTGCAGGCATTAGCTTTACCTGCTGTGCCACAGTGCCGGACTCCAATCCTTGTAATAACCGAGAGGGAATGAGAGGAAGGAGGGGGAAGGGTGGGAGCATGGGTAGGAGGAAGGAAAGAATACAGAGTACCACTGTATTCCCAGCCCTCTATATATGAAATACATAACATTTGCTTACCTTAAATTTTAAAAATGATAGGAATTAAAACTCAAGAAAATATTGTGAACTCTTCAGTGTTGATAAAAATGAACAATTGAATATATTTATTTAAAATACATCTAGGGTGGACATTTGGCCCAGTGGTGATGATGTGAGTGATGACACTCATGCCCAACCTCAGCTTCTCCTGATTCTTGCTCCCAGTGCTGTGTTCCTGGTAACGCAGTGCATGGGAGGCGGCAGCTTTGGCTTAAGTAAGAGGGTCCGTGACACCGACATGGAAGACCCAGACTGAATTTCTGGCTCCTGGCTTCAGCCATTGGTCTGGCCCAGGACCATTGTAGGGATTTGGGGGAGTCATTATTACCTACCAGAATTAAGTGTCTCCCAGCCATGTATGATTTCTTTTTCTTCACTTAAAACTACTTGATTGTGTTTTTTTGGGAGAAAGAAGTAAATAAAATACTTTGGGATCATTTTACAAAATTGAAGCCCATAAGAACTCTAAAGCCATTGCAGAAATATTGTATAAACATGTACTCATACATATTTTTAAAATATTTATTTTAAAGGCAGAGTTACAGAGAGGCAGAGAGAGAGAGAGAGAGAGAGAGAGAGAGAGAGAGAGAGATGTGTTCCATCTGCTCCTTCACTTCCCAAATGGCTATACAGCCAGAACTGAGCCAATCAGGAGCCAGGAGCTTTCTCTCGGACTCTCACATGGGTGCAGGGACCCAAGGACTTGGGCCATCCTCCACTGCTTTCCCAGGCCACAGCAGAGAGCTGGATCAGAAGTGGAGCAGCCAGGACTTGAACCGGCACCCATATAGGATGCCGGCACTGCAGGTGGTGGCTTTACCCGTTATGCCACAGCGCCAGCTCCAGCCCCAGGGGCTAGAGATTTCCAAGGAATCTTAATACCCAGTAGAAGCTTCTGGTACAAATGTCAGGAGAAAGGAAGCATCTGGGAACAGGACACTTGCCAGTCTCCACAGACCTGTGCCGTAGACAGACTTCTGAACACCCCTGGGGAGAAAGCTGCCACTGAGCTACAGGGAATTGCCTGATGTGGAAGTGTGTCTGTGACTTCCAGCTGAGGAGTTCAAGGTGAGTTGCAGTGTGTGACTGAGTGTGTCTTGGGGCACAGCACATTTGTTGTGTGCCTTTGTGAGGAAAAATTTGAGATAGAGAAAAACCACTCAGGGATTCTGCAGGTGACCAGTGAGAAAGACGCAGGACTCTGACTTGGAAAGGCCTCACGTTTCTCCCTATACCTTCCATGGCTTCCTCTTGTATCCTGTGTGTTACCCAGGAACCCCAGGGTCTGCAGTTGCTTTAAAAAAAAATGCATCTCACCGAGCTTTTTTCTTTTTCTGGGTAGGTGGGACAAGGGAGGTAAGGTCTGTGTGGCTGGAGGTAGACATTGGGAACTAGAATCAGGATCCCAAGCAGCATCCCAAAGCTTTGCTCCTAGACTTTGGAAAATTTGGTCGTGGCCCTGAGTTACCTTCTGACCACACAGGCACATACTCTGCCAACTTCGCCAGGTCCTTGGATGGGATAGCGGCTGCAAAGGGAGCCCGTGATCTCTGTGTGTGTGGGGGTGGTTAACCGCACCCACCTAGACCATCACTGCAACCTCTCGAACTGCAAAAACTCCCGGTGCTTTCTGTGTTGCCCCGGAAAGAAGGGTGAGAGCCATGAGCACTTCATTGTTGTACCTGCAAGGCCTTTCGTGGCTGCCATGGCCCAGTACAGAGGCTGCAGTGTGTGCGAGCAGTCGGTGGCACCCACAGGCTGCAGGGACGTCTGGACACCCACGCGTGGTAGGTACTGAGCAGCCCTGGTGCTGGGCGGCCACGACATCTGTCCACAACGGGAGATTGCAAAGGCAGTGGAGTGCCCCAGCCTCTCCCGCCTGCCTGTATCCCTTCTTGCCATTACCTGCACTCTGCTTGGCTGCCACAGGAGTCCCTGGCATGTGCCTGTGGCTGTGGTTAGAATCCCCGCACACTGGCCCTCAGCTTCTTACATGTCAGCCCCAGCCCTCCCCATAACAGTATGGATGCAGGCTAGGGTACAGCTGCATGGAGTCTGAAAGGGGGGCATCCCAGTGGCCCCCTCTGCTCCATCACCTTCCCAAGGGAGGCACTTAGGCAGGCAGGGTGCTGTGTAGGTACGTGGTAGCCGACAGCATGGGCACAGTGTTTTGGTGCACTACCCCAGGGGTCTGACTCCTTATCTGAATGACAAGGACTTCAGCAACCACTCCTCAGAGACCCTCTGCAGGTAGCTAATGAGCTCCGCAGGCCAAGCTGGAGGCACTGTGCCACCCACTGCACTGTGCCCTGGGTGCCTCCACAACGTACTTTGCGTGTGACTCATATTCTGTTCCCAGTTTGAAGACCAGCCCATGCCAATTCTTCCTGGCTCACATTATCCCCTTGTGCACCTTGGAACCACAATTAAAGAAGATGGGTGTAGCTCTCTGCTATGGCCTTGGAAAGCAGTAGAAGTTGGCCCAAGCCATTGGGCCCTTGCACCCAAGTGGGAGACCCGGAAGAAGCTCCTGGCTCCTGGCTTCAGATTGGCGCAGTCCCAGCTGTTGTGGCCAATTAGGGAGTGAACCAGTGGATGGAAGATCTCTCTCTCTCTCTTCCTCTCCCTCTCCCTCCTCCTCCCCTTCTCCCCTCTCCCCTCTCCCCTCTCCCCTCTCCCTTCTCCCTTCTCCCTTCTCCCCTCTCCCTCTCCCTCTCCTCCTCCTCCTCCTCTCCTCTGTAACTCTGACTTTCAAATAAATAAATAACTTAACGAAATGATTTGACTGTTGAAGCACAGGGTTTGTGCAGGAAGACTCATGAGGCCCACGCGGTCCAGTGGCATCCCTAGAGTCACATGCTGGAGAATGCCACTCCTGATCTGCCTTAGCCCTGTACTGGCCCCACTGGCTGCTGACATCCCATACCAGCCCTGCTGTCCTCACTCATAGCAGACATAGGCAAAGAAGGCACAGCAGCCTCTTGTAAACCAGCGTCATTCACCACTGACCACCCTTCTGGTCTCCAGTCTACTGCCCACTGCCTGACTCCGCTGAGTGAACCCCAGGTCTGAGGTCAGAAGTGGTGACAGCTAAGGAAGGAATCACTGAATCCTGCCATTCCCAGCATAGGACAAAGTGTATGGAACCAAGTCTGGAGTTGTGGGAGTTTCTGTGATACCCCCCACCCCGCCAAGTCACCTTTTGTGGGTCGTGGGTCCACTGAGAAGGCCCACTGTGGTCTGGTGGTATTTTATCTCATCGTGGGAATGAGTGTCCTTAACACAGAGTGTAAGGCCTCCTTGAAACATCTCCTCACATGTCTCCCCTTGCTTCGTCACCACTCTTGGTCACTTTCTGAATAATTTCATTCCTAGTTAGCTTCCTTTATTTTTAAGGGCCATCAGGACATCTTCTGGTTTTCTTTTTCACTTCTCTCTTTTCCACTAATCTGTTAGTTCTTTGATTTGAAGATCTTCTACAAGTGCACTGTAAAAGTTTATGGAAAATGGATTTTTAAAAAATAGTCATTTGGGGCCGGTGCCATGGCTCAATAGGCTAATCCTCCGCCTTGCGGTGCCAGCACACCGGGTTCTAGTCCCGGTCAGGGTGCTGGATTCTGTCCCGGTTGCCCCTTTTCCAGGCCAGCTCTCTGCTGTGGCCCGGGAGTGCAGTGGAGGATGGCCCAAGTCCTTGGGCCATGCACCCCATGGGAGACCAGGAGAAGCACCTGGCTCCTGCCATCGGATCAGTGCGGTGCGCCGGCAGTGGCAGCCATTGGAGGTTGAACCAGTGGCAAAAGGAAGACCTTTCTCTCTGTCTCTCTCTCTCACTGTCCACTCTGCCTGTCAAAAAAATTAAAAAAAAAATAGTTATTTGAAAGCCAAGCCAGAGAGAGAGAGAGAAAGATCTTCCATCTGCTCCACTCCCCAGATGGCTGCAACAGCCAGGGCTGGGCCAAGCTGAAGCTAGGAACCAGGAGCCTCCCCTGGGTCTCCCATGTTGGTTCGGGGACCCAAGCACTTGGGCCATCCTCTGCTGTCTTCCTAGCTGTATCAATAGGGAGCTGGGTCAGAAGTGGAGCAGGCAGGACTCGAACCAGCACCATGGGATGCTAGCACTGCAGACAACGGCTTAACCTGCCCTGCCACAGTGCCGGCCCCAGAAAATGGATTTTAGAAATAATTTTTGGTGCAAAGCAGTTTGAATTGACACAGTTCTTTTCTTCCCCAAAATATCCTTCATTACATTTTGGAAGACTCTTGATATTCATGAGTTTGCACAAGCTTTTCCCAAAGATTCACATCATCCAAATGCATTTAATGGAAACTTCTGAGGCACCCTTGTATTTATCCTATCATAAGATGAGTAGAGCTAGTAGTCTAGTGCCAGAACTGATTGAAATGGGTGTTGTGTGGGGCGCACATCTATGTGTTTGTAGAAGCAAGTGTGAGCAGAGATTTCTATGTAAAGTCGTGCTCTTGTCTGGTAGCCTGGTTAGGTGGGTGCTGGCCTCTCCCAGCTTGGAGGAACTGTCGTTTGTTGGCTTCATTAGGAAGTTCTGGGAGGAATTTAATGAATTTAATGCTCAGAAAGACTTCCACCCAGTAATGCCCCACCAGGGAGCAAAATGGAGGGCTCGTACCAAATACATAAAAACTCCGGTGTGAACAGACTGGGCTCTCGATCTTTTACTGAGGTGTCTGCTTGGTCTACCAGGTGTACTCTTCGTTAGACTTGGCTAACAAACTTACTGCTCTTTCCTGTCTCACGTTCAAATTCTCTCTTGTGCAAAGAGCCATCTCTGATCAGCCATCTCCGGTGGCGTATTGACTTTCATTCTCACAGTTCTGTGAGTTGAAGGTTACACTTTCCTATTCGCCAAGTTAATGAGTGCAACTTGGTTTTAAATCCCAGATCACAGATTGCAGTGAGAGAATGGGTCAGAATTCTATATCAACTCTCAGATGTCTCACATAGCATCTGCCTGTTCCCTCTTAGTCTCCCCACTTTTTTAGTTTGTTGAATATGGCTTTCAAACGGGTTAGCTCATTTGCTGATAACATTGCCTGATGAAATAAATGGGCAGGTGTACTATCATTTAAAATAGAAACTGATTCAGAAAGGCTAACTTAACAGGACCGGTGCTGTGGCGTAGTGGGTAAAGCTGCCGCCTGCAGTGCCGGCATCCCATATGGGCACTGGTTCGTGACCTGGTTGCCCCACTTCTGATCCAGCTCTCTGCTATGGCCTGGGAAAGCAGTTAGAAGATGGCCCAAGTTCTTGGGCCCCTACACTTGCATAGGAGACCCGGAAGAAGCCCCTGGCTTTGGATTGGCACAGCTCCAGCCATTGCAGCCAATTGGGGAGTGAACCAGTGGATGGGAGACCTCTCTCTCTCTCTGCCTCTCCTTCTCTCTGTAACTCTGACTTATAAATAAATAAATACGTAAATAAATAAATAAATATTTTTTTTAAAAAAAGGCTAACTTACATCATGCCATGGAGCCGTGAATGAAATTGAGTGAATTTCTAACACAGTGGTTTGAGACTACCAGTGTCAAGTGAGAGGCATTCCTGTGAGGCAGAGAAACTCCAAATGCTGGAGCTCCCTGCAAAGATTTTTATTGGAAACAAGTTTTTGAAAAAATGCAGTAAACCTTGTAGAAATGAAGGTTAAAAAAAATAAATAAATGAATACCATGGTAGGGGAGGGGCATGTCAGCTCTGGAGCAGAAGATGGCACCAGTTGTGGGGGACAGCTGGCACTGACCTTGTAGCTACGGTGCACTTGAGCTCTGGGGCGGGGGAGCAGGTGTTCCTGGCATCAGGCCTGCTATTAAAGGAGCTGCTGTTTTGGCTGTGGTCCAGCCCCACAGCTGGTGCCAGAGCTTGCAGTGGCTCCGGAGTTGCTTCTGCTGAACTTGACTAAACTTCTGGATCTGGAACTTTTGGTAGAGTTTTCTGGCACTCTGGAGCTGGTTGCCACAATAGGTTTGGCTTTAGATCACAGCCCCTTAGATTTACCTACACCTGGTATCGGCCCTAATCTAGTGGTGGAGTTGGTCCACGGTCTTGGTGTGGTTTGAGCTTGGGCTGGCCCTGGCCCTGGAGCTCCCTGAGGAGTAATGGTCACAGCCTGGACTGCCTTTCTCTTACCTCCTGACGACAACCAGCACTCTTCCTTGTGCTTTCACTGAAGCCTCCGTCCAGAAACCCTAACCTACACTCGGGAAGTCTTCCCAGACAGCAGTAAACACAAGAGTGACTGGGGCGCTAGTTTGAGTCCCGGCTACCAACTGCTGATCCAGCTCTCTGCTGTGGCCTGGGAAAGCAGTAGAAGATGGCTGAAGCACTTGGGCCCCTGCACCCGCATAGGAGACCTGGAGGAAGCTCCTGGCTCCTGGCTTTACATTGGCTCAGCTCCAGCTGTTGTGGCCATTTGGGGAGCAAACCAGCAGATGGAAGACCTCTCTCTCTTGTCTCTCCCTCTCACTGTCTGTAACTCTACCTCTCAAATAAATAATTTCTTTTTGAAAAAACTGATCTGAATGTGTTATTGCTCCTGAACTCCATCACCCCTACAACTTTTGGAACCTCTGCTCTGTGTGGCTCGGCCCCGTCCCAGTTTCCACTCTTCCTGTACCCACTACTAGTCCTCTTCACCTTTGTATTCTGTCTGCCTCAGTGAGCTCTCGATGCTCCAGCTGCCATAGGAGAAAGTGAGCCCTGCACGCCCAGCCAGAGCCAGGCTTGGCAAAGCTGCAGGTAGGCCACCAGCACTTTGAAACTGCAAAATGCTGGTGGCTGTTGGAAATCCCCTGGGTATTGCTAGGACACCCCTGGTGACTGGTATCTAGCCACTCCTACCAGATCCAACTCAAGATCACCCTAAATGTACAGACCTTTCAGACATAAAGACCTTTCACAATGAAGAGTATGGCAAAGCCTCCATAGTGGGGGCCAGTGCCATGGCCCACTTGGCTAATCCTCTGCCTGTGGCGCTGGAATCCCACATGGGTGCTGGGTTCTAGTCCCGGTTGCTCCTCTTCCAGTCCAGCTCTGCTGTGGCCTGGGAAGGCAGTGGAGGATGGCCCAAGTGCTTGGGCCCTGCACCCATGTGGGAGACCAGGAGAAGCACCTGGCTCCTGGCTTTGGATCGGCGCAGTGCCGGCCGTGTCAGCCATTTGGGGGGTGAACCAATGGAAGGAAGACCTTTCTCTCTGTCTCTGTATCTCACTGTCTGTAACTCTACCTCTCAGATAAATATATAAAAAATCTTAAAAAAAAAAAAAAGCCTCCATAGTGGGAAGTCAGGAATTAAAGATCTGGGGCCAACACTGGCGTAGAAGGTGAAGCTGCTGTCCTCAGTGCCCAGTGCTGGCATCCCATGTGGGTACCGGTTCGAGTCCCGGCTGCTTCACTTCCAGTCCAGCTCTCTGCTAGGGCCTGGGAAAGCAGTAGAAGAAGGCCCAAGTCCTTGGGCCCCTGCACCTATGTGGGAGACCCAGAAGAAGCCCCTTGCTCCTGGCTTTGGATCAGCGCAGCTCCAGCTGTTGTGGCCATCTGGAGAGTGAACGAGTTGGGGGAAGACCAATCACTCTCTCTCTCTCTCTGCCTCTGCCTTTCTGTAACTCTGCCTTTCAAATAATAAAAAAAAAAATCTTTAAAATAAAGAATCAATGATCTGACACCCTCTCCCTTCTTCAGGGTATCCTGACACATCCATGTGCCTGCCACCCCACCTGCTGGAATGTCAGCTCTGTGATTAAGAAATGGCAGTGTTGGGGCCAGTGCTGTGGCACAGCAGGTTAAAGCCCTGGCCTGAAGCACTGGCATCCCATATGGGTGCCGGTTCTAGTCCTGGCTGCTCCTCTTCCGATCCAGCTCTCTTTCTATGGCCTGGGAAGGCAGTAGAAGATGGCCCGAGTCCTTGAGCCCTTGCAGCCACGTGGGAGACCCAGGAGAAGCTCCTGGCTCCTGGCTTCGGATTGGTGCAGCTCTGGCCATTGTGGCCATTTGGGGAGTGAACCAGTGGATAGAAGACCTCTCTCTGTGTCTCTATCTCTCTCTGTAACTCTTTCAAATAAAATAAATCTTAAAAATAAAAGAAATGGCAGTGTCAGATCATTGCACTGGCTCTCAGTAATTGCTCTCTGACAAGAAGGAGAACAAAAGCCTGTTTTCTGGCCTGGACTCACTGGCGTGGCTTACCTGGAGGAGTGCTGCCCCTGTGAACAAGGGCACTGGGTTAGAGATGGAATGTTTCTCACTGGGATGTGAGATCCCTTTGCACTCTTGTCCCTAAACCCAGCATCCGTGTGCTGAGAACTTGACCCAAGGAGCACTATCAGTCCGGTTGTCAGTGATCCACTGAGATTGGCCGCCTCGTTTACTCAAGGTTAGGGAGGAGGCTGGCCTCTCTGACAAAGTCAGCCCTACAGCAGTTCCCAGCTGCTCTGAGAAACGCTCCGTCGCTCAGGATCCCAAGGGTCAAGCCTCCTGATGACTGGCTTAAGGAAACGTCTTCCATATCTAGGGACACAGCAAATGATTGCAGAGACACAGATACTATTTCTTTCTTTTTAAAAAGATTATTCAGAAGTCAGAATTATACACACACACAGAGAGAGAGAGAGAGAGGGAGGGGGGGCGTCTTCCATCCGCTGGTTCGTTCGCCAATCGGCCACAATGGCCAGAGCTGCGCTGATCCGAAGCCAGGAGCCAGGAGCTTCTTCTGTGTCTCCCCGCAGGACTTTTGGCCCCCAGGGACATGCTGACAAAGCAGAAGCAATGGGAATGTTACAGGCAGGGTTTGTGCCTAAATTAATTTTCCAGACACTTGTCTTACTCAGATAAGAATTCTACATACAGACCCAAACACAGCATGTGGTATGGTAAACTTTATTTTTTACCAAATGGGAAAAACACACAGGCCCATTAGGGCTTCATTTGGGGAGAATGAGGCCAGAGAAAGGGGATGATCATACCCTGCCCTGCTCGTCCTGAGTCCACATGGAGGAGAGAGCATGCTTCCATTCTCCTTAGCTTTTTATGCACTTGGAAAAATGGAAGTGTTGACACGGTACCACTCCCACGTCCCAGGTAAGAGGATATACTAACTAGGGGAGGGGTCCTCTGATTGACAGGTTGATGAACAAGACAAAGCGAAGGGGGTGAGGCTTCCAGCTCATGACCTTAAACTGATCTATTTAATCTTTACCACTCAGGAAGAGTCTCCCCCCAGGGGCATGGTTTAAGAAAGACAAATCCATGAGGCTTGAGTCATGACAATGAAGGCAACCAGTGTGGCTCTGATCTACTTTGCAGTGTGGAATCGCATCCCCACGTAGTCATAATTTCAGGACAGAACTGGGCTAGTGTTGTAAAATCTGGGAAAGATGGTATAGATGGGAAAGTAAAATGGGGGGCAGACAGGAGAAGGGTTGCAGGAAGTAGCAATTGCTTGTTGCTTCATTTTTCTTCGGAGCCTCGTTCTCTTGGGCCAGTGCCAGGACTTGGCATTGGTTTTGTTTCATTGGGACTAAGACAGATGGAGTTCTGGTCCTGTTGGGCCATAGCTGCTTGGCTGTGTACAGGACAGGGGAAGGAGGCAAGAGCACCTGTGTTTGCCTTTATTCTGACTCTGCCTCCACCTTCTGCCCTGAGAGCTGTGGGTCTCTCAGTTCTCCTTGTTCATTCCTCTGCATCTGTTCTCTCTCTCTGTCTCCAAGGTCAGGCGGTTGGGATTTGCTGATTTATTTATGTTTTCTGTGTTGTAAGAATGTGCAGTCTGCCTGCCCAGGAACACACTGGCACGGGCAGTGCTGGTTTGCTCTGTGTACTCTTTGGCTGATGTCCTTGGCTGGATGAGTGCAGCAGGGAGTCAACTTCCCATCCATCTCCTCCCACTGCAGTGGGAGGCAGAGAGGTTGGAGAGGGGACAGGGAGAAAGCAGTTACCACTGAGCAATGGCATACAAACTACATGCCTCCAGCTATACCACGCTTTTGCTCCGCTTAATGCTCAGAACAGCGCCTTGAGGTCGCTACTCTCATTCTCCAGCTCATAGTAGAGCAAGCTGAGCCCCAAAGATGATAGATGAGTTTCTCCAAGGTCTGCACGCAGTAGTCTGTACAGCCGAGATGAAAACTTTTCTAGCTTGCTTTGACCTCAGCTGAGATGTCCCTAACCACAGAGCTTCCCTGACAGGTGCGCTAGGTTTTGCTCCTGGCCATGTCACCAATGTGTGTGACTACCAATGCAGACATTTCCCTGGGCCTCAGTTTCTCCTGGCGCAGGAGAAACTTTCTTCTGGGCGCAGCCGGGTAGTGAAGGAGGAGCGCGGCCTGCAGAGGCCACGCTGCCAGGCGGCTTGTTGGTTCCTCAGCGCGGCCTGGTAGGCAGGGAGGGGGCGGGGCGCATGGAGGCGACGCCCCTCCCACCTTTGCTCTGCCCCCTGCGCGTTGCTGCCTGCCATCTTGATTCTTCCATATTTTTACCTGTCAAAACAACTCCACATACGGATTACATTGCATTAGGTGTCATAAATCATCACCCCAGTGTCAAATCCATGACAGGAGCTCCATCCGGGTCCCCGCTGCCCCCTTCTTGTGTTTCCTCTTCTGTCTGCCAGTCACCCCGTGCATGCATTCCCTCCCTGGGGACCGGTGCACCTGCTAGAGACCCTGATGGAGCCCTGGGGACTCAGATGGAGCCCTGTGCACCTGCTAGAGGCCCGGATGGATCTCTGGGGGACCCAGATGGAGCCCTAGAGACCCGGATGGAGCTCCTGGGGGCCCTGTGCACCTTCTAGAGACCCAGATGGAGCCCCTGGGAAACCCGTGCACCTGCTGGAGACCCGGATGGAGCCCCTGGGAAACCCGTGCACCTGCTGGAGGCCCGGATGGAGCCCCTGGGGCCCCCGTGCACCTGCTGGAGGCCCGGATGGAGCCCCTGGGAGTCCCGTGCACCTGCTGGAGGCCCGGATGGAGCCCCTGGGGCCCCCGTGCACCTGCTGGCGGCCCGGATGGAGCCCCTGGGAAACCCGTGCACCTGCTGGAGGCCCGGATGGAGCCCCTGGGGGCCAGGATGGAGTCCCTGGGGCCCCCGTGCACCTGCTCGAGGCCCGGATGGAGCCCCTGGGAAACCCGTGCACCTGCTGGAGGCCCGGATGGAGCCCCTGGGGCCCCCGTGCACCTGCTGGCGGCCCGGATGGAGCTGCTGGAGGCCCGGATGGAGCCCCTGGGGGCCAGGATGGAGTCCCTGGGGCCCCCGTGCACCTGCTCGAGGCCGGGATGGAGCCCCTGGAGGCCCGGATGGAGCCCCTGGGAGCCCCGTGCACCTGCTAGAGACCCAGGTGGAGCCCTGGAGACCCAGATCCAGGGGTAGGGGAGGGGCGGGGGTGTCCGCCCTCAGGGACACACTGGGGCTCGGCAATCCCTCCATTCCGCCGATTCCGGGCTCCACAGCCTGGAGGTGCCAGGGCACCATGTTTTCCCATGGCGGCCACTGGGTTATCCCAGCTTTGTCGAGGTGTACCAGCTGGACCAGAAATGGAGCTCCTGGGAGCCCTGTGCACGTGCTGGGGACCCGGATGGAACCCCTGGAGACCCGGATAGACCTCTGGAGGCCCGGATAGATCCCTAGGGACCCCTGGAGACCCGAATAGATCTCTGGGGACCTGGATAGAGCTCCTGGGGGCCCTGTGCACCTGTTGGGGACCTGGATGGAGCCCTTGGTGCAAGCTCAGGGCCTAGAAACGGGGCAGGGCTATCATGATTGGCAGCCAGAAAGAGGCGGGACTATGGTGATTGACAGCCCTGATCCCTGAACCTGTGTCCCCGAAATGTGCAGGTGGTGGGGAAGATGGTGCTGGAGTAGGAGTTCCGGGGTTTCTGGGAGCCGGAAGTGGGGGCGTGTCTTCTCTCCTGGGGATTCTGGGAGCTGGATAAGGGGGTCCAGCCACGGAACATTCCAGAAAGACCACAGAACCCACAGTCGTGTGCAATGCAGTTTATGGCATCAGTGAGAGAAAAGCAGAGAGAGGGTGAGCTGGAGACAGAGGCTTCCAGGACATTCTAGAACATTCCAGAACATTCCAGAAGCTTCCAGTGGCGATCAATTCTGAGGGGCAGGGAGATGTTGGCGAGAGTATATCGGCTGTTCTGTTGGGGGTGGAAAAAAATTGAAAAAGAGATGTTCTGTAATGTTAAAGAATGTTCAAGAACATTCCAGAGAGTTGTAGAACATTCTGGAACATTCTGCAACACAGCCACACCCACTGGGGGCGAACATGGCCTTGTTGGGAGCATCTACAACATTCCAGGGCATTCTAGAATATTCTGGACAATCTAAAACATGGCCCCATCCATGGGGGGGCGATTGTGGCTCTGCTGGGAACATCTAGGACATTTCAGGGCATTCTGGCACATTCCAGAATGTCTGGAATTCTCTCCTGGGGAGGCACGGGGACCATTTGGCACCATGGCTCTGCTCACCAGGGCGTCGGCATTGGTGTCACTGGGGACAGGTGTCTGTCAGGGAGAGAGAGAGAGAGAGACAGCTGAGTCAGCACAGGGCGGCCCATCGGCTGCATGGAACGTTCTGGAATTTTCTGAGACTCCCTGGAACATTCTGGAATTTTCTGGAGCCCCCTGGAACGTGCCAGCCACGGCCCTCCACCCAGCTCTCACGTGCTGGCCACACCCCCGACTTATGGCCATGCCCACCATGGCCACGTCCCCACTCCCACCTGGCCATCTCCCTCCACCCTGGCCACACCCCAGGCTCACCTGTGCCGGCCACACGCTCCACATTCTCCCTGGGAATCCCAGTCTCCTCCGTCAGTGCCGTGAACTGTGCCAGGTGCTCGTCACTCAGCTCCTGGTCCCGGGCTGAGGGGAACGCCGACTGTATACACTCACCCTGTCTAGTTGGCACCCACTGCATACCACCAAGGTCAGTGTTGACTGTATACACTTACCCTGCCTAGTGGGTACCCACTGCTTAATGCCAGGGTAGCACAAGATCAGTGCTGACTGTATACACCCAGGATGCCTCTGTCTAGTGGGCATTGGCTGTATACTGCTGGCTGGACCCACCCGGGGCGGCATGTGGTTGGTGCCGACTGTCTACACTCAAGGTCGGGATGGCTCTGCTAGTGTGTGCCGACAGTAGACAGGGTTGTGATGGCTTTCTCTCTGCAGTGTGTACCAGCTGTGTACAGTTGACCAAATGCACCCAGGATAGGATGGGGTGAGGATGGCTCTGCTTAGTAAGTGCTAACTGTATAAACTCAGCGAAAACCATCTGGATATATAGTAGGCGCTGACTGTATACACTTGCCCTGTCTGGGGGTGCCAAATGTATACAGTCGGGGTCAGGATTTCTCTATCGTGGGTGCCAGCTATATACACGTGTGTGTGGGGGGGTGCTCACCGGCGGCGAGGGTGACACGGGTGACGGTGCCATCAGCACCCACGTTCCGGCTGAGGAAGGTCATGTGGTCGTTGTCCTGCTTCAGGAGCTTAAAGTAGTTCTGGCCCTCAACTGTGGGGGAGAGGCAGGTGTTTGGGGCATGCCAGGGCATGCTGGGACATTGTGGAACATTCCAGGGCATTGTGGAGAATGCTGGGACAACCAGCTTTTTCTAGAACATTCCAGAACTTCGTGGAATTGTGTAGAGCATTCTGGAACATCCTGGAATTGTCTGGAGCAAAACTGGAAGATTCCAGAATGTTCTAGAACATTCCAGGAGATTCCCAAACATTCCAGAAAAAACACCATGGACCATTTGTGGAATCATCTGGAAAATTGTAGAACACTTTGGGACATTTCTGGAAGACTGTGGAACATTCTAGAGCATATCCGGGCTAGTCTGGGAATTTTCTGAAATATTCTGGAATATTGTAGAACATTCTGCAAAGCTCTCTTCCTGGAATTTCACCTGGAGTCACCTGCGACCCACCCCAGGTCTGTGCACAGACAGCCCCACCCCCACCCCCCGCCCCTGCCCCATGGAATGTCCCGGAATTTTCTGGAACATCCTGGAATACCCCCTGCACTCACAGTCGGTTGCGTAGACGTCGTCCTCATTCTTCTGGGCCACAACCGTGTGCGGGGCGCAGACCCCGTTTTCCCTAGGTGGGGGCATGGGCTGGGAGGACAGCTCTGGGATCCATTAATCCTGCCTGCCTGATCTCTGGGTTCAGCTGCTCCTGCCTGGCCTGCTCTCTGGGATAGATTGCTCCTGCCTGGCCCACCCGCTCGATGGCTCTGGGATCAACTACTCATGCATGCCTGGTTTCTGGGATTGATTACTCCTGTCTGCCCGCTCTCTGGGCTCAGCTCATCTTCCCTGTGTCTCTGGGCTTGCCTGCTCCCCCCCTGGGCCTTCTGCTCTCTGATTCTGGGCTCCAGTGCTTTACCCGTCTCTCTCTCTGGGCTCAACTGCTTTCCCCTGTCTCTCTGGGCTCTACTGCTCTCCCCTGGCTCTCTCTGGGTTTGACTGCTCACCCCTGACCCTCAGGATTCGACTGCTCTTCCCTGGCTCTCTTTGTCTCTTGGCTCAGCTGCTCCTGTCTGCTCTCTCTGGGCTTGGCTAGTCTTCCCTGTGTCTTTTGGATTGTTCCCTCTGGGCCATGTGCTCCGTGACTCTGGGCTCGACTGCTCTCCCCTGGCTCTCTCTGGATTCGATTGCTCTTGTCTTCCCTGCTCTCTGTCTCTGGGCTCCACTGCTTCCCCCGTCTCTCCCTCTGGGTTCGGCTAGCCCGCCTGGCGCCACCACCGCTCACTTCACATATACACCGACCATCAGCTCTCTGACACTGGGCTCATCTGCTCTCTCCTGTCTCTGGGATCCACTGCTCCCCCCTGACTCACCGACTCTGGGCTCGGCTCGTCTGCCCTGGCCCCGCCCCCACGCTCACCTGACATAGAAGCGGATCGTCAGCGCCTTGCAGCCCTCGTCGCACTGAATATTGCGAAGCAGCGGCCGCAGGGGGGCGCCGTCCGCGGTCAGGGCGGGGTTGTCAGAGGCAATGGCCACGGTGCGCCAGAACCCTAAGACCTGAAGAAATGATGCGAATCGACGATGTGAATTAGTGAGGCAAGAAATGATGCGAACTAATGACGCAAACTAATGCTTATTAATGATGCGATTTAATGACGCGAATTAATAATACCTGGACGGGGTCGACGTCGGCGCAGGCCACGCCCACCACGAGGGCGAGGAGGAGAGCCTTCATCGTCGTCTGCATCGTCGTCGTCGACGTCCTCTGGAGCCGGCTGGGACCCGGCGTCTATTTATAGTCCGGGCTGGGGGGAGGAGCAGGCGGAGCCGAGGTTGTGCAAACATCCCGGTTGGTGCCCGGGGACGGGAGGAGGTTCCGGAACGCTCCTGGAGATTCCGACACGGATTTTGTGGGGCTTGGAATTTTCCACGACACCTGGTGGGTGTTTCCGGGGTCTTAGAATGTTCTAGAATTCTATGGAATTTTCTCGAATGTTCTTGGAACTTTTTAGAATGTTCTGGAATGTTCTACAATGTTCATAGGCCTCTCCAGAATGCCTGGTGAGTGTCTTGGGGGGGAGGTTGGGATTTTCGCAGTTCTCTAGAAATTTGTAAAATCTTAGAACATTGCAGAGTGCCCGGTGAGCATCCTGGGGGGTTGAGAACCTCCCCTGATAGGCTGGAAATTTCCACAGCTCCCAGAGATGGGCACGGGAGGTCCTGGCTCGGCCCCAGCCTCAGGCCCCCCTCCCACTCTGTGTGTGTGCACTCGGGCTGTGTGCCTGTGTAAATGTCAGCCAGGCTGGGTGCAGTGCCAGGTCGCCCGTGAGCCCTGCTGGGGAATTTCCACTCAGACCTGCATCCCAGAATCCCCCCGACTCAGTGGCTTTTTGGAGCATTTTAGAACATCCTAGAAAATTCTAGAACATTCAGGGAAAAGTCTGGACCATCCTAGAACACTCTGGGACGTTGTGGAACATTCTGGAACATCCAGGGAAATTCTAGCACATTCTGGAGAGGAATGTTCCATAGCTGTCCAGAATCTGGAGTTTTCTGGCATCCTCTGTGCCCGGGCGCCCAGGCACGACCTCGAGATCTACAGGGAGGTCACTCCAGGTCTCTCTCAGTGAAAAAACCGGCTCAGACCAGTTTCACAGCACGAAATCCTTTAATCCCATTTCTTCCTCCACTCACTCTGGGCTCAGGCTGGCTCTGGCTGGAACAAACTGGCCAGGGGAAGCGTGGGAGTGTGGGGCCTGCCTGAGACCACCTGGCACCAAATATGGAAGATTGTTTGGCATGTCTGGCTTCTGGAATTTTCTAGAATGTTCCAGAATGTTTCCATAATGCTCTAGAATGTTCCTTTTTTTGGGGTCAGGAAATCAGTTTCTCTGACAGAAAAAATTTTAAAAAGGCCAAAGGTGAGTCTTTCATGAAAAAATTCTTTTTTTAAACTTTTATTTAATGAATATAAGTTTCCAAAGTACAGCTTATGGATTACAATGGCTTCCCCCCCCATAACTTCCCTCTCACCTGCAGCCCTCCCCTTTTCCGTTCCCTCTCCCCTTCCATTCACATCAAGATTCATTGTCAATTCTCTTTATATACAGAAGATCAGTTTAGCCAATATTAAGTACAGATTTCAACAGTTTGCACCCACATAGAAACACAAAGTGAAAAACACTAGTACTAGTTATAGCATTAAATCACAATGTACAGCACAAAAAGGACAGAGATCCTACATGAGGGAATAAGTGCACAGTGACTTCTGTTGTTGACTTAACAAATTGACACTCTTGTTTATCGCATCAGTAATCACCCTAGGCTCTAGTTATGAGTTGCCAAGGCTATGGAAGCCTTTTGAGTTCACCGACTCTGATCATATTTAGACAAGATCGTAAAGTGGAAGTTCTCGCCTCCCTTCAGAGTAAGGTACCTCCTTCTTTGGTGGCCCCGTTCTTTCCACTGGGATCTCACAAAGATCTTTCATTTAGGTCATTTTTTTTTTTTTTTTTTTTTTTTGCCAAAGTGTCTTGGCCTTCCATGCCTGAAATACTCTCATGGGCTTTTCAGCTGGATCTGCATGCCTTAACGACTGATTCTGAGACCAGAGTGCTATTTAGGGCATCCGCCATTCTATGAGTCTGCTGTGTATCTCGCTTCCCATGTTGGATCATTCTCTCCCTTTTTTATTCTATCAGTTAGTATTAGCAGACACTAGTCTTGTTTATGTGATCCCTTTGGCTCTTAATCCTATCATTATGATCAACTGTGAACAGAAATGGATCACTTGGACTAGTGAGATGGCCTTGGTACATGCCACCTTGATGGGATTGCATTGGAATCCCCTGGTATGTTCCTAACTCTGCCATTTAGGGCAAGTCACCTTGAGCATGTCCCAAATTGTACATCTCCTCCCTCTCTTATTCCCACTCTTATATTTCACAGGGATCACTTTTAAGTTTCAACACTTAAGAATAACTGTGTTTTGATTACAGTATTCAACCAAAAGTATTAAGAAGAACAAACAAACAAAAATACTAAGAGGGATAACATATTAAGTTCATCAACAGTCAGGGCAGGGCTGATCAAGTCACCGTTTCTCATAGTGTTCATTTCACTTCAACAGGTTTTCTTGTTGGTGCTCAGTTGTCACTGATCAGGGAGAACATATGATATTTGTCCTTTTGGGACTGGCTTATTTCACTCAGCATAATGCTTTCCAAATTCCTAACAAGGATCATTTTTCGGTTAAAATTTAAACACCTAAGAAGAATTGTGAGTTAATTACAGAGTTCAACCACTAGTACTAGAATAAAAAAAATTAAAATGGATAAAGTATTACATTGTACATTAACAGGGCAGGGCTGATCAAGTCACTGTTTCTCACAGTGTCCATTTCACTTCAACAGGTTTCCCCTTTGGTGCTCAGTTAGTCGTCGCCAATCAGGGAGAACAAATGATATTTATCTCTTTGGGACTGGCTTAATTCAGTCAGCATGATGTTTTCCAGATTCCTCCATTTTGTTGCAAATGACCGGGTTTCATTGTTTTTGAGTGCTGTATAGAATTCTGTAGAGTACATGTCCCATAATTTCTTTATGCAGTCTACTGTTGATGGGCATTTGGGTTGGTTCCAGGTCTTAGCTATTGTGAATTGAGCTGCAATAAACATTAAGGTGCAGACAGCTTTTTTGTTTGCCAATTTAATTTCCTTTGCGTAAATTCCAAGGAGTGGGATGGCTGGGTTGTATGGTAGGGTTATATTCAGGTTTCTGAGGAATCTCCAGTCTGACTTCCATAGTGGTTTAACCAGTTTGCATTCCCACCAACAGAGGGTTAGTGTCCCTTTTCCCCCACATCCTCTCCAGCATCTATTGTTGGTAGATTTCTGGATGTGAGCCATTCTGACCGGGGTGAGGTGAAACCTCATTGTGGTTTTGATTTGCATTTCCCTGATTGCTAGTGATCTTGAAAAATTTTTCATGTTCCAGAATGTTGTAGAGTGTTCTTTCTGTCAAACATCCATTTTTCTAACAGAACAAGGTAAAAAAATGACAAGAAATGGCCTAGGGAGAAACAACATGGAAGCAAATCCTAGGATGTTCTAGAAAATCTAGAATGATGTCTCTGTCTGGAAACCTGTTTTAGAACATTCTTTCAGTCAGAAGATCCATTTTTATGACCAAAAATGTCAAAAAAAAATGACCAAAAGTGAGGTTTCCATGGAAAAAAAATCTTAAAAAAATTCCAGAATGTTCTAGAAGGTTTTTCTGTCAGAAAACCTCTTTTACTGACAGAAAAAAATCTAGAAATATGAGAAAAAATGACCTAGTGTCCTACAAAAAACACGCAAAAGCAATTTCTAGAACATTCCAAAACATTCTAGAAACATTCTTTCTTAAAACCTCTATTTCTGACTGAAAAAGGTAAAAAATAAAAATGACCAAAAATGATGTTTCCATGAAAGAAATCTCAAAAATTCCAGAATGTTCCAGAATGGTTTTTCAGTTAGGGAACCTCTGTTTCTGACAGAAAAAGTTTAAAAAAATGAGAAAAACTGGCCTAGGGAATATTAACAGGAAGCCAATTTCTAGAACATTCTAGAATATTCTTTCAATCAGAAAGTCCATTTTTGTGACAGAAAAAGGTCAAAAAAAGACAAAAATGCGTTTCCCTGGAAAACAAATCCTCAAAAAGATTCCAGAATATTGTAGAATGTTCTAGAAGGTTCCAGAAGGTTTCTTTCTGTCAAAAAACCTATTTTTCTGACAGAAGTTTTTTAAAAAAGGTCAAAAAACAGCCTGGGGAGAAACAATCAACATGTAAGCAACTTCTAGAAACATTCCAGAACTTTCTAGAACATTTTTTCAGTCAGAAAACATGTTTTTCTGACTGGAAAAAAAGGCCAAAAATGAGCAAAAATGAGTTTTCCATTTAAAAAATCTTAAAAAAAATCCCAGATTGTTCCAGAATTTTCTAGAATGTTTTTTAGTCTGAAAACTTGTTTTCTGACAAAATTTTAAATAATGAGAAAAAAAATGGCCTAGGGGCCAACAACATGGAAGCGATTCCTAGAACATTCCAGAACATTCTAGAATATTTTTTCAGTCAGAAAATCCGTTGCTTTGACAGACAAAGGTCAAAAAGTGACAAAAATTGAGCTTTCCATGAAAAAAAAATTAAAAAAAATTCCAGAATGTTTTTCACCCCCAGAATCAGCCCCAGGAGCTCCATCCGGGTCACCCGCGAGTTCCCAGCAGCTTCCCGGGGCCCCAGGCAGACCCTACCAGCTGTCCGGATCCCACAGGAGCTCCATCCGGGTCCCCAACAGCTTCCTGGGGACCCGTGCACCTGCTAGAGATCCGGGTGGAGCCCAGAGATGCGGATGGAGCCCTAGAGACCCGGATGGAACGCTGGAGACACGGGACCAAGATGGAGCTCATGGGGCCTGGATGGAGCCCTAGAGACCCGGATGGAGCCCCTGTGCACCTGCTGGAGACCTGGATGGAGCCCCCGGAGCCCTGCTGGTGCCACGGTGCACACCGGGAGTTGGGTATGGGGCGGATTGGGACCCAGGAACCCTGGGGCTGTGGTCGGGGTCGCTCTGCCCTCCCCAGCGTCCCCCGCGTCCCCGGCCACATCCCAGCTCACCCTGGGCACGCAGCCCTGTGCTCAGCAGCAACAGCAGCAGTCCCAGGAGCACGGTGCGCGCGTCCATGGCGGGGCGGTGTCTAGGGGACACCGCACATGCGCAAAACCCATGAGTCATAATGTGCACGAGCTGAAATGGCCCGGGTTCACAGTGCGCATGCATCAAATTGCCCAGGGTCACAGTGCGCATGTGCGCTGGGTATGTTTCCTACTGCACATGCGCCTCATTCCTGGCCATGGCAGCCATTTTTATGCTGTGCATGTGTGGACATGTCCGAGATCACACTGCGCATGCGCACTGGGCGGATCCTATTGTGCCTGCGCATAGTTCCTAAACATGGGGAAGGGGTTCACAATGCGCATGTTGTAGATTCATGGAAAAATATACACTAGCCTGTGGGTAATGAACAACTGTGGTTAAAAATGTGAAAATGTTGTGAACTGCGGATTTTATGCACACTATGAGACAAAATGGTCACAGAGGTATTTAGTAGCTTACATATATAAGGATCCTTTGGAAAAACAACATTGATAAAGTGGACCGGTGCTGAGAATTCGTGGGCAGTTAGAATTGGCATGTGGATTTCTATCTTGGGGTCTGTTGAGTTTCAGTAGAAAGTAATTGCTTCATTTTCAGGTCTTTCACTAGAATGTCTAACACCAAGTCTCTCTCTGAGTTAGTCACTGCTTTTTTAATTTAAAGATATTATTTATGTACCTGAAAGAGTTACAGAGAGGCAGAATTAGAGAGAGAGAGGGAGAGAGAGAGAGAGAGAGAGAGGGAGAGAATTTGTCTTCCATCCACTGGTTCACTCCCCAGATGGCTGCAACAGCTGGACCTGGGCTGATCCAAACCCAGGAAGCAGAAACAACTTCTAGATCTCCCACGTGAGTGCAGGGGCCCAAGGACTTGGGCCATCATCTGTTTTCCCAGGCCATAGCAGAGAGCTGCATTGGAAGTGGAGCAGCCAGGACTCAACCTAGCGCCCATATCAGATGCTGGCATTGTAGGCGGCAGCATTATCTGCTACACCACAGGGCTTTTCGCTGAGTTACTACTTTTGAGGTAGGTAGGCTTGTGTGCATAACTTTTCTACTGGTCAGTAGGTAAAAGGACTCAGTGAAAATCCAAGTTAAATCAAAAAAGAACCCAATAAAGTCATCAAGGGAATATGTTGATGTTGAATTTTCATAGGCCACTGAGAGATGGACACTTGTCTCAGGAGCTACATTCATTTGACTTTGCACATGTGCAGGAAGAGTTGGGTTAGCTCACATGGACTTGTAGGAATCAGAATACACAGGGGAGTCAAAGTTCTTCAGAACCTGGGAGACCTGTTTGCCTCTTCAGAGCTGCAGTCCTGCACCCCGTGCTTAGATAGGGTGGCACTAGTGACACACCAACAGTTGAAAGGCCCTGGGGGGATCCCTTGATTCCAGTTGGAGTCTTCATGGAATACTGAACTGTAAAATATTTTTGATTATGAAAGTTTCTGATTTCTTCCAGAGAAAACATCAGAAAAGCCCCCGAGAATGTTCTCAGACCAATCACTCTTCATTCCCCATGGAACAGGAAGAAGATGTACACAAGACTGATAGGCCCAAGGGCTGGGGCAGTCCTGGTTCATCACTCCTCCTGCCTTCTCAGCTTTTGCCTTGACCTTCTGCTCAACCTTAGGCTCTTCTCCAGAGTGATCATAGTTTCGCTCATGTACTAGTAGAGCTGGGAATGTCTGTCACAAGAGAGGGAATGTGGTAGACTGGGTGTGGGGGCGGGGAGGAGCTCAGGCTACTGTGATCCAAAACCTTACTGTTGCCCCTTTCTGGAACAGGAGAGGTAGGAATGGAGTCTCTCAACCACTGGTTGAAAAAGCTTCCATCCACTGGTTCACTCCCTAAATGGCTGCAACAGACAGGCATGCTCTGATATCTCTATTCTTGCTAAACCATTAGCTCTACTAATAACATCTGCTCTATTAAAATGATAATCACGCCAGAGGCACAGGTGTCAGCATCGGGACAGGAGACTTGAAGATGCAACGTACATGTGGCCTCCAAAAATCACAATGGTTCTCCAGAATTAGATCCTGAGCTAAGGGAAATCCATGAAATGTCAGAAATAGAATTCAAAAGAATGATTGTCAGAAAACTCAATGCAATGCAAGAGCATGCAGGTAGGTTAAAGAAATGAAGAAATCAATAAATGGCATAATGAACATATCACTAAGGAGATAGAAATCATTAAGGAGAACTAGGTAGAAATTTTAGAGATGAAACCTTCAATCAGTGAAATTAAAAATATGAGAGCTTTAACAGCAGAAGAAACAAGTGGAGGAAAGAGTTTGACTTTGAGGACAAGACAACTCAAACAAAAATAAACAGGAAGGAATTTTAAAAGTCTATATGAAATTTGGAATACCATGATACTCAAATTGCAGGTATACATGAAGGAGAAGAGAAGAGGTATTGAGAACCTGCTAAAGAAAATAATAGTTGAGGGGGCTTTCACTGTGGCATAGTGGGTTAATCTGCTGCCTGCAGTGCCAGTATCCCATATGGGTGCTGGCTTGAGAGCTGGCTGCTCCATTTCCAATCCTGCTCCCTGCTAATGCACTTGGGAAAGCAGTGGAGGATGGCCCAAGTCCTTGGGCCCCTGCACCCACGTGGGAGACCCAGAGGAAGCTCCTGGCTGCTGGCTTCAGACTGGCCCAGCTGCAGCCACTGTGGCCATTTGGGGGAGTGAACCAACAGGCAGAAGCTTTTCTATCTGTGCCTCTGCCTCTCTGTCTCTGTAACTCTGCCTTTCACATAAAATAAATCTTTAAAAAAGTAGTTGAGGATTTGCTAGGTCTTGAAAGAGACAAGTACATCCAGATACAAGAAGATCAAAGGACCCCAAAAGCAGACTTAACCTTAACTATTGTTGAGGTTTTAAATCCCCTGTAGAGGAGAGTTTTTTTAAGATTTATTTATTTGTTTGAAAGTAGAATTACACCCTGAGAGAAGGAGAGGCATGGGGGAGGGTGGTCCAAGGACCTGGGCCATCCTCTACTGCTTTCCCAGGCCATAGCAGAGGGCTGGATCAGAAGTGGAGCAGCCAGGTCTCGAACCGGTGCCCATATGGGATGCTGGCACTTCAGGCTGGGGCTTTAAACCACTGTACCACAGCGCCAGCCCTTGAGTGGAGAACTTTAAGTACAATCTCCCCTCTCAAACAAATGTCAGTGATTCCCTGAGAATCCATGGATTCATGTAGCCTTGGTAACCAGATTCTCCTGATTCTCTCAGTGAGTTTAGCACCACCCATTTCCATATTCCTATGCCAGATTCTGCTTAGTGTCTCGATTTCTGATGTCATAATACAGAGGCTTGGTCCTGCACATCTTTTGCTGTTACTTTCACTTCTTTCCTACTCTTGATTTGAGATCCAGAGAGTAACACATAGGAAACCAGACCCCATCCACTGGTTTGCTTCTCAATTATTGCCAACAGTGCATTTATTTATTTATTTATTTGAGAATCAGAGACCGAGAGAGAGAGAGAGAAAAGACAGAGAAACATGGGAGAGAGAGGGAGAGGGGGAGGGGAAGAGAGAGGGAGAGAGAGAGGGAAAGGGAGAGAGAGAGGGCGTGAGTTAGTTCTCATTCACTGGTGCAGTCCTCAGATTTGGGCAACACAATGCCTTTGCCTGGCTGAAACCACGAGTTAGGAGTTCAGTCTCTGTAACTAGTAAGAAACCAGTGCCTATGACTGCCCAGCTAATAAGCATTGAAAGAAGTAACAAATACAGGAATGGATGTCTGAAAAGAAGCCAGGTGTGTAGTAGAGACAAGGCTGCTGTGGAGGGAATGTGCCTTTAACCTCTTACTATTTGCTGAACTCTTAGTGTAGGGTTAATCTTATGAGTATAAAGTAAACTGAAAATAGATCATTGTAAAAATTGTATGGAAATAAGAGAGGAAGGGAGGAGCAATGGGTGGGAGAGTGGACAGGAGATGAAGAATCACTATGTTCCTAAATCTGCATGTATGAAATACATACACTCATGAAATACATGAAATTTGTTTACCTTAAAAAAGTAGAGACAAGGACAAGGTAGAACATACGGGCTCTGTCTAATCTAGAAAACAGCCTTATTAGAGCCAGGAATTGATTGCATTTTTGGTAAATCTAAGCTATATTCACTAAGAGCAGAAAAGCAAGTAGATGAACATACACATGGCAGCCTTCCTTGGAGACCACAGAATCCCTGTGTCTGGTGCATGATACCAGCTGTTCTCAGAGCTGGGATGGGGAAAAATTAGTGATAAGAGCTCTACACAGTCGTCATCTTCTGAGTTCTTTCTGGGGCTCTTTTATTCCCGCCCTCCCTGCCCCGTGTGTGTGCTGACTGACATGAGAGGTTCTGATGGATGGATTTTGCCACCACACAGGGCTCTTCTCCTTGCTCCAGCTTAAGACCACCCCGGGTTTGGTGCTGCAACACCCTGCTCCTAGGAAATGATGCTGGTCTTTGTGAAATCAGTAAGTTATAGTGCTGAAGGACAATGTTTGGTCCTAGAATTTATGCAGCAAACGTGCCAACTTATTTTTAAAGGATTTATTTTATTTATTTGAATGACAGAGTTACAGAGAGAGGTGGAGACAGAGAGAGAGGTCTTCTATCTGCTGGTTCACTCCCTAGGTGGCCACAATGGCCAGAGCTCTGCCAATCCAAAGCCAGGTGCTAGGAGCTTCTTTTGGGTCTCCCATATGGGTGCAGGGGCCAAAGGACTTGGGCCACCTTCTACTGTTACCCCAGGCCATAGCAGAGAGCTGGATTGGAAGAGGAGCTGCTGGGACTAGAAGCAGCACCCATATAGGGTGCCAGAAGTTCAGGCCAGGGCTGTAACCCACTGTGCCACAGTGCCAGCCCCAGCAAAAGTGCCCATTTACATGCTGTGCTCACCCTTCATGGACTCAATTCCTAAACCTACCCAGCCTGAAACCTTGCAAGGTGTTCATTTATTTGTCAAATGGGAAGAAAGTGGTCCATTTCAGGGGAGTTTCACTCACCCAAGGACAGAGGCTGCTGTAGTTCTCAGCATCACATCCCTCTACAGGGTCCTCCTAGCATTGTCCACATGCTCCTACTCTTCCTGGCTGAAGCCCACAGCCAGATCTTCCAGACACCAGCATCTGTACTCCTGATTACATCTGCTCTCATCAAAGATTGGGAGTGCATTCTTGTGTGTGCATCTTATTTACTCTTTATATAAGGTGCAGCTTAGTTTGTAATCTACCTAGCAACAGAAAGCAAAGTCATAGGGAAACAATCTTGCTTCTGTATTAATTTGCTAATTCCAAAACCACTACAGAGTTTCCTTTATTCTGGAGCTCATCTTTTGTGATTCTGAAAGGACCTCAGACTGTGGTCTGTAGACTAAAGTATAAATACAGGACTGAATTAACATTCTCGACAAACTACAGGAGAACATCTTCAATTAGGGTAGCAAAGAATTTTTTTTTTGCCAGGTATAATTAGAGAGAGAGAAAGAGAGAGAGAGAGAGGGAGAGAGAGGGATAGAGGAGAGAGAGAGAGAGAGGAGAGAGAGGAGAGAGAGAGGAGAGAGAGAGGGGGAGGGAGGGAGAGAGAGAGAGAGAGAGAGAGAGAGAGAGAGAGAGACAGAGAGAGAGACACAGAGAGAGTTATAGACAGTGAGAGAGAGACAGAGAGAAGGTCTTCCTTCCATTGGTTCACTCCCCTAACGGCCGCTACAGCCGGTGCTATGCCGATTCGAAGCTGGGATCCGGGTATTTCCTCCCAGTCTCCCATGTGGGTGCAGGGATCCAAGCACTTTGGGCCATCTTCCACTGCCCTCTCGGGCCACAGCAGAGAGCTGAACTGGAAGAGGAGCAACCAGGACTGGTACTCGTCGCCCCAATCGGGACTAGAGCACGAGGTTCTGGCGCCACAGTTGGAGGATTAGCTAAGTGAGCCATGGCGCTGTCTGCAAATAATTTTTAAAATTTATTTGTTGAAGATTTATTTATTTGAAAGGTAGAGATACAGAGAGACAGAAGATCTTCCGTCTGCTGCTTCACTCCCCAAATGTCCACAACATCCAGGGCTGTAGCAGGCTGAAGCCAGGAGCCAGGAGCTTCTTCTGGGTCTCCCGTGTGGGTGCAGGGACCAGGGACTTGGGCCACCTTCCACTGCTTTCCCAGGCACATTAGCAGGGCGCTGGATGGGAAGAGGAGAGCTGGCACTCAAATCAGCACCCATATGGGATGCCGGTGCTACAGGCCATGGCTTAACCTGCTATGTCATGGTACACGATGCAAGAATGCTTTGAAATGGATTTTTCTTTATTATCAGGTTTCAGTTCACTCATGCAAGAATTGCTCATAAGAATATGATGCAGCCAGTCAGTTGTTAAAAGCACAAAGCACCCAGGCCAGGCCTTAAACCTGTAGCATTTTTAAGTGAGTGGCCCTGGGTTGTGAGGTGGTAAAGGTAGAAAGGTGTTTAAGGAACTGATACTTAGGTGACACTTTATGTGCTTGACCTAATTCCAATGAGTTTTATGCACTTGCTATTTAAAAAAAATTGTTTATAATGTTTTTCATTTTTTACATGAAAATAATTCACTGTAAATAACGGGACCAATAAAATCTGGCAACTGCTCGGACAGATAGGCATTTTAAATGTCATCCCCAGAGAGGCAGATGGAGAAGAACTAAATGATAGAGGGAAGCAACACAGAGTGAGACATGACCCCTTCCCATCAGGACACAGAGAAATAAGAACAGGAAAACTGAGTGTGCATGAGAAAATGGAAAAAGGGCAAGAGCAGAATTCACTGCTGTTTGTTGTGAGGGGCCTGAAATGTGGAATTTAATTCCACTCTGTGTGTATGACAAGCGGGATAGGCCCTGGCACTGCAAACTGAACTCGGAGGAAAAAGGACAAAGAATGTGATGGAAAGAAGTGGAGGTGGGGTCAGCGCTGTGGCACAGTGGGTTAACCCCTGGGCCTGAAACGCCAGTATCCCTCAAGGGCGTTGGTTGGAGACCAGGTTACTCCACTTCTGATCCAGCTCTCTGCTATGGCCTGGGAAAGTACTAGAAATTGGCCCACATTCTTGGGCCCCTGCACCCGCATGGGAGACCTGGAAGAAACTCCTGACTCCTGGCTTCGATTTGGCACGTCTCCAGTCTTTGAGGCCAACTGGGGAGTGAACATTGGATGGAAAACCTCTCTCTCTCTCTCTCTCTCTCTCTCTCTCTCCTCTCTCTCTGTAACTTTCTCTCTGACTTTCAAATAAATAAATAAGTCTTAAAAAAGTAGTGGGGTTGATCTTGAAAACCTTATGGCCAAAGATTCTGTGACAAATATGTATGGACATCCAAATGGGAACTGAAGAAAAGAGCCAGAACTCAAGAGAGAGATGCAAGCTGCAGCCAAATAAGAAGCTAGGGAAAGGCATAGAGTTTACTCTCTGTCCTCAAGACACTAGCAAAAACAATGAAAAAGAACTATAGGTTTATGAAAAGATGGATGGAATATGGCAAACTGAAGAATCACACATTAAATTTACACTGCAATACACTGTTCACCTATGTTTTACAGATCTCAGTGATCACTGAATGACCACTCTATTATTTTTTATAGATTTCGTTATTTATTTGAAAGGCAGAGTTACAGAGGCAGAGGCAGAGAGACAGAAAGAGAGAGAAAGGGGGAGAGAGAGGTCTTCATCCACTGGTTCACTCTCCAAATGGCCACAATGACCGGAGCTGTGCTGATCTTAATCCAGGAGCCAGGAACTTCCTCCAGGTCTCCCACATGGGAACAGGGGCCCAAGGACTAGGGTCATCTTCTACTGCTTTCCCAGGACTTAGAAGATAGCTGGCTTGGAAGTAGAGCAGCCGGGACTTGAACTGGCACCCATATGGGATGCTGGCACCGCAGGCAGCTGCTTTACCTGGTACTCCATGCCACCAGCCCCTTCAATAATCACTTGAGAGGCTCTATCTCAAAACATGTGCTATGTTGGATCAGTCTTTACCAGTTCCATAGTAATTACTCCTTCATAAAACACCATAACCTGTCCCCTATTTGAATGCTAAAATTTCTTAAATGGAATTGCTGTATTGCTGTTTCTAAACTTTCCCTGGGAGAATTCCCAATGAAAGAATACAGCAAAGCTGTTGGAGGTCACATGGAGATGGAGTGACAATACTGGCAATTTGAGGGATATCAACACGTGTGTCTATGTCAAGACATTTTCCAAATTCCAAAGATGTGTAATGTAGAAGGTTAAATCTGATGTTGAGGGTTCAGTGCTGTGGTATAGTAGGCTAAGCCTCAGCCTACAGCATCAGCATCCCACACGGGTGCCGGTTCATGTCCCAGCTGCTCCTCTTCTGATCCAGCTCTCTGGTTATGGCCTGTGAAAGTAGTGGAAGAGCTTGGGCCACTGCACCCATGTGGGAGTCCCGGAAGAAGTTTATGGCTCCTGGTTTCAGATTGGTCCAGCTCCTTCTGTTGTGGCCATTTGGGGAGTGAACCAGCACATGGAAGACCTTCCTGTCTTTCCCTCTCTCTGTCTATAATTCTGCCTCTCAAATAAATGAAATCTTTATTTGGTCATGTGGTATCAACTCACTCTCTCAATATGCTGGAGACTAAAGGCAGAGTTGGCTTACTCAACAACGTCTTTGTGGCCAAATGGGCAAAATTGACATAGCATAGTCTCAGATGACAGTGTCTGGTCATCAGTGTCCTGTGGATAATGCCATACGTGTTGTTGGGAGAACTCGGTAACAAAAGAATCCACCCAAAGGAAACAACTGGCAGCTCATTCTTGGCTTATATTTTAGTGCATTCTTGGATGGTGATAAATAGGAAGGCGAGTTTGAAGACTTTTCTGAATTCTTTAATTGCTCTGTTGCATCACTGATGTATTATCTATGTTAGGAAAATTTCATGTTAGAATAATCTTGACTTTGGGGAGACCTTAATTACAAAAACTAAGAAAGACTGGTAATGATTATACCAAGGATTACTTTGAGAATTTCCAAAAGCTATAATCAAAGAATGGTTAGAAGTTTGTATGCAGAAACTGGAAATGTTAATATGGGAGTATAAATACTTTCTTCTCTTAATTTATACTTATTAGAATGTCATTATAAAGGGACCAGCACTGGGGCGTAGTGGGTAAAACTGCAGCCTGCAGTGCTGGCATCTCATATGGGCGCAAGTTTGAATCCTGGCTGCTCCATTTCCAATCCAGCTCTCTGCTATGGCCTGGGAAAACAGGGGAGGATGACCCAGGTCCTTGGGCCCCTGCATCTATGTTGGAGACCTGGAAGAAACTCCTGTCTCCTGGCTTCGGATCAGTGCAGCTCTGGCCATTGTGGCCATCTGGGGAGTAAACCAGTGGATGGAAGACTCTCTCCCTCTCTCTCTCTCTCTCTCTCTCTCTCTCTGCTTCTGCCACTCTAGCTCTGCCTTTGAAATAAATAAATAAATCTTTAAAAATGTAATTACCAACATGACCAAAGGCAGTAAAAATGTATGGAGGGGCTTATAATGTTTTAGGAGTAAAATATATTGCAAACATTGTATGGAAGCCAGGAAAAGATAACTGAAAGTCTAGTACTGTAAAGTTAATATATTAAACAGGGAAAGCCTTAGTACTACCTGAAGGTAGACCAGAAGTCAAAGATGGCTACCGAGGAACAAAACCATCGAGTTAAAATTAACAAAGATTATTTAAAAAACTACAACAATAAACCAACAGATGAGCACAGAAGCCCTACAAAAACAGGATCTGAGCTAAATCTGACAGGTAGCATATTTCTGCTTTGTATAAGTTATTCCTAGGCAAGAAGAGCTGCCTTGCAGAATAAAAATAAATGGAAGACTATGTGAATTAATGTTCCAGGGTAGAGAAAATGAAACCATGAATACAGGCAGGTGAGGACAAGTACAGAAGGTAGAACTCACACTATAAAAACTCCAATTATCATGGTGATGACACAGTATTTGACAAGGAAAAAGACCCTTGAAAGAAAATGATGAATTTAGAACAAAATCTGTAGCAGGGCAATCTGAGTATTGGAAATTAATCTAAATGAAAAGCAGAAGCTAGATTGAGCGGCCCTGTAGAGGAGAAATGTAAGCATTTTGGGCATGTCACCATAGACTACTCTTGTGTTCACTTTAAATCACAAAAGTGAAAGTTTCAGATTTAGTGAATCAGGATGTTATAGTACAAAGTTTGGCACTGAGAAGACTTCTGAGAAAGGGAGGAGGATAAACCCTGGAAGACAGAAAGCCAGAGAACAGAAGCTTCTAAATTTGCACACAAGGCTGACCAAGATGAGTCCCTGACGACTACACTACACATAGGTGGGAGACCTAAGAGGGGCTAAAGAAGGCAGCTACTGGAAGCTTAAAGAACAGAGGCAGTTCCTTGGATCACTGCGAAGAACCCAAAATTTGGAATATGAATCCAGCCAATGAACTGCCTTGTCAAGCAGTCACAATTTCTCTGAGGAAAATAATAGTACCCACAATGTTGGCCAGATAAAATTTACAATACCTAGGATAAAATTCAGCATCATTATGCATACAAACAGGAAAATTTATGAACTCAAGGAAAGAAAATCAGTAGAAAGAAACTCAAGTGAAGTCAGGTGTAGCAAGACAAAGTGGCCAAAGAATTTCCAAATATCTTGTAGTCCTTGAGGATGACATATAAGTGATATAAAGAATGATAGATTAAAAATAACCATTGAAATTATATAGCTGTGGCTACTAAAATGGATATTCATTTGCAAGCTAAAGAAAACATTGTCAGAAGAAGAGAGCAACATAATGGAACTTGAAGTATTATAGAAATTTCATATGGTCCCAAGGAAAGAGTTTCTTCCTTAGGGATGGATTAACACCCATTTTTCAAAGGGCTTGAGTCTGTAAGTTCCATCTGTTGCTTTTTCTATCCATGGAATGTCACCTGTCGTGATGCAGGAAGATGATCCTTCCACATGGGGCCCCTTAGACTGCCCAGCCTCCAGGCTGTGAACCATGCATTTGTTTCCTTGGGGCTGCTTTTGTATCACAGCAGGTTATACCTGTTTCTAAAGCCCACATCCCATAGCAGAGTGCTGATGTGAGTTTTGCCTGTTCCAGGTCCTCTTCAGATTCTTGCTAATGCACCTGGGGAGGCAGTACATGAAGGTCCAAGTTCCTGCCACTACAAGTGGGAGACCAGATGGAGCTCCTAGCTCCTGGCATTGCTCTTGTCCTGCCCTGGCTGCTGCAGCCATTTGGTGAATGAAATCATGTATGGAAGAACTCTTTCACTCAGTCTTTCAGGCCAATAAAGAAAGAATTCTTGACAATAATTGTTTTCCTTCTGCATTACCAATTGTATGACATTTGTTTCACAAAAGAGAACAAAGAAAATTGGTCAAAGATTTTCTTTTTCATTTATGAAAGAAACAAATTGTCAATCAACAGAAAACCATGGAACAATTTACAAAGCAATCTACTGTACAGCAAGCAGAATTAAAAGATTAGTTAACTTTGGGAAAATAAATTTTTAAGTCCATAAATACTCTTTGTAATGTGCACTTTATTTATAGCATTTTTTAAAAGATTTTAAAAATTTTATTTATTTGAGAGGTATAGTTACAGACGGTGAGAGGGAGAGACCGAGATAAAGGTCATTCCTCCGCTGGTTTACTCCCCAATGGCCACAACAGTCGGGGTCGTGCCGATCTGAAGCTAGGAGCCAGGAGTCTCTTCCAGGTCTCCTCCGCGGGTGCAGGGTCCCAAGGACATGAGGCATCTTCCACTGCTTTCCCAGGGCATAGCAGAGAGCTGGATCAGAAATGGAGCAGCTGGAATTAGAACCGGCGCCCATATGGGATGTCTGTGCCACACCGCTGACCCCTATTCATAGCATTTTAATCATATACAGTTTCGATGAAATTCATCTAAGCCACTTGTACGCATGGTTACAAAATAAATTTTGCAACAAGTAAAAGACTTTTATTTCAACTTTCCACAATCTTTGTCAGGTACCCTGGCATGTGCAACTTGGGAAGGTATGATTTAAATGCAGAATGCACGTTTAGAAGTGACAAAGCTTTTCAAATCTTCTGAACAACATCAATTTATAGATTCAACTGCTCATTGAGTGCCTAGTCACTTTAAATGAAATAAAACTATATGAGGCAAATCACAAATGGAAGAAATCCAAGTACAAAGAAAAGACCTCAAAAGTAGTGACAGAAAAAAATGGAGCAGCACATACCTGGGTTACAACCACAGGTGAATGAGGGCTGGCTTCTCCAGAGAAATAATGGAAAGACATTCTTCACTCTAGTAAAGGAAAATATCCTTCCATTCTTGATTCTACAGTGCAAGTAACGTAATATAGGAGGTAAACAGGAGCAGGTGCTATGGTTCAGTGAGTTAAGTTGCTGCTTCGGATCCTTGCACTGTGTATGAGAGTAGGCACCTGTTTCTGACTTAGCTCTGGGATAATTCACACCCAGGGAGGCAGCAGATGAAGGCTCACATCCTTTAGTTCCGACTGCTGACATGGGAGACCTGGGTTGAGTTCTGGGTTCCTGGCTGTCCTGCTCCAGCTTTGTGGGCATTTGGAAAGGAAACCTGCAGATAAAAATCTCTGCCACTTTGTCTTTCAAATCAATAACTATAAGGAGTAACACATAAGGTTTTCTGAACAACAGAAATGAGCATACTTAGTCACCAGGAGATCTACGCTACAGGATGCTAAAGGATGCTACAGGATGCTGGAAGAAAATGGTAGAGGATTATTACCTGCATGTAGAAGCAGCCATCAGAAGCACTGAAGTGAAACTCATGTCTTGATTGAATATGGAGGGCTTTTTGCCTTTTATTTATCATAGCATCTTCAAAAGAAATGATTATTTAGAGCAAACCTTATCACACCATGTGAGACGCATTGATTCAATGTGTAAGGATAAGGAGTATAAGTACAGGAGCCCTTAGTGGAATTATTCATGGAAAGTCCATACACTGTTTATGAAGCAATGAACCCTAAGTGCATACTGACAGGTCATTCACACTGTAATGTATTTAGCAATTAGCTGCATATTAAACCCATTAAAATCTATACTTGTTATGTATGGATCAAAGATTTGGACTGAGCTACCAGTTCTCGCCTTTAGCCAGGCCCGGTCCCAATCATCTGAGGAATAAACCAACAGAAGGAAGCTTTTTTTTTTTCTCTTTCTGTATGTCTGTATGCAAATAAATGAATAGGTAGTTTTGATGAAGTCATTAAAACTTTTATGAGCCCGAAAGAAAGTAGTAAATGGGAAATCAGAGGATCCAATCAGATCAAATAGAAACTAAGTTGCCAAGTGGTGGACCTAATTTTAATTAAGTGCCACACATGGTCTACAAAGACAGGAACACTATGAAAGGATGAAGAAAGATACACGAGGCAGATTTGCGTGTGCAGCCCACTGGTTAAGGCACCTGCATTCCTTACTGAAAGTATCTCTTGTTTGATGCAAACCGCTGGCTCTAACTCCACTTATCTGCTAGGACAGACCCTGGGAGGCAGGAATAATGACCCATCTGACTTCCTTGCTCCTGGCTTGAGCATGATGCATTCCCAGCTCCCACAGTTATTGGGACTTCCTGGTCTCTCACTCTGTCTCTTCCAAATCAATAAAGAATTTAAAAGATATGCTACATAAACACTAATCCAAAAAGCTCACATTGATAAGTTACTTAAGAGCAAAGAGGGTATTTTTAAAAAAATTAATGATTTTGAAACTTACTTCTTATGTTGTTACATAAAGAGAACATTTTTAGAAACTTTAGTTTTACTTTTCATCTTATTTCATAATTTTGAATCTAAAATGTGCAAAACATATAAATGTTACAATGCCAAATGCCACCTACATGCACTTCCAGCCCACTAATTTCAAGCCATATTCACAAACTAATAAATTTAATATTTTCATTCATGCTATTTCTTTTCTTTTTTAAAAATATATTTATTTATTTGAGAAGTAGAGTTACAGACTGTGAGAGGGAGAGACAAGGAGAAAGGTCTTCCTTCAATTGATTCACTCCTCAAATGGCTGCAACGGCTGGAGCTGCGCCAATCCCAAACCAGGGCCATATACTTCTTCCTGGTCTCCCACGTGGGTGCAGGGGCACAACCACTTTGGCCACCTTCTACTGCTTTCCTAGGCCATAGCAGAGAGCTGGATTGGAAGAGGAACAGCTGGGACTAGAACCAGAACCCATAGGCGATGGCACACTGAAGGCAGAGGATTAACCTACTGTACCAGTGCTCCGGCCCCTATTTATTTTCAAATTAAACTTCTAAAATAACTTCAATCTGGCTCTTTCCAATTGTTTTCTTTCTTTCTTTTTTTAATGATTTATTTATTTATTTGAAAGCCAGAGTTACAGAGGAAGGAGAGGCAAAGAGAGAGAGAGAGGTCTTCCATCTGTTGGTTCCCTTCCCAATTGGCCTCAATGGCCAGATCTGTGCCAATCTGAAGCCAGGAGCCAGGAGCTTCTACCGGAAGAGGCAGCTGGGACTTGAACCGGTGCCCATATGGGATGCTGCCACTGCAGATGGCTGCTTAACAAGCTAAGCCACAGCACCGGCCCCAAATTGTTTTCTTAAGTCTAAGAACTAAAATATTATGATTCATCCTTTCATAAACGCATAGTTTAAACATTTAAATAAAAGTGAAATTTACATATTTTAATGAGAAAAATGATCCACAATTAGATTTTTATAAAATGATTGCTGAATTTCTATATATAAAATAAGCCCCTGTCTGCAGTGCCAGCATCCACATGGGCACTGGTTTGAGTCCCGGCTGCTCCTCTTCTGATCCAGCACTCTGCTATGGTCTGGGAAAGCAGTGGAAGATGGCCCAAGTGCTTGGGCTCCTGCATTGTGTGGGAGACCCAGAGGAGGCTCCTGGCTCCTGGCTTCAGATCAACTCAGCTCTGGCTATTGCAGTCACTGGGGGAGTGAACCAGTGGAGGGAAGACCAACCTCTCTCTCTCTCTCTCTCTCTCTCTCTCTCTCTCTCTTTCTTGATCTACCTCTCTCTGTAACTTTGTCTTTCAAATAAA
This sequence comes from Sylvilagus floridanus, assembly GCA_949820135.1. Classification (NCBI taxonomy): domain Eukaryota; kingdom Metazoa; phylum Chordata; class Mammalia; order Lagomorpha; family Leporidae; genus Sylvilagus; species Sylvilagus floridanus. Next base: position 105,524,792 of record OX463233.1, on the reverse strand, counting down.
TAACACGAACCTTTTAAAAAAATAAGATTATATAGTTGCGATTATAATGAACTAGCATGGAAAACTCTTAAAACTTTGAAAATGCTTAAATTATATATAATATGTGTAAAATGTATATTATGGCATTATTAAATTATGAATGTCAGAGATGAATACAATTGTAATATGTCATCAGTTAAATGGAGCACATTTATCTAAAAACACTACTTCTTACCAATATAATCCATTTAACAAATCATTGTTCAGCCTGTGTTCCATTCTGAAAAAAGACTGACTTCAAATTGCATTTAACTGAAGAGCATAAATGTAGAAAACAGTTCATTCCATAAAATTTCCTACAGGTATAAGGAATTTTACTGATTCTGAGGCATAATTTCCATTGTTTCCAAAAAGATTTTGAACATAATGTGGGAATGGGGAGTTTTTACTGCAGCAATTGCACTATAGTCAGTAAAATCTTCTCTTGATTTCTTCACAAGCAAGAACCCAGCATCTTTGTTGGCTGAGGATTCTCTCCAAGCCGTCAGTCTCTGGCTCCAATCCCTGTGTGCTGGAAAGAGGGCTGCCAAGGCACAAACTCCAGGATTTCCCACACACATATGTGTGCCCTGGGCACACGTGTCCCTCCTCTTGTCCAGTTCTCCTTTGCTCCATGAGAGCCTCTATCTTATGTACTACACAGTCCCTCCTTCATTTTCTTTTACTGTTAGAATTCAACAAGAATTAAGTAGAAAAACCATTTTCCACAAGAGTATAGACAAGGGCTCTGAATGTCAGTTTTGTTCATATAAATTACATTTTTGTGCTGCATTTAATATATCTCTGTACATACAATAATCCGAACAAAAATTATTACCAATATTACCAAAATATTGAGAGGATTTACACCATAATAAATAGATTCCACATTAGGGTGATACAATGTTGTAAATATTATATACCGGCCGGTGCCGTGGATCAACAGGCTAATCCTCCGCCTTGTGGCGCTGGCACACCGGGTTCTAGTCCCGGTTGGGGTGCCGGATTCTGTCCCGGTTGTCCCTCTTCCAGGCCAGCTCTCTGCTGTGGCCCCGGAGTGCAGTGGAGGATGGCCCAAGTGCTTGGGCCCTGCACCCCATGGGAGACCAGGGAAAAGCACCTAGCACCTGGCTCCTGCCATCGGATGAGCGCGGTGCGCCTGCCGCAGCGCGCCGGCCGCGGCGGCCATTGGAGGGTGAACCAATGGCAAACGAAGACCTTTCTCTCTGTCTCTCACTGTCCACTCTGCCTGTCAAAAAAAAATATTATATACCAAAAAGCTAAGCCTCAATGGACATAACACAAAGTCTGAAAAACTAAAAAAGATACTAAAAACCCCTACAATATTAGACAATTAACACTTCTCTTGTACTAGTAATGAACAAAGTGATAAAAATGAATTACATCCTAGCATGAGTATGCTGACCTAATTAATATTTATAGGCCACAGCCATTGCTGTGGTGTAGTGGATAAAGCTGCTGCCAGCAGTGCCAGCATCCAGACCTGGCTACTCCACTTCCAAACTAGCTCTCTGCTATGGCCTGGGAGAACAGTAGAGAAGATGGCCCCAGTCCTTGGGTCCCACACACATATGTGAATCCTGGAAGAAGCTCCTGGCTCCTGGCTTCACATCAGCCCAGCTCCAGCCGTTGCAGCAATCTGGGGAGTGAACCAGCGGATGGAAGACCTCTGTCTCTCTGTGTGTGTCTCTCTGTCTCTGTCTCTCTCTGCATCTCTGTAACTCTTTCAAATAAATAAATAAATATTTAAAAATTTATAGGCCACTCTGTAGAACACCCACTAAAACAGAATATATGCTGAGTCAAATCAAGACTCAAGTTGTAAAATGGTCTCTCCAAACACATGGCATTGAGTGAACAAACAAGAAAAATGAAATCCAGAAGAGTCTCCAATAGATAATCATCCGTGTGTGAAAAAAATCACCAGGTAAATTAACAAATATGTTGAACAAACTGTCCTGTAACAATGACATTTGTGATAGATTAGTGGTGACCCCATGGTTTTTCATTTATTGCAATCGACGTGGAATCTAATACACCTTGAATGTGGGCTGAAGTTAGCAACTTGCTTGACAAATAGAACTTGGCTCATTGGAAACACTGAGACCATCACAAGGGACAACAGATAGAACCCTAACGGGAACCTGTAAAGTGTAGATTGAGTATGTTTCTAAATAAGTAACAGTCATTTAATTTTATGTTATGACATGAAGCCACAACTGTGAACATAAAAGGATAAGAATGAACAGAGGGAAATGGTAACACTGAGTTGGCAACAGCTTATTTAGCGAAGTCTTTATATTGCATGGGAAAAAAGAAACAGAAAAGGAACTATATAAAATTAATTTTATAATGTCATAAAATACTCAACAGAAAAGGCAACCATCTTGATGAAAAACATATTTGTAAATTACATTTCATGAGATTTTTTTTTTATATATAAAGCTTTTATTTAAAGAATATAAATTTCCAAAGAACAGCTCATGGACCACAATGGCTCCCCCCCCACACAACTTCCCTCCCTCCCCCCACCCTCCCCTTTCCCGCTCCCTCTCCCCTTCTGTTCACATCAAGATTCATTTTCAATTCTCTTTATACACAGAAGATCAATTTAGTACATATTACGTAAAGATTTCAACGGTTTGCCCTCGCATAGAGACACAAAATGATAATACTGTTGGAGTACTAGTTATAGTATTAATTCACAATGTACAGCACATTAAGGACAGAGATCCTACATGATTTTTTTTTAAAAAAATTGATTAATTGTCTATGCAATTTCCAGTTTAACACCAAGATTTTTTAATCATTTGCAATTATCTTTATATAAAGAAGATCGATTCAATATATACTATGAAAGGATTTCATCAGTTTGCACCCACTCAGAAACACAAAGTGTAAAAATACTGTTTCAGTACTAGTAATAGCATCACTTCACATTGGATAACACATTAAGGACAGATCCCTCATGAGACGTAAGTACACAGTGACTCCTGATGTTGATTTAACAATTTGACACTCTTGTTTATGGCGTCAGTAATCTCCCTAGGCTCTGGTCATGAGTTGCCGAGGCTATGGAAGCCTTTAGGGTTAGCCGACTTCGATCTTATTCCCACAGGGCCATAGTCAAAGTGGAAGTTCTCTCCTCCCTTCAGAGAAAGGTACCTCCTTCTTTGATGGCCCCGTTCTTTCCACTGGGATCTCACTCGCAGAGATCTTTCATTTAGGTCTTCTGTTTTTTCCAGAGTGTCTTAGCTTTCCATGCCTAAAATATTCTCATGGGCTCTTGAGCCAGATCTGAATGCCTTAAGGGCTGATTCTGAGGCCAGAGTGCTATTTAGGACATCTGCCATTCTATGAGTCTGCTGTGTATCCTGCTTCTCATGTTGGATCATTCTCTCCCTTTTTCATTCTATCAGTTAGTATTAGCAGACACTAGTCTTGTTTGTGTGATCCCTTTGACTCTTAGACCTATCAGTGTGATCAATTGTGAGCTGAAATTGATCACTTGGACTAATGAGATGGCCTTGGTACATGCCACCTTGATGGGATTGTATTGGAAACCCCTGGCACAATTCTAACTCCATCATTTGGGGCCGTTCCGATTGAGCATGTCCCAAGTTTTACATCTCCTCCCTCTCTTATTCCCACTCTTATATTTCACAGAGATCACTTTTCAGTTAAAATTTAAACATCTAAGAATAATTGTGTGTTAATTACAGAGTTCAACCACTAGTACTAGGATAAAGAAAAAAAAAAATACTACCATGGATAAAGTATTACATTGTACAACAACAGTCAGCACAAGAGCTGATCGAGTCACTGTTACTCATAGTGTCCATTTCACTTCTACAGGTTTCCCCTTTGGTGCTCAGTTAGTCATCGCCAATCAAGGGAAACAAATGATATTTGTCTCTTTGGGACTGACTTAATTCACTGAGCATGATGTTTTCCAGATTCCTCCATTTTGTTGCAAGTGACCGGATTTCATTGTTTTTGACTGCTGTATAGTATTCTGTAGAGTACATGTCCCATAATTTCCTAATCCAGTCTACTGTTGATGGGCATTTGGGTTGGTTCCAAGTCTTAGCTATTGTGAATTGAGCCGCAATAAACATTGCTGTGCAGACGGCTTTTTTGTTTGCCAATTTAATTTCCTTTGGGTAAATTCCAAGGAGTGGGATGGCTGGGTTGAATGGTAGGGTTATATTCAGGTTTCTGAGGAATCTCCAGACTGACTTCCATAGTGGCTTCACCAGTTTGCATTCCCACCAACAGTGGATTAGTGTCCCTTTTTCCCCACATCCTCTCCAGCATCTATTGTTGGTGGATTTCTGAATGTGAGCCATTCTCACCGGGGTGAGGTGAAACCTCATTGTGGTTTTGATTTGCATTTCCCTGATTGCTAGGGATCTTGAACATTTTTTCATGTGTCTGTTGGCCATTTGGATTTCCTCTTTTGAAAAATGTCTATTGAGGTCCTTGGCCCATCTCTTAAGTGGGTTGTTTGTTTTGATGTTGTGGCGTTTCTTAATTTCTTTGTAGATTCTGGTTATCAACCCTTTATCTGTTGCATAGTTTGCAAATATATTTTCCCATTCTGTCGGTTTCCTATTCACTTTCCTGACTGTTTCTTTTGCAGTACAGAAACTTTTCAATTTGATGCAATCCCAGTAGTTAATTTTGGTTTTCAGTGCCTGTGCTTCTGGGGTCTTTTCCAAGAAGTCTTTGCCAGTACCTATGTCTTGCAGGGTTTCTCCTATGCTCTCTAGTAATTTGATGGTGTCGGGTCGTAGGTTTAAATTTTTAATCCATGTTGAATGGATTTTTGTGTAAGGTGAAAGGTAGGGGTCTTGCTTCATGGTTCTGCACGTGGAAATCCAGTTTTCCCAGCACCATTTATTAAACAGACTGACCTTACTCCAGGGACTGGTTTTGGATCGTTGATCAAATATAAGTTGGCTGTAGGTGTTTGGATTGATTTCTGGAGTTTCTATTCTGTTCCATTGGTCTATCCATCTGTTTCTGTACCAGTACCATGCTGTTTTGATAACAACTGCCCTGTAGTATGTCCTGAAATCTGGTATTGTGATGCCTCCGGCTTTGTTTTTGTTGTACAAGATTGCTTTAGCTATTCGAGGTCTCCTGTGTCTCCATATGAATTTCAGCATCATTTTTTCCAGATCTGAGAAGAATGTCCTCGGTATCTTGATTGGTATTGCGTTGAATCTGTAAATTGCTTTTGGGAGAATGGACATTTTGATGATATTGATTCTTCCAATCCATGAGCATGGGAGATTTCTCCATTTTTTGGTATCCTCTTCTATTTCTTTCTTTAAGGTTTTGTAATTTTCATTGTAGAGATCTTTAATGTCCTTAGTTAAATTTATTCCAAGGTATTTGATTGTTTTTGTAGCTATTGTGAATGGGATTGATCTTAGCAGTTCTTCCTCAGCCGTGGCATTGTCTGTGTATACAAAGGCTGTTGATTTTTGTGCATTGATTTTATATCCTGCTACTTTGCCAAACTCTTCTATGAGTTCCAATAGTCTCTTAGTAGAGTTCTTTGGGTCCCCTAAATAAAGAATCATGTCGTCTGCAAAGAGGGATAGTTTGAGTTCTTCCTTCCCAACTTGTATCCCTTTAATTTCTTTTTCTTGCCTAATAGCTCTGGCTAAGACTTCCAGCACTATATTGAATAGCAGTGGTGAGAGTGGGCATCCCTGTCTGGTACCAGATCTCAGTGGAAATGCTTCCAACTTTTCCCCATTCAATAGGATATTGGCCGTGGGTTTTTCATAAATTGCTTTGATTGTATTGAGGAATGTGCCTTCTATACCCAGTTTGCTTAGGGTTTTCATCATGAAAGGGTGTTGAATTTTATTGAATGCTTTCTCTGCGTCTAGTGAGATAATCATATGGTTTTTCTTCTGCAGTCTGTTAATGTGGTGTATCACGTTGATTGTTTTGCGAATATTGAACCATCCCTGCATACCAGGGATGAATCCCACTTGGTCTGGGTGGATGATCTTTCTGATGTGTTGTTGCAGTCTATTGGCCAGAATTTTGTTGAGGATTTTTGCATCTATGTTCATGAGGGATATTGGTCTGTAATTCTCTTTCAATGCTGCATCTTTTTCTGGCTTAGGAATTAAGGTGATGCTGGCTTCATAGAAGGAATTTGGGAGAATTCTCTCTTTTTCGATTGTTCTGAATAGTTTGAGAAGAATTGGGGTTAGTTCTTCTTTAAATGTCTGGTAGAATTCAGCAGTGAATCCATCTGGTCCTGGGCTTTTCTTTGTTGGGAGGGCCTTTATTACTGATTCAATTTCTGACTCACTTATGGGTCTGTTTAGGTTTTCTATGTCTTCCTGGTTCAATTTAGGTAGGTTGCATGTGTCCAGGAATCTATCCATTTCTGATAGGTTTCCCTGTTTGCTGGCATACAAGTCCTTGTAGTAATTTCTGATGATTCTTTTGATTTCTGTGGTGTCTGTTGTTATATTTCCTTTTTCATCTCTGATTTTACTGATTTGGGTCTTTTCTCTTCTTTTTTTAGTTAGTTGGGCCAATGGGGTGTCAATCTTGTTTATTTTTTTCAAAAAACCAGCTCCTCGTTTGGCTGATTTTTTGTAATGTTTTTTTGGATTCAATCCTGTTGATTTCTTCTCTGATTTTGATTATTTCTCTTTTTCTACTAGATTTGGGTCTAGTTTGCTGCAAATTTTCTAGATCCTTGAGATGCATTGAAAGCTCATCTATTTGGTGCCTTTCCAGTTTCTTGATGTAGGCACCTATTGATATAAACTTTCCTCTTAACACTGCTTTTGCTGTATCCCATAAGTTTTGGTATGTTGTGCTGTTATCCTCATTTACTTCCAGAAAATTTTTGATTTCTCTTTTGATTTCTTCAGTGACCCATTGTTCATTCAGGAGCATGTTGTTCAATCTCCATGTGTTTGCATATGCTCTAGAGATTCCTGAGTTGCTAATTTCCAACTTCACTCCCTCATGGTCTGAGAAGTTGCATGGTATGATTCTAATTCTTTTGAATTTGCTGAGACTTGCTTTATGGCCTAATATGTGATCAATCCTAGAGTAGGTTCCATGTGCTGCTGAGAAGAATGTGAATTCTTTACGTGTAGGATGAAAAGTTCTGTAGATATCTGTTAGATCCATTTGGGCTATAGTGTTGTTTAAATCTACTGTCTCCTTGTTGATCTTCTGTCCTGTCGATCTGTCAATATCTGTGAGTGAAGTATTGAAGTCCCCCAGTACTATTGTGTTGGGGTCTAAGTCTCCCTTTAAGTTTCTTAACAAATTTTTTAAATAAACCTGTGGCCTGTAATTAGGTGCATATACATTGAGAATTGTTATATCTTCCTGTAGTATTGATCCCTTAATCATTATATAGTGCCCCTCTTTGTCTCTCTTAACAGTTTTTGTGTTAAAGTTTATGTAGTCCGATATTAAGATGGTTACACCCGCTCTTTTTTCATTTCTGTTGGCGTGGTATATCTTGTTCCATCCTTTTATTTTCAGTCTGTATGGATCTTCGTTGGAAAGATGTGTTTCTTGTAGGCAGCAAATAGATGGTTTTTGTTCCTTAACCCAATCAGCCAATCTCTGTCTTTTAACAGGACAGTTTAGACCTTTAACGTTCAATGTGACTATTGATAAGTGGTAAGTTTGCCCTGCCATTTGCCAGATATTTTCTAATGTATGCTTTGAATTCCCTGTGATCTTTTGCCGTGAGGTTCCCTTCGTTTACCTTCTTTCATGTTGATGGTCGTGTTTCTGTGTTTCTGTGTGTAACACGTCTTTAAGTATCTTTTGCAGGGCTGGACGAGTGGCAACAAATTCTTTCAATTTTTGTTTGTTATGAAAGGTCTTTATTTCACCTTCATTCACAAATGAGAGCTTTGCAGGGTATAATATTCTGGGCTGGCAGTTTTTCTCTCTAAGTACCTGGGCTATGTCTCGCCATTCCCTTCTAGCTTGTAGGGTTTCTGTTGAGAAGTCAGCTGTAAGTCTAATTGGAGATCCTCTGAGAGTAATCTGACGTTTCTCTCTTGCACATTTTAGGATCTTTTCTTTTTGCTTCACTGTGGTGAGTTTAATTACAATGTGTCGTGCAGAGGATCTCTTTTGGTCATGTTTATTAGGGGTTCTATGAGCTTCCTGGATTAGGATTTCTCTGTCTTTCTCCAAGCCTGGAAAGTTTTCTGCTAGTATCTCCCTAAAAAGGCCTTCTAATCCTTTCTCCCTCTCCATACCTTCAGGAACACCTAGAACCCGAATGTTGGTTTTTTTAATAGTATCCTGTAAATTCCCGACGATATCTTTTAGTTTTCTAATTTCCTCTTCTTGTCTTTGGTTTGACTGTTTCCTCTCCTGTTCTCTGTCTTCTAGGTCCGATATTCTCTCTTCTGCTTCACCCATTCTGGTTTTAAGGCCCTCAAGATTGCTTGTCACTTGATCTATTGAATTCTTCAATTCATTAAGATTTTTTGTCACTATCGTAGCTTCTTGTTCTACTAGTTGTTTCATTTCGTTTTGATTTCTCCGTAGTACTTCATTCTCGCGAGAGAGATTTTCTATCTTATCCATTAAGGATTTCTGTAGTTCAAGAATTTGTTTTTGAGAACTTCTTAATGTTCTTATCAATTCTTTGAGATCTGCTTCTTGCATTTCTTCTATCTCATTATCTTCATAATCCTGGCTTGGGGTGTCTTTTCCGTTTGGGGTCATCATAGCGTCTTCCTTGATCTTGCTCCCTCGGAATCTTTTTTTATTTGGCATTTTTTTTTTTCCCCACACTCTTTCTCTGGGTTGTCAAGGTAACGGAGTTTGTGTGCGCGGTGTGTTCCCAGTTTTTGGATCCCCTTCAGGTTTCTACAGCCTCGGGTTTTTGGTCCATCTGCCTCAGTGATAGGCGGGCAGGCGGGCGGGCGCGCCTTGTCCCACTGCGTTTAATCTAGCTCGAATTAGCAGGGTGGGTGACGAGAGAGGCTAGTGTCCGTGCAGGCTCGCCTCAATTGTGCTGTTTCCCCCGTGGGGGGTCTGCTTCCCCCCGCCAGTGTCTCGGGATCCCTGTATCGGCCCCCGTTCAAGCGCTCAGTTCCAATGGCGACTGTGTTCCGCCCAGCTTCCGGTTCAGCCGGCGGGTGCGCGCCGTCCCACTGTGTTCGGTCTAGCTCGAGTGAGCAGGGTGGGCAACGAAAGAGGCTAGAGTCCGTGTGGGCTCGCCTCAATTGTGCTGTTTCCCCCGTGGCGTCTGCTTCCCCCCGCCAGTGTCTCGGGATCCCTGTATCGGCTCCCGTTTAAGCGCTCGATTCCAATGGCCACTGTGTTCCGTCCGGTTCCCGTCCCTCCCGGCAGCTCCCGTGCCCTAAGGCACGATTTGCCGTTCGCAAACTTACTTTCCCCTAGGTCCTCTGCGTCTCATTCACTGGGTCCGGAAGAATTTCCACTGCATTTTTTTCCGTGAGATTTTTCCTGAGGCTACAGTAACTCTGTTTTTATTAAACTATCTTTTTGCAGACTGCTAGTGCGCGTCCTCACTATTCCGCCATCTTGGCTCCGCCTATTCATTTCATGAGATTAATATAGAGAATATATGATGTATAAGAGCATCCTGCAACTCAAAAGCAAGAAAACATTCAAGAAATGGGCAGAAGTTTAGATAGACAAACAAAATACACACATGGCTATTAGCAAAGAAAAGATCCTCAACACTATTATCATTAAATAAATGAAAATAAGCATGGCAATGAAATACCACTTTACATCTAGTGTAAGGTCCATTAAGACAAAGAAAAATAGCTGTAGGGACAGCTGGAGAAACTGGACTTGATGCACTGCTGGTCTGAGTGTCAGGGGATGGAATCACAGTGGGAGACAGTACTGAAGGGTGACATCTGGTAATGGCTCTCTTACAGCGAAGTCCAGAGGCAGCCTAGGGCATGACAATGCAGGAGGCAGGGAGCACAGGTCTCCTTTAAAGCCAACCCGTGTTGACTCAATCTTGAGGGATTCCCCCCAGATGACCTCACCTAATCCTACTCACCCCTCAAAGCCTCCACCTCCTAACACCATCATCAGGTTAAAATCTCCATCCTCTTAATATCTAGAATCAAATACTCAAATCACAGCAACATACAATGGGGTAATATGGAGCTTCAAAAGGAACATTTTTCCAAATGCTAAAACACTGATGAAACTTCCGGGCAATGAAGGTGGAATAAGCCAGGAGCAGGACGATGAGTGCTCTGTGATTCCTGGCATATGAGTTTCCAGAGGAGACAAATTCACAGAGACAGAAAGTAGAGTGGTGACTGTCAGAGTCTGCATCGGAGGGAATAGGAATTTAGTCTTTGATGCCTACAAAGATCCACCTGAAGGAGATTAAAATGTGATGATGCTTGCACAGTAATGTGCATATCCTTAATGCCACTTTAAAATGTCCAATGCTATGAAGTATTTTGTCAGAATAGTGCTTTTTCTAAAAAACTTAATGAGTTTTTAACAGATTCAATGTGCTTTGTAGATACTTTTTTTTTAAAAAAAGATTTATTTATTTATTTGAAAGGGAGAGTTACAGAGAGAGAGAGAGAGAGAGAGAGAGAGAGAGAGAGAGAGAAAATCTTCCATCTGCTTGTTCACTCTCCAAGTAGCTGCAAAGGTCAGAGTTGCACCAATCTCAATCTAGGATCCAGGAGGTTTTTCCAGGTTTCCCACGTGGGTGCAGCAGCCCAAGGACTTGGACCATCTTCTACTGCTTTCCCAGGACATAGCAGAGAGCTGGATAGCAAGTGGAGAAGCTGGGACTCAAACCAGTGCATTTGTGGGACGGTGACACTACAGGCAGCATCTTTACCCACTATGCCACAGTGCCAGCCCCTAAAATGCTTACTTTAATCCCTATCCAGAGTCCTCATATATTTCGTTACTATGACTGATGCATACACCTACTTTTCCTTGCTCATTTTAAAGTGCCTACAAGAAGTACCGGAATACAACAACTGAAGGAGTCTGAAAGCATGATAGGGCATGTTTGGTTTAGAAACACACTGTTTTGTAGTAGCGCCAGCTACAGAGAGCATGACATGCATAAGTACGCAAAAAGTACAACTTATTTTAGTTTGATTTAATTTTTCACTTGCTTTTATTTGAAAGGCTCAGAGAAAGAGAGACAGAGCCAGAAATTCTACCCAAATACCCACACAACTAGAGTTGGGCCAGGGGCCTGGAACTCAGTCAGGCTCTCCCATGGGGGTGGCAGGGACCTAAGTACTTGAATTCACATCCAGCCTCCTAGCGTCTGCATTAACAGGAAGCTGGAATTGGAAGAAGAGTCAGGACCAAATCCGCAGAGCCCAATATGGGATTTAGGTGAGTCAAGGGGTATTTCTAAAACTTTTTTTAAACTGATATTCATTTTCTTTCAAAGGCAGGAAAGCAGAGAGAAGTCTTGCATCTTGTGGTTCAGTGCCCAGATGCCCCCAGTAGTTAGGTGCCTGTAGTAGCGATGACTCAAGCCCCTGAGCTTCCTCCACCCAGGGGAGTGACCAGCACCCTATTCCTGGCTCTTGGCCTCCAGCTTAGCCAAGCTCTGGCTGCTCTGGGATCTTGGGCTTGAATCAGCAGATAAAAGCTCTGTCTCTTGTATCTCCTAGTCTACCTCTCTCTACCTCTTAAATATATAAATTATTTTACATATAGTAAAATATTTAAGTAAGACAAGACTAGACAATAGACCATGGCTTTGACTATTTGGTATTGGTAAATATTTGAATAATTCATATTTTATTGAGTAGGTTAAAGCCCAAATAAAGAATGGAATAATTTTCCTGAATAGATAAGTTTGGAGAGTCTGCAGTACAGTCTGCACCTATAGACTGGCTGAGAGAAATGTATTAGAGTTATTTAAGATGAGGGGCCAGCACTGTGGCATAGTGGGTGAAGCAGCTGCCTCATTGCCAGCATCCCATAGGGGCAATGGTTTGAGTCCAGATGCTCCACGTCTGATCCAGTTCCCTGCTAATATGCCCAGAATAGCACCAGAAAATGGCCCAAGTATTTGGGCTGCTGTATTCACATGTGAGACCCGGAGGAAGCTTCTGGCCCCTGTCTTTGAATCAGCCCAGCTGAGGCCATGACAACCATTTGGGGTGTGAACCAGCAGATGGAAGATGGCTTGCTCTCTCTAGCTCTGCCTTTCAAATTAATTAATTAATGTATTAATAAAAAAAGAATGCACAGAATGTTCTGTCCTCCTGGGTAAATTCATGAATCCAATACAACCTCCCCAAAGCTGTGAACAACCACACTAATGTAGGAATTAAAAAAATCTTTAATTTATTTGAATTTTTAAGCAAGAGGTAACATTCCACTACAGAGTGCTGAGTATTTATGTCCAGGTTAGTTCTAAAACACTGTCCATTACATCATCTACAGGGCCAAAAGATTATTTCAGACTTTATGTCCCACAAGAGTTTAGCAAAACCTCCTCTGAGTTTCAATTTGAATTATGTGATGAGTATGTATTTTTTTTTAAAAAAGCTTTATTTTGTTAATTTGAAAGGCAGTGTTACAGAGACATGGGAAGAGATAGTGCAGGATGTCTGCCATCTGCTGGTTCACTCCACAAATGACTGCAATGACCAGGGCTGGGCCAGGTCAAAGCCAAGAACCAGGAGCTTCATCTGGGTCTCCCACATGGATGCAGGGGCCCATGGACATTGGCCATGCTCTGCTGCTTTCCCAGGCGCATTAGCAGAGAGCTGGATTGGAACTGGAGCTGCCGGGACTCAAACAAGCACCCATATGGATGTCGGCACTGCAGGGGGGCTTAACTTGTTGTGCCACAACACCAGCCCTACAACCATGTCTTTTTGTGATGGCATCAGAAAAACCAGAGACCAATTCACACATAGCTTAGATGGCTGTAGGTTCTTTCAGATTTTTAAAGATTTTATTATTTATTTTAGAGCTAGAGTTATAGACACAGAGAGAGAGAGAGACAGAAAGAATGGTCTTCCATTCACTGGTTCACTCCCCAGATGGCTGCAGCTGAGCAGACCAAAAGCAGGAGCCAGGAGCTTCCCCCAGGTCTCCCACATGGATGCAGGGTCCCAAGCATTTGGGCCATTTTGTGATGCTTTCCCAGGCCATAGCAGAGAGCTAGATTGGAAGAGGAGCAGCCAGGACTTATACAAGTGCTCATATGGAATTCGGGTGCTGCAGGCAAGGCTTAGCCCACTGCTCCCTAGCGCCGGCCTCTCTACTCTCTTATCAATATGACAACTTTACTTTGTTTTTATACCATTTCTGATGTTGAATTTTACCTACGTTTTCTTTTTCATAATCAAACTGTCATAAAGCTCCAAAAATACAACATAACACAGAATAATAAAGATAAACTACTTACTTGGTCCAACGCTGGAACATAGTGGGTAAAGCCACCTCCTCTAATGCTGGCATCCCATATGGGCACTGGTTCGAGTCCCAGCTGCTTCACTTGCAATCCAGCTCTCTGCTATGGCTTATGAAAGCAGTGGAAGATGGAACATGTCCTTGGGCCCCTGAACTGGTGTGAGAGACCAAGAAGAAGCTCCTGGCTCCTGATGTCAAATCAGCACAGCTCTGGCCATTGCTGCCAATTGGAGAGTGAACCAGCAAATTGAAGACACCCCTCCCCCCTGCCTCTCCTCTCTCTGTGTAACTAACTTTCAATATATAAATAAATCTTTTTTAAAAAAGAAAAACTTACTTACTCGAGATGCATTAATATTTTTCGTCTTATTACCAAGTAGAGGTGTCTAGAATTATACCTGGAAAGCAAGGTGAATGCAGAGAGTTGTGGGAGAACTGTTTGGGCTGCCCCTAGATTCTGCTATGTAAAACAGAAGCCATGATAGAAAGGAATACAAGATAACAGACACCTTAACTGGAGAAAAAATACCATTCAGCTTTCCTGTGCATGAGTAGTGTTTACATATGAGGAGAGTCAGGAAAGATCTTGAAAGAGCCCCCAACAATTATACTAATTGCCAGTGATTATGCATGAGTTACCATTAGGATAGTGGAAACATCCAGTTGTTGCTTATTTTATAAAAATTAATATGGGTGCCAGTGCTGTGGCATAGCAGGTTAAGCTGCCATAGACATTACCATCCCATATGGGCACTGGTTCGAGTCCCCAGCTGCTCCACTTCTCATCCAGGTCCCTGCTAATGTGGGAAAGCAGTGGCAGATGGCCCAAGTGCTTGGGCCCCTGCACCCACATTAGACAAAGACCAGGATGAAGCTCCTGGCTCCTGGCTTTGGCCTTGCCTAGCCCTGGTTGTTGTGACCATTTGGAGAGTGAGCCAGGAGACAGAGGATCTCTCTCCTCTCTCTCTCCCTCTCTCTCTGTAACTCTGACTTTCAAATAAATAAGTAAATCTTTAAAAACACTATTTTTAAAAAAGAAATTACATATAATTTTAAGGATATTTCCCCAATACCTTGCAGTATACCATGGAAATAAATACCATAGTATCATTAAGACTACAATATAGAAAAATACTAGGAGCCGGCGCTTGGGGCTCAATTGGCTAATCTCCGCCTGGGGCTTCGGCACACCGGGTTCTAATCTCTGTCAGGGCTCCAGATTCTGTCCCAGTTGCTCCTCTTGCAGTCCTCGTCTCTGCTGTGGCCCGGGAGTGCAGTGGAGGATGGCCCAAGTGCTTGGGCTCTGCACCCGCATGGGAGACCAGGAGAAGCACCAGGCTCCTGGCTTTGGATCAGCATGGTGCGGTGACCACAGCGCGCTGGCGGCAGTGGCCACTGGGGGGGTGAACCAATGGAAAAGGAAGACCTTTCTGTCTCTCTCTCTCACTGTCCATTCTGCCTGTCAAAAAAATACTTGGGTGTCATTATTTCCCATGGATACAGATGCACTACACAGGACTCCATATCAGTATCTCCACTGGAGGATCACTTGGTTATATACACCTACAAATCATAGAACATACGAACCTTGCAACCTGAACTTTTCTGCCCACAGTTTTTCAGGACAAATGGATAAAATGCACACTCATTGTAGCCCATCTTTCCAGCAGTTGTCTCCAATGACACACCTCCCTGTCTCCAAGCCTTCACAAAATCCTTCCATATTGTACTTTGACTTTCCCACCACACTTCCTTTACATCAGTTCATAGATACCATCGTACTTTGAAAGGTATTCACCTACTGGCTTATTTTATTGGAGAGCCATCTAGTAAGGGAGCCCTAGACTTGGCCTGTCGGAGACATAGGACCTAAGCAAGAGCCAGGGCAATTCGGCAGACACAGGCGATGTATGTGGAGGTGCAGCAGGTTAAGCTGCTGCTTGGGGCATACCACATTCCATGTGAGGGCGTCTGTGTTGTGTCGGGACTCTTCCACGTTTAATGCAACTTCCTGCTAATGTGTTTTTGGTGTCAGATTGCGAGAAATAAGTACTTTGGATTCTGCTCTCGCAGTGGAAGACCCAGATGGAGTTCCTCTCTCATGGATTCAGCCTGAGCTAGCACTGGCCCTATTGGACACTGGGGAATGAACTAGCCTATAGAATCTCTCTCTCTCTCTCTCTCTCTCTCTCTCTCTCTCTCTCTCTCTCACACACACACACACACACACACACAATCTGCTTTTCAAATAACTAATTTTAACAAGAATTACAAATAAAATGGCTGTATTTTTAGCCTGCACATTTTGTTGATTTGTTATGTATCGAACGTTGATACACCTTGGTACTGAGTGACCTGCCACATACACTCTAGAGAACTTCAGAGTCTCACACAGAGATTTTCATCAGAGGGATTCCTGCCAGCCAGCTCAGCAAGGCTGCTGCCCCACGAGGTCATGACGCTGTGTTTTAATGTTTTTACAGGTATTCAGGCACTGTAGTATGTTTTATTTATATTTAACAAAGTAGCAGGAAAATATGACATATTTATTTTTTTTGCTTTTTATTATTTTATTTATTGGAAAAATGAGTCAGAGAAAGAGAGAGAGAGAGAGAGAGAGAGAGAGAGAGAGAGAGAGAGATCTTCCTCCCATTGGTTCACTCCCCAGGTAGCCGCTGCAGCCAGGCAGAAGCCAGGCGCTTCATCTGGGTCTCCTACATGGGTGCAGGAGACCAAGGACATGGGCCATCTTTATTAGGGAGCTGGATCACAACGTGCCCTCCTGGCAGCAACATGAACCAGCCCTGCGGACTCGGGCGAGCATTGCTAGGGGGAAGGCAGGGCCGTGACAGGGAGGAAGCAGCTGAGGCCAGTGTCTCCATTGGTAAGGGAGATCCCACCACCCTCACCAACACCACCACACTCCTGGTTCTCACCTGCGCTCCAACGCGACTCACCATAGCCCTGAAGCGTGCCAAGGAAACCGCGGGACCACACAAGTCGGGACGAGGACACAGCAGCCTCTCAGCCTCCCTTGGCCTTCTTAGGTCCTCCAAGAGCCTATAGAGTTGCGGCTGGGGCCAGCCCTGGGCAGGCTGCGTGGACTCTGGTCGCGGACAAGGGCTGCATCCAGGGCATCGCCAAAGTCCCCGGCGCCAAGCGCGTCTCGGGCCTCCTCTTGGGTCTCATCATCCTCTGTCCTCGCACAACGAGCTCGCGGTCTCCCCGAGGAACCCTCGAGGGCCTTGGCCAGGTCACAGCCAGCGAGGTGGTGCAGGCGCTCAGAGCCCAGGGTGGGGACCTCTCTGGCTGGGGCGCCTGAGCCTCCCCTCCCCGCGTCGGGGCTCTCTTTGGCCAAAGGCCCGCTCCAGGGCCACCCACGTCTGTGTCTAGAAGATCTGGCTCTTCGGACACTGTGGGCAGCTTCTGCAGTAGAAGACGGCTGCAGGTCGCGGAGCAGGCGTGCAGAGCTGTTGTTGCGGTCACAATCCTCCTGGAGACGTCTGTGGCCTTTTGTCCTTAAGATCAAATCCAAGCCTTGGTGCAGTCGGGTGATTTCAGGGGGGAGCAAAGCGATGCACCCAGAAACCGCTTAGAATCCGGTGTATTAAACGTCCCGTAGACAATCGTGCCCACAGAACGTTCTGAGAATTCTTTATGCACCTGTGGGCGGCTCAGCGCTTCTAAAGGACTGCCCTAGGGAGGACTGTTCATGGACTGGCGATATCAGTGCATGTGTGAAACAAGAACTGATAGTCAATTTGTTCTGTATTACAGGTCGTTGTCAGAGAAACGCACGGTGACTCACTCTATGGTTAACTTGGTGGATAACACTGAAAAGAAGAAACATTGAAATTTCCCCACAGTGCTGTGGGGTTTATGCTGTTAGGAGGGCATCTTTCCTAAGTGTCCATGCAGTCCCAATTGCTACTTTTGAGTAACAGTGATTTAACATTTGCAAGGCTTTGTTAAACACCCTTCTTGTTGACTGTTCTGTAGGATAAGGTATAGCTTTTGTATTAGTTTATTTCTCCCATTTCAGAGTTTAACTTTTCAAAGCTAAGTAATAGATGAAATGCATATTCATTTTATTTGTTTCTGCTTCTCAGCATGTTTGGCATCTAATGGATTACTGTATTTACTTACTGGTGTACAGTCCTCATTTTCGTGAGAGTGTGTATGTTTGTACGGGTGTTTGTGTGTGTGTCCATGTGTGAACAAACTCTCTCAGAACTAGCCCTGAAGATCATACTGTGAGGAATCCTAACACCCAGTCCTCAGAGACGGTTGCCTATTGGCAGACCAATAGGCCTGCTTTCCCAGGTCACAACAGAGAGCTGGATTGGAAGTGGAGCAGATGGGGAACTAGTGCCCATATAGGATGGTGGTACTGCAGGTAGTGGCTTTACCAGTTATGCCACAATGCTGGCCCCAACACCAATCTTTCCAAAATTATTCTATAAACTTAAAAGGGAGGGAAACCTTCCAAACTCATCCTATGAGGGCAGCATTGCCTAGATTCCAAAACCAGAGTGAACCAGCAGATGGAAGATCTATATCATTGAGTCTTTCAAATAAAAATACTATAGATCAGAACATCCAATGAATATAGGTGCAAAAATTATCATCATAATACAGGTAAGTTGAATCCAAGACCACATAAAAATTCTCAGACATCATTATCGATTCATATGCAACCTGAGGATTCTCTCTCTGTCTCTCTCTCTCTCTCTTCCTGCCTCTGCCTCTCTGTAACTCTGCTTTTCAAATAAATAAATAAATCTTTAAAAAACAGATAAAAAGATCAGCCCTTTCTACAGTCAGACAATTTTGTACCCAAGAACAATTTCTCCAACTTCCTTCCCTGTTATGTTTGTTGTCTATTTGGCTAAAGAACATTTTACTCATGTGTGAAACGGTACTAGCAACCCTACATCAGGTGCTATGGGATTAACATTGTGTGTGTTCTTATAAGAGGGATGGGATGATAAAATGTCTATTTCATTAGATGACATAAAGCCTTGTTTTAGGAAGGGAACCATCTTTCTTAAAAAAAAAAAAACTCATACAAGCCTGTTGGGGGAAGGAAGGCAAAGCTCTGAATGAAAGAACTGGGCTGTGACACACAAAGTAGTGAAGTTCTTCATAAGGCATAGATATAAGTTTAGTGTGGGACGAGAAGAAAAGAACCATACTTTAGCCCAGGAGCCAAGAGCATCATCTGAGCCTCCCATGTTGGTGGCAGGGGCCCAAGTCAAATCGGTCGTCTTCTGTTGCTTTTCCCAGGACATTCTCAAGGATCTGGATCAGTACTGGAGCAGCCAAGACATAATCTGGTACCCATATGGGATGCTGGCAGGCAGCAGCCTGACCCTCTATGCCACAAAACTGGCTACACAATCAGTTTTTAATGTAATATATTATATATGTATTACTATAATAAATTCAACATGCATTTATTAATGTAATATATGCAATATTATATATGCATTAACATAATGTTATATATGTATATATTATATATTAACATATATTATATATGATTGTATTACATAAGTGTTAATGTAACATTATAGTGTATATATTATATTGTATATTATGTATATATTACATATGTAATATAAGTAATATTTGTCCCTACCATCCAGTCAAATGTTAATAAAAACAATCTGTTATTTGTACAAATAACTCATGGGAGTTTTTTTTTTTTTTTCCCATAGATATCAGGGAGGAAGAGCAAGGTTCTCAATGTGGAGTGACAGAAAATAGAAAGAAGGGTGTGGCCACACAAGATAAACTGTGGATTCAGAAGTTCTTTAGGGGCCCACATTCTGAACCACAAGGGATGCCAAGCCCCCCAAGAATTCTCAGCAACTTGAGGAAGACAATGGGCTTTACTGATGAAAGGAGGGAAGGGCTTGAGTCAGTCTAATTTGAGTCAGAGAAGGACAGAATGTCCCTCTGCTGGTGAACAGCCTACCTGTGCACTTAGGGCAGGTCCAGCCACAGGGTAGGCACTCGTGTCAGCTGCGTCTGGATCTCCAATTGGTTATTGTTTCTAATGTGCTTTGTGGATGAGCTGTCTTCATTGGCAAAGGCTGTGTCCAGGAACCATTCCAAGTCTCTGCTTCTCCCTTAATGACTAGCAAAATGCTAAGAAAGGGAGGGAAGGAAGAAACGGGAGAAAGGTTGATTCCAAGCATTACAACAACGACTGTGCTATGTCCCAGGCGAGGTGTGATATGGGCTGCCATCCATTATATATTGTGAACCTGCCCAGGGTCTGTCCCAGCTTACCCTGTCCCAGACCATCTTGCTGAGGGTAGGCCATGACTGGGGAGCCAGGGCAGATCCACAGAATGAAGGACGTGGGAGCTGAAATGAATATGAGAAGCAGGGTCCATAGAGGATGTGAGTTTTTCTTTGATGCTTTCCTAGCTAGCTTTTCTCGCCATGGATCACTCCCTTTCAATGCAGGATTCCCAGATTAGCAGAAATATCAGTTAAAATTGGCTTTCAGGCCGGCGCCGTGGCTCCACAGGCTAATCCTCCGCCTTGCGGCGCCGGCACACCGGGTTCTAGTCCCGGTCGGGGCGCCGGATTCTGTCCCGGTCGCCCCTCTTCCAGGCCAGCCCTCCGCTGTGGCCCAGGAGTGCAGTGGAGGATGGCCCAAGTGCTTGGGCCCTGCACCCCATGGGAGACCAGGAAAAAGCACCTAGTACCTGGCTCCTGCCATCGGATGAGCGCGGTGCGCCGGCCGCAACACGCCATCCGCGGCAGCCATTGGAGGGTGAACCAATGGCAACGGAAGACCTTTCTCTGTGTCTCTCTCTCTCACTGTCCACTCTGCCTGTCAAAAAAAAAAATTGGCTTTCAAACAACATTCTAAACAATTATTTGCTGTTCAACTGAAATTTAAATTTAATTGGATATCATGCGTTTACCTAGTACTCTTACTGGTCTGGGCATAATAATTCGGACACTGCAGGAATAAGAGAATTCCCCATTCAGTAGCTTCAGCACGGGCAACCTCGCCTCTGCTGTTGTTGGCAGCCTTGTGGCAAAGGATTCATGTGCAGTGCTCAGAGCAGTGCAACAGTGCTGTCATGGGCTCACCATCTTGTCCTGATTTTCCCACCTCTGGGAAACTTCTTTTTTCCTAGCAAAGCAGATAGGTGGCTACCCCAGTGCTGGATACACCTACAGGAGCTACGATGCTGACAGGTAATGAATGTGTGGCAGAACTGCTAGGAGAGTCTCTGGGAGTCTCAATATTTCTGACAAGTACATTTCTTTGGCTACTGGAAAGATAGTTGGGTTCTGGGGGAAGTTTACCATACCCAATCTGAAAAGTATTGATTGTAGAGAGCACTAAAATTCATCCTCTGTTTGTTAAATATTTATGCAGCATGTCCAGACATACTCTGTTAGCTCACTTGGTTATTATTATTCTTACTATTGTGCGTTAGCGTAGGCACTGTGAGAACATTTTTAAGTTGTTGTATAATCCTCTCAAGAGTCTTGGGACTCTTGAATATACATATATGTGTATATGTATATTCATAGTAATAAAAAAGGAGGCTCAGCAAGGTTAAATCAGTGCCTTGAAGTCACAGAGCTGGCATTCGCTAGAGCTGATATCCAAGCCCAGATGAATTTCATCTGAATTTCAGAGTAAGGATTTTAAAGAACTGGTACTGCAGCCAACCTCTAAAATCATAGCTCTCCAGTGGCCTTTAAAGAAAGCTGGTCCTCAGCACTAACAAAATCCCTACAGTAGCCTGCTGCTTTTTGTCTGCCTTCTTGGGGAAGGATAATAGGTTTGTGATTACCAGTGCACTCTGTGACATTTGTAGAGCAGTGAGATTTAGGAATGTTGAGGGGACATCAGAGGGTTCAGGGTCTGAATTACAGAAAACAGATTTCTCTTGTTAATTATTTTTTTGTTCCCATTGTTTGTTTACATAAACCACCCTACTAGCTCAACTCTGGCCCCTTGGCTGCCTTTTTGTTTTTGTTTTTGCTTTGCTTTATCATGGATTCATTCCAGCCTGCATTAGTTAAGAATACCTCTATTAGTGAAGGAACAAAGTCTATGAGTCCCTGAAGGTTTAAGTCAAAGAAAATGGCTCTGTTTCCCTTTTAGTAACTCTTCAGAAGAGGAAAAGCTTCAATGGACAAGCTAATCTTTATAACAAAGGCTTTGACTTTCACTTGAAATTCTGGGAATTACCACTTGCCTTGATGTAGGAATTCTCATGGGGGTATCAAAGGTCATGACTCCCAAATTTTATCAGTTTTCTCTTTGATTTATTTCCCCAGAAAGTATGATAATAAAGTGTCATCTCTGAAAGAGACTTACTGTACAACCCACTATGTTAGTGGTTGGGATGTCAGGGAACAGGGAGTGAGACACCTGCAGTGAACAGCCTTAAATGCACTGTTGTTTCTTCTTGGAGTGACTCTGCAATGTGGGGGTACAATATGGAATAAGGATAGAAGGCATATAGAATATGCTCTCCTGCACACAGTAAGAATTCAGAGTTGACTTTGATTTAAAAATGTGGTAAGATTGGATGGATCTACAGCAAAGTTGTTCCACTCGCAAATAAGACCATTTTGTACTGTTTCACTAGCTAACAACTATGTTCAATACTTAGCATTGTCTTTGTCACATGTAAACTTTGTCTGCATTAATTTTCATTTCCAGTGGTTAGTCATCAGATAGCCACCTACACAAAAGCAAACTACAGTTTTTTTTATCTTCTGTTTCTGAGATGGGGGAAATTACATTGCTCTCTTTGCCTATACTACAAAGAGCAACTAAATAGTCCTAATAATTAGGAATTTCCTGTTCTTTCCTCTTTTTTCTTCTTCAGAATTATCATTGCTTACAGTAAATTATTGTAGAGTTTTGCAGTAGACTTTAAAATGTTTTTCATGAACTTTTTATTTTCCGTTTGAGAAAAGGGTGCTAGCATAGGTAAAGGGTTTGTGTAAGTAAACTAAGCCCTCTTCCCATTTCCTTTCTGTTCTCCGTGGTGTTCCATTGTCCTTCCACAAAGATCTTCTAGTCTTCAAACTCTTTATTCGTCAAATTCTGTTACCTTTTAAATAACTCTTAACCACTGCATATCATCCATTTTGAATTGGCAACTCTAAATTCTGATAATGGAGTTTAGGTACAGCTTTTCAGTGTTTCTGAGAGACGTGGTTCCCCTTTGGGATTGCCCAGGGTTGTTCTGCATAATTAGACTCCTTAATGTGCTTCAGAGAGCTAAGACAAACACTGGTTGGGAGTGCTGGGAATGAAAAAAACTTACTAAGATATAGAAAAGCATCCATATAGAGTAATTGAACCTCCTTGTTGTCTGGAGGAAGAATATATAGCCTACCAACCTAAATAAGGTTATTACAGTCTCCCTGTTTGAAGTACTGTATTTTCCTCTTTCTTCTTCCCACTTTGAAATGTACTCAAGCAAATTTAGAAAATTGTAATGGATCAATGTAAAGTTTTATTTCTGAAAAATCTTTTTTGCTCTTTGTACTGTGCAGGACCCTCCTCCTTTGATGGGAGTGTTATGCCTGAGTGAGTGCTGACAGAGGAGTGCCACACACTGAAAAGTTTTAGAGTCCTTTATTGCTGGCAGCTGAGAGTAGGCTCATGCCCCAAAGAACTCTTGACCCTGAGACCCAAAGCTACAGGGTTTATAAAGGCAAAAACTGCAAAATTGGGAGGGGAGTACATGGTTGCTAAGATCAAAAAGGAGTTCATTGTTACTGGGGTCAAGCTAACCTAAGACCTAAGCAAAATTAATATCCATTATAATCTTGACAGTACCAGTTACAATCTTAACAATTATCAATTATAATCTTGACATTAATCCAATTATTGGTTTTAATTATATGTAGGACATAGACAAATCACATTTTTATTATTAACCCAGGTGCAACCTTTCTACTTTCAAGCTTGAGCAATCATGCTAGGGGTTTCTGTGCTCTTCCAAGTGTGATGTAGTGCACTGCTATTTTCTGACTGTTTTAGATCATAGTTTCAGACCAGAGTCTCATGGTAGGAGGGTGCTTTCCCAGAATGGAGTCTCAAGTGCTCCAAAATGCAGCCCCTACTGTCAAGGTGCTACCTCAGGAGAGACAGGAAGTTACCTGAATCTAGGTTGAAAAGGTGATGTAAAAAGAAATAATGATAAAAGGGATACTTTGTGGCCAGTGCCATGGCTCAATAGGCTAATCCTCTGCCTGCAGCGCTGGCAAACCAGGTTCTAGTCCCGGTTGGGGTGCCAGTCCTGTCCCGGTTGCCCCTCTTCCAGTCCAGCTCTCTGCTCTGGCCTGGGAGTGCAGTGGAGGATGGCCCAATTCCTTGGGCCCTGCACCTGCATGGGAGACCAGGAGAAGCACCTGACTCCTGGCTTCAGATCTGCCTGGTGCACTGGCCGCAGCAGCCATTGGAGGGTGAACCAATGGTAAAGAAAGACCTTTCTGTCTGTCTCTCTCTCTCTCTCACTCTCCACTCTGCCTGTCAAAAAGAAAAAAAGAAAAAAAAGGGATACTTTGCTTTTCAAAAAAAAAAAAAAAACTGGTGCTTTCCTTCTATTTTTGCTTTATTTGTGTATTTATTAGTTTGAGAGATAGTGAGATCGAGAGAGAGAAAGGGTGAGAAAGACCTCCCATGCATGGTCCAGTTCCCAAATGCCCTCAACAGCAGGGCTAGGCCAGGCTGAAGCTGAGAGCTAGCAACTCAATCCAGGTCATCTGCATGGGTGCTGGGAATCCAGGCACTGCTGCCTCCAAGGTCTGCTTAACAGGAAGGTGGTGGAGTTGGGGGCCAGAGCTAAGAATTAAATCCAAGTACTGGGACTGGGAGACCAGAGGAGGCTCCTGGTTCCTGGCTTCAGATCAGTGCAGCTTTGGCTGTTACAGCCATTTGGGGATTGAACCAGCGAATGAAGACCTCTCTCTCTCTCTCTCTCTCTCTCTCTCTCTCTCTCTCTCTCTGCTTCTCCTTCTCTGTGTAACTCTTTCAAATAAAAGAATAAATTTTAAAAAAAATTCCAGGTACTGTGACATGGGATATGGGCATCTTAACCACCAGGTTAAACACCTGCCCTGGGGTCTAGGTACTTATTCACTATAGAGAGCCCTGATCACCCAGAAGTTCCCCTTAGTGTCTAGGTAAAATCATTTATGCTAAAAATCCAATAGCTTACCTTTTCTCCATGATTGGTGGAGAGGTTTGCTCCCTGGAAACTCAGAAATATGCACTTTGTACAAGTCTCTCTCTGCCTCCTATATATAATTTTTTAAAGATTTACTTTATTTATTTGAAAGACACAGTTACAGAGAGTGAGATTGGAAGAGGAGCAGCTGGGGCTAGAACAGGCACATATATGGGATGCTGGCTCTTCAGGCCAGGGCTTTAACTGCCTGTGCCACAGCGCTGGCCCCCAAATATATTTTTTTTACAGATTTATTTATTTGAAGGTCATGAGTGGGGTGGGGGAAGAAAACAAGAAAGCAAGAAATCTAGCAAGCAAGCAAGCAAGCAAGAAAGAAAGGGAGAAATGGAGATAAAGAGGTATCTTCCACCTGTTGATTTCACTCCCCAGATGGCTGCAATGGCCAGGGCTGGGCCAGGCTGAACCAAGGGCCAGGAGCTTCATCCAGGTGTCCTCCGTGGGTGGCAGGAATCAAACTCTGGGCCATCTTCCACTGCATTTCCCAGCCATTAGCAGGGAGCTGGATTGGAAGTGATAATACT
This sequence comes from Sylvilagus floridanus, assembly GCA_949820135.1. Taxonomy (NCBI): domain Eukaryota; kingdom Metazoa; phylum Chordata; class Mammalia; order Lagomorpha; family Leporidae; genus Sylvilagus; species Sylvilagus floridanus. The sequence continues at coordinate 105,499,540 of OX463233.1, read as the reverse complement.
AGGAATCTAAGAGGTGCCCATATGGGATGCAGGTTTGCAGGTGGTGGCTTTACCCACTATGCTATAATGACAGCCCCAAAAATATTATTTAAGGAACAAAAAAATAAAGAGGGAGATGGCCTTTCTTACGATATACTTAGGCAGTCAATACTCAGTAAAAATACTGTTCTTAACCCAATCACAATAAATGTGAAAATAATTTAACAATGTATGAAAATATAAAAGTGAGGATTTCCTTACTGTAAGAATTTTTAAAATGCTGCTTATTATAAATTTTAAGGTTTTCATTCCTTTCATTTTGTATTAAAGGCAGAGAGTGATAGAGACAGGGAGAGAGATGATCCTGTCACTGGTCCCTTCCCCAAAGTCAAACAATTAGGTCTAGACCAGGCAGAAAACAGGAGCGTGGACTCTATCAAGGAAGCCAGGCAGTCCTTTATGGGAATTGGGTATCCATGAGGCAGCTCAACCAAATGTGCAAACCCACATTACAAAGTATTGCACACTTTAGAGATAAACGAATTAAAGCATACCATTTCCAATTTTATCAGACATTTATTTGTCAGAATGAAAGAGTGAGAGAGCGAGAGATCTCACATCTGCTGGTTCACTCTGCCAGACTCCTTCAGTGACTCGGGCTGGGCCAGGCTGGATCCAGGAACCTGGAACTGTCACCAGGTCTCCGCCTTGGGTGGCGGTGGCAGGGACTCAGGACTGGGATCATGAACCACGTCTTTGTCATGTGCGTGAGCAAGAAGCTGGGTTAGATGCAGAGTGTCCAGGACTCCCAAGGGCACTCTGACATGGATGCCCTTGTTGCGAGTGGCAGCTGCACCTACTGCACCGAAACACCTGCTCCAACTTGTGCTTCTTTCACTGCTTCCAACTTGCAGAATGCTTTCTTGGGATTGCTTTTGTTTATTGGAGTTTTCCTGACTAGAGATGGGTGCTCACGAACAGTGTTCCACCTCTACTTTGGAACATAATTATGTGCGAACTGTATTACTTGTGCATAGTCCTATGCTCCTGATATGCAGAATTCCTTCAATTAGGCCAAGGCAGTAGAGTGCCAAAGAGCTGCTTGGAGTCAAGTGGTCATTTAGGGCTCTCCAATTCAGTGTATCGAAAATCCAAGGGGTATTCCAGTTCACCAGATGGCCAATAATATTTTGTGATATATATGAATATATAGATGTCCCAAAAACTTATTAGAGAACTATTTTGGAATCTGTGAGATGGCTTTCAAATGAGTTTCCTCTGCACGAGGCCTTCAGTAATCTGGAACTCTGTGCCAGCTTAGTTTTGCCTGACTGCATGGACCGCATTCCCAAACCATGACCCCTGTCGTTTCAGTTCCAGTGATAGTGGCAAGCAACTCCATCGTTGAGGTTTCCCTTGCACATTTGCACTCAGCACTTCTGGCTACCAGGCTTCTGTGCACATGCACAGCCCACAGAGCTTGAAGCATGGCGGGCCTTCGTAGTTTTGTGTTCAAGCATTGCATGGCAACAGTTACTGTGAGCTTAGAGAAGTGCCCTGAACCCCCGAGTTGTTGCTAGAAACAGCTGTCACATGTGCCTGAGGCCTCGGAGACTCCATGTTAGTCTTTGGAATTTGTGGTAGGTTCCCAATAATTTGAACTATCGTCTTTTGCCCCCAAGGATGTGTTAGCAGATACCTCTATTAGATGCAGTGTAGCCAGGAGTTTAACTGGTACTTTTCGATATTAGGCATCTGAAACCATGGTTTGATGCCTTGCATCTGCTCTCTTAAAAAAGATTGCATCAGTTAAAGTAGTGATTGAATATTTGGAAAAATTTTGTGTTGATTCCTTAGTTTAATGCATTAAGTATAAAAAGCAAATAATGGTCATATATCATATTCTTTTATGGAGATGTGACATGGTGTGCCTTAGGTTAGTAGGAATTTTCTTTGCTGTTACATGAAGAATCTACTAGCAGATGTGGTTCATACTTATCATTACTTTTTTCATTTCAGTTGCCTATGTAAAGGATGACCTGTTTTGAACCACCCAGAAAAATCAAGAAATAAATTTGAGGGAAGTTGTAATCACAGACATCATGTCCATTTACAAGAGAGTTGTATTTAGAAAAACTTTTTAAAAAACATTTTTAATTAATTAACTTATTTGAGATGTAAAATTACAAAGAAAGGGAGAGATGGAAGTGTTTCCATCTTCTGGTTCAGAGAAAGAGACAGAGGTCTTTCATCTGCTGCTTCACTTCCCAAATGGCTGCAATGGTTGGACCTGTGGTGATATGAACTCAGGAACAAGGAGCTTCTTCTGAGTCATCCTCGCAAGTTGCAGGGGCCCAAGGACTTGGGCCATCTTGTACTTAGAAAATAATTTAATTTAAGCTTAGTCCATATTTGAAAATTAATGATAAAAATTTATTCAGCAAGTAATCCTGAGTCATATAATTTATTTTAGAATTTGCTTCTCTCTAGGGAGCCTGATGAGATACAACCTGGAAGGAATCCTGATGGCCCTCATGGACCTGGGAACGCCCTCCAATGCTGGGAGCCTTTTACTCAGCACCACAAGATTCAGACTGTAGAGTGGCAATTTGAACAGAGTGAACAAGGGAAGGTGTTCAGCAGGAGGAATATATTCTTCATCTGTGAAAGGGTTCACACCTGTAATAAGTCAGTTTTTATTTCAGGAAATGCAACTGATATGGAAAAGAAAACTTTCCATAAAAATTTTTACCTCAAACCTCAGCAAATGCACACAAGAGAGAAACTATGAATCTTTCAATTGTGAGGAAACTCTCATGTACAAATTAGATCTTAAAAAAATTAGAGAGCACATGTAGGGAAAAAAAACGTGTGTGTAAGCCCTGTGGTTAATCTTTCAGCTGGAGATCATGCCTTAATATTGATAATAGCACTCACATAGGGGAAAAGCATATTGGGTACAGTAAATGTGCAAAAAACATTTACTGGAAAAGACCTCTCTAAAATTTGAGAATCCAAACAGGGGAGAAATATTTTGAATCTGAAAAGCCTTTTGCAGAAATCAGAACTCCTTACACTTCAGAAGATTCACATAGGCCAGAAACCTTATGAATGTAAGCTTTTTGGAAAAGCTTTTTGCCAGAAGTCAAACCTCATCACACATCAGTGAGTTCACACAGGAGAGAAACCTTATGAATGTAATACATGTGGAAAACTCTTTTGCCTAAAGATAGTCCTTATTAAACATCAGCGATTTCACACAGGGTAGAAGTCTTATGAATGTAAAAGCTATGGAAAAGCCTTTTGCCAGAAGTCAAGCCTCATCACACATCAGAGAATTCACACAGGATAGAAACCTTATGGATGTAATACATGTGGAAAAACCTACTGGCAAAAGTCACAGTTCACTGCACATGAGATAATTCACAGAGGTAAGAAACCTTATGTATGTAATGGATGTGGAAAAGCCTTTCCCTGGAAGTCACAATTCATTGCACATCAGAGAATTCACACAGGTGAGAAACCATATATATGTAATACATGCAAAAAAACCTTTTGCCGGAAGTCACAATTCATTACACATCAGAGAATTCACAGAGGGGAGAAACCTTATGCATATAATGCATGTAGAAAGGCCTTTTGCTGGGATCTAGAACTTACTACCCATCAGAGAATCCATGCAAGAAACAAACTTTATGAATGTAATACATGTGGGAAATCATTTTGTCAGAAATCACAACTCATTACATATGAGGATTCACACAGGGGAGAAGCCTTATGATTGTAATACATGTGGAAAAGCCTTTCATCATAAATCACAACTCATTACACATCAGAGAATTCATACAGATGAGAAACCTTATGAATGTAATAGATGTGGAAAAGCTTTTTTCCTGGAAGGCACAATTTACTATACATCAAAGAAATCACATGGACAAAACAAATATGAGCATAGAAGAGCCTTCTTGCAGAAACCAGACCTCATTACACATCAGAGAATTCACACATGGGTGAAACGTTATGAATGTAATACATGTGGAAAAGCCTTTTTCTGGAACTCACCACTCATTAAACATAACAGAATTTACACTGGAGAGAAAGCATATGACTGTAATACCTGTGGGAAAGCTTTTGGCCAGAAGTCACAATTGATTGCACATCAGAGAATTCACATAGGGGAAAAATTTATGAATGTAATATATGTGGAAAAACCTTTCCCTGGAAGTCACAACTCTATACATCAGAGAATTCACATGAGGGAGAAACCTTATGAATGTAATGAGTGTGGAAAAGCCTTTTGCTGGAAGTCAAGTTTCATTCGACATCAGAGCATTCACACAAGGGAGAAACATTATGAATGTAATACATGTGGAAAAGCCTTTTGTGTAGAGTCACAACTCTAAGCATCAAAAAGTTCACACAGGGGATAAACCTTATCAATGTAATACATGTGGAAAAGCATTTTGTCTTGTGTCAAAACTTACTAGACATCAGAGAATTCACATGAGGGAGAAAAATTATGAATGTAATTTATGTGGAAAAGTCTTTTCCCAGAACTCAAAACTCATTACACATCAGAGAATTCACACAGGGGAGAAACCTTATGAATGTAATGTATGTCTAAATGCTTTTTGCCAAAAATCTGATCTCGCTAAACAGAGAATTCACACAGGGGTGATGCCTTGATGAATGTAATGAATGTGCAGCAACTTTTTCTGAGAATTCAGATCTCCATAGGCATCAAAGAATTCCCAGTAAATAATGAAGAGACATGATTCTTTGAAATTACACTTCAACACACATCAGAATTCACACAAATTAAAACTGTCAGTGGAATTATTGTGGAAAATCATCTTGCCAGAAATCAGTCTCTCTTTTTTTAAGATTATTTGAAAGGCAGTGATAACAGAAATGGAGAGTGGGGGGAGTCATCCAACTGCTGGTTCACTCCTGAAATGGCTACAATGTCTGGAGCTGTGCTGATTTGAAGCTAGGTGCCTGGAGCTTCTTCTGGGTCTCCAATGCAGGTGCAGGGGCCCAAGGACATGTTCCATCTTCCACTGCTCCCCCAGGCCATAGCAGAAAGCTGGATCAGAAGTGGAGCAGCTGGGACTTGAACCAGTGCCCATATGGGATGCCAGCACTGCAGGTGGCAGCTTTAACTGCTATATCACAACACTGGAGCCAGAAGTCAGTGTTTTGCACACATCAATGAATTCACAGATGGGAGAAGGTGTGGATTTAGGAATAATTTCTACCATAACACAGGACTCATTGCCAGAGTACTTGTGCAGTGGAAAAACCTTTCAATTAAAACTTCAATAGCCAGTGCCATGGCTCAATAGGCTAATCCTCTGCCTGCCGCGCTGGCACCCCGGGTTCTAGTCCCAGTCGGGGCACCAGATTCTGTCCCAGTCTCTCCTCTTCCTGTCCAGCTCTCTGCTGCGGCCTGGGAGTGCCGTGGAGGATGGCCCAAGTGCTTGTGCCCTGCATCCACATGGGAGACCAGGAGAAGCACATGGCTCCTGGCTTTGGATCAGTGTGGTGTGCCAGCTGCAGTGGCCATTGGGGCTGAACCAATGGAAAAATATGAAGACCTTTATCTCTGTCTCTCTCTCTCACTGTCCACTCAGCCTGTCAAAAAAAGAAAAACAAAATACAAAAAAAAACTTCAATAAACATCAAAATTACAGAGAAAGTACTGTAAACATGGAATGAATGTGGAAAAAGCCCTTTGTTGAAAGTCAGGCTTCAACAGGTATTAAGACATTCACACGAGGGAATGGCATTTTTCTTACAGAATTGAGACTGGCATTGTGGCACAGCAGGTTAAGCTATGACTTGCATTGCCAGCATCCCATACGGGTGCTGGTTTTGATCCCATCTATTGTAGTCTTTTGGGGAGCAAACCAGCAGATTGAAGATGTCTTCCTCTCCCTGTCTCTCCCACTCTATTTCTTACCTCTGCCTTCAAATAAATAAATCTTCTAAAAAATTTATAGGTAGGTAGCAAATGAATATTTTCACTAACCTGATAATTTCTGCTTAATTATTTGCCAATGAGTACAATTTTGGGTGTTCTGTCAGAGAGGTCTTGTGTACTCCTCCTCATGTGTAAAGCACTATTCCCACACAGGTTGGCTCATTGCTTTTGTTTCTCGGCTCATTCCTGTTATTCTGTATTTAATGTTCAACATAGTATGATCTTGCTTAGTGCAGTAGAATGTAGGAGCAAGCCAGATCAGTTCTCTCAAACTCCCTCCATTCACTTTCCTTTACAGATACAGTTCTAGAGACCTCTACATGTGTCCGAGATAATGAAGATATCTCCAGTAAGTTATTTATTAACTTATTCCTTCATTTGTTTTATGTTATATTTTAGGAGCTTTAAGAGGTCGTGATAATTAAAAAGGAAAAGGAAAAGTAATTAAAACTCACTGTTACAGAATATACATAAACAAGATAAAGTTATCTTTACAACACACTAGAACCATATATTCTAATTGTAAATTGCCCTCTGTTTTTTCTGATTACATAACAAAAGACTATTAGCTACATAACTCAAGCTGAAACTTAGAGCACTCTTGTGGGATGTAAAACCTGAAATAGTCTTTATTGGTCCTGTAGGTGATATAGTGGACAGTGGTTTAGTACCACCTGGAAATAAATACACAGCATTATTAAGTGGAAACTGTTATCTAGTGGTAAAAATAATAGTAATAATGATAATATGTAATTTTTGCAATTGCTCAAATGATGTCATCCTCAGAAGCTTTTGGGAGGCTGTAGTGGATTCATGAATCCAACCAGGAATATGTGAAGCATAGATTCCCCTGCAGGTTCTTAAAGAACTCTCTTATACATTTCTTACAGCCATGCTAGAGGAGCTAGTGTAAATTTATATATTCAGGCAAATCAGTCTCTTCTTCATTTGGAGTTTAACCTACTCAAAATAGTCAAAATAGAACATATAGTCAAAGCCTATATATATATATAGGTTGACATAGAGAGAGGGAGATCAAGACAGAAATAAAGAGACAGAACTCAATTGACTCAGTTCTGAAATACCCAGTGCAGCCAGAGCTGGCCTAAGGCTACAGCTGAGAGGCAGGAATGTAGTCCTTGCCCACATTGCCCAGTTACTTGAGTCATCACTACTGCCTCACAGCATCTGCATTAGCAAGCTGCTGGAATCAGGAATCAGGGTTGGGAATCAAACCATGGTACTCTGAATTCGGATTAGGGTTTCTCAGCTGACATCATAGACACTAGACTAAATGCCTGCACTCTTCTTTAATTATTTTTTCTGCAATATTTCAAACCAATGTAAGTGATCTACTCCTGAATTTTTCTTTTTTCTTTTTTTTCTAACATGACCTCACTGGTGGTTGCTCATCTTTCTCCTTGAACTCTTCTATTTTCTTCTTAACATCACTCATCCAGGTATTCCATGTGGTCTCCCAGTCAACCCACCCTGCATATCCCATCACTAATATGCCCCAGATGTCACTGTTATGGGATCATTTGTTCAACATACTTTCTAATTTACCTTGTGAGTTCTTTTTTTTTGACAGGCAGAGTGGACAGTGAGAGAGAGAGAGACAGAGAGAAAGGTTTTCCTTTGCCATTGGTTCACACTCCAATGGCCGCCACGGCTGGCACACTGTGGCCGGTGCACCACGCTGATCTGATGGCAGGAGCCAGGTGCTTCTCCTGGTCTCCCATGGGGTGCAGGGCCCAAGTACTTGGGCCATCCTCTACTGCACTCCCTGGCCACAGCAGAGAGCTGGCCTGGAAGAGGGGCAATTGGGACAGAATCTGGTGCCCCGACTGGGACTAGAACCTGGTGTGCTGGTGCCACAAGGCAGAGGATTAGCCTATTGAGCCTTGGCACTGGCCCGTGAGTTCTTCTCTCACTCATAGATTATTTGGAAATGCATTTCTTCATTTTTAAATATTGGGGACTCTTCTGGTTTTATTTTTTCTTACTGACTTCTACCTTGAAAGTATGAAATCTTTATTATTATAGTCCTTAATTATGACTCAGCATATGTTTTGTTTGGTGATTATTTTTCAGAGTGGCCTTTGAATATTAATTAGATCAATATGCTGTTATTCACATTTATAGTTGACTTATTTTTATGTTTTAACACTATAAGAGATATATTAATTTTCTAATATTACTTGTGTTTTTTAAAAATTTCTTGTTAAATTGTGTGAATTTTATTTTCTGACATTTGAGGCTTTGTTTTTTGGTACATTAACATTTATAATTGTTATATCATCCTGATGTGTAATCATTTATTATGATGTAAAGCCTTTCTATATCTGTGGTAATATATTTTTGTTGAAGATATTTTGTTTGCTGCTAAATAATTTGTCAACTTGAGCTTTTTTTTTAAGAGACTTATTTTATTTATGTGAAAGCAGAGTTACAGAGAGATGTAGAGCCAGAGAGAGGTCATCTATCTGCTGGTTCACTTCTCAAATGACCACAATGTTCAGACCTGAGCTGATCTGAAGCTGGGAGCCAGGAGCTTCTTCCAGTCTCCCATGTGGGTTTGGAGGTCCAAGGACTTGGGCCATCTTCTGCTTTCTCAGGCCATAGCAGAGAGCTGGAATGGAAGTTGTACAGCCAGGACTCTAACAGTGCCCATATGGTATGCCAGCACTGCAGGCTAGGGCTTTAACCCACTGTGCCACAGTGATGGCTCCAGTTTTTTTCTAGGATTTATTTATTTGAAAGTCAGAGTTACAGATAGGTAAAAAAGAGAAAGAGGTCTTCCATTTGCTAGTTCACAGCCCAGATGGACACAATGTCCAGAGCTGCTGTGATCTGAAGCCAAGAGCTATCAGCTTCTTCTAAGTCTCCCACATGCGTTCAGGGACCCCAGGGCTTTGGCCACCTCGTACTACTTTCTCAGGCCAGATCCGAAGAGGAGCAGCTGAGACTTGAACCAACACCCACATGGGATGCTGGCACTGCAGCTTCTACTTGCTACACCACAGCGCCACCCCCAAGAGTGTTTTGTAATTAGTGTTTATATGGTATGTTCTCTTAAATTATTTATTTTGGAGAGGAAGAGTGTGAGATAGTGAGGAAGAGGTCCTATTTACTGGCTCACTTCCCAAATAACTGCAAAAGCTGGGAATGTGTTAGAGTGAAACCAGGAACTCAGTGATTTGAGTCATCACTGTTGCCTCCCTGGGTCTGCAGTGGAAGGAAAATGGAGTAGGGAGCCAGAGGTGGATAGCAAACCAAGTTACTCCAATATGAAATGCAGGCGTCTTAACCACTAGGCTGTACACCCAACTCTGCATGGTGTATCATTCTCTGTCCATTCACTTTCAGTACTTTTTTTTTTCTTTTTTGTAGATCAAGTGTAGCACTTATAAACAGCACACTGATAATCTCTGCCTTAATTATTAATCCATTTACATTTAAGCTATTAACACAGTTGAAATTTGGTCTGCCATTTGATGACTTATTTTCTGCTTGAGTCATTTGATTTGTGTCTGTGTTTCTCATTTACCACATTCTTTTTTGGATTATGAAATATTTTAATGATATTTCAAGATTTTATTTAATTTGAGGGGAGAGGATAGAGAGAGAGAACCAGAGCTTCCATGTACTGATTTATTCCCCAATGACTGTTACTGAGCCTGGCTGAAGGCAGGAGCTGTAGCTCAATCCAAGTCTTTCTGGCAAGTGACTGGAACCTAATTCATTGGGCTATCACCACTGCTGACCAGAGTCCATCCGTGCAGGAAGCTGCAGTCAGGAGGCAGAGCTAAGCACCTAGCACAGGTACGCCGGTGTGTTATACAGGTATCCTAACTGACCTTAAGCAGTTGGATAAATGCATATGCCCACAAAATATTTTAAATTTTGAGTGATTTATTGTGATACTGCTATTCACTGTTTAGCTCTACTGTTATAGAATAAATTGTGTTCCCCAAAAACCCATATGTGGACACTAAACCCAAGTGAGTATATTTGGAGATAAGACCTTCAAAGGCTAATTATGGTTAATTGGAATTCTAAGTGTGGGCCCTAATCCAATTCATCTTGTGTCTTTGTAAGAGACAGACACACAGAATAGACCATGTAAGGACATATTGAGAAGTTGGCCCTCTTTGAGCTAAAAAGAGACCTCAGGAGAAACCAAACCTGCATCATCTTGTGCTTGAATTTCTATTCTGCAAAGCTATGAGAAAATACATTTCTGTTGTTTAAGTCCCTCACTGTATATTTCTTCATTGGGGTAACCATAGCACACAAATGTGGTGCTTTGGTGCATTATATTCTTTGATTGACATATAATACTTATATGCTGTAACTTATATTTTTTAATAGCTTTTATTTAAAGAATATAAATTTCCAAAGTACAGCTTATGGATTACAATGGTTCCCCCCCACCAGAACTTCCCTCCCTCCCGCTACCCTCCCCTTTCCCGCTCCCTCTCCCCTTCAATTCACGTCAATATTCATTTTCAATTCTCTTTATACACAGAAGATCAGTTTAGTACATATTATGTAAAGATTTCAACAGTTTGCCCTCACATAGAGACACAAAGTGAAAATACTGTTGGAGTACTAGTTATAGTATTAATTCACAATGTACAGCACATTAAGGACAGAGATCCTACATGATTTTTTTTAAAGAATTGATTAATTATCCATGCAATTTCCAATTTAACACCAAGATTTTTTAATCATTTCCAATTATCTTTATAGACAGAAGATCGATTCAGTATATACTATGTAAAGATTTCATCAGATTGCACCCACACAGAAACACAAAGTGTAAAAATACTGTTTCAGTACTAGTAATAGCATTATTTCACATTGGATAACACATTAAGGACAGATCCCTCATGAGACGTAAGTACACAGTGACTCCTGATGTTGATTTAACAATTTGACACTCTTGTTTATGGCGTCAGTAATCTCCCTAGGCTCTAGTCATGAGTTGCCGAGGCTATGGAAGCCTTTAGGGTTCGCGGACTTTGATCTTATTCTGAAAGGGTCATAGTCAAAGTGGAAGTTCTCTCCTCCCTTCAGAGAAAGGTACCTCGTTCTTCGATGGCCCCATTCTTTCCACTGGGATCTCACTCGCAGAGATCTTTCATTTAGGTCTTTTTTTTTTTTGTTTTTCAGGGTGTCTTAGCTTTCCATGCCTAAACTATTCTCATGGGCTCTTGAGCCAGATCCGAATGCCTTAAGGACTGATTCTGAGGCCAGAGTGCTATTTAGGACATCTCCATTCTATGAGTCTGCTGTGTATCCCACTTCCCATGTTGGATCATTCTCTCCCTTTTTGATTCTATCAGTTAGTATTAGCAGACACTAGTCTTGTTTGTGTGATCCCTTTGACTCTTAGACCTCTCAGTGTGATTAACTGTGAAGTGAAATTGATCACTTGGACTAGTGAGATGGCCTTGGTACCTGCCACCTTGATGGGATTGTATTGGAATCCCCTGGCTCAATTCTAACTCCATCATTTGGGGCCGTTCCGATTGAGCATGTCCCAAATTGTACATCTCCTCCCTCTCTTATTCCCACTCTTATATTTCACAGGGATCACTTTTCAGTTAAAATTTAAACACCTAAGAATAATTGTGTGTTAATTACAGAGTTCAACCACCAGTACTAGAATAAAAAAATACTACAATGGATAAAGTATTACATTGTATAACAACAGTCAGCACAAGAGCTGATCAAGTCACTGTTTCTCATAGTGTCCATTTCACTTCAACAGGTTTCCCCTTTGGTGTTCAGTTAGTCGTTGCCAATCAGGGAAAACAAATGATATTTGTCTCTTTGGGACTGGCTTAATTCACTCAGAATGATGTTTTCCAGATTCCTCCATTTTGTTGCAAATGACTGGATTTCATTGTTTTTGACTGCTGTATAGAATTCTATAGAGTACATGTCCCATAATTTCTTTATCCAGTTTACTGTTAATGGGCATTTGGGTTGGTTCCAGGTCTTAGCTATTGTGAATTGAGCCGCAATAAACATTAATGTGCAGATGGCTTTTTTGTTTGCCCATTTAATTTCCTTTGGGTAAATTCCAAGGAGTGGGATGGCTGGGTTGAATGGTAGGGTTATATTCAGGTTTCTGAGGAATCTCCAGACTGACTTCCATAGTGGCTTCACCAGTTTGCATTCCCACCAACAGTGGGTTAGTGTCCCTTTTTCCCCACATTCTCTCCAGCATCTATTGTTGGTGGATTTCTGAATGTGAGCCATTCTAACCGGGGTGAGGTGAAACCTCATTGTGGTTTTGATTTGCATTTCCCTGATTGCTAGTGATCTTGAACATTTTTTCATGTGTCTGTTGGCCATTTGGATTTCCTCATTGGAAAAATGTCTGTTGAGGTCCTTGGCCCATCTCTTAAGTGGGTTGTTTGTTTTGATGTTGTGGAGTTTCTTAATTTCTTTGTAGATTCTGGTTATCAACCCTTTATCTGTTGCATAGTTTGCAAATATTTTTTCCCATTCTGTCGGTTTCCTATTCACTTTCCTGACTGTTTCTTTTGCAGTACAGAAACTTTTCAATTTTATGCAATCCCAGTAGTTAATTTTGGCTTTGACTGCCTGTGCTTCTGGGGTATTTTCCAAGAAGTCTTTGCCAGTACCTATGTCTTGCAGGGTTTCTCCTATGCTCTCTAATAATTTGATGGTGTCGGGTTGTAGGTTTAAGTTTTTAATCCATGTTAAATGAATTTTTGTGTAAGGTGAAAGGTAGGGATCTTGCTTCATGATTCTGCACGTGGAAATCCAGTTTTCCCAGCACCATTTATTAAACAGACTGTCCTTACTCCAGGGATTGGTTTTGGATCCTTGATCAAATATAAGTTGGCTGTAGATGTTTGGATTGATTTCAGGTGTTTCTATTCTGTTCCATTGGTCTATCCATCTGTTTCTGTACCTGTACCATGCTGTTTTGATAACTACTGCCCTGTAGTATGTCCTGAAATCTGGTATTGTTATGCCTCCAGCTTTGTTTTTGTTGTACAAGATTGCTTTAGCTATTCGAGGTCTCCTGTGTCTCCATATGAATTTCAGCATCATTTTTTCCAGATCTGAGAAGAATGTCCTCGGTATCTTGATTGGTATTGCATTGAATCTGTAAATTGCTTTTGGGAGAATGGACATTTTGATGATATTGATTCTTCCAATCCATGAGCATGGGAGATTTCTCCATTTTTTGGTATCCTCTTCTATTTCTTTCTTTAAGGTTTTGTAATTTTCATTGTAGAGATCTTTAATGTCCTTGGTTAAATTTATTCCAAGGTATTTGATTGTTTTTGTAGCTATTGTGAATGGGATTGATCTTAGCAGTTCTTCCTCAGCCGTGGCATTGCCTGTGTATACAAAGGCTGTTGATTTTTGTGCATTGATTTTATATCCTGCTGCTTTGCCAAACTCTTCTATGAGTTCCAATAGTCTCTTATTAGAGTTCTTTGGGTCCCCTAAATAAAGAATCATGTCGTCTTCAAAGAGGGATAGTTTGAGTTCTTCCTTCCCAGTTTGTATCCCTCAATTTCTTTTTCTTGCCTAATAGCTCTGGCTAAGACTTCCAGCACTATATTGAATAGCAGTGGTGAGAGTGGGCATCCCTGTCTGGTACCAGATCTCAGTGGAAATGCTTCCAACTTTTCCCCATTCAATAGGATTTTCCCCATTCAATAGGATATTGGCCGTGGGTTTTTCATAAATTGCTTTGATTGTATTGAGGAATGTGCCTTCTATACCCAGTTTGCTTAGGGTTTTCATCATGAAAGGGTGTTGAATTTTATCGAATGCTTTCTCTGCATCTAGTGAGATAATCATATGGTTTTTCTTCTGCAGTCTGTTAATGTGGTGTATCACGTTGATTGTTTTGCGAATATTGAACCATCCCTGCATACCAGGGATGAATCCCACTTGGTCTGGGTGGATGATCTTTCTGATGTGTTGTTGTAGTCTATTGGCCAGAATTTTGTTGAGGATTTTTGCATCTATGTTCATGAGGGATATTGGTCTGTAATTCTCTTTCAATGCTGCATCTTCTACTGGCTTAGGAATTAAGGTGATGCTGGCTTTTTAGAAAGAATTTGGGAGGATTCCCTCTTTTTCGATTGTTCTGAATAGTTTGAGAAGAATTGGAGTTAGTTCTTCTTTAAATGTCTGGTAGAATTCAGCAGTGAATCCATCTGGTCCTGGGCTTTTCTTTGTTGGGAGGGCCTTTATTACTGATTCAATTTCTGACTCACTTATGGGTCTGTTTAGGTTTTCTATGTCTTCCTGGTTCAGTTTAGGTAGGTTGCATGTGTCCAGGAATCTATGCATTTCTGATAGGTTTCCCTGTTTGCTGGCATACAAGTCCTTGTAGTAATTTCTGATGATTCTTTTGATTTCTGTGGTGTCTGTTGTTACATTTCCTTTTTCATCTCTGATTTTACTGATTTGGGTCTTTTCTCTTCTTTTTTTAGTTAGTTGTGCCAATGGGGTGTCAATTTTGTTTATTTTTTCAAAAAACCAGCTCCTCGTTTGGCTGATTTTTTGTAATGTTTTTTCTGGATTCAATCCTGTTGATTTCTTCTCTGATTTTGATTATTTCTCTTTTTCTATTAGATTTGGGTCTAGTTTGCTGCAAATTTTCTAGATCCTTGAGATGCATTGAAAGCTCATCTATTTGGTTACTTTCCAGTTTCTTGATGTAGGCACCTATTGATATAAACTTTCCTCTTAACACTGCTTTTGCTGTATCCCATAAGTTTTGGTATGTTGTGCTGTTATCCTCATTTACTTCCAGAAAATTTTTGATTTCTCTTTTGATTTCTTCAGTGACCCATTGTTCATTCAGGAGCATGTTGTTCAATCTCCATGTGTTTGCCTATGCTCTAGGGATTCCTGAGTTGCTAATTTCCAACTTCATTCCCTTATGGTCTGAGAAGCTGCATCGTATGATTCTAATTCTTTTGAATTTGCTGAGACTAGCTTTATGGCCTAATATGTGGTCAATCCTAGAGTAGGTTCCATGTACTGCTGAGAAGAATGTAAATGCTTTATGTGTAGGATGAAAAGTTCTGTAGATATCTGTTATATCCATTTGGGCTATAGTGTTGTTTAAATCTACTGTCTCCTTCTTGATCTTCTGTCCTGTCGATCTGTCAATATCTGTGAGTGGAGTATTGAAGTCCCCCAGTACTATTGTGTTGGGGTCTAAGTCTCCCTTTAAGTTTCTTAACAAATTTTTTAAATAAACCTGTGGCCTGTAATTAGGTGCATATACATTGATAATTGTTATATCTTCCTGTTGAATTGATTCTTTAATCATTATATAGTGCCCCTCTTTATCTCTCTTAACAGTTTTGGTGTTAAAGTTTATGTAGTCCGATATTAAGATGGTTACACCCGCTCTTTTTTCATTTCTGTTGGCATGGTATATCTTGTTCCATCCTTTTATTTTCAGTCTGTATGGATCTTCGTTGGAAAGATGTGTTTCTTGTAAGCAGCAAATAGATGGTTTTTGTTCCTTAACCCAATCAGCCAATCTCTGTCCTTTAACAGGACAGTTTAGACCTTTAATGTTCAATGAGACTATTGATAAGTGGTAAGTTTGCCCTGCCATTTGCCAAAGATATTTTCTAATGTATGCTTTGAATACCCTGTGATCTTTTGCCGTCAGGTTCCCTTTGTTTACCTTCTTTCATGTTGATGGCCGTGTTTCTGTGTTTCTGTGTGTAACACATCTTTAAGTATCTTTTGCAGGGCTGGACGAGTGGCAACAAATTCTTTCAATTTTTGTTTGTTATGAAAGGTCTTTATTTCACCTTCATTCACAAATGAGAGCTTTTCATTATATAATATTCTGGGCTGGCAGTTTTTCTCTCTAAGTACCTGGGCTATGTCTCGCCATTCCCTTCTAGCTTGTAGGGTTTCTGTTGAGAAGTCTGCTGTGAGTCTAATTGGAGATCCTCTGAGTGTAATTTGACGTTTCTCTCTTGCGCATTTTAGGATCTTTTCTTTCTGTTTCACTGTGGTGAGTTTAATTACAACGTGTCGTGGTGAGGATCTCTTTTGGTCATGTTTACTAGGGGTTCTATGAGCTTCCTGTACTAGGATGTCTCTGTCCTTCTCCAAAACTGGGAAATTTTCTGCTATTATCTCACTAAAAAGGCATTCTAATCCTTTCTCCCTCTCCATGCCTTCAGGAACTCCTAGAACTCGAATGTTGGGTTTTTTAATAGTATCCTGTAGATTCCCAACAATATTTTTTAGATTTCTAATTTCCTCTTCTTTTCTTTGGTTTGACTGAATATTTTCCTGTGCTCTGTCTTCTAAGTCTGATATTCTCTCTTCTGCCTCACCCATTCTGTTTGTAAGGCTCTCTAATGTGTTTTTCATTTGATCTATTGAATTCTTCACTTCATTATGATTTCTCGTCACTATCACAGTTTCATGTTCTTCTAGTTGTTTCATTTCAGCTTGATTTCTCCTTAATATTTCATTTTCACGAGAGAGATTTTCTACCTTGTCCATTAAGGATTTCTGTAGTTCAAGAATTTGTTTTTGAGTACTTCTTAGTGTTCTTATCAATTTTTTGAGATCTGCTTCTTGCATCTCTTCTATCTCATCATCTTCGTAATCTTGAATTGGGGTGTCTTTTTCATTTGGGGACGCCATAGTGTCTTCCTTGTTCTTATTACCTCGGTTTTTGCGTTTGTTGTTTGGCATATTGGTTTCTTCACTGTGGTGTTTTTTTCTTGTTATACTATGACTCTAGATTAAGTGGACTGTCTGCTTTTGATGGAGCCTTAGAGGCTTGAGATGGGTGTGTCCTGAGAGCTCTGTTTGGTTCCTCAGGGTTGAGGGTGTGTCAAGGGAGACACTCCCAGGTTAGGCGTGGTAAATCTCTCTCTGTTACTTTTTTTTTTTTTGGTTCAAATGGGAAGTAATTCCACACAGCTGAATGGAATTGGGGGTGGTTAGCATGTGAATGATATACCCACAGGAGCCAGAGATCGGAAGCTCTTTCCCAAGGACCAGAGAGGGAATCTTTGCGGCCCTTAGTGTGGGCTCAGATTCTCCTGTAGTCTCCCACTGGGCTGCCAAGGCTACTGAACTGTAGCGTCTCTGGAGAGTACTCACATGAATTCGTGATTTTCGCGAGTTCTTTCCCCCACCGTCTCTTTTTTCACAGTCTCAGTTCATTAGCACCACACATTCATTAGGTTCTAATCTCCTGTTATTTCACCCCTCCCACCCAGAGTCAGGTTTTTCTGCTAGGCTCGGAGTCTGTGCCAACCCGAGGTCGCCCTGCTTATGACGTATTCCAAAATGGCGCCTGCTCTTTGTCTTGCTCACCTTTGAGAGGTGAGCGGAGAGAAACTTGTGTCCATATGGGTCACTTTTTTTTTTTTCCCTCTCTCTCTCTTCTAGTTAGCCTGGTGAACTTTTCCCCGCAGGGTTTCAAGCCTTGTTCGCTGTAGGCTCCCTTTTCCGCTTCCCTGCTGGGATTTCGGGCTATTGAGGTTCGGCTCACCTCGCCTTCCAGCGGTGGTGTGTTGAATCTGCTGCTGGTGTCCCAAACTGCGGGCTCCCACGCTCTCTACGCAGGCCCACTGTGAATCTCCAGTTCCGGAAGGGTTTCCTCTGCTGTTTCTTCCCCTACTCTTCCTTGAACCTGCAGTATCTCCACTTTTATTAAACTGTCTCTCCCCAGACTATCGGTGTGCTCCCTTCCTATTCCGCCATCTTGCTGCTCTCCCATGCTGTAACTTATTATTAGTGACTTTAATATGAACATTTTTCACAATACCTTGGAATTGCATTGCATTGCTTTATTTACAATATAGAGCCTGTTCAATAGAACAATTGTATTTATGAGTCATATATATTTTATTATTTTTTCCTTATATTTCATATTTAATCAGTGTACCATGTCTCACATTGTGTGACAACTTTTGCTTCAGATGACTATATCTCATTTGAGTAAATTAAGATAAATAAGACACATAAAGTCCTTCACATTTATCAATGGCTATGATTATCATTTTCATGATCCTGATTTTTTCCTACATTCAAATAATAACCTTGTATCATTTGCTTCTACTCTGGAGAATTTCCTTTAATATTATACAATGTTGAGCCTGCACTGTGGCATAGTGGGTAAAGCCTCCACCTGCAGTGCTGGAATCTCATATGGGCACCAGTTCAAGTCATGGCTTCTCCACTTCTGATCCAGCTCTCTGCTATGGCCTGAGAAAGTAGTAGAAGTTGGCCCAAGTCCTTGGGGCCCTACACCAATGTGGGAGACCCAGAAGAAGCTCCAGGCTCCTGGATTCAGATCAGAGTAGCTGCAGCAGTTGGAGCCAATTGGGGAGTGAACCAGTGAATGGAAGACCTCTCTCTGCCTCTCTTTCTCTCTCTGTGTAACTATGACTTTCAAATAAATAAATACATCTTTAGAAAAATTTTACAGTGTACATCTGCTGGTGATTATGTTAATTTTTGTCTATAAAATGTCCTTTTTTCACCTTAAATGTGAATGTTTATTTTTTTGAAAGGCAAAGTGACAGAAATATGTTCTGACTGCTGGTTCACTCCCCAAGTGCCCACAACAGCTTTGGTGTGACCAGGCCAAAGCCATGAAATCTTGTAATCATTTCTTTTTTTTTTTATTTATTTTTTATTTTTTATTTTTTATTTATTTATTTTTTTGGCTCCCCCCCTCACAACTTCCCTCCCTCCCGCTACCCTCCCCTCTCCCGCTCCCTCTCCCCTTCTGTTCACAACAAGATTCATTTTCAATTCTCTTTATACACAGAAGATCAGTTTAGAACATATTATGTAAAGATTTCAACAGTTTGCCCTCACATTGAGACACAAACTGAAATTATTGTTGGAGTACTAGTTATAGTATTAATTCACGATGTACAGTACATTAAAGAAAGAGATCTTACATGATTTTTTTTAAAGAATTGATTAATTATCTATGCAATTTCCAAATAACAGCAAGATTTTTATAATCATTTGCAATTATCTTTATACACAGAAGATCGATTTAATATTATAGTATGTAAGGATTTCATCAGTTTGCACCCACACAGAAACACAAAGTGAAAAAAATACTGTTTCATTACTAGTAATAGCGTTATTTCACATTGGATAACACATTAAGGACGGATCCCTCATGAGACATAAGTACACAGTGACTCCTGAAATTGATTTAGCAATTTGACACTCTTGTTTATGGCGTCAGTAATCTCCCCAGGCTCTAGTCATGAGTTGCTGAGGCTATGGAAGCGTTTAGGGTTCGCCGACTTTGATCTTAATCTGACAGGGTCATAGTCAAAGTGGAGGTTCCCTCCTCCCTTCAGAGAAAGGTACCTCCTTCTTTGATGGCCCCGATCTTTCCACTGGGATCTCACTCGCAGAGATCTTTCGTTTAGGTCTTCTTTTTTTTTTTTTGTTTTTCAGAGTGTCTTAGCTTTCCATGCCTAAAATATTCTCATGGGCTCTTGAGCCAGATCCGAATGCCTTAAGGGCTGACTCTGAGGCCAGAGTGCTATTAAGGACATCTGCCATTCTATGAGTCTGCTGTGTATCTCGCTTCCCATGTTGGATCATTCTCTCTCTTTTTCATTCTATAATGTTAGTATTAGCAGACACTAGTCTTGTTTGTGTGAACCCTTCTACTCTTAGACCTATCCGTGTGATCACTTGTGAGCTGAAATTGGTCACCTGGACTAATGAGATGGCTTTGGTACATGCCACCTTGATGGAAATGTATTGGAATCCCCTGGCACACTTCTAACTCTATCATTTGGGGCAGTTCCGATTGAGCATGTCCCAGATTGTACATCTCCTCCCTCTCTTATTCCCACTCTTATATTTCACAGGGATCACTTTTCATTTAAAATTTAAACACCTACGGCTAATTGTGTGTTAGTTGCAAGATTCAACCCATAGTACTAGAACGCATACAAACAACAAGGGGAGATACTAAAATGGGTAAAGATTTAGATTGTACATCAACAGTTCAGGCAGGAGCTGATCGTGTCTTATTTCCCCATAGTGTTCATTTCATTTCAACAGGTTTCCTCTTTGGTGCTCAGTTAATCAACACCAATCAGGGAAAACAAATGATATTTGTCTCTTTGGGACTGGCTTAATTCACTCAGCATGATGTTTTCCAGATCCCTCCATTTTGTTGCAAATGGCAGGATTTCATTGTTTTTGACTGCTGTATAGTATTCTGTAGTGTACATGTCCCATAATTTCTTAATCCAGTCTACTGTTGATGGGCATTTGAGTTGATTCCAGGTCTTAGCTATTGTGAACTGAGCTGCTATAAACATTAGTGTGCAGATGGCTTTTTGGTTTTCCAATTTAATTTCCTTTGGGTAAATTCCAAGGAGTGGGATGGCTGGGTTATATGGTAGGGTTATATTCAGATTTCTGAGGAGTCTCCAGATTGACTTCCATAATGGTTTAACCAGTTTGCATTCCCACCAACAGTGGATTAGTGTCCCTTTTTCCCCACATTCTCTCCAGCATCTATTGTTGGTGGATTTCTGAATGTGAGCCATTCTGACCGGGGTGAGGTGAAACCTCATTGTGGTCTTGATTTGCATTTCCCTGATTGCCAGTGATCTTGAGCATTTTTTCATGTGTCTGTTGGCCATTTGGATTTCCTCTCTGGAAAAATGTCTATTGAGGTCCTTAGCCCATCTCCTAAGTGGGTTGTTTGTTTTAATGCTGTGTCGTTTCTTGATTTCATTGTAGATTCTCGTTATCAGCCCTTTATCTGTTGCATAGTTTGCAAATATTTTTTCCCATTCTGAGGGTTGCCTATTCACTTTCCTGACTGTTGCTTTTGCAGTACAGAAACTTCTCAGTTTGATGCGATCCCAATAGTTAATTTTGGCTTTGAGTGCCTGTGCTTTTGGGGTCTTTTCCAAGAAGTCTTTGCCTGTACCTATATCTTGCAGGGTTTCTCCTATGCTCTCCAGTAATTTGATGGTGTCGGGTCGTAGGTTTAAGTTTTTGATCCATGTTGAATGAATTTTTGTGTAAGGTGTAAGGTAGGGGTCTTGCTTCATGATTCTGCAGGTGGAAATCCAGTTTTCCCAGCACCATTTGTTAAATAGACTGACTTTACTCCAAGGGTTAGTTTTGGGACCTTGATCAAATATAAGTTGGCTGTAGATGTTTGGGTTGATTTCAGGTGTTTCTATTCTGTTCCATTGGTCTATCCATCTGTTTCTGTACCAGTACCATGCTGTTTTGATTACAACTGCCCTGTAGTATGTCCTGAAATCTGGTATTGTGATGCCTCCGGCTTTGTTTTTGTTGGACAAGATTGCTTTAGCTATTCGAGGCCTCTTATTCCTCCATACGAATTTCAGCATCATTTTTTCCAGATCTGAGAAGTAAGCCTTTGGTATCTTGATTGGTATTGCATTGAATCTGTAAATTGCTTTTGGGAGAATGGACATTTTGATGATATTGATTCTTCCGATCCATGAGCATGGGAGATTTCTCCATTTTTTGGTGTCCTCTTCTATTTCTTTCTTTAAGGTTTTATAATTTTCATCATAGAGATCTTTAACATCCTTGGTTAAGTTTATTCCCAGGTATTTGATTGTTTTTGTGGCTATTGTGAATGGGATTGATTTTAGCAGTTCTTCCTCAGCCGTGGCATTGCTTGTGTATATAAAGGCTGTTGATTTTTGTGCATTGATTTTATATCCTGCTACTTTGCCAAACTCTTCTATGAGTTCCAATAGTCTCTTAGTAGAGTTTTTTGGGTCCTCTAAATAAAGAATCATATCATCTGCAAAGAGGGATAGTTTGAGTTCTTCCTTCCCAATTTGTATCCCTTTGATTTCTTTTTCTTGCCTAATAGCTCTGGCTAAGACTTCCAGCACTATATTGAATAGCAGTGGCGAGAGTGGGCATCCCTGTTTGGTGCCAGATCTCAGTGGGATTGCTTGCAGCTTTTCCCCGTTCAATAGGATACTGGCCATGGGTTTTTCATAAATTGCTTTGATTATATTGAGGAATGTGCCTTCTATACCCAGTTTGCTTAGGGTTTTCATCATGAAAGGGTGTTGTATTTTATCAAATGCTTTCTCCGCGTCTATTGAAATAATCATATGGTTTTTCTTCTGCTGTCTGTTAATGTGGTGTATCACGTTGATTGTTTTGCGAACGTTGAACCATCCCTGCATACCAGGGATAAACCCTACTTGGTCTGGGTGGATGATCTTTCTGATGTGTTGTTGTATTCTATTGGCAAGAATTTTATTGAGGATTTTTGCATCTATGTTCATCAGGGATATTGGTCTGTAATTCTCTTTCAATACTGTATCTTTTCCCGGTTTAGGAATTAAGGTGATGCTGGCTTCGTAGAAAGAATTTGGGAGGATTCCCTCTTTTTCGATTGTTCTGAATAGTTTGAGAAGGATTGGAGTTAGTTCTTCTTTAAATGTCTGGTAGAATTCAGCAGTGAATCCGTCTGGTCCTGGGCTTTTCTTTGTTGGGAGGGCATTTATTACTGTTTCAATTTCCGTCTCAGTTATGGGTCTGTTTAGGTTTTCTATGTCTTCCTGGTTCAGTTTAGGTAGGTTGTATGTGTCCAGGAATCTATCCATTTCTGATAGGTTTTCCTGTTTGCTGGCATACAAGTTTTTGTAGTAATTTCTGATGATTCTTTTGATTTCTGTGGTGTCTGTTGTTACATTTCCTTTTTCATCTTTGATATTATTAATTTGGGTCTTTTCTCTTCTTTTTTTAGTTAGTTGGGCCAATGGGGTGTCAATTTTGTTTATTTTTTCGAAAAACCAGCTCCTCGATTGGCTGATTTTTTGTAATGTTTTTTTGGATTCAATCCTGTTAATTTCTTCTCTGATTTTGATTATTTCTCTTCTCCTACTAGCTTTGGGTCTGGTTTGCTGTTGATTCTCTAGATCCTTGAGATGAACTGAAAGCTCATCTATTTGGTGCCTTTCCAGTTTCTTGATGTAGGCACCTATTGATATAAATTTTCCTCTTAGCACTGCTTTTGCTGTGTCCCATAGGTTTTGGTATGATGTGCTGTTATCTTCATTTACTTCCAGGAAATTTTTAATTTCTCTTTTGATTTCTTCTATGACCCATTGTTGATTCAGGAGCATGTTGTTCATTCTCCATGTGTTTGCATATGCTCTAGAGATTCCTGAGTTGCTAATTTCCAACTTCACTCCCTCGTGGTCTGAGAAGTTACATGGTATGATTCTAATTCTTTTGAATTTGCTAAGGCTTGCTTTATGGCCTAGTATGTGGTCAATCCTGGAGAAGGTTCCATGTACTGCTGAAAAGAATGTAAATTCTTTTTCTGTGGGATAAAAAGTTCTGAAGATATCTGTTAGGTCCATTTGGGCTATAGTGTCATTTAAATCTACTGTCTCCTTGTTAATCCTCTGTCTTGGTGATCTGTCTATCTCTGAGAGTGGAGTGTTGAAATCTCCCAGTACTATTGTATTGGGGTCTAAATCTCCCTTTAAGTCCCTTAACAGGTCTTTTAAATAGACCGGTGCCCGGTAATTAGGTGCATATACGTTGATAATCGTTATATCTTCCTGTTGAATGGATCCCTTAATCATTATATAGTGTCCCTCTTTCTCTCTTAATAGTTTTTGTGGTAAAATTTATGTTATCTGATATTAAGATGGCTACGCCCGCTCTTTTTTCATTTCTGCTCGCATGATATATCTTTGTCCAACCTTTCACTTTGAGACTGTATGGATCATTGTTGGAAAGATGTGTTTCTTGTAGGCAGCAAATAGCTGGGTTTTGTTCCCTCATCCAGTCAGTAAATCTTTGTCTTTTAGTAGCACAGTTCAAACCATTCACGTTCAATGTGACTATCGATAAGTATCTTTGCCCTACCATTTGCCAATGATTTTCTAATGTATGCTTTGAGTTTCTTATGATCTTTTGTTGTGAGATTTCTTTCCTTTAGCTTCTTTCAAGTTGATGAGCATGTTTCTGTGATTCTGTGTGTAACACATCTTTAAGGATCTTTTGCAGGGCTGGACGAGTGGCGACAAATTCTTTCAGTTTTTGTTTGCAATGAAAAGTCTTTATCTCACCTTCATTCACGAATGAGAGCTTTGCAGGGTATAATATTCTGGGCTGGCAGTTTTTCTCTCTTAGTACCTGGGCTATATCTCGCCATTCCCTCCTGGCTTTTAGGGTTTCAGATGAGAAATCTGCTGTGAGTCTGATTGGAGATCCCTTAAGGGTAATCTGATGTTTCTCTCTTGCGCATTTTAGGATCTTTTCTTTCTGCTTCACTGTGGTGAGTTTAATTATAATGTGTCGTGGTGAGGATCTCTTTTGGTCATGTTTGTTGGGGGTTCTATGAGCTTCCTGTACTAGGATTTCTCTGTTCTTCTCCAAACCTGGGAAATTTTCTGCTAGTATCTCACCAAAAAGGCCTTCTAGTCCTTTCTCTCTCTCCATGCCTTCAGGAACTCCTATAATCCGAATGTTAGGTTTTCTAATATTATCCTGTAGATTCCCGACAATATTTTTTAGATTTCTAATTTCCTCTTCTTGTCTTTGGTTTGACTGTTTCCTTTCCTGTTCTCTGTCTTCTAAGTCTGATATCCTCTCTTCTGCTTCACCCATCCTGGTTTTAAGGCTCTCTAGTGTGCTTGTCATGTGATCAATTGAATTCTTCACTTCATTAAGATTTTTTGTCACTATCGTAGCTTCTTGTTCTACTAGTTGCTTCGTTTCATTCTGATTCTTCCTTAATAATTCATTTTCGCGAGAGAGGTTTTCTATCTTATCCATTAAAGATTTCTGTAATTCAAGTATTTGTTTTTGTGAACTTCTTAATGTTCGTATCAATTTCTTGAGATCCGCTTCTTGCATCTCTTCTATCTCATCATCTTCATAATCTTGAATTGGGGTGTCTTTTTCATTTGGGGTCATCATAGTGTCTTCCTTGCTCTTGTTATGTCGGTGTCTGCTTTTGTTTGGCATTTCTCCACTCTGTCTCACCGGGTTGTCAATGTAACGGAGCTGTCTTCAAGTTGGGGTCCCTGGCTGCAGCACCCCCTCAGATTTATGCAGCTTCACTGCTTTAGAGGTGGGCGGGCTGCGCGAGGACCCGCTTCAGAGGCGATCAGGTTCAGGCGGGTGGGGCGCGCGGAGCCCGCTTCTGAGGCGACCGGGGATGGGCGGGGCGCGCGGGGCCCGTTCCCGAGGCGACCGGGGACGGCCGGGGCGCACGGCCCGCTTCCAAGGTGTCCGGGGCAGGCGGGGCCCGTTTCCGAGGCGACCGGGGACGGCCGGGGCGCGCGGCCTGCTTCCAAGGCGTCCGGGGCGCGCGGGGCCCGTTCCCGAGGCGACCGGGGACGGCCGGGGCGCACGGCCCGCTTCCAAGGTGTCCGGGGCAGGCGGGGCCCGTTACCAAGGCGACCAGGGGCGGGCGGGGCGCGCGGCCGGCTTCCAAGGCGTCCGGGGCGGGCGGGGCCCGTTTCCGAGGCGACCAGGGGCGGGCGGGGCGCGCGGCCCGCTTCCAAGGCGTCCGGGGCGGGCGGGGCCCGTTTCCGAGGCGACCAGGGGCGGGCGGGGCGCGCGGCCCGCTTCCAAGGCGTCTGGGGCGGGCGGGGCCCGTTACCAAGGCGACCAGGGGCGGGCGGGGCGCGCGCCTGTTTCAATGGCGGGCTGGCGGGCGGGCGCGCGCCTGCTCCAATGGCGGGCTGGCGCCGCTTCACCTCTCCTTGTCCCGCTAGACTTTCCAAGGTGAGCGGAGAGTGAGGCTAGTGTCAGTGTTGGCACCCCCTATTTATCCGTTTTTTTTTTTTTTTTTTGATGCACTATCCCCGGTGGGGGTCTGTCTCCTCCTGCCAATGTCTCGAGCTAGTGAGGGATCTCCTGCTCACCTCCCCCTCAGGCGCTGGCGCGCGGATTCCGCAGCTGCGTTCCCCTTCGCGTGTCCTTTCTCGCCGCACGTCGAGTGCGTTCTCCTCTGCGTCAGGTCCACTGGATCAGGGAGAGTTTCCCCCGCGTTGTTTCTTGAAGTCTTCACCTGGGGCTACCGTAACTCCACTTTTATTAAACTATCTTTTCGCGGACTGTTTGTGTGCGCCCTCACTGTTCCGCCATCTTGAGGAAGTCCCCGTAATCATTTCTGAATGTGGTTTTAGTGTCAGTTATAGTCTCACTGAGGTTCATATATCAGGGTACTTGAGAATGTTTGTGGAATGTTGAAAGAAAAGAATTTAATTTAAAGTAAATTTTATTTTTGTAATTCATGCATACAAGGGGGTTAATAATAATTCTAATCAGTAATGTAGAAATAAAACAATTATTTTCAAGATTTATGTATTTACTTGAAGGCAATGTGATGGAGAGGCAGAGAGAGAGAAAGGGGTGGAGAGAGAGGAGTGAGAAAAGAGAGCTTCCATAGCTTGTCTGACTCACCAAATTGCTGCAACAGTCAGCCCAGGGCTGGGCAAGACCAAAGCCAGGAACCAAGAACCACATCTGGGTCCCCCACATGTGTTAGGAACCCAGAAAACCAGATCTTGGGTGATCTTTCACTACCTTCCCAGGTGCATTAGCAAGAAAGTTGGACTGTAACCGGAGCATGAAGCACTTAGATCTACTCTGATAAATGGAATTTGGGCATAAGTGCGATGGCATAGCCTATGCCATGGCTCACTAGACTAATCCTCCACCTTGCGACACTGGCACACTGGGTTCTAGTCCCGGTCAGGGTGCCGGATTCTGTCCCAGTTGCCCCTCTTCCAGGCCAGCTCTCTGCTGTGGCCCGGGAGTGCAGTGGAGGATGGCCCAAGTCCTTGGGCCCTGAACCACATAGGAAACCAGGAGAATTACCTGGCTCCTGCCTTCAGATCAGTGTGGTGCACCAACCACGGCAGCCATTGGAGGGTGAACCAATGGCAAAAGGAAGACCTTTCTCTCTCTCTCTCTCACTGTCCACTCTGCCTGTTAAAAAAAAAAGTGCAGTGGTATAGCCTTCTGTGGCATACAAACAGTTCCAAGGGGAAATTATTTTTTACAGTCTGGAGGCTGGACAGTGTAAGGGGCTGTATCTTTCAGGGGTCATATTTTTGCTTCATAACATGGCATATGACATTTCATAGTGAGAGAAATCAACAGATGGCACCCACAAACTCAGGCCCTTTTTATTTATTGCTTAAAAAGGTTTATTTTATGTGAAAGGCTTAGTTACAGAGAATAAGAGTGAGCCAGAAATCTCCCATCCATAAGTTCATTCCCCAACTGGCCACAACAGCCTAGGCTGCACCAGTCAGAAGCCCAGAGCCAGTAGTGTCACCTAGGTGTTCCATGTAGGTTGCAGCAGCCCAAGTACTTGGCCCATCCTGTGCTGCCTTCCCAGTCTCATCATCAGAGAGTTGGATCAGAGGTGAATTATCTGGAACTCAAACCTGTGCTCTTATGAGATGCTGGCATCACAGGTAGAGGCATAACAATGTTTCCCCCAGTACTGGCCACTCAGGCACTTAGAAAATTGTGTGAATCTATTCCTAAGGGCAGAAAATGTCACCCTGGAAAATTTGTTTCCAACACATCACTTTTGGGTGATATGAAAATTCTGTAATATTTCAAGTTTGATAGTGTGATTCTTTTCTTTTTCTAGTGTTTGTTTAACACCCTATTCTTATCATTGGTTTAGATGTCTAATTTTTTTTGCCAGTACCAGGCAGTTTGTAACTGCCCTGTATTATGTCTTGAAATCTGGTGTTGTGATGACTCCAGGTTTGTTTTTGATGCATAAGATTGCTTTAGGTAATTGAAGTCTCTTGTTTCCATATGCATTTTAGCCTTGTTTTTTCTTGATCTGAGAGGAATGTCATTGGTATTTTGATTAGGATTGCATTGAATCTGTAAGTTACTTTCAGTAATATGAACATTTTGATTATATTCATTCTTCAAGCCCATGAACTTGGAGGATTTTTCCATTTTTTGGTGTTTTCTTCTATGTATTTCTTTAATGTGTTGTAATTTTCATGGAGATCTATGACATCCTTGGTTAAATGTATTCCATGGTATCTAATTACTTTTTTTTTAGCTAATATGAATGGGATTGATCTTCTAAGTTTTTTCCTAGACATGGCATTGTCTGTATACAAAGGTTGTTGATTTTTGTCTTAATTTTATATACTGCCACTTTACCAAACTCTTCCATGAGTTCCAGGGGAATCTTTTGGTTCCTGTATGTATAGAAGCATGACATTTGCAATTAGGGATAAGTTTGGTTTTCTTCTTTCCTATTCATATGCCTTTGATTTCTCTTTCTTACCTGATGGCCCTAGATAAAACTCCCAGGACTATATTGAATAGTAATGGTGAGAAAAAAATTAGTAATGGGGAGAGTGGGCATCTTTGGTTCCAAATCTTAGGGGGAAGGCTTCCAACATTTCCCCATTCAATAACATACTCACTGTGGGTTTGTCATAAATTGCCTTGATTATGTTGAGGAATGTTCCTACTATACCCAATTTGCTTAAGGTTTTTTCATGATAGGATGTTGTATTTTATCAAATGCATTTTCTTCATCTATTGAATTATCAAGTGGTTTTTGTTCAGTTTGTTAATGTCTTAACACTGCTTTTGCTGCATCCCATAGTTTTGATAATGTTGTATTGTCACCTTCATTCATTTCCAGAAATTGTTTTGCTTTCTCTTTCAATTTATTCTTTGTTGATTCAGGAGTATGTTGTTCAGTCTCCATGTGTTTGTATATGTTCTTGAGACTATTGAGTTGTTAATTCCAGCTTCATTTCATTGTGATCATAAAAGAGGCGTAGTGTGATTTTGATTGTTATTTTTTATTTGACAGGCAGAGTGAACAGTGAGAGAAAGAGACAGAGAGAAAGATCTTCCTTTGCCGTTGGTTCACCCTCCAATGGCCGCCGTGGCTGGTGCACTGTGGCCGGCGCACCGCGCTCATCTGATGGCAGGAGCCAGGTGCCAGGTGCTTTTCCTGGTCTCCCATGGGGTGCAGGGCCCAAGCACTTGGGCCATCCTCCACTGCACTCCAGGGCCACAGCAGAGAGCTGGCCTGGAAGAGGGGCAACTGGGACAGAATCCAGCGCCCCGACCGGGACTAGAACCCGGTGTGCCAGCGCTGCAAGGCGGAGGATTAGCATGTTGAGCCACGGCACCGACCAGATTTTGACTGTTTTGAATTTGCTGAGACTTGCCTTATGACCTAGCATGTGGTCTTTCCTAGAGAAACTTCCATGCACTGATGAAAAGAATGTGTATTCTGCTACTGTGAGATGAAAGGTTCTTTACATATCAGCTAGATCCATTGGGTCCATAGTGTAGATTAGCTCAATTGCTTCTTTTTTGAATTTCTATCTGGTTGTTCTGTCCATTGATGAAACTAGGGTGTTGAAATCTCCCATTACTATTGTTTTGGAATCTGTCTCCCTTTAGTTTTTTTTTTTTTTTAAGTTTTATTAATTTATTTGTAAGGCAGAGTTACAGAGACAGAGGTATATACACACAGAGGTCTTCCATCTGCTGATTTCCTCCCTAAATGGCCACAATGGCCAAAGTTGGGCTGAACAGAAGCCAGGATCGAAGATTTGGACCATCTTCTACTGCTTTCCCATGGCATAGCGAAGACCTGAATTGGAAGTGGTGCAGCTAGGACTTGGACTGGTGCCCATATGGGGTGCCAGCACTACAGGCAGTGGGCATACATGCTATATCACAGCATCAGCCCCTCTGTCTCCCTTTAGAGACATAAAGATTTTTAAATAGCCAGACACCCTGTAATTGGATTCATATACATTTATTATAGTCACTTCATCCTGTTGAATTGATCCCTTAATCATCACATAGTGTCTTTCTATTTTTAACAATTTTTGTCTTAAAGTCTATTTTGTCTGATATCAGGATGGCTACAGAAGCTAATTTCTACTTTCTGTTAGCATAGAATATCTTTTCCATCATTTCACTTTTTTTTTGCATATATCTTTGTTGGTGAGATGTTTGTTATAGGCAGCAAATAGATGGGTCTTGTTTTTTTAGTCCATTCAGCTACCCCGTGCCTTTTTTTAAAGATTAGTTTATTTGAAAGGCAGAGCTATAGACAGAGAAGGAGAGACAGAGCGGAAGATCTGTTTAGCTCCCCAAATGTTTGCAATAGCCAGTAGCCATTCTGAAGCCAGGAGCCAGGAACTTCCTCCAGGTCTCCCATGCAGGTTCAGGGGCCCAAGCACTTGGGCCTTTTTTGCTTTTCTAGGCCATAGCAGAGAACTGGATCAGAAGTGGATCAATTGGGTCTTGAACTGGCTGCCCATATGGGATGCCAGCATGGCAGTTGGGGGCTTTACCCAGTGCACCACAGTTCCAGCCCCCAGCCTTTTTTTTTTTACCAATTGGAGAGTTTAGACCATTTACATTCAAGGTAACAAATTGGCCCTCCAATTTTAATGTAAATATTTCTATTTTTTGCTTCCTATTTCCTCTGTACCTTTCTGGAAAATGTTCTGCCTTCACATTTTTTTTCATAATAATGATTGTTTTTTTTGTGTGTTTTCTGTGTAGCACATCTTTAAGCATCTTTTGTAAGCCTGGATGAGTGGTGACAAATTCTTTGAATTGTTTGTTATGGAAGGTTGGTATTTCACAATCATTCATAAATGAGTGCTATGTAGGGTACAGGATTCTGTGTTGTCAGTTATTGTTGGAGGAAATATTACAGTGCTGAGGAACATAATTTACAAACAGTTTTATGGAAATCTATCAGAGAAGTTTTTTTGAATTATGCCTAATATATAAGAAAAAGTTCACTTAATTATGAGTTCCTTGAACACTATTACTGCATTTTTTTTTCTTTTCACCGTCCATTACCAATCCTAGTAGTAGTGAAAATTTTAGCCCTATTACCAGGTCTGTGATTTTTTATGCTTATACCAACTGACTTTTTGGATCATATTTATTTATGCAATTTGTACTTAAAATCTAGCCATATTCAGTGCCTCAGTGAACAGTAACCTGATAATGCAGAAAAATTATTTTATAAATAATTTCCTCATTACCCTGATTGATATTGAATGTATTCTCCTCTAAATCATCTAACATGTTATTTCAGTCCTTTGTTTATACTTACATCAACAGATTACAGTGTGAGCGCCTTTCAGAATAATTAGATCTATTCCAGAAGTAAGGGAAACTCTATTATGATTGATTGTGATTTTACTTCCTGTTGCCATGTAGTTTACAAAGTAAGTTGCATGTTATGTAAGAAACAACTCAGAGGGGGCCAGCACTGTGGCGCTGTGGGTTAAAGCCCTGGCCTGAAGCACTGGCATCCCACATGGGCGCCAGTTCAAGTCTCTGCTGCTCCCTTTCTGATTTAGCTCTCTGCTATGGCCTGGGAAATCAGTACAAGATGGCCCAAGTCCTTGGGCCTCTGCACCCACATGGGAGACAGGAAGAAGCTCCTGGCTTCAGATCAGCACAGCTTTGGCTGTGGCGGCCATTTGGGGAGTGAGCAAGCAGATGGAAGACCTCTCTCTCAGTCTCTACCTCTCTTTGTAACTCTGTCTTTCAAATAAATAAAAATAAATCTTTAAAAAAATTTAAAAAGAAGCAAATCAGATATGCATAGGAGAATGCATGCCTAGTTTTTCTTCTTAGTGACCCAGAATGTATATATTGATGAAAAATGTGCTGTTACAGATGTTGATGTCATTTGAAGAGCTGGCTATGTACTTCACTCAAGAGGAATGGCAGGAACTGGACCATGCTCAAAGGATCCTGCACAGGGATACTATGTTGGAGACCTACAGCAGCCTGCTGTACTTGGGTGAGTGACATACCCCTTTCTTGCCAAAGGGAACACTTTCTTCCCATTTGATAAATAAATGAACACTTTATAAGTTTAGTGCAGTGTAGGTATAGATTTAAAGCCATGAAGAATGAGGAAAGGATTCAGATTGACACTTTTGTCACACAGCTGCTGAGCCCAAGTTGTTGTCCTTCAAAAATATATGTTAGTGGTCACAAAGTTCAGCATTTTTTCCCTTTCGCAGGATACTGCATTACCAAACCTGAGGTGATCGTCAAGTTAGAGCAAGGAGTGGAGCCATGGATGGTGGGAAACCAAAGCTTCCTAGGTCAGTCAGTAAACACTGGACAGGAAGGCTGGGGCAGAAAGTGCTCAGCACATGTTGACCATGTGGAGCTTTTATTAATTTTTCCCAGGAAAAGCTGGTGTCATTTATCGGACATAGGCATTCCATTGTCTAAGGAGGCTTTCATGTGTACATTTATCTGCTGCTTTTCGGTATTTGGTGAATATTGTCTTTGATTTGCCAAAAATGCAATCACTTTCAGGGTCTAATAAGGCTATTTTTTAGGATAGATACATCATCCTCTCTTACTTTTTTAGGATAGATACATCATCCTCTCTACTTTCACATTTTTGTTTTCTTCATAAATTCATATAATTATTGTTTCAATACTTATTAATATGCCAATCATGGGCACTTTTTTCTGACTAGTTGCAGAGATTGAGCTTCTGCCTCTGGTTTTGCTCAGGCACGGGCCTTGCATTAGCATAAATTTGAGGACTAAACCAGTGAATTGAAGCTCTTTCATTGTCTCTCACTCTCTCAATGTCTCTCTCTCTCTGTCTCTCACTTGCAAATATATGAACAAGAAAATGCTATGCTTTGCATGCATTTGAAGAGTGAACCAATGGAAGAGTCTGTGTATTTGTCTGTCCCATTCTCTAGCTTGCAAATAAATCAATAAGAAAACCTACAAAGAAATTAAGAAACTCCACAACATCAAAACAAACAACCCACTTAAGAGATGGGCCAAGGACCTCAACAGACATTTTTCCAAAGAGGAAATCCAAATGGCCAACAGACACATGAAAAAATGTTCAAGATCACTAGCAATCAGGGAAATGCAAATCAAAACTGCAATGAGGTTTCACCTCACCCCGGTTAGAATGGCTCACATTCAGAAATCCACCAACAATAGATGCTGGAGAGGATGTGGGGAAAAAGGGACACTAACCCACTGTTGGTGGGAATGCAAACTGGTGAAGCCACTATGGAAGTCAGTCTGGAGATTCCTCAGAAACCTGAATATAACCCTACCATTCAACCCAGCCATCCCACTCCTTGGAATTTACCCAAAGGAAATTAATTTGGCAAGCAAAAATGTTCTGCACATTAATGTTTATTGCAGCTCAATTCACAATAGCTAAGACCTGGAAGCAACCCAAATGCCCATTAACAGTAAACTGGATAAAGAAATTATGGGACATGTACTCTATAGAATTCTATACAGCAGTCAAAAACAATGAAATCCAGTCATTTGCAACAAAATGGAGGAATCTGGAAAACATCATTCTGAGTGAATTAAGCCAGTCCCAAAGAGACAAATATCATATGTTCTCCCTGATCGGCGACAACTAACTGAGCACCAAAGGGGAAACCTGTTGAAGTGAAATGGACACTATGAGAAACAGTGACTTGATCAGCCCTTGTGCTGACTGTTGTTGTACAATGTAATACTTTATCCATTGTAGTATTTTTTTTATCCTAGTACTAGTGGTTGAACTCTGTTATTAACACACAATTATTCTTAGGTGTTTAAATTTTAACTGAAAAGTGATCCCTGTGAAATATAAGAGTGGGAATAAGAGAGGGAGGAGATGTACAATTTGGGACATGCTCAATCGGACCTGCCCCAAGTGATGTAGTTAGAATTGTGCCAGGGGATTCCAATACAATCCCATCAAGGTGGCAGGTACCAAGGCCATCTCACTAGTCCAAGTGATCAATTTCACTTCACAGTTAATCACACTGAGAGGTCTAAGAGTCAAAGGGATCACACAAACAAGACTAGTGTCTGCTAATACTAACTGATAGAATCAAAAAGGGAGAGAATGATCCAACATGGGAAGCGGGATACACAGCAGACTCATAGAATGGAGATGTCCTAAATAGCACTCTGGCCTCAGAATCAGCCCTTAAGTCACTTGGATCTGGCTCAAGAGCCCATGAGAATATTTTAGGCATGGAAAGCTGAGACACTCTGAAAAAAAAAAAGAAGACCTAAATGAAAGATCTCTGCGAGTGAGATCCCAGTGGAAAGAATGGGGCCATCGAAGAACGAGGTACCTTTCTCTGAAGGGAGGAGAGAACTTCCACTTTAACTATGACCCTGTTGGAATAAGATCAAAGTCCGCGAACCCTAAAGGCTTCCATAGCCTCGGCAACTCATGACTAGAGCCTAGGGAGATTACTGACGCCATAAACAAGAGTGTCAAATTGTTAAATCAACATCAGGAGTCACTGTGTACTTACGTCTCATGAGGGATCTGTCCTTAATGTGTTATCCAATGTGAAATAATGCTATTACTAGTACTGAAACAGTATTTTTACACTTTGTGTTTCTGTGTGGGTGCAATCTGATGAAATCTTTACATAGTATATACTGAATCGATCTTCTGTCTATAAAGATAATTGGAAATGATTAAAAAATCTTGGTGTTAAATTGGAAATTGCACAGATAATTAATCAAATTTTAAAAAAATCATGTAGGATCTCTGTCCTTAATGTGCTGTACATTGTGAATTAATACTATAACTAGTACTCCAACAATATTTTCACTTTGTGTTGCTATGTGAGGGCAAACTGTTGAAATCTTTACATAATATGTACTAAACTGATCTTCTGTGTATAAAGAGAATTGAAAATGAATCTTGACGTGAATTGAAGGGGAGAGGGAGCGGGAAAGGGGAGGGTAGCGGGAGGGAGGGAAGTTTTGTGGGGGGGGAGCCATTGTAATCCATAAGCTGTACTTTGGAAATTTATATTCTTTAAATAAAAGCTATATATATATATAAATGAAGAAAAAGGTCCAGGAGTAAGCATCTGCATTGTGACATCAGACATCATGTCACTAAGAATGACCTGGAATAGAAACATGAAAATGAGTGTTTTTAGACTCACCAAGAGAATCAGGAGGTTCTGGTTACCAAGGTCAAGTGACTCCTATACCGTCATGTTGAAAGGCTAACAGTTATTTGGAAAGGAAGTTTGTACCTAATATTCTCCCTTCTTCTTCTTTCTTTTAGAGAGAAATTTTATTTAAAACACAAAGTTACAGAGAATTGGAAAAACAGAAAGGGAAAAAAAATTTTAATCTGGTTCACTCCACAAATAGCCTCTTCTGCAAATGGCCACTATGGCCAGGACTGTTCCTGGTTGAAGCCAGTAGCCCTGAACACCATCTGGGTCTCATTACATAGATGCATTTTCTCAAAGTAGCACTCCCGTATGGGACCCCAATTTTGCAGGTAGCAGCTTAACTTGATGTGCCACAATGTAACCCTTGTTCTTTTTTTGTATTTGTAAAATGAGAAGGAGATAGGCAAATATATAAGACTTAGTTGTTGGTGAAAATAAGACAATTGATCCTCCAACAGAAATCAAGACTTGGGAACTTCAAATTATCTAGCAGGCATGTGTATATCAGGATTTGAGAGAATACCAAGTATGATGATCTCAGATTTAGGTGGAAAACACTTTATAAAGTATGTGGACACAACCTGGGTTGCAGAACCTACTTTCTTGAACTGGTATAGAGAGAAAATCTATGATGGTATGCTGGGACTTTTCTGTACCTTTTGTGATAGTGAAAAGCTGAAGATCTCAGATTTCTTTAAGAAGAGAGGGAATGATATCATCTTGGAATGCAGATAAAAGTTTATTTTTTTTTGCTTGAAAAACCCCACAGATGCCTATAGCCATTCCCTTATGAGGACTGAAGATGAGATGAGCATAGGCATATATCCTGTGAAGGACTAAGAAATGTCTATCCTGCACCTGCAAGCAAGTGGCTCAATAAAGCTTTCCTATCTTCAAGGCTGAACAATCAGCAAAGTATACATAAAACAGATGGCTCCTGGAAAGCACTCAGCTTTTCAACTTATTACTATAGTAAGACAGCGGGTGAATATGTTTACTAAGAAATTACCTGCTTTTAGAAATGCTTATTAAGGGGTCTGGGACTGTGGTACAGTGAGTTAAAGCCCTGGACTGAAGTGCCGGCATCCCCTATGGGTGCTGGTTCAAGTCTCAGCTGCTCCACTTCCAATCCAGATCTCTGCTATGGCCTGGGAAAGCAGTGGGAGATGGCCCAAGGACCCCTGCACCCACGTGTGAGACCCAGAAAAAGCTCCTGGCTCCTGGCTTTGCATCAGCTCAGCTCTGGCCATTGTGGCCAACTGGGGAGTGAACCAACAGATGGAAGACTTTCTCTCTCTCTCTCTCTCTCTCTCTCTCTCTCTCTCTGCCTCTCTTTCTCTCTCTGTGTAACTCTTACTTTCAAATAAATACATAAATCTTTAATATATATATATATATAAATTATTTATTCTCAGTAACGACAATTTTTTTTTACAAAATAAGTATAAAATATTTCCATTAACCCATTGACAACTTGTATTTTATCATTGTCAACTAGTATAATTGTGCATGCTCTTTCAAGGAGTTCTTTCCTGCCTCTTCTCATGGGTAAAACACTATTTCTGCACAGGGAGGCTGATTGTTTTTGTTTTCACAGCTAAGGTTCCTGTTATTTTGCACTCATTTTTATCATGATTGTCAGCTTTTAAGGTGAAGACAAACTGAGAGGCTTTTGAAAAACCACTCAACAGCATTTTGCTCTGCTTAGAAATAGCAAGACATCTACTCAGTTACTTATTGTATAGTATACTTTCCAGGTTTAAGAACAGAAAAACTTGCGCTGCAAGGGAAAGATGTGGCAATAATCGCCCCTTTGTTAAGTCTTTCATCATAAATTGCAATCCTTGAAGGCCTTGAGTTTCTTTATATTGGACCATCTTAATTTTAATTTGGTGTCTGTGAATTCCTTTTTTATCTAGCTAAGTTATAGCTTCCACAAACTTTATTTACTTTGAATTTGTTATTCATGGAGTTAGAGACTCTCTGCCTCCTATGAAATAAGTGGGTTCATTTAACTATGGAAAATTGAAGTAATATTATAATTAAAGTGAAGTATAAAATGTAAATAAGTTGCTTCTGTTTTATGCTTGATAATTTTCCTAAAATCATACATGATTCTCTGATTAAACTTATTGAGGTCTCTAGATAAAATTCCAATTTGGACCACAGTATTGATTATACCAATAAACTTTGTAGATGGGTGCAAGTTAGAAGTTGTGAGCACTAATTTTGTCCTGTGCTGTAGAAATATCAAAGTCAATCACTATTCTTTTTATTTTGTTATTATATCATTAAAAATTTTACTCTTCTAACTGGATTAAATTGTAGGCTTTTTAAAAACACATTCATGGGGGCTGGTGCTATAGTGTAGTAGGCTAGGGTGCCAGTTTCCATATGGGCACCAGTTCATGTCCCAGCTGTTCCTCTTCAGATCCAGCTCTCTATGGCCTGAGTCTCTGCACCTACATTGGAGACCCAGAGGAGGCTCCTGGCTCTTAGCTTTGGATCAGCCTGGCTATGGCCATTTAGGGAGTGAACCAGTGGATGGAAGATTTTTTTCTCTGTCTCTGCCTCTCTCTGTAGCTCTGCATCTCAAATAAATAAATAAAATATTTAGTAAAATACACACAGATAATGTGTTCATTTCATATTTTGTTTCTCCTATATCTAAATTTTGTGGACATATTTCTAGTTTATTTCCTCTTATATTTTGTCTTATTTCTCTTTCTCTAAGTTAGGCTTTTTAGGTGCCTGAAGCCACAATTTTTAATTTCTACAGATCTCTGTTAACTCTTTTATTTTTAATTCTTTGAAGATTTACATTATTTATTAGAACCACAGAATTAGAAAGAGAGAGATCTTTCATCCATTGATTCATTCCCTAAATGGACACAATGACTGGGGTGGGCTAGGCAGAAGCCAGGGACCAGGAGCCAGGAGCTTCTTCTGGATCTCCCATGTGAGCAGACTGAATCAAGGAGCCAAGAGCTTCTTCCTGGTCTCTTACATGAGTGCAGCGGCCCAAGTGCTTGGGACAACAACTCCTGCTTCCCCAGGTGCATTAGCAGGAAGATGGATCAGAAGTGGAGCAGCTGGGACTTAAACTAGCATCCATATGGAATGCTCGTGCTGCAGGTGGTGGCTTAGTCCACTACACCACAATACTGGTCCCTCTGCTTACTTAATGGGCTTTCTAGCTGCTTTCAGGTAAAGCAGACTAAGGCAGGGATGTATTACTTTGTCAAGGTCAAAATAGCATATTACCCAAGATGGAGTGGTTTAAATCACAGAAAACTAGTTCTTATTGTTCTGTATATTGGAAGTCCATGATCAAGGTATTTGCAGCCTCTCTCTCTCTCTCTCTCTCTCTCTCTCTCTCTGGCTTCCAGTAAGCCACCATCCTGTTATGTCCTCACATGCTATTTCCTCTGTGCATGTGCATCCCTGGTGAACTCACTGTGTCACAGTGATACCTTTTACACCATGTTTAAAGCAGTGCTGTTCACAATAGACAAAATCTGAAATAAAGCAATGTGTTCATTAGCAGGTGAATGGATAAACAAACTGGCATAAATACATAATAGAATACCATTCCGTTATAAAAAAGGATGAAGTCCTGTCATTTGCAGCAAAATGATTGGAACTGAAAGACATGATGTTGAGTAAAGTAAGTCATATATAGAATGAGAAATACCACCTTTCCCCCGATATGCGATATGTGGGATATAATATTTTTTAAACCCAAATGTTCATTGCTAGAGACTGGGGAAGGTAGAAGTGATAAAGAAAAGTTTGGGTCAAAAAATAGATGAAATGGGCTCTGGTTCATGTCCCAGTTGCCATGGGGGGGTGCTGTGAGGGCTGGCCCAGCCTGGAAGGCTGTGAGGGTGGACCTGGTGGTCGCCCCCAGCAGACAGCTCCCTTTTGCTCTGCTGGGCTGGACTGGCTCCGAGCTGTTTGAGCGGGAGCTGCGCCACTTCAGCAGGAAGGAGAAGGATTTGTGGCTCAGCAGCCACGGGCTGTTTGACCCGGAGCAGGGGGCCTTCATCCCTGCAGCCTCGGAGGAAGACATCTTCTGCCGCCTGGGCCTCTGGTACCGCCCCCCAGAGCAGAGGAACACCTGATCCTGCCCTGGGAAGCTGAGCTGCCACAACACCATGGGGCTCGCGGTAACCTGAGCCCTCCCTGGCTGACATGGGCGACTGCAGGGTCTGGATTCAAAGTCATCTTGGAGGGCTGAGGCTCCCCAGGTCACTTGTAAAAAAAAGTATTTTCACAGTTAAAAAAAAAAGACTGGAGTAGACTGGACTGGACTGAAGTCTCCATGGAAACTCCAAGCGTGGAGCTCTTCACAGGAGAAAACAGCCTTCACAGACCAAGAAAATCAAAAGAATAGATATTCAGTAGTAACTTTCCAGGAACATCTGAAAATGGAAATTTGGCTGCCAAGTTTCTTTGTCCAAAAGGCTGAACTCAAAGCCTTTATCTGTGCCCTGTGCCCTATGAGAAGTAAGAGAGAAACCATCTAAACTGTCTCTGAGTAAAGAAGGAGGAATGTTGATGATTTTGGCTTCCCTTGGGATAGATAGGAATGTGTACTTTGGGCCTCCCTTGGAGTCAATAAATGCAAGAAAAGATACACAAAAGAGTTCCAATTTCTCAAACTTGCTTCAAAGATGGACCAGATCATGTCTTCCATTGCTATGATCACTTACCATCTATCTTTGATCCAGAGAAAGGGCTGGAGAGTGTGATTTTGCCAATCAAAGCACTGGAAAATTATACTCAACATACATTCAGTGACAGTGCTCCAGGAATTTTCTTGCTAAATGCTAAAGTTTTCCTAATGAGGAAATCAATTCTCTTTGGTTGAATGGCTTTGGATGCCCTTACAGCTATTTATGGTAGAACCTTTGGTATCATTAAAACAGAATGTTGGGGCCAGCACTGTGGCATAGCAAGTAAAACCACCACCTGTGGAGCCAGCAACCCATATGGGTGCTGATTTGAGTCCTGGCTGCACCACTTCCAATCCAGCTCTCTGCTATGGCCTGGGAAAGCAGTAGAAGATGGCCCAAGTTCTTGGGCCCCTGCTCCCTTGTTGGAGAGCCAAAAGAAGCTCCTGGCTCCTGGCTTCTGATTGGCTCAGCTCCTGCCATTGAGGCCAACTGAGGAGTGAACCAATGATGGAAGACCTCTCTCTCTTTCTCTGCCTCTCCTTCTCTCTCTGTGTAACTCTCATTTTCAAATAAATAAAGAAATTTTTAACAAAAAGTTATGTATACATCTCTCATAATTTTGGAAAATTTCTCTAGCTCCACAAGATATTCATAGTCATATTAATATATGTCATTATATGTTATTTGTCATATCTAACTCCACACTAAGTCTCAGTCAATGGATCTATTCCTTGCTTTTTGGTCCTGGAAGTCCCTTGTGGCAGAAACTACTAATCATTCTGGTTTGCATTATAGGAAATATAAATATAATATTGCATTATAAGCCAGCACCACAGCTTAATAGGCTAATCCTCCACCTGCGGGGCTGGCACACCAGGTTCTAGTCCCAGTTGGGGCACCAGATTCTGTCCCAGTTGCCCCTCTTCCAGGCCAGCTTTCTGCTGTGGACCGGGATTGTAGTGGAGGATGGCCCAAGTGCTTGGGCCCTGCATCCCATGGGAGATCAGGATAAGCACCTGGCTCCTGGCTTCAGATCAGTGTGATGTGCCGGCCACAGTGTGTAGGCTGTGGCGGCCACTGGAGTGTGAACCAATGGCAAAGGAAGACCTTTCTCTCTGTCTTTCTCTCTCACTGTTCACTCTGCCTGTCAAAAAAAGTATTGCATTATAAGAAATATTAGTATGTTGTTCCTTTCATCATTACTGTTGAATGAGTTTACACCTGCAAAGTAAAACTGTACAAAGACCAACTGGGTCAAACTCTATGCAGAAAATCTGTTAAACTTGGAAATAGGAATTTTCTTGAAAGACAAAACTATAATTTCTCTCCTCTAGTCCTAAAAAAAGTCTTACTTATGTTTTATACCTGGCATACATATACTGAACATAATTCCATGCAATACTTTTATTATTCTTGTGTTTTGACTGACACCTTTCACATGAGGTCAGTTGTGGAGGTTTTCATCTGTGGTGTCATGTGAGGGCTAAAATTTTGGATTTTGATGCATTTCCAATTTTTAATGTTCAGATTGGGAAAGATAAACCTGAATCAAATTATTTTTGATAAAACCTGTAACCTTTTGAACCAAGTTCCTGTGTTGATTTGAAGTTATAGGGAAGGGGTGCTGGCATTGTGGTGTAGTGGGTAAAGCCACTGCCTGCAATACCGGCATCCTATATGGTCACCAATTTGAATCTCAGCTGCTCTACTTCTAATCCAGCTCTCCGCTAGGGCCTGAGAAACACTAGAAGATCCCCAAGTCTTTGGACTCATGCACCTGCATGGGAGACCTGGAAGAAGCTTCTGGCTCCTAACTTCGGATTAGTGCAGTTTCAGCCTTTGCAGCCAATTGGGGAGTGAACCAATGGATGGGAGACCCCACCACCACCACCTCTCCTTCTCTCTCTATGTAACTCTGACTTACAAGTAAAATAAATAAATCTTAAAGAAGTTATAGGGAAGGGAAGTTCAGCAGAATTGTTTAGGGGCATCTTTGTCTTATGTATTAAACATGAAAGCATCACAGATGGTACACTCACCTCCCACCTCCGATAGATATGGGTAACAGGATATGCAAGTGAGCATCACCAGGCCTTGAATGGATGTACTGCTTTGGATTATCATGGTAGTGTAGACAACAAGGAATGCCTGGGAAGGGGCACTGATCACATGGTGTGAATTTGAAGGAACTACTGGTAAATGTGTCCTGGCTTATATCTAAGAAATATTTTTTGGATATAAACAAATAGGTTTCCCTAAGGCCATCAGATAAACAACAACTTGCTGTGGATAGGGTGACCAGGGTCCTAACATTCTGAAATTAAAATAAACTTTGTGTTGCTCCTTTACTTTACTTAGAATTATTTACTTGGTAGATTTAAAACAATCAAAAAAGGGGGGGTGCATGTAGCCTAATAGTATGGCATTAGCTGGGATCCTGCACCTCATATCAGAATTACCCAGGTTTGAATCCTGGCATTGTGTCTGTTTAAAATACCCAGGTAAGGGCCGGCAATGTGGCATAGTGGGTAAAGCCACCACCTGCAGTGCTGGCATCCTATATGGGTGCCGGTTCAAGTCCTGGCTGCTCCACTTCTGATCCAGCTCTCTGCTATGGCTTGGGAAAGCAGTGGAAGATGGCCCAAGTCCTTGGGCTCCTGCACTACTGTGGGAGACCCTGAAGAAGCTCGTGGCTCCTGGCTTTGGATCAGCACAGCTCCAGTCTTTGCAGCCATCTGGGGAGTGAACCAGCAGATGGAAGACATCTCTCTCTCTCTGCCTCTCCTCTCTCTGTGTAACTCTGACTTTCAAATAAATATTTTTTAAAAAAAAATCCAGGTAACATATAGCCTGGGAGGATGGAAGTGATGGCTCAAGTGGTTTGGGCACTGCCCATCTATGTGGGAGACACATGTTGAGATATTATCTCCCAATATTTGAAAAATGAACTCATGCAAGGTGTTCACTCTGTCTCTGTGCTTTCAAAAGGTAAATAAATAAAGATTTAGAAAAATGTAAAATGCAGGCCAGTGCTGTGGTGCAGTGGGTTAAAGCCATGGCCTGCTGTGCTGGCATCCCATATGGGCACCAGTTCATATCCTAGCTGCTGCACTTCCAATCCAACTCTGCTAAGGACTGGGAAAACAGTAGATGCTCAAGCCCTTGGGCTCCTGCACCCTTGTGGAAGACCTGGAAGAGGCTCCTGGGTCCTGGCTTTGGATCAGTGCAGCTCCAGCTATTGTGGTTATGTGGGGAGTGAACCAATGGATGGAAGACCTCTCTCTCTCTCTCTCTCTCTTGTTCTACCTTTCTGTATAACTCTGTCTTTCAAATAAATAATTTTTAAAGAAAAATTTAAAATGATAAAAATGTCAAACTTAGTGAATCCTTTTTTGAATAACTTTCATATTCTACACACCAAAGAGCTGGATCATAGGGAAGTGAGAGACATGAGTTTTTAAACTGCATTCCATCTTGAAACTGCATCATTGCGTTCCATTCTTTTTTTGACAGGCAGAATGGACAGTGAGAGAGAGAGAGAAAAAAGTCTTCCTTTTTCCATTGGTTCACCTCCAAATGGCCAATGCACTTATCTGAAGCCAGGAGCCAGGTTCTTCTCCTGGTCTCCCATGTAGATGCAGGGCCCAAGCACTTGGGCCATCCTCCACTGCACTCCCAGGCCACAGCAGAGAGCTGGACTGGAAGAGGAGCAACTGGGACAGAATCCGGCGCCCCAACTAGGACTAGAACCTGGTGTGTTGGCACCACAGGCAGAGGATTAGCCTATTGAGCCATGGTGCTGGCCTCCATTTTCATTTAAATACTAGCATTTTGTCCATCATGGATTTAAAAATTATTTTGATTTTCTAAAAGATTTATTTATTTAAAATTCAGAGTTACACCGATAGGAGAAACACACACACATACACAGAATTTTCCATCTGATGATTCACTCCCCAAATGGCCACAATGGGCAAGGATGTGCCAGGTGGAAGTCAGGAGCCAGAAGCTTCCTCCAGGTCTCCCACATTTGTGGCAGGAGCTCAAACACTTGTGCCATCTTCCACTGCTTTTCCCCAAACCATTAGCAGCGAACTGGATCAGAAATGGGGCCCCTGGGATTTGAATTAGTGCCTATATTGGATGCTAGCATTGCAGACAACAGCTTTACCATATAAGCCACAATGCCCACCCTTAATTTTGATTTTACATTATTCAAATTATCACATTGTATATAGGTATAAAATTAAAATAGTTTTGAACGAAAATATCTTATTAAATATTGTTTACTTTTTTTACTTATTGTTTTGATGGCTCCTTTAATTGGGGGCTATAGGTTTCACATGTCTAATCTCTCTCCAAAGAAGGAAAAATAGAATAACTTGCATTTCTCTGCCCTCAAAAGATGAAAAATAGTAATATGCATAAGCAGCTTAGAGCCATGAAACTGGAAGTCACAAGCCACAAGATCACAAGCTCCTGTGTATATTACTGGTCTAGTTGTTAATCAGAGCCACCCGTTCTGGATATGTCTCCTTTACTTGGAATCTGAGAGGGGAGGAGCCATGTGAATAGGTATTCACTCTTGCAGCCTCATAAAAGAGACTAGCAATTGGGAGAGTCCTTTTTTTTTCCTCAGAGATCCAGATGAGAGGAGGTGCCAAAGTTGTTCTCTACTTCCCCTTCCCTAGCCCTTTTCTATTTTGGGGCAGCTTTACTTCTCAAATTTGCCTCTGTGTATGTTGTGTGTGTGTGTGTGTGTGTGTGTGTGTGTGTGTGTTTGGTTTCTCATCTTTTAAATAAACTTTATCATTTTGTACATCATATATGTACATTTACTTAGAAAGCTTCTCTGTGG
The DNA here is from genome assembly GCA_949820135.1 of Sylvilagus floridanus. Classification (NCBI taxonomy): domain Eukaryota; kingdom Metazoa; phylum Chordata; class Mammalia; order Lagomorpha; family Leporidae; genus Sylvilagus; species Sylvilagus floridanus. The sequence continues at coordinate 105,454,966 of OX463233.1, read as the reverse complement.
AGAAGACAAGGAACTGGAGTAAAAATTATAATCTACTGCCCACACTTCAACAGGGAGACAGCGTTGTGGCACAGTGGGTTATCCACTGCCTGCTATAGGAGTATGAGTTTGAGTCTCTGCTGCTTTACTTCTGAGCCAGCTCCCTGCTAATGTGACTTGAAAGACAGCAGAAGATAGCCTAAATATTTATGACCCTAGCTACACATGTGGGAGACTTGGTTTCTGAATTCAGCCTGGCCAACTGTGGTCATTGTATCCATTTGGAGAGTGAACCAGCAAATGGAAGCACTTTCTCTCTCTCTCTCTCTCTCTCTCTCTCTCTCTCTCTCTCTCTCACCTCTCTCTCTCTCCCTATCTCATTGTCTGTGACTCTGCCTTTCAAGAAAATAAAATAAATATTTAAGACCCAAAATGAAAACATTATTAACTTAACTGATGGTGGAGATATAGGAATGCATGCCAAAATGTCAAAATAAAACCCATCCATGGTGTTGAGGTTATGTCCCTCCACATTGCAGGAATTGACACAGGATCCCCATTCTCATATGCTCCCAATATGCAGTTTCTGCTTTCTATATTCACCACCCTGCATTCCTCACTGTTTGCAGTGCTTGCTAATGGCCCCATCTTTGACACATTCTTTGCCATCCCAAGGGCATATTCAGAACCCACAGAGCTGATTAAGGGTTAGGTTCACAAAGAAAGAATGTTGATGGTAAATCTCTAGACTTTAGGGCATTCACTCCTTGAAGTAATTGGGGACCAGTATTGGGATGCTAATTTCCAGATGCCCTCTTGTGAGATGTGACTTGCTTCTGTCATTTCTCTTGTTTTGCTCTTTCCAGATGTTGACACAAGCTCTTTGCTTCTGGATGAAATTTTAGTCTTCTACTCAAGGATATTTTCCCTTTTTATCACTCCCCCCCACCCCACAACTCTCCAGACTGCCTCTGCTTAACTGGAGAGAAAGTATTACTAAAAAGAAATTCTTAAAAATCAATCTGCTATTTAATCTTCCATTTTTTTCTTTTCTTTTCCTTTTTTTTTAAAGATTTACCTATTTGTTTGAAAGGCAGAGTTATAGAGAGGCAGAGAGAGAGAGAGAGAGAGAGAGAGAGAGAGAGAGAGAGAGAGAGAGAGAGAGAGAGAGAGTCTTCCATCCTCTGGTTCACTCCCCCAGATAGCTACAATGGCCAAAGCTGCACCAATCTGAAGCCAGGAGCCAGGAGCTTCCTCTAGGTCTCCCTATTTGCAAAAGGAGGGGAGAGAAAGAGATACAAAGAAATAGATTTTTTCAATCTACTGCCACATTTCCTTTCTTTAAAAGATTGATTTATTTATTTGAAGTCAGAGTTATGCAGAGAGAAAGGAGAGCTGTGCTGATCTGAAGCCAGGAGCCAGGAGCTTCCTCTGTGTCTCACATGTGGGTGCAGGGGTCCCAGGACTTGGGTGATCTCTCACTGCTTTCCCAGGCCATAGCAGAAAGCTGGATTGGAAGTGGAGCAGCCAGGTCTCGAACTGGCAGCCATATGGGATGCTGGTGCTTCAGGCCATGCCATTAACCCACTGCACTGCAGCACTGGTCCCTACTTCATTTCCTAAATGCCCGCAAAAGCCAAGAACAGGCCAAGATGAAACTGAGATCCTGGAACTCCTGGTCTTCCACACGACAAACGGAGATTCAATCACTTGAACAATCACCTGCTCCCTCCCATAATTCACATTACCAGTAGGCTGGATCTGATCTAGGGTAGTCAGGACTGAAACCAAGCACTCTGTCGTGGAATTTGAGCATCCCAAATGGCAACTTAACCCACTGTGCCACAACACTTGCCTTGCAGATGCAATTAAATATATTTTGAGCCATAGTTGGTTAACTTCACTAAGGCAGAACTTATATGGTTTTTGAAGGGCAACTATATGGTCATTGACTTAAAATCAATAGCCACTCCTCTCAAGCTGGGAAAATGTGTTTTTTTAAATGACTCAAGGTTATATCCCCAGTGTTACCTAGAAAAGTAGGTACTCAATAAATGTTTGTGGAATGAATACAGCAATATTTGTCATCCTTGGCCACATTGACATGGGGAGGTGGGTTCTGCTTTTTGTATTATAGAATGTTAAGCAGCATCCTTGGCCTTGACCTATTAGAAGTTATAGCATACGTATCAATCCCTCAGAACAATCAAACATGTCTCCAGAAAAAAAATGTCCTTTTGGGGATGGGGTCAAAAGTTTCCCATTGGAACAACAGTGGACTCCAATAATAAGAGAATATTTGACCAATACATCACAAACTGTAATAATCTTGTGTATATTGCTACTCTTAGAACATGAGTCATGTGATGGTAAATTTCATGTATCCACTAGTTGCATTGTGAGATGCCTGATATCTAACTAAACATTGCTTTTAGATGTGTTTGTGAGGATGTTATTGGAAGAGATTAGCATTCAAATTAGTGGACAGAATAAAATATATGGCTCTCACCAAAGAGGGTGGCCATCAACTAATCTGACATAAAGAGAAAAATAGCAGAGAATTGATGTTCACCACATCTGAGAGCATGAATGTGACATTAATCATCCCCTGCCCTTGATGCTCTTGTTTCTCAGGTCTTCAGACTAAAATTGGAGTCTACATCATTAATTATATGACGTTCAGGGCTTCAAACTACATCAATGGGTTTCCTGAAATTTAAATTAGTAGATGCAGTATGAGATTTCTCAGTTTCCATAACTGCATGATTCATATTTATCTACCTACCTATCTACCTGCTATCAATTGTGTTTCTTTCTATATGTTTTAATGGTGCTTTAAAGTTTGTAAAAGGGCTGGCACTGTGGTGTAGTGGGTGGAGCCACCACCTGAGATGCAGGCATCTCATATGGGCCCTGGTTCAAGTCCTGGCTGCTCCACTTCTGATCTAGCTCTCTTTTATGGCTTGGGAAAGCAGTAGAAGATGGCCTGATTCCTTGGGTCCCTGCAGCCATGTGAGATACCTGGAGGAAGCTCCTGGCTCTTGGCTCCTGGCTCCTGGTTCAGATCTGTGCAGCTTTAGCCATTGCAGCCATCTGGGGAGTAAACCAGTAGATGGAGGATGTCTCTCTCTGCCTTTGATTCTTTGTAACTCTCCTTTTCAAATAAATAAACACATATTAAAAAATAAAGTGGGGGCCAGTGCCGTGGCTCAACAGGCTAATCCTCCACCTTGCGGCACCAGCACACTGGGTTCTAGTCCTGGTCGGGGCGCTGGATTCTGTCCCAATTGCCCCTCTTCCAGGCCAGCTCCCTGCTGTGACCAGGGAGTGTATTGGAGGATGGCCCAAGTACTTGGGCCCTGCACCCCATGGGAGACCAGGAGAAGCACCTGGCTCCTGCCATCGGATCAGCATGGTGCACTGGCCTTGGCGGCCATTGGAGGGTGAACCAACGGCAAAGGAAGACCTTTCTCTCTGTCTCTCTCTCTCTCTCACTGTCCACTCTGCCTGTCAAAAATAAAAAAATAAATAAAGTGGGCCAGTGCTGTGGTGCAGTGGGTTAAAGCCCTGGCCTGAGCGCCAGCATCCCATATGGGTGCCAGTTCTAGCAGGCTGCTCCTCTTCCAATCCAGCTCTCTGCTGTGTCCCGGGAGTGCAGTGGAGTCCTTGGGCCCTGCACCCCATGGGAGACCAGGAGAAGCACCTGGCTCCTGGCTTTGGATCAGTGCAGTGCACCGGCTGTGGTGGGCATTGGAGGGTGAACCAACGAAAAAGGAAGAACTTTCTCTCTGTCTCTCTCTAACTATCCACTCTGTCTGTCAAAAAAATAAATAAAAATAAAAGCAGTTTACTGGCCGGCGCCACAGCTCAATAGGCTAATCCTCTGCCTGCAGTGACAGCACACTGGGTTCTAGTCCCAGTCGGACCACCGGATTCTGTCCTGCTTGCTCCTCTTCTAGCCCAGCTCTCTACTGTGGCCTGGAGTGCAGTGGAGGATGGCACAAGTCCTTGGGCCCTGCACCTGCATGGGAGACCAGGAGGAAGCTCCTGTCTCCTGGCTTCAGATCAGTGCAGTGTGCCAGCCACAGTGGCCATTGGGAGGTGAACCAATGGAAAAGGAAGACCTTTCTCTCTGTCTCTCTCACTGTCCACTCTGCCTGTCAAAAAAATAAAATAAAAAAAATTAAAAAATAAAAGCATTTTATAATTGTGCAAAAATTTTAGAAATTGAGGTACTTTTTTCAAAATATGCATTCTCCTTCAACACTTTTAAGTACCTTGTATGAATGTATTTCAAATATATTAGCAGCAGAATGAATTTATCTAATTCCATTTCCATAACGTTTTTAAGTATACTTCCCTATCATCTTCCTATTATCTATCATTGCTCCATAAATTTGTCATCTACCTGCCTCCCATCTCTTTACATCCTATAAGTTCTGCTTCTCTGGATACTCCTAATAGATTGCTTAGAATCCTGATTTTTTGCTGTTTGTCATTCCACCAAGCACCATGAGAATACCTCAAATCATTTATGATCACTTTGCACTCCCAAAACTAGCACAGGCCTTGAGACACAGAAGACCACAAATAATTAAATTGATCTTTTTTTTATTATTATTTTTTGACAGGCAGAGTGGACAGTGAGAGAGAAAGACAGAGAGAAAGGTCTTCCTTTTGCCATTGGTTCACACTCCAATGGCCGCCGTGGCTGGCACGCTGCGGCAGGCGCGCTGCACTGATCTGATGGTAGGAGCCAGGTGCTTCTCCTGGTCTCCCATGGGGTGCAGGGTCCAAGCACTTGGACCATCCTCCACTGCACTCCCTGGCCACAGCAGGGAGCTGGCCTGAAGAGGGGCAACTGGGACAGAATCCAGCGCCCCAACTAGGACTAGAACCTGGTGTGTTGGCACCACAGGCAGAGGATTAGCCTATTGAGCCTTGGCACTGGCCCGTGAGTTCTTCTCTCACTCATAGATTATTTGGAAATGCATTTCTTCATTTTTAAATATTGGGGACTCTTCTGGTTTTATTTTTTCTTACTGACTTCTACCGTCTTTTTTTTCACAGTCTCAGTTCATTAGCACCACACATTCATTAGGTTCTAATCTCCTGTTATTTCACCCCTCCCACCCAGAGTCAGGTTTTTCTGCTAGGCTCGGGGCCGGTGCCGACCCGAGGTCGCCCTGCTTATGACGTATTCCAAAATGGCGCCTGCTCTTTGTCTTGCTCACCTTTGAGAGGTGAGCGGAGAGAGAGAAGCTCGTGTCCGTACGGGTCACTTTTTTTTTCCCTCTCTCTCTCTCTCTCTTCTAGTTAGCCTGGTGAACTTTTCCCTGCACGGTTTCAAGCCTTGTTCGCTCTAGGCTCCCTTTTCCACTTCCCTCCTGGTATCTCGGGCTATTGATGTTCTGCTCACCTCGCGTTCCAGCGCTGGTGTGTTGAATCTGCTGCTGGTGTCCCAAACTGCGGGCTCCCACGCTCTCCATGCAGGTCCACTGTGAATCTCCAGTTCCAGAAGGGTTTTCTCTGCTGTTTCTTCCCCTACTCTTCCTTGAACCTGCAGTATCTCCACTTTTATTAAACTGTCTCTCCCCAGACTATCGGTGTGCTCCCTTCCTATTCCGCCATCTTGCCGCTCCTCTGCTGAGAAAACTTCTATAATCAAAAGTGAAAATGCACACGTATGCTATGACCCCATGGAGCTCTGAACTTTAAGTAAGCTGCAAAATTTGGACAACTTTTGAGGTTACTCCCCTCTTGCAAGCACTAAATCCATAATGGCAAGTGTAGGGAGGTAAGATGGCAGGCAGGGAGAACGCCTGGGCCACCACACCAGCCCCCAATGTAGGCTCCCAGAATCCTTTGCTATCACACAGACGCACTGGGACAGTACCTTCAATCAGGTTGATAGGTTGAGGCTTGGAATCTCGCCAGAAAACCAAGAGGCAAACACAGAGTATCTGAGCTCTGCTCATCTTCGCTGAGGTCTGTCCACTATCAAGGAGAAAATGAACTGCTGAAGAGCCCGCCCACTCAATAGCCTTGGCTCCAGGATACAGTAGAACCCAGAGGTCTGTGAGGTCACACCAAGAGGGTGGGGCAGGGGCGGGGCTATCTGCAGAGGAGGGGGAGGTCATGTCCATGGACAGGGACAGAGGGGGACAAGGCAGTGGCAAAATATATATTTAAGATTTTTTTTTTTTTAACAGGCAGAGTGGACAGTGAAAGAGAGAGACAGAGAGAAAGGTCTTCCTTTTGCCGTTGGTTCACCCTCCAATGGCCGCCGCGGTCGGCGCGCTCGGCCGGCGCACCGCGCTCGTCCGATGGCAGGAGCCAGGAGCCAGGTGCTTTTCCTGGTCTCCCCATGGGGTGCAGGGCCCAAGCACCTGGGCCATCCTCCACTGCACTCCTGGGCCACAGCAGAGGGCTGGCCTGGAAGAGGGGCAACCGGGACAGAATCCGGTGCCCCGACCGGGACTAGAACCCGGTGTGCCGGCGCCGCAAGGCGGAGGATTAGCCTGTTGAGCCACGGCGCCGGCCTATATTTAAGATTTTATTCATATATTTGAGAGGTACATTTAGAGAGAGAGAGAGAGAGAGAGAGAGAGACAGAGCTTCCATCTGCTGGTTCACTCCCCAAGTGGCCGAAACAGACAGAGATGGGCCATTCTGAAGCCTGGAGCTTCTTCTGGGTCTCCCACATGGCTGCAGGTTTCCATTACTCTACTCAGGCACATTAGCAGGAAGCCAGATCAGAAGTAGAGCAGCCAGGACTCGAACTGATGCCTCTGCATGGGATGTCAGCACCACAGGTGGAAGATTAACCTATTCCACCATAGTGCTGGCCCCACAGTGGCCAAATATTAACCAGGACTCTTCAGAAGTGAGGGACAAAAACTCACCCCAATCAGCTTAAGACAACTGGATGTAGCTAGAGTAACCAGAAAAACTGTATGATTAACCAAGATGCCACATTAAGTGTTGTTACTGGGGGGCTGGTGCTGTGGGGTAGTGAGCTAAGCCCTCACCTGCAGCACAGGCATCCTATACATGCGCCGGTTAGAGATCCGGAGCTCCACTTCTGATCCAGCTCTCTGCTATGGCTTGGGAAAGCAGTAGAAGATGGCCCAAGTCCTTGGGCCCATGCACCCACATGGGAGACCCAGAAGAAGCTCCTGGCTCTTGGCTTCGGATCAGTGCAGCTCTGGCCATTGTGGCCATGTGGAGAGTAAACCAGCCAATGGAAAATCTCTCTCTCTCTCTCTCTCTCTCTCTCTCTCTCTCTCTCTCTCTCTCTCTTCCTCTCTGTGTATCTCCTTTCCTCTCTCTGTCACTCTTTCAGATAAATAAATAAATCTTTAAAAAATAGAAAGTCCTGAGGTAAATTCATACATGTAAGATGAATTAACTAGCAAAGGTGTCAAGGTAATTCAATGAAGAGAGGACATTCTTGTAAACCAAAAATATTGAAATAATTTGAAGCCAGCTTGGGCCCTGCACCTGAATGGGAGACCAGGAGGAAGCTTCAGATCGGTGCAGCGCCTGCTGCAGTGGCCATTTGGAGGGTGAACCAACTGAAGGAAGACCTCTCTCTGTATCTCTCTCTCTCACTCTAACTCTGCTTGTCAAAAAAAATAATTTGGAGCCAGTGCAATAAGCAAAATTTGGGAACAACCCAAATATCCACAAAAGGTGAAATAGACAAGTTCTGGCATATCCATATAATGAAACATACTAAGCAATCAAAAGCAATAAAAATATTGCACAGAAGGCGGAGCCAAGATGGCGGAATAGTGAGGACGCGCACTAGCAGTCCGCAAAAAGATAGTTTAATAAAAACAGAGTTACTGTAGCCTCAGGAAAAATCTCAGGGAAAAAAATGCAGTGGAAATTCTTCCTGACCAAGTGAATGAGAAGCAGAAGACCTAGGGGAAAGTAAGTTTGCGAACGGCAAATCGTGCCTTAGTGGCACGGGAGCTGCCGGGAGGGACGGGAACCGGATGGAACACAGTCGCCATTGGAATCGAGCGCTTAAACGGGAGCCGATACAGGGATCCCGAGACACTGGCGGGGTAAGCAGACCCCATGGGGGAAACAGCACAATTGAGGCGAGCCCACACGGACACTAGCCTCTTTCGTCGCCCACTCTGCTAACTGGAGCTAGACTGAACACAGTGGGACGGCGCGCGCCCGCCGGCTGCAACGGAAGCCGGGTGGAACACAGTTGCCATTGGAACTGAGCTCTTGAACGGGGGCCGATACAGGGATCCTGAGACACTGGCGGGGGGAAGCAGACCTCCCACGGGGGAAACAGCACAATTGAGGTGAGCCTGCACGGACACTAGCCTCTCTCGTCACCCACCCTGCTAATTCGAGCTAGATTAAATGCAGTGGGACAAGGCGCGCGCCCGCCGGCTGCGACGGGAGCCGGGCAGAACACAATCTCCGCAGGATCTGCGCGCGTGAACGGGAGCCGATATAGGGATCCCGAGACACTGGCGGGGGGGAAGCAGACCCCCACGTGGGAAACAGCACAGTTGAGGCGAGCCCGCATGGACACTAGCCCCTCTCGCCACCCACCTTGCAAAGTCGAATTTGATTAAACGCAGTGGGACAAGGCGCGCCCGCCCGCCCGCCCGCCCATCACTGAGGCAGACGGAACCAAAAACCCGAGGCTGTAGAAACCTGAAGGGGATCCAAAAACTGGGAACACACCATGCACACAAACTCCGTTACCTTGACAACCCAGAGAAAGAGTGTGGGGAAAAAAAAATGCCAAATAAAAACAGATTCCGAGGGAGCAAGATCCAGGAAGACGCTATGATGACCCCAAACGGAAAAGACACCCCAAGTCAGGATTATGAAGATAATGAGATAGAAGAAATGCAAGAAGCAGATCTCAAAGAATTGATAAGAACATTAAGAAGTTCTCAAAAACAAATTCTTGAACTACAGAAATCCTTAATGGATAAGATAGAAAATCTCTCTCGCGAGAATGAAGTACTATGGAGAAATCAAAACGAAATGAAACAACTAGTAGAACAAGAAGCTACGATAGTGACAAAAAATCTTAATGAATTGAAGAATTCAATAGATCAAGTGACAAGCAATCTTGAGGGCCTTAAAACCAGAATGGGTGAAGCAGAAGAGAGAATATCGGACCTAGAAGACAGAGAACAGGAGAGGAAACAGTCAAACCAAAGACAAGAAGAGGAAATTAGAAAACTAAAAGATATCGTCGGGAATTTACAGGATACTATTAAAAAACCCAACATTCGGGTTCTAGGTGTTCCTGAAGGTATGGAGAGGGAGAAAGGATTAGAAGGCCTTTTTAGGGAGATACTAGCAGAAAACTTTCCAGGCTTGGAGAAAGACAGAGAAATCCTAATCCAGGAAGCTCATAGAACCCCTAATAAACATGACCAAAAGAGATCCTCTGCACGACATATTGTAATTAAACTCACCACAGTGAAGCAAAAAGAAAAGATCCTAAAATGTGCAAGAGAGAAACGTCAGATTACTCTCAGAGGATCTCCAATTAGACTTACAGCTGACTTCTCAACAGAAACCCTACAAGCTAGAAGGGAATGGCGAGACATAGCCCAGGTACTTAGAGAGAAAAACTGCCAGCCCAGAATATTATACCCTGCAAAGCTCTCATTTGTGAATGAAGGTGAAATAAAGACCTTTCATAACAAACAAAAATTGAAAGAATTTGTTGCCACTCGTCCAGCCCTGCAAAAGATACTTAAAGACGTGTTACACACAGAAACACAGAAACACGGCCATCAACATGAAAGAAGGTAAACGAAGGGAACCTCACGGCAAAAGATCACAGGGAATTCAAAGCATACATTAGAAAATATCTGGCAAATGGCAGGGCAAACTTACCACTTATCAATAGTCTCATTGAACATTAAAGGTCTAAACTGTCCTGTTAAAAGACAGAGATTGGCTGATTGGGTTAAGGAACAAAAACCATCTATTTGCTGCCTACAAGGAATACATCTTTCCAACGAAGATCCATACAGACTGAAAATAAAAGGATGGAACAAGATATACCATGCCAACAGAAATGAAAAAAGAGCGGGTGTAACCATCTTAACATCGGACTACATAAACTTTAACACAAAAACTGTTAAGAGAGACAAAGAGGGGCACTATATAATGATTAAGGGATCAATACTACAGGAAGATATAACAATTCTCAATGTATATGCACCTAATTACAGGCCACAGGTTTATTTAAAAAATTTGTTAAGAAACTTAAAGGGAGACTTAGACCCCAACACAATAGTACTGGGGGACTTCAATACTTCACTCACTGATATTGACAGAAGATCAACAAGGAGACAGTAGATTTAAACAACACTATAGCCCAAATGGATCTAACAGATATCTACAGAACTTTTCATCCTACACGTAAAGCATTCACATTCTTCTCAGCAGTACATGGAACCTACTCTAGGATTGATCACATATTAGGCCATAAAGCAAGTCTCAGCAAATTCAAAAGAATTAGAATCATACCATGCAACTTCTCAGACCATGAGGGAGTGAAGTTGGAAATTAGCAACTCAGGAATCTCTAGAGCATATGCAAACACATGGAGATTGAACAACATGCTCCTGAATGAACAATGGGTCACTGAAGAAATCAAAAGAGAAATCAAAAATTTTCTGGAAGTAAATGAGGATAACAGCACAACATACCAAAACTTATGGGATACAGCAAAAGCAGTGTTAAGAGGAAAGTTTATATCAATAGGTGCCTACATCAAGAAACTGGAAAGGCACCAAATAGATGAGCTTTCAATGCATCTCAAGGATCTAGAAAATTTGCAGCAAACTAGACCCAAATCTAGTAGAAAAAGAGAAATAATCAAAATCAGAGAAGAAATCAACAGGATTGAATCCAAAAAAAAATTACAAAAAATCAGCCAAACGAGGAGCTGGTTTTTTGAAAAAATAAACAAGATTGACACCCCATTGGCACAACTAACTAAAAAAAGAAGAGAAAAGACCCAAATCAGTAAAATCAGAGATGAAAAAGGAAATATAACAACAGACACCACAGAAATCAAAAGAATCATCAGAAATTACTACAAGGACTTGTATGCCAGCAAACAGGGAAACCTATCAAAAATGGATAGATTCCTGGACACATACAACCTACCTAAATTGAACCAGGAAGACATAGAAAACCTAAACAGACCCATAAGTGAGTCAGAAATTGAATCAGTAATAAAGGCCCTCCCAACAAAGAAAAGCCCAGGACCAGATGGATTCACTGCTGAATTCTACCAGACATTTAAAGAAGAACTAACCCCAATTCTTCTCAAACTATTCAGAACAATCGAAAAAGAGGGAATTCTCCCAAATTCCTTCTATGAAGCCAGCATCACCTTAATTCCTAAGCCAGAAAAAGATGCAGCATTGAAAGAGAATTACAGACCAATATCCCTCATGAACATAGATGCAAAAATCCTCAACAAAATTCTAGCCAATAGACTACAACAACACATCAGAAAGATCATCCACCCAGACCAAGTGGGATTCATCCCTGGTATGCAGGGATGGTTCAATATTCGCAAAACAATCAACGTGATACACCACATTAACAGACTGCAGAAGAAAAACCATATGATTATCTCACTAGACGCAGAGAAAGCATTCGATAAAATTCAACACCCTTTCATGATGAAAACCCTAAGCAAACTGGGTATAGAAGGCACATTCCTCAATACAATCAAAGCAATTTATGAAAAACCCACGGCCAATATCCTATTGAATGGGGAAAATCCTATTGAATGGGGAAAAGTTGGAAGCATTTCCACTGAGATCTGGTACCAGACAGGGATGCCCACTCTCACCACTGCTATTCAATATAGTGCTGGAAGTCTTAGCCAGAGCTATTAGGCAAGAAAAAGAAATTGAGGGATACAAACTGGGAAGGAAGAACTCAAACTATCCCTCTTTGAAGACGACATGATTCTTTATTTAGGGGACCCAAAGAACTCTACTAAGAGACTATTGGAACTCATAGAAGAGTTTGACAAAGCAGCAGGATATAAAATCAATGCACAAAAATCAACAGCCTTTGTATACACAGGCAATGCCACGGCTGAGGAAGAACTGCTAAGATCAATCCCATTCACAATAGCTACAAAAACAATCAAATACCTTGGAATAAATTTAACCAAGGACATTAAAGATCTCTACAATGAAAATTACAAAACCTTAAAGAAAGAAATAGAAGAGGATACCAAAAAATGGAGAAATCTCCCATGCTCATGGATTGGAAGAATCAATATCATCAAAATGTCCATTCTCCCAAAAGCAATTTACAGATTCAATGCAATACCAATCAAGATACCGAGGACATTCTTCTCAGATCTGGAAAAAATGATGCTGAAATTCATATGGAGACACAGGAGACCTCGAATAGCTAAAGCAATCTTGTACAACAAAAACAAAGCTGGAGGCATAACAATACCAGATTTCAGGACATACTACAGGGCAGTAGTTATCAAAACAGCATGGTACAGGTACAGAAACAGATGGATAGACCAATGGAACAGAATAGAAACACCTGAAATCAATCCAAACATCTACAGCCAAGTTATATTTGATCAAGGATCCAAAACCAATCCCTGGAGTAAGGACAGTCTGTTTAATAAATGGTGCTGGGAAAACTGGATTTCCAAGTGCAGAATCATGAAGCAAGATCCCTACCTTTCACCTTACACAAAAATTCATTTAACATGGATTAAAAACTTAAACCTACAACCCGACACCATCAAATTATTAGAGAGCATAGGAGAAACCCTGCAAGACATAGGTACTGGCAAAGACTTCTTGGAAAATACCCCAGAAGCACAGGCAGTCAAAGCCAAAATTAACTACTGGGATTGCATCAAATTGAAAAGTTTCTGTACTGCAAAAGAAACAGTCAGGAAAGTGAATAGGAAACCGACAGAATGGGAAAAAATATTTGCAAACTATGCAACAGATAAAGGGTTGATAACCAGAATCTACAAAGAAATTAAGAAACTCCACAACATCAAAACAAACAACCCACTTAAGAGATGGGCCAAGGACCTCAACAGACATTTTTCCAATGAGGAAATCCAAATGGCCAACAGACACATGAAAAAATGTTCAAGATCACTAGCAATCAGGGAAATGCAAATCAAAACCACAATGAGGTTTCACCTCACCCCGGTTAGAATGGCTCACATTCAGAAATCCACCAACAATAGATGCTGGAGAGAATGTGGGGAAAAAGGGACACTAACCCACTGTTGGTGGGAATGCAAACTGGTGAAGCCACTATGGAAGTCAGTCTGGAGATTCCTCAGAAACCTGAATATAACCCTACCATTCAACCCAGCCATCCCACTCCTTGGAATTTACCCAAAGGAAATTAAATGGGCAAACAAAAAAGCCGTCTGCACATTAATGTTTATTGCGGCTCAATTCACAATAGCTAAGACCTGGAACCAACCCAAATGCCCATTAACAGTAAACTGGATAAAGAAATTATGGGACATGTACTCTATAGAATTCTATACAGCAGTCAAAAACAATGAAATCCAGTCATTTGCAACAAGATGGAGGAATCTGGAAAACATCATTCTGAGTGAATTAAGCCAGTCCCAAAGAGACAAATATCATTTGTTTTCCCTGATTGGCAACGACTAACTGAACACCAAAGGGGAAACCTGTTGAAGTGAAATGGACACTATGAGAAACAGTGACTTGATCAGCTCTTGTGCTGACTGTTGTTATACAATGTAATACTTTATCCATTGTAGTATTTTTTTATCCTAGTACTGGTGGTTGAACTCTGTAATTAACACACAATTATTCTTAGGTGTTTAAATTTTAACTGAAAAGTGATCCCTGTGAAATATAAGAGTGGGAATAAGAGAGGGAGGAGATGTACAATTTGGGACATGCTCAATCGGAACGGCCCCAAATGATGGAGTTAGAATTGAGCCAGGGGATTCCAATACAATCCCATCAAGGTGGCAGGTACCAAGGCCATCTCACTAGTCCAAGTGATCAATTTCACTTCACAGTTAATCACACTGAGAGGTCTAAGAGTCAAAGGGATCACACAAACAAGACTAGTGTCTGCTAATACTAACTGATAGAATCAAAAAGGGAGAGAATGATCCAACATGGGAAGCGGGATACACAGCAGACTCATAGAATGGAGATGTCCTAAATAGCACTCTGGCCTCAGAATCAGTCCTTAAGGCATTCGGATCTGGCTCAAGAGCCCATGAGAATAGTTTAGGCATGGAAAGCTAAGACACCCTGAAAAACAAAAAAAAAAAAGAAGACCTAAATGAAAGATCTCTGCGAGTGAGATCCCAGTGGAAAGAATGGGGCCATCGAAGAACGAGGTACCTTTCTCTGAAGGGAGGAGAGAACTTCCACTTTGACTATGACCCTGTCGGAATAAGATCGAAGTCCACGAACGCTAAAGGCTTCCATAGCCTCGGCAACTCATGACCAGAGCATAGGGAGATTACTGAGGCCATAAACAAGAGTGTCAAATTGTTAAATCAACATCAGGAGTCACTGTGTACTTACGTCTCATGAGGGATCTGTCCTTAATGTGTTATCCAATGTAAAGTGATGCTATTACTAGTACTGAAACAGTATTTTTACACTTTGTGTTTCTGAGTGGGTGCAAACTGATGAAATCCTTACATAGTATATATTGAATCGATCTTCTTTATATAAAGATAATTGCAAATGATTAAAAAATCTTGGTGTTAAACTGGAAATTGCATAGACAATCAATTTTTAAAAAAAAAATCATGTAGGATCTCTGTCCTTAATGTGTTGTACATTGTGAATTAATACTATAACTAGTACTCCAACAGTATTATCATTTTATGTCTCTATGCGAGGGCACACCATTGAAATATTTACGTAATATGTACTAAATTGATCTTCTGTGTATAAAGAGAATTGAAAATGAATCTTGATGTGAACAGAAGTGGAGAGGGAGCGGGAAAGGGGAGGGTGGGGAGAGGGAGGGAAGTTGTAGTGGGGGGGGGAAGCCATTGTAGTCCATAAGCTGTTCTTTGGAAATTTATATTCTTTAAATAAAAGCTTTATATATATATATATATTAAAAAAAGACAACTGGATGTAGCTAGAGTAACCAGAAAAACTGTATGATTAACCAAGATGCCACATTAAGTGTTGTTACTGGGGGGCTGGTGCTGTGGGGTAGTGAGCTAAGCCCTCACCTGCAGCCCAGGCATCCCATATGGGCTCCGGTTTGAGACCCGGCTGCTCCACTTCTGATCCAGCTCTCTGCTATGACCTGGGAAAGCAGTAGAAGATGCCCCAAGTCCATGGGCCCCTGCACCCACATGGGAGACCCAGAAGAAGCTCCTGGCTCTTGGCTTCGGATCAGTGCAGCTCTGGCCATTGTGGCCATGTGGAGAGTAAACCACCCAATGGAAAATTCTCTCTCTTCCTCTCTGTGAGTCTCCTTTCCTCTCTCTGTAACTCTTTCAGATAAATAAATAAATCTTCAAAAAATAGAAAGTCCTGAGATAAATTCATACATGTAAGATCAATTCAATAGCAAAGGTGTCAAGGTAATTCAATTAAGATAGCACATTCTTTTAAAGAAAAAAATTTGAAATAATTTGGAGCCACCTTGGGCCCTGCATCCAAATGAGAGACCAGGAGGAAGCTTCTGATAGGTGCAGCGCCTGCTGTTGCGGCCATTTGGAGGGTGAACCAACTGAAGGAAGACCTTTCTCTCTGTCTCTCTCTCTCTGACACTAACTCTGCCTGTCAAAATAAATAATTTGGAGCCAGTGCAATAAGCAAAATTTGGGAACAACCCAAATATCCACAAAAGGTGAAATAGACAAGTTCTGGTATATCCATATAATGAAACATTACTAAGCAATCAAACATAATAAAAATATTGCACAATGATATGCAGCAATCAAAATAACTATGACAAGTGAAAGAAATAAAGCAAAGTGCACAGGGCAGCGGTCCATCTATTCCAGCGCTAGAAATGACAGCTAATCCATGTACAAAAAGCTGGCTGTGCTGGCTTGTGTTTGGGAAAACACAGCACACAAGAATCAGCTGCCTAGGACACATCCAAAATCACACCAGCTGTAATCTCCTGGGACTAGGGCGATTTACAGACAGAAGAGTGGTCCCCAGTGCCTGCAAGATGAAGGGCTCTTATAGACAAACCTGGCCTGTGACTAAGCTAAATCCATCTGGACTTTCTCAAGAAATATTAACATTCCAGGCATCAGACAAGAGACATTCCAGGGTCCAGCCAGCAAGATAAGCCCAGTGGTTTACCTTGATGACTTTCTGTACCCCATATGGATTAGAATGACCTCCAGGGAAACTTAGAGGGCAAGATGGTGGTGACTTCCAAGATGGCTAGAGTCGTGTCCAGTTGAGTTCCAACAGGATGAAGGTGCAACTAGGAGGAGAGGAAGGGATTTTGAAGGCATGCAATAAAACTTCTGGGTTGGGGCCAGCGCTGTGGCACAGCGGGTTAAAGCCTTAGCCTGCACCACCAGCAACCCAAATGGGCACCAGTTCATGTCCCGGCTGCTCCACTTCTGATCCAGCTCTCTGCTATGGCCTGGAAAAGCAGTGGAAGATGGACCAACTCCTTGGGCCCCTGTACCCATGTAGGAGACCTAAAAGCAGCTCCTGGCTTCAGATGAGCTCAGCTCTGGCCATTGCGGACATTTGGGGAGTGAACCAGCAGATGGAAGGCCTCTCTAGCTCTACCCCTCTCTGTAACTCTGTCTTTCAAACAAATAAAATAGATCTTTAAAAAACAAAACAAAAACAAAAAAACTTCTGGGTCAATAGCTTCATTATTTCAATTGGGAAAATGGTTTCATGAGTGTATTCATATATCAAAACTCATAAAATTGTACTTTGCAAAACAGACTTATTGGAGCCTGTGCTGTGGTGTAGCAGGTAAAACCGCCACCTGAACACTGGCATCCCATAGGGCTGCCGGTTCAAGTCTCAGCTGCTCCACTTCTGATCCAGCTCCCTGCTAAAGGCCTGAAAGAAGTAGCAGAGAATGGCTCAAGTGCTTAGGCCTCCACACACACATGGGAGATCTGGAAGACTCTCCTGGCTTCGGATTGTTTCAGCTCTAGCTATTGAGGTCATTTTGGGAGTAACCTATCGTATGGAAACTCTCTCTCTCTCTCTCTCTCTCTCTCTCTCTCTCTCACGTTCTCTCTCTCATTTTCTCTCTCTGTAATTTTGCCTTTCAAATAAATCTAAAAAAAATGACATCCCAAATGGCAACAATGTACATGGCTGGGCCAGGACAAAGCCAGGAGCCTGGAACTCCATCTGGGTCTCCCACATGGAGAAATGGGTGTAGGGGCCCAAGCACTCGGGCCATCTTTCACTGCTTACCCAGGTGCTTTAGCAGGGAGCTGGATCAGCAGTGGAGCAAGTCATATGGGATGCTGCTGTGGCGGCAGCTGCTTATCCTATGCCACCGCAACCACAATGCCAGGCCCAAATTTTAATCTTTTTATAGATGCAGTTATGTCATTCATATTTCAAGAGAGCTGTGAGAAAATGCAGTGCATCAAGTGGTCCTATTTTCCTTCCTATGAGTGATACCAAGACCAAATCACATGGTAGGATTCTGATTTCAAGATGACATATGAAGTGCAAGTATCTGTGTCTTCACTTACTGAATCTTCCACCCCCTTTGAAGGGAATAGCAAAGAAAGGAATCTAAGGGCAGGTATTTGACATCACCTTTGAAATGCGACTCGGGACACACACACCATACATCAGTGCTTGGGCTTGAGTCCAGCTCCACACCCAGCTCCAGTTTCCTGCTAATGTATGCCCTGGGGAGGCAGCAAATGATGGCTCAAGTCCTGAGGCCCTGCTGCCCACATGGGAAACCAACCCAGACAGACTCATTGGTTCCTGGCTTCAGCCTGGCCCAGCCCTGGCTGTTGTAGCCATCTGGGGAAGCAACCAGCAGGTGCAAGATCTCTCTCTCTCTCTCTCTCTCTCTCTCTGCCTCTCCTCTCTCTGTGTAACTCTGACTTTCAAATAAATAAAATCAATTTTGTTAAAAAAAAGATAAATCTCATTTACAAATGCTGTATATGAAAAGTATACCCACGAAATCTGGGTGGAGGCTGTGGGGTAGAAGGGAAGCTTAACAAATTCTATAAGCTGGTGGAGCTCTTTGCTTGTGAAACAGTGGCTAATACTTCAGAGTTAGTTTTTTAATATGCGGGTACTTCAAAATGCTTGTGGAAAATAGAAATAAATGAAAAGTTTGCTTTTGTAGCAAAACATTTGAAATCCATGCATGCTTTTTTCCTATGCTGTGTTTTGCCATGAACTTTTGGAAGACTCCTCATATTAAGTTCTCTTCCCATCTAAAGCTTTCTCCAGGAAACAGAGTTTTACTTCCCTCTGGCTTTATTTTGCTAATCCACAGGATTAGCATTCACATCATCCCTATTCCAAGTCCATTTTCAAGGCTGTTGGCCCTGGGTGAGGGTTTGCCCACTACAGGCAACAGGAGCTTCAATAGACACGGGAAAAATCACTGTCAGCTTCACCAAGAGAAAACAGCAAGTTCTGACCTCCCCCACCCTGTGATGAATGGATTTGGACCTACAAGTTCCTGAAACGCCACCCAGATGGATGCTGCTGAGTGGAGCTCTGCCTTCCTGGGCTATGGCACCGGCACTGGCACATTGGTAGGTCCTTGGTGGGTAATGACAGGATCATCTCAAACCCTGGCCCAGACTCCCATCTCCAGAGGCACTCACTCCCCTCCAACACAGGGGGGGCTGTGATGCTGGGGCCACAACAGAACAGCCCTCTGGCTCCTAGACAGCACTAGCTGAACACACAGCTGGTGCACCTGTGAGAGTAACCTCATCCACTCATCTGTAAGTGCTGGCCACCTGCCAGTCAGCGGGCAGTGCCGTCTGGCTGAGCCCTCTTTGGGAGCGCTGGCAGAAGCAGGACAAACCCAGAGTTCCTTACCTGGGGCAGCTCCTGCGACAAAGAGTCTGCCATGTGTGGAGAGGTGCCCCTCCTGCAGGCAGGGGTGGCCAGGCACATCTGATTCAACAGCGCCAGCCCAGGTGTAACCAGCAGTGCTCGCTCACTCATTCTCCTTGGAGCTCTCTCTCCCTCCAGCGGCGCCCCTCAGCCTGACCCTCTTCTCAGCACCAGGGAGAACTCCCCCAACTGGGCCATGGCTTCCTTCAGCACAAAGCTGGGCCCAGACCTGTCTCAGCCTCAGGCCTCTGCTGAAGGCGACAACCTGGGCCTGGCCTTAGCTGTTCTTGGGTTAAATGAGAGACTTCCAGTACATCAGTCAGCCCCAGCCTGGAGGCACCCGAAGGGCTCTAACATCCGCTGCGCAAACATCTCCATGCCTGATGTCCGGGGCAGGGGGGATGCCTTTTTGTAACAATCTCCCCAGGACAGACTCACCCTCAGCCTCAGGCAGGGTTGAGAGGCCCCAAGAGAAGATCCAGGGTGACTGCAGGGCCCCATCCTCTAGAAGGGGCAGGTGGATGCAGCTGGTCTGTGGTGCACTCTCTGCACCTGCGAGGGGCTCCCAGATGGAGGAGCCTCCACCGCTGTGAGGAACAGGGCCTTTCCCATGGTTTCTCCCCTGGGCTTGGCTTAATTTCTAGGGATTTTGGCATTCAGATGAGCAGGGTCTAACCTGAAACCAAAGCACTTGCATTGCCCACTAAGCAGCAGAAACAGGTCCCCTTGGAAACAACGAGGGATGAGCAGGGCTACTTACCAAATACTTTAGCCAAACCTTCATCCTCATTTTTAATGCTTGAGGAAAATTTATTGGTTGGGCCTGTGGAGAAAGTAAATTCAGCTGTGAGGAAAGTGCTCCCTGGGTCTGCCTGGACGGGGGTCCCCCTTAGTCACCCGGCATCGACCCCCGTGGTTTCCTGAGGATACGGACACACATACACACACACACACACACACACACACGTTCAATGCCTTTCTATCTTAACACAGTCCTTGGACCCCTGCACTGGCATGGGAGACCCACAGCAGAGAGCTGGACTGGAAGAGGAGCAACCACGGCGCCGGCCAACACTTTGGGTTTTAAAGTTCTCACAAGAGTGCTCAGTTCCTTCCCTTTCTATGCTATCCTGCGATGGATAGTGTCATCATTTACAGTGACGTAGATCCTGCATGTGACGTCTGAGCCTCCGCTCACAGCACGCTGGCGCCCTGGCCTCCACGCAGGTGCCTCTGATTCCCTTGGTGATGTTGGCATGCTTAATGCTGGGAGAACAGCCCTGCAGTTTCCTCCAGCATGAGGGCTGCGTTTGCTGCTTCAGCTTTTACATAACCAGTGACTTAACACTGAGAACTGCAAGGAATGTGCTCAGCCAGTTAAGTTTAGTAAAATAGCAAAAGCAGGAGGTGACTAAACATCGATGAAGGAGATCCAGGTCACTTTTCAGAACAGGAGTTTTCATAATATCCAAATGGTGAAAACAACCCAAATGCCCATGCACATGTAAGAACCAAAATGGGCCAGCACCGTGGCTCACTAGGCTAATCCTCTGCCTGTGGAGCCGGTATTCTGGGTTCTAGTCCCGGTTGCTCCTCTTCTAGTCCAGCACTCTGCTATTGTCTGGGAGGGCAGTGGAGGATGGCCCAAGTGCTTGGGCCCTACACCTGCATGGGAGACCAGGAGGAAGCACCTGGCTCCTGGCTTTGGATCAGTGCATTGTGCCAGCCATAGCAGCCATTTGGGGGTGAACCAACGGCAGGAAGGCCTTTCTCCCTGTTTCTCTCTCTCTCACTGTCTAACTCTGCCTGTCAAAAGAGAGAGAGAGAGAGAGAATGAATGTAGTTTCTCATCATAATGGGACAGTGCTCAGCATTACAGGGCATGAAGTTCTCACATAGGCTACCACATACATGAGTCCTGGAAACACAGAAAGCCAAAGAAGCCAGGGGAAAGCAGAATGGGGAGCAACTACTGCAGGCACACGGCTCCTTTCTGGGGTGATGAAAGAGTTCTAGAGCTAGATAATGGTGGCCAGCTCTGTGGCAGAGTGAGTTAAGTCCCCGCCTGTAACACTGGCATCCCATATTGGTGCTGGTTAGTGTCTCAGCTGCTCCACTTCCAATCCAGCTTCCTGCTGATGCACCTGGGAAAGCAGCAGAAGATGGCCCTGCTGCCCACGTAGGAAACCCAGACCACACCATTGTGGCCATTTGGGAAATAAACCAGCAGATGGAAGATCTTTTTCTCTCTCTGTCTCTTCCTCCCTCCCTCGCTCTCTCTCTCTCTAACTCTGACTTTCAAATAAATAACAATTCTGAAAAAAATTAAAATTAGGCAGCCAAGTTGTGGTGTACCACTAGCATCCCATATGAGTGCCTGTTCAAGTCCCAGCTGCTCCACTTCCAATCCAGTTCCCTGCTAATGTGCCTGGGAAAGCAGTGGGAGATGGTCCAAGTACTTGGGCCCCTGTACCCATGTGGGAGACCCATGTGGAGTTTCAGGTTCCTGGCTTCAGCCTGGACCAGCCCTGGCTGTTGCAGCCAAGTGGGGCATGAACCAATCAATGAAACATTGCTCTATCTGTCTGTCTCTCTTTTTGCTCTGTAACTCTGCCTTTCAGATACATAAATATTTTTTTAAACAAAATAAAGGGACAGGCATTGTGGTGTAGCAGATAAAGTCACTGCCTGTACCACCAGCATCCCATATGACTGCTTACTTAAGTCCCAGCTGCTCTACTTGCAATCCAGCTCCCTGTTAACGGCTTGAGAAAGCAATGGAGGATGGCCCAAGGGCTTGGGTCCCTGCACCCATGTGGGAGACCTGGAAGAACCTCTGGGTTAAGCCTGGCCCAACTCTCACCATTGCAGCCATCTGGGGAATGAACCAGCAAATGGAAGATCTCTCACTCTCCGTAACTGATTTTCAAATAATTAATCTTTAAGATAAAATACCTAGATAATGATGATTCACAACGTAGTGAGTATACTAGAACTCACTGAATTACATACTTTCAAAAGGGTAAATTTCATAGTATGTGAATTTAATCTCCATAAAGCTACTAATTGAAAAGTGATGTGTAGGAGCAGCTTCAGGGAGTAGTGAATAAAGCCAGCTCCATAGTAATGGCCAAGAGTTTGGGCCCCTGCAACCAATGGGAAGACCTGGAAGAAGCGCCTGGCTCCTTGTTTCCATCTGACCCAGCCCTGGTCATTTCTGCCATCTGCGAAGTGAAACAGCAGATAAAAAGCTCTTTCTGTGTCTCTCCCCCTCTCTCTCTCTATAGCTCTGCCACTCAAATCAGAATATCATTGTTAAAGAAAATTTAAAATGATGTGAGATGTGCCTAGGAAAGCAGCAAAAGATGGCCCAAGTGCTTGGGTCCCTGAACCCATGTAGGAAATCCAGATGGGGGTCCAGGCAGCTGACTTTGGCTTGGCCCAGTCCTGGCTGTTGAAGCCTTTGGGGAGCGAACCAGCACATGAAAGATCTTTCTCTCCCTGTGATGAAACAAGGACATACACCTCTCAGCCATTCTAGGTTCTTGTTACCCCTGCCTTCTTTCAAGAGACTAGTTAAATCTCAACAACTGCATTCTCCCCCAGGTTTGAAGGCCAGTGGGCCAAACTTGGAGAATCACCATGGAGAAGCTCATCTCTGCCTACTGCCACCCATGCCCACCCCTAGCCCACCTAACATACAAAATGGCCAGGCCTGCTGGGGTCTGGGCCTTTGCTACTTGTTGGTTCTGTGTACTCAATGGCAGTTGGTTGACCTCTGAGAATTTATTTTCGTTGAGTAAATTTGGTCTGGCTGCAAGTTCATATTCTGTCTCCTCTTTGTTCTTTGCCTTTTTCTAACACTCTGTCTCTCCCCACCCCCACCCCATCACTCTACCTTCCAAATAAATAAACAAAAAGATTGAGAAAACTTCTTTTTTTTTTATAACGCTTTTATTTAAAGAATATAAATTTCCAAAGTACAGCTTATAGATTACAATGGCTTGCCCCCCATAACTTCCCCCCCACCCGCAACCCTCCCCTTTCCATTCCCTCTCCCCTTGCTTCACATCAAGATTCATTTTCAATTCTCTTTATATACAGAAGATCAGCTTAGTACATATTATGTAAAGATTTCAACAGTTTGCCCTCACATAGCAACACAAAGTGAAAAATACTGTTGGAGTACTAGTTATAGTATTAATTCACAATGTATAGCACATTAAGGACAGAGATCATACATGATATATTTTTTTAAAAAATTGATTAATTTTCTAGGCAATTTCCAATTTAACACCAAGATTTTTTTTTCATTTTTAATTATCTATATACAGAAGATTGATTCAGTATATACTAAGTAAAGATTTCATCAGTTTGCACCCACACAGAAACACAAAGTGTAAAATACTGTTTCAGTGCTAGTTATAGCATTACTTCACATTGGACAACACATTAAGGACAGATCCCACATGGGACGTAAGTACACAGTGACTCCTGAAGTTGATTTAACAATTTGACACTCTTGTTTATGGCATCAGTAATCTCCCTAGGCTCTAGTCATGAGTTGCCAAGGCTATGGAAGCCTTTAGGGTTCGCTTACTTCAATCTTATTCCAACAGGGTCATAGTCAAAGTGGAGGTTCTCTCCTCCCTTCAGAGAAAGGTACCTCCTTCTTTGATGGCCCCATTCGTTCCACTGGGATCTCACTCACAGAGATCTTTCATTTAGGTCTTCTTTTTTTTCCAGAGTGTCTTGGCTTTCCATGCCTAGAATATTCTCATGGGCTCTTGAGCCAGATCTGAATGCTTTAAGGGCTGATTCTGAGGCCAGAGTGCTATTTAGGGCATCTGTCATTCTATGAGTCTGCTGTGTATCTCGCTTCCCATGTTGGATCATTCTCTCCCTTTTTGATTCTATCAGTTAGTATTAGCAGACAGTAGTCTTGTTTGTGTGATCCCTTTGACTCTTAGACCTATCAGTGTGATCAATTGTGAACTGAAATTGATCACTTGGACTAGTGAGATGGCCTTGGTACATGCCACCTTGATGGGATTGTATTGGAATTCCCTGGCCTGTTTCTAACTCCATCATTTGGGGCCGTTCCGATTGAGCATGTCCCAAATTGTACATCTCCTCCCTCTCTTATTCCCACTCTTACATTTCACAGGGATCACTTTTCAGTTAAAATTTAAACACCTAAGAATAATTGTTTGTTAATTATAGAGTTCAACCAATAGTACTAGAATAAAAAAATTACTAAAATGGATAAAGTATTACATTGTACAACAACAGTCAGCACAAGAGCTGATCAAGTCACTGTTTCTCATAATGTCCATTTCACTTCAATAGGTTTCCCCTTTGGTGCTCAATTAGTTGGCACCGATCAGGGAGAACATATGATATTTGTCCCTTTGGGACTGGCTTAATTCACTCAGAATGATGTTTTCCAGATTCCTCCATCTTATTGCAAATGACCGGATTTCATTGTTTTTGACTGCTGTATAGTATTCTATAGAGTACATGTCCCATAATTTCTTTATCCAAATGTATGCTTTGAATTCCCTGTGATCTTTTGCTGTGAGGTTCCCTTCATTTATCTTCTTTCATGTTGATGGCCGTGTTTCTGTGTTTCTGTGTGTAACACATCTTTAAGTATCTTTTGCAGGGCTGGACGAGTGGCAACAAATTCTTTCAATTTTTGTTTGTTATGAAAGGTCTTTATTTTACCTTCATTCACAAATGAGAGCTTGGCAGGATATAATATTCTGGGCTGGCAGTTTTTCTCTCTAAGTACCTGGGCTATGTCTCGCCATTCCCTTCTAGTTTGTAGGGTTTCTGATGAGAAGTCTGCCGTGAGTCTAATTGGAGATCCTCTGAGTGTAATTTGACGTTTCTCTCTTGCGCATTTTAGGATCTTTTCTTTCTGTTTCACTGTGGTGAGTTTAATTACAACGTGTCGTGGTGAGGACCTCTTTTGGTCATGTTTACTAGGGGTTCTATGAGCTTCCTGTACTAGGATGTCTCTGTCCTTCTCCAAAACTGGGAAATTTTCTGCTAGTATCTCACTAAAAAGGCCTTCTAATCCTTTCTCCCTCTCCATGCCTTCAGGAACTCCTAGAACTCGAATGTTTGGTTTTTTAATAGTATCCTGTAGATTTCCAACAATATTTTTTAGATTTCTAATTTCCTCTTCTTGTCTTTGGTTTGACTGTATAGTTTCCTGTGCTCTGTGTTCTAAGTCCGATATTCTCTCTTCTGCCTCACCCATTCTGTTTGTAAGGCTCTCTAATGTGTTTTTCATTTGATCTATTGAATTCTTCACTTCATTATGATTTCTCGTCACTATCACAGTTTCATGTTCTACTAGTTGTTTCATTTCAGCTTGATTTCTCCTTAATATTTCATTTTCACAAGAGAAATTTTCTACCTTGTCCATTAAGGATTTCTGTAGTTCAAGAATTTGTTTTTGAGTACTTCTTAGTGTTCTTATCAATTTTTTGAGATCTGCTTCTTGCATCTCTTCTATCTCATCATCTTCGTAATCTTGAATTGGGGTGTCTTTTTCATTTGGGGATGCCATAGTGTCTTCCTTGTTCTTATTACCTCGGTTTTTGCGTTTGTTGTTTGGCATATTGGTTTCTTCACTGTAGTGTTTTTTTCTTGTTATACTATGACTCTAGATTAAGTGGACTGTCTGCTTTTGATGGAGCCTTAGAGGCTTGAGATGGGTGTGTCCTGAGAGCTCTGTTTGGTTCCTCAGGGTTGAGGGTGTGTCAAAGGAGACACTCCCAGGTTAGGTGTGGTAAATCTCTCTCTGTTAGTTTTTTTTTTTTTTTTTTTGGTTCAAAAGGGAAGTAATTCCACACAGCTGAATGGAATTGGGGGTGGTTAGCAGGCGAATGATATACCCACAGGAGTCAGAGTTCGGAAGCTCTTTCCCAAGGACCAGAGATGGAATCTTTGCGGTGCTTTGTGTGGGCTGAGATTCTCCTGTAGTCTCCCACTGGGCTGCCAAGGCTACTGAACTGTAGCGTCTCTGGAGAGTACTTACATGAATTCGTGATTTCCGTGAGTTCTCTCCCCCACAGTCTCTTATTTCACAGTCTCAGTTCATTAGCACCACACATTCATTAGGTTCTAATCTCCTGTTATTTCAGCCCTCCCACCCAGAGTCAGGGTTTTCTGCTAGGCTCGGGGCTGGTGCCGACCCGAGTTCGCCCTGCTTATGACGTATTCCAAAATGGCACCTGCTCTTTGTCTTGCTCACCTTTGAGAGGTGAGCGGAGAGAGAGAAGCTCGTGTCCGTACTGGTCACTTTTTTTTTCCCTCTCTCTCTCTCTCTCTTCTAGTTAGCCTGGTGAACTTTTCCCTGCACGGTTTCAAGCCTTGTTCGCTCTAGGCTCCCTTTTCCACTTCCCTCCTGGAATCTCAGGCTATTGAGTTTCTGCTCACCTCGCGTTCCAGCGCTGGTGTGTTGAATCTGCTGCTGGTGTCCCAAACTGCGGGCACCCACGCTCTCCACGCAGGTCCACTGTGAATCTCCAGTTCCGGAAGGGTTTTCTCTGCTGTTTCTTCCCCTACTCTTCCTTGAACCTGCAGTATCTCCACTTTTATTAAACTGTCTCTCCCCAGACTATCGGTGTGCTCCCTTCCTATTCCGCCATCTTGCCGCTCCTCTGCCGAGAAAACTTCTATAATCAAAAGTGAAAATGAACACATATGCTACGACCGCATGGAGCACTGAACTTTAAGTAAGCTGCAAAATTTGGACAACTTTTGCGGTTACTCCCCTCTTGCAAGCACTAAATCCCTAATGGCAAGTGTAGGGAGGTAAGATGGCAGGCAGGGAGAACGCCTGGGCCACCACACCAGCCCCCGATGCAGGCTCACAGAATCGCTCGATTTCACACAGACGCACTGGGACAGTACCTTCGATCAGGTTGATAGCGTGAGGCTTGGTATCTCGCCAGAAAACCAAGAGGAAAACACAGAGGATCAGAGCTCTGCTCATCTTCGCTGAGGTCTGTCCACTATCAAGGAGAACTTGAACTGCTGAAGAGCCTGCCCACTCAATAGCTTTGGCTCCAGGATACAGTAGAACCCAGAGGTCTGTGAGGTCACACTCAGTGGGGGGGTAGGGGCAGGGCTATCTGCAGAGGAGGGGGAGGGCATGTCCATGGACAGGGACAGAGGGGGACGACACAGTGGCAAGATATATATTTAAGATTTTATTCATATATTTGAGAAGCAGAGTTAGAGAGAGAGAGAGAGCGAGCTTCCATCTGCTTGTTCACTCCCCAAGTGGCCGAAACAGACACAGATGGGCCAATCTGAAGCCTGGAGCTTGTTCTGGGTCTCCCACATGCCTGCAGGGGTCCATTGCTCTACCCAGGCACATTAGCAGGAAGCCAGATCAGAAGTAGAGCAGCCAGGTCTCAAACTGATGCCTGTAAACAGGATGTCAGCACCACAGGTGGAAGCTTAACTTATTCCACCATAGTGCTGGCCCCACAGTGGCAAAATATTAACCAGGACTCTTCAGAAGTGAGGGACCAAAACTCAACCCAATTAGCTTAAGACAACTGGATGTAGCTAGAGTAACCAGAAAAACTGTATGATTAAACAAGATGCCACATTAAGTGTTGTTACTGGGGGGCTGGTGCTGTGGGGTAGTGAGCTAAGCCCTCATCTGCAGCACAGGCATCCCATAAGGGCGCCGGTTTGAGACCCGGCTGCTCCACTTCTGATCCAGCTCTCTGCTATTGCCTGGGATAGCAGTAGAAGATGGCCCAAGTCCTTGGGCCCCTGCACCCACATGGGAGACCCAGAAGAAGCTCCTGGCTTTTGGTTTTGGATCAGTGCAGCTCAGGCCATTGTGGCCATGTGGAGAGTAAACCACTCAATGGAATATAATCTCTCTCTCTCTCTCTCTCTCTCTCTCTCTCTCTCTCTTCCTCTCTGTGTGTCTCCTTTCCTCTCTCTGTCACTCTTTCAGATAAATAAATAAATCTTTAAAAAATAGAAAGTCCTTAGATAAATTCATACATGTAAGATCAATTAACTAGCAAAGGTGTCAAGGTAATTCATGAAGAAAGGACATTCTTTTAAACAAAAAATATTGAAATAATTTGGAGCCACTTTGGGCCCTGCACCTGAATGGGAGGCCAGGAGGAAGCTTCAGATGGGTGCAGCGCCGGCTGTAGTGTCCATTTGGAGGGTGAACCAACTGAAGAAAGACTTTTCTCTCTGTCTGTCTCTCTCACACTAACTCTGCCTGTCAAAAAAATAAAATAATTTGGAGCTAGTGCAATAAGCAAAAATTGGGAACAACCCAAATATCCACATGAAAAAAAAGGTGAAATAGACTGAAGGAATATTAAAACTAAGCAGGACCCCCCCCTTCCTCTCTGACCCTTGCCAGATTGACTTTTGACCAACTTTCTGGATTCCTGACTCGGAGAGGGGTTGAGGCCTGTCTTTCCTGAATAGACATGTTGATGCCGGGGAGGAAGAGATAACACCAGAATGTGGCCTTCTCCAAAACCTATACATCCTTGTTCACCTCGACAGACACCCAGTTGATGAACTTAGGGTTTTATTTAACCTTAGAAAATGTATGGTGAAAGTGACCCTTACCTGTTGTAAATCTTGCTAATAGCTAATGTTATCTGTACTTTGCAACTGTGCTTACGGGATTACCCTGTTCCCTGGGTTCCCATGTGAAATATGTTCTACAGATTCTTCAAAGCTTTTGTGTAACTATGAAAAGCTGATGTAATTTGTACTCAGGGTTGCTCGCGCACATTTGTGACGCTGCGACTCCAGCATGCTGGTCAATAAAATACTCTACTTGCGTTTTGCATGAGACTGTCTCTTGTTGTATTCTTTACTCTGGCACGGCCGTAACATTTGGAAGCCCCAGGGAGATCTTCCGTGCCTTTCCAGGAGTGAGTAGCACCAACGGACAACTCTATGAAGAGTATTATAGGTAAGGAGGACCTGTCGAAACTGTAGAGGACGTGTGCTCAGGGGTTTTCAGCGGCGTGTTGCAGGCAGTGATCGGCAGAGGTGCCTAGCGATCACGCTGCATCTTCTCTATGGATGCTTCGAGAATTTTGGGGGACTGAGGACGCTCAGCGAAACCTCCTCTGGTTTTAGTTTCTTGAACGCCACTAGGGAAATTGTTAGGGAAATTATGGGACAGACTGCTAAAACTCCTTTGGCCTTAACTCTGGCACACTGGCCAGAGATCTGAGCTGGGGGAAACAATTTATCTCAGGTAGTGAAAAAGGATAAGTGGCAGACTTACTGTTCCTTTGGATGGTCAGGGCTTGGCGTAGGCTGGCTGGAGGGAGGATCTTTCTATCCTCCCTTAGTGCGCCAAGTTCAGGAGTATGTCTTTCAACCTGGGAAACGTGGACATCCTGACCAAGAATCTTACATACTTGTATGACAAGATCTTTGTGAAAATCCGCCGGCCTGGGTTAAGTCTTTCCAGTTTCCCACAGGTGCAGCAGAAGTGAAGAAAAGGAAAAGAGATCACCACTTGGGCTCCCCGAATCCCAGGCCGATCTATTGACTATGGATTCCTTGCCTCCGTACCCACAGGCTTTCCCACGTGATCCCGCTTTGTCGCCGATTGCACCATCTCCTCAACCACTGCCAACACCTTCCTTTTCCCCTTTCCGTTACTAACCTCTTCTTCCCCCCAGGTTGTCTCTTCAATGACCAAAGAGGAGGGACAATCACCGGAGAATCAACTACAGCGGCTTGCTATTTCGACCCCGGCAGTACCTTGGATTCAGCACCCCCAGTGTTGCAGCAGGAGAAAGAGGGGATGGACTGGGCGGGAGGGCCGGCCCAGGGAACCCGGAGTAGAAAGGGGCAGCCAACCCCTGACACAGCTATCGCCCTGCCCTTGCGACCCACAGACAGGATGAGAGATGATGGGCACGGGGGAGATA
Organism: Sylvilagus floridanus; assembly: GCA_949820135.1. Lineage (NCBI taxonomy): Eukaryota > Metazoa > Chordata > Mammalia > Lagomorpha > Leporidae > Sylvilagus > Sylvilagus floridanus. The sequence continues at coordinate 105,424,929 of OX463233.1, read as the reverse complement.
TGCAGGTGTTACAGTACTGGCCATTCTCATCATCTGGTTTATACAATTGGAAAAATAATAACCCTCCTTTTTCTGTTGACCCTGGGCGTTTGACGGGCTTGGTAGAATCCCTAATGTTTTCTCATCAACCTACATGGGACGATTGTCAGCAGTTGCTAAACACTCCTTTTACAACTGAGGAGCAGGACCAGATACTGTTTGAAGCTTGAAAAAATGTGCCCGGACAGGATGGCAGTCCAACTCCATTAGAGAACATAATTGATGAAGTGTTCCCCCTGCAGTGCCCTAAATGGGATCCTAACAGTCGCGAAGGTAGGAGGCATCTGTCCACTTATCACCAGGTTCTTGTTACGGGCCTCCGAGCAGTGGCCAGGGAGCCCACTAATTTGGCTAAGGTAAGGAAATTTATCCAGGGACCCTAGGAGACAGCCTCCATGTACCTGGAACGGTTAATGGAGGCTTACAGGAGATATACCCATTCGATCCAGAGTCTGAAGGGCAGAAAGGGTCAATTGCAATGGTATTCATAGGGCAGTCCACATCGGACATCAGACACAAGCTGCAGCCCTTAGAAGGACTGCAGGAGAAGTCCCTAAGGGACCTGGTGAAGGAAGCAGAAAAAGTATAGTACAAGAGAGTAACTGAAGAGGAAAGGGAACAGAGAAGGAAAAAAAGGAGGGGAAAATGGGAGTCCGAAAAAAAAAAAAAAAGAAAGGGCAAAGCTGGAAGAGGTGAGGGATAAGAAAAGCAGCAAGGAACTAGCTCGGATTCTTGCCACTGTCACCTGAAGCCAGAATATGGAAGATCCGAAGGGAGGACAAACTCACAAAGGGGGAGGAGGCGATCACGGCTGGACTCTGACCAATGTGCTTACTGCAGACAGAGGAGGCACTGGGCTAGAGATTGTCCAAGAAAGGCACAGGGAGTCCCGAAGGCAACTCCTATCAATTTTGAAGTCCACACAGGAGCTGTATATTCAGTCCTAAAAGCCCCTTTGGGACCTCTATCAGATAAGAGGACTTTGGTACAGGGAGCAAATGGAAGACAGTACAGGGCATGGACTATGCCTTCTTTTGCTTGCAGCTCCATCCAGATAGCCAGCCAACATTTGCCTTTGAATGGCAAGACCTGGAAGAAGGGTTTTCAGGCCAGCTGACTTGGACACGCCTGCCTCAGGGCTTCAAGAATTCCCCATTATCTTTTTGAGACACTGCACCAGGACCTCCGGACACTGGACCTTTCGCAGCCAACACCCTGAAGTCACTCTGCTCCAATATGTAGATGACCTGTTGCTGGCAGCCCATACCCTGAAGGATTGTGAGTATGGCACTCACTGCCTCCTGCGAGACCTGGGGCGGCTAGGTTAACGAGACTCGGGAAACAAGGCTCAGCTGTGTCGGAGGGAAGTGACTTTTCTGGGGTATGTCCTCCATGATGGAAAGTGGTGGTTGACTGAAGCAAGAAAGGAGGCAGTAGCCCAGATTCCGGCCCCAACTACTCATAAGCAGCTGAGAGAATTTTTGGGGACGGCTGGTTTTAGCCGATTGTGGATACCGGGATTTCCCCATATGGCGGCACCGCTATATCTCTTGCTGAAAGACTCCCAGGAGTTTGCCTGGGGGAGGGACCAACACCAGGCGTTTGACTCTATAAAGAAGGCACTGCTATCTGTCCCAGCACTTGCCCTCCCGGATAGAGATAAACCCTTCATCCTGTGTGTGGAAGAGAAAGGGAGGTTGCTAAAGGTGTATTGACTCAGACTCTGGGGCCGTAGAAGAGACGGTAGCCTACCTCTCTGGGAAACTCGATCCTGTGGCCACAGGATGGCCGAAGTGCCTGAGGGCAATCGCAGCTGCAGCCTTGCTGGTCAAGGATGCAGATAAGTTGACCTTAGGGCAGAGGCTGACCGTCGTAGCCCCCGCACGCTCAAAGAGCGTTGTTCGGCAACCTCCAGGCCACTGGTTAACAAATGCCAGAATTACACATTATCAGAGCATCCTGTTGGACAAGGACCGGATCACCTTTGGGCCTCCTACCACCTTGAATCCGGTAACGGTATTACCAGATTCAACCGCCGGCCCCGACCTACACCATTGTCAGGAGGTGCTAGCAGAAGAGAGCGGAATTCGACAGGACCTGATTGACCAACCGCTGTCTAGCCCAGAGGTACCATGGTTTATGGATGGGAGCAGCCTCATAGAAAATGGTAGGAGAAGAGCAGGAGCAGCGGTGGTAAGCATGAATGGTGATGTCATATGGGGGGCGCGCCTACCAGATGGGACTTCGGCACAGCGTGCTGAGTTGACTGCGCTACGGGCAGTCACTACCCTTTCGTGACTGCTCACATGCATGGGGCCATCTATCAACAACGGGGACTATTAACATCCAGGGGCCATAATGCTGCCAGCCCAACTGGCAATAATGCATTGTCCGGGCCACCAGGAGGGAGCTTCGGCAGTGGCAGTGGGAAACAGACACGCGGACGCCACGGCTCGGGAGGCAGCTTTGGGGGAGGGCCCAATAGAGACTTTAGTAACTAAGGACATTGAATCCAGGGAAGCGGCAGAGAGGGGAGAGGATAAGCAGGAACTAGCAAGGAAGTATTTACAGCAGGTTCATCAGTTTACTCATTTGGGGGTACAGAAGCTTCAAAACCTTCTCAGGAAACAGCCATTTTCCTTACCAGCAATGCATAACAAACAATTAGCAGAGGAGATAGTGAACCATTGTGCAGCTTCTCAGGCTATAAATGCATACCCAGCCAAAGCACTGATAGGGACTAGATTAAGGGGGAAGAGACCAGGGCAACATTGGGAAGTAGTCTTCACTGAAGTGAAACCAACTGAAGGAGGTTATAGATATTTGTTAGTATTCATTGATACTTTTTCAGGATGGATAGAGGCATTCCCCACCAAAAATGAGACTGCTTTGGTAGTAGTCAAAAAAATAATAATAATAAAAAATCTTCCCGAGATTCAGCCTCCCTCAGACTATAGGAACAGACAATGCAATGGGCCTGCCTTTGTGGCACAGATTACTCAAGGCCTCTCAAAAGCTTTAAATATTAATTGGAAATTACATTGCGCCTATTGGCCCCAGAACTCAGGGCAAGTAAAAAAAAATAAATCAGACTCTAAAAGAAACAATATATAAACTGTCCTTAAAAACTGGCCTAAAAGACTGGATGATGCTCCTACCTTATGCCCTGTACCGCACACACAACACCCCCTCTTCTGTAATGTTCAGATTAACTCCCTTTGAAATTCTGTTTGGTATCCCCTCCCCTTCCTGTGCATGATATGTTGCAAAGTAATGATAGCTGGACGATTTCTTCAGTCCCTTTGATGGCAAGGCTGCAGGCCCTGAAAAGTGTGCAGAAATATGTTTGGGAACAGCTAAAGGACTTATATAAACTGGGAACTGACTCTTTACCCCATCCCTCCTGAGTAGGAGCTTCAGTTTACGTGCGGAGGCATCGAGCAGACACTCTGGAACCGCAGTGGAAAGGACCTTACATCATCTTGCTAACAATGCCGATGGCAGTGAAGGTCGATGGCATCAGCAACTGGATACATGCTCCCCACCTCAAGCTGGCACCTACTACAGCAGCACCAGAGGAAGAATGGCAACTGGAAAAGACCGACAATCCGCTTAGGCTACGGATCCATCGCATTTCTCTTTCTAACCCTGAGTGGTAGCCTTGCTGGTGGGAATCCGTATGAGCCCCAGCTACTAACTTGGGAGGTGGTTTCTACTTTTATGTAAACAAAACCAAGGGTGGTTTAAATCATGGTTTACGTGATCCCCTTGGTTAACTACCCTGTTGTCAGCAATAACTGGTCCTCTGATAGTACTGCTCTTAATAGTCACCATAGGTCTGTGTGTGCTAAATACATTGGTAAAATTTGTTCAAAATCAGGTAAAAAATTATCAAACTGATAGTCATCTGGCAGCAATATGTGCCAAAAAAGTGTCCCAGCTAAAAATGATAAAAATCTTGGATGTAGTAGAGTCTAACAGCAAAGCTGGTCTCTAAGATTAGAGATTTCACAACAGAAAAGGGGGGAATGAAGGAATATTAAAACTAAGCAGCCCCCCTCTTTCTCTTCTGATCCTTGCCAGATTGACTTTTGACCTACTTTCTGGATTCCTGACTCGGAGAGGGGTTGAGGCCTGTCTTTCCTGAATAGTCATGGTGATGCCAGGGCAGGAAGAGATAACACCAGAATGTGGCCTTGTCCAAAACCTATGCAAACATGTTCACCTCGACAGACACCCAGTTGATGAACTTAGGGTTTTATTTAACCTTAGGAAATGTACGGTCAAAGTGACCCTTAGCTGTTGTAAATCTTACTAATAGCTGATGTTATCTGTACTTTGCACCTGTGCTTACAGGATTCTCCTGTTCCCTGGGTTCCCATGTGAAATATGTTCTACAGATTCTACAAAGCTTTTGTGTAACTATGAAAAGCTGATGTAATTTGTACACAGGGTTGCTCACGCACATTTGTGATGCTGCGACTCTAGCATGCAGGACAATAAAATACTCTACTTCCGTTTTGCATGAGACTGTCTCTTGGTGAATTCTTTACTCTGGCAAGGCTGTAACAAGAAAAGTTCTGGCATATCCATATAATGAAACATTACTAAGCAATCAAAAGTAATAAAACTATTGCACAGTGATATGTACCAAGCAAAATAACTGTGACGAGTGAAAGAAATAAAACAAAGTGCACAGGGCAGGGGTCCAACTACATCCAGCGCTAGAAATGACAGCTAATCCATGTAAAGAAAGCTGGCTGTGCTGGCTTGTGTTTGGGAAAACCCAGCATACAAGAATCAGCTGCCTAGGACACATCCAAAATCACACCAGCTGTAATCTCCTGGGACTAGGGAGATTTACAGATAGAATAGTGGTCTCCAGTGGCTGCACCGGCAGTTTGGTAGGACCTCAGCGGGTAATGACAGGATCCTCCCAAACCCTGGCCCAGACTCCCATCTCCAGATGTGCTCACTCCCTTCCGACACATGAGGGGCTGTGACGCTGGGGCCACCACAGAACAGCCCTCTGGCTCCTAGACAGCACTTGCTGAACACAAAGCTGGTGCACCTGCGAGAGTAACCTCATCCACTCATCCATCAGGGCTGGCCACCTGCCAGTCAGTCAGCGGGCAGTGCCTTCTGGCTGAGCCCTCTTTGGGAGCGATGGCAGAAGCATGACAAACCCAGAGTTCCGAGACCAGGAGCAGGTACTTTGACAAAGAGTCCGCCATGTGTGGAGAGGTGACCCTCCTGCAGGCAGGGGTGGCCAGGCACCTCTGATGCAACAGAGCCAGCCCACAGGGAACCAGCAGTGCTTGCTTGCTCACTCTCCCAGGAGCTCTCTCTCCTGCAAAAGGCGTTCCTCAGCCTGTCTCTCATCTCAGTCTCAGCACCAGGGAGAACTCCCCCAAATGGGGCCGGGCTTCCTTAGCACACAGCTGGGGACAGACCTGTCTCAGCCTCAGGCCTCTGATGAAGGCGACGGCCTGGGCCTGGCCTTATCTGTTCTAGGGATAAATGAGAGACTTCCAGTACATCAGTCAGCCACAGCCTGCAGGCACCTGAAAAGCTCTAACATCCACTGCGCAAATATCCGCACGACCAATGGCTGGGGCAGGGGGGATGCCTCTTTGTAACAATCTCCCCAGGACAGACTCACCTTCAGCCTCAGGCAGGGATGAGAGGCCCTGAGAGAAGGTCCAGGGTGACTGCAAGGCCCCGCCCTCTAGAAGGGGCAGGTGGATGCAGCTGGTCTGTGGTGCACTCTCTCTTGGCACCTGCGAGGGGCTCCCGGATGGAGGAGCCTCGGCTGCTGTGAGGAACAGGGCCTTTCCCGTGGTTTCTCCCCTGGGCTTGGCTTAATTTCTAGGGACTTTGGCATTCAGAGGAGCAGCATCTAGCCTGAAAACAAAGCACTCGCTTTGCCCCCTAAGCAGCAGAAACAGGTCCCCTTGGAAACAACCAGGGATGAGCAGGGCTACTTACCAAATACTTAGCCAAATCTTCATCCTCATTCTTAATGCTTGAGAAAAATTTATTGGTTGGGTCTGTGGAGAATGTAAATTCAGCTGTGAGGAAAGTGCTCCCTGGGTCTGCCTGGATGGGGGTCCCCCTTAGTCACCCGGCATTGACCCCCATGTGTGCCTGAGGATATGGACACAAACAAACACACACACACACACACACACACACACACACACACACACACACACGTTCAATGCTTTTTCTATCTTAAAACAGTCATTTGGCCCCTGCACTGGCATGGGAGACCCAGAAGAAGCTCCTGGATCCTGGCTTTGGATCGGCACAGCCCCAGCCATTGCAGCCATCTGCGGAGTGAACCAGCAGATGGAAGACCCCTTTCTCTCTCCCTCTCTGCCCCTGCCTCTCTGTAACTCTCTCTTTCAAATAAATAAATAAATCTTAAAAAAACAAAAAAGAATCGATACAATGCCAGCATGACGCATCCAGTATGCTCATGAGTAAAAGATCATAAACACCCTTTGGTTTCTTTTTTCAGGCAGAGTTAGCAAGAGAGAGAGACAGAGAGAAAGGTCTTCCTTTCTCCATTGGTTCACCCCCCAAATGGCTGCTACAGCCGGGGCACTGCACCGATCCGAAGCCAGGAGCCAGGTGCTTCCACCTAGGCCATCCTCCACTGCCTTCCCAAGCCACAGCAGAGAGCTGCACTAGAAGAGGAGTAACCACGGCACCGGCCAAACCTTTGGATTTCATAGTTGTCACAAGAGTGCTCAGTTCCTTCCCTTTCTATGCTATCCTGCGATGGATAGTGTCACCATTTAAAGTGACATAGCTCCTGCATGAGACGTCTGAGCCCCCACTCACGGCACCCTAGCACCCTGGCCTCCATGCAGGTGCCTCTGATTCCCTTGGTGATGTTGGCATGCTTAATGCTGGGAGAACAGCCCTGGAGTTTCCTCCAGCATGAGGGCTGTGTTTGCTGCTTCAGCTTTTATATACCCAGTGACTTAACACAGAGAACTGCAAGGAATGTGGTCAGCCAGTTAAGTTTAGTAAAATAGCAAAAGTGGTTCTAAAAGCAGGAGGTGACTAAACATTGATGAAGGAGATCCGGGTCACTTTTCAGAACAGGAGTTTTCATAATATCCAAATGGTGAAAACTACCTAAATGCTCATGCACATGTAAGAAGCAAAATGGGCCAGCACCGTGGCGCACTAGGCTAATTCTCTGCAGCTGGAGCCGGTATTCTGGGTTCCAGTCCCATTTGGGGTGCCGGTTCTGTCCCGGTTGCTCCTCTTCTAGTCCAGCTCTCTGCTATGGCCTGGGAGGGCAGTGGAGGATGGCCCAAGTGCTTGGGCCCTACACCTGCATGGGAGACCAGGAGGAAGCACCAGGCTCCTGGCTTTGGATCAGGGCAGTGCCGGCCATGGAGGCCATTTGGGGGGTGAACCAACGGAAGGAAGGCCTTTCTCCCTGTCTCTCTCTCTCTCTCTCTCTAACTCTGCCTGTCGTGAGAGAGAGAGAGAGAGAGAGAGAGAGAATGAATGTAGTCTGTCCTCACAATGGGACAGTACTCAGCCTTACAGGGCATGAAGTTCTCACATAGGCTACCACATACATGAGTCCTGGAAACACAGCAAGCCAAAGAAGCCAGGAGAAAGTAGAATGGGGAGCAACTACTGCAGCCACATGGCAACTTTCTGGGGTGACGAAAGAGTTCTAGAGCTAGATAATGGGGGCCGGCTCTATGGCACAGTGGGTTAAGTCCCCGCCTGTACCACTGGCATCCCATATGGGTGCTGGTTAGAGTCTCAGCTGCTCCACTTCCAATCCAGCTTCCTGCTGATGCACCTGGGAAAGCAGCAGAAGATGGCCCTGCTGCCCATGTAGGAGACGAGGACCACACCATTGCGGCCATTTGGGGAATAAAACAGCAGATGGAAGATCTTTTTCTCTCTCTGTCTCTTCCTCTCCCCCCCTCTGCTTTCAAATAAATAACAATTCTGAAAAAAATTAAAATTAGGGAGCCAAGTTGTGGTGCACAACTAGCATCCCATATGATTGCCTGTTCAAGTCCCGGCTGCTCCACTTCCAATCCAGCTTCCTGCTGATGCACCTGGGAAAGCAGCAGAAGATGGCCCTGCTGCCCATGTAGGAGACGAGGACCACATCATTGCGGCCATTTGGGGAATAAAACAGCAGATGGAAGATCTTTTTCTCTCTCTGTCTCTCCCCCCCCCTCTCTCTGCCTTTCAAATAAATAACAATTCTGAAAAAAATTAATATTAGGGAGCCAAGTTGTGGTGCACCACTAGCATCCCATATGATTGACTGTTCAAGTCCCAGCTGCTCCACTTCCAATCCAGTTCCCTGCTAATGTGCCTGGGAAAGCAGTGGGAGATGGTCCAAGTACTTGGGCCCCTGTACCCATGTGGGAGACCCAAGTGGAGTTTCAGGTTCCTGGCTTCAGCCTGGCCCAGCCCTGGCTGTTGCAGCCAATTGGGGCATGAACCAATCAATGAAAGATTGCTCTATCTGTCTGTCTCTCTTTTTCCTCTGTAACTGTGCCTTTCAGATACATAACTATTTTTTTTTAAATAAAATAAAGGGACCGGCATTGTGTTGTAGCAGATAAAGTCACTGCCTGCACCACCAGCATCCCATATGACTGCTTACTTAAGTCCCAGCTGCTCTACTTGCAATCCAGCTCCCTGTTAACGGCTTGAGAAAGCAATGGAGGATGGCCCAAGGGCTTGGGTCCCTGCACCCATGTGGGAGACCTGGAAGAACCTCTGGGTTCAGCCTGGCCCAACTCTCACCATTGCAGCCATCTGTGGAATGAACCAGCAAATGGAAGATCTCTCTCTCTCTCTGTAACTGATTTGCAAATAAATAACCTTTAAAATAAAATACCTAGATAATGATGATTCACAACGTAGTGAGTATACTAGAACTCCTTGAATTACATACTTTCAAAAGGGTAAAATTTATAGTATGTGAATTTTATCTCCATAAAGCTGCTATTTGAAAAGTGATGTGTAGGACCGGCGTCATGGAGTAGCGAATAAAGACAGCTCCATACTAATGGCCAAGAGTTTGGGCCCCTGCATCCAACGGAAAGAACTGGAAGAAGCGCCTGGCTCCTTGTTTCCATCTGACCCAGCCCTGGACATTTCTGCCATCTGCGAAGTGAAACAGCAGATAAAAAGTTCTCTCTGTGTCTCTGCCTCTCTCTCTCTCTAGAGCTCTGCCTTTCAAATAAGAACATCCTTTTTAAAGAAAATTTAAAATGATGTGAGAGGTGCCTAGGAAAGCAGCAAAAGATGGCCCAAGTGCTTGGGTCCCTGCACCCATGTAGGAAATCCAGATGGGAGTCCAGGCAGCTGACTTTGGCTCGGCCCAGTCCTGGCTGTTGAAGCGTTCGGGGAGCAAACCAGCACATGAATGATCTTTCTCTCCCTGTGATGGAACAAGGACATGTACCTCTCAGCCATTCTAGGTTCTTGTTACCCCTGCCTTCTTTCAAGAGACAAGTTCAGTCTCACCCCCTGCATTCTCCCCCAGGTTTGAAGGCCAGTGGGCCAAACTTGGAGAATCAGCATGGAGAAGCTCATCTTTGCCTACTGCCACCAATCCTCACCCCTAGCCCACCTAAGATACAAAATGGCCAGGCCTGCTGGGGTCTGGGCCTTTGCTACGTGTTGGGTCTGTGTACTCAATGGCAGTTGGTTGACCTCTGCGAGTTTATTTTCGTTGAGTAAATTTGGTCTGGCTGCAAGTTCGTATTCTGTCTCCTATTTGTTTTTTGCCTTTTCCTAACACTCTGTCTCTCCCCACCCCCACCCCATTATTCTACCTTCCAAATGAATAAACAAAAAGATTGAGACAACTTCTATAATCAAAAGTGAAAATGCACACGTAGGCTACGACCCCATGGAGCTCTGAACTTTAAGTAAGCTGCAAAATTTGGACAACTTTTGCGGTTACTCCCCTCTTGCAAGCACTAAATCCCTAATGGCAAGTGTAGGGAGGTAAGATGGCAGGCAGGGAGAACGCCTGGGCCACCACACCAGCCCCCGATGTAGGCTCCCAGAATTGCTGGCTGTCACACAGACGCACTGGGACAGTACCTTCAATCAGGTTGATAGGTTGAGGCTTGGAATCTCGTCAGAAAACCAAGAGGAAAACACAGAGTATCCGAGCTCTGCTCATCTTCGCTGAGGTCTGTCCACTATCAAGGAGAAAATGAACTGCTGAAGAGCCCGCCCACTCAATAGCCTTGGCTCCAGGATACAGTAGAACCCAGAGGTCTGTGAGGTCACACCAAGAGGGTGGGGCAGGGGCGGGGCTATCTGCAGAGGAGGGGGAGGTCATGTCCATGGACAGGGACAGAGGGGGACAAGGCAGTGGCAAAATATATATTTAAGATTTTATTCATATATTTGAGAGGTACATTTAGAGAGAGAGAGAGAGAGACAGAGATTCCATCTGCTGGTTCACTCCCCAAGTGGCAGAAACAGACAGAGATGGGCCAATCTGAAGCCTGGAGCTTCTTCTGGGTCTCCCACATGGCTGCAGGTTTCCATTACTCTACCCAGGCACATTAGCAGGAAGCCAGATCAGAAGTAGAGCAGCCAGGACTCGAACTGATGCCGCTACACGGGATGTCAGCACCACAGGTGGAAGATTAACCTATTCCACCATAGTGCTGGCCCCACAGTGGCCAAATATTAACCAGGACTCTTCAGAAGTGAGGGACAAAAACTCACCCCAATCAGCTTAAGATAACTGAATGTAGCTAGAGTAACCAGAAAAATTGTATGATTAACCAAGATGCCACATTAAGTGTTGTTACTGGGGGGCTGGTGCTGTGGGGTAGTGAGCTAAGCCCTCACCTGCAGCACAGGCATCCTATACATGCGCCGGTTAGAGATCCAGAGCTCCACTTCTGATCCAGCTCTCTGCTATGGCCTGGGATAGCAGTACAAGATGGCCCAAGTCCTTGGGCTGCTGCACCCACATGGGAGACCCAGAAGAAGCTCCTGGCTCTTGGCTTCGGATCAGTGCAGCTCTGGCAATTGTGGCCATGTGGAGAGTAATCCACCCAATGGAAAATTCTCTCTCTCTCTCTTCCTCTCTGTGTATCTCCTTTCCTCTCTCTGTCACTCTTTCAGATAAATAAATAAATCTTTAAAAAATAGAAAGTCCTGAGGTAAATTCATACATGTAAGATCAATTAACTAGCAAAGGTGTCAAGGTAATTCAATGAAGAAAGGACATTCTTGTAAACCAAAAATAATGAAATAATTTGAAGCCAGCTTGGGCCCTGCACCTGAATGGGAGACCAGGAGGAAGCTTCAGATCGGTGCAGCACCTGCTGCAGTGGCCATTTAGAGGGTGAACCAACTGAAGGAAGACCTCTCTCTGTATCTCTCTCTCTCACTCTAACTCTGCTTGTCAAACAAAAAAAATAATAATAATTTGGAGCCAGTGCAATAAGCAAAATTAGGGAACAACCCTAATATCCACAAAAGGTGAAATAGACAAGTTCTGGCATATCCATATAATGAAACATACTAAGCAATCAAAAGTAATAAAAATATTGCACAATGATATGCAGCAATCAAAATAACTGTGACGAGTGAAAGAAATAAAAAAAGTGCACAGGGCATGGGTCCATCTACATCCAGCGCTAGAAATGACAGCTAATCCATGCAAAGAAAGCTGGCTGTGCTGGCTTGTGTTTGGGAAAACCCAGCATACAAGAATCAGCTGCCTAGCACACTTGCAAAATCACACCAGCTGTAATCTCCTGGGACTAGGGCGATTTACAGACAGAAGAGTGGTCTCCAGTGGCTGCAAGACCAAGGGCTCTTATATACAAGCTGGCCTGTGACTAACCTAAATCCATCTGGACTTTCTCAAGAAATATTAACATTCGAGGCATCAGACAAGAGACATTCCAGGGTCCAGCCAGCAAGAGAAGCCCAGTGGTTTACCTTGATGACTTTCTGTACCCCATATGGATTAGAATGACCTCCAGGGAAACTTAGAGGGCAAGATGGTGGTGACTTCCAAGATGGCTAGACTCGTGTCCAGTTGAGTTCCAAAGGATGAATGTGGAACTAGGAGGAGAGGAAGGGAATTCGAAGGCACGCAATAAAACTTCTGGGTTGGGGCCAGCGCTGTGGCACAGCGGGTTAAAGCCCTAGCCTGCACCACCAGCAACCCATATGGGCACCAGTTCAAGTCCCGGCTGCTCCACTTCTGATCCAGCTCTCTGCTATGGCCTGGAAAAGCAGTGGAAGATGGACCAACTCCTTGGGCCCCTGTACCCATGTGGGAGACCCAAAAGAAGCTCCTGGCTTCTGATGAACTCAGCACTGGCCATTGCGGCCATTTGGGGAGTGAACCAATGGATGGAAGGCCTCTCTAGCTCTACCCCTCTCTGTAACTCTGTCTTTCAAACAAATAAAATAGATCTTTAAAAAACAAAAACAAAAAAACTTCTGGGTCAATAGCTTCATTAATTCAATTGGGAAAATGGTTTCATGAGTGGTAGGAGGCCCAAAGGTGATCCGGTCCTTGTCCATCAGGATGCTCTGATAATGTGTAATTCTGGCATTTGTTAACCAGTGGTCTGGAGGTTGCCGAACAACGCTCTTTGAGCGTGCGGGGGCTACGACGGTCAGCCTCTGCCCTAAGGTCAACTTATCTGCATCCTTGACCAGCAAGGCTGCAGCTGCAATTGCCCTCAGGCACTTCGGCCATCCTGTGGCCACAGGATCGAGTTTCCCAGAGAGGTAGGCTACCGTCTCTTCTACGGCCCCAGAGTCTGAGTCAATACACCTTTAGCAACCTCCCTTTCTCTTCCACACACAGGATGAAGGGTTTATCTCTATCCGGGAGGGCAAGTGCTGGGACAGATAGCAGTGCCTTCTTTATAGAGTCAAAGGCCTGTTGTTGGTCCTTCCCCCAGGCAAACTCCTGGGAGTCTTTCAGCAAGAGATATAGCGGTGCCGCCATATGGGGAAATCCCGGTATCCACAATCGGCTAAAACCAGCCGTCCCCAAAAATTCTCTCAGCTGCTTATGAGTAGTTGGGGCCGGAATCTGGGCTACTGCCTCCTTTCTTGCTTCAGTCAACCACCACTTTCCATCATGGAGGTCATACCCCAGAAAAGTCACTTCCCTCCGATACAGCTGAGCCTTGTTTTCCGAGTCTCGTTAACCTAGCCGCCCCAGGTCTCGCAGGAGGCAGTGAGTGCCATACTCACAATCCTTCAGGGTATGGGCTGCCAGCAACAGGTCATCTACATATTGGAGCAGAGTGACTTCAGGGTGTTGGCTGCGAAAGGTCCAGTGTCCGGAGGTCCTGGTGCAGTGTCTCAAAAAGATAATGGGGAATTCTTGAAGCCCTGAGGCAGGCGTGTCCAAGTCAGCTGGCCTGAAAACCCTTCTTCCAGGTCTTGCCATTCAAAGGCAAATGTTGGCTGGCTATCTGGATGGAGCTGCAAGCAAAAGAAGGCATAGTCCATGCCCTGTACTGTCTTCCATTTGCTCCCTGTACCAAAGTCCTCTTATCTGATAGAGGTCCCAAAGGGGCTTTTAGGACTGAATATACAGCTCCTGTGTGGACTTCAAAATTGATAGGAGTTGCCTTCGGGACTCCCTGTGCCTTTCTTGGACAATCTCTAGCCCAGTGCCTCCTCTGTCTGCAGTAAGCACATTGGTCAGAGTCCAGCCGTGATCGCCTCCTCCCCCTTTGTGAGTTTGTCCTCCCTTCGGATCTTCCATATTCTGGCTTCAGGTGACAGTGGCAAGAATCCGAGCTAGTTCCTTGCTGCTTTTCTTATCCCTCACCTCTTCCAGCTTTGCCCTTTCTTTTTTTTTTTTTTTCGGACTCCCATTTTCCCCTCCTTTTTTTCCTTCTCTGTTCCCTTTCCTCTTCAGTTACTCTCTTGTACTATACTTTTTCTGCTTCCTTCACCAGGTCCCTTAGGGACTTCTCCTGCAGTCCTTCTAAGGGCTGCAGCTTGTGTCTGATGTCCGATGTGGACTGCCCTATGAATACCATTGCAATTGACCCTTTCTGCCCTTCAGACTCTGGATCGAATGGGTATATCTCCTGTAAGCCTCCATTAACCGTTCCAGGTACATGGAGGGTGTCTCCTAGGGTCCCTGGATAAATTTCCTTACCTTAGCCAAATTAGTGGGCTCCCTGGCCACTGCTCGGAGGCCCGTAACAAGAACCTGGTGATAAGTGGACAGATGCCTCCTACCTTCGCGACTGTTAGGATCCCATTTAGGGCACTGCAGGGGGAACACTTCATCAATTATGTTCTCTAATGGAGTTGGACTGCCATCCTGTCCGGGCACATTTTTTCAAGCTTCAAACAGTATCTGGTCCTGCTCCTCAGTTGTAAAAGGAGTGTTTAGCAACTGCTGACAATCGTCCCATGTAGGTTGATGAGAAAACATTAGGGATTCTACCAAGCCCGTCAAACGCCCAGGGTCAACAGAAAAAGGAGGGTTATTATTTTTCCAATTGTATAAACCAGATGATGAGAATGGCCAGTACTGTAACACCTGCATATCTCCCCCGTGCCCATCATCTCTCATCCTGTCTGTGGGTCGCAAGGGCAGGGCGATAGCTGTGTCAGGGGTTGGCTGCCCCTTTCTACTCCGGGTTCCCTGGGCCGGCCCTCCCGCCCAGTCCATCCCCTCTTTCTCCTGCTGCAACACTGGGGGTGCTGAATCCAAGGTACTGCCGGGGTCGAAATAGCAAGCCGCTGTAGTTGATTCTCCGGTGATTGTCCCTCCTCTTTGGTCATTGAAGAGACAACCTGGGGGGAAGAAGAGGTTAGTAACGGAAAGGGGAAAAGGAAGGTGTTGGCAGTGGTTGAGGAGATGGTGCAATCGGCGACAAAGCGGGATCACGTGGGAAAGCCTGTGGGTACGGAGGCAAGGAATCCATAGTCAATAGATCGGCCTGGGATTCGGGGAGCCCAAGTGGTGATCTCTTTTCCTTTTCTTCACTTCTGCTGCACCTGTGGGAAACTGGAAAGACTTAACCCAGGCCGGCGGATTTTCACAAAGATCTTGTCATACAAGTATGTAAGATTCTTGGTCAGGATGTCCACGTTTCCCAGGTTGAAAGACATACTCCTGAACTTGGCGCACTAAGGGAGGATAGAAAGATCCTCCCTCCAGCCAGCCTACGCCAAGCCCTGACCATCCAAAGGAACAGTAAGTCTGCCACTTATCCTTTTTCACTACCTGAGATAAATTGTTTCCCCCAGCTCAGATCTCTGGCCAGTGTGCCAGAGTTAAGGCCAAAGGAGTTTTAGCAGTCTGTCCCATAATTTCCCTAACAATTTCCCTAGTGGCGTTCAAGAAACTAAAACCAGAGGAGGTTTCGCTGAGCGTCCTCAGTCCCCCAAAATTCTCGAAGCATCCATAGAGAAGATGCAGCGTGATCGCTAGGCACCTCTGCCGATCACTGCCTGCAACACGCCGCTGAAAACCCCTGAGCACACGTCCTCTACAGTTTCGACAGGTCCTCCTTACCTATAATACTCTTCATAGAGTTGTCCGTTGGTGCTACTCACTCCTGGAAAGGCACGGAAGATCTCCCTGGGGCTTCCAAATGTTACGGCCGTGCCAGAGTAAAGAATACAACAAGAGACAGTCTCATGCAAAACGCAAGTAGAGTATTTTATTGACCAGCATGCTGGAGTCGCAGCGTCACAAATGTGCGCGAGCAACCCTGAGTACAAATTACATCAGCTTTTCATAGTTACACAAAAGCTTTGAAGAATCTGTTGAACATATTTCACATGGGAACCCAGGGAACAGGGTAATCCCGTAAGCACAGTTGCAAAGTACAGATAACATTAGCTATTAGCAAGATTTACAACAGGTAAGGGTCACTTTCACCATACATTTTCTAAGGTTAAATAAAACCCTAAGTTCATCAACTGGGTGTCTGTCGAGGTGAACAGGATGTATAGGTTTTGGAGAAGGCCACATTCTGGTGTTATCTCTTCCTCCCCGGCATCAACATGTCTATTCAGGAAAGACAGGCCTCAACCCCTCTCCGAGTCAGGAATACAGAAAGTTGGTCAAAGGGTCAGAGAGGAAGGGGGGGGGTCCTACTTAGTTTTAATATTCCTTCAGTCTATTTCACCTTTTTTTTCATGTGGATATTTGGGTTGTTCCCAATTTTTGCTTATCGCACTGGCTCCAAATTATTTTTTTTTTGACAGGCAGAGTTAGTGTGAGAGAGAGAGAGAGAGAGAGAAAAGTCTTCCTTCAGTTGGTTAACCCTCCAAATGGACACTACAGCCGGCGCTGCACCCATCTGAAGCTTCCTCCTGGCCTCCCATTCAGGTGCAGGGCCCAAAGTGGCTCCAAATTATTTCAATATTTTTTGTTTAAAAGAATGTCCTTTCTTCATTGAATTACCTTGACACCTTTGCTAGTGAATTGATCTTACATGTAAGAATTTATCTAAGGACTTTCTATTTTTTAAAGATTTATTTATTTATCTGAAAGAGTGACAGAGAGAGGAAAGGAGACACACAGAGAAGAAGAGAGAGAGAGAGAGAGAGAGAGAGAGAGAGAGAGAGAGAGAGAGAGAGAATTTTCCATTGAGTGGTTTACTCTCCACATGGCCACAATGGCCAGAGCTGCACTGATCCGAAGCCAAGAGCCAGGAGCTTCTTCTGGGTCTCCCATGTGGGTGCAGGAGCCCAAGGACTTGGGCCATCTTCTACTGCTATCCCAGGCAATAGCAGAGAGCTGGATCAGAAGTGGAGCAGCCGGGTCTCAAACCGGCGCCCTTATGGGATGCCTGTGCTGCAGATGAGGGCTTAGCTCACTACCCCACAGCACCATCCCCCCAGTAACAACACTTAATGTGGCATCTTGTTTAATCATACAGTTTTTCTGGTTACTCTAGCTACATCCAGTTGTCTTAAGCTAATTGGGTTGAGTTTTTGTCCCTCACTTCTGAAGAGTCCTGGTTAATATTTGGCCACTGTGGGGCCAGCATATGGTGGAATAAGTTAAGCTTCCACCTGTGGTGCTGACATCCTGTTTACAGGCATCAGTTTGAGACCTGGCTGCTCTACTTCCGATCTGGCTTCCTGCTAATGTGCCTGGGTAGAGCAATGGAAACCTGCAGCCATGTGGGAGACCCAGAAGAAGCTCCAGGCTTCAGATTGGCCCATCTCTGTCTGTTTCGGCCACTTGGGGAGTGAACAAGCAGATGGAAGCTCACTCTCTCTCTCTCTCTCTCTCTCTCTAACTCTGCTTCTCAAATATATGAATAAAATCTTAAATATATATCTTGCCACTGTGTCGTCCCCCTCTGTCCCTGTCCATGGACATGACCTCCCCCTCCTCTGCAGATAGCCCTGCCCCTACCCCGCCCACTGAGCGTGACCTCACAGACCTCTGGGTTCTACTGTATCCTGGAGCCAAAGCTATTGAGTGGGCGGGCTCTTCAGCAGTTCAAGTTCTCCTTGATAGTGGACAGACCTCAGCGAAGATGAGCAGAGCTCTGATCCTCTGTGTTTTCCTCTTGGTTTTCTGGCGAGATACCAAGCCTCACGCTATCAACCTGATCGAAGTTACTGTCCCAGTGCGTCTGTGTGAAAGTGAGCGATTCTGGGAGCCTGCATCGGGGGCTGGTGTTGTAGCCCAGGTGTTCTCCCTGCCTGCCATCTTACCTCCTTACACTTGCCATTATGGATTTAGTGCTTGCAAGAGGGGAGTAACCACAAAAGTTGTCCAAATTTTGCAGCTTACTTAAAGTTCAGAGCTCCATGGGGTCGTAGCATACGTGTGCATTTTCATTTTTGATTATAGAAGTTTTCTCGGCAGAGGAGCGGCAAGATGGCGGAATAGGAAGGGAGCACACCGATAGTCTCGGGAGAGACAGTTTAATAAAAGTGGAGATACTGCAGGTTCAAGGAAGAGTAGGGGAAGAAACAGCAGAGAAAACCCTTCCGGAACTGGAGATTCACAGTGGACCTGCGTGGAGAGCGTGGGAGCCCGCAGTTTGGGACACCAGCAGCAGATTCAACACACCAGCGCTGGAACGCGAGGTGAGCAGAACCTCAATAGCCCGAGAAACCAGGAGGGAAGTGGAAAAGGGAGCCTAGAGTGAACAAGGCTTGAAACCGT
Organism: Sylvilagus floridanus; assembly: GCA_949820135.1. NCBI lineage: Eukaryota > Metazoa > Chordata > Mammalia > Lagomorpha > Leporidae > Sylvilagus > Sylvilagus floridanus. The sequence goes on along the minus strand of OX463233.1, from coordinate 105,406,712 downwards.
GCAGGGAAAAGTCCACCAGGCTAACTAGAAGAGAGAGAGAGAGAGGGAAAAAAAAAAGTGACCCGTACGGACACGAGCTTCTCTCTCTCTGCTCACCTCTCAAAGGTGAGCAAGACAAAGAGCAGGTGCCATTTTGGAATACGTCATAAGCAGGGCGACCTCGGGTCGGCACCGGCCCCAAGCCTAGCAGAAAAACCTGACTCTGGGTGGGAGGGCTGAAATAACAGGAGATTAGAACCTAATGAATGTGTGGTGCTAATGAACTGAGACTGTGAAAAAAGAGACTGTGGGGGAGAGAACTCACGGAAATCACGAATTCATGTAAGTACTCTCCAGAGACACTACAGTTCAGTAGCCTTGGCAGCCCAGTGGGAGACTACTGGAGAATCTCAGCCCACACAAAGCACTGCAAAGATTCCATCTCTGGTCCTTGGGAAAGAGCTTCCGAACTCTGGCTCCTGTGGGTATATCATTCGCCTGCTAACCACCCCTAATTCCATTCAGCTGTGTGGAATTACTTCCCTTTTGAACCAAAAAAAAAAAAAACTAACAGAGAGAGATTTACCACGCCTAACCTGGGAGTGTCTCCTTTGACACACCCTCAACCCTGAGGAACCAAACAGAGCTCTCAGGACACACCCATCTCAAGCCTCTAAGGCTCCATCAAAAGCAGACAGTCCACTTAATCTAGAGTCATAGTATAACAAGAAAAAAACACTACAGTGAAGAAACCAATATGCCAAACAACAAACGCAAAAACCGAGGTAATAAGAGCAAGGAAGACACTATGGCATCCCCAAATGAAAAAGACACCCCAATTCAAGATTACGAAGATGATGAGATAGAAGAGATGCAAGAAGCAGATCTCAAAAAATTGATAAGAACACTAAGAAGTACTCAAAAACAAATTCTTGAACTACAGAAATCCTTAATGGACAAGGTAGAAAATCTCTCTCGTGAAAATGAAATATTAAGGAGAAATCAAGCTGAAATGAAACAACTAGTAGAACATGAAACTGTGATAGTGACGAGAAATCATAATGAAGTGAAGAATTCAATAGATCAAATGAAAAACACATTAGAGAGCCTTACAAACAGAATGGGTGAGGCAGAAGAGAGAATATCGGACTTAGAACACAGAGCACAGGAAACTATACAGTCAAACCAAAGACAAGAAGAGGAAATTAGAAATCTAAAAAATATTGTTGGAAATCTACAGGATACTATTAAAAAACCAAACATTCGAGTTCTAGGAGTTCCTGAAGGCATGGAGAGGGAGAAAGGATTAGAAGGCCTTTTTAGTGAGATACTAGCAGAAAATTTCCCAGTTTTGGAGAAGGACAGAGACATCCTAGTACAGGAAGCTCATAGAACCCCTAGTAAACATGACCAAAAGAGGTCCTCACCACGACACGTTGTAATTAAACTCACCACAGTGAAACAGAAAGAAAAGATCCTAAAATGCGCAAGAGAGAAACGTCAAATTACACTCAGAGGATCTCCAATTAGACTCACGGCAGACTTCTCATCAGAAACCCTACAAACTAGAAGGGAATGGCGAGACATAGCCCAGGTACTTAGAGAGAAAAACTGCCAGCCCAGAATATTATATCCTGCCAAGCTCTCATTTGTGAATGAAGGTAAAATAAAGACCTTTCATTACAAACAAAAATTGAAAGAATTTGTTGCCACTCGTCCAGCCCTGCAAAAGATACTTAAAGATGTGTTACACACAGAAACACAGAAACACGGCCATCAACATGAAAGAAGATAAACGAAGGGAACCTCACAGCAAAAGATCACAGGGAATTCAAAGCATACATTTGGATAAAGAAATTATGGGACATGTACTCTATAGAATACTATACAGCAGTCAAAAACAATGAAATCCGGTCATTTGCAATAAGATGGAGGAATCTGGAAAACATCATTCTGAGTGAATTAAGCCAGTCCCAAAGGGACAAATATCATATGTTCTCCCTGATCGGTGCCAACTAATTGAGCACCAAAGGGGAAACCTATTGAAGTGAAATGGACACTATGAGAAACAGTGACTTGATCAGCTCTTGTGCTGACTGTTGTTGTACAATGTAATACTTTATCCATTTTAGTAATTTTTTTATTCTAGTACTATTGGTTGAACTCTATAATTAACAAACAATTATTCTTAGGTGTTTAAATTTTAACTGAAAAGTGATCCCTGTGAAATATAAGAGTGGGAATAAGAGAGGGAGGAGATGTACAATTTGGGACATGCTCAATCGGAACTGCCCCAAATGATGGAGTTAGAAACAGGCCAGGGAATTCCAATACAATCCCATCAAGGTGGCATGTACCAAGGCCATCTCACTAGTCCAAGTGATCAATTTCAGTTCACAATTGATCACACTGATAGGTCTAAGAGTCAAAGGGATCACACAAACAAGACTAGTGTCTGCTAATACTAACTGATAGAATCAAAAAGGGAGAGAATGAACCAACATGGGAAGCGAGATACACAGCAGACTCATAGAATGACAGATGTCCTAAATAGCACTCTGGCCTCAGAATCAGCCCTTAAAGCATTCATATCTGGCTCAAGAGCCCATGAGAATATTCTAGGCATGGAAAGCCAAGACACTCTGGAAAAAAAAGAAGACCTAAATGAAAGATCTCTGTGAGTGAGATCCCAGTGGAATGAATGGGGCCATCAAAGAAGGAGGTACCTTTCTCTGAAGGGAGGAGAGAACCTCCACTTTGACTATGACCCTGTCAGAATAAGATTGAAGTCAGCGAACCCTAAAGGCTTCCATAGCCTTGGCAACTCATGACTAGAGCCTAGGGAGATTACTGAGGCCATAAACAAGAGTGTCAAATTGTTAAATCAACTTCAGGAGTCACTGTGTACTTACTTCTCATGTGGGATCTGTCCTTAATGTGTTGTCCAATGTGAAGTAATGCTATAACTAGCACTGAAACAGTATTTTACACTTTGTGTTTCTGTGTGGGTGCAAACTGATGAAATCTTTACTTAGTATATACTGAATCAATCTTCTGTATATAGATAATTAAAAATAAAAAAAATCTTGGTGTTAAATTGGAAATTGCCTAGAAAATTAATCAATTTTTTTAAAAAAATATATCATGTAGGATCTCTGTCCTTAATGTGCTATACATTGTGAATTAATACTATAACTAGTACTCCAACAGTATTTTTCACTTTGTGTTGCTATGTGAGGGCAAACTGTTGAAATCTTTACTTAATATATAGTAAACTGATCTTCTGTATATAAAGAGAATTGAAAATGAATCTTGATGTGAAGCAAGGGGAGAGGGAGTGGGAAAGGGGAGGGTAGCGGGTGGGGGGGTAGTTATGGGGGGGAAGCCATTGTAATCTATAAGCTGTATTTTGGAAATTTATATTCTTTAAATAAAAGCGTTATTTAAAATAAAAAAAAAAAAAACCAAAACAACTAATGGGTCAATAGTCAGCTTCATTATTTCAATTGGGAAAATGGTTTCATGAGTGTATTCATATATCAAAACTCATAAAATTGTACTTTTCAAAACAGACTTATTGGAGCCTTGCTGTGGTGTAGAAGATAAAACTGCCACCTGAACACTGGCATCCCATAGGGCTGCCGGTTCAAGTCTCAGCTTCTCCACTTCTGATCCAGCAACCTGCTAAAGGCCTGAAAGATGTAGCAGAGGATGGCTCAAGTGCTTAGGCCCCTACATCCACATGGGAGACCTGGAAGAAACTCCTGGCTCCTGGCTTCGGATTGTCCCAGCTCCAACTGTTCAGGTCATTTGGGGAGTAAACTATCCTATGGAAGCTCTCTCTCTCTCTCTCTCTCTCTCTCTCTCCCTCTCTCTCATTTTCTCTTTCTGTAACTTTGCCTTTCAAATAAAACTAATTAAAAAAAAGACATCCCAAATGACCACAATGGCCAGGGCTGGGCCAGGTCAAAGCCAGGAGCCTGGAACTCCATCTGGGTTTCCCACATGGAGACATGGGTGCAGGGGCCCAAGCACTCAGGCCATCTTTCACTGCTTTCCCAGGTGCTTTAGCAGGGAGCTGGATCCGCAGCGGAGCAGCTCATACGGGATGCTGCTGTGGCGGCAGCAGCTTATCATATACCACCACAATCCACAATGCCAGGCCCAAATTATTATCTTTTTAGACATGCAGTTATCATGTCATTCATATCTCAAGAAAGCTGTGAGAAAATGCAGTGCATCAAGTGGTCCTATTTTCCTTCCTATGAGTGATACCAAGACCAAATCACATGGTAGGATTCTGATTTGAAGATGACATATGAAGTGCAAGTATCTGTGTCTTCAGTTACCCAATCTTCCACCCTACTTGAAGGGAATAGCAAAGAAAGGAATCTAAGGGCAGGCATTTGACATCGCCATTGAAATGCCACTTGGGACACCCACACCACACATCAGTGCCTGGGTTTGAGTCCCAGCTCCACTCCCAGCTCCAGTTTCCTGCTAATGTATGCCCTGGGGAGGCAGCAAATGATGGCTCAAGTGCTGAGGCCCTGCTGCCCACTTGGGAAACCAACCCAGACAGACTCATTGGTTCCTGGCTTCAGCCTGGCCCAGCCCTGGCTGTTGTAGCCATCTGGGGAAGGAACCAGCAGGTGCAAGATCTCTCTCTCTCTCTCTCTCTCTTCCTCTCCTCTCTCTGTGTAACTCTGACTTTCAAATAAATAAAATCAATTTTGTTAAAAAAAAAAGATAAATCTCATTTACAAATGCTGTGTATGAAAAGTATACCCACAAAATCTGGATGGAGGCTGTGGGGTAGGAGGGCAGCTTAACAAATTCTATAAGCTGGTGGAGCTCTTTGCTTGTGAAACAGTGGCTAATACTTCAGAGTCACTTTTTTAATATGTGGGTACTTCAAAATGCTTGTGGAAAATAGAACTAAAGGAAAATTTTGCTTTTGTAGCAAAACATTTGAAATCCATGCATGCTTTTTTCCTATGCTGTGTTTTGCCATGAACTTTTGGAAGACTCCTCATGTTAAGTTCTCTTCCCATCTAAAGCTTTCTCCAGGAAACAGAGTTTTACTTCCCTCTAGCTTTATTTTGCTAAGCCACAGGATTAGCATTCACATGATAACTATTCCAAGTCCATTTTCAAGACTTTTGGCCCCGGGTGAGGGTTTGCCCCCTAAACGCAACAGGTGCTTTCAATAGACACAGGAGAAAGCAACGTCAGCTTCACCAGGAGTAAACAGCAAGTTCTCACCTCCCCTGCCCAGTGATGAATGTATTTGGACCTACAAGTTCCTGAAACACCACCCAGATGGAAGCTGCCCAGTGGAGTGGTGCCTGCTTGAGCTAAGGCACTGGAACTGGCAGGTTGGTATGTCCTTGGCGGGTAATGACAGGATCCTCCCAAACCCTGGCCCAGACTCCCATCTCCAGAGGCGCTCACTCCCCTCTGACACATGAGGGGCTGTGACGCTGGGGCCACCACAGAACAGCCCTCTGGCTCCTAGACAGCACTTGCTGAACACACAGCTGGTGCACCTGAGAGAGTAACCTCATCCACTCATCCATCAGGGCTGGCCACCTTCCAGTCAGCGGGCAGTGCCTTCTGGCTGAGCCCTCTTTGGGAGCGATGGTGGAAGCATGACAAACCCAGAGTTCCGAGACCAGGGGCAGCTCCTTTGACAAAGAGTCTGCCATGTGTGGAGAGGTGCCCCTCCTGCAGGCAGGGGTGGCCAGGCACCTCTGATGCAACAGAGCCAGCCCACAGGGAACCAGCAGTGCTTACTTGCTCAATCTCCCAGGAGCTCTCTCTCCCACAAAAGGCGTTCCTCAGCCTGTCTCTCATCTCAGTCTCAGCACCAGGAAGAACTCCCCCAAATGGGGCCGGGCTTCCTTAGCACACAGCTGGGGACAGACCTGTCTCAGCCTCAGGCCTCTGATGAAGGCGACGGCCTGGGCCTGGCCTTAGCTGTTCTAGGGATAAATGAGAGACTTCCAGTACATCAGTCAGCCACAGCCTGCAGGCACCTGAAAAGCTCTAACATCCACTGCGCAAATATCCGCACGACCATTGGCAGGGGAAGGGGGGACGCCTCTTTGTAACAATCTCCCCAGGACAGACTCACCCTCAGCCTCAGGCAGGGATGAGAGGCCCTGAGAGAAGGTCCAGGGTGACTGCAAGGCCCCGCCCTCTAGAAGGGGCAGGTGGATGCAGCTGGTCTGTGGTGCACTCTCTCTCGGCACCTGTGAGGGGCTCCCAGATGGAGGAGCCTCGGCTGCTGTGAGGAACAGGGCCTTTCCCATGGTTTCTCCCCTGGCTTGGCTTAATTTCTAGGGACTTTGGCATTCAGAGGAGCAGCATCTAGCCTGAAAACAAAGCACTCGCTTTGCCCCCTAAGCAGCAGGAACAGGTCCCCTTGGAAACAACCAGGGATGAGCAGGGCTACTTACCAAATACTTTAGCCAAATCTTCATCCTCATTCTTAATGCTTGAGAAAAATTTATTGGTTGGGTCTGTGGAGAAAGTAATTTCAGCTGTGAGGAAAGTGCTCCCTGGGTCTGCCTGGATGGGGGTCCCCCTTAGTCACCCGGCATTGACCCCCATGGGTGCCTGAGGATAAGGACACAAACAGACACACACACACACACAAAAACGTTCAATGCTTTTTCTATCTTAAAACAGTCCTTTGGCCCCTGCACTGGCATGGGAGACCCAGAAGAAGCTCCTGGCTCCTGGCTTTGGATCAGCAAAGCCCCAGCCATTGCAGCCATCTGCGGAGTGAACCAGCAGATGGAAGACCCCTTTCTCTCTCCCTCTCTGCCCCTGCCTCTCTGTAACTCTCTCTTTCAAATAAATAAATAAATCTTAAAAAAACAAAAAAAGAATCGATACAATGCCAGCATGACGCATCCAGTATGCTCATGAGTAAAAGATCATAAACACCCTTTGGTTTCTTATATCAGGCAGAGTTAGCAAGAGAGAGAGACAGAGAGAAAGGTCTTCCCTTCTCCATTTGTTCACCCCCCAAATGGCTGCTACAGCCGGGGCACTGCACCGATCCGAAGCCAGGAGCCAGGTGCTTCCACCTAGGCATTCGTCCACTGCCTTCCCAAGCCACAGCAGAGAGCTGCACTAGAAGAGGAATAAACACGGCACCAGCCAAACCTTTGGATTTTATAGTTGTCACAAGAGTGCTCAGTTCCTTCCCTTTCTATGCTATCCTGCGATGGATAGTGTCACCATTTAAAGTGACGTAGCAACTGCATGATATGTCTGAGCCCCCACTCACAGCACCCTAGCACCCTGGCCTCCACGCAGGTGCCTCTGATTCCCTTGGTGATGTTGGCATGCTTAATGCTGGGAGAACAGCCCTGCAGTTTCCTCCAGCACGAGGGCTGTGTTTGCTGCTTCAGCTTTTACATAACCAGTGACTTAACACAGAGAACTGCAAGGAATGTGGTCAGCCAGTTAAGTTTAGTAAATAGCAAAAGTGGTTCTAAAAGCAGGAGGTGACTAAACATCAATGAAGGAGAACCAGGTCACTTTTCAGAACAGGAGTTTTCATAATATCCAAATGGTGAAAACAACCCAAATGCCCATGCACATGTAAGAACCAAAATGGGCCAGCACCGTGGCTCACTAGGCTAATCCTCTGCAGCTGGAGCCGGTATTCTGGGTTCTGCTCCCAGTTGGGGTGCCGGTTCTGTCCCGGTTGCTCCTCTTCTAGTCCGGCTCTCTGCTATGGCCTGGGAGGGCAGTGGAGGATGGCCCAAGTGCTTGGGCCCTACACCTGCATGGGAGACCAGGAGGAAGCACCTGGCTCCTGGCTTTGGATCAGCGCAGCACCATCCATAGCGTCCATTTGGGGGGTGAACCAATGGAAGGAAGGCCTTTCTCCCTGTCTCTCTCTCTCTCTCTCTCTCTCTCTCTCTCTAACTCTGCCTGTCGAGAGAGAGAAAGAAAGAGAGAGAATGAATGTAGTCTGTCCTCACAATGGGACAGTACTCAGCCTTACAGGGCATGAAGTTCTCACATAGGCTACCAAATACATGAGTCCTGGAAACACAGCAAGCCAAAGAAGCCAGGGGAAAGCAGAATGGGGAGCAACTACTGCAGGCACACGGCTCCTTTCTGGGGTGATGAAAGAGTTCTAGAGCTAGATAATGGGGGCCGGCTCTATGGCACAGTGGGTTAAGTCCCCGCCTGTACCACTGGCATCCCATATGGGTGCTGGTTAGAGTCTCAGCTGCTCCACTTCCAATCCAGCTTCCTGCTGATGCACCTGGGAAAGCAGCAGAAGATGGCCCTGCTGCCCATGTAGGAGACGAGGACCACACCATTGCGGCCATTTGGGGAATAAAACAGCAGATGGAAGATCTTTTTCTCTCTCTGTCTCTTCACCTCCCCCCTCTCTCTGCCTTTCAAATAAATAACAATTCTGAAAAAAATTAAAATTAGGGAGCCAAGTTGTGGTGCACCACTAGCATCCCATATGATTGCCTGTTCAAGTCCCAGCTGCTCCACTTCCAATCCAGTTCCCTGCTAATGTGCCTGGGAAAGGATGGGAGATGGTCCAAGTACTTGGGCCCCTGTACCCATGTGGGAGACCCAAGTGGAGTTTCAGGTTCCTGGCTTCAGCCTGGCCCAGCCCTGGCTGTTGCAGCCAAATGGGGCATGAACCAATCAATGAAACATTGCTCTATCTGTCTGTCTCTCTTTTTGCTCTGTAACTCTGCCTTTCAGATACATAACTATTTTTTTAAATAAAATAAAGGGACCGGCATTGTGGTGTAGCAGATAAAGTCACTGCTGCACCACCAGCATCCCGTATGACTGCTTACTTAAGTCCCAGCTGCTCTACTTCCAATCCAGCTCCCTGTTAATGGCTTGAGAAAGCAATGGAGGATGGCCCAAGGGCTTGGGTCCCTGCACCCATGTGGGAGACCTGGAAGAACCTCTGGGTTCAGCCTGGCCCAACTCTCACCATTGCAGCCATCTGGGGAATGAACCAGCAAATGGAAGATCTCTCTCTCTCTCTGTAACTGATTTGCAAATAAATAACCTTTAAAATAAAATACCTAGATAATGATGATTCACAACGTAGTGAGTATACTAGAACTCACTGAATTACATACTTTCAAAAGGGTAAATTTTATAGTATGTGAATTTTATCTCCATAAAGCTGCTATTTGAAAACTGATATGTAGGACCAGCGTCATGGAGTAGCGAATAAAGACATCTCCATACTAATGGCCAAGAGTTTGGGCCCCTGCATCCAACGGGAAGAACTGGAAGAAGCGCCTGGCTCATTGTTTCCATCTGACCCAGCCCTGGACATTTCTGCCATCTGCGAAGTGAAACAGCAGATAAAAAGATCTCTCTGTGTCTCTGCCTCTCTCTCTCTCTAGAGCTCTGCCTTTCAAATAAGAACATCCTTTTTAAAGAAAATTTAAAATGATGTGAGAGGTGCCTAGGAAAGCAGCAAAAGATGGCCCAAGTGCTTGGGTCCCAGCACCCATGTAGGACATCCAGATGGGAGTCCAGGCAGCTGACTTTGGCTTGGCCCAGTCCTGGCTGTTGAAGCCTTCAGGGAGCAAACCAGCACATGAATGATCTTTCTCTCCCTGTGATGGAACAAGGACATGTACCTCTCAGCCATTCTAGGTTCTTGTTACACCTGCCTTCTTTCAAGAGACAAGTTCAGTCTCACCCCCTGCATTCTCCCCCAGGTTTGAAGGCCAGTGGGCCAAACTTGGACAATCAGCATGGAGAAGCTCATCTTTGCCTACTACCACCAATCCTCACCCCTAGCCCACCTAAGATACAAAATGGCCAGGCCTGCTGGGATCTGGGCCTTTGCTACATGTTGGGTCTGTGTACTCAATGGCAGTTGGTTGACCTCTGTGAGTTTATTTTCGTTGAGTAAATTTGGTCTGGCTGATAGTTCGTATTCTGTCTCCTATTTGTTTTTTGCCTTTTTCTAACACTCTGTCTCTCCCCACCCCCACCCCATTATTCTACCTTCCAAATAAATAAACAAAAAGATTGAGACAACTTCTATAATCAAAAGTGAAAATGCACACGTAGGCTACGACCCCATGGAGCTCTGAACTTTAAGTAAGCTGCAAAATTTGGACAACTTTTGCGGTTACTCCCCTCTTGCAAGCACTAAATCCCTAATGGCAAGCGTAGGGAGGTAAGATGGCAGGCAGGGAGAACGCCTGGGCCACCACACCAGCCCCCGATGTAGGCTCCCAGAATCCTTTGCTGTCACACAGACACACTGGGACAGTACCTTCAATCAGGTTGATAGGTTGAGGCTTGGAATCTCGCCAGAAAACCAAGAGGAAAACACAGAGTATCCGAGCTCTGCTCATCTTCACTGAGGTCTGTCCACTATCAAGGAGAAAATGAACTCCTGAAGAGCCCGCCCACTCAATAGTCTTGGCTCCAGGATACAGTAGAACCCGGAGGTCTGTGAGGTCACACCAAGAGGGTCGGGCAGGGGCGGGGCTATCTGCAGAGGAGGGGGAGGGCATGTCCATGGACAGGGACAGAGGGGGACAAGGCAGTGGCAAAATATATATTTAAGATTTTATTCATATATTTGAGAGGTACATTTAGAGAGAGAGAGAGAGACAGAGCTTCCATCTGCTGGTTCACTCCCCAAGTGGCCGAAACAGACAGAGATGGGCCAATCTGAAGCCTGGAGCTTCTTCTGGGTCTCCCACATGGCTGCAGGTTTCCATTACTCTACCCAGGCACATTAGCAGGAAGCCAGATCAGAAGTAGAGCAGCCAGGACTCGAACTGATGCCTCTGCATGGGATGTCAGCACCACAGGTGGAAGATTAACCTATTCCACCATAGTGCTGGCCCCACAGTGGCCAAATATTAACCAGGACTCTTCAGAAGTGAGGGACAAAAACTCACCCCAATCAGCTTAAGACAACTGGATGTAGCTAGAGTAACCAGAAAAACTGTATGATTAACCAAGATGCCACATTAAGTGTTGTTACTGGGGGGCTGGTGCTGTGGGGTAGTGAGCTAAGCCCTCACCTGCAGCACAGGCATCCTATACATGCGCCGGTTAGAGATCCGGAGCTCCACTTCTGATCCAGCTCTCTGCTATTGCCTGGGAAAGCAGTAGAAGATGGCCCAAGTCCTTGGGCTGCTGCACCCACATGGGAGACCCAGAAGAAGCTCCTGGCTCTTGGCTTCGGATCAGTGCAGCTCTGGCCATTGTGGCCATGTGGAGAGTAAACCACTCAATGGAAAATCTTTCTCTCTCTCTCTCTCTCTCTCTCTCTCTCTCTCTCTCTCTCTTCCTCTCTGTGTATCTCCTTTCCTCTCTTTGTCACTCTTTCAGATAAATAAATAAATCTTTAAAAAATAGAAAGTCCTGAGGTAAATTCATACCTGTAAGATCAATTCACTAGCAAAGGTGTCAAGGTAATTCAATGAAGAAAGGACATTCTTGTAAACCAAAAATATTGAAATAATTTGAAGCCAGCTTGGGCCCTGCACCTGAATGGGACACCAGGAGGAAGCTTCAGATCGGTGCAGCGCCTGCTGCAGTGGCCATTTGGAGGGTGAACCAACTTAAGGAAGACCTCTCTCTGTATCTCTCTCTCTCACTCTAACTCTGCTTGTCAAAAAAAAAATAATAATAATTTGGAGCCAGTGCCATAAGCAAAATTTGGGAACAACCCAAATATCCACAAAAGGTGAAATAGACAAGTTCTGGCATATCCATATAATGAAACATACTAACACTCAAAAGTAATAAAAATATTGCACAATGATATGTAGCAATCAAAATAACTGTGAGGAGTGAAAGAAATAAAAAAAGTGCACAGGGCAGGGGTCCATCTACATCCAGCGCTAGAAATGACAGCTAATCCATGCAAAGAAAGCTGGCTGTGCTGGCTTGTGTTTGGGAAAACCCAGCATACAAGAATCAGCTGCCTAGCACACATGCAAAATCACACCAGCTGTAATCTCCTGGGACTAGGGGGATTTACAGACAGAAGAGTGGTCTCCAGTGCCTGCAAGACAAAGGGCTCTTATATACAAGCTGGCCTGTGACTAACCTAAATCCATCTGGACTTTCTCAAGAAATATTAACATTCCAGGCATCAGACAAGAGACATTCCAGGGTCCAGCCAGCAAGAGAAGCCCAGTGGTTTACCTTGATGACTTTCTGTACCCCATATGGATTAGAATGACCTCCAGGGAAACTTAGAGGGCAAGATGGTGGTGACTTCCAAGATGGTTAGACTCGTGTCCAGTTGAGTTCCAAAGGATGAAGGTGGAACTAGGAGGAGAGGAAGGGAATTCGAAGGCACGCAATAAAACTTCTGGGTTTGGGCCAGCGCTGTGGCACAGCGGGTTAAAGCCCTAGCCTGCAGCACCAGCAACCCATATGGGCACCAGTTCAAGTCCCGGCTGCTCCACTTCTGATCCAGCTCTCTGCTAGGGCCTGGAAAAGCAGTGGAAGATGGACCAACTCCTTGGGCCCCTGTACCCACCTGGGAGACCCAAAAGCAGCTCCTGGCTTCAGATGAGCTCAGCACTGCCCACTGCGGGCATTTGGGGAGTGAACCAATGGATGGAAGGTCTCTCTAGCTCTACCCCTCTCTGTAACTCTGTCTTTCAAACAAATAAAATAGATCTTTAAAAAACAAAAACAAAACCACTAATGGGTCAATTGTCAGCTTCATTATTTCAATTGGGAAAATGGTTTCATGAGTGTATTCATATATCAAAACTCAAAAAATTGTACTTTTCAAAACAGACTTATTGGAGCCTTGCTGTGGTGTAGAAGGAAACCGCCACATGAACACAGGCATCCCATAGGGCTGCCGGTTCAAGCCTCAGCTGCTCCACTTCTGATCCAGCTCCCTGCTAAAGGCCTGAAAGAAGTAGCAGAGGATGGCTCAAGTGCTTAGGCCCCTACATCCACATGGGAGACCTGGAAGAAACTCCTGGCTTCGGATTGTCCCAGCTCCAGCTATTGAGGTCATTTGGGGAGTAAACTATCCTATGGAAGCTCTCTCTCTCTCTCCCTCTCTCTCATTTTCTCTTTCTGTAACTTTGCCTTTCAAATAAAACTAATTAAAAAAAAGACATCCCAAATGACCACAATGGCCAGGGCTGGGCCAGGCCAAAGCCAGGAGCCTGGAACTCCATCTGGGTCTCCCACATGGAGACATGGTTGCAGGGGCTCAAGCACTCAGGCCATCTTTCACTGCTTTCCCAGGTGCTTTAGCAGGGAGCTGGATCCGCAGCGGAGCAGCTCATACGGGATGCTGCTGTGGCGGCAGCAGCTTATCATATACCACCGCAATCCACAATGCCAGGACCAAATTATTATCTTTTTAGACATGCAGTTATCATGTCATTCATATCTCAATAAAGCTGTGAGAAAATGCAGTGCATCAAGTGGTCCTATTTTCCTTCCTATGAGTGATACCAAGACCAAATCACATGGTAGGATTCTGATTTGAAGATGACATATGAAGTGCAAGTATCTGTGTCTTCAGTTACCCAATCTTCCACCCTACTTGAAGGGAATAGCAAAGAAAGGAATCTAAGGGCAGGCATTTGACATCGCCATTGAAATGCCACTTGGGACACCCACACCACACATCAGTGCCTGGGTTTTAGTCCCAGCTCCACTCCCAGCTCCAGTTTCCTGCTAATGTATGCCCTGGGGAGGCAGCAAATATGGCTCAAGTCCTGAGGCCCGGCTGCCCACATGGGAAACCAACCCAGACAGACTCATTGGTTCCTGGCTTCAGCCTGGCCCAGCCCTGGCTGTTGTAGCCATCTGGGGAAGGAACCAGCAGGTGCAAGATCTCTCTCTCTCTCTCTCTCTCTCTCTCTCTCTCTCTTTCTGCCTCTCTTCTCTCTGTGTAACTCTGACTTTCAAATAAATAAAATTAATTTAATAAAAAGATAAATCTCATTTACAAATGCTGTATATGAAAAGTATACCCATGAAATCTGGATGGAGGCTGTGGGGTAGAAGGGCAGCTTAACAAATTCTATAAGCTGGTGGAGCTCTTTGCTTGTGAAACAGTGGCTAATACTTCAGAGTTAGTTTTTTAATATGCGGGTACTTCAAAATGCTTGTGGAAAATAGAACTAAAGGAAAATTTTGCTTTTGTAGCAAAACATTTGAAATCCATGCATGCTTTTTTCCTATGCTGTGTTTTGCCATGAACTTTTGGAAGACTCCTCATATTAAGTTCTCTTCCCATCTAAAGCTTTCTCCAGGAAACAGAGTTTTACTTCCCTCTGGCTTTATTTTGCTAAGCCACAGGATTAGCATTCACATTATCACTATCCCAAATCCATTTTCAAGACTGTTGTCCCCGGGTGAGGTTTTGCCCACTACTCGCAACAGGTGCTTTCAAAAGACACAGGAAATAGCACCGTAAGCTTCACCAGGAGTAAACAGCAAGTTCTCACCTCCCACGCCTCATGATGAATGTACTTGGACCTACAAGTTCCTGAAACGCCACCCAGATGGAAGCTGCCAAGTGAAACGGTGCCTGCCCGGGCTACGGCATTGGCACCGGCAGGTTGGTAGGTCCTTGGCAGGTAATGACAGGATCCTCCCAAACCCTGGCCCAGATTCCCATCTCCAGAGGCACTCACTCCCCTCCAACACACGAGGGGCTGTGATGCTGGGGCCACCACAGAACAGCCCTCTGGCTCCTAGAGAGCACTTGCTGAACACACAGCTGGTGCACCTGCGAGAGTAACCTCATCCACTCATCCATCAGGGCTGGCCACCTGCCAGTCAGTCAGCGGGCAGTGCCATCTGGCTGAGCCCACTTTGGGAGCGCTGGTGGAAGCAGGACAAACGCAGAGTTCCCGACCAATAGGCAGCTCCTGAAACAAAGAGTCTGCCATGTGTGGAGAGGTGCCCCTCCTGCAGGCAGGGGTGGCCAGGCACCTCTGATCAAACAGCGCCAGCCTGGGGGGAACCAGCAGTGCTTGCTCACTCACTCTCCCAGGAGTTCTCTGTCCCCTCAGAGGCAGCCCTCAGCCTGACACTCTTCTCAGCACCAGGGAGAACTCCCAAAATGGGGCCGAGCTTCCTTCAGCACACAGCTGGGGCCCAGATCTGTCTCAGCCTCTGGCCTCTGCTGAAGGTGATGGCCTCTGCCTGGCCTTAGCTGTTCTCGGGTAAAATGGGAGACTTCCAGTACATCAGTCAGCCACAGCCTGCAGGCACCCGAAGGACTCTAACATCTACTGCGCAAACATCCCCACTCCTGATGGCCGGGGCAGGGGGGACGCCTCTTTGTAACAATCTCCCCAGGACAGACTCACCCTCAGCCTCAGGCAGGGATGAGAGGCCACAAGAGAAGGTCCAGGGTGACTGCAGGGCCCCATCCTCTAGAAGGGGCAGGTGGATGCAGCTGGTCTGTGGTGCAATCTCTGCACCTGCGAGGGGCTCCCAGATGGAGGAGCCTCGGCCGCTGTGAGGAACAGGGCCTTTCCCGTGGTTTCTCCTCTGGGCTTGGCCTAATTTATAGGGACTTTGGCATTCAAAGGAGCAGCATCTAGCCTGAAAACAAAGCACTCGATTTGCCCCCTAAGCAGCAGGAACAGGTCCCCTTGGAAACAACCAGGGATGAGCAGGGCTACTTACCAAATACTTTAGCCAAACCTTCATCCTCATTTTTAATGCTTGAGGAAAATTTATTGGTTGGGCCTCTGCAGAAAGTAAATTCAGCTGTGAGGAAAGTGCTCTCTGCTACCACAGTAACAACAACTCTTCTAACCAGACCAGAGTCTCCCTCCTTCCAACTAAGAGTCAGGGACTGCAACAACAGTAATGACAACTAGCACAATGACAAGAAACCACCTAGATCCAGGAAAGGCCTTTCATTAACCAGACCAGAGTCTCCCGTCCTAACGCCATCACGCTCAAACGGAACGGAGACTGAATTGGCGTCTCGTCAGACCTCCAATACCCAGAAGGTGCCACCAAAAATAGAAGTCGACTTACCAGAGGACTTAGGGCCAATTGGTCAGTGAAGAATTCGAGCCGAGCCTCCCTGGTTGGTGGATCAGGAAACGGGGCCCTGGAACATCATCAGGGGGTGCCTCCCCTATGGCCAGAGCACCAACCTGGAAGGATCGGAGCGAGATCTTCCCGGGGGTGGTCTCCAAATCTCTCTGGGGCCTCCAAAAATGTTGTGCCTGAGCGAGTGCTGACAGAGGAGTGCCACACACTGAAAATTTTTAAAGTCCTTTATTGCCGGCGGTGGAGAGTGGGCTAATGCCCTAAAGAACTCTCGACCCCGAGGCCCAAAGCTACAGGGTTTATAAAGGCAAAAATCGGAAAATCAGGAGGGGAATCCATGGTTGCTAGGAACAGGGGGGAATACATGGTTACCGGGGTCAAGCTAACCTAAAACCTATGCGAAACTAGTATCAATTATAATCTTGACAATCTTAACAATTATCAATTATGATCTTGACATTAATCCAATTATTAGACAAATCACATCTTTACCATTAACCCAGGTGCAACCTTTCTACTTTTTTTTTTTTGTGACAGGTAGAGTGGACAGTGAGAGAGAGAGACAGAGAGAAAGGTCTTCCTTTGCCGTTGGTTCACCCTCCAATGGCTGCCGCAGATGGCGCGCTGCGGCTGGCGCACCGCGCTGATCTGATGGCAGGAGCCAGGTGCTAAGTGCTTTTTCCTGGTCTCCCATGGGCTGCAGGGCCCAAGCACTTGGGCCATCCTCCACTGCACTCCCGGGCCACAGCAGAGGGCTGGCCTGGAAGAGGGGCAACCAGGACAGAATCTGGCGCCCTGACCGGGACTAGAACCCAGTGTGCCAGCGCCGCAAGGTGGAGGATTAGCCTGTTGAGCCACGGCGCCGGCAGCAACCTTTCTACTTTTAAGCTTGAGCGATCATGCTAGGGGGTTTCTGTGCTCTGCCAAGCGTGATGTAGTGCACTGCTATTGTCGGACTAGTTGAGATCATAGTTTCAGACCAGAGTCTCATGGTGAGGGGGGTGCTTTCACAGAACGGAGTCTCAAGTGCTCCAAAATGGAGTCCCTACTGTCAAGGTGCTACTTCATTCCCCCTTTTTGTTTTGAGACTAATCAAATCCTTGATTCAGTCACATCACTTGGATCAGGAAGGATATTCAGTGCAGAGTGATAAGTATGCATATACATGAGTTTAACAGAAGCGAAACTTCATCTAATAAAATCTAGTAGCCAGTTAATTAGGCAGGGTCCCACGGTTAGTCCAAGGAGGAGGAGGATTAATGGTCCTGTTAAGCCAGTTAACAGAGTGGTCAGCCATGGGTTCCAATTAAACATGCGACTATACCACGGTTGTGAGTCTTCTCGCAGTTTACGGCGAGCTTCTAAGTTTTGTTTTACCTTTTGGAGGGAGTCAGTTATAACTCCTGATTGATTAGCATAGAAACAGCAAGCCTCTCCCAGTGCAACACATAGGCCTCCTTGAGTCAGAAACAGGAGGTCTAGCCCCCTTCTATTTTGCAGCATATATCTGCAAGAGAACTGACCTGTTTGTGAAGATGATCAATAGAATACTGGAGGTGACCTATGTCTGCATCAATGGCCTTAGTTCAATGAGTGAGACCCACTTCTCCTTGTATCAGAGTGCAGTACTTAAGGCTGCTGTTCCAGCAAGTCCCAAGCCTACTAGGATTGGGACAACCAGAGGAGCTGCTCTTTTTGCTCGGTTTAATTCAGTTAGAGAATTGGAAAGGAGTAGGCCTCCCTCTACACCAGAATAGGCGTACACCTGTGGAAGCACATGTACTGATACACATAAGAAAGGTGTTACAGTCTTTTCATTTGGAAGAAACTTAATACAGCAAGTTAAACCCATTGTGCAAGCAAACCACGAGTTATTAGGAGGTTGGTAATTATGCATTGGAGGGAAAGAGACATTAAGAGTATACTCAGGGATGCAAGTGTTGGTGTAAGGGGAGTTAAGAAAATCATAATTAGATGAAAATATGCAAGAAGCATTTCCTTGGATAGATCCAAGGGAGAGGGAAGGTCTTCTAGCAAAACATGGAGTGCTAGAACTCACGATCTGGTGAGGGCTTCCTATTCCTATGTAATATGGGGGTCTTGCCCGGAGGCAAAGCCAACAATCTCGTGCTAAAAAGGGCTGGGTATGGTTTAAAAGGTGATGCATATCCTGTAGAATGGGGAGCAGGCTTGGAGCCATAGAAAGGAAAGGCTTAGAGGGTCCTTTAGGATCTGAGATGGGTCCTGATGCGGGGGGAACCTCACGGGTGTCAGGAAATGGATCTTCTAGGCCAGCCAGAGGACCAATAGGCTTTTCCTGTTGAGTAGAGGGCATAAATCGTCGCTGTATGTGGAACATGGACCCAGGATCTCTGGAAGGCCCGGGCTTATGAATGTGTATGCCCCAGGTCAGGCCAGTACTCCACATGGGGTGATCAGGATGAGTTATTCAAATGAAGGCCAGGTTGCACTTCCTTCCTCGCCTACAATAATACAGGCCTTTTCCTCTCCAAAAACTAATAGTCTTTGTGTCATTTCCACCCACCCATGAACTGGTGGCAATAGTCACACAGTCCCAGTAAGGGCAAAGAAATTCACTGACATCATTACAATAGGCTTTGACTGGGTTTCCTGGGCATAGATAAAAATCCTGTTGGGCGAAGTAGAAAGCTAGATTGGCAAATCGATTCCTGTCCCTGATGTACGGAAAGAGATCCACCAAATCCACAGAGAAAATGACAGGGCTCATCTGATTCCCGGGACCATAGTTTGTCCAATTGATCTTTGGGAGGGCAACCCCATTCTGGCGGGAGAGCAAGGTGAACTCATAGTCACTTATTGCCATGTTGACGGGAGCAAAAATCAGAGGAATGATTACAATTATGTGCACTATTACATACGAATCAGTCTCAGTTTGAGGGGATTTGAGTCCTTTACAACTCTCCATGCTGATGGTGTACATTCTGAATCTCCCGATGTCTGGTCAGCAGTGTCAGACTCTGCAGCTGGTGCAGTCTTGACTCGAGAGTGATGAATCCAGGAGGGGATGCCGTCGATCTTTACTGTGGTGGGTGTAGTCAGAATAACAGTGTGCGGTCCTCTCCAAGCTGGAGCCAGTCCTTCTTTTTGGAACTTCTTGATGAGAACAGTATCTCCAGGCTGGAAAGGATGACAGCGAACAGATGACAGCAGACGGAATTGGTGATGGACTGACTCCTGGATCTGTTGTAGAGACTGGAGAGACTTTAACAGAACATGATTATTGATTTCCCCTTTCTTTACATCTGCGAGTTTAGATAACAAAGGGGGAGGTCTTCCAAACATAATTTCAAAAGGAGTGAAACCTGCTTTATAAGGAGTACATCTGGCCCTCAGTAGGGCAAAGGGAAGCAACGAAGTCCACCCCTCACCAGTCTCCCAGACTAATTTACACAAAGTGCTTTTGATGGTCCAGTTCATGCGTTCCACTTGCCCAGAACTCTGGGGCCGGTAGGCACAATGTAGCTTCCAGGAAATATTAGATGCCTTACTGACCAGCTGAGTAATGGACGCAGTGAAGGCAGGACCATTATCTGACCCAATAGAGAGAGGCAGCCCGTATCTTGAAATGATCTCATGGAGTCAAAACCTTGCCACCACTTGTGCAGTTTCTGACCGGGAAATTTTTGCCTCCACCCATCCAGAAAAAGTATCTACAAGAACTAACAAATATTTGTATCCTGCTTGAGGAGGCTTTATTTCAGTAAAATCTATTTCCCAGTGTTCTCCTGGGGACAGCCCTCGATACCGTGTTCCTGGAGTTTCCCTTGGTCTTTGACTCGGGTTTACGTGGGCACAGGCTGGGCACCTGAGGGCTGTTTGCTCAGTCAATTGGCGTAGCTGAGGAAAGAAAAACTGTGACTTGGCAAGCTGGTACAGTCGAGTGCCCCCCAAATGGGTGGCTGAATGTAGTTGTTTAATAAGCTGGTGACCAAGATTGGCTGGTAACACTATTTGTCCCCCCGGTAATATCCACCAACCTTTAGAGTCTTTTCTTGCCTGTTTGTTTTTGGCTAGAGATTCTTCTTCACTTGAACAAATGGGAGTTTCTGGTAGCTTTAGGGTGGGGAATCCCTTTAGAGGTAGGAGTGTTAAAGGACTTATTGGGAGGAAAGATACTTCTTTGGCTGTCTTGTCAGCTAAATGATTTCCTTTGGCTATTGGAGAATCCAGTTTTTTGTGCCCCTTACAGTGAATGACTGCCACCTTTTTTGGCAACCATACAGCTTCTAATAAGCTTAATATTTCTTCTTTGTTTTTAACAGTCTTTCCTTCAGCTGTAAGTAGTCCCCGTTCTCGGTAAATAGCAGCATGAACATGAATAGTTGCAAAAGCATACCGGCTGTCAGTGTAGATATTGAGTTCTTTATTCTTGCCCCAGCGCAAGGCTTGGGTGAGAGCAACGAGCTCAGCCTTTTGAGCAGAGGTCCCTTGGGGCAAGGCCTGAGCCCAAATGACTTTATCTTCGGTGGTGACAGCAGCCCCAGCCCTTCCAACCCCATCTTTCACTGTGCTACTCCCGTCAGTGAACCAGTGAACAAAGTAAATTGTGCTGTCGGCCATGGCACATCCCTTAGATCAGGCCAAGGCATTTGGTTTTAGTCCAACAAATCAAAGCAGTCATGCAGTGGAGTATTCAGATCATCGTCTGGTAAAAGGGTGGCTGGGTTGAGATGAGTTGTTTTAAGGAACCTCAGTCTAGGTTGATCAAGAAGCAGAGTCTGGTATTGGGTGAGGCGGGTGTTTGACATCCAGCGCCCACTGGCATCCCGTAGCAGTGCTTCCACTGCATGCGGAGCTGAGAAGCATAAGTCCTGTCCCAGAGCAGTGGCAGCAATAGCCCTTAAGCACGATGGCCAACCTGATGCCACTGGATCTAATCTTTTTGATAAATAGGCCACAGGTCTTTCCCAAGGTCCCAATGTTTGGGTTAAAACCCCTTTTGCAGTGCCCCTTACTTCATAGATATAGAGATGGAAAGGCTTGGAGATGTCTGGGAGGGGCAAGGCTGGGGCACTAGCAAGTGCTCCCTTAAGTTGCTGGAATGCTTGCTCTTCTGTCTCTGTCCACACCAGGGGCTGATCACCCCCAGCTGTGACTGAGTACAAAGGCTTGGCTATTTCAGCAAAACTCGGAATCCAAAGTCTGCAGTAGCCAGCTGCTCCCAGAAATTCTCTTACCTGTCTTTTGGTCCGTGGAGTGGGGATCCGCAATAGAACCTCTTTTCGGGCGTTTGAGAGTGCTCTCTTACCTTGATGAAGCTCATAGCCCAGGTAGGTGGCCTTGGGGCAGCATAGTTGGGCCTTCTTTTTGGAGACTCGATATCCAAGTTTTTGTAGTAAAGACAGAAGATCTTTAGTTCCCTACAAGCAGGAGAAATTGTCCGGAGCTGCCAACAAAATATCATCGACATATTGCAGTAAAGATAAATCTGGGTGTTCAATCCTGAAGGACTGTAGGTCCTGCTGTAATGCTTCCCTGAATAAAATAGGTGAGTTTTTAAATCCCTGTGGCAGCCGAGTCCAAGTCAGTTGTTGTGTGTCCCCAGTCACTGGGTCAGTCCATTCAAAAGCAAAAATTGGTTGACTTATTGGTGCCAGAGGGATCGAGAAAAAAGCGTCTTTAAGGTCCAGCACTGTATAGACAACATGATCAGGTGAGAGCAGGCTGAGGAGGGTGTAAGGATTAGGCACTGTAGGGTGAATGGTCTGTACTCTCTTATTTACCTCCCTGAAGTCTTGTACAGGCCTGTAGTCCTCTGTTCCTGGCTTTTGAACTGGAAGCAGAGGTGTGTTCCAAGAGGACTTACATGGCTTTAGGATACCAGCGGTGAGGAGGCGATGGATATGAACAGCTATTCCCATGTGGGCTTTTTGGCTCATGGGATATTGCTTAACTCTTACGGGCTCAGCGGTGGCCAAAAGGTCAACAACCACTGGGGTGTGGTGTCCTGCCAGGCCCGGAGGATTGTCTTCAGCCCACACCTGAGGAAATTCAGCTTGAAGAGACATTAAAGAGTTAGACACAGTTTCTTTGTCGGTGGATTCGGGCATCACCAAGTACTCCTCTGATAATGGAACCGCAACTGTCATCTGATAAATGGGAGAAAAAGAAAGTTCAGTCCGTTCAGGGGAGAATGAAATATGAGCCTTGAGCTTTCGAAGGAGATCTCTTCCCAGTAAGGAATATGGACAGTTGGGTTCTACTACGAAAGAGTGAGAGACACGTTGGTTTCCAAGGTCAACAATCCGTGCAGATGTCATGGGGCATTTCTTAATATTTCTTGTGGCCCCCTGAATAGAGACCATCTCGTCAGAGAGTGGACCCATAGGAGACTTTAGTACCAACATTGCTGCTCCCATGTCCAATAGAAACTGGACAGGGTGACCCCCTATATCAGCAATTACCATGGGCTCCCGGGGGTCTAATGGTATGGAGCCCCGGCCCCTTCAGTCCGAGTCCCGAGTTTCATTTCCCATCGGAATAGTCAGAACTTTCTTAGCTCTCTCTGGACATTCATTTTTCCAGTGACCTATCCTCTTGCAGGAAGCACATTGGTTTTTATCTAAGGCCTGCCATTCCTTTTTCATTGTACAATTGTTTGATCTTGGCTTCTTATCCATTCGTGGTAAAGGAGCATCCTTTAGCGGCCTAGATCCTAATCCTGCCTCTCTGAAAGCAGCCACCATCACTTGAACTTGCCTTTTAGCTGTTTTATCTGCATTTATAGTTATTTGTTTTTGTTTTTCAACATCCCTATTATTGTACACCTTTTGAGCTATTTCAAGCAATTGAGAAGTGTTCATACCAGCAAAACCATCTAGTTTCTGTAACTTTTTCCGGATGTCTGGAGCTGATTGGGAGACAAAGGCCAGATTGAGGGCACGGGCATTCTCTGGGGCTGAGGGGTCAAATGGGGTGTATGTTAAATAGGCCTCCAGGAGCCTTTCCAGAAAAACCCCAGGAGATTCCTCTGGCCCCTGGACAACCTTCGTGACCCTAGACAGATTAATAGGTTTTCGTGCTGCCCCTCTGATACCAGCTAGGAGATGGTGGTGATAGGTGGTTAACACCTGAAACCCTACCCCCGAGTTGGGGTCCCAGTCTGGCCTCACAGTAGGAAGGGCCACTTCTAATCTGTCACGATTTTCCTCTGCTGTCCCAGGGAGGGTGGCAAGGAGGGCCTTTCGCGCCTCTGACTGGATGCGTACCCTCTCCTCTGAAGTAAAAAGGGTTAAAAGGAGCTGTTGGCAGTCATCCCAAGTCGGGAGGTGGGTATGAAGGATGGACTCAATTAGAGAGGTCAAGGCTTGTGGCTTATCAGAGAAGGGGGGATTTTGAGTTTTCCAGTTGTAAAGATCAGCAGTAGATAAGTGTGCATAAACCAAGAATGGGTGGCCGGGCTGCTCCAAACTGGGGTATTGGGCAACCTGACGCAGAGACAGGAGTGGGGCAGGGCCTTGGGCACGAGACCAAAGGCGGCGACGGAGAGGGGGTGAGCCCTCCATAGTTCCCGAAGAGAAACTGTCAGCTGGAGAAGCCTCTTCAGAGGAGGGGGAAAGGGTGGAGGGAGCAGCAGGAGGTGGGAAAGGAGAATGCTGTGAAGACAGAGAGGGCGGAGGTGGTGAAAGAGGAGCAGAGGGATAAGGGGGAGGCAGGAGAGTATCTTCAGGATCCGGGATAAGAACTGGTGGGCTTTGTTTTGGAACTTCTGCCGGTTTTCAGACAAGGGCCTTCGTCCGAATCATTAAGAGTGTCTGAGGGCAGGTTAACATGCCATTTTGGAGCCAATTTGGAGGATTAAGAACAAGATTTAACCATTGATCAATATATGGAAATTGATCAGGGTGACCATGAGGTTTAGGGGCAATACCGTTTTTCCAAACTGTATTAACAAGCAAGGGGTCATAAGACCCAGTAGGTGGCCAGTCCACTACCAATTTTGGCCATTCCACTTCACAGAGACTTTAGGGAATCTGGGGAGAGCACTTTATACCATAGTCTCCAGAGAAACCTTTTTTAAAGTTCTTTAACATGCACTGCAGTGGAGTGCAAGGTTGTGAATCAGTCCCTCCCATTTTTCCACGCAAAAGACAACCAAACACAACTAACAGAGCCACCAAGCACAGTACACAGATGACAAAAACGATAAATACAAAGAACAGATAAAAAGACAACAAACCACAGTAACAGCAACTCTTCTAACCAGACCAGAGTCTCCCTCCTTCCAACTAAGAGTCAGGGACTGCAACAACAGTAATGACAACTAGCACAATGACAAGAAACCACCTAGATCCAGGAAAGGCCTTTCGTTAACCAGACCAGAGTCTCCCGTCCTAACGCCATCACGCTCAAACGGAACAGAGACTATATTGGCGTCTCGTCAGACCTCCAAAACCCAGAAGGCGCCACCAGAAAATAGAAGTCGACTTACCAGAGGACTTAGGGCCAATTGGTCGGTGAAGAATTCGAGCCGAGCCTCCCTGGTCGGTGGATCAGGACACGGGGCCCTGGAACATCATCAGGGGGCGCCTCCCCTATGGCCAGAGCACCAACCTGGAAGGATCGGAGCGAGATCTTCCCGGGGGTGGTCTCCGAATCTCGCTGGGGCCTCCAATATGTTGTAACTGAGCGAGTGCAAACATAGGAGCTCCACACATTGATAGAATTTGATGGTCCTTTATTGCCGGCGGTGGAGAGTGGGCTCATGCCCTAAAGAACTCTCGACCTCGAGGCCCAAAGCTACAGGGTTTTTAAAGGCAAAAACCAGAAAATCAGGAGGGGAATTCATGGTTGCTAGGAACAGGGGGAATACATGGTTACTGGGGTCAAGCTAACCTAAAACCTATGTGAAACTAGTATCAATTA
Source organism: Sylvilagus floridanus (assembly GCA_949820135.1). Lineage (NCBI taxonomy): Eukaryota > Metazoa > Chordata > Mammalia > Lagomorpha > Leporidae > Sylvilagus > Sylvilagus floridanus. Next base: position 105,381,770 of record OX463233.1, on the reverse strand, counting down.
TAATCTTGACAATCTTAACAATTATCAATTATGATCTTGACATTAATCCAATTATTAGACAAATCACATCTTTACCATTAACCGAGGTGCAACCTTTCTACTTTTAAGCTTGAGTGATCATGCTAGGGGGTTTCTGTGCTCTGCCAAGGGTGATGTGGTGCACTGCTATTGTCCGACTATCTGAGATCATAGTTTCAGACCAGAGTCTAACAGTGGGGGGGGTGCTTTCCCAGAACGGAGTCTCAAGTACTCCAAAATGGAGTCCCTACTGTCAAGGTGCTATTTCAAATGCCTGAGGAAAATTTATTGGTTGGGCCTGTGGAGAAATTAAATTCAGCTGTGAGGAAAGTGCTCCCTGGGTCTGCCTGGATAGGGGTCCCCCTTAGTCACCAGGCATCAACCCCCGTGGGTGTCTGAGGATACGGACACACACACACCCACACACATGTTCAATGCGTTTTCTATCTGAACACAGTCCTTGGGCCCCTGCACTGGCCTGGGAGACCGAGAAGAATCTCCTGGCTCCTGGCTTTGGATCGGCACAGCCCCAGCCATTGCAGCCATCTGGGGAGTGAACCAGCAGATGGAAGACCCCGTTATTTCTCTCTCCCTCTCTGCCCCTGCCTCTCTGTAACTCTCCCTTTCAAATAAATAAATAAATCTTAAAAAAAAAAGAATCAATACAATGCCAGCATGACGCATGCAGTATGCTCATGAGTAAAAGATCATAAACACCCTTTGGTTTGTTTTTTTCTTTTTTCAGGGAGAGTTAGCAAGAGAGAGAGAGACAGAGAGAAAGGTCTTCCTTTCTCCATTGGTTCACACCAAAATGGCTGCTACAGCCGGCGCACTGCACAGATCCGAAGCCAGGAGCCAGGTGCTTCCACCTAGGCCATCCTCCACTGCCTTCCCGTGCCACAGCAGAGAGCTAGACTGGAAGAGGAGCAACCACAGTGCTAGCCAACCCTTTAAGTTTTGAAGTTCTCACAAGAGTGCTCAGTTCCTTCCCTTTCTATGATATCCTGCGATGGATAGTGTCACCAATTACAGTGACGTAGCTCCTGCATGAGACGTCTGAGCCCCCACTCACGGCACGCTGGCGCCCGGGCTTCCATGCAGGTGCCTCTGATTCCCTTGGTGATGTTGGCATGCTTAATGCTGGGAGAACAGCCCTGCAGTTTCCTCCAGCACGAGGGCTGTGTTTGCGGCTTCAGCTTTTACATACCCAGTGACTTAACACAGAGAACTGCAAGGAATGTGCTCAGCCAGTTAAGTTTAGTAAAATAGCAAAAGTGGTTCTAAAAGCAGGAGGTGACTAAACATCGAGCAAGGAGATCCAGGTCACTTTTCAGAACAGGAGTTTTCATAATATCCAAATGGTGAAAACAACCCAAATGCCCATGCACATGTAAGAACCAAAATGGGCCAGCACCGTGGCTCACTAGGCTAATCCTCTGCCTGTGGAGCCGGTATTCTGGGTTCTAGTCCCGGATGGGGTGCCGGTTCTGTCCCGGTTGATCCTCTTCTAGTCCAGCTCTCTGCTATGGTCTGGGAGGGCAGTGGAGGATGGTCCAAGTGCTTGGGCCCTACACCTGCATGGGAGACCAGGAGGAAGCACCTGGCTCCTGGCTTTGGATCGGTGCAGTGTGCCGGCCATATCCTGCATTTGGGGGATGAACCAATGGAAGGAAGGCCTTTCTCCCTGTTTCTCTCTCTCTCACTGTCTAACTCTGCCCGTCAAGGGAAAGAGAGAGAGAGAGAGAGAGAGAGAGAGAGAGAGAGAGAGAATTAATGTAGTCTGTCCTCACAATGGGACAGTACTCAGCATTACAGGTCATGAAGTTCTCACACAGGCTACCACATAGATGAGTCCTGGAAACACAGCAAGCCAAAGAAGCCAGGGGAAAGCAGAATGGGGAGCAACTACTGCAGGCACACGGCTCCTTTCTGGGGGAAGAAAGAGTTCTAGAGCCAGATAATGGTGGCCGGCTCTATGGCACAGTGGGTTAAGTCCCCGCCTGTAACACTGGCATCCCATATGGGTGCTGGTTAGAGTCTCAGCTGCTCCACTTCCAATCCAGCTTCCTGCTGATGCACCTGGGAAAGCAGCAGAAGATGGCCCTGGTGCACATGTAGGAGACCCAGACCCACCTTTGCGGCCATTGGGGAATAAACCAGCAGATGGAAGATCTTTTTCTCTCTCTGTCTCTTCTTCCCTCTCTCTCTCTCTCTCTCTCTCTCTCTCTCTCTCTCTCTCTATATATATATATATATATATATATATATCTGCCTTTCAAATAAATAATAAATCTGAAAAAAATTAAAATTGGGGAGCCAAGTTGTGGTGCACCACTAGCATACCATATGAGTGCCTGTTCAAGTCCCAGCTGCCCATTTCCAATCCAGTTCCCGGCTAATGTGCCTGGGAAAGAAGTGGGAGATGGTCCAAGTACTTGGGCCCCTGTACCCATGTGAGAGACCCAAGTGGAGTTTCAGGTTCCTGGCTTCAGCCTGGCCCAGCCCTGGCTGTTGCAGCCAACTGGGGCATGAACCAATCAATGAAACATTGCTCTACTGTCTGTCTCTCTTTTTGCTCTGTAACTCTGCCTTTCAGATATATAACTATTTCTTTAAAAAAAAGTAAAGGGACCAGCATTGTGGTGTAGCAGATAAAGTCAGTGCCTGCACCACCAGCATCCCATATGACTGCTTAGTTCAGTCCCAGCTGCTCTACTTGCAATCCAGCTCCCTGTTAACGGCTTGAGAAAGCAATGGAGGATGGCCCAAGGGCTTGGGTCCCTGTACCCATGTGGGAGACCTGGAAGAAGCTCTGGGTTAAGCCTGGCCCAACTCTCACCATTGCAGCCATCTGGGGAATGAACCAGCAAATGGAAGATCTCTCTCTCTCTGTAACTGATTTGCGAATAAAGAATCTTTAAAATAAAATACCTAGATAATGATGATTCACATCTTAGTGAGTATACTAGGACTCACTGAATTACATACTTTAAAAAGGGTAAATTTTATAGTATGTGAATTTTATCTCCATAAAGCTGCTAATTGAAAAGTGATGTGTAGGACTGGCATAATGGAGTAGCGAATAAAGACACCTCCATACTAATGGCCAAGAGTTTGGGCCCCTGCATCCAACGGGAAGAACTGGAAGATGCTCCTGGCTCCTTGTTTCCATCTGACCCAGCCCTGGTCATTTCTGCCATCTGCAAAGTGAAACTGCAGATAAAAAGATCTCTCTGTATCTCTCACTCTCTCTCTCCCTATAGCTCTGCCTTTCAAATAAGAACATCCTTTTTAAAGAAAATTTAAAATGATGTGAGAGGTGCCTAGGAAAGCAGCAAAAGATGGCCCAAGTGCTTGGGTCCCAGCACCCATGTAGGACATCCAGATGGGAGTCCAGGCAGCTGACTTTGGCTTGGCCCAGTCCTGGCTGTTGAAGCCTTCAGGGAGCGAACGAGCACATGGAAGATCTTTCTCTCCCTGTGATGGAACAAGGACATATACCTCTCAGTCATTCTAGGTTCTTGTTACCCCTACCTTCTTTCAAGAGACCAGTTCAGTCTCACTCCCTGCATTCTCCCCCAGGTTTGAAGGCCACTGGGCCAAACTTGGAGAATCTTCATGGAGAAGCTCATCTCTGCCTACTGCCCCCTTCCCCACCACTAGTCCAGCTAAGATACAAACTGGCCAGGCCTGCTGGGGTCTGGGCCTTTGCTACCTGTTGGGTCTGTGTACTCAATCGCAGTTGGTTGACCTCTGCGAGTTTATATTCTTTGAGTAAAATTGGTCTGGCTGCAAGTTCGTATTCTGTCTCCTATTTGTTTTTTGCCTTTTTCTAACACTCTGTCTCTCCCCACCCCCACCCCATTATTCTACCTTCCAAATAAATAAACAAAAAGATTGAGACAACTTCTATAATCAAAAGTGAAAATGCACACGTATGCTACGACCCCATGGAGCTCTGAACTTTAAGTAAGCTGCAAAATTTGGACAACTTTTGCGGTTACTCCCCTCTTGCAAGCACTAAATCCATAATGGCAAGTGTAGGGAGGTAAGATGGCAGGCAGGGAGAACACCTGGGCCAGCACACCAGCCCCTGATGTAGGCTCCCAGAATTGCTGGCTGTCACACAGACGCACTGGGACAGTACGTTCAATCAGGTTGATAGGGTGAGGCTTGGTATATCGCCAGAAAACCAAGAGGCAATCACAGAGGATCAGAGCTCTGCTCATCTTCGCTGAGGTCTGTCCACTATCAAGGAGAACTTGAACTGCTGAAGAGCCCGCCCACTCAATAGCTTTAGCTCCAGGATACAGTAGAACCCAGAGGTCTGTGAGGTCACACCCATAGTGCAGGGCAGGGGCGGTGCCATCAGCAGAGGAGGGGGAGGGCGTATCCATGGACAGAGACAGAGGGGGATGACACAGTGGCAAGATATATATTTAAGATTTTATTCATATATTTGAGAAGCAGAGTTAGAGAGAGAGAGAGAGAGAGAGAGAGAGAGAGAGAGCTTCCATCTGCTGGTTCACTCCCCAAGTGGCCAAAACAGACAGAGATGTGCCAATCTGAAGCCTGGAGCTTCTTCTGGGTCTCCCACATGGGTGCATGGGTCCATTGCTCTAACCAGGCACATTAGCAGGAAGCCAGATCGGAAGCAGAGCAGCCAGGTCTCAAACTGATGCCTGTAAACAGGATGTCAGCACCACAGGTGGAAGCTTAACCTATTCCACCATAGCGCTGGCTCCACTGTGGCAAAATATTAACCAGGACTCTACAGAGGTGAGGGACAAAAACTCAACTGAATCAGCTTAAGACAACTGGATGTAGCTAGAGTAACCAGAAAAATTGTATGATTAACCAAGATGCCACATTAAGTGTTGTTACTGGGGGGCTGGTGCTGTGGGGTAGTGAGCTAAGCCCTCACCTGCAGCACAGGCATCCCATAAGGGTGCCTTTTTGAGACCCGGCTGCTCCACTTCTGATCCAGCTCTCTGCTATTGCCTGGGATAGCAGTAGAAGATGGCCCAAGTCCTTGGGCCCCTGCACCCACATGGGAGACCCAGAAGAAGCTCCTGGCTTTTGGTTTCGGATCAGTGCAGCTCAGGCCATTGTGGCCATGTAGAGAGTAAACCACTCAATGGAAAATTCTCTCTCTCTCTCTCTCTCTCTCTCTCTCTTCCTCTCTGTGTGTCTCCTTTCCTCTCTCTGTCACTCTTTCAGATAAATAAATAAATCTTTAAAAAATAGAAAGTCCTTAGATAAATTCATACATGTAAGATCAATTAACTAGCAAAGGTGTCAAGGTAATTCAATGAAGAAAGGACATTCTTTTAAACAAAAAATATTGAAATAATTTGGAGCCACTTTGGGCCCTGCACCTGAATGGGAGGCCAGGAGGAAGCTTCAGATGGGTGCAGCGCCGGCTGTAGTGTCCATTTGGAGGGTGAACCAACTGAAGGAAGACTTTTCTCTCTGTCTGTCTCTCTCACACTAACTCTCCCTGTCAAAAAAAAATAATTTAGAGCCGGTGCAATAAGCAAAAATTGGGAACAACCCAATATCCACATGAAAAAAAAGGTGAAATAGACTGAAGGAATATTAAAACTAAGCAGGACCCCCCCCCTTCCTCTCTGACCCTTGCCAGATTGACTTTTGACCAACTTTCTGGATTCCTGACTCGGAGAGGGGTTGAGGCCTGTCTTTCCTGAATAGACATGTTGATGCCGGGGAGGAAGAGATAACACCAGAATGTGGCCTTCTCCAAAACCTATACATCCTGTTCACCTCGACAGACACCCAGTTGATGAACTTAGGGTTTTATTTAACCTTAGAAAATGTATGGTGAAAGTGACCCTTACCTGTTGTAAATCTTGCTAATAGCTAATGTTATCTGTACTTTGCAACTGTGCTTACGGGATTACGCTGTTCCCTGGGTTCCCATGTGAAATATGTTCAACAGATTCTTCAAAGCTTTTGTGTAACTATGAAAAGCTGATGTAATTTGTTTTTTTTTTTTATAACGCTTTTATTTAAAGAATATAAATTTCCAAAATACAGCTTATAGATTACAATGGCTTCCCCCCCATAAATTCCCCCCCACCCGCAACCCTCCCCTTTCCCACTCCCTCTCCCCTTGCTTCACATCAAGATTCATTTTCAATTCTCTTTATATACAGAAGATCAGTTTACTATATATTAAGTAAAGATTTCAACAGTTTGCCCTCACATAGCAACACAAAGTGAAAAATACTGTTGGAGTACTAGTTATAGTATTAATTCACAATGTATAGCACATTAAGGACAGAGATCCTACATGATATATTTTTTTAAAAAATTGATTAATTTTCTATGCAATTTCCAATTTAACACCAAGATTTTTTTTCATTTTTAATTATCTATATACAGAAGATTGATTCAGTATATACTAAGTAAAGATTTCATCAGTTTGCACCCACACAGATACACAAAGTGTAAAATACTGTTTCAGTGCTAGTTATAGCATTACTTCACATTGGACAACACATTAAGGACAGATCCCACATGAGACGTAAGTACACAGTGACTCCTGAAGTTGATTTAACAATTTGACACTCTTGTTTATGGCATCAGTAATCTCCCTAGGCTCTAGTCATGAGTTGCCAAGGCTATGGAAGCCTTTAGGGTTCGCCGACTTCAATGTTATTCCCACAGGGTCATAGTCAAAGTGGAAGTTCTCTCCTCCCTTCAGAGAAAGGTACCTCCTTCTTTGATGGCCCCATTCGTTCCACTGGGATCTCACTCCCAGAGATCTTTCATTTAGGTCTTCTTTTTTTTCCAGAGTGTCTTGGCTTTCCATGCCTAGAATATTCTCATGGGCTCTTGAGCCAGATCTGAATGCCTTAAGGGCTGATTCTGAGGCCAAAGTGCTATTTAGGACATCTGCCATTCTATGAGTCTGCTGTGTATCTCGCTTCCCATGTTGGATCATTCTCTCCATTTTTGATTCTATCAGTTAGTATTAGCAGACACTAGTCTTGTTTGTGTGATCCCTTTGACTCTTAGACCTATCAGTGTGATCAATTGTGAACTGAAATTGATCACTTGGACTAGTGAGATGGCCTTGGTACATGCCACCTTGATGGGATTGCATTGGAATTCCCTGGCCTGTTTCTACCTCCATCATTTGGGGCACGACTGATTGAGCATGTCCCAAATTGTACATCTCCTCCCTCTCTTATTCTCACTCTTATATTTCACAGGGATCACTTTTCAGTTAAAATTTGAACACCTAAGAATAATTGTTTGTAAATTACAGAGTTCAACCAATAGTACTAGAATTAAAAAAATTACTAAAATGGATAAAGTATTACATTGTACAACAACAGTCAGCACAAGAGCTGATCAAGTCACTGTTTCTCATAGTGTCCATTTCACTTCAATAGGTTTCCCCTTTGGTGCTCAATTAGTTGGCACCGATCAGGGAGAACATATGATATTTGTCCCTTTGGGACTGGCTTAATTCACTCAGAATGATGTTTTCCAGATTCCTCCATCTTATTGCAAATGACCGGATTTCATTGTTTTTGACTGCTGTATAGTATTCTATAGAGTACATGTCCCATAATTTCTTTATCCAAATGTATGCTTTGAATTCCCTGTGATCTTTTGCCGTGAGGTTCCCTTCGTTTATCTTCTTTCATGTTGATGGCCGTGTTTCTGTGTTTCTGTGTGTAACACATCTTTAAGTATCTTTTGCAGGGCTGGACGAGTGGCAACAAATTCTTTCAATTTTTGTTTGTAATGAAAGGTCTTTATTTTACCTTCATTCACAAATGAGAGCTTGGCAGGATATAATATTCTGGGCTGGCAGTTTTTCTCTCTAAGTACCTGGGCTATGTCTCGCCATTCCCTTCTAGTTTGTAGGTTTTCTGATGAGAAGTCTGCCGTGAGTCTAATTGGAGATCCTCTGAGTGTAATTTGACGTTTCTCTCTTGCGCATTTTAGGATCTTTTCTTTCTGTTTCACTGTGGTGAGTTTAATTACAACGTGTCGTGGTGAGGACCTCTTTTGGTCATGTTTACTAGGGGTTCTATGAGCTTCCTGTACTAGGATGTCTCTGTCCTTCTCCAAAACTGGGAAATTTTCTGCTAGTATCTCACTAAAAAGGCCTTCTAATCCTTTCTCCCTCTCCATGCCTTCAGGAACTCCTAGAACTCGAATGTTTGGTTTTTTAATAGTATCCTGTAGATTTCCAACAATAATTTTTAGATTTCTAATTTCCTCTTCTTGTCTTTGGTTTGACTGTATAGTTTCCTGTGCTCTGTGTTCTAAGTCCGATATTCTCTCTTCTGCCTCACCCATTCTGTTTGTAAGGCTCTCTAATGTGTTTTTCATTTGATCTATTGAATTCTTCACTTCATTATGATTTCTTGTCACTATCACAGTTTCATGTTCTACTAGTTGTTTCATTTCAGCTTGATTTCTCCTTAATATTTCATTTTCACGAGAGAGATTTTCTACCTTGTCCATTAAGGATTTCTGTAGTTCAAGAATTTGTTTTTGAGTACTTCTTAGTGTTCTTATCAATTTTTTGAGATCTGCTTCTTGCATCTCTTCTATCTCATCATCTTCGTAATCTTGAATTGGGGTGTCTTTTTCATTTGGGGATGCCATAGTGTCTTCCTTGTTCTTATTACCTCGGTTTTTGCGTTTTTTGTTTGGCATATTGGTTTCTTCACTGTGGTGTTTTTTTCTTGTTATACTATGACTCTAGATTAAGTGGACTGTCTGCTTTTGATGGAGCCTTAGAGGCTTGAGATGGGTGTGGCCTGAGAGCTCTGTTTGGTTCCTCAGGGTTGAGGGTGTGTCAAAGGAGACACTCCCAGGTTAGGCGTGGTAAATCTCTCTCTGTTACTTTTTTTTTTTTTTGGTTCAAAAGAGAAGTAATTCCACACAGCTGAATGGAATTGGGGGTGGTTAGCAGGCGAATGATATACCCACAGGAGCCAGAGATCGGAAGCTCTTTCCCAAGGACCAGAGAAGGAATCTTTGCAGCCCTTTGTGTGGGCTCAGATTCTCCTGTAGTCTCCCACTGGGCTGCCAAGGCTACTGAACTGTAGCGTCTCTGGAGAGTACTCACATGAATTCGTGATTTCCGTGAGTTCTCTCCCCCACAGTCTCTTTTTTCACAGTCTCAGTTCATTAGCACCACACATTCATTAGGTTCTAATCTCCTGTTATTTCACCCCTCCCACCCAGAGTCAGGTTTTTCTGCTAGGCTCGGGGCCAGTGCCGACCCGAGGTCGCCCAGCTTATGACGTATTCCAAAATGGCGCCTGCTCTTTGTCTTGCTCACCTTTGAGAGGTGAGCGGAGAGAGAGAAACTCGTGTCTGTATGGGTCACTTTTTTTTTTTTTCCCTCTCTCTCTCTCTCTTCTAGTTAGCCTGGTGAACTTTTCCCCGCAGGGTTTCAAGACTTGTTCGCTCTAGGCTCCCTTTTCCGCTTCGCTGCTGGTATTTCGGGCTATTGAGTTTCAGCTCACCTCGCGTTCCAGCGCTGGTGTGTTGAATCCGCTGCTGGTGTCCCAAACTGCGGGCTCCCATGCTCTCCACGCAGGTCCACTGTGAATCTCCAGTTCCGGAAGGGTTTTCTCTGCTGTTTCTTGCCCTACTCTTCCTTGAACCTGCAGTATCTCCACTTTTATTAAACTGTCTCTCCCGAGACTATCGGTGTGCTCCCTTCCTATTCCGCCATCTTGCCGCTCTCCGAAAAGCTGATGTAATTTGTACTCAGGGTTGCTCGCGCACATTTGTGACACTGCGACTCCAGCATGCTGGTCAATAAAATACTCTACTTGCATTTTGCATGAGACTGTCTCTTGTTGTAATCTTTACTCTGGCACGGCCGTAACATTTGGAAGCCCCAGGGAGATCTTCCGTGCCTTTCCAGGAGTGAGTAGCACCAACGGACAACTCTTTCAAGAGTATTATAGGTAAGGAGGACCTGTCGAAACTGTAGAGGATGTGTGCTCAGGGGTTTTCAGCGGCGTGTTGCAGGCAGTGATCGGCAGAGGTGCCTAGCGATCACGCTGCATCTTCTCTATGGATGCTTCGAGAATTTTGGGGGACTGAGGACGCTCAGCAAAACCTCCTCTGGTTTTAGTTTCTTGAACGCCACTAGGGAAATTGTTAGGGAATTTATGGGACAGACCGCTAAAACTCCTTTGGCCTTAACTCTGGCACACTGGCCAGAGATCTGAGCTGGGGGAAACAATTTATCTCAGGTAGTGAAAAAGGATAAGTGGCAGACTTACTGTTCCTTTGGATGGTCAGGGCTTGGCGTAGGCTGGCTGGAGGGAGGATCTTTCTATCCTCCCTTAGTGCGCCAAGTTCAAGAGTATGTCTTTCAACCTGGGAAACGTGGACATCCTGACCAAGAATCTTACATACTTGTATGACAAGATCTTTGTGAAAATCCGCCGGCCTGGGTTAAGTCTTTCCAGTTTCCCACAGGTGCAGCAGAAGTGAAGAAAAGGAAAAGAGATCACCACTTGGGCTCCCTGAATCCCAGGCCAATCTATTGACTATGGATTCCTTGCCTCCGTACCCACAGGCTTTCCCACATGATCCCGCTTTGTCGCCGATTGCACCATCTCCTCAACCACTGCCAACACCTTCCTTTTCCCCTTTCCATTACTAACCTCTTCTTCCCCCCAGGTTGTCTCTTCAATGACCAAAGAGGAGGGACAATCACCGGAGAATCAACTACAGCGGCTTGCTATTTCGACCCCGGCAGTACCTTGGATTCAGCACCCCCAGTGTTGCAGCAGGAGAAAGAGGGGATGGACTGGGCGGGAGGGCCGGCCCAGGGAACCTGGAGTAGAAAGGGGCAGCCAACCCCTGACACAGCTATCGCCCTGCCCTTGCGACCCACAGACAGGATGAAAGATGATGGGCACGGGGGAGATATGCAGGTGTTACAGTACTGGCCATTCTCATCATCTGGTTTATACAATTGGAAAAATAATAACCCTCCTTTTTCTGTTGACCCTGGGCATTTGACAGGCTTGGTAGAATCCCTAATGTTTTCTCATCAACCTACATGGGACGATTGTCAGCAGTTGCTAAACACTCCTTTTACAACCGAGGAGCGGGACCAGATACTGTTTGAAGCTTGAAAAAATGTGCCCGGACAGGATGGCAGTCCAACTCCATTAGAGAACATAATTGATGAAGTGTTCCCCCTGCAGTGCCCTAAATGGGATCCTAACAGTCGCGAAGGTAGGAGGCATCTGTCCACTTATCACCAGGTTCTTGTTACAGGCCTCCGAGCAGTGGCCAGGAAGCCCACTAATTTGGCTAAGGTAAGGAAATTTATCCAGGGACCCTAGGAGACAGCCTCCATGTTCCTGGAACGGTTAATGGAGGCTTACAGGAGATATACCCATTCGATCCAGAGTCTGAAGGGAAGAAAGGGTCAATTGCAATGGTATTCATAGGGCAGTCCACATCGGACATCAGACACAAGCTGCAGCCCTTAGAAGGACTGCAGGAGAAGTCCCTAAGGGACCTGGTGAAGGAAGCAGAAAAAGTATAGTACAAGAGAGTAACTGAAGAGGAAAGGGAACAGAGAAGGAAAAACGGGAGGGGAAAATGGGAGTCCGACAAAAAAAAAGAAAGGGAAAAGCTGGAAGAGGTGAGGGATAAGAAACGCAGCAAGGAACTAGCTCGGATTCTTGCCACTGTCACCTGAAGCCAGAATATGGAAGATCCGAAGGGAGGACAAACTCACAAAGGGGGAGGAGGCGATCACGGCTGGACTCTGACCAATGTGCTTACTGCAGACAGAGGAGGCACTGGGCTAGAGATTGTCCAAGAAAGGCACAGGGAGTCCCGAAGGCAACTCCTATCAATTTTGAAGTCCACACAGGAGCTGTATATTCAGTCCTAAAAGCCCCTTTGGGACCTCTATCAGATAAGAGGACTTTGGTACAGGGAGCAAATGGAAGAGAGTACAGGGCATGGACTATGCCTTCTTTTGTTTGCAGCTCCATCCAGATAGCCAGCCAACATTTGCCTTTGAATGGCAAGACCTGGAAGAAGGGTTTTCAGGCCAGCTGACTTGGACACGCCTGCCTCAGGGCTTCAAGAATTCCCCATTATCTTTTTGAGACACTGCACCAGGACCTCCGGACACTGGACCTTTCGCAGCCAACACCCTGAAGTCACTCTGCTCCAATATGTAGATGACCTGTTGCTGGCAGCCCATACCCTGAAGGATTGTGAGTATGGCACTCACTGCCTCCTGCGAGACCTGGGGCGGCTAGGTTAACGAGACTCGGGAAACAAGGCTCAGCTGTGTCGGAGGGAAGTGACTTTTCTGGGGTATGTCCTCCATGATGGAAAGTGGTGGTTGACTGAAGCAAGAAAGGAGGCAGTAGCCCAGATTCCGGCCCCAACTACTCATAAGCAGCTGAGAGAATTTTTGGGGACGGCTGGTTTTAGCCGATTGTGGATACCGGGATTTCCCCATATGGCGGCACCGCTATATCTCTTGCTGAAAGACTCCCAGGAATTTGCCTGGGGGAAGCACCAACAACAGGCCTTTGACTCTATAAAGAAGGCACTGATATCTGTCCCAGCACTTGCCCTCCGGGATAGAGATAAACCCTTCATCCTGTGTGTGGAAGAGAAAGGGAGGTTGCTAAAGGTGTATTGACTCAGACTCTGGGGCCGTAGAAGAGACGGTAGCCTACCTCTCTGGGAAACTCGATCCTGTGGCCAGAGGATGGCCGAAGTGCCTGAGGGCAATCGCAGCTGCAGCCTTGCTGGTCAAGGATGCAGATAAGTTGACCTTAGGGCAGAGGCTGACCATCGTAGCCCCCGCACGCTCAAAGAGCGTTGTTCGGCAACCTCCAGACCACTGGTTAACAAATGCCAGAATTACACATTATCAGAGCATCCTGTTGGACAAGGACCGGATCACCTTTGGGCCTCCTACCACCTTGAATCCGGTAACGGTATTACCAGATTCAACCGCCGGCCCCGACCTACACCATTGTCAGGAGGTGCTAGCAGAAGAGAGCGGAATTCGACAGGACCTGATTGACCAACCGCTGTCTAGCCCAGAGGTACCATGGTTTACGGATGGGAGCAGCCTCATGGAAAATGGTAGGAGAAGAGCAGGAGCAGCGGTGGTAAGCATGAATGGTGATGTCATATGGGGGGCGCGCCTACCAGATGGGACTTCGGCACAGCGTGCTGAGTTGACTGTGCTACGGGCAGTCACTACCCTTTCTTGACTGCTCACATGCATGGGGCCATCTATCAACAACGGGGACTATTAACATCTAGGGGCCATAATGCTGCCAGCCCAACTGGCAATAATGCATTGTCTGGGCCACCAGAAGGGAGCTTCGGCAGTGGCAGTGGGAAACAGACACGCGGACGCCACGGCTCGGGAGGCAGCTTTGGGGGAGGGCCCAATAGAGACTTTAGTAACTAAGGACATTGAATCCAGGGAAGCGGCAGAGAGGGGAGAGGATAAGCAGGAACTAGCAAGGAAGTATTTACAGCAGGTTCATCAGTTTACTCATTTGGGGGTACAGAAGCTTCAAAACCTTCTCAGGAAACAGCCATTTTCCTTACCAGCAATGCATAACAAACAATTAGCAGAGGAGATAGTGAACCATTGTGCAGCTTCTCAGGCTATAAATGCATACCCAGCCCAAGCACTGATAGGGACTAGATTAAGGGGGGAAGAGACCAGGGCAACATTGGGAAGTAGTCTTCACTGAAGTGAAACCAACTGAAGGAGGTTATAGATATTTGTTAGTATTCATTGATACTTTTTCAGGATGTATAGAGGCATTCCCCACCAAAAATGAGACTGCTTTGGTAGTAGTCAAAAAAAAAATAATAATAATAATAAAAACATCTTCCCGAGATTCAGCCTCCCTCAGACTATAGGATCAGACAATGGGCCTGCCTTTGTGGCACAGATTACTCAAGGCCTCTCAAAAGCTTTAAATATTAATTGGAAATTACATTGCGCCTATTGGCCCCAGAACTCAGGGCAAGTAAAAAAAAATAAATCAGACTCTAAAAGAAACAATATATAAACTGTCCTTAAAAACTGGCCTAAAAGACTGGATGATGCTCCTACCTTATGCCCTGTACCGCACGCACAACACCCCCTCTTCTGTAATGTTCGGATTAACTCCCTTTGAAATTCTGTTCGGTATCCCCCCCCTTCCTCTGCATGCTATGTTGCAAAGTAATGATAGCTGGACGATTTCTTCAGTCCCTTTGATGGCAAGGCTGCAGGCCCTGAAAAGTGTGCAGAAATATGTTTGGGAACAGCTAAAGGACTTATATAAACTGGGAACTGACTCTTTACCCCATCCCTCCTGAGTAGGAGCTTCAGTTTACGTGCGGAGGCATCGAGCAGACACTCTGGAACCGCAGTGGAAAGGACCTTACATCATCTTGCTAACAATGCCGATGGCAGTGAAGGTCGATGGCATCAGCAACTGGATACATGCTCCCCACCTCAAGCTGGCACCTACTACAGCAGCACCAGAGGAAGAATGGCAACTGGAAAAGACCGACAATCAGCTTAGGCTAAAGATCCATCGCATTTCTCTTTCTAACCCTGAGTGGTAGCCTTGCTGGTGGGAATCCGTATGAGCCCCAGCTACTAACTTGGGAGGTGGTTTCTACTTTTATGTAAACAAAACCAAGGGTGGTTTAAATCATGGTTTACGTGATCCCCTTGGTTAACTACCCTGTTGTCAGCAATAACTGGTCTTCTGATAGTACTGCTCTTAATAGTCACCATAGGTCTGTGTGTGCTAAATACATTGGTAAAATTTGTTCAAAATCAGGTAAAAAATTATCAAACTGATAGTCATCTGGCAGCAATATGTGCCAAAAAATGTGTCCCAGCTAAAAATGATAAAAATCTCGGATGTAGTAGAGTCTAACAGCAAAGCTGGTCTCTAAGATTAGAGATTTCACAACAGAAAAGGGGGGAATGAAGGAATATTAAAACTAAGCAGGCCCCGCCCCCTTTCTCTTCTGATCCTTGCCAGATTGACTTTTGACCTACTTTCTGGATTCCTGACTCGGAGAGGGGTTGAGGCCTGTCTTTCCTGAATAGTCATGGTGATGCCAGGGCAGGAAGAGATAACACCAGAATGTGGCCTTGTCCAAAACCTATACAAACATGTTCACCTCGACAGACACCCAGTTGATGAACTTAGGGTTTTATTTAACCTTAGGAAATGTACGGTCAAAGTGACCCTTAGCTGTTGTAAATCTTACTAATAGCTGAAGTTATCTGTACTTTGCACCTGTGCTTACAGGATTCTCCTGTTACCTGGGTTCCCATGTGAAATATGTTCTACAGATTCTACAAAGCTTTTGTGTAACTATGAAAAGCTGATATAATTTGTTTTTTTTTTTTTTTAATAATTCAAAAATTATTTATTCTCAAATTGTTCTAGAACATGAAACAAACAAGATCTATACATGCAATTATATAAAAATAAACAAAAATAAAATAAATTTTAGCTCAATAAAAGGGATGATATTTGACATAGTATTACAATATTCTACAATGATATCCTAAGTTCCTCCAATCAAGATGCAATGGGTATGGTGGCTTTTTTTTTTTTTTTTAATAAAGCTTTTATTTAAAGAATATAAATTTCCAAAGAACAGCTCATGGACCACAATGGCTCCCCCCACACACAACTTCCCTCCCTTCCCCCACCCTCCCCTTTCTCGCTCCCTCTCCCCTTCTGTTCACATCAAGATTCATTTTCAATTCTCTTTATACACAGAAGATCAATTTAGTACATATTACGTAAAGATTTCAACGGTTTGCCCTCGCATAGAGACACAAAATGATAATACTGTTGGAGTACTAGTTATAGTATTAATTCACAATGTACAGCACATTAAGGACAGAGATCCTACATGATTTTTTTTTAAAAAATTGATTAATTGTCTATGCAATTTCCAATTTAACACCAAGATTTTTTAATCATTTGCAATTATCTTTATATAAAGAAGATCGATTCAATATATACTATGTAAGGATTTCATCAGTTTGCACCCACTCAGAAACACAAAGTGTAAAAATACAGTTTCAGTACTAGTAATAGCATCACTTCACATTGGATAACACATTAAGGACAGATCCCTCATGAGACGTAAGTACACAGTGACTCCTGATGTTGATTTAACAATTTGACACTCTTGTTTATGGCGTCAGTAATCTCCCTAGGCTCTGGTCATGAGTTGCCGAGGCTATGGAAGCCTTTAGGGTTCGCCGACTTCGATCTTATTCCCACAGGGCCATAGTCAAAGTGGAAGTTCCCTCCTCCCTTCAGAGAAAGGTACCTCCCTCTTTGATGGCCCCGTTCTTTCCACTGGGATCTCACTCGCAGAGATCTTTCATTTAGGTCTTCTGTTTTTTCCAGAGTGTCTTAGCTTTCCATGCCTAAAATACTCTCATGGGCTCTTCAGCCAGATCCAAATGCCTTAAGGGCTGATTCTGAGGCCAGAGTGCTATTTAGGACATCTGCCATTCTATGAGTCTGCTGTGTATCCTGCTTCCCATGTTGGATCATTCTCTCCCTTTTTCATTCTATCAGTTAGTATTAGCAGACACTAGTCTTGTTTGTGTGATCCCTTTGACTCTTAGACCTATCAGTGTGATCAATTGTGAGCTGAAATTGATCACTTGGACTAATGAGATGGCCTTGGTACATGCCACCTTGATGGGATTGTATTGGAAACCCCTGGCACAATTCTAACTCCATCATTTGGGGCCGTTCCGATTGAGCATGTCCCAAATTTTACATCTCCTCCCTCTCTTATTCCCACTCTTATATTTCAAAGAGATCACTTTTCGGTTAAAATTTAAACACCTAAGTATAATTGTGTGTTAATTACAGAGTTCAACCACTAGTACTAGGATAAAGAGAAAAAAAAAAATACTACCATGGATAAAGTATTACATTGTACAACAACAGTCAGCACAAGAGCTGATCGAGTCACTGTTTCTCATAGTGTCCATTTCACTTCTACAGGTTTCCCCTTTGGTGCTCAGTTAGTCATCGCCAATCAAGGGAAACAAATGATATTTGTCTCTTTGGGACTGACTTAATTCACTCAGCATGATGTTTTCTAGATTCCTCCATTTTGTTGCAAGTGACCGGATTTCATTGGTTTTGACTGCTGTATAGTATTCTGTAGAGTACATGTCCCATAATTTCCTAATCCAGTCTACTGTTGAAGGGCATTTGGGTTGGTTCCAAGTCTTAGCTATTGTGAATTGAGCCGCAATAAACATTGCTGTGCAGACGGCTTTTTTGTTTGCTAATTTAATTTCCTTTGGGTAAATTCCAAGGAGTGGGATGGCTGGGTTGAATGGTAGGGTTATATTCAGGTTTCTGAGGAATCTCCAGACTGACTTCCATAGTGGCTTCACCAGTTTGCATTCCCACCAACAATGGATTAGTGTCCCTTTTTCCCCACATCCTCTCCAGCATCTATTGTTGGTGGATTTCTGAATGTGAGCCATTCTCACCGGGGTGAGGTGAAACCTCATTGTGGTTTTGATTTGCATTTCCCTAATTGCTAGGGATCTTGAACATTTTTTCATGTGTCTGTTGGCCATTTGGATTTCCTCTTTGGAAAAATGTCTGTTGAGGTCCTTGGCCCATCTCTTAAGTGGGTTGTTTGTTTTGATGTTGTGGAGTTTCTTAATTTCTTTGTAGATTCTGGTTATCAACCCTTTATCTGTTGCATAGTTTGCAAATATATTTTCCCATTCTGTCGGTTTCCTATTCACTTTCCTGACTGTTTCTTTTGCAGTACAGAAACTTTTCAATTTGATGCAATCCCAGTAGTTAATTTTGGTTTTCAGTGCCTGTGCTTCTGGGGTCTTTTCCAAGAAGTCTTTGCCAGTACCTATGTCTTGCAGGGTTTCTCCTATGCTCTCCAGTAATTTGATGGTGTCGGGTCGTAGGTTTAAATTTTTAATCCATGTTGAATGAATTTTTGTGTAAGGTGAAAGGTAGGGGTCTTGCTTCATGGTTCTGCACGTGGAAATCCAGTTTTCCCAGCACCATTTATAAAACAGACTGACCTTACTCCAGGGATTGGTTTTGGATCGTTGATCAAATATAAGTTGGCTGTAGGTGTTTGGATTGATTTCTGGAGTTTCTATTCTGTTCCATTGGTCTATCCATCTGTTTCTGTACCAGTACCATGCTGTTTTGATAACAACTGCCCTGTAGTATGTCCTGAAATCTGGTATTGTGATGCCTCCGGCTTTGTTTTTGTTGTACAAGATTGCTTTAGCTATTCGAGGTCTCCTGTGTCTCCATATGAATTTCACCATCATTTTTTCCAGATCTGAGAAGAATGTCCTCGGTATCTTGATTGGTATTGCGTTGAATCTGTAAATTGCTTTTGGGAGAATGGACATTTTGATGATATTGATTCTTCCAATCCATGAGCATGGGAGATTTCTCCATTTTTTGGTATCCTCTTCTATTTCTTTCTTTAAGGTTTTGTAATTTTCATTGTAGAGATCTTTAATGTCCTTAGTTAAATTTATTCCAAGGTATTTGATTGTTTTTGTAGCTATTGTGAATGGGATTGATCTTAGCAGTTCTTCCTCAGCCGTGGCATTGTCTGTGTATACAAAGGCTGTTGATTTTTGTGCATTGATTTTATATCCTGCTACTTTGCCAAACTCTTCTATGAGTTCCAATAGTCTCTTAGTAGAGTTCTTTGGGTCCCCTAAATAAAGAATCATGTCGTCTGCAAAGAGGGATAGTTTGAGTTCTTCCTTCCCAACTTGTATCCCTTTAATTTCTTTTTCTTGCCTAATAGCTCTGGCTAAGACTTCCAGCACTATATTGAATAGCAGTGGTGAGAGTGGGCATCCCTGTCTGGTACCAGATCTCAGTGGAAATGCTTCCAACTTTTCCCCATTCAATAGGATATTGGCCGTGGGTTTTTCATAAATTGCTTTGATTGTATTGAGGAATGTGCCTTCTATACCCAGTTTGCTTAGGGTTTTCATCATGAAAGGGTGTTGAATTTTATCAAATGCTTTCTCTGCGTCTAGTGAGATAATCATATGGTTTTTCTTCTGCAGCCTGTTAATGTGGTGTATCACGTTGATTGTTTTGCGAATATTGAACCATCCCTGCATACCAGAGATGAATCCCACTTGGTCTGGGTGGATGATCTTTCTGATGTGTTGTTGCAGTCTATTGGCCAGAATTTTGTTGAGGATTTTTGCATCTATGTTCATGAGGGATATTGGTCTGTAATTCTCTTTCAATGCTGCATCTTTTTCTGGCTTAGGAATTAAGGTGATGCTGGCTTCATAGAAGGAATTTGGGAGAATTCCCTCTTTTTCGATTGTTCTGAATAGTTTGAGAAGAATTGGGGTTAGTTCTTCTTTAAATGTCTGGTAGAATTCAGCAGTGAATCCATCTGGTCCTGGGCTTTTCTTTGTTGGGAGGGCCTTTATTACTGATTCAATTTCTGACTCACTTATGGGTCTGTTTAGGTTTTCTATGTCTTCCTGGTTCAATTTAGGTAGGTTGCATGTGTCCAGGAATCTATCCATTTCTGATAGGTTTCCCTGTTTGCTGGCATACAAGTCCTTGTAGTAATTTCTGATGATTCTTTTGATTTCTGTGGTGTCTGTTGTTATATTTCCTTTTTCATCTCTGATTTTACTGATTTGGGTCTTTTCTCTTCTTTTTTTAGTTAGTTGGGCCAATGGGGTGTCAATCTTGTTTATTTTTTCAAAAAACCAGCTCCTCGTTTGGCTGATTTTTTGTAATGTTTTTTTGGATTCAATCCTGTTGATTTCTTCTCTGATTTTGATTATTTCTCTTTTTCTACTAGATTTGGGTCTAGTTTGCTGCAAATTTTCTAGATCCTTGAGATGCATTGAAAGCTCATCTATTTGGTGCCTTTCCAGTTTCTTGATGTAGGCACCTATTGATATAAACTTTCCTCTTAACACTGCTTTTGCTGTATCCCATAAGTTTTGGTATGTTGTGCTGTTATCCTCATTTACTTCCAGAAAATTTTTGATTTCTCTTTTGATTTCTTCAGTGACCCATTGTTCATTCAGGAGCATGTTGTTCAATCTCCATGTGTTTGCATATGCTCTAGAGATTCCTGAGTTGCTAATTTCCAACTTCACTCCCTCATGGTCTGAGAAGTTGCATGGTATGATTCTAATTCTTTTGAATTTGCTGAGACTTGCTTTATGGCCTAATATGTGATCAATCCTAGAGTAGGTTCCATGTACTGCTGAGAAGAATGTGAATGCATTACTTGTAGGATGAAAAGTTCTGTAGATATCTGTTAGATCCATTTGGGCTATAGTGTTGTTTAAATCTACTGTCTCCTTGTTGATCTTCTGTCCTGTCGATCTGTCAATATCTGTGAGTGAAGTATTGAAGTCCCCCAGTACTATTGTGTTGGGGTCTAAGTCTCCCTTTAAGTTTCTTAACAAATTTTTTAAATAAACCTGTGGCCTGTAATTAGGTGCATATACATTGAGAATTGTTATATCTTCCTGTAGTATTGATCCCTTAATCATTATATAGTGCCCCTCTGTGTCTCTCTTAACAGTTTTTGTGTTAAAGTTTATGTAGTCCGATATTAAGATGGTTACACCCGCTCTTTTTTCATTTCTGTTGGCATGGTATATCTTGTTCCATCCTTTTATTTTCAGTCTGTATGGATCTTCGTTGGAAAGATGTGTTTCTTGTAGGCAGCAAATAGATGGTTTTTGTTCCTTAACCCAATCAGCCAATCTCTGTCTTTTAACAGGACAGTTTAGACCTTTAACGTTCAATGTGACTATTGATAAGTGGTAAGTTTGCCCTGCCATTTGCCAGATATTTTCTAATGTATGCTTTGAATTCCCTGTGATCTTTTGCCGTGAGGTTCCCTTCGTTTACCTTCTTTCATGTTGATGGTCGTGTTTCTGTGTTTCTGTGTGTAACACGTCTTTAAGTATCTTTTGCAGGGCTGGACGAGTGGCAACAAATTCTTTCAATTTTTGTTTGTTATGAAAGGTCTTTATTTCACCTTCATTCACAAATGAGAGCTTTGCAGGGTATAATATTCTGGGCTGGCAGTTTTTCTCTCTAAGTACCTGGGCTATGTCTCGCCATTCCCTTCTAGCTTGTAGGGTTTCTGTTGAGAAGTCAGCTGTAAGTCTAATTGGAGATCCTCTGAGAGTAATCTGACGTTTCTCTCTTGCACATTTTAGGATCTTTTCTTTTTGCTTCACTGTGGTGAGTTTAATTACAATATGTCGTGCAGAGGATCTCTTTTGGTCATGTTTATTAGGGGTTCTATGAGCTTCCTGGATTAGGATTTCTCTGTCTTTCTCCAAGCCTGGAAAGTTTTCTGCTAGTATCTCCCTAAAAAGGCCTTCTAATCCTTTCTCCCTCTCCATACCTTCAGGAACACCTAGAACCCGAATGTTGGGTTTTTTAATAGTATCCTGTAAATTCCCGACAATATCTTTTAGTTTTCTAATTTCCTCTTCTTGTCTTTGGTTTGACTGTTTCCTCTCCTGTTCTCTGTCTTCTAGGTCCGATATTCTCTCCTCTGCTTCACCCATTCTGGTTTTAAGGCCCTCAAGATTGCTTGTCACTTGATCTATTGAATTCTTCAATTCATTAAGATTTTTTGTCACTCTCGTAGCTTCTTGTTCTACTAGTTGTTTCATTTCGTTTTGATTTCTCTGTAGTGCTTCATTCTCGCGAGAGAGATTTTCCATCTTATCCATTAAAGATTTCTGTAGTTCAAGAATTTGTTTTTGAGAACTTCTTAATGTTCTTATCAATTCTTTGAGATCTGCTTCTTGCATTTCCTCTATCTCATTATCTTCACAATCCTGACTTGGGGTGTCTTTTCCGTTTGGGGTCATCATAGCGTCTTCCTTGATCTTGCTCCCTCGGAATCTGTTTTTATTTGGCATTTTTTTTTTTTCCCCACACTCTTTCTCTGGGTTGTCAAGGTAACAGAGTTTGTGTGCGCGGTGTGTTCCCAGTTTTTGGATCCCCTTCAGGTTTCTACAGCCTCGGGTTTTTGGTTCCGTCTGCCTCAGTGATGGGCGGGCGGGCGGGCGGGCGGGCGCGCCTTGTCCCACTGCGTTTAATCTAGCTCGAATTAGCAGGGTGGGTGACGAGAGAGACTAGTGTCCGTGCAGGCTCGCCTCAATTGTGCTGTTTCCCCCCTGGCGTCTGCTTCCCCCCGCCAGTGTCTCGGGATCCCTGTATCGGCCCCCGTTCAAGCGCTCAGTTCCAATGGCGACTGTGTTCCGCCCGGTTTCCGGTTCAGCCGGCGGGCGCGCCGTCCCACTGCGTTCAGTCCAGCTAGAATTAGCAGGGTGGGCAACGAAAGAGGCTAGTGTCCGTGTGGGCTCGCCTCAATTGTGCTGTTTCCCCCGTGGCGTCTGCTTCCCCCCGCCAGTGTCTCGGGATCCCTGTATCGGCTCCCGTTTAAGCGCTCGAATCCAATGGCGACTGTGTTCCGTCCGGTTCCCGTCCCTCCCGGCAGCTCCCGTGCCACTAAGGCACGATTTGCCGTTCGCAAACTTACTTTCCCCTAGGTCCTCTGCGTCTCATTCACTGGGTCCGGAAGAGTTTCCACTGCATTTTTTTCCGTGAGATTTTTCCTGAGGCTACAGTAACTCTGTTTTTATTAAACTATCTTTTTGCGGACTGCTAGTGCGCGTCCTCACTATTCCGCCATCTTGGCTCCGCCCCGAAAAGCTGATATAATTTGTACTCAGGGTTGCTCACGCACATTTGTGACGCTGCGACTCTAGCATGCTGGTCAATAAAATACTCTACTTCCGTTTTGCATGAGACTGTCTCTTGGTGAATTCTTTACGCTGGCACGGACGTAACAAGAAAAGTTCTGGCATATCCATATAATGAAACATTACTAAGCAATCAAAAGTAATAAAACTATTGCACAGTGATATGTAGCAAACAAAATAACTGTGACGAGTAAAAGAAATAAAACAAAGTGCACAGGGCAGGGGTCCAACTACATCCAGCGCTAGAAATGACAGCTAATCCATGTAAAGAAAGCTGGCTGTGCTGGCTTGTGTTTGGGAAAACCCAGCATACAAGAATCAGCTGCCTAGGACACATCCAAAATCACACCAGCTGTAAACTCCTGGGACTAGGGAGATTTACAGATAGAATAGTGGTCTCCAGTGGCTGCAGGACCAAGGGCTCTTATAGACAAAACTGGACTGTGACTAACCTAAATGCATCTGGAATTTCTCATGAAATATTACCATTCCAGGCATCAGACAAGAGCCATTCCAGGGTCCAGGCAGCAAGATAAGCCCAGTGGTTTACCTTGATGACTTTCTTTACCCCATATGGATTAGAATGACCTCCAGGGAAACTTAGAGGGCAAGATGGTGGTTACATCAAGATGGCTAGACTCGTGTCCAGTTGAGTTCCAACAGGATGAAGATGGAACTAGGAGGAGAGGAAGGGATTTCGAAGGCATGCAATAAAACTTCTGGGTTGGGGCCAGCGCTGTGGCACAGTGGGTTAAAGCCCTAGCCTGCAGCACCAGCAACCCATATGGGCACCAGTTCAAGTCCCGGCTGCTCCACTTCTGATCCAGCTCTCTGGTAGGGCCTGGAAAAGCAGTGGAAGATGGACCAACTCCTTGGGCCCCTGTACCCACGTGTGAGACCCAAAAGAAGCTCCTGGCTTCAGATAAGCTCAGCTCTGGCCATTGCGGACATTTGGGGAGTGAACCAGCGGATGGAAGGTCTCTCTAGCTCTACCCCTCTCTGTAACTCTGTCTTTCAAACAATTAAAATAGATCTTTAAAAAACAAAAACAAAAAACCTTCTGGGTCAATAGCTTCATTATTTCACTTGGGAAAATGGTTTCATGAGTGTATTCATATATCAAAACTCATAAAATTGTACTTTGCAAAACAGACTTATTGGAGCCTGTGCTGTGGTGTAGCAGGTAAAACTGCCACCTGAACACTGGCATCCCATATGGGTGCCAGTTCAAGTCTCAGCTGCTCCACTTCTGATCCAGCTCCCTGCTAAAGGCCTGAAAGAAGTAGAAGAGGATGGCTCAAGTGCTTAGGCCCCTATACAGACATGCGGGACCTGGAAGAAACTCCTGGCTCCTGGCTTTGGATTGTCCCAGCTCCAGCTGTTGAGGTCATTTGGGGAGTAAACTATCGTATGGAAGCGCTCAATCTATCTCCCTCTCTCTCATTTTCTCTCTCTGTAACTTTGCCTTTCAAATAAATCTAATTAAAAAAAAAGACATCCCAAATGGCCACAACGGCCAGGGCTGGGCCAGGCCAAAGCCAGGAGCCTGGAACTCCATCTGGTTCTCCCACATGGAGACATGAGTGCAGGGGCCCAAGCACTCGGGCCATCTTTCACTGCTTTCCCAGGTGCTTTAGCAGGGAGATGGATTGCCTGCAGAGCAGCTCATATGATATGCTGCTGTGGCATCAGCAGCTTATCCTATCTCACCACAATGCCAGCTCCAAACTATAATCTTTTTACAAATGCAGTTATCATGTCATTCATATCTCAAGAAAGCTGTGAGAAAATGCAGTGCATCAAGTGGTCCTATTTTCCTTCCTATGAGTGATACCAAGACCAAATCACATGGTAGGATTCTGATTTGAAGATGACATATGAAGTGCAAGTATCTGTGTCTTCAGTTACCCAATCTTCCACCCTACGTGAAGGAAATAGCAAAGAAAGGAATCTAAGGGCAGGCATTTGACATCTCCATTGAAATGCCACTTGGGACACCCACACCACACATCAGTGCCTGGGTTTGAGTCCCAGCTCCACTCCCAGCTCCAGTTTCCTGCTAATGTATGCCCTGGGAGGCAGCAGATGATGGCTCAAGTCCTGAGGCCCTGCTGCCCACATGGGAAACCAACCCAGACTGACTCATTGGTTCCTGGCTTCAGCCTGGCCCAGCCCTGGCTGTTGTAGCCATCTGGGGAAGGAACCAGCAGGTGCAAGATCTCTCTCTCTCTCTCTCTTCCTCTACTCTCTCTGTGTAACTCTGACTTTCAAATAAATAAAATCAATTTTGTTAAAAAAAGATAAATCTCATTTACAAATGCTGTATATTGAAAGTATACCCACAAAATCTGGATGGAGGCTGTGGGGTAGAAGGGCAGCTTAACAAATTCTATAAGCTGGTGGAGCTCTTTGCTTGTGAAACAGTGGCTAATACTTCAGAGTCACTTTTTTAATATGTGGGTACTTCAAAATGCTTGTGGAAAATAGAACTAAAGGAAAATTTTGCTTTTGTAGCTAAACATTTGAAATCCATGCATGCTTTTTTCCTATGCTGTGTTTTTCCATGAACTTTTGGAAGACTCCTCATATTAAGTTCACTTCCCATCTAAAGCTTTCTCCAGGAAACAGAGTTTTACTTCCCTCTGGCTTTATTTTGCTAAGCCACAGGGTTAGCATTCACATGAAACCTATTCCAAGTCCATTTTCAAGACTTTTGGCCCCGGGTGAGGGTTTCCCACTAAACGCAACAGGTGCTTTCAATAGACACACGAGAAAGCAACGTCAGCTTCACCAGGAGTAAACAGCAAGTTCTCACCTCCCACGCCTCATAATGAATGTATTTGGACCTACAAGTTCCTGAAACACCACCCAGATGGAAGCTGCCCAGTGGAGCTGTGCCTGCCTGGGCTACGGCACTGGAACTGGCAGGTTGGTATGTCCTTGGCGGGTAATGACAGGATCCTCCCAAACCCTGGCCCAGACTCCCATCTCCAGAGGCGCTCACTCCCCTCTGACACATGAGGGGCTGTGACGCTGGGGCCACCACAGAACAGCCCTCTGGCTCCTAGACAGCACTTGCTGAACACAAAGCTGGTGCACCTGCGAGAGTAACCTCATCCACTCATCCATCAGGGCTGGCCACCTGCCAGTCAGTCAGCGGGCAGTGCCTTCTGGCTGAGCCCTCTTTGGGAGCGCTGGCAGAAGCATGACAAACCCAGAGTTCCGAGACCAGGAGCAGGTACTTTGACAAAGAGTCCACCATGTGTGGAGAGGTGCCCCTCTTGCAGGCAGGGGTGGACAGGCACCTCTGATGCAACAGAGCCAGCCCACAGGGAACCAGCAATGCTTGCTTGCTCACTCTCCCAGGAGCTCTCTCTCCCGCAAAAGGCGTTCCTCAGCCTGTCTCTCATCTCAGTCTCAGCACCAGGGAGAACTCCCCCAAATGGGGCCGGGCTTCCTTAGCACACAGCTGGGGCCAGACCTGTCTCAGCCTCAGGCCTCTGATGAAGGCGACGGCCTGGGCCTGGCCTTAGCTGTTCTAGGGATAAATGAGAGACTTCCAGTACATCAGTCAGCCCCAGCCTGGAGGCACCTGAAAAGCTCTAACATCCACTGCGCAAATATCTGCAGGACCAATGGCTGGGGCAGGGGATACGCCTCTTTGTAACAATCTCCCCAGGACAGACTCACCCTCAGCCTCAGGCAGGGATGAGAGGCCCTGAGAGAAGGTCCAGGGTGACTGCAAGGCCCCGCCCTCTAGAAGGGGCAGGTGGATGCAGCTGGTCTGTGGTGCACTCTCTCTCGGCACCTGCGAGGGGCTCCCGGATGGAGGAGCCTCGGCCGCTGTGAGGAACAGGGCCTTTCCCGTGGTTTCTCCCCTGGGCTTGGCTTAATTTCTAGGGACTTTGGCATTCAGAGGAGCAGCATCTAGCCTGAAAACAAAGCACTCGCTTTGCCCCCTAAGCAGCAGGAACAGGTCCCCTTGGAAACAACCAGGGATGAGCAGGGCTACTTACCAAATACTTTAGCCAAATCTTCATCCTCATTCTTAATGCTTGAGAAAAATTTATTGGTTGGGTCTGTGGAGAATGTAAATTCAGCTGTGAGGAAAGTGCTCCCTGGGTCTGCCTGGATGGGGGTCCCCCTTAGTCACCCGGCATTGACCCCCATGGGTGCCTGAGGATAAGGACACAAACAGACACACACACACACACACACACACACACACACACACACGTTCAATGCTTTTTCTATGTTAAAAGAGTCCTTTGGCCCCTGCACTGGCATGGGAGACCCAGAAGAAGCTCCTGGCTCCTGACTTTGGATCGGCACAGCCCCAGCCATTGCAGCCATCTGCGGAGTGAACCAGCAGATGGAAGACCCCTTTCTCTCTCCCTCTCTGCCCCTGCCTCTCTGTAACTCTCTCTTTCAAATAAATAAATAAATCTTAAAAAAACAAAAAAAAGAATAGATACAATGCCAGCATGACGCATCCAGTATGCTCATGAGTAAAAGATCATAAACACCCTTTGGTTTCATTTTTCAGGCAGAGTTAGCAAGAGAGAGAGACAGAGAGAAAGGTCTTCCTTTCTCCATTGGTTCACCCCCCAAATGGCTGCTACAGCCGGGGCACTGCACCGATCCGAAGCCAGGAGCCAGGTGCTTCCACCTAGGCCATCCTCCACTGCCTTCCCAAGCCACAGCAGAGAGCTGCACTAGAAGAGGAGTAACCACGGCACCGGCCAAAACTTTGGATTTTATAGTTGTCACAAGAGTGCTCAGTTCCTTCCCTTTCTATGCTATCCTGCGATGGATAGTGTCACCATTTAAAGTGACATAGCTCCTGCATGAGACGTCTGAGCCCCCACTCACGGCACCCTAGCACCCTGGCCTCCACGCAGGTGCCTCTGATTCCCTTGGTGATGTTGGCATGCTTAATGCTGGGAGAACAGCCCTGCAGTTTCCTCCAGCACAAGGGCTGTGTTTGCTGCTTCAGCTTTTACATAACCAGTGACTTAACACAGAGAACTGCAAGGAATGTGCTCAGCCAGTTAAGTTTAGTAAAATAGCAAAAGTGGTTCTAAAAGCAGGAGGTGACTAAACATCGAGCAAGGAGATCCAGGTCACTTTTCAGAACAGGAGTTTTCATAATATCCAAATGGTGAAAACAACCCAAATGCCCATGCACATGTAAGAACCAAAATGGGCCAGCACCGTGGCTCACTAGGCTAATCCTCTGCCTGTGGAGCCGGTATTCTGGGTTCTAGTCCCAGTTGGGGTGCCGGTTCTGTCCTGGTGGCTCCTCTTCTAGTCCAGCTCTCTGCTATGGCCTGGGAGGGCAGTGGAGGATGGCCCAAGTGCTTGGGCCCTACACCTGCATGGGAGACCAGGAGGAAGCACCTGGCTCCTGGCTTTGGATCAGCGCAGCGCCAGCCATAGAGTCCATTTTGGGGGTGAACCAACAGAAGGAAGGCCTTTCTCCCTGTCTCTCTCTCTCTCTCTCTCTAACTCTGCCTGTCGAGAGAGAGAGAGAGAGAGAGAGAGAGAGAGAGAGAATGAATGTAGTCTGTCCTCACAATGGGACAGTACTCAGCCTTACAGGGCATGAAGTTCTCACATAGGCTACCACATACATGAGTCTTGGAAACACAGCAAGCCAAAGAAGCCAGGGGAAGGCAGAATGGGGAGCAACTACTGCAGGCACACGGCTCCTTTCTGGGGTGATGAAAGAGTTCTAGAGCTAGATAATGGGGGCCGGCTCTATGGCACAGTGGGTTAAGTCCCCGCCTGTAACACTGGCATCCCATATGGGTGCTGGTTAGAGTCTCAGCTGCTCCACTTCTAATCCAGCTTCCTGCTGATGCACCTGGGAAAGCAGCAGAAGATGGCCCTGCTGCCCATGTAGGAGACGAGGACCACACCATTGCGGCCATTTGGGGAATAAAACAGCAGATGGAAGATCTTTTTCTCTCTCTGTCTCTCCCCCCCCCCCCCTCTCTACCCTCAAATAAATAATATTCTGAAAAAAATTAAAATTAGGGAGCCAAGTTGTGGTGCACCACTAGCATCCCATATGATTGCCTGTTCAAGTCCCAGCTGCTCCACTTCCAATCCAGTTCCCTGCTAATGTGCCTGGGAAAGCAGTGGGAGATGGTCCAATGATGATTCACATCGTAGTGAGTATACCAGGACTCACTGAATTACATACTTTCAAAAGGGTAAATTTCATAGTATGTGAATTTAATCTCCATAAAGCTACTAATTGAAAAGTGATGTGTAGGAGCAGCTTCAGGGAGTAGTGAATAAAGCCAGCTCCATAGTAATGGCCAAGAGTTTGGGCCCCTGCAACCAATGGGAAGAACTGGAAGAAGCGCCTGGCTCCTTGTTTCCATCTGACCCAGCCCTGGTCATTTCTGCCATCTGAAAAGTGAAACAGCAGATAAAAAGCTCTTTCTGTGTCTCTCCCCCTCTCTCTCTCTATGGCTCTGCCACTCAAATACGAATATCATTGTTAAAGAAAATTTAAAATGATGTGAGAGGTGCCTAGGAAAGCAGCAAAAGATGGCCCAAGTGCTTGGGTCCCTGAACCCATGTAGGAAATCCAGATGGGGGTCCAGGCAGCTGACTTTGGCTTGGCCCAGTCCTGGCTGTTGAAGCCTTCGGGGAGCGAACCAGCACATGAAAGATCTTTCTCTCCCTGTGATGAAACAAGGACATACACCTCTCAGCCATTCTAGGTTCTTGTTACCCCTGCCTTCTTTCAAGAGACTAGTTCAATCTCAACAACTGCATTCTTCCCCGGGTTTGAAGGCCAGTGGGCCAAACTTGGAGAATCACCATGGAGAAGCTCATCTCTGCCTACTGCCACCCATGCCCACCCCTAGCCCACCTAACATACAAAATGGCCAGGCCTGCTGGGGTCTGGGCCTTTGCTACGTGTTGGTTCTGTGTACTCAATGGCAGTTGGTTGACCTCTGCGAGTTTATTTTCTTTGAGTAAATTTAGTCTGGCTGCAAGTTC
This sequence comes from Sylvilagus floridanus, assembly GCA_949820135.1. Classification (NCBI taxonomy): domain Eukaryota; kingdom Metazoa; phylum Chordata; class Mammalia; order Lagomorpha; family Leporidae; genus Sylvilagus; species Sylvilagus floridanus. Next base: position 105,351,862 of record OX463233.1, on the reverse strand, counting down.
ATATTCTGTCTCCTCTTTGTTCTTTGCCTTTTTCTAACACTCTGTCTCTCCCCACCCCCACCCCATCACTCTACCTTCCAAATAAATAAACAAAAAGATTGAGAAAACTTCTATAATCAAAAGTGAAAATGCACATGTAGGCTACGACCCCATGGAGCTCTGAACTTTAAGTAAGCTGCAAAATTTGGACAACTTTTGCGGTTACTCCCCTCTTGCAAGCACTAAATCCCTAATGGCAAGTGTAGGGAGGTAAGATGGCAGGCAGGGAGAACACCTGGGCTACAACACCAGCCCCCAATGCAGGCTCCCAGTATCACTCGCTTTCCCACAGACCCACTGGGACAGTACCTTCGATCAGGTTGATAGCGTGAGGCTTGGTATCTCGCCAGAAAACCAAGAGGAAAACACAGACGATCAGAGCTCTGCTCATCTTCGCTGAGGTCTGTCCAGTATCAAGGAGAACTTGAACTGCTGAAGAGCCCGCCCACTCAATAGCTTTGGCTCCAGGATACAGTAGAACCCAGAGGTCTCTGAGGTCACACTCAGTGGGCGGGGTAGGGGCAGGGCTATCTGCAGAGGAGGGGGAGGTCATGTCCATGGACAGGGACAGAGGGGGATGACACAGTGGCAAGATATATATTTAAGATTTTATTCATATATTTGAGAAGCAGAGTTAGAGAGAGAGAGAGAGAGAGAGAGAGCTTCCATCTGCTGGTTCACTCCCCAAGGGGCCAAAACAGACAGAGATGGGCCAATCTGAAGCTTCATCTGGGTGTCCCACATGGGTGCAGGGGTCCATTGCTCTACCCAGGCACATTAGCAGGAAGCCAGATCGGAAGTAGAGCAGCCAGGTCTCAAACTGATGCCTGTAAACAGGATGTCAGCACCACAGGTGGAAGCTTAACCTATTCCACCATAGCGCTGGCTCCACTGTGGCAAAATATTAACCAGGACTCTACAGAGGTGAGGAACAAAAACTCAACTGAATCAGCTTAAGACAACTGGATGTAGCTAGAGTAACCAGAAAAAACTGTATGATTAACCAAGATGCCACATTAAGTGTTGTTACTGGGGGACTGGTGCTGTGGGGTAGTGAGCTAAGCCCTCACCTGCAGCACAGGCATCCCATAAGGGTGCCTTTTTGAGACCCGGCTGCTCCACTTCTGATCCAGCTCTCTGCTATTGCCTGGGATAGCAGTAGAAGATGGCCCAAGTCCTTGGGCCCCTGCACCCACATGGGAGACCCAGAAGAAGCTCCTGGCTTTTGGTTTCGGATCAGTGCAGCTCAGGCCATTGTAGCCATGTAGAGAGTAAACCACTCAATGGAAAATTCTCTCTCTCTCTCTCTCTCTCTCTCTCTCTCTCTCTCTCTCTCTTCCTCTCTGTGTGTCTCCATTCCTCTCTCTGTCACTCTTTCAGATAAATAAATAAATCTTTAAAAAATAGAAAGTCCTTAGATAAATTCATACATGTAAGATCAATTAACTAGCAAAGGTGTCAAGGTAATTCAATGAAGAAAGGACATTCTTTTAAACAAAAAATATTGAAATAATTTGGAGCCACTTTGGGCCCTGCACCTGAATGGGAGGCCAGGAGGAAGCTTCAGATGGGTGCAGCGCCGGCTGTAGTGTCCATTTGGAGGGTGAACCAACTGAAGGAAGACTTTTCTCTCTGTCTGTCTCTCTCACACTAACTCTGCCTGTCAAAAAAATAAAATAATTTGGAGCCAGTGCAATAAGCAAAAATTGGGAACAACCCAAATATCCACATGAAAAAAAGGTGAAATAGACTGAAGGAATATTAAAACTAAGCAGGACCCCCCCCTTCCTCTCTGACCCTTGCCAGATTGACTTTTGACCAACTTTCTGGATTCCTGACTCGGAGAGGGGTTGAGGCCTGTCTTTCCTGAATAGACATGTTGATGCCGGGGAGGAAGAGATAACACCAGAATGTGGCCTTCTCCAAAACCTATACATCCTGTTCACCTCGACAGACACCCAGTTGATGAACTTAGGGTTTTATTTAACCTTAGAAAATGTATGGTGAAAGTGACCCTTACCTGTTGTAAATCTTGCTAATAGCTAATGTTATCTGTACTTTGCAACTGTGCTTACGGGATTACACTGTTCCCTGGGTTCCCATGTGAAATATGTTCTACAGATTCTTCAAAGCTTTTGTGTAACTATGAAAAGCTGATGTAATTTGTACTCAGGGTTGCTCGCGCACATTTGTGATGCTGCGACTCCAGCATGCTGGTCAATAAAATACTCTACTTGCGTTTTGCATGAGACTGTCTCTTGTTGTATTCTTTACTCTGGCACGGCCGTAACATTTGGAAGCCCCAGGGAGATCTTCCGTGCCTTTCCAGGAGTGAGTAGCACCAACGGACAACTCTTTCAAGAGTATTATAGGTAAGGAGGACCTGTCGAAACTGTAGAGGACGTGTGCTCAGGGGTTATCAGCGGCGTGTTGCAGGCAATGATCGGCAGAGGTGCCTAGCGATCACGCTGCATCTTCTCTATGGATGCTTCGAGAATTTTGGGGGACTGAGGACGCTCAGCAAAACCTCCTCTGGTTTTAGTTTCTTGAACGCCACTAGGGAAATTGTTAGGGAAATTATGGGACAGACCGCTAAAACTCCTTTGGCCTTAACTCTGGCACACTGGCCAGAGATCTGAGCTGGGGGAAACAATTTATCTCAGGTAGTGAAAAAGGATAAGTGGCAGACTTACTGTTCCTTTGGATGGTCAGGGCTTGGCGTAGGCTGGCTGGAGGGAGGATCTTTCTATCCTCCCTTAGTGCGCCAAGTTCAGGAGTATGTCTTTCAACCTGGGAAACGTGGACATCCTGACCAAGAATCTTACATACTTGTATGACAAGATCTTTGTGAAAATCCGCCGGCCTGGGTTAAGTCTTTCCAGTTTCCCACAGGTGCAGCAGAAGTGAAGAAAAGGAAAAGAGATCACCACTTGGGCTCCCCGAATCCCAGGCTGATCTATTGACTATGGATTCCTTGCCTCCGTACCCACAGGCTTTCCCACGTGATCCCGCTTTGTCGCCGATTGCACCATCTCCTCAACCACTGCCAACACCTTCCTTTTCCCCTTTCCGTTACTAACCTCTTCTTCCCCCCAGGTTGTCTCTTCAATGACCAAAGAGGAGGGACAATCACCGGAGAATCAACTACAGCGGCTTGCTATTTCGACCCCGGCAGTACCTTGGATTCAGCACCCCCAGTGTTGCAGCAGGAGAAAGAGGGGATGGACTGGGCGGGAGGGCTGGCCCAGGGAACCCGGAGTAGAAAGGGGCAGCCAACCCCTGACACAGCTATCGCCCTGCCCTTGCGACCCACAGACAGGATGAAAGATAATGGGCACGGGGGAGATATGCAGGTGTTACAGTACTGGCCATTCTCATCATCTGGTTTATACAATTGGAAAAATAATAACCCTCCTTTTTCTGTTGACCCTGTGTGTTTGACGGGCTTGGTAGAATCCCTAATGTTTTCTCATCAACCTACATGGGACGATTGTCAGCAGTTGCTAAACACTCCTTTTACAACCGAGGAGTGGGACCAGATACTGTTTGAAGCTTGAAAAAATGTGCCCGGACAGGATGGCAGTCCAACTCCATTAGAGAACATAATTGATGAAGTGTTCCCCCTGCAGTGCCCTAAATGGGATCCTAACAGTCGCGAAGGTAGGAGGCATCTGTCCACTTATCACCAGGTTCTTGTTACAGGCCTCCGAGCAGTGGCCAGGAAGCCCACTAATTTGGCTAAGGTAAGGAAATTTATCCAGGGACCCTAGGAGACAGCCTCCATGTTCCTGGAACGGTTAATGGAGGCTTACAGGAGATATACCCATTCGATCCAGAGTCTGAAGGGCAGAAAGGGTCAATTGCAATGGTATTCATAGGGCAGTCCACATCTGATATCAGACACAAGCTGCAGCCCTTAGAAGGACTGCAGGAGAAATCCCTAAGGGACCTGGTGAAGGAAGCAGAAAAAGTATAGTACAAGAGAGTAACTGAAGAGGAAAGGGAGCAGAGAAGGAAAAAAGGGAGGGGGAAAATGGGAGCCAAAAAAAAAAAAAAAGAAAGGGAAAAGCTGGAAGAGGTGAGGGATAAGAAACGCAGCAAGGAACTAGCTCGGATTCTTGCCACTGTCACCTGAAGCCAGAATATGGAAGATCCGAAGGGAGGACAAACTCACAAAGGGGGAGGAGGCGATCACGGCTGGACTCTGACCAATGTGCTTACTGCAGACAGAGGAGGCACTGGGCTAGAGATTGTCCAAGAAAGGCGCAGGGAGTCCCGAAGGCAACTCCTATCAATTTTGAAGTCCACACAGGAGCTGTATATTCAGTTCTAAAAGCCCCTTTGGGACCTCTATCAGATAAGAGGACTTTGGTACAGGGAGCAAATGGAAGAGAGTACAGGGCATGGACTATGCCTTCTTTTGCTTGCAGCTCCATCCAGATAGCCAGCCAACATTTGCCTTTGAATGGCAAGACCTGGAAGAAGGGTTTTCAGGCCAGCTGACTTGGACACGCCTGCCTCAGGGCTTCAAGAATTCCCCATTATCTTTTTGAGACACTGCACCAGGACCTCCGGACACTGGACCTTTCGCAGCCAACACCCTGAAGTCACTCTGCTCCAATATGTAGATGACCTGTTGCTGGCAGCCCATACCCTGAAGGATTGTGAGTATGGCACTCACTGCCTCCTGCGAGACCTGGGGCGGCTAGGTTAACGAGACTCGGGAAACAAGGCTCAGCTGTGTCGGAGGGAAGTGACTTTTCTGGGGTATGTCCTCCATGATGGAAAGTGGTGGTTGACTGAAGCAAGAAAGGAGGCAGTAGCCCAGATTCCGGCCCCAACTACTCATAAGCAGCTGAGAGAATTTTTGGGGACGGCTGGTTTTAGCCGATTGTGGATTCCGGGATTTCCCCATATGGCGGCACCACTATATCTCTTGCTGAAAGACTCCCAGGAGTTTGCCTGGGGGAAGGACCAACAACAGGCCTTTGACTCTATAAAGAAGGCACTGCTATCTGTCCCAGCACTTGCCCTCCCGGATAGAGATAAACCCTTCATCCTGTGTGTGGAAGAGAAAGGGAGGTTGCTAAAGGTGTATTGACTCAGACTCTGGGGCCGTAGAAGAGACGGTAGCCTACCTCTCTGGGAAACTCGATCCTGTGGCCAGAGGATGGCCGAAGTGCCTGAGGGCAATCGCAGCTGCAGCCTTGCTGGTCAAGGATGCAGATAAGTTGACCTTAGGGCAGAGGCTGACCGTCATAGCCCCCGCACGCTCAAAGAGCGTTGTTTGGCAACCTCCAGACCACTGGTTAACAAATGCCAGAATTACACATTATCAGAGCATCCTGTTGGACAAGGACCGGATCACCTTTGGGCCTCCTACCACCTTGAATCCGGTAACGGTATTACCAGATTCAACCGCCGGCCCCGACCTACACCATTGTCAGGAGGTGCTAGCAGAAGAGAGCGGAATTCGACAGGACCTGATTGACCAACCGCTGTCTAGCCCAGAGGTACCATGGTTTACGGATGGGAGCAGCCTCATGGAAAATGGTAGGAGAAGAGCAGGAGCAGCGGTGGTAAGCATGAATGGTGATGTCATATGGGGGGCACACCTACCAGATGGGACTTCGGCACAGCGTGCTGAGTTGACTGTGCTACGGGCAGTCACTACCCTTTCTTGACTGCTCACATTCATGGGGCCATCTATCAACAACGGGGACTATTAACATCCAGGGGCCATAATGCTGCCAGCCCAACTGGCAATAATGCATTGTCCGGGCCACCAGAAGGGAGCTTCGGCAGTGGCAGTGGGAAACAGACACGCGGACGCCACGGCTCGGGAGGCAGCTTTGGGGGAGGGCCCAATAGAGACTTTAGTAACTAAGGACATTGAATCCAGGGAAGCGGCAGAGAGGGGAGAGGATAAGCAGGAACTAGCAAGGAAGTATTTACAGCAGGTTCATCAGTTTACTCATTTGGGGGTACAGAAGCTTCAAAACCTTCTCAGGAAACAGCCATTTCCCTTACCAGCAATGCATAACAAACAATTAGCAGAGGAGATAGTGAACCATTGTGCAGCTTCTCAGGCTATAAATGCATACCCAGCCAAAGCACTGATAGGGACTAGATTAAGGGGGAAGAGACGAGGGCAACATTGGGAAGTAGTCTTCACTGAAGTGAAACCAACTGAAGGAGGTTAAAGATATTTGTTAGTATTCATTAATACTTTTTCAGGATGGATAGAGGCATTCCCCACCAAAAATGAGACTGCTTTGGTAGTAGTCAAAAAAATAATAATAATAAAAACATCTTCCCGAGATTCAGCCTCCCTCAGACTATAGGATCAGACAATGGGCCTGCCTTTGTGGCACAGATTACTCAAGGCCTCTCAAAAGCTTTAAATATTAATTGGAAATTACATTGCGCCTATTGGCCCCAGAACTCAGGGCAAGTAAAAAAAAAATAAATCAGACTCTAAAAGAAACAATATATAAACTGTCCTTAAAAACTGGCCTAAAAGACTGGATGATGCTCCTACCTTATGCCCTGTACCGCACGCACAACACCCCCTCTTCTGTAATGTTCGGATTAACTCCCTTTGAAATTCTGTTCGGTATCCCCCCCCCTTCCTGTGCATGCTATGTTGCAAAGTAATGATAGCTGGACGATTTCTTCAGTCCCTTTGATGGCAAGGCTGCAGGCCCTGAAAAGTGTGCAGAAATATGTTTGGGAACAGCTAAAGGACTTATATAAACTGGGAACTGACTCTTTACCCCATCCCTCCTGAGTAGGAGCTTCAGTTTACGTGCGGAGGCATCGAGCAGACACTCTGGAACCGCAGTGGAAAGGACCTTACATCATCTTGCTAACAATGCCGATGGCAGTGAAGGTCGATGGCATCAGCAACTGGATACATGCTCCCCACCTCAAGCTGGCACCTACTACAGCAGCACCAGAGGAAGAATGGCAACTGGAAAAGACCGACAATCCGCTTAGGCTACGGATCCATCGCATTTCTCTTTCTAACCCTGAGTGGTAGCCTTGCTGGTGGGAATCCGTATGAGCCCCAGCTACTAACTTGGGAGGTGGTTTCTACTTTTATGTAAACAAAACCAAGGGTGGTTTAAATCATGGTTTATGTGATCCCCTTGGTTAACTACCCTGTTGTCAGCAATAACTGGTCCTCTGATAGTACTGCTCTTAATAGTCACCATAGGTCTGTGTGTGCTAAATACATTGGTAAAATTTGTTCAAAATCAGGTAAAAAATTATCAAACTGATAGTCATCTGGCAGCAATATGTGCCAAAAAAAGTGTCCCAGCTAAAAATGATAAAAATCTCGGATGTAGTAGAGTCTAACAGCAAAGCTGGTCTCTAAGATTAGAGATTTCACAACAGAAAAGGGGGGAATGAAGGAATATTAAAACTAAGCGGGCCCCCCCCACTCCTTTCTCTTCTGATCCTTGCCAGATTGACTTTTGACCTACTTTCTGGATTCCTGACTCGGAGAGGGGTTGAGGCCTGTCTTTCCTGAATAGTCATGGTGATGCCAGGGCAGGAAGAGATAACACCAGAATGTGGCCTTGTCCAAAACCTATACAAACATGTTCACCTCGACAGACACCCAGTTGATGAACTTAGGGTTTTATTTAACCTTAGGAAATGTACGGTCAAAGTGACCCTTAGCTGTTGTAAATCTTACTAATAGCTGATGTTATCTGTACTTTGCACCTGTGCTTACAGGATTCTCCTGTTCCCTGGGTTCCCATGTGAAATATGTTCTACAGATTCTACAAAGCTTTTGTGTAACTATGAAAAGCTGATGTAATTTGTACTCAGGGTTGCTCACGCACATTTGTGACGCTGCGACTCTAGCATGAAGGTCAATAAAATACTCTACTTCCGTTTTGCATGAGACTGACTCTTGGTGAATTCTTTATGCTGGCACGGCCGTAACAAGAAAAGTTCTGGCATATCCATATAATGAAACATTACTAAGCAATCAAAAGTAATAAAACTATTGCACAGTGATATGTAGCAATCAAAATAACTGTGACGAGTGAAAGAAATAAAACAAAGTGCAAAAGGCAGGGGTCCATCTACATCCAGCGCTAGAAATGACAGCTAATCCATGTAAAGAAAGCTGGCTGTGCTGGCTTGTGTTTGGGAAAACCCAGCATACAAGAATCAGCTGCCTAGGACACATCCAAAATCACACCAGCTGTAATCTCCTGGGACTAGGGAGATTTACAGATAGAATAGTGGTTTCCAGTGGCTGCACCGGAAGGTTGGTAGGACCTCAGCGGGTAATGACAGGATCCTCCCAAACCCTGGCCCATACTCCCATCTCCAGATGCGCTCACTCCCCTCTGACACATGAGGGGCTGTGACGCTGGGGCCACCACAGAACAGCCCTCTGGCTCCTAGACAGCACTTGCTGAACACAAAGCTGGTGCACCTGCGAGAGTAACCTCATCCACTCATCCATCACGGCTGGCCACCTGCCAGTCAGTCAGCGGGCAGTGCCTTCTGGCTGAGCCCACTTTGGGAGCGATGGTGGAAGCATGACAAACCCAGAGTTCCGAGACCAGGAGCAGGTACTTTGACAAAGAGTCCGCCATGTGTGGAGAGGTGCCCCTCCTGCAGGCAGGGGTGGCCAGGCACCTCTGATGCAACAGAGCCAGCCCACAGGGAACCAGCAGTGCTTGCTTGCTCACTCTCCCAGGAGCTCTCTCTCCCGCAAAAGGCGTTCCTCAGCCTGTCTCTCATCTCAGTCTCAGCACCAGGGAGAACTCCCCCAAATGGGGCCGGGCTTCCTTAGCACACAGCTGGGGACAGACCTGTCTCAGCCTCAGGCCTCTGATGAAGGCGACGGCCTGGGCCTGGCCTTAGCTGTTCTAGGGATAAATGAGAAACTTCCAGTACATCAGTCAGCCAAAGCCTGCAGGCACCTGAAAAGCTCTAACATCCACTGCGCAAATATCCGCACGACCAATGGCTGGGGCAGGGGGGATGCCTCTTTGTAACAATCTCCCCAGGACAGACTCACCCTCAGCCTCAGGCAGGGATGAGAGGCCCTGAGAGAAGGTCCAGGGTGACTGCAAGGCCCCACCCTCGAGAAGGGGCAGGTGGATGCAGCTGGTCTGTGGTGCACTCTCTCTCGGCACCTGCGAGGGGCTCCCGGATGGAGGAGCCTCGGCCGCTGTGAGGAACAGGGCCTTTCCCGTGGTTTCTCCCCTGGGCTTGGCTTAATTTCTAGGGACTTTGGCATTCAGAGGAGCAGCATCTAGCCTGAAAACAAAGCACTCGCTTTGCCCCCTAAGCAGCAGGAACAGGTCCCCTTGGAAACAACCAGGGATGAGCAGGGCTACTTACCAAATACTTAGCCAAATCTTCATCCTCATTCTTAATTCTTGAGAAAAATTTATTGGTTGGGTCTGTGGAGAATGTAAATTCAGCTGTGAGGAAAGTGCTCCCTGGGTCTGCCTGGATGGGTGTCCCCCTTAGTCACCCGGCATTGACCCCCATGGGTGCCTGTGGATAAGGACACAAACAGACACACACACACACACACACACATACACGTTCAATGCTTTTTCTATCTTAAAACAGTCCTTTGGCCCCTGCACTGGCATGGGAGACCCAGAAGAAGCTCCTGGCTCCTGACTTTGGATCGGCACAGCCCCAGCCATTGCAGCCATCTGCGGAGTGAACCAGCAGATGGAAGACCCCTTTCTCTCTCCCTCTCTGCCCCTGCCTCTCTGTAACTCTCTCTTTCAAATAAATAAATAAATCTTAAAAAAACAAAAAAAAGAATAGATACAATGCCAGCATGACGCATCCAGTATGCTCATGAGTAAAAGATCATAAACACCCTTTGGTTTCATTTTTCAGGCAGAGTTAGCAAGAGAGAGAGACAGAGAGAAAGGTCTTCCTTTCTCCATTGGTTCACCCCCCAAATGGCTGCTACAGCCGGGGCACTGCACCGATCCGAAGCCAGGAGCCAGGTGCTTCCACCTAGGCCATCCTCCACTGCCTTCCCAAGCCACAGCAGAGAGCTGCACTAGAAGAGGAGTAACCACGGCACCGGCCAAAACTTTGGATTTTATAGTTGTCACAAGAGTGCTCAGTTCCTTCCCTTTCTATGCTATCCTGCGATGGATAGTGTCACCATTTAAAGTGACATAGCTCCTGCATGAGACGTCTGAGCCCCCACTCACGGCACCCTAGCACCCTGGCCTCCACGCAGGTGCCTCTGATTCCCTTGGTGATGTTGGCATGCTTAATGCTGGGAGAACAGCCCTGCAGTTTCCTCCAGCACAAGGGCTGTGTTTGCTGCTTCAGCTTTTACATAACCAGTGACTTAACACAGAGAACTGCAAGGAATGTGCTCAGCCAGTTAAGTTTAGTAAAATAGCAAAAGTGGTTCTAAAAGCAGGAGGTGACTAAACATCGAGCAAGGAGATCCAGGTCACTTTTCAGAACAGGAGTTTTCATAATATCCAAATGGTGAAAACAACCCAAATGCCCATGCACATGTAAGAACCAAAATGGGCCAGCACCGTGGCTCACTAGGCTAATCCTCTGCCTGTGGAGCCGGTATTCTGGGTTCTAGTCCCAGTTGGGGTGCCGGTTCTGTCCCGGTTGCTCCTCTTCTAGTCCAGCTCTCTGCTATGGCCTGGGAGGGCAGTGGAGGATGGCCCAAGTGCTTGGGCCCTACACCTGCATGGGAGACCAGGAGGAAGCACCTGGCTCCTGGCTTTGGATCAGCGCAGCGCCAGCCATAGCGTCCATTTGGGGGGTGAACCAACGGAAGGAAGGCCTTTCTCCCTGTCTCTCTCTCTCTCTCTCTAACTCTGCCTGTCGAGAGAGAGAGAGAGAGAGAGAATGAATGTAGTCTGTCCTCACAATGGGACAGTACTCAGCCTTACAGGGCATGAAGTTCTCACATAGGCTACCACATACATAAGTCTTGGAAACACAGCAAGCCAAAGAAGCCAGGGGAAAGCAGAATGGGGAGCAACTACTGCAGGCACACGGCTCCTTTCTGGGGTGATGAAAGAGTTCTAGAGCTAGATAATGGGGGCCGGCTCTATGGCACAGTGGGTTAAGTCCCCGCCTGTACCACTGGCATCCCATATGGGTGCTGGTTAGAGTCTCAGCTGCTCCACTTCCAATCCAGCTTCCTGCTGATGCACCTGGGAAGGCAGCAGAAGATGGCCCTGCTGCCCATGTAGGAGACGAGGACCACACCATTACGGCCATTTGGGGAATAAACCAGCAGATGGAAGATCTTTTTCTCTCTTTGTCTCGTCCCCCCCCCTCTCTCTCTGCCTTTCAAATAAATAACAATTCTGAAAAAAATTAAAATTAGGGAGCCAAGTTGTGGTGCACCACTAGCATCCCATATGATTGCCTGTTCAAGTCCCAGCTGCTCCACTTCCAATCCAGTTCCCTGCTAATGTGCCTGGAAAAGCAGTGGGAGATGGTCCAAGTACTTGGGCCCCTGTACCCATGTGGGAGACCCAAGTGGAGTTTCAGGTTCCTGGCTTCAGCCTGGCCCAGCCCTGGCTGTTGCAGCCAAGTGGGGCCTGAACCAATCAATGAAAGATTGCTCTATCTGTCTGTCTCTCTTTTTCCTCTGTAACTCTGCCTTTCAGATACATAACTATTTTTTTAAATAAAATAAAGGGACCGGCATTGTGGTGTAGCAGATAAAGTCAGTGCCTGCACCACCAGCATCCCATATGACTGCTTAGTTCAGTCCCAGCTGCTCTACTTGCAATCCAGCTCCCTGTTAACGGCTTGAGAAAGCAATGGAGGATGGCCCAAGGGCTTGGGTCCCTGCACCCATGTGGGAAACCTGGAATAACCTCTGGGTTCAGCCTGGCCCAACTCTCACCATTGCAGCCATCTGGGGAATGAACCAGCAAATGGAAGATCTCTCTCTCTCTCTGTAACTGATTTGCAAATAAATAACCTTTAAAATAAAATACCTAGATAATGATGATTCACAACGTAGTGAGTATACTAGAACTCACTGAATTACATACTTTCAAAAGAGTAAAATTTATAGTATGTGAATTTTATCTCCATAAAGCTGTTATTTCAAAAGTGATGTGTAGGACCGGCATCATGGAGTAGCGAATAAAGCCAGCTCCATACTAATGGCCAAGAGTTTGGGCCCCTGCATCCAACGGGAAGAACTGGAAGAAGCGCCTGGCTCCTTGTTTCCATCTGACCCAGCCCTGGACATTTCTGCCATCTGCGAAGTGAAACAGCAGATAAAAAGATCTCTCTGTGTCTCTGCCTCTCTCTCTCTCTAGAGCTCTGCCTTTCAAATAAGAACATCCTTTTTAAAGAAAATTTAAAATGATGTGAGAGGTGCCTAGGAAAGCAGCAAAAGATGGCCCAAGTGCTTGGGTCCCTGCACCCATGTAGGACATCCAGATGGGAGTCCAGGCAGCTGACTTTGGCTTGGCCCAGTCCTGGCTGTTGAAGCCTTCGGGGAGCAAACCAGCACATGAATGATCTTTCTCTCCCTGTGATGGAACAAGGACATGTACCTCTCAGCCATTCTAGGTTCTTGTTACCCCTGCCTTCTTTCAAGAGACAAGTTCAGTCTCACCCCCTGCATTCTCCCCCAGGTTTGAAGGCCAGTGGGCCAAATTTGGACAATCAGCATGGAGAAGCTCATCTTTGCCTACTGCCACCAATCCTCACCCCTAGCCCACCTAAGATACAAAATGGCCAGGCCTGCTGGGGTCTGGGCCTTTGCTACGTGTTGGGTCTGTGTACTCAATGGCAGTTGGTTGACCTCTGTGAGTTTATTTTCATTGAGTAAAATTGGTCTGGCTGCAAGTTCGTATTCTGTCTCCCATTTGTTTTTTGCCTTTTTCTAACACTCTGTCTCTCCCCACCCCCACCCCATTATTCTACCTTCCAAATAAATAAACAAAAAGATTGAGACAACTTCTATAATCAAAAGTGAAAATGCACACGTAGGCTACGACCCCATGGAGCTCTGAACTTTAAGTAAGCTGCAAAATTTGGACAACTTTTGCGGTTACTCCCCTCTTGCAAGCACTAAATCCCTAATGGCAAGTGTAGGGAGGTAAGATGGCAGGCAGGGAGAACGCCTGGGCCACCACACCAGCCCCCGATGTAGGCTCCCAGAATCGCTGGCTGTCACACAGACGCACTGGGACAGTACCTTCAATCAAGTTGATAGGTTGAGGCTTGGAATCTCGCCAGAAAACCAAGAGGAAAACACAGAGTATGCAAGCTCTGCTCATCTTCGCTGAGGTCTGTCCACTATCAAGGAGAAAATGAACTCCTGAAGAGCCCGCCCACTCAATAGCCTTGGCTCCAGGATACAGTAGAACCCAGAGGTCTCTGTGAGGTCACACCAAGAGGGTGGGGCAGGGGTGGGGCTATCTGCAGAGGAGGGGGAGGGCATGTCCATGGACAGGGACAGAGGGGGACAAGGCAGTGGCAAAATATATATTTAAGATTTTATTCATATATTTGAGAGGTACATTTAGAGAGAGAGAGAGAGAGACAGAGCTTCCATCTGCTGGTTCACTCCCCAAGTGGCTGAAACAGACAGAGATGGGCCAATCTGAAGCCTGGAGCTTCTTCTGGGTCTCCCACATGGCTGCAGGTATCCATTACTCTACCCAGGCACATTAGCAGGAAGCCAGATCAGAAGTAGAGCAGCCAGGACTCGAACTGATGCCTCTGCACGGGATGTCAGCCCCACAGGTGGAAGCTTAACCTATTCCACCATAGTGCTGGCCCCACAGTGGCCAAATATTAACCAGGACTCTTCAGAAGTGAGGGACAAAAACTCACCCCAATCAGCTTAAGACAAATGGATGTAGCTAGAGTAACCAGAAAAACTGTATGATTAACCAAGATGCCACATTAAGTGTTGTTACTGGGGGGCTGGTGCTGTGGGGTAGTGAGCTAAGCCCTCACCTGCAGCCCAGGCATCCCCTACGGGCACCAGTTTGAGACCCGGCTGCTCCACTTCTGATCCAGCTCTCTGCTATGGCCTGGGAAAGCAGTAGAAGATGGCCCAAGTCCTTGGGCCCATGCACCCACATGGGAGACCCAGAAGAAGCTCCTGGCACTTGGCTTCGGATCAGTGCAGCTCTGGCCATTGTGGCCAAGTGGAGAGTATACCAGCCAATGGAAAACTCTCTCTCTCTCTCTCTCTCTCTCTCTCTCTCTCTTCCTCTCTGTGTGTCTCCTTTTCTCTCTGTGTCACACTTTCAGATAAATAAATGAATCTTTAAAAAATAGAAAGTCCTGTGATAAATTCATACATGTAAGATCAATTAACTAGCAAAGGTGCCAAGGTAATTCAATGAAGAAACGACATTCTTTTAAACCAAAAATTTTGAAATAATTTGGAGCCACCTTGTGCAATGCACCCGAATGGAAGACCACGAGGAAGCTTCAGATCGGTGCAGCGCCGGCTGTAGCGGTCATTTCGAGGGTGAACCAACTGAAGGAAGACCTTTCTCTCTGTCTCTCTCTCTCTCTCACACTAACTCTGCCTGACAAAAAAATAATTTGGAGCCAGTGCAATAAGAAATCATTGGGAACAACCCAAATATCCACAAAAGGTGAAATAGACATGTTCTGGCATATCCGTATAATGAAACATTACTAAGCAATCAAAAGTAATAAAAATATTGCACAATGATATGCAGCAATCAAAATAACTGTGACGAGCGAAAGAAATAAAACAAAGTGCACAGGACAGGGGTCCATCTACATCCAGCGCTAGAAATGACAGCTAATCCATGTAAAGAAAGCTGGCTGTGCTGGCTTGTGTTTGGGAAAACCCAGCATACAAGAATCAGCTGCCTAGGACACATCCAAAATCACACCAGTTGTAATCTACTGGGACTAGGGCGATTTACAGACAGAAGAGTGGTCTCCAGTGGCTGCAAGACCAAGGGTTCTTATAGACAAAGCTGGCCTGTGACTAACCTAAATCCATCTGGACTTTCTCAAGAAATATTAACATTCCAGGCATCAGACAAGAGACATTCCAGGGTCCAGCCAGCAAGATAAGCCCAGTGGCTTACCTTGATGACGTTCTGTACCCCATATGGATTAGAATGACCTCCAGGGAAACTTAGAGGGCAAGATGGTGGTGACATCAAGATGGCTAGACTCGTGTCCAGTTGAGTTCCAAAGGATGAAGGTGGAACTAGCAGGAGAGGAAGGGATTTCGAAGGCGCACATTATAACTTCTTGGTTGGGGCCAGCGCAGTGGCACAGTGGGTTAAAGCCCTAGCCTGCAGCACCAGCAACCCATATGGGCACCAGTTCAAGTCCCGGCTGCTCCACTTCTGATCCAGCTCTCTGTTATGGCCTGGAAAAGCAGTGGAAGATGGACCAACTCCTTGGGCCCCTGTACCCATGTGGGAGACCCAAAAGAAGCTCCTGGCTTCAGATGAGCTCAGCTCTGGCCATTGCAGACATTTGGGGAGTGAACCAGCAGATGGAAGGCCTCTCTAGCTCTACCCCTCTCTGTAACTCTGTCTTTCAAACAAATAAAATAGATCTTTAAAAAACAAAAACACAAAACCTTCTGGGTCAATAGCTTCATTATTTCACTTGGGAAAATGGTTTCATGAGTGTATTCATATATCAAAACTCAAAAAATTGTACTTTTCAAAACAGACTTATTGGAGCCTGAGCTGTGGTGTAGCAGGTAAAACTGCCACCTAATCACTGGCATCCCATATGGGTGACTGTTCAAATCTCAGCCACTCCAAATCTGATCCAGCAACCTGCTAAAGGCCTGAAAGAAGTAGCAGAGGATGGCTCAAGTGCTTAGGCCCCTACATCCACATGGGAGACCTGGAAGAAACTCCTGGCTCCTGGCTTTGGATTGTCCCAGCTCCAACTGTTGAGGTCATTTGGGGAGTAAACTATCCTATGGAAGCTATGTCTCTCTCTCTCTCTCTCCCTCTCTCTCATTTTCTCTTTCTGTAACTTTGCCTTTCAAATAAAACTAATTAAAAAAAAGACATCCCAAATGGCCACAATGGCCAGGGCTGGGCCAGGTCAAAGCCAGGAGCCTGGAACTCCATCTGGGTCTCCCACATGGAGACATGGTTGCAGGGGCCCAAGCACTCAGGCCATCTTTCACTGCTTTCCCAGGTGCTTTAGCAGGGAGCTGGACCCGCAGCGGAGCAGCTCATACGGGATGCTGCTGTGGCGGCAGCAGCTTATCCTATCTCACCACAATGCCAGCTCCAATTTATAATCTTTTTCGACATGCAGTTATCATGTCATTCATATCTCAAGAAAGCTGTGAGAAAATGCAATGCATCAAGTGGTCCTATTTTCCTTCCTATGAGTGATACCAAGACCAAATCACATGGTAGGATTCTGATTTGAAGATGACATATGAAGTGCAAGTATCTGTGTCTTCAGTTACCCAATCTCCCACCCTACTTGAAGGAAATAGCAAAGAAAGGAATCTAAGGGCAGGCATTTGACATCTCCATTGAAATGCCACTTGGGACACCCACACCACACATCAGTGCCTGGGTTTGAGTCCCAGCTCCACTCCCAGCTCCAGTTTCCTGCTAATGTATGCCCTGGGGAGGCAGCAAATGATGGCTCAAGTGCTGAGGCCCTGCTGCCCACATGGGAAACCAACCCAGACAGACTCATTGGTTCCTGGCTTCAGCCTGGCCCAGCCCTGGCTGTTGTAGCCATCTGGGGAAGGAACCAGCAGGTGCAAGATTCTCTCTCTCTCTCTCTCTCTCTCTCTCCCTCTTTCTGCCTCACCTCTCTCTGTGTAACTCTGACTTTCAAATAAATAAAATCAATTTTAAAAATAAGATAAATCTCATTTACAAATGCTGTGTATGAAAAGTATACCCATGAAATCTGGATGGAAGCTGTGGGGTAGAAGGGAAGCTTAACAAATTCTATAAACTGGTGGAGCTCTTTGCTTGTGAAACAGTGGCTAATACTTCAGAGTTACTTTTTTAATATGCGGGTACTTCAAAATGCTTGTGGAAAATAGAACTAAAGAAAAATTTTGCTTTTGTAGCAAAACATTTGAAATCCATGCATGCTTTTTTCCTATGCTGTGTTTTGCCATGAACTTTTGGAAGACTCCTCATATTAAGTTCTCTTCCCATCTAAAGCTTTCTCCATGAAACAGTTTTACTTCCCTCTGGTTTTATTTTGCTAAGCCACAGGATTAGCATTCACATTATCACTATCCCAAATCCATTTTCAAGACTGTTGTCCCCGGGTGAGGTTTTGCCCACTACACGCAACAGGTGCTTTCAAAAGACACGGGAAATAGCACCGTAAGCTTCACCAGGAGTAAACAGCAAGTTCTCACCTCCCCGCCCAGTGATGAATGTACTTGGACCTACAAGTTCCTGAAACGCCACCCAGATGGAAGCAGCCAAGTGAAACGGTGCCTGCCCGGGCTACGGCATTGGCACCGGCAGGTTGGTAGGTCCTTGGCAGGTAATGACAGGATCCTCCCAAACCCTGGCCCAGATTCCCATCTCCAGAGGTGCTCACTCCCCTCCAACACACGAGGGGCTGTGACACTGGGGCCACCACAGAACAGCCCTCTGGCTCCTAGACAGCACTTGCTGAACACACAGCTGGTGCACCTGCGAGAGTAACCTCATCCACTCATCCATCAGGGCTGGCCACCTGGCAGTCAGTCAGCAGGCAATGCCATCTGGCTGAGCCCACTTTGGGAGCACTGGTGGAAGCAGGACAAACGCAGAGTTCCCGACCAATAGGCAGCTCCTGCAACAAAGAGTCTGCCATGTGTGGAGAGGTGCCCCTCCTGCAGGCAGGGGTGGCCAGGCACCTCTGATCCAACAGCGCCAGCCTGGGGGGAACCAGCAGTGCTTGCTCACTCACACTCCCAGGAGTTCTCTGTCCCCTCAGAGGCAGCCCGCAGCCTGAGCCTCTTCTCAGCACCAGGGAGAACTCCCAAAATGGGGCCCAGCTTCCTTCAGCACACAGCTGGGGCCCAGATCTGTCTCAGCCTCAGGCCTCTGCTGAAGGTGATGGCCTCTGCCTGGCCTTAGCTGTTCTCGGGTAAAATGGGAGACTTCCAGTACATCAGTCAGCCCCAGCCTGGAGGCACCCGAAGGACTCTAACATCTACTGCGCAAACATCCCCACTCCTGATGGCCGGGGCAGGGGGGACGCCTCTTTATAACAATCTCACCCGGACAGACTCACCCTCAGCCTCAGGCAGGGATGAGAGGCCACAAGAGAAGGTCCAGGGTGACTGCAGGGCCCCATCCTCTAGAAGGGGCAGGTGGATGCAGCTGGTCTGTGGTGCACTCTCTGAAACTGCGAGTGGCTCCTGGATGGAGGAGCCTCGGCCGCTGTGAGGAACAGGGCCTTTCCCTTGGTTTCTCCCCTGGGCTTGGCCTAATTTCTAGGGACTTTGGCATTCAAAGGAGCAGTGTCTAGCCTGAAAACAAAGCACTCGATTTGCCCCCTAAGCAGCAGGAACAGGTCCCCTTGGAAACAACCAGGGATGAGCAGGGCTACTTACCAAATACTTTAGCCAAACCTTCATCCTCATTTTTAATGCTTGAGGAAAATTTATTGGTTGGGCCTCTGCAGAAAGTAAATTCAACTTTGAGGAAAGTGCTCTCTGCTACCACAGTAACAACAACTCTTCTAACCTGACCAGAGTCTCCCTCCTTCCAACTAAGAGTCAGGGACTGCAACAACAGTAATGACAACTAGCAGCAATCAAAATAACTGTGATGAGCGAAAGAAATAAAACAAAGTGCACAGGACAGGGGTCCATCTACATCCAGCGCTAGAAATGACAGCTAATCCATGTAAAGAAAGCTGGCTGTGCTGGCTTGTGTTTGGGAAAACCCAGCATACAAGAATCAGCTGCCTAGGACACATCCAAAATCACACCAGTTGTAATCTCCTGGGACTAGGGCGATTTACAGACAGAAGAGTGGTCACCAGTGGCTGCAAGACCAAGGGTTCTTATAGACAAAGCTGGCCTGTGACTAACCTAAATCCATCTGGACTTTCTCAAGAAATATTAACATTCCAGGCATCAGACAAGAGACATTCCAGGGTCCAGCCAGCAAGAGAAGCCCAGTGGTTTACCTTGATGACGTTCTTTACACCATATGGATTAGAATGACCTCCAGGGAAACTTAGAGGGCAAGATGGTGGTGACATCAAGATGGCTAGACTCGTGTCCAGTTGAGATCCAACAGGATGAAGGTGGAACTAGCAGGAGAGGAAGGGATTTCGAAGGCACACAATATAACTTCTGGGTTGGGGCCAGCGCTGTGGCACAGCGGGTTAAAGCCCTAGCCTGCAGCACCAGCAACCCATATGGGCACCAGTTCAAGTCCCGGCTGCTCCACTTCTGATCCAGCTCTCTGTTATGGCCTGGAAAAGCAGTGGAAGATGGACCAACTCCTTGGGCCCCTGTACCCACGTGGGAGACCCAAAAGAAGCTCCTGGCTTCAGATGAGCTCAGCTCTGGCCATTGCAGACATTTGGGGAGTGAACCAGCAGATGGAAGGCCTCTCTAGCCCTACCCCTCTCTGTAACTCTGTCTTTCAAACAAATAAAATAGATCTTTAAAAAACAAAAACACAAAAACGTCTGGGTCAATAGCTTCATTATTTCAATTGGGAAAATGGTTTCATGAGTGTATTCATATATCAAAACTCAAAAAATTGTACTTTTCAAAACAGACTTATTGGAGCCTGAGCTGTGGTGTAGCAGGTAAAACTGCCACCTAATCACTGGCATCCCATATGGGTGACTGTTCAAGTCTCAGCTGCTCCACTTCTGATCCAGCAACCTGCTAAAGGCCTGAAAGAAGTAGCAGAGGATGGCTCAAGTGCTTAGGCCCCTACATCCACATGGGAGACCTGGAAGAAACTCCTGGCTCCTGGCTTCGGATTGTCCCAGCTCCAACTGTTCAGGTCATTTGGGAGTAAACTATCGTATGGAAGTTCTGTCTCTCTCTCTCTCTCTCCCTCTCTCTCATTTTCTCTCTCTGTAACTTTGCCTTTCAAATAAATCTAATTAAAAAAAAAAATCCCAAATGGCCACCATGGCCAGGTCTGGGCCAGGCCAATGCCAGGAGCCTGGAACTCCATCTGGGTCTCCCACATGGAGACATGGGTGCAGGGGCCCAAGCACTCGGGCTTTCCCAGGTGCTTTAGCAGGGAGCTGGACCCGCAGCGGAGCAGCTCATACGGGATGCTGCTGTGGCGGCAGCAGCTTATCATATACCACCGCAGTCCACAATGCCAGCTCCAATTTATAATCTTTTTCGACATGCAGTTATCATGTCATTCATATCTCAATAAAGCTGTGAGAAAATGCAGTGCATCAAGTGGTCCTATTTTCCTTCCTATGAGTGATACCAAGACCAAATCACATGGTAGGATTCTGATTTGAAGACGACATATGAAGTGCAAGTATCTGTGTCTTCAGTTACCCAATCTCCCACCCTACTTGAAGGAAATAGCAAAGAAAGGAATCTAAGGGCAGGCATTTGACATCTCCATTGAATTGCCACTTGGGACACCCACACCACACATCAGTGCCTGGGTTTGAGTCCCAGCTCCACTCCCAGCTCCAGTTTCCTGCTAATGTATGCCCTGGGGAGGCAGCAAATGATGGCTCAAGTCCTGAGGCCCTGCTGCCCACATTGGAAACCAACCCAGACAGACTCATTGGTTCCTGGCTTCAGCCTGGCCCAGCCCTGGCTGTTGTAGCCATCTGGGGAAGGAACCAGCAGGTGCAAGATCTCTCTCTCTCTCTCTCTCCTCTCTCTCTCTCTCTCTGCCTCTCCTCTCTCTGTGTAACTCTGACTTTCAAATAAATAAAATCAATTTTAAAAATAAGAATAATCTCATTTACAAATGCTGTGTATGAAAAGTATACCCATGAAATCTGGATGGAAGCTGTGGGGTAGAAGGGAAGCTTAACAAATTCTATAAACTGGTGGAGCTCTTTGCTTGTGAAACAGTGGCTAATACTTCAGAGTTACTTTTTTAATATGCAGGTATTTCAAAATGCTTGTGGAAAATAGAACTAAAGAAAAATTTTGCTTTTGTAGCAAAACATTTGAAATCCATGCATGCTTTTTTCCTATGCTGTGTTTTGCCATGAACTTTTGGAAGACTCCTCATATTAAGATCTCTTCCTATCTAAAGCTTTCTCCATGAAACAGAGTTTTACTTCCCTCTGTCTTTATTTTGCTAAGCCACAGGATTAGCATTCACATCATCCCTAGTCCAAGTCCATTTTCAAGGCTGTTGGCCTCGGGTGAGGGTTTGCCCACTACATGCAACAGGTGCTTTCAATAGACACGGGAAAAATCACTGTCAGCTTCACCAGGAGTAAACAGCAAGTTCTCACCTCCCACGCCTCATAATGAATGTATTTGGACCTACAAGTTCCTGAAACGCCACCCAGATGGATGCTGCTGAGTGGAGCGGTGCCTGCCCGGGCTACGGCACCGGCACTGGCAGGTTGGTAGGACCTCTGCGGGTAATGACAGGATCCTCCCAAACCCTGGCCCAGACTCCCATCTCCAGAGGTGCTCACTCCCCTCCAACACACGAGGGGCTGTGACACTGGGGCCACCACAGAACAGCCCTCTGGCTCCTAGACTGCACTTGCTGAACACACAGCTGGTGCACCTGTGAGAGTAACCTCATCCACTCATCCATCAGAGCTGGCCACCTGCCAGTCAGTCAGCAGACAGTGCCATCTGCCTGAGCCCTCTTTGGGAGCGATGGTGGAAGCAGGACAAACCCAGAGTTCCCGACCTGGGGCAGCTCCTGTGACGAAGAGTCCGCCATGTGTGGATAGGTGCCCCTCCTGAGGGCAGGGGTGGCCAGGCACCTCTGATCCAACAGCACCAGCCTTGGGGGATGCAGCAGTGCTTGCTTGCTCACTCTCCCAGGAGCTCTCTCTCCCACCAGAGGCGGTCCTCAGGCTGACCCTTTTCTCAGCACCAGTGAGAACTCCCCAAAGTGGGGCCCAGCTTCCTTCAGCACACAGCTGGGGCCCAGATCTGTCTCAGCCTCAGGCCTCTGATGAAGACGATGGCCTGGGCCTGGACTTAGCTGTTCTCAGGTTAAATGAGAGCCTTCCAGTACATCAGTCAGCCCCAGCCTGGAGGCACCCGAAGGGCTCTAACATCCACTGCGAAAACATCCCCACGACCGATGTCCAGGGCAGGGGGGACGCCTCTTTGTAACAATCTCCCCAGGACAGACTCATCCTCAGCCTCAGGCAGGGATGAGAGGCCCCGAGAGAAGGTCCAGGGTGACTGCAGGGCCCCATCCTCTAGAAGGGGCAGGTGGATGCAGCTGGTCTGTCGTGTACTCTCTGCACCTGCGAGGGGCTCCCAGATGGAGGAGCCTCGGCTGCTGTGAGGAACAGGGCCTTTCCCATGGTTTCTCCCCTGGCTTGGCTTAATTTCTAGGGACTTTGGCATTCAGAGGAGCAGCATCTAGCCTGAAAACAAAGCACTCACTTTGCCCCCTAAGCAGCAGGAACAGGTCCCCTTGGAAACAACCAGGGATGAGCAGGGCTACTTACCAAATACTTTAGCCAAACCTTCATCCTCATTTTTAATGTTTGAGGAAAATTTATTGGTTGGGTCTGTGGAGAAAGTAATTTCAGCTGTGAGGAAAGTGCTCCCTGGGTCTGCCTGGACAGGGATCATCCTTAGTCACCCGGCATCGACCCCCGTCGGTGCCTGAGGATACGGACACACACACACACATACACACACACAAACACACACACACACACAAGAAGGTTCAACGCTTTTTCTCTCTTAATACAGTCCTTGGGAACCCGCACTGGCATGTGAGACCAGAAGGAGCTCATGGCTCCTGGCTTTGGATCGGCACAGCCCCAGCTGTTGCAGCCATCTGGGGAGTGAACCAGCAGATGGAAGACCCCTTTCTTTCTCTCTCCCTCTCTGCAACTACCTCTCTGTAACTCTGTCTTTCAAATAAATAAATCTTAAAAAAAAAGAATCGATACAATACCAGCATGATGCATCCAGTATGCTCATGAGTAAAAGATCATAAACACCTTTCTTTTTTCCTTTTTCAGGCAGACGTAGCAAGAGAGAGAGAGAGACCAAGGGAATCAGAGACACCTACGTGGAGGCCTGGGCACCTGGAGCCACCTTGTGCAATGCACCCGAATGGAAGACCACGAGGAAGCTTCAGATCGGTGCAGCGCCGGCTGTAGCGGTCATTTCGAGGGTGAACCAACTCAAGGAAGACCTTTCTCTCTGTCTCTCTCTCTCTCTCACACTAACTCTGCCTGTCAAAAAAAATAATTTGGAGCCAGTGCAATAAGAAATCATTGGGAACAACCCAAATATCCACAAAAGGTGAAATAGACATGTTCTGGCATATCCGTATAATGAAACATTACTAAGCAATCAAAAGTAATAAAAATATTGCACAATGATATGCAGCAATCAAAATAACTGTGACGAGCGAAAGAAATAAAACAAAGTGCACAGGACAGGGGTCCATCTACATCCAGCGCTAGAAATGACAGCTAATCCATGTAAAGAAAGCTGGCTGTGCTGGCTTGTGTTTGGGAAAACCCAGCATACAAGAATCAGCTGCCTAGGACACATCCAAAATCACACCAGTTGTAATCTACTGGGACTAGGGCGATTTACAGACAGAAGAGTGGTCTCCAGTGGCTGCAAGATGAAGGGCTCTATAGACAAACCTGGCCTGTGACTAACCTAAATCCATCTGGACTTTCTCAAGAAATATTAACATTCCAGGCATCAGACAAGAGACATTCCAGGGTCCAGCCAGCAAGATAAGCCCAGTGGTTTACCTTGATGATGTTCTGTACCCCATATGGATTAGAATGACCTCCAGGGAAACTTAGAGGGCAAGATGGTGGTAACATCAAGATGGCTAGACTCGTGTCCAGTTGAGTTCCAAAGGATGAAGGTGGAACTAGCAGGAGAGGAAGGGATTTCGAAGGCGCACAATATAACTTCTGGGTTGGGGCCAGCGCTGTGGCACAGCGGGTTAAAGCCCTAGCCTGCAGCACCAGCAACCCATATGGGCACCAGTTCAAGTCCCGCCTGCTCCACTTCTGATCCAGCTCTCTGTTATGGCCTGGAAAAGCAGTGGAAGATGGACCAACTCCTTGGGCCCCTGTACCCACGTGGGAGACCCAAAAGAAGCTCCTGGCTTCAGATGAGCTCAGCTCTGGCCATTGCAGACATTTGGGGAGTGAACCAGCAGATGGAAGGCCTCTCTAGCTCTACCCCTCTCTGTAACTCTGTCTTTCAAACAAATAAAATAGATCTTTAAAAAACAAAAACACAAAAACTTCTGGGTCAATAGCTTCATTATTTCAATTGGGAAAATGGTTTCATGAGTGTATTCATATATCAAAACTCAAAAAATTGTACTTTTCAAAACAGACTTATTGGAGCCTGAGCTGTGGTGTAGCAGGTAAAACTGCCACCTAATCACTGGCATCCCATATGGGTGACTGTTCAAATCTCAGCTGCTCCACTTCTGATCCAGCTCCCTGCTAAAGGCCTGAAAGAAGTAGCAGAGGATGGCTCAAGTGCTTAGGCCCCTACATCCACATGGGAGACCTGGAAGAAACTCCTGGCTCCTGGATTCGGATTGTCCCAGCTCCAACTGTTGAGGTCATTTGGGGAGTAAACTATCCTATGGAAGCTATGTCTCTCTCTCTCTCTCTCCCTCTCTCTCATTTTCTCTTTCTGTAACTTTGCCTTTCAAATAAAACTAATTAAAAAAAAGACATCCCAAATGACCACAATGGCCAGGTCTGGGCCAGGTCAAAGCCAGGAGCCTGGAACTCCGTCTGGGTCTCCCACATGGAGACAAGGTTGCAGGGGCCCAAGCACTCAGGCCATCTTTCACTGCTTTCCCAGGTGCTTTAGCAGGGAGCTGGACCCGCAGCGGAGCAACTCATACGGGATGCTGCTGTGGTGGCAGCAGCTTATCATATACCACCGCAATCCACAATGCCAGCCCCAAATTATTATCTTTTTAGACATGCAGTTATCATGTCATTCATATCTCAATAAAGCTGTGAGAAAATGCAGTGCATCAAGTGGTCCTATTTTCCTTCCTATGAGTGATACCAAGACCAAATCACATGGTAGGATTCTGATTTGAAGATGACATATGAAGTGCAAGTATCCGTGTCTTCAGTTACCCAATCTTCCACCCTACTTGAAGGAAATAGCAAAGAAAGGAATCTAAGGGCAGGCATTTGACATCTCCATTGAAATGCCACTTGGGACACCCACACCACACATCAGTGCCTGGGTTTGAGTCCCAGCTCCACTCCCAGCTCCAGTTTCCTGCTAATGTATGCCCTGGGGAGGCAGCAAATGATGGCTCAAGTGCTGAGGCCCTGCTGCCCACATTGGAAACCAACCCAGACAGACTCATTGGTTCCTGGCTTCAGCCTGGCCCAGCCCTGGCTGTTGTAGCCATCTGGGGAAGGAACCAGCAGGTGCAAGATCTCTCTCTCCTCTCTCTCTCTCTCTCTGCCTCTCCTCTCTCTGTGTAACTCTGACTTTCAAATAAATAAAATCAATTTAAAAAATAAGAAAAATCTCATTTACAAATGCTGTGTATGAAAAGTATACCCATGAAATCTGGATGGAAGCTGTGGGGTAGAAGGGAAGCTTAACAAATTCTATAAGCTGGTGGAGCTCTTTGCTTGTGAAACAGTGGCTAATACTTCAGAGTTACTTTTTTAATATGCAGCTACTTCAAAATGCTTGTGGAAAATAGAACTAAAGAAAAATTTTGCTTTTGTAGCAAAACATTTGAAATCCATGCATGCTTTTTTCCCACGCTGTGTTTTGCCATAAAGTTTTGGAAGACTCCTCATATTAAGTTCTCTTCCCATCTAAAGCTTTCTCCATGAAACAGAGTTTTACTTTCCTCTGTTTTATTTTGCTAAGCCACAGGATTAGCATTCACATTATCACTATCCCAAATCCATTTTCAAGACTGTTGTCCCCGGGTGAGGTTTTGCCCACTACACGCAACAGGTGCTTTCAAAAGACACGGGAAATAGCACCGTAAGCTTCACCAGGAGTAAACAGCAAGTTCTCACCTCCCCGCCCAGTGATGAATGTACTTGGACCTACAAGTTCCTGAAACGCCACCCAGATGGAAGCTGCCACGTGAAACGGTGCCTGCCCGGGCTACGGCATTGGCACCGGCAGGTTGGTAGGTCCTTGGCAGGTAATGACAGGATCCTCCCAAACCCTGGCCTAGATTCCCATCTCCAGAGGCACTCACTCCCCTCCAACACACGAGGGGCTGTGATGCTGGGGCCACCACAGAACAGCCCTCTGGTTCCTAGACAGCACTTGCTGAACACACAGCTGGTGCACCTGCGAGAGTAACCTCATCCACTCATCCATCAGGGCTGGCAACCTGCCAGTCAGTAGGCAGGCAGTGCCATCTGGCTGAGCCCACTTTGGGAGCGCTGGTGGAAGCAGGACAAACCCAGAGTTCCCGACCAATAGGCAGCTCCTGCAACAAAGAGTCTGCCATGTGTGGAGAGGTGCCCCTCCTGAGGGCAGGGGTGGCCAGGCACCTCTGATCCAACAGCGCCAGCCTGGGGGGAACCAGCAGTGCTTGCTCACTCACACTCCCAGGAGTTCTCTGTCCCCTCAGAGGCAGCCCTCAGCCTGACCCTCTTCTCAGCACCAGGGAGAACTCCCAAAATGGGGCCGAGCTTCCTTCAGCACACAGCTGGGGCCCAGATCTGTCTCAGCCTCAGGCCTCTGCTGAAGGTGATGGCCTCTGCCTGGCCTTAGCTGTTCTCGGGTAAAATGGGAGACTTCCAGTACATCAGTCAGCCCCAGCCTGGAGGCACCCAAAGGACTCTAACATCTACTGCGCAAACATCTCCACTCCTGATGGCCGGGGTAGGGGGGACGCCTCTTTATAACAATCTCACCCGGACAGACTCACCCTCAGCCTCAGGCAGGGATGAGAGGCCACAAGAGAAGGTCCAGGGTGACTGCAGGGCCCCATCCTCTAGAAGGGGCAGGTGGATGCAGCTGGTCTGTGGTGCACTCTCTGAAACTGCGAGCGGCTCCCAGATGGAGGAGCCTTGGCTGCTGTGAGGAACAGGGCCTTTCCCATGGTTTCTCCCCTGGGCTTGGCCTAATTTCTAGGGACTTTGGCATTCAAAGGAGCAGCGTCTAGCCTGAAAACAAAGCACTCGATTTGCCCCCTAAGCAGCAGGAACAGGTCCCCTTGGAAACAACCAGGGATGAGCAGGGCTACTTACCAAATACTTTAGCCAAACCTTCATCCTCATTTTTAATGTTTGAGGAAAATTTATTGGTTGGGCCTCTGCAGAAAGTAAATTCAGCTGTGAGGAAAGTGCTCTCTGCTACCACAGTAACAACAACTCTTCTAACCTGACCAGAGTCTCCCTCCTTCCAACTAAGAGTCAGGGACTGTAACAACAGTAATGACAACTAGCACAATGACAAGAAACCACCTAGATCCAGGAAAGGCCTTTCGTTAACCAGACCAGAGTCTCCCGTCCTAACGCCATCACGCTCAAACGGAACAGAGACTGTATTGGCGTCTCGTCAGACCTCAAATACCCAGAAGGCACCACCAGAAAATAGAAGTCGACTTACCAGAGGACTTAGGGCCAATTGGTCAGTGAAGAATTCGAGCCGAGCCTCCCTGGTTGGTGGATCAGGACACGGGGCCCTGGAACATCATCAGGGGGTGCCTCCCCTATGGCCAGAACACCGACCTGGAAGGATCGGAGCGAGATCTTCCCGGGGGTGGTCTCCGAATCTCTCTGGGGCCTCCAAAAATGTTGTGCCTGAGCGAGTGCTGACAGAGGAGTGCCACACACTGAAAATTTTTAAAGTCCTTTATTGCCGGCGGTGGAGAGTGGGCTCATGCCCTAAAGAACTCTCGACCCCGAGGCCCAAAGCTACAGGGTTTATAAAGGCAAAAACCGGAAAATCAGGAGGGGAATCCATGGTTGCTAGGAACAGGGGGGAATACATGGTTACCGGGGTCAAGCTAACCTAAAACCTATGCGAAACTAGTATCAATTATAATCTTGACAATCTTAACAATTATCAATTATGATCTTGACATTAATCCAATTATTAGACAAATCACATCTTTACTACTAACCCAGGTGCAACCTTTCTACTTTTTTTTTTTTTTTGACAGGTAGAGTGGACAGTGAGAGAGAGAGACAGAGAGAAAGGTCTTCCTTTGCCGTTGGTTCACCCTCCAATGGCTGCCGCAGATGGCGCGCTGCAGCTGGCGCACCGCGCTGATCCGATGGCAGGAGCCAGGTGCTAAGTGCTTTTTCCTGGTCTCCCATGGGCTGCAGGGCCCAAGCACTTGGGCCATCCTCCACTGCACTCCCGGGCCACAGCAGAGGGCTGGCCTGGAAGAGGGGCAACCGGGACAGAATCTGGTGCCCTGACCGGGACTAGAACCCGGTGTGCCAGCACCGCAAGGTGGAGGATTAGCCTGTTGAGCCACGGCGCTGGCCCCAACCTTTCTACTTTTAAGCTTGAGCAATCATGCTAGGGGGTTTCTGTGCTCTGCCAAGCGTGATGTAGTGCACTGCTATTGTCGGACTAGTTGAGATCATAGTTTCAGACCAGAGTCTCATGGTGAGGGGGGTGCTTTCACAGAACGGAGTCTCAAGTGCTCCAAAATGGAGTCCCTACTGTCAAGGTGCTACTTCATTCCCCCCTTTTTGTTTTGAGACTAATCAAATCCTTGATTCAGTCACATCACTTGGATCAGGAAGGATATTCACTGCAGAGTAATAAGTATGCATATACATGAGTTTAACAGAAGCGAAACTTCATCTAATAAAATCTAGTAGACAGTTAATTAGGCAGGGTCCCACGGTTAGTCCAAGGAGGAGGAGGATTAATGGTCCTGTTAAGCCAGTTAACAGAGTGGTCAGCCATGGGTTCCAATTAAACATGCGACTATACCACGGTTGTGAGTCTTCTCGCAGTTTACGGCGAGCTTCTAAGTTTTGTTTTACCTTTTGGAGGGAGTCAGTTATAACTCCTGATTGATTAGCATAGAAACAGCAAGCCTCTCCCAGTGCAACACATAGGCCTCCTTGAGTCAGAAACAGGAGGTCTAGCCCCCTTCTATTTGGCAGCACCATATCTGCAAGAGAACGACTTGTTTGTGAAGATGATCAATAGAATACTGGAGGTGACCTATGTCTGCATCAATGGCCTTAGTTCAATGAGTGAGACCCACTTCTCCTTGTATCAGAGTGCAGTACTTAAGGCTGCTGTTCCAGCAAGTCCCAAGCCTACTAGGATTGGGACAACCAGAGGAGCTGCTCTTTTTGCTCGGTTTAATTCAGTTAGAGAATTGGAAAGGAGTAGGCCTCCCTCTACACCAGAATAGGCGTACACCTGTGGAAGCACATGTACTGATACACATAAGAAAGGTGTTACAGTCTTTTCATTTGGAAGAAACTTAATACAGCAAGTTAAACCCATTGTGCAAGCAAACCACGAGTTATTAGGAGGTTGGTAATTATGCATTGGAGGGAAAGAGACATTAAGAGTATACTCAGGGATGCAAGTGTTGGTGTAAGGGGAGATAAGAAAATCATAATTAGATGAAAATATGCAAGAAGCATTTCCTTGGATAGATCCAAGGGAGAGGGAAGGTCTTCTAGCAAAACATGGAGTGCTAGAACTCACGATCTGGTGAGGGCTTCCTATTCCTATGTAATATGGGGGTCTTGCCCGGAGGCAAAGCCAACAATCTCGTGCTAAAAAGGGCTGGGTATGGTTTAAAAGGTGATGCATATCCTGTAGAATGGGGAGCAGGCTTGGAGCCATAGAAAGGAAGGGCTTAGAGGGTCCTTTAGGATCTGAGATGGGTCCTGATGCGGGGGGAACCTCACGGGTGTCAGGAAATGGATCTTCTAGGCCAGCCAGAGGACCAATAGGCTTTTCCTGTTGAGTAGGGGGCATAAATCGTCGCTGTATGTGGAACATGGACCCAGAATCTCTGGAAGGCCCGGGCTTATGAATGCGTATGCCCCAGGTCAGGCCAGTACTCCACATGGGGTGATCAGGATGAGTTATTCAAATGAAGGCCGGGTTGCACTTCCTTCCTCGCCTACAATAATACAGGCCTTTTCCTCTCCAAAAACTAATAGTCTTTGTGTCATTTCCACCCACCCATGAACTGGTGGCAATAGTCACACAGTCCCAGTAAGGGCAAAGAAATTCACTGACATCATTACAATAGGCTTTGACTGGGTTTCCTGGGCATAGATAAAAATCCTGTTGGGCGAAGTAGAAAGCTA
This sequence comes from Sylvilagus floridanus, assembly GCA_949820135.1. Classification (NCBI taxonomy): domain Eukaryota; kingdom Metazoa; phylum Chordata; class Mammalia; order Lagomorpha; family Leporidae; genus Sylvilagus; species Sylvilagus floridanus. The sequence goes on along the minus strand of OX463233.1, from coordinate 105,321,376 downwards.
GATTGGCAAATCGATTCCTGTCCCTGATGTACGGAAAGAGATCCACCAAATCCACAGAGAAAATGACAGGGCTCATCTGATTCCCGGGACCATAGTTTGTCCAATTGATCTTTGGGAGGACAACCCCATTCTGGCGGGAGAGCAAGGTGAACTCATAGTCACTTATTGCCATGTTGACGGGAGCAAAAATCAGAGGAATGATTACAATTATGCGCACTATTACATACGAATCAGTCTCAGTTTGAGGGGATTTGAGTCCTTTACAACTCTCCATGCTGATGGTGTACATTCTGAATCTCCCGATGTCTGGTCGGCAGTGTCAGACTCTGCAGCTGGTGCAGTCTTGACTCGAGAGTGATGAATCCAGGAGGGGATGCCGTCGACCTTTACTGCGGTGGGTGTAGTCAGAATAACAGTGTGCGGTCCTCTCCAAGCTGGAGCCAGTCCTTCTTTTTGGAACTTCTTGATGAGAACAGTATCTCCAGGCTGGAAAGGATGACAGCGAACAGATGACAGCAGAGGAATTGTAGAACGGACTTGGTGATGGACTGACTCCTGGATCTGTTGTAGAGACTGGAGAGACTTTAACAGAACATGATTATTGATTTCCCCTTTCTTTACATCTGTGAGTTTAGATAACAAAGGGGGAGGTCTTCCAAACATAATTTCAAAAGGAGTGAAACCTGCTTTATAAGGAGTACATCTGGCCCTCAGTAGGGCAAAGGGAAGCAACGAAGTCCACCCCTCACCAGTCTCCCAGACTAATTTACACAAAGTGCTTTTGATGGTCCAGTTCATGCGTTCCACTTGCCCAGAACTCTGGGGCCGGTAGGCACAATGTAGCTTCCAGGAAATATTAAGTGCCTTACTGACCAGCTGAGTAATGGACGCAGTGAAGGCAGGACCATTATCTGACCCAATAGAGAGAGGCAGCCCGTATCTTGAAATGATCTCATGGAGTCAAAACCTTGCCACCACTTGTGCAGTTTCTGACCGGGAAATTTTTGCCTCCACCCATCCAGAAAAAGTATCTACAAGAACTAACAAATATTTGTATCCTGCTTGAGGAGGCTTTATTTCAGTAAAATCTATTTCCCAGTGTTCTCCTGGGGACAGCCCTCGATACCGTGTTCCTGGAGTTTCCCTTGGTCTTTGACTCGGGTTTACGTGGGCACAGGCTGGGCACCTGAGGGCTGTTTGCTCAGTCAATTGGCGTAGCTGAGGAAAGAAAAACTGTGACTTGGCAAGCTGGTACAGTCGAGTGCCCCCCAAATGGGTGGCTGAATGTAGTTGTTTAATAAGCTGGTGACCAAGATTGGCTGGTAACACTATTTGTCCCCCCGGTAATATCCACCAACCTTTAGAGTCTTTTCTTGCCTGTTTGTTTTTGGCTAGAGATTCTTCTTCACTTGAATAAATGGGAGTTTCCGGTAGCTTTAGGGTGGGGAATCCTTTTAGAGGTAGGAGTGTTAAAGGACTTATTGGGAGGAAAGATACTTCTTTGGCTGTCTTGTCAGCTAAATGATTTCCTTTGGCTATTGGAGAATCCAGTTTTTGGTGCCCCTTACAGTGAATGACTGCCACCTTTTTGGCAACCATACAGCTTCTAATAAGCTTAATATTTCTTCTTTGTTTTTAACAGTCTTTCCTTCAGCTGTAAGTAGTCCCCGTTCTCGGTAAATAGCAGCATGAACATGAATAGTTGCAAAAGCATACCGGCTGTCAGTGTAGATATTGAGTTCTTTATTCTTGCCCCAGCGCAAGGCTTGGGTGAGAGCAACGAGCTCAGCCTTTTGAGCAGAGGTCCCTTGGGGCAAGGCCTGAGCCCAAATGACTTTATCTTTGTTGGTGACAGCAGCCCCAGCCCTTCCAACCCCATCTTTCACTGTGCTACTCCCGTCAGTGAACCAGTGAACAAAGTAAATTGTGCTGTCGGCCATGGCACATCCCTTAGATCAGGCCAAGGCATTTGGTTTAAGTCCAACAAATCAAAGCAGTCATGCAGTGGAGTATTCAGATCATCGTCTGGTAAAAGGGTGGCTGGGTTGAGATGAGTTGTTTTAAGGAACCTCAGTCTAGGTTGATCAAGAAGCAGAGTCTGGTATTGGGTGAGGTGGGTGTTTGACATCCAGCGCCCACTGGCATCCCGTAGCAGTGCTTCCACTGCATGCGGAGCTGAGAAGCATAAGTCCTGTCCCAGAGCAGTGGCAGCAATAGCCCTTAAGCACGATGGCCAACCTGATGCCACTGGATCTAATCTTTTTGATAAATAGGCCACAGGTCTTTCCCAAGGTCCCAATGTTTGGGTTAAAACCCCTTTTGCAGTGCCCCTTACTTCATAGATATAGAGATGGAAAGGCTTGGAGATGTCTGGGAGGGGCAAGGCTGGGGCACTAGCAAGTGCTCCCTTAAGTTGCTGGAATGCTTGCTCTTCTGTCTCTGTCCACACCAGGGGCTGATCACCCCCAGCTGTGACTGAGTACAAAGGCTTGGCTATTTCAGCAAAACTCGGAATCCAAAGTCTGCAGTAGCCAGCTGCTCCCAGAAATTCTCTTACCTGTCTTTTGGTCCGTGGAGTGGGGATCTGCAATAGAACCTCTTTTCGGGCGTTTGAGAGTGCTCTCTTACCTTGATGAAGCTCATAGCCCAGGTAGGTGGCCTTGGGGCAGCATAGTTGGGCCTTCTTTTTGGAGACTCGATATCCAAGTTTTTGTAGTAGACAGAAGATCTTTAGTTCCCTACAAGCAGGAGAAATTGTCCGGAGCTGCCAACAAAATATCATCGACATATTGCAGTAAAGATAAATCTGGGTGTTCAATCCTGAAGGACTATAGGTCCTGCTGTAATGCTTCCCCGAATAAAGTAGGTGAGTTTTTAAATCCCTGTGGCAGCCGAGTCCAAGTCAGTTGTTGTGTGTCCCCAGTCACTGGGTCAGTCCATTCAAAAGCAAAAATTGGTTGACTTATTGGTGCCAGAGGGATCGAGAAAAAAGCGTCTTTAAGGTCCAGCACTGTATAGACAACATGATCAGGTGAGAGCAGGCTGAGGAGGGTGTAAGGATTAGGCACTGTAGGGTGAATGGTCTGTACTCTCTTATTTACCTCCCTGAAGTCTTGTACAGGCCTGTAGTCCTCTGTTCCTGGCTTTTGAACTGGAAGCAGAGGTGTGTTCCAAGAGGACTTACATGGCTTTAGGATACCAGCGGTGAGGAGGCGATGGATATGAACAGCTATTCCCATGTGGGCTTTTTGGCTCATGGGATATTGCTTAACTCTTACGGGCTCAGCGGTGGCCAAAAGGTCAACAACCACTGGGGTGTGGTGTCCTGCCAGGCCCGGTGGATTGTCTTCAGCCCACACCTGAGGAAATTCAGCTTGAAGAGACATTAAAGAGTTAGACACAGTTTCTTTGTCGGTGGATTCGGGCATCACCAAGTACTCCTCTGATAATGGAACCGCAACTGTCATCTGATAAATGGGAGAAAAAGAAAGTTCAGTCCATTCAGGGGAGAATGAAATATGAGCCTTGAGCTTTCGAAGGAGATCTCTTCCCAGTAAGGAATATGGACAGTTGGGTTCTACTATGAAAGAGTGAGAGACACGTTGGTTTCCAAGGTCAACAATCCGTGCAGATGTCATGGGGCATTTCTTAATATTTCTTGTGGCCCCCTGAATAGAGACCATCTCGTCAGAGAGTGGACCCATAGGAGACTTTAGTACCAACATTGCTGCTCCCATGTCCAATAGAAACTGGACAGGGTGACCCCCTATATCAGCAATTACCATGGGCTCCCAGGGGTCTAATGGTATGGAGCCCCGGCCCCTTCAGTCCGAGTCCCGAGTTTCATTTCCCATCGGAATAGTCAGAACTTTCTTAGCTCTCTCTGGACATTCATTTTTCCAGTGACCTATCCTCTTGCAGGAAGCACATTGGTTTTTATCTAAGGCCTGCCATTCCTTTTTCATTGTACAATGGTTTGATCTTGGCTTCTTATCCATTCGTGGTAAAGGAGCATCCTTTAGCGGCCTAGATCCTAATCCTGCCTCTCTGAAAGCAGCCACCATCACTTGAACTTGCCTTTTAGCTGTTTTATCTGCATTTATAGTTATTTGTTTTTGTTTTTCAACATCCCTATTATTGTACACCTTTTGAGCTATTTCAAGCAATTGAGAAGTGTTCATACCAGCAAAACCATCTAGTTTCTGTAACTTTTTCCGGATGTCTGGAGCTGATTGGGAGACAAAGGCCAGATTGAGGGCACGGGCATTCTCTGGGGCTGAGGGGTCAAATGGGGTGTATGTTAAATAGGCCTCCAGGAGCCTTTCCAGAAAAACCCCAGGAGATTCCTCTGGCCCCTGGACAACCTTCGTGACCCTAGACAGATTAATAGGTTTTCGTGCTGCCCCTCTGATACCAGCTAGGAGATGGCGGTGATAGGTGGTTAACACCTGAAACCCTACCCCCGAGTTGGGGTCCCAGTCTGGCCTCACAGTAGGAAGGGCCACTTCTAATCTGTCACGATTTTGCTCTGCTGTCCCAGGGAGGGTGGCAAGGAGGGCCTTTCGCACCTCTGACTGGATGCGTACCCTCTCCTCTGAAGTAAAAAGGGTTAAAAGGAGCTGTTGGCAGTCATCCCAAGTCGGGAGGTGGGTATGAAGGATGGACTCAATTAGAGAGGTCAAGGCTTGTGGCTTATCAGAGAAGGGGGGATTTTGAGCTTTCCAGTTGTAAAGATCAGCAGTAGATAAGGGTGCATAAACCAAGAATGGGTGGCCGGGCTGCTCCAAACTGGGGTATTGGGCAACCTGACGCAGAGACAGGAGTGGGGCAGGGCCTTGGGCACGAGACCAAAGGCGGCGACGGAGAGGGGGTGAGCCCTCCATAGTTCCCGAAGAGAAACTGTCAGCTGGAGAAGCCTCTTCAGAGGAGGGGGAAAGGGTGGAGGGAGCAGCAGGAGGTGGGAAAGGAGAATGCTGTGAAGACAGAGAGGGCGGAGGTGGTGAAAGAGGAGCAGAGGGATAAGGGGGAGGCAGGAGAGTATCTTCAGGATCCGGGATAAGAACTGGTGGGCTTTGTTTTGGAACTTCTGCCGGTTTTCGGACAAGGGCCTTCGTCCGAATCATTAAGAGTGTCTGAGGGCAGGTTAACATGCCATTTTGGAGCCAATTTGGAGGATTAAGCACAAGATTTAACCATTGATCAATATATGGAAATTGATCAGGGTGACCATGAGGTTTAGGGGCAATACCGTTTTTCCAAACTGTATTAACAAGCAAGGGGTCATAAGACCCAGTAGGTGGCCAGTCCACTACCAATTTTGGCCATTCCACTTCACAGAGACTTTGGGGATTCTGGGGAGAGCACTTTATACCATAGTCTCCAGAGAAACCTTTTTTAAAGTTCTTTAACATGCACTGCAGTGGAGTGCAAGGTTGTGAATCAGTCCCTCCCATTTTTCCACGCAAAAGACAACCAAACACAACTAACAGAGCCACCAAGAACAGTACACAGATGACAAAAACGATAAACACAAAGAACAGATAAAAAGACAACAAACCACAGTAACAGCAACTCTTCTAACCAGACCAGAGTCTCCCTCCTTCCAACTAAGAGTCAGAGACTGCAACAACAGTAATGACAACTAGCACAATGACAAGAAACCACCTAGATCCAGGAAAGGCCTTTCGTTAACCAGACCAGAGTCTCCCGTCCTAACGCCATCACGCTCAAACGGAACAGAGACTGTATTGGCGTCTCGTCAGACCTCCAAAACCCAGAAGGTGCCACCAGAAAATAGAAGTCGACTTACCAGAGGACTTAGGGCCAATTGGTCGATGAAGAATTGGAGCCGATCCTCCCTGGTCGGTGGATCAGGACATGGGGCCCTGGAACATCGTCAGGGGGCGCCTCCCCTATGGCCAGAGCACCAACCTGGAAGGATCGGAGCGAGATCTTCCCGGGGGTGGTCTCCGAATCTCGCTGGGGCCTCCAATATGTTGTAACTGAGCGAGTGCAAACATAGGAGCTCCACACATTGATAGAATTTGATGGTCCTTTATTGCCGGCGGTGGAGAGTGGGCTCATGCCCTAAAGAACTCTCGACCCCGAGGCCCAAAGCTACAGGGTTTTTAAAGGCAAAAACCAGAAAATCAGGAGGGGAATTCATGGTTGCTAGGAACAGGGGGAATACATGGTTACTGGGGTCAAGCTAACCTAAAACCTATGTGAAACTAGTATCAATTATAATCTTGACAATCTTAACACTTATCAATTATGATCTTGACATTAATCCAATTATTAGACAAATCACATCTTTACCATTAACCGAGGTGCAACCTTTCTACTTTTAAGCTTGAGAGATCATGCTAGGGGGTTTCTGTGCTCTGCCAATGGTGATGTGGTGCACTGCTATTGTCCGACTAGCAGAGATCATAGTTTCAGACCAGAGTCTCACAGTGGGGGGGGTGCTTTCCCAGAACGGAGTCTCAAGTACTCCAAAATGGAGTCCCTACTGTCAAGGTGCTATTTCAAATGCTTGAGGAAAATTTATTGGTTGGGCCTGTGGAGAAATTAAATTCAGCTGTGAGGAAAGTGTTCCCTGGGTCTGCCTGGATGGGGGTCCCCCTTAGTCACCAGACATCAACCCCCGTGGGTGTCTGAGGATATGGACACACACACACACACACACACACGTTCAATGCGTTTTCTATCTGAACACAGTCCTTGGGCCCCTGCACTGGCGTGGGAGACCCAGAAGAATCTCCTGGCTCCTGGCTTTGGATCGGCACAGCCCCAGCCATTGCAGCCATCTGGGGAGTGAACCAGCAGATGGAAGACCCCTTTCTCTCTCCCTCTCTGCCCCTGCCTCTCTGTAACTCTCTCTTTCAAATAAATAAATAAATCTTAAAAAAAAAAAAGAATCAATACAATGCCAGCATGACGCATGCAGTATGCTCATGAGTAAAAGATCATAAACACCCTTTGGTTTCTTTTTTCTTTTTTCAGGGAGAGTTAGCAAGAGAGAGAGAGACAGAGAGAAAGGTCTTCCTTTCTCCATTGGTTCACACCCCAAATGGCTGCTACAGCCGGCGCACTGCACAGATCCGAAGCCAGGAGCCAGGTGCTTCCACCTAGGCCATCCTCCACTGCCTTCCCGTGCCACAGCAGAAAGCTAGACTGGAAGAGGAGCAACCACAGTGCTGGCCAACCCTTTAAGTTTTGAAGTTCTCACAAGAGTGCTCAGTTCCTTCCCTTTCTATGATATCCTGCGATGGATAGTGTCACCAATTACAGTGACGTAGCTCCTGCATGAGACGTCTGAGCCCCCACTCACGGCACGCTGGCGCCCTGGCTTCCATGCAGGTGCCTCTGATTCCCTTGGTGATGTTGGCATGCTTAAGGCTGGGAGAACAGCCCTGCAGTTTCCTCCAGCACGAGGGCTGCGTTTGCTGCTTCAGCTTTTACATAACCGGTGACTTAACACAGAGAACTGCAAGGAATGTGCTCAGCCAGTTAAGTTTAGTAAAATAGCAAAAGTGGTTCTAAAAGCAGGAGGTGACTAAACATCGAGCAAGGAGATCCAGGTCACTTTGCAGAACAGGAGTTTTCATAATATCCAAATGGTGAAAACAACCCAAATGCTCATGCACATGTAAGAACCAAAATGGGCCAGCACCGTGGCTCACTAGGCTAATCCTCTGCCTGTGGAGCCGGTATTCTGGGTTCTAGTCCCGGATGGGGTGCCGGTTCTGTCCTGGTTGATCCTCTTCTAGTCCAGCTCTCTGCTATGGTCTGGGAGGGCAGTGGAGGATGGTCCAAGTGCTTGGGCCCTACACCTGCATGGGAGACCAGGAGGAAGCACCTGGCTCCTGGCTTTGGATCAGTGCAGTGTGCCGGCCATATCCTCCATTTGGGGGATGAACCAACGGAAGGAAGGCCTTTCTCCCTGTTTCTCTCTCTCTCAATGTCTAACTCTGCCTGTCAAAGGAAAGAGAGAGAGAGAGAGAGAGAGAGAGAGAGAGAGAGAGAGAATTAATGTAGTCTGTCCTCACAATGGGACAGTACTCAGCATTACAGGTCATGAAGTTCTCACACAGGCTACCACATAGATGAGTCCTGGAAACACAGCAAGCCAAAGAAGCCAGGGGAAAGCAGAATGGGGAGCAACTACTGCAGGCACACGGCTCCTTTCTGGGGGAAGAAAGAGTTCTAGAGCCAGATAATGGTGGCCGGCTCTGTGGCAAGGTGGGTTAAGTCCACGCCTGTACCACTGGCATCCCATATGGGTGCTGGTTAGAGTCTCAGCTGCTCCACTTCCAATCCAGCTTCCTGCTTATGCGCCTGGGAAAGCAGCTGAAGATGGCCCTGCTGCCCATGTAGGAGACGAGGACCACACCATTGCGGTCATTTCGAGAATAAACCAGCAGATGGAAGATCTTTTTCTCTCTCTGTCTCTTCCTCCCTCCCTCTCTCTCTCTCTCTCTCGCTCTCTCTCTGTCTATAACTCTGACTTTCAAATAAATAATAAATCTGAAAAAAATTAAAATTGGGGAGCCAAGTTGTGGTGCACCACTAGCATACCATATGAGTGCCTGTTCAAGTCCCAGCTGCCCATTCCCAATTCAGTTCCCTGCTAATGTGCCTGGGAAAGCAGTGGGAGATGGTCCAAGTACTTGGGCCCCTGTACCCATGTGGGAGACCCAAGTGGAGTTTCAGGTTCCTGGCTTCAGCCTGGCCCAGCCCTGGCTGTTGCAGCCAAGTGGGGCATGAACCAATCAATGAAAGATTGCTCTATCTGTCTGTCTCTCTTTTTCCTCTGTAACTCTGCCTTTCAGATACATAATTTTTTCTTAAACAAAATAAAGGGACAGGCATTGTGGTGCAGCAGATAAAGTCACTGCCTGCACCACCAGCATCCCATATGACTGCTTACTTCAGTCCCAGCTGCTCTACTTGCAATCCAGCTCCCTGTTAACGGCTTGACAAAGCAATGGAGGATGGCCCAAGGGCTTGGGTCCCTGCACCCATGTGGGAGACATGGAAGAAGCTTTGGGTTCAGCCTGGCCCAACTCTCACCATTGCAGCCATCTGGGGAATGAACCAGCAAATGGAAGATCTCTCTCTCTCTGTAACTGATTTTCAAATAAATAATCTTTAAGATAAAATACCTAGATAATGATGATTCACAACGTAGTGAGTATACTAGAACTCACTGAATTACATACTTTCAAAAGGGTAAATTTCATAGTATGTGAATTTAATCTCCATAAAGCTACTAACTGAAAAGTGATGTGTAGGAGCAGCTTCAGGGAGTAGTGAATAAAGCCAGCTCCATAGTAATGGCCAAGAGTTTGGGCCCCTGCAACCAAAGGGAAGACCTGGAAGAAGCACATGGCTCCTTGTTTCCATCTGACCCAGCCCTGGTCATTTCTGCCATCTGCGAAGTGAAACAGCAGATAAAAAGCTCTTTCTGTGTCTCTCCCCCTCTTTCTCTCTATAGCTCTGCCACTCAAATATGAATATCATTGTTAAAGAAAATTTAAAATGATGTGAGAGGTGCCTAGGAAAGCAGCAAAAGATGGCCCAAGTGCTTGGGTCCCTGAACCCATGTAGGAAATCCAGATGGGGGTCCAGGCAGCTGACTTTGGCTTGGCCCAGTCCTGGCTGTTGAAGCCTTCGGGGAGCGAACCAGCACATGAAAGATCTTTCTCTCCCTGTGATGAAACAAGGACATACACCTCTCAGCCATTCTAGGTTCTTGTTACCCCTGCCTTCTTTCAAGAGACTAGTTCAATCTCAACAACTGCATTCTCCCCCAGGTTTGAAGGCCAGTGGGCCAAACTTGGAGAATCACCATGCAGAAGCTCATCTCTGCCTACTGCCACCCATGCCCACCCCTAGCCCACCTAACATACAAAATGGCCAGGCCTGCTGGGGTCTGGGCCTTTGCTACTTGTTGGTTCTGTGTACTCAATGGCAGTTGGTTGACCTCTGCGAGTTTATTTTCTTTGAGTAAATTTAGTCTGGCTGCAAGTTCATATTCTGTCTCCTCTTTGTTCTTTGCCTTTTTCTAACACTCTGTCTCTCCCCACCCCCACCCCATCACTCTACCTTCCAAATAAATAAACAAAAAGATTGAGACAACTTCTATAATCAAAAGTGAAAATGCACACGTAGGCTACGACCCCATGGAGCTCTGAACTTTAAGTAAGCTGCAAAATTTGGACAACTTTTGCGGTTACTCCCCTCTTGCAAGCACTAAATCCATAATGGCAAGTGTAGGGAGGTAAGATGGCAGGCAGGGAGAACACCTGGGCTAAAACTCCAGCCCCCGATGCAGGCTCCCAGAATCACTCGCTTTCACACAGACGCACTGGGACAGTACCTTCGATCAGGTTGATAGCGTGAGGCTTGGTATCTCGCCAGAAAACCAAGAGGAAAACACAGACGATCAGAGCTCTGCTCATCTTTGCTGAGGTCTGTCCACTATCAAGGAGAACTTGAACTGCTGAAGAGCCCGCCCACTCAATAGCTTTGGCTCCAGGATACAGTAGAACCCAGAGGTCTGTGAGGTCACACTCAGCAGGCGGGGTAGGGGCAGGGCTATCTGCAGAGGAGGGGGAAGTCATGTCCATGGAGAGGGACAGAGGGGGACGACACAGTGGCAAGATATATATTTAAGATTTTATTCATATATTTGAGAAGCAGAGTTATAGAGAGAGAGAGAGGAGAGAGAGAGAGAGCTTCCATCTGCTTGTTCACTCCCCAAGTGGCCGAAACAGACAGAGGTGGGCCAATCTGAAGCCTGGAGCTTCTTCTGGGTCTCCCACATGGGTGCAGGGGTCCATTGCTCTACCCAGGCACATTAGCAGGAAGCCAGATCGGAAGTAGAGCAGCCAGGTTCCAAACTGATGCCTGTAAACAGGATTTCAGCACCACAGGTGGAAGCTTAACCTATTCCACCATAGTGCTGGCCCCACAGTGGCAAAATATTAACCAGGACTCTTCAGAAGTGAGGGACAAAAACTCAACCCAATCAGCTTAACACAACTGGATGTAGCTAGAGTAACCAGAAAAACTGTATGATTAAACAAGATGCCACATTAAGTGTTGTTACTGGGGGGCTGGTGCTGTGGGGTAGTGAGCTAAGCCCTCACCTGCAGCACAGGCATCCCATAAGGGCGCCGGTTTGAGACCCGGCTGCTCCACTTCTGATCCAGCTCTCTGCTATGGCCTGGGATAGCAGTAGAAGATGGCCCAAGTCCTTGGGCCCCTGCACCCACATGGGAGACCCAGAAGAAGCTCCTGGCTTTTGGTTTCGGATCAGTGCAGCTCAGGCCATTGTGGCCATGTGGAGAGTAAACCACTCAATGGAAAATTCTCTCTTTCTCTCTCTCTCTCTCTCTCTCTCTCTTCTTCTCTTTGTGTCTCCTTTCCTCTCTGTTGCACTCTTTCAGATAAATAAATAAATCTTTAAAAAATAGAAAGTCCTGAGATAAATTCATACATGTAAGATCAATTCACTAGCAAAGGTGTCAAGGTAATTCAATGAAGAAAGGACATTATTTTAAACAAAAAATATTGAAATAATTTGGAGCCACTTTGGGCCCTGCACCTGAATGGGAGGCCAGGAGGAAGCTTCAGATGGGTGCAGCGCCGGATGTAGTGTCCATTTGGAGGGTGAACCAACTGAAGGAAGACTTTTCTCTCTGTCTGTCTCTCTCACACTAACTCTGCCTGTCAAAAAAATAAAATAATTTGGAGCCAGTGCAATAAGCAAAAATTGGGAACAACCCAAATATCCACATGAAAAAAAGGTGAAATAGACTGAAGGAATATTAAAACTAAGCAGGACCCCCCCCTTCCTCTCTGACCCTTGCCAGATTGACTTTTGACCAACTTTCTGGATTCCTGACTCGGAGAGGGGTTGAGGCCTGTCTTTCCTGAATAGACATGTTGATGCCGGGGAGGAAGAGATAACACCAGAATGTGGCCTTCTCCAAAACCTATACATCCTGTTCACCTCGACAGACACCCAGTTGATGAACTTAGGGTTTTATTTAACCTTAGAAAATGTATGGTGAAAGTGACCCTTACCTGTTGTAAATCTTGCTAATAGCTAATGTTATCTGTACTTTGCAACTGTGCTTACGGGATTACACTGTTCCCTGGGTTCCCATGTGAAATATGTTCTACAGATTCTTCAAAGCTTTTGTGTAACTATGAAAAGCTGATGTAATTTGTACTCAGGGTTGCTCGCGCACATTTGTGATGCTGCGACTCCAGCATGCAGGTCAATAAAATACTCTACTTGCATTTTGCATGAGACTGTCTCTTGTTGTATTCTTTACTCTGGCACGGCCGTAACATTTGGAAGCCCCAGGGAGATCTTCCGTGCCTTTCCAGGAGTGAGTAGCACCAACGGACAACTCTTTCAAGAGTATTATAGGTAAGGAGGACCTGTCGAAACTGTAGAGGATGTGTGCTCAGGGGTTTTCAGCGGCGTGTTGCAGGCAGTGATCGGCAGAGGTGCCTAGCGATCACGCTGCATCTTCTCTATGGATGCTTCGAGAATTTTGGGGGACTGAGGACGCTCAGCAAAACCTCCTCTGGTTTTACTTTCTTGAACGCCACTAGGGAAATTGTTAGGGAAATTATGGGACAGACCGCTAAAACTCCTTTGGCCTTAACTCTGGCACACTGGCCAGAGATCTGAGCTGGGGGAAACAATTTATCTCAGGCAGTGAAAAAGGATAAGTGGCAGACTTACTGTTCCTTTGGATGGTCAGGGCTTGGCGTAGGCTGGCTGGAGGGAGGATCTTTCTATCCTCCCTTAGTGCGCCAAGTTCAGGAGTATGTCTTTCAACCTGGGAAACGTGGACATCCTGACCAAGAATCTTACATACTTGTATGACAAGATCTTTGTGAAAATCCGCCGGCCTGGGTTAAGACTTTCCAGTTTCCCACAGGTGCAGCAGAAGTGAAGAAAAGGAAAAGAGATCACCACTTGGGCTCCCCGAATCCCAGGCCGATCTATTGACTATGGATTCCTTGCCTCCGTACCCACAGGCTTTCCCACGTGATCCCGCTTTGTCGCCGATTGCACCATCTCCTCAACCACTGCCAACACCTTCCTTTTCCCCTTTCCGTTACTAACCTCTTCTTCCCCCCAGGTTGTCTCTTCAATGACCAAAGAGGAGGGACAATCACCGGAGAATCAACTACAGCGGCTTGCTATTTCAACCCCGGCAGTACCTTGGATTCAGCACCCCCAGTGTTGCAGCAGGAGAAAGAGGGGATGGACTGGGCGGGAGGGCCGGCCCAGGGAACCCGGAGTAGAAAGGGGCAGCCAACCCCTTACACAGCTATTGCCCTGCCCTTGCGACCCACAGACAGGATGAAAGATGATGGGCACGGGGGAGATATGCAGGTGTTACAGTACTGGCCATTCTCATCATCTGGTTTATACAATGGGAAAAATAATAACCCTCCTTTTTCTGTTGACCCTGGGCGTTTGACGGGCTTGGTAGAATCCCTAATGTTTTCTCATCAACCTACATGGGACGATTGTCAGCAGTTGCTAAACACTCCTTTTACAACCGAGGAGCGGGACCAGATACTGTTTGAAGCTTGAAAAAATGTGCCCGGACAGGATGGCAGTCCAACTCCATTAGAGAACATAATTGATGAAGTGTTCCCCCTGCAGTGCCCTAAATGGGATCTTAACTGTCGCGAAGGTAGGAGGCATCTGTCCACTTATCACCAGGTTCTTGTTACGGGCCTCCGAGCAGTGGCCAGGAAGCCCACTAATTTGGCTAAGGTAAGGAAATTTATCCAGGGACCCTAGGAGACACCCTCCATGTTCCTGGAACGGTTAATGGAGGCTTACAGGAGATATACCCATTCGATCCAGTTCTGAAGGGCAGAAAGGGTCAATTGCAATGGTATTCATAGGGCAGTCCACATCAGACATCAGACACAAGCTGCAGCCCTTAGAAGGACTGCAGGAGAAGTCCCTAAGGGACCTGGTGAAGGAAGCAGAAAAAGTATAGTACAAGAGAGTAACTGAAGAGGAAAGGGAACAGAGAAGGAAAAAAAGGAGGGGAAAATGGGAGTCCGAAAAAAAAAAAAAGAAAGGGAAAAGCTGGAAGAGGTGAGGGATAAGAAACACAGCAAGGAACTAGCTCGGATTCTTGCCACTGTCACCTGAAGCCAGAATATGGAAGATCCGAAGGGAGGACAAACTCACAAAGGGGGAGGAGGCGATCACGGCTGGACTCTGACCAATGTGCTTACTGCAGACAGAGGAGGCACTGGGCTAGAGATTGTCCAAGAAAGGCACAGGGAGTCCCGAAGGCAACTCCTATCAATTTTGAAGTCCACACAGGAGCTGTATATTCAGTCCTAAAAGCCCCTTTGGGACCTCTATCAGATAAGAGGACTTTGGTACAGGGAGCAAATGGAAGACAGTACAGGGCATGGACTATGCCTTCTTTTGCTTGCAGCTCCATCCAGATAGCCAGCCAACATTTGCCTTTGAATGGCAAGACCTGGAAGAAGGGTTTTCAGGCCAGCTGACTTGGACACGCCTGCCTCAGGGCTTCAAGAATTCCCCATTATCTTTTTGAGACACTGCACCAGGACCTCCGGACACTGGACCTTTCGCAGCCAACACCCTGAAGTCACTCTGCTCCAATATGTAGATGACCTGTTGCTGGCAGCCCATACCCTGAAGGATTGTGAGTATGGCACTCACTGCCTCCTGCGAGACCTGGGGCGGCTAGGTTAACGAGACTCGGGAAACAAGGCTCAGCTGTGTCGGAGGGAAGTGACTTTTCTGGGGTATGTCCTCCATGATGGAAAGTGGTGGTTGACTGAAGCAAGAAAGGAGGCAGTAGCCCAGATTCCGGCCCCAACTACTCATAAGCAGCTGAGAGAATTTTTGGGGACGGCTGGTTTTAGCCGATTGTGGATACCGGGATTTCCCCATATGGCGGCACCACTATATCTCTTGCTGAAAGACTCCCAGGAGTTTGCCTGGGGGAAGGACCAACAACAGGCCTTTGACTCTATAAAGAAGGCACTGCTATCTGTCCCAGCACTTGCCCTCCCAGATAGAGATAAACCCTTCATCCTGTGTGTGGAAGAGAAAGGGAGGTTGCTAAAGGTGTATTGACTCAGACTCTGGGGCCGTAGAAGAGACGGTAGCCTACCTCTCTGGGAAACTCGATCCTGTGGCCAGAGGATGGCTGAAGTGCCTAAGGGCAATTGCAGCTGCAGCCTTGCTGGTCAAGGATGCAGATAAGTTGACCTTAGGGCAGAGGCTGACCGTCGTAGCCCCCGCACGCTCAAAGAGCATTGTTTGGCAACCTCCAGACCACTGGTTAACAAATGCCAGAATTACACATTATCAGAGCATCCTGTTGGACAAGGACCGGATCACCTTTGGGCCTCCTACCACCTTGAATCCGGAAACGGTATTACCAGATTCAACCGCCGGCGCTGACCTACACCATTGTCAGGAGGTGCTAGCAGAAGAGCGGAATTCGACAGGACCTGATTGACCAACCGCTGTCTAGCCCAGAGGTACCATGGTTTACGGATGGGAGCAGCCTCATGGAAAATGGTAGGAGAAGAGCAGGAGCAGCGGTGGTAAGCATGAATGGTGATGTCATATGGGGGGCGCGCCTACCAGATGGGACTTCGGCACAGCGTGCTGAGTTGACTGCGCTACGGGCAGTCACTACCCTTTCGTGACTGCTCACATGCATGGGGCCATCTATCAACAACGGGGACTATTAACATCCAGGGGCCATAATGCTGCCAGCCCAACTGGCAATAATGCATTGTCCGGGCCACCAGAAGGGAGCTTCGGCAGTGGCAGTGGGAAACAGACACGCGGACGCCACGGCTCGGGAGGCAGCTTTGGGGGAGGGCCCAATAGAGACTTTAGTAACTAAGGACATTGAATCCAGGGAAGCGGCAGAGAGGGGAGAGGATAAGCAGGAACTAGCAAGGAAGTATTTACAGCAGGTTCATCAGTTTACTCATTTGGGGGTACAGAAGCTTCAAAACCTTCTCAGGAAACAGCCATTTTCCTTACCAGCAATGCATAACAAACAATTAGCAGAGGAGATAGTGAACCATTGTGCAGCTTCTCAGGCTATAAATGCATACCCAGCCAAAGCACTGATAGGGACTAGATTAAGGGGGAAGAGACGAGGGCAACATTGGGAAGTAGTCTTCACTGAAGTGAAACCAACTGAAGGAGGTTAAAGATATTTGTTAGTATTCATTAATACTTTTTCAGGATGGATAGAGGCATTCCCCACCAAAAATGAGACTGCTTTGGTAGTAGTCAAAAAAATAATAATAAAAACATCTTCCCGAGATTCAGCCTCCCTCAGACTATAGGATCAGACAATGGGCCTGCCTTTGTGGCACAGATTACTCAAGGCCTCTCAAAAGTTTTAAATATTAATTGGAAATTACATTGCGCCTATTGGCCCCAGAACTCAGGGCAAGTAAAAAAAAATTAATCAGACTCTAAAAGAAACAATATATAAACTGTCCTTAAAAACTGGCCTAAAAGACTGGATGATGCTCCTACCTTATGCCCTGTACCGCACGCACAACACCCCCTCTTCTGTAATGTTCGGATTAACTCCCTTTGAAATTCTGTTCGGTTCCCCCCCCTTCCTGTGCATGCTATGTTGCAAAGTAATGATAGCTGGACGATTTCTTCAGTCCCTTTGATGGCAAGGCTGCAGGCCCTGAAAAGTGTGCAGAAATATGTTTGGGAACAGCTAAAGGACTTATATAAACTGGGAACTGACTCTTTACCCCATCCCTCCTGAGTAGGAGCTTCAGTTTACGTGCGGAGGCATCGAGCAGACACTCTGGAACCGCAGTGGAAAGGACCTTACATCATCTTGCTAACAATGCCGATGGCAGTGAAGGTCGATGGCATCAGCAACTGGATACATGCTCCCCACCTCAAGCTGGCACCTACTACAGCAGCACCAGAGGAAGAATGGCAACTGGAAAAGACCGACAATCCGCTTAGGCTACGGATCCATCGCATTTCTCTTTCTAACCCTGAGTGGTAGCCTTGCTGGTGGGAATCCGTATGAGCCCCAGCTACTAACTTGGGAGGTGGTTTCTACTTTTATATAAACAAAACCAAGGGTGGTTTAAATCATGGTTTACGTGATCCCCTTGGTTAACTACCCTGTTGTCAGCAATAACTGGTCCTCTGATAGTACTGCTCTTAATAGTCACCATAGGTCTGTGTGTGCTAAATACATTGGTAAAATTTGTTCAAAATCAGGTAAAAAATTATCAAACTGATAGTCATCTGGCAGCAATATGTGCCAAAAATGTGTCCTAGCTAAAAATGATAAAAATCTCGGATGTAGTAGAGTCTAACAGCAAAGCTGGTCTCTAAGATTAGAGATTTCACAACAGAAAAGGGGGGAATGAAGGAATATTAAAACTAAGCAGGCCCCCCCCTTTACTCTTCTGATCCTTGCCAGATTGACTTTTGACCTACTTTCTGGATTCCTGACTCAGAGAGGGGTTGAGGCCTGTCTTTCCTGAATAGTCATGGTGATGGCAGGGCAGGAAGAGATAACACCAGAATGTGGCCTTGTCCAAAACCTATACAAACATGTTCACCTCGACAGACACCCAGTTGATGAACTTAGGGTTTTATTTAACCTTAGGAAATGTACGGTCAAAGTGACCCTTAGCTGTTGTAAATCTTACTAATAGCTGATGTTATCTGTACTTTGCACCTGTGCTTACAGACAGGATTCTCCTGTTCCCTGGGTTCCCATGTGAAATATATTCTACAGATTCTACAAAGCTTTTGTGTAACTATGAAAAGCTGATGTAATTTGTACTCAGGGTTGCTCACGCACATTTGTGATGCTGCGACTCTAGCATGCAGGTCAATAAAATACTCTACTTGCGTTTTGCATGAGACTGT